>CAWUFW010000038.1:3645811-4899123 GCA_963921515.1 Calotriton arnoldi
TCTGCATATATATGCAGTAGCAGTTTTAAAGGTAGCTCTTAAATGCAGCACAGGCTGCCTACTCATTCCATGTCCTTGATTTTCAGTCAACAACCCTTAGTATTCTGGGACATGTAGTTTAGTTTTTCTCAATGCAAAAAGCAGGCTTGAGGAAGGTGAAAATCGTGAAATGCAGCCAATGGGCACCCACGTGTAGGAAATAAAAACATTGACAACGGGGGACCGGTGTCATATTTAACCGGGCAACAAGATAAAAGAAGCTCGCAACAACAAATGTGTTTCCACAGGTTATTAAAAGCAAAACATAACTTGAAAAAGTGACAAACTCAGCAGTTTTTCTTTACAGCCAAAATAGAGCACTTCTCTGACCTTCCAACTTCCTGGGAAAAAACAGTGATAAGGGCAGGGCTTCTCCCAGCGCCAGGTTTGTTGTTAATTCGTCAAAAATTATTTATTTCATTCCTAGATTCGGAGGTGTGCTTGTCTCGCTCGAGTAACACACGTGATTTGTTGATTTCCTCCCCAACCTATTGGTCCTGGGTTGATTATTTCAGTAACACAAGCTGCTACATCGCCTTTAGCGTTCCATGGATGCATCTGTGTGAAACCAAGTGAGATGAAAACTGACCCTCTTCGCCTGCTCAAGTGGAGATATTTGTTGTTATCTTCCTGAACACATTTTTCTCTGGTATTGATAAAAGGTAGTTTGTTTTTATTTGAGTGTCTACCCAATTGTTAGTGTTTTGTTTGTACTTTAATCGTGCCAAGTGAAATCGCCTAAATTTCACCAAATATCCAGACAACCAAATTGTTGCTGTGTAACTGCAAACAGGATGTTCTTACTTCTGTCGTTTGCAAAATTACAGCAAATTCATTGTGATAGATGTTCTTCAAGTCCACTATTCCTGTTTTTTTTTAAATATTATGTCTCGCTTAGGCAGTGCACGAGTTGTCTCTTTCGAGACATGCTATATCTTCTCAGTGGCCTTTTGGCACTCTGCCATGTAGCATAACAGCCAGAGCTGCCGACTTTGGAACTGGAGAACCAGGTTCGAGTCTTGGCGTTGGCTCAACATCCTGTGATTCTGGACAAATCACTTAACCTCCACGTGCTTACCAAAAATGAATGATGCCTTGTGTAACGGAACTGGTGCTCATGTAAAGCGCTCCAATACCTTCAGGTTGAGTCAGCGCTATATAAAACTGCAAATGAAACAAAACAAAAAAATGCTCTACCAGCCTGATGCCTATTATACGTCCTGGCCTTGTTGTTCCAGTTTTTGTCCATGCTCCTGTCCTCTCGGCTCCTGTGGACCGGTCACATTGCCCACACACTGCTGGTGACCCTTGCCCACACACTGCTGGTGACCCGGCTGCTCCAGTCCGTCCAGGGTTCCAGCCGCTACCCAAGACCTTTGCCGTCCTGTTTTCTCGCTCCCACAGTCAAATGTTTCTGTCTCCCATCCCCTCCAACAGTACTGTGGTCCTACTCCCGTGCCCAGGGTATGCCACAGTCCTGCGTCTGAGTCCTTAATTTGCATGCATCACTTCTCATGTTATTGCCAAATTGTGGGAAAAGTAGTCTAACAATTTACCTTTAAAAGTAGTGAAACCTCACTTCTACCCAGTTCACTGTGGGTTTCTCCAGCATTGAGTTGTCACTTCATATGCTTCTTTTACATTTACACCAGTATAACAATGAGCATCTTCTAATGCTTTAGTCTTGTGCGTATTAAGGTAACAAAAATGCTTATAACACTTTTTATTATAACTTTTCAACATGCTGCACAGCAGCCACAATGCTCTACAACATAGCTTAAAGACATTGGCAAAGCCAATAGCTCTGGCTAAACACTTATAAGGTCCCAAAGGCGAGACCTATTGGCTATGCCAATGCTTGTTTAAATTGTTAGAGGTAGGGTCAGAATTTTCCTAGTCTCAATTACTCTATTTTAAAGGTTCGAGTGAAGCAGTTTCTGAAGTTGCATTATGTGATTACAAATAGAGCTTGTGCAGTGCGTGTTATATGGATTGTTATCTGGCAAGAGTTGTGTGATTTTGAGTGAATAATTTTTTTGCAGCGTGATGACTTCTGTCTTTTTAATGGTTTTGTGTCTCGCTAACTCATCAATCATGTGGAAGTTGAAATTTGCATTGCATTGTAAATGTTTTGTCTGTAATGCTGAAATTGTTTTGAATTGTGTTTATTGAAATTTTGATGTGGTTCTGGTATGGTTTTTCGGAGCTCCTTAATGATCGGGTTGAGTTTGAACAAACTGGTGTTCTGTTGTTCATTTCTTTGTGCACTGGAAATAGACGCACATACTTGGAGATAGATTTATGTTGGTTGGAGATGCATTTTAGTGTGATTGAACTTGTTTTTGTGTTTTTCTATTGTTTGTGTTGAGTTTGACTCCCTTTCTTATATTCCGGTGGGCAGTCAAAGTTTATTTGTTTTCGAATTGTACGTCTAGGTTTCAAGTCTCGTTTTGAAATTGAATTGTGATTGCTTAGTTGCTCAACCTAACTCGAATGAAAATGGGTGCTACTTTGAAAAAGTCTTCATCTGTTGTTTGTGAGGGAGTACGATTACCTGTCCACAAAGTAGTAAACTCTGGTTTTACACTTGCCTATGGCTCCCTGAATGGCATAAGATTACTGCTGATGCTAAACATATGCAATTTCCTTTGCATGGTACTTAAAATGTGAGGAAGACTGAGTATCTGAGGCATGCCATGTATGAGGCAAAACTACAGCCTAGACCTGCACATTTTAAGGCACTGAATGAATGACAAAATTGAAATCAAACACAAGAAAGAGAAAGATGAAAAGGAATCACTTGCTAGTGATTCTGATGAGGAGGATGGCTTTTTAAATGATTTGTTGAATTTGAGACCACCTTAGTATAATGATGATCAAAGTCTGCAAGTACAAGAGAGAGGAGCTAGAGATCCAAGCTCTGCTTCAATATTACTATGTCCTGGCATTGTTGGGCATCCTAGTACCAGTGCAATGGTGGTACCAACATTGAGTGAGCTAGAAGAAAATGATATTGTCAGACTTAAAATCGATTTGGGAGAAATTATTAATGGTACTACTAATGACAGAGTAGTGTTATATAATGAAGAGCTTAGATATCCAAGTAAGGAAGCAACAAGGCATGTGTTATGTGTATGTAAAGCTTGAAGAATTGAAGGGAGCAAGACCACTGACTTATTGTCAGTGAAATTGCGCTCCCACCCTCGCAGCTCCACCATCAAGTGAGGCCCTCCTGAGCCCCTGCACTCTCGAGTGTTGGTGTTCGAGGCCCTCCTCCACCCGCAGGCTATACCTGTGCCTCATCCCTGGTGGTCCAGTGGAACTCTCATTCTTTCTCTCGCTCCGTTTTTCTGCTTGCTTTTTCCTTTCACTTCTTTCCTTTCACCTTCGTTTTTCACCCTTTTACTGTCACTCTCTTTCTATCGCTTTCCATCCTCCTTTTCACTTTTACTGTGTTTTCACTCTACTCTTTATTTTGTGCACCTCTCTCCCGGTTTTTCCCGCCGCTGCTGCCCCCGCGTCCCCTCCCCCAGCGCGACCAGCCCAAGCCAGTTTCCCCTCCCCGCTCCCGCCTCCCAGCTGTCCAGCCCTCCCCGACTCCTCCTTAATGGCGGCCGCTGTGCGGGCGCTATGCTGGCGCGCCAAAGGCAAGCCCGTCTGCGCCCGACGGCGACCCAAACGCGACCAGCGCCAGGAACCCTGGACCTCCGAACCGCCAGCGGCACTCTACGCACTCAACCCAGGTCGCAACAACAACTGAAAGCTAGCATCACCAGCCGACACCCACGGACCCTTCAGCTGTCACTGCTGCGGCCACTCCTGCAGCACCGCCAAGACCACAGATCCAGCACAACCCGCCCGCAACAACGCGACCGAGCCCACACACTCAGCAGGACAGACCCTCGACCCCATCTTCACCACAGGAAACTCCATCACTTTCAGCCACACCACGAACTCCTGTGGACAGACCATCGCTGCATCCATTTCACCTTCAGAACACCCACCACCCACAGAACCCAGCACCTGCTCCCACGCAGAAATTGGACTAAAATCACCGACGACCAGCTCACCACCTCACTCGGAAACTCCACCCCAACCATCGCGGACGACGACGACCCCAACACCGCAGCCCGAACCTTGAACAGATGGATCTCCGACAGCGCCAACACCATAGCCCCCCTCAAGAAGAACAACAACACACACGCCAGGAAAGTTAGCTGGTTCACCACCGAACTCCCAGAGTCCAGACCCACATGCTGCCTCCTCAAAAAGGCCTGGAGGAACTCCAAATCTACAGAAGCCCACAACAACTTCAGAGCCGTCACCAACGCCCACCACCAACTCATCAGAAATACAAGAAAGAAAGTGATCAAAGACAGAATCTCCACGCACGCGCACAACAGCAAAGAACTCTTCAGCATCATCAAGGAGTTCGCCCAACCCATCCGCGAGTCTACAGACATCCCTCCCTCACAAGACCTCTGTGACAAACTCAGCACCTTCTTCCACCACAAAATCAAGAACATTTACGACAATTTCGACGAAGACAGCCAACACACAGAACCCTCACCAACCACCCCCGACACCTTGAAGCCAACGATTGACAGTTGGACAGCCCTCACCACCGAAGACCCACTGAAGACGATGAAGTCAATCCACTCCGGGGCCCCCATGGACCCCTGCCCCCACCACATCTTCAACAGAGCTGCCGACACCATCGCCCACATGCTTCGCCACACCATCAACCGCTCCCTCGCGAACGCCTCCTTCCCCTACGACTGGAAGCACGCTGAGATCAACCCCCTCCTGAAGAAACCCTCGGCGGACCCCACCGACCTCAAGAACTACAGACCCATCTCCCTGCTCCCGTTCCCAGCGAAGGTCATCGAGAAGGCCATCAACAGCCAACTCGCCACCGAGCCGCAACAGCGGCACTAGCACTCGGTAAGACGCCAGGGCCTGATGGCCTTCCGGCTGAGTTTTACCAGCGGTTCTCGGACATACTGACGCCACATCTTGTTACGTTATAAACGGAGGCATATGAGGGAGGGGGGGTTTGCCTGACTCCACCTGATCGGCACTAGTGATCCCACTTCCCAAGTCCAAGCAACCAGATGCGGGAGGGAGAGATTATCGACCACTCTCCATGCTTAATCTAGATTTTAAGATCTTGAGCAAGGTGCTGGCAGGCAGATTGCTTCTGCACATGAAGTCCCTAATCCACCCGGATCAAAACAGGTTTATCCCCTCTCGCAGTACCTCATATAACCTTCGCAGGCTATACTCAGTGCTCTACCATGCAGATGCACCAGTTCTCCAGCAGGCGGTGGTGTTATCTGTCGATTTGGAGAAGGCGTTTGACACGGGGGATGACTGGTGCGGCTCCTTTATGCCTCGCCCACTGCGAGAGTCAAGACAAGACATACAATCTCCAGGCTTTATAAGATCTCCCGGGGGTCCCGGCAGGGTTGTCCACTTTCCCCACTCTTGTTTGCCCTGGCCGTAGAACCATTAGCAGAGCGGCTTCGATTGGGTGGGAGAGGGCTGGGACTGACCTTAGGTGGGAGATCCCACCTCGTCTCTTTATATGCAGATGACCTGTTGCTGTACCTGGCGGACGCGGTTGAGGGGGCCGCTGAGGCTCTGCAAATCCTGGGTGATTTTGCTCTTCTTTCCGGCCTTAGGGACAATAAACTAAGACCTATTTGTTCCCCATAGCTGGGCCCCTACCTAGACCGGAGACGCTACCGGCAGACACCCTCTGGGCCAAACGTACCTTTAGGTATCTGGGCATCCATATTTTTCATGATCTAGACGACCTAAAAGATGGGAATTTGGGGAAGACGTTGCGTTCCCTTCGCTCCTGTGTACAGTTCTGGAGCACCTTGCAACTGCCCATTATGGCCAGGATTACATTATTCAAAATGGTAATGCTGCCCCGGCTGCTATACTTTTTCGTGAACCTTCCGGTTCTGATGCCGAGAAGCTGGTTTCGACCTCTACACTCTCTCCTGTGGCACCTAGTTTGGGGTGATGGACGCCTGAGGGTGTCTTTGCAAATCCTGCAGCGCCCTATATCGGAAGGTGGGCTGGGGGTGCCGAACTTTGAATTCTATATGTTAGCCGCCCAACTGCAATGGTTGGCACAATGGGTGGAAGGAGTGAATGAGGAAGGAACGTGCATGGCGGACCCGGTATCGAGTCGGCGGTTGGCAACGGCGAAGCTCTTGGTTGCGACTACACCCATCCCCGGCTGCTCCCTACTGCAGCGCACGGCCTTCCAAGCGTGGAGGCGATGCTGCAGTGGAAGGCAACGACCTCCAAAGTACTCCCCGATGATTCCTTTGGTGGGGCTGCCACACGGGGACCCCCAATCCATATTTATGGGTGCCCAGCTGGCCAGATGGTCGGATGCTGGAATGGAGAATGTTGGGGACTGCTACTTGGATAAAGCGCTGATCCCTTTTGCGGACCTGGTGGAGGATAGTGGACTCCCCCCGGGTCAGTTCCTAAACTACGAAGCACTGACGCGCATGTTTGCGCATATATGGGGCCCCGGGGAGGAGGAACCCGATACACACCCCGTCCTCCATGCTTTATTTACTCTTGGTACAGCTAGACACCTCGTGAAATGGCTGTATGCCACCCTAGTGGAGGCCTCCACTGGCCCACTAGACAGACTGAGGGCGCGTTGGGACTCACTTATTCGGAGTGGCGTAAAGTTCTAAGATATTCGGGGAAGGTTTCTAGGAACACCAGACTAAAATATATCCAATTTAACTACACGCATATGACATATATGACACCACACCAGCTTAACGTGACATTTGGAGGGTAGAAGCGACAATGCCCTAGATGTGCATACCCAGACGCTGATTTTGGCCATATGACCTGGGACTGTCAAGGGGTGCGCCCCTATTGGGTGGCAGTGTTGGCAAAGATTAAAGACGTGATTGGTAGAGAACTGGCTTTAACAATCCAGACGTGCCTACTGGGCCTCTTCCCCAGACCCCACAAGCGCAAAGTTGGGAATCGTTTGATTGATCTTGCATTGGGCCTCGCCAAGCGCAGGATCGCAATGGAGTGGAAATCCGCGAAGGGACCACAACTTGCAGCTTGGAATAGGGATGTCATAGCATGGGCAGGGGCAGAAGGCAGGGCCCTGGCATGGGAGGAGGCCAGAGGTGTGAGAAAGCTCCCAATTGCCGAACAATGGAAGGAAGTAGTGGCTGTATGGGAGAAACCGGCGGGTTCTGGCAGTGAAGAGGGAGAGTCAGATCATGAGTCACGAACAGTCGATGAGGTTCTGGTCCCCCAGCTAGGGCCATCTGGGATACCGGGAGTTTGACCTTTGGGAAGGGAGCGCATAGGCTTAAGATCCCCCCGGGGATGACTGGCTGGACGCAGGTGGGATGTCAGTTGTAAGGGAGCCCCCCCTGTACCGGACCCGCTAAAGGGTTGGCAATGCCTTCAACCCCACTTTAAAAAAAAAAATCTTTTTATTGAAAAGCTTGCAATAATAGCACAAAGAGCCCCATAACTGGGACAAGCAAAGCCGCCTTCAGCCCCACTTGATGTCAATACTCCGACATATTTACACCACACCTGTGCACCAGTTACATGTTCTTTCTTTTCTTCTTTCTCTTGTTCTTTCTATTATTTCCCCCCTTTTCTCTGGGGTTAGTACAATGCTAATGGCATAATGTGACTTAAGCTTGTAAATATACATGCATCAGATGGTTCGAATTTGGACAACTCTCCATACAACTATCACGCTATTCCCGTGCGGGTGGAGCTAACACCCACGAACATGGACAGTAATGGATGATGTAAAATGTAAACTGATTTTACTTCTCTCTCCCTTTTTTTTTTTTATTTCTGTTTTTTCTCCTGAATGCATCTAAAATGTAGACCAATATAAAATGCCAATAAAAATATCTTCCCAAAAAAAAAAAAACAGCCAACTCGCCACCTTCATCGAAGACCACAACATCCACGACTCCTCCCAATTCGACTTCAGAAAGAACCACAGCACGGAAACCGCCCTCCTCGCCGCAACAGACGACATCCACTCCCTCCTGGACAGAGGAGAGACAGTAGCCCTCATCCTCCTCGGCCTTTCAGTGGCCTTCGACACAGTCTCTCACCGCACCCTAACACGCAGACTTCACGACGCAGGGATCCGGGACAAGGCCCTGGACTGGATCCGCTCATTCCTCTCTGGCAGAACGCAGCGGGTTAGACTCCCTCCCTTCCTCTCGGACCCCACGCCGACCACCTGCGGAGTCCCCCAAGGATCCTCCCTCAGCCCCACGTTGTTCAACATCTACATGGCTCCGCTCGCCCCATCGTCAGAACCCACGGACTCAACATTGTTTCATAGGCAGACGACACCCAACTCATCCTATCCCTATCCAACAAACCCAACGCAGCCAAACACAACTTTCAAGAAGGCATGGAAGCAGTCGCCAAATGGATGAAGAGCAGCTGTCTACAACTCAACACGGACAAAACAGAAGTACTCATCATGGGCCCACACCCCGACGCCTGGACCAACACCTGGTGGCCCCCCGCCCTCGGAAGCCCGCCCACCCCCACGGACCACGCACGCAACCTCGGAATCATCCTGGACTCCAAACTCAAAATGGACCGCCAGATCAACTCCGTCGCATCCTCCTGCTTCCACACCCTCCGCCTCCTACGCAAGACCTTCAAATGGAACCCCCTCGAACACAGAAAGACCGCCACACACGCCCTCGTCACCAGCAGACTTGACTACGGCAACGCACTCTACGCCAGAATCAACAAAAACCTCACCCGCAAACTTTAAAACATCCAGAACGCCGCCGCCAGACTACTCCTCAACCTGCCACAACACTGTCACATCACCCAGCACCGGCGCACACTCCACTGGCTCCCCATCGAGGCAAGAATCACCTTCAAGATTCTCACCCATGCACACAAAGCCCTCCACAACACCGGACCAGCATACCTGAATAGCCGACTCACATTCCACGCACCCCAAAGGACCCTCCGATCAGCCCAGCTCTCCCACGCCGTGGTCCCTCGCACCAGGAAGTCCAGATCGGGAGGCCGCTCCTGCTCCTTCCTCGCAGCCAGAGCCTGGAACGCCCTCCCGCTCCACCTCAGACAGACAACATCACTCCCCAACTTCACGAGGGACCTCAAAACATGGCTCTTCAATAGACCTCCTCCTTGATGGACAGGACCCTGCGCCTCCCCGCCCCGCCCCCAGCGCCTTGAGAGCCTTACGGGTGAGTAGTCGCGCTCTACAAACCCATGATTGATTGATTTAGTGGAAGAACTTGGTGTGGATTTGTATAAAAGGAGAGTGAGCTGAAATTATACAATGGAAATGAGTGACAGTGAAATGCGAGATATGGAGTGTGTTAGTTTGAGAAATAAATGTGAGAGAATTAATAAAACTCAAAAATAATTGGGAGAATTTGAAAGGTTACAGAGTAAAATGGTTGAAGAAAGGGGGCAAGCAGAAACATTAGGAAGAAGATAAAGAAAAGAGAAATAGTGATAGTGATTCTGAGTGTGGAGTGGTTGGGATATCCCTTTAGAAGAAGTACATGGAGGTGCATTTGTGCATGTGCCCTGGATAAGGTCTGACCTGACATTTACAAAGAATTTTCCAAAGCTTATTGAAGAACCAGGCACATGAGATACAGAGGTAGAAAGAACTGTGAGGATTTCAAAGGTCCATTGGATTGATTTGAATATGTTGTTTGAGATTATCATCCAGAAATATTTGTAGTTCAACTGCAAGGCAGTTGCATTTTGTCCAAATATAGAACCTCCAAGGGTCCAGCCCCATAATGGCCCTTCTTCTATTGTGATGGATACATATAAATTAGTGATTGACCATTTTCAGACTAAAGTGCAGCAAAAGGAAATGAACTGGTCAAAAATTATGATGGTGGCACAGGAGCTTAATGAATCAGTGCATGCATATTACAAGAGATTTATGTAGATATATAGACAGTACATGTAAGAAATGTGATTTTCAGTTGGGCAGGATGTGATGCCTGCACAAATGATAGATCAACCATTTTTCTTTACTGGGAACCAAGCACTCCATTATAGCACTTGACTCACTCAGAGTAGCGAAGGCCTACTCTATGGAGGTGGTGTGCGCAAGTGATCGCCATTTACTGGCAAACAATAACACTCAATAAATAATTGTCCAGTCTGTTCTTTATCTTTAAAAAAGGAAAAGCACATTTATTACACACACACACCACTAAATACTACGCATTCATATACAAATATATACATCAGTCAGATTGAAATACCTTAGGTGACAGTCTAAAATCACATTTGACCCCTAATGGGTCATGTCCCCCAAAATCACAGTACCCCCCCAACTCTACTAAATAAAACATCGCAATATAGGATGTATCACTTTAGATAAAGCAGGCCTATTGGCTTTGTCAAGAAGCCAGCATAGAAATAATATAAGGCAAGCCTATTAGCTTTGTCAAAGGTTCACCACATTAAAATATATGGCAAGCCTATTGGCTCTGTCACTGGGTCACCACATTAAAAAGATTAATAACCACATGTTAAAAATCTCCAGTATTTCATAGATATCAATAACCATGTTTACATACAATCATTATTCTCAATAAAGCATTGTAACATTTATAAAAATGTATAAAAATCATTGCCAATAACATATTGTCAATAAAGCTTTTAAAAACAATGTTACAGGTGCCTGAGTCTTTCATCAACACCTTAAGGCCACATGTAAAGCAGCTATAAAATCAGCCACCTAGGAGACTTAGGGTTACATTTAAAATGTTATAGGAGGGGGTCTGCTGTGCCTCCTGCAACACACACCTCAATTCCTTACCATGTTGGTGGTGCCCCTGCCATCATGGGGCACCACATAACAAGGAAAATGCATGCAAATAAGCCCCAAAGGGCATTATGCAGCGCTCACTCAGCCGGAACTATGAATATTTTATGAGCATCTTCGGCCCCTTTGTGTTACTGGCACGCTGCCTTGCACCGCATGTCTTTTTTTGTTCCTTTTTTATCGGGGTGCCCAGGACACCCTGATACGCACTTTTGTGGGTACAGCATGGGGAGCCTACTCCAGGGCTGCCTAGCCAGCTACCGGCTCTGTTATCTGCTAGCACGGGAGATGGCACTTGAATTTTCCCTGCCTGCTCCATGCGGGCAGTGTTGGCTTTTATATGGCCTGCCCCGCTCTCCCAAGACACAGGCACAGGGAGTGGGGCCAAGCCCACCGCCATGGTTGGGTGTGCAATGGTGCTCCCCAATTTGCTTCTCTCGTTGAGGGCCCAGATTTCCACCCTGGATCCCTTCCTTCCTTCCATGGTGGGGGCTGCAATGGCTCTCTCCACATTCTCTCCTCATCGGGGGCTCGGTTGTGAGGTCTCGGCCCCTTCTTAATGTACGCCGCCCAGGGGATGGTGTCCCCGTGCCTCTCAGTGCTCTGTGGAGGCATTAGATATTATTTAACCATGTGCCAACCCCCAGGCACTGGCCTACCCTGGGGGTAGAGTTAAGGGTAGTAGTGGAGGCGGAGGTTCATAACTTGGGCCTTTTGAGCCAATGTGGACAACCTTGGGATTGTCTTGCTCCTGGTGGCGAGCCTTAGCCACCTGGATTTTTTGCAGCGGGCCTCCTGAGGTCTAATGCGGTGCACTTTGCAGGGAGCTGGTTCCACTAGCTCCTTCCACCAGCCTTTCTCCTTCACTTCGTCTCTGGAGCTCCTATCTTCCTGCTGGGGCACAGTATCCCAAATCTTCCTCCAAATGGTCTTTTGGGGGTGTAAGGGAACAAGCCTCACTGGTCCTGAGGTCAGATGTAGGAGTCCATTAGGGCATCTGGGGAGTTGTGTGTCCAGCTGTCCATGGTGTTGTCGCCGTACAATTCCAGTGTACAACTCTCTTTCTCTGGAGGGTGGAAGGTTTTAGATACCAGGTACCTCTGGCCAATCCTAGGGTGCCACATCACCCCTCGCTTCACTGCCCCCAACCCTCCTGCACAGCATGCTGGTACAGTCCAAGATAGCGCTATCAAGAGGTATCTGTGCACATCCCCCGAGGGGGCCACAACTCCACCCCTAGCTGACATCACTGACAGAGACTTTCCCATCAAACTTCAAAGGTGAGCCCCCTCCTGTGTTGGCCCCAGAAGTCTGGGCTCCCTACTGTGTTCAGTAGGCCTGGGCTGTCCCAACCCTGGTACACGGTGACAGCTAATAAGCACATGCAGATTTTCTTCCCCACCCCTTTCTCCTCAGGAGCAGAGTGAAGCACTGGTATTTATTCCTTTTGTGTGTGGGGAGGCCTTTGTTCCCTTTGCTGGGGAGCAGAGTAATTAACTTGGTCCAGAAGGGTGACAGAAGGCCAGGTATCTGATCCTGAGCAGAGCCAGAGAAATATGAGAATTCTGGATGACCCATAAGGTGTACATGTAGGTGGTTGGGGCCTGCCTATTCAACCATGGTGAAGATATGATTGATGCGGGAAGAAGTCCTGTGTGAGTGGGAGAAGAAAGAATAGTCTCGTGTGGTAGGATTAGTTTCTCTCCACACATCGTCCAGGCCCAAGTGTTGGAGATGTGCCCTAAGTGCTTTCCCAAAAACACCCCCCACCGCCCTGTGTGGGTGCGTCGTGTCTAGACCCTGATCCCAAATCAAGTTAAAGTCCCCCAATAAAATAATGTCCCCCCGGGCGAAGTCCTCCAGGGTTGTGAGGAAGGAGAGGAGAAAGTTTTGTTGACCATTATTGGGCGCATACAATACAGCGAACGTGCACAGTCGTCCTCCCAGTTCCCCCCTCACCATTAGGTATCTTCCCTCCTTAACATGTTTTGTGTCTTGAGGTTGAAACGGGACCCCCGTGTGGAAGAGGAGCGCCACCCCATTCCGTTTTAAGGCATGGGAGGATCTAAATATGGTAGGGAAAGCTTTATGCTTTAAACGGTGTTCCTCAGCTTTTTTGAGGTGCGTTTCCTGGAGTGCGGCCACCTTGACATTATGATCTAATAAGTATTTCCAAAGTCGCTGCCGCTTGCTAGGGGAATTAAGGCCCCTAACATTCCATGTAATACAACTATTTGCCATTCCCGATCGTATGAGTGTCAGTTCTGCCTCCCCTGTCACACTGCCCCCCCCTGCCCTGCTCCCTCCCCCGACCAGATACAGCAAAGGCTCAGCAAAATCACAATGACCACAAAGTTATAAAACAAACAATATGAACAAGAACAACGAGTTTGGAGATCCCCCATCTTAGAGGAGAACCCCTCCACAAGAAAAAACTCCGGAAGTGAGCCCACTTCCGCTCCCCCGGCCCCTTTACCCTAGGCAATTAAGGCTTGTGCATAACATTACTGTAGTACTGTAAAGCTCTTAACCCCCCCCTGAGCTCCCCCTTCAATGGCTGTTCAAGTCTGACCTGTTTGGGGTCACCACTCTCCACAAAGCAAGTGAGAGTGTTTAGTCCCAGCAGCCCTCTGACTATTCACCCCCTTACTGCTCCAGTGGCGAGAAATGTTCCAGGTCAGTGGAAAGAGGGACAGATCACTCATGAGCCCCCATGACCGCTGTGTTCAGTCTGGTGTCTTTTTGCTCCCTTGTCCCGTCCTCCGCCACGGTCCTCCACCTTGCCGCTCTTTCTGCTGCTCCCCTACTTGATCACTCCGAGATGTCGTGCGCCCATTTGAGGGAAGCTTGATTCCGATGAGATCCGCTGCTTCCTCCAATTCCGTACAGTGGAGGTGTTTGTTGTCCCATTGAAAAGCGATCCCAAATGGATATGTCCACCTGTACTTTATCTTCCGCTCTCTCAGAGTGTCAGTGATCGGCCTGAAGTGTTGCCGTCGTATTAGCGTGGCCTGGGCCACTTCCTGATAAAGCGTGCACGTGGTGTTCTGGAAGGTGACTGCGTCGGTGTTCCTCGCCTTCTGTAGGACCGATTCCTTTGTTTCAAAGGAGCTAAATTTTGCCAAGATGTCGCGGGGTTTTCGATTATCTCCCTGGAATAGGGGCCCCACTCTGTGAACTCGTTCGAGGCTGATTTCGGGACCTTCCTCTCCCACCACCGAGGGGAAGAGGCCCACCATAAAGGCCTCTAGGTCTGGCCCCTTGCTGCCTTCTTCCAGGCCTCTGACTCGAATGTTGTCTCGGCGGAACCTATTTTCCAAATCTTCACATTTGAGCAGGGCTGCCGCAACTGGCCGCGGAGGTCCGTCGTGCCTTCTTCCAGGGGTTTCAGACGATCCGCTAGCTCCTGATACTTCACCTCGAGGTCCAACGTGCGTGTGCCCACCGAATCCACGTCAGCCTGAAGAGCCACCAACTTCCCTCTCATCTCTGCTCTGATTGATTCAAAAGAGGCGTCCATATCTGCTTTGATGTCGGCGCGGAGCTCCTTTTTAAACTCCCTAAGGGAATTCAGTAGGTCGTCCCTCGTGAGCGCCATAGTGCCTTTGGGGGGGACAGCGTCCTCCCCAAGCTCCCCCGCCCCTGCGGTTACGAAATAGCTTGAAACTTTATTGGCAGGTGCTTTTTTCGGTGGCATAAGGATCCCACTCCGGGGTCAGCTCTGAGCCGCCCCTCCGCTTGCACAAGTTGAGACCAGTCTCTCTGAGAAGAAGCTGGGGGCCCACTTCCTCCTCTTCTTCCCCCTTACAGGGCGCTTCACAAGGCCCCCCAGTGACTGCTGTGGGGGCTGCTGACTGAGCTCTCCGGTATACTCCCAGGGGATCTCGCCCTCTGCCACTCAGCCTGTAGCCTCCGAACCAACCGGCACCCAAGATCCAAGGTCTCCTCTTTAGCTGCGCGTCCCCCTTGCGCCCTGGATAGGGGGCAAGTGCTCACTCGCAGTAACTTCCCCATGGTTGCGCTGCCGTTCGACAGCTCCTGCTGGCGGCCATTTTTAAGTCAGGCATCGGAAAATTCTCAAAGCCCGGTGGACCCTTTCACGGCCGTTTCCGCCGCTTGTGTCTGCCTCTATAAGCAGTGGCCCACAGCGAGTAATCCTCTTACTGCTGTCACCCCCTGTTGGCCACCCTGCCTATGCGTTGAAGCGCTCTTGATAAAGAATAAGATTCTACTCTACAAAAAGAAATTTATTTTTCGTTTTTTAGTGGTTAGAAAAAGGTGTATTAGTGATCCATGAGGTATGGGAAAGCACTAAGTGTTTTTAAAATACCCCTCACACACTAAGAATCCCTAAGTGTCATGCTTCATCATATGCGTTGAAGCGGCCGGCCTTTCGCTGCCCGCTGTGA
This sequence comes from Calotriton arnoldi, assembly GCA_963921515.1. Classification (NCBI taxonomy): domain Eukaryota; kingdom Metazoa; phylum Chordata; class Amphibia; order Caudata; family Salamandridae; genus Calotriton; species Calotriton arnoldi. Next base: position 3,661,148 of record CAWUFW010000038.1, read on the forward strand.
GTCTTACGGCTCCCGCCGGCCCCCGTCATTCATAATAGCTCGCATGTGAGCTCCGGGGTACCACTCTCCTCACCTCCGGGGCAGCTCCCCCTCCGGTGCACGATTTTCTGACCAGGGACGGTCCCGGTGTAGCGCCGTCCAGTGCTAGTGCCTCTCAGTGCTCCTGACGGGGAGAGCCGCCATTTTGTTGGCCCCGTCTCGGAGGCAGTCGCGGCACTTCAAGTCCCTGATTACTGCGATGTAGGATCCCCTACGCATCCGCCGATCCTCCTCAGCAGGTCCCCCATTCATTCCTGAGGCTCAGGGAAGCCGAGATGCAGGTTAGAACGGCTTTCTAATTGAAATCATCGGGCCTGGGACGGAGCCGTTCGGATTCACGTCCGAGTGGCCATGATGGGTGGCCACGCCCCCTACGGCTATATTTAAATGGGGCTTGTTTAGACAACCAACCTGGACTAATATCATCAGCCATCTATAAGTGAAACGTGTGAGCCAATGCCCACTGTCACACCGAACTGTCCGGCCATCTTGGAGTAGAATGGATTTGGCTATAACCAAACGCGTCTAAGAGTTTCTGCCAAATTTAAACAAAGCATGTGGACCAATGCTGGCTACCATGACATGATGGTTATCCAGTTTATTGTGGGTCATGCAAATTTAAGCGGCATAGATGGATATTATGTGAATGTTTAAAACAAGGTAGCCCAATTGGATGAACAGAAAAAAGGGTATCGAACCACAATGTCCAGCCATCTTTGAGTATGGCAAATATAGCTACAGCCAAACTGGGCTGACTGTTATAGCCCAATTGGATGAACAAAAAAAAAAAAGGTAACGAACCACATCGTCCGGCCATCTTTAAGTGTGGCAAATATAGCTACAGCCAAACTGGGCTGACTGTTTTAGCCATCCGTATGCGAGGCTGCAAAAGCCAAATTCAGATATTAATCAAAGACGCCTATTTCGGCATTTGGAGTTAGCGCCATGGGGTAAACTGAGAAAAACAACATGTTCGAGACGTGAGCTGTAGATCACATGCTTTGCATAGCCTGCCATCTAGTGTTGGGTCCGGATGTTTGCACTTTGTTTTTGTTCGAAGAAGTCTTTTCCAGTCACGAGGTAGGTGACTCCTCCTTTCGGTGATAGTGCGCATGAGCATCGACTCATCAACTCCATTGTTAGATTGTTTGGGTTCGGATGTGAATTGCGGCGCTCCGGTTCGACACCGTTTTTCGGGTTCCCTCGACGTGCAATCCACTACCCTCGACGGTATTGTTTCTCAATCACGTTTCCCAATTCTCCGCGTATCATTTCGAGTCAAAGTCTTCGATCGGAAGAGTTGTGGAGGGCCGTTGGGCCTACCCGCATCGGGCTCGCTAGCAGTCGATGGAACGGACTCCATTCAAACTCTGTCCCGGCTGTTGCGCTAAGTTTCCGCGCACCGATTTGCACGAAGTGTGCAATCTCTGTCTACCCCTGGAACACAACGAAGATGGCTGCGACGCGTGCCGATCGTTTCGATCCAAGAAGACGCTCCGTGACCGTCGGGCTCGACGTCATGAAATGCACCAACAAAGCGGCTCCGCACCGGACATCTTTGGTGAAGATTCCGACCAGGAAGAATTCCACGCACAAGGAGCCGAAGAAGAACTGGAACACATCTCCGTGTCCGCAGCCGACTCCGACATAAAAGAAGAAGAGCAAGTGACACCGGGTCAGCGTACTGTCAGTACACACATCCCCCTGCCTCAACACTTGTCGACGAAAAAGGCTCTGGTCCTTCCTCTGCCCTCGGGCCAAGGTCGGCACCGAGAAAAAGTTTTGGACGCCCCGCACTCCGGCTTGGCATCGAAATCGAAGCATGTCGTTGTGGCCATTCCCATGCTACCGAAGAGTAAATCTTCGGAGCCGAAGGCTTCGGAGCTGAAACTTTCGATGCCGAAAAGTACAGCGCCCAAAGGGAAAACGACTGTTCCATCCAAAGAGCCTTGTTTAGACGTTCCACCTGCAAACACAGATCCAAAACAGAAAGAACTGGTTATCCATCCAGATACTGGACATATTCATGTGAAACTGCTAGAGAAAAGGAAAATGGGCTTACAAGAGGACTACCACATTCCTTTGAAACGCAAGAATGTAGGTACTAACCCTTCTCCTCCTCCCATTACACCTCCTTTACCCATTGACCCAAATTTGCTCATCACACCCACAAATTCCCCACAACCTCAATCACCTAATCCACAAGATGAAGAGGATGGGGATAGGCCACAGGACATCATTGACCCCTGGGAGGACTATAATACAGATCAGATCACAGACAATGATCCGGATCTATACCCCTCCAAACACTCATCACCTGATGACAACATAGGGTATATAGAGCTACTTAACAGGGCTGCTCAATACCAAGGGGTGAAATTACACACAGAGGCTCTTGAAGATGATTTTCTATTTGAGACCTTAAGTTCCTCTCAGAGATCAACACAGACACTACCCATGCTTAAGGGAATGCTTAAACATACTGACAACATTTTTAAAGACCCTGTGCGGGCAAGAATTATCACACCCAGAATTGAGAAAAAGTATAAGCCAGCACCTACTGACCCCACTTACATCAAGGGTCAACTTCCATTAGACTCCCTTGAGTCTCCAACGATCACAAAAGAGAAAACTCACAAACTACAGGAGATGCCCCTCCTCCTGATAAGGAGTCGAAATTAATTGATGCCTCGGGCAAAAGAATAGCATCCCAAGCAGCCAATCAGTGGCAAATTGCAAATGCGCAAGCTCTCTTAGCTCGCTACGACAGAGCTCATTATGATGAGCTAGAAAAGTTAATACAGTTTTTACCCGACAAACACAAAACCAAAGCCAATGACCTAATTCAGGAGGGAAAATTAATTACCAATACTTCTATTAGGTGCACCTTAGACGCAGCAGACACAGCAGCCCGCGCAGTCAACACCAGTGTATTGCTATGCAGACCTGCTTGGCTCAGAATTTCGGGGTTCAAACCCGAGGTTCAAGCCTCTATTTTGAACCAACCCTTTGATAAAGAGCACCTCTTCGGTCCTACATTGGACACTTCTCTAGAGAAGATGAAAAAAGATACTGAGGTTGCAAAATCCATGGGGGCTTTGCAACTCCCTTCCAATCGGAGATCATTCTGTCGCTCCTTTTACAGGGGTGGTTCTAAAACCACTTCATCAGAGAATCCCTCCTCTTAAAAGGGCAATAATCAATCGCCCTCCTCAAGAGGTTACTTTAGGGGAGGATTTAGAGGGAACAACGGCAAGGGAAGTGGCAGAGGCAACTCAACACGCGCTTCCCCTGCAAACACCAAACAGTGACTTCCCTCCTCTACCCCCCGATCATTCCACTCCAGTCGGGGGACGTCTTTCCCAATTTCTACCTGTCTGGAATACAATCACCTCAGACAGATGGCTTCAATAAATGATCCAATATGGTTATTGCCTGGAACTTACAGACACTCCCCCAAACATTCCTCCAAGATAACACACAATGTCACAAGAACATCACAACCTTCTCAAACAAGAAGTTCTCTCTCTGTTACAAAAAGGAGCTATAGAACCAGTCCCATTACAATATCAAGGGGCCCGTGTATACTCCCTGTTCTTAATTCCCAAAAAAGACGGCTCTCTCTGGCCTATACTAGACCTCAGAGACCTCAATCTATATATATATATATTCTGACCCGTGTCCACCACAAACTTTCATGACAATTCTTTTAACAACCTCTGCTGCCACTCCAGTAAGAAGAATCATCAACGATTCCTTAACTACCGGAATAGTTCCAGAAGAACTCAAAAAGTCATACATACACCCTTTACTGAAGAAAACAAACTTGGACCCGCTGAACCCTGACAACTACAGACCCATTACAAATGGACCTTTCCTGTGCAAACTGATAGAAAGAGCAGCGTTCGCCCAGATGTCACAATTCATTGAAGAGAATGACATACTTTCAGACTTCCAAACAGGTTTCCGTCCGGGAAGAGGCACAAAATCTGCCCTCCTTGCCGTCTGGGATGACCTGAAGAACACAGTAGACAGCAACAGGTTTGCTATGCTTCTCCTCTTGGACCTCTCGGCTGCCTTTGACACGGTTGACCATGACACTCTGAAACAAAGACTCTATGAAGCCGGCATAGAGGGGACTGCTCTAGACTGGATCGCGTCCTACCTTCGAAAAACAGAACTAATGTCATCCATACCCCACCTTTCTCATCCAAACCATACTCCACAAAAGCAGGGGTCCCTCAAGGCTCTATCATCTCGCCCATGCTTTTCAACATCTACATGAAGTCATTACCGGTACTGATCAATCAAATTCACCTCACGTGCTATAACTGTTCAGATGACACACAAATACTCCTTCAACTGAAATGCCCCAAAGACATTGGAAACGCCCCAATTTTCAGTTGTCTCAGAGCCGTGGATCAGTGGATGAATTGGAGCCACCTCAAATTGAATGCTTCCAAAACGGAAATACTCACGTGTGGCGATTGGAAACATTATGACCCGCTTGCCGCCTGGCCTGATGAACTGGGATCACCACCTAAAGTATCGAAGGAAGTAAGAAACCTCGGAATGACCATGGACTCCGAGCTATCGATGAATGCCCAAGTGGACAAACTAGCAAGATCAAGCTTTGTCACTATAAAAACGCTGCAACAAATTTTCCCTCATTTGGGATTTCCACACAAGGTCCAAGCTACCATCTCCCTTGTTCTGTCCAAACTCGATTACGCCAATAGCCTCTACCACAGATCACCTTTAACGACCATGAAAAGACTACAACGGATTCAGAACTCGGCTGCCAGACTACTCTTGCATATCGAACCGCGAGACCACATCTCACCTGCCTTGAAAGCCCTGCATTGGTTACAGGTTGCCAGAAGATCCACGTTCAAGCTGCTTTGTATCACCCACAAAGCAATACATGGAATGGGACCACTCTTCATCAGGAATAAAGTCACCAAACACATTCAACAAAGGAACCTCCGCTCTAAAATGGCACCTCTCCTCAAAATCCCAAGATACAAGAAAAAAACCATGGGTGGCACATCCTTCTCTGTTCAAGCAGCCAAACTATGGAACTCCTTACCCCCCAACATAAGATCCACGGACAGCCACCTTATCTTCAGAAAACTGCTCAAGAATTGGCTCTTCCCCACATAAGCACCATACGCAAACAGAAATTTACAGCATATCCCTCTGTATATAATCATTTATTTTTACTATAGATATGTACCTATCTTTGTGTATTGCTTTCTATAAACATGTAGAATAAATGTAAAAAAAAAAAATTTAAGTACAATAACACTTGAAAATAGGAGTTTATCTGGTGCATCTTTGGTCTACATGTACTTCTTTCATTGTGCATCTATGTACCTGTGTTGGTTACTTTCCTCCTGAAAAGCATATCCAATGCACTAGCCTATTTCTCTACATATACCTACCTCCTTTATACATCTATATACTTTCAATGTACTTATGGATCTATATATTTATCACTTTCTTCTAATTCAGCATATCCAATGCACTACCCTATTTCTCACCCTATACTTCTCTCAATATATCTTCTAACCCAACTTTCTGACTCATCTCAAACTTCTTTCTACTACTCTTTCCAATGCACTACCCTATTTCTCACCCTATACATCTATCAATATATCCTCTAAACCCACTCTCTCATTTATCCTAAACCCCATACCACTACTATGATCACCAAAATAACCCTTTCTAGACTCTCCCTTACTCTACCCCTCCTTGCATCATCTGACACCTCTTTTACTATACCGATCCCCAAAACAAACCTTTCTAAACTCTTCTCTCTGACTCTTCCCCTCCACAATCCCTTTTTACTCATCCAAAAGCCTACTCCTACTGCTATGACCTCCAAAAAAAAAAATAAAAAAATCCTTCACTCTCCTATCCCTCCACTATCCTTTTCAATCAAAATAACAGACTAAAATGTTCACTTCTCAAATCTCATATTCCACTATTCTAATTCACCACTAATCCTTTACGGGTCCCAGAGTAGCATGCTACTCGCCACAAAAGTGCTTCAACACCTCATCGGAGGTAAGCAAGCATTATATAAATGCAAACCTTTTTCCCTATTCTATCCCTCCGCTACCTTTCTCTATCCAACTGAATAACACATCCACCACTCAAACTACTTTCATATTTCACTATACTAATTTTCAACACTAATCCTTTATGGGTTCCGGAGTAGCGTGCTACTTGCCAATAAAGCACTTCGACGCCTCGTCAGGGGTAGTAAGCGCTATATAAATGCAATTACAATATAATACAATGTTTCACTCCAGTTTGATGCCTTATTGAACTTTGTAGGCCTAAACGAAGTGGAAATGCACTTTAAGGCGTATTCCCCCGTATGTGTATAATATGGTGACACTGCAAATAAACCAGTAAACTGTACTGACCTTACCTATGAGGGATCCACTATTATTATAAGGCCTATCCCAGGTCAACATCTAACCTTGCAGAGACTCCTCTACGCCAGGTTACCTGTGCACAGTTACTAGGCTGCGCACAATGGTAGTCTCACATGTGCAGCTGCGTCGCAGCTGCCTTATCTGAAAAGGCAGACACTTGTGGTAAACACATGCAGTCCATTTACCATGTCATTTCTGTGGGTGAGACACAAGTAGTGAGACTCAACCGGAGTAAAAAGTCCAAAACCAGGTGATTAAAAAGCAAAAAAAAATGTAAATGGGCAGAACCCATTTACAATAGTAGAGATGAGTTGATGACCCCGCAAAAGAAGGTGTTGGGAATTTGGTTCAATTTTCGTGTTGGGTTTGTGTCCAGAGATTAGCTCCAATGTTCAGCAGATTGTTTTTTTTTATAAATGTATTTTTTATTCAACAATCTCACTGTATGCAATGTAACAGGATGGTGTACATGTCGGCTTCACATAATCATAGCATTACATTCCAATATAACCAGTTGTAAAATGGGAACACACATTACATTAATCCAACAGTTGAGGGTATGGCCCTCTACACTGGGTAGCCCTGGAGGAATTCCCAACCATGTGCGTTAGACCTACGATACGTGGGTTCGAAGGCATGTTGTAGTGTGAGAGTATGTTGCTGGATCATTGCATTAACCATGAAAACTTCAACAAGTCAGCAACTAACAATGGAGGCAGTAGCTAACCAGCGCATTTTCATACGCCTTAAGATTGCCATCCCTGGGGGGCAGAAAAGATCATCCCTCATGTTAAGGAGGAGGGGTCGGCCATGGGAGTGGAAGGTAGATGGTGCAGGAATATGTCGAGCCCTGCCCCATGAGAGCTATCTTGCATGTTCAGCAGATTGTAATGTGCTGGCAAGCAAAATCTGGTGATTTTTGAAGTATGCGAAGTATTGTAGAGATTGTTTTGATGCAAAGCTTGTGGTGGCATAGACAAAGTACTTTCAGAAAGCTGGCAGGAATGATAATCCTTTCCAAATGTCAGATCATGGTATTGATTCTGTGTCAGGTGCAAATCCGCGTATACTGGGAGTAGATGTGCAGAGTAATGATTTTCAGTTTGTGCCGAATAGTTCAAATGTGGCTAATGCCAACATTAAAATGCTGAAAAAGATTACACCCCATTATTTTTACAGGAACATTGATTTGAAAGACTATCAGTTCATTTTTGAAGAACCTCCGTGAACCTGTTGTGAAACGAGATTGGAGAAAATCAACGTTGGATAAATTTTGCAGGCGATCTAAGCATTTAATTTTTCAATTTAAAAGTGCATACATTATTTCTTAGAGTTTGAGTCCTTATTAAAACGAAGATTAATTTCATACCTTTCTTTAGGTATTCAGTCGAAGTTAGTAGGTTTCTCCAGAACAGTTCTTGAATTGAGCATCTAGTTGCTACTATCATATTGACATTTGTAGATTTTAAAGTTTTTTTTATTGTGCACCACAGCAGTTTAGAATTTTTGATTTGTGTTAGATTTTTTAAGAATTAGTAATGGCTGAAATTTAAAAGAGTTGTTATCTAATGTTAAAAATATTTTCTATAATATTTCTGCTAATTATCTTAGTAGGTATTCTGGTCAGCCTTCACTCTTCAGTTGGATATTCTTCACCTAAATCGGAATTTGTATATTGGTACTTATTAACTCTCTATGGCTTAGCGTATTCAATTTAAAACTTGCTGTATAATATTCAAGAGCACAAACAACTCTGTTCCTCTCTTTCTTGTTAAAAGACATATACCATCTCGTAGCCTTAGATCACTCATTCAAATTGCAATTTTATGGTGAAGGCTGTTGCAGCTTGGAACTGACTCCCAGATTACATCCCTCATGAATCAGATTTTATGATCTCTCCCCCCAAAAATTAAAACATAGCTGTTCAAGCAAGCATTCGTACTTTAATCATCCCCCTGGGCTATACGTTTATTCAGTACAAGTTATCCCCAAGAAACCTATGGTAAATGGGCGTGCAATAAATAATCATAACATAAATAATAGTTCTAGGGATAGGAAGTTTGATTATAATGTGCCTATTCCTTAAGCTGAATGGAGGTTTTTGAATGTGCTTTTGTTTTCTATTACAGGGCATAATAAGGATTACTCAATAGATGTCGAGTAAAAGTCATAATACCAGGTGATGATTTCTGATTTAATATTGGCTGACTCAATGTTACTCTTTTCATTGTACTACAGTAACTGTACAGTTTTTCTGTCAAAAGTGTACAAAACTCACCATTTGGGAGACAAGCCAGAGATTTTCGTTTGCTGCTTTCGAGGCAGAGTTCAGGTCAAACTTTTCATTAATCTGAACTTAGACTATTTTTCTTGTGTATTCTCCCTTCCCTTACTAAGCAGTCCTTATAACGAATGCTCTTTAACTCTCATTTGCCTTGTGTTAGAACGTAACCGGTGCTGACTGCTAATTAGACGAGGGCTCAGTTTCTGCTGCTTATGATATTTTAGATTTATTTGCAGTTTGAAAACTTTAAATTGATTGATTAGCCAATGCCTTTTTGCCTTATGTATTGATTTTTAATTTTAAATACATTTTCATGGTTTGTACTTTGAACCTTATCTCATGTGGATTTTCTTATATATGTTCTCTGGGTTTAAATGATTTTTGTTTATGACTCCCATTAAAGACTCAGATAGCTCTGATCTATCAATCAGCCATTTTAATGCAGAAAAGAGCCGACAATAAGAAAAGGCATTGATGTTTCGACTGTAAAGGTGCTGCAGAAGACTCATTCCCCATATAACCATACAAAATCAAGAAACTTGCCTCTCATGCTTATGTAGTGTGGTTAAATATGCCAAAACTACAGGCAAGTTAAACACAGACTACAATAGCCCTCATTCCCAAACCCGGTAAGGGTCCCCTTTTGTATTTAAGTTAAATGCTGATTTTGCTCCTTAACATGGCCATCTACATCCTTGCTGAGGTTCTGGCTAATAGGTTGAGAACTGCGATTCCTACACAGATTCATTCTATACAAGTATGATTCATGAATGGAAACAATATGAAGACTCTCTTGAACCAACTCTGGGAGATGAGGAATGATGAAGATGGTTAACTGTCCTTTTCAAGAGCTGCTGAGAAAACATTTGTCATAGTAGATCCTTTCAGGACATTGGAGACCTGGATGGGTACCAATTTTATTACTGAGGTCAAGTAACTATGGCACTTCTCTAACCTCGTTTGTTGGAATCAACTGTGGTTGATCCCTTCTGTCTAATGCAAAGTCAAGACTCAAGAGGGGTATTAGAGAGGATATACACTATATTCATTGCTTTAGCTATCAGCGTTAAAACATTAGAAGCAGAAATTAGATGACTGCCCTGAACAGAGCAATTGAGACTGATGCTGGACGCCAGGAGATCTAGTTATACACATGACATTCTTATATTGTTGCACCCCAAAGCATCAATCCCTTGTCCACTAGTAATAATTTTGAACTAATTAACTGGCTGAAAAATCCAGTGTTGCCTATGGCTAATTTTACTGGTAGGGCATTAATTGGAAATCATCCCTTCATATGGGTCCCCAAACACTTGAAGTATTTGGGTGTATTGGTAAATTGGGGACCAACAATGGGTTACAACTATCTGCATCTCCTAATGGTCAAATCCACAACTAAGCTCATAATCTGAGTAGAGCTGGGCCTGTCGCTGTGGGGCTGAGTTCTCATAGCAAAGATGACTGTAGCACCACTGTTTAACAACGTCTGCAACTGGCTTTGAAAAATGACAGATTATTCGGGCCCAGGACCAGAGGTTGTTAGCTTTGCTCAAGAGGGAGGATGTTAGAAATGGGGGTCTTTAGTTGGCGTGGTGTACACCCTGTCCAAGTAGGGACCCTTCCTTCTAGTCAGGATGAGTAACGTGCACACCTAAGTTTGCCTATGCTCACTCTTTGTTGCTTGGCACAGAGCAGTCAGGCTAACCTACAGATGCAATGAGTAAAGCATTTGTGTATAACCCACAGTAATACAGTGAAAACACCACAAATGCACACTACACCAGTTTAGAAAAATGAAGTATCTTTATCTAAACCAAACAAGACCAAAATGACGAAAATCCAACATACAGCTATCAAAACAAAATAACACTTGTAAAAGGTTTCTTTGCAAAATTGTAGCTCTCAGAAGACAATAGTTCCAACTGAGGCATTCTTGACGTCGTTAAAAGTGACAAATCTAAAGTACAGTACCAACTGTGAAACTGCCACAGAGTCACACGGACCCCCAGAGAAACAGTACCTTTTGTAATGATCCAACAACGGTGTCGCACGGCGCCGCGGAGGTGATGGGGTGCCGGGCAGCGGCGGCGGTTCCTTAAAGCCACAGCGGAGGTGAGGTGTCAGTTCCTTTCTGCCACACGGGAGGTGAGGCATCTGTACCGTACTGCTACGCAGGGGAGGTGAGGCGTCGGTTCCTTACTGTGTAGGGGAGGTGGCGCTGCGTCGGTTCCTTACGACGGTGCAGCGTCGGGCAGTCACCTACGTTGGTTATCGACTCTGCGATGGTATGCGGGAGGCGCCGACATTGGTCGGTGCTTCGTGAGCTCCACGAGCCGTGCACTTGGCCCAGGTGCAGGCCGCGGCCTCGATGATGGCGTCAGCATCGATGTGGCATCAGCCGGCGTCGGGGCTGCAGTGTCGTCGCGATCGGTGCTGCGCACACCCAGCAAGCGGTGACCACAGCGTCGGTGCAGGCAGCGGCGTTGGCGTTGAGAATCCTCTTCTTGAGGTTTGTAGCTCAGCAAACACCACCAGTGGCCCAGAACTGGTATTGGCACCTCAAGGCAGGTCAGAAGTCCCGCAGTGGCGTTCAGGGAGGCTGCAAGTTAAGTCTTTGTGTCCCTGAGACTTCTTAACAGGAGGAAAGCTCTACTTCAAGCCCTTGGAGATCTTCTCAAGCAGGATTCACAGCAAAGTTCAGTTTCTGATAGTAGCAGGCAACTTTGGTCCAACCCAGCAAAGCAACACAACGCAAAGGGGCGGTCCGCCTCACAGCTCTTCAGCCCTTCTCCTTGGCAGAGGGCTCTCTTGATCTAGACATAATCTAAAGTTCTTGGGTTTGGTTGTATGACGTTACAATACATGCCATTACCCCGCATGGCGTTACAACGCAAATCTTTACCCCGACTTGCTGTCGGGGGTGCGCTGGAAGTTGGAATAGTATAATTTACTATTCCAACTCCAGTGTGTGCAACAGTAGGGAAGGTGTTGGAGTTAAATCCAACACCTTCTACCCCCTGCAACAAGCCATTTGCATTGTAACGACATGCGGGGTAATGGCATGCGTTGTAACGCATGCGTTGTAACGGTTGTTTCCCTGTGGGTTTTAGGTCTAATCCTTTTTCCCTTTGAAGTCTTTGTTTAGAAAGTCTCTCTTGCTCAGTAAAATCAGTTCTGTCCTCCCTGGTCCAGTTTCTCTACAGGAGGTGGAGACAGCATTGTGCAGAGCAGCCACAGCCTATTCAGGTGTCAGTGATAACTACTCCCACCGCTCTAGCCCAGGATGGCCTATCAGTATATGCAGGGCACACCTCAGTTCCATTTGTGTGAGTGTCTGAAGTGAATGCACAAACAGCCCCTATCAGTCTATAACCAGACAGTGAATCCACAAGCAGGCAGAGGCACACAGGATTGTTAAACAAGAAAATGGCCACTTTCTAAAACTGCCATTTTCAAACACACAATTTAAAACCCACCTTCACTAAAAGGTGTGTTATATTCTGAGTTCAGAGAGCCTAAACTCCACATCTCTAACTGTTCCCAATTGAAAGTTGCACTTGTAAAATGTTACAAGGCAGCATCAATGATAGCCTATTAGAGAGCTAGTCCCTGCAATAGTGAAAAACGAAATACACAGTATTTCACTATCAGGACATGTAAAACACCAGTACATGTCCTACCTTTAACATACACTGCACCATGCCCATTGGGGTAACTTGGGCATACCTTAGGGGTGACTTACATGTAAGAAATGGGAAGGTTAGGGCCTGGCAAGTGGGTGCACTAGCCAGTTCGACATAGCAGTTAAAAAGTGCACGCACAGACACTGCAGTGGCAGGTCTGGGGCACATTCGAAAGGCTACTTGTGTTGGTGGCACAATCAGTGCTGCAGGCCCACTAGTCGCACTTGATTTACAGACCCTTGGCACACACAGTGCACTTTACTAGGGACTTACCAGTAAAGCAAATATGCCAATCACGGGGAATAAATTAGAATTTCACTATACCCCCTCTGAGCACTTGCACTTTGGCTCTGATCAGCAGTAGCAAAGTGCCCAGAGTACCTAAACCAGCAAAAACAAAATCCAGCACACAGTCAAAAATACAGGAAGTAGAGGCAAAAAGTCAGGGGAAACCACGCCAAGGATGCCAGGTCGAACAGAGAGTGTTCTAGTTCTTCCATACTTTCATTTTGATGGGTTGTCCATCAGGATCAATAATGACCTCTGGTGCATGATGGACCTCTTTTAGAACACAGGAACACATTTCTTACTATTGGTAACAATCTTTCTGGCAGATACTGTACACGCAGATTCCTCACTTCTTGAATCTTCCATGGTGCCACAAGGGAATTGTAACAGCTTTCCTGTACCACCAGCTCTGGCTGATTCCCAGGCTCCACCCTGGACATCCATCACAGACTGCACAGGGCGCCACCCCGTTGCACGGACATCTGTTCCCAATCCTTATTTTTTTCCACGCCCTTGGAGTTAAGAGACATGGCAGGGCCGGCGCTAGGCATGGGCAGTGTGGGCAGCTGCCCAGGGCCCCGCGGCTGTCTAACTAGGATGGGGCCCCCCACGAGTCCTTCATGCTTTTGAAATCGTGCCATTGTACAAGTTACAGGTGGGCAGCCCCCTCCATTTGGGTTCGCAGATATGGTGAACAGTGAAAGACACAAGGCGGGGCCCCCCCTCTCCTGGGCCCGGCTGCCATGGGCTGAAACGGCAACATGACACCGCATCCCTTTGAGGTGCTGCAGACTGGGCAGGGCAGGGTTTGTGGCTGTGATTATCTTTCCCTGCATCTCTTTCTCAGAGCCTAATCGCTGCATCTGCATGATAACAGCGGTTAGGCAGACACTTGAACTGGTGTGAGGTGTGAAGTGAGCCCTGCCCCTGCATGAATGAAACGCAGAATATCCTGCAGGGCTCACAACAAACAAGCATTGGCATAGCGAATAGGTCTCGCTTTTGGGACATTATAAGTGTTTAGCCATGCAACAGTTGATGTTGCACCAAGGATATTGTGCTGCAGAATTACATACTTATAAGGTCCCAAAGGCGAGACCTATTGGCTATGCCAATGCTTGTCTATTGACTGTTTGGTCGTGTTTTTCCACCTTCTTAGGAATGCATGAAGGACTATTTTACATCTAGAATCAGCCAGTTAGCAGCTTGGCAGCAATTAAGGCAGAGCAGCGACAAACGCGGCTGAAATAAAAATGCTGCATAAAGTAAAGCAACCCTTATTTCTGTGGAATCCATTTTTCAGATACTTTTGTCAGCTTTTTAGTTCTGTGGGTTCACGGCAATGTACGATGCAAGTTGTTTCTTTTGATTGAGAACCTCTCCAAAATCCCGTGGAGAAAGGGCTGAGCACCCCTGCATAACGCATCAGTAACAGGGGCTGGAATTTAATATTTTCAGGCTGTTTTCCGCTACCAGCCATGCCCTGATGATAGAGGAGATTTTACAGACACTCATTGTTAAGCAAGCCTGAGTATTAAAAAAATGCCTTCTATTGTAGGGTATGAAACCGAGCAAACAATTACCACAAATGCAGTGTTTTGAACAGAAGGTAAATTGGGATTTTATATGTCTTCAATTCCGCGCGTAACAATTAACTCTCTCAATTCAATAGAATCCCACCTTTGTCTCTTCATTATGTAAATGCTAATCATGGTGTACTGCTCAAAACAACGAGGTCAACAAATAGTTTGTTCAACATTAAACTGGCTGGATTTGGAGCTATTCATTCACACATGTACCTCTGCTGCCCTCCAGTGGCATAGAAAAAGAAACGAAAAGAAACAAACTCGTGATTGAAAATCTGGTAACTATTTTAATTTGAAAATTGTAATTTAATTTTCTCGGCAGGCGAAGAGCGGTTTCAGCGATTTATTAAAATGTTTTGAAAGAGATTTATATGTTGCAGGGATAGAGCAAGTCATGCAATTTATGGTAATAAATTACTTTTTAAAACCAAATCAAATTGAAACAAGCACAAGCGCGCGCCTCGAAGGTCAGCAGAGGGAGGGGCGAAAGGAGGGGGCCAGCGCGATTCCCTTGCGGGAGCGAGCGGCAAGGCGCGATAATTAACATATGGCGCCAGCTGCTCGCTCCCGCAAGTGAATCGCCAGACGTGCACGCGTTGCCATTGGAAGCAATGCAACGCGTGCACGTTTTTACAGGGAAAGCTGTGCCGATTTCTAAAGGTCTCTCCTATGCAACGCATGCGCGCTGCGTAGGCGAGACCTAAAAAACAGAGTGACGGGCTCTGCTCACTTTCAAAGAAGGGAAAGGGAGAAGAGCAGAAAACGGAGAGAGAGGTGGTTATTTTTATTTTTTTTACAATTCTGTTTTGTTGTTTTATTTTACAAACAAGCATGTGCATCCAAAAGTAACATGAACAGAGTCAAACATAAATAGTAACTGCAGTCGAGTATAAATCGCTTACTGTTTTTTATTTTCATGTAATTTACATGAAACGAAGGAATATGAACAATTGGGTCTGTAAAAGAATAGTAGAGATGATAACATTGAGTTAGTAGGAGGGAAGGAGGGGTGACCCCACATCCATCCTTACCACCCTGAGGTGAGTGCAAAGAACCGTCTAAGATACACCCAAGCTATTTAACCCGTCAAACCACACACCATTCCTTGTTTTGCACATCTGAAAAGGTAGCACTACTCCCCAACATCATGTTTCATCACATCTGAAATCCCTAATTCCTGTGTTCCTGGGTACATCTAAGGAGGTCTGGTGTTCTCTTTAGCTTTTAATAGAAGTATTGAGGGAGAGGCACATCTAAAAGGGGTAAGACAAACAAAAGAAAGTAAGAGGTGGGGGAGATGACAGAGTACAGCAGAGAGGGGAGAGCTGAACATAAGGGGCAAAACAGCTATATAGAACAAGATGCTTAAGGAAAGGGAGATGTGTATGTAATGGCAGAATCAAAGAAAGAAGGGAAGAATGTTGGTTAGGCAAAAGGAATAGCATGCAAAAAAAGAAATGTAACAGGCTTGGGAAGAGTGAGAGGGTGGAAGAGGAGAGAATGTTGTAAGTTACATAAGAGCAGTGGTGTAACACAAAATGATGGGGTCTCTCTCTGCAGAATGTGATAATGGGCCTCTGAGTCTCCCACATCTCACAGATATTCATTGGCCCTGGGCTGAATGGGAGCCCCCTGATGGGTTGGGGCCCCCTGAAGTGTTGTGGGCCCATCTGTGCTGCAGGGGCCTGTATTGCGTCCTGGCACAAGAGGTGAAGCAAGGTAAGAGGCCGGGGAGAAGAGTGGTGAATAGCAGCACATGTAGGGGGAAGCGGAAGCTACAGGGGCAGAAACAGTGAATGGAGGTTAGAGGTGAGAGAGAGAGATTAAACATGAAGAGTTGAGCATGGAGGGGAGAGGTGGACATGAAGGGGGCAGAACCAGTGAATAAAGTTAAGGTTGGAGAGAAAGATGAAAGGTGAAAGGCAGTGCTTGGATAGAAGAGGTAGATATAAGAGAAGCGGAACCATTAGGATAACTTGAGTGTCATGGAGAGGGAATGGTGAGTGTTAAATGTAAGAGGCAACACAACCAAGATCAGGTACGAGGCTGGGAGAGAGAGGCAGGGGAGAGGTAGATTTCAGAGAGGTAGAATCAGTGAGAGAAGGTTAGAGACTGCAGAGAGATGAGAGGTGAAGGGTTCAGCAGGTAGGTAAGAGGTGGGTGTAATAGAGGCAGAATTAGTGAGAAAGGTAAGAGACCATAGTAGAGATAAAGTGAAGTGTAGAGCATGGAAGGGAGACCTGGATAGAAGAGGCAGAAACAGTGAGACAAGGTAAGAGGCAGGGGGCTCAAAGAGGAGAGGAGGATGTAAAGGGGACAGACCAGCAAAAAAATGTTAGGAGGCTGGAGGAAGAAATGAGAGGTGAAGGGCAGTACATGCATGGGCTATATAGATGTAAGAGAGGCAGAACAATCAAGACACCTTACCCAAAGAAGAGAGTGGGAATGGAGAGAGGTGGATGTAGAAGGCCAGAATCAGTGTGAAAAGAAAGAGGCAGGGGGAGAGATGAGGCATACAGCATGGAGGAGAAAGGTGGATATAAGAGGGACATAACGAGAAAGAGAAGAGACAAAGCTGGGGATAGCAGAGCGATTGATGTAAAAGGGGTGTTGTGAGAGGCTGGCTCAGTATATGGTGCTCACTTATGTAAGTGTAGCACCCTGCACTAATCCAGACAACCCTTATGGTGATTTTAGTGGTCTGAGACAACCTTAGAAAGCTCTCTAAGTGGTAGCTATGGAGAGCTGCCTTCAGGCTTAGTCCAGGAGTGTAAAGCAGCTTGTTTTACCAGTACTTAATCTTATGGTAAAGGTTAGGTGAAAAAGAATCACACAGTGTAGTTATAAAAATAGGTATTTTATAACAAACACTCATTAACACAATGGGGGTGATTAGGCTGTAGGGCGGATCGCCACCGCCCGCATGGCGGTGGCGATCTGCCCTACATTTCCCTCCGCCCGCCACCCATTTCCCCCCGCCATATTAGTATGGCGGGGAGGACCCCGGCGGACGGAAAGACCGTCCGCCGGTTTTCCGCCGGTAGGCAATCCGCCCGATTGCCTACCGCGCGGAAAAGGCCTGCAATATGGAGGTGGTGCCTTGAAGGCACCGCCATCCATATTAGGATGATGGCGGTCACATGCCTTTCCATGGCGGAGACTCCGCCATGGAAAGGCATGCAGAGAATGCCTTTGGGGACCCGTTGCGGGCCCCCTGGGGGGTGGGAGGGTGGGGGGCTGCACCATGGTACCCCCCAACATTGGCATGCACAAGGTGGCAGGCACCGCGCGGTGCCTGCCACCTTGTGCATGCCAATGCACACAGTGCATTCCCAGCATTGTGGCGGGCGGTGCTGTGTGCACCGCCCACCACAATGCTGGGAATGGAGGATGCCACCGCCACGGTGGCAGTGGCATCCTAATCGCTGGTGCGGGACCGCCGCACCACTGGCGGCCGGTCCCAGCACCGCTAGGGTGGCGGGCGGACGTAAGTCCGCCCGCCATCCTAATAGGCCCCAATGTATTATCTCCTACCCGGAGATATAAACACAATACACACAATACTTAGGAAATAGAGCACGTAGGTAGCACAAATGCACAGTGGTCCCCAGGGGAAGACCAAACCATATACTAAAATAGTAGAATGCGAACCACGACCTAAGTCGAGAATGGACCCAGAAGACGTAGAAGAGCCGGGGACCCAAGGAACCACTCTAGGTGAGTTTCTAGGAGCCCCACAGGTAAGACGCAGTTGCAATTTTTTAAGAAGGACCCTTCCCAGTGGACCCTGAAGAAACCCTGTGGAAGATAATACGTTGGAGAGTCACCCCACCCGTGGATACCCCAGGAACCAGGATACCAACATCAGGAAGCCGGGTGCATAGGTGTCAAGTGACGTCGGAGACCGCTGTAAACCACAATGGAGGACTTCAGGAAAGGTGCCACTGGAGAAGAAGACGAAGGAGTCCGGTGGAACCCAAAGGTGTATTCAAGATGAGGTCTTGGCTGCAAGAGTTGCTTGAGGTTGGAGCTTTTTGGAGCCTGAAGATCTCTGTTGGAAAGAACAAACAAGCCTTGGCAACAGCAAGCCGATGAGGTGCACAGGGGTTCTGTTCCAGCGGTTCCGATGAGGGATACTGGCCTCAAACTTGGTATGTAGACAGTTCGGGCCTCGAGGGAGTTGGAGAACCACCACCTGTGTTGCTGAGCCTTTCGGAGTCAGTGGGAGCCCAGGATCAGCAGACTGGTCAGCTGTGTTGCAGTGCCTGCAGATGCAGGGGAGAGACTCCTTCACTCCAAGGGAGATACCTTCGGGTGTCTTGGATGTCCACAGGCCTGGTTAAGAACCTGTATGGAGCACGGGCACAGACGTTGCAAAAGACCAGTAGTACAACGAGACCAGGAGCAGCAGGAATCTTACCCGTTGCAGTCTCGGTTCTCAAAGCATAGTCCAGAGTGTCCAGACGGTCGAAGTTGAAGTGGTGTATGATTTGATTCTTGTCCCACGACGAATCTATGGATCCACCCACAGGTAAGCCCTTTAGTACCCTTAGGAAAGGGTTGGGATGATTCAGGGGTCCCGAGGTGCTGGACCATGGGGGATACTCCCATGTCCTTTGTCCAGTTTCGCGCCAGAGCGGTGAGCCAACGGCTCCCTGAACTGGTTTGAACTGGAGTTTGAAAGGAGGGCACCAAATGTGCCCTTCAAGCCGTCTCAGTGGTGCTGGCCAGCGCCCCCACCCTGCCCCACTACACTAAACCCTTTCTGGGAGGTGTTCACACCATTGTTTTGCCTTCCCCTGCTCGAGCTTGGCTCAGCAGCAGGAGGGCAGAAACATGTCTCTGGTCGGCAGCACTAAGGGCCTCCCGGAGGAGCTTTACAGTGCATGGAATCATACCTCCCACACCATTTACGGTATGGTATGACCCCAACGTGTTTGATACCAAACATGACAGGGTTTGTTACAGCCAGTTTAGAGATGGTCATCGCATAATGACGCATGGCCAGTCTATATGTTATAATGGCTGATGCACTTACAACTCGGGAGAATGGACTCCGAAGGTTGTACATGTGTCCCACTCATGCAGGGGCACCCTCACACTTAAGACCCAGCATCTTGCCTACAGGATTGAAAGGTCTGCCTTAGGGGTGATTTATAGGTTTTAAGTGTAGTGACCTCAGATATAGGGAAACCTATATCTGTCTTAAGTGGTGCTAGCACCAGCTTACACAGGCTGCAATGGCAGGCCTGTAGTCACAATTTGAGTGATCTCTCATGGGTGGCATAATATATGCTTCAGCCCATGAGGGAACACTAGTGTACCTATGTCTTGGGTACCTCAGTACCATATACTAGGGACTTATAAGGGTACCCCAGTAGCCAATCTGAAGTGTACCGAAGTACTCACCATGTCCAGTTTAGGGAAGACGCACAGAGACTGGTGTCCTGATTAGCAGGATCCCAGTCAGACTAATCATAAAATCATTTTGACTCCAGCAAAAAGTGGGGGTGACCATGAGAGCAGATCCTACTTTTCTACACGCGTAATCCACAAAATAAGGTTTGCGGAAGAGACGAAAATAAGAGTAGAGCATGAACAGAAATAGGTGGTGTAAGAGGCAAAATCAGTGAGAAAAGATTAGAGTGTTCTGGAGGATGAAAATGGAGAGAAGATATAAATGGGGCAGAGCCAGTGAAAAAAGTTATAAGGCTGGGGGACAGATGAGCAGTGAAGGTAGTGTATGGTTAAAATTCATGGCTATAAGAGAGACAGAACCAGCAAGAGTACATAAGCAGAGTGGCGAGAGAGAAGACTCACCAAGAGATAGTAAGAGGTTGGATGAAGAGCGAGAGAGAAGGGGAAGGTAGATGTTCGATGTGCAGAACCAGTGAGAGAAAGTTAAAGGCTTGGTGAGAGATCAGACATGAAGAGTAAATCAGGGAGGTAGAGTTCGATGTAAGAAGGGCAAAATCAGCAAGAGGAGAGAGGGAAGGAGAAAGGGGAGAGGTGTAGGTAACGGGTCAGGAGCAGCAAGAGAAGATAAAAGGAAAGGGGAGAAGGAAAAGGCATAGCTGTATTTAGGATGGCAGAACCAGCAGAGAAGATAAAGACTGGGTGGAGAGTTGAGAGGTGAAGAGTAGGGCAGGGAAGAGAGATGTGGATTTAAGAGGGGCATAATCAGTAAGCGAATTTGAGAGCCAAAGTGGAAAGATGAGAGGTTACGAGTAGAGCATGGAGGTATGAGGGTCAAGATGGATGTAAGAGTGGCAGAGCCAGAGAGAAAAGTTAAGAGGCTTAGGGATTGGGAAAAGATGAGACGTTAAGAGGAGAGCATGCAGAACAATGTGGATGTAAGAGGGGCTGAACCAGCAAGAGAAGAAAATAGGCTGAGCAAGAGGTGAGGTAAAAAGTAAAGCACAAAGGAGAGAGGTGGATGTAAGTGGGCAGAATCAGCAGAAAAAAAGTAGGGGGCTGGAGGAGAGGTAAAGGTGACTTTGAACTAGCATGTGCTGCTAAGTACATTGAGCCTTCTGCCAAAGTTTGTAATTATCTGTCTCTTTATTTTCCAAGTAGAAAATTTGACTTAGATTTGCGATGTGAATCATCCTTCACAAAGGTTTGTGATCTTGAACCATCCTCCACATGTCTGCGGAATTACAGCCTGCTCTCTGTGTATTCTTACTCCTCTTGACCTTTTTATTAAATCTAGCTCCCAGTTGGGACCCTTTCCTCCCCATTTCATGAATGGACATCTAAAGATCAAAGCCCCTGCCCTGACCTCCATTGCAATATCGCCCTTGCCTCGTCATCTGTCGCTACCAATGTAGAAAACAAAATAAACAAAAAACCTCAAAAGCTGCATTTGTTCCTCTGTTCAAAAATCCTTCAGCAGGATCAAAGTTTCTCAGCATCTTCTAACATCTCTTTACTGCCTTTATCTGAAAAATTCTTGAAAAATAGGTCAACTGACAAATCTCTTTCATAGAAACTAATTTACTTATTGATTGCTTGCCAGTTGGATTCTGACCTCTCCATGAGTTAGAAGTAGCATTTCTTGCTGTGTCAGACAGTTTGTACCTGATTCCTGATCAGGAAGGCAGAGCAGCCTTGATATTACTAAATTATAGTGTCACATTTATCAGTTTCCCATCCGGTGCTTTTGAATCAACTGGAACAACCTGGAATTCAAGGTATTCCCCTGGCGTGGCTTAGGTCTATCCTTTCTGAGAGGCCTGGTCTCTAACCAAGAAAATGTTTTGGACTTGCATGCAATTAATCAGTTGCCTTTTGGATAAAGACAAATTCATTAAAACTATATAGTGAAACATCAGGCATCCGCATCTTTAAGGGTCTGGTACCATATACACTGTTCTTTGGTGGCTTATGGAGCTGGGCCAATCAACCACCATGGTTGAGTCAACAAAAAAATCTTGGATTGATTTTCCATGTCTTCTCTCCTTGTCTGGACAAACAGTGTGTTATCTACTTCTACTACATCCATATGCAACACAAAATCCTGCATTTTCACCCGTCACTGCCGCAAGACTGTTGTACAGTCAATTATCTTATCACAACCAGATTATGCAAGTGCTCCCTGTCTTGAACTTCCCACCTTTTGCATTTGGTACCCTGCAGATCATCAAGAACACTGATAGGATTCGATTCTGAGGCTGTCCTAGATGCTGTAGCATTACTATTCATCTTTCTGCTTTCTGCTGATTCCAGCTACCAAACGATCTATCCATTTGCCATTATGCACCGCATAAAAGGGCCCGCTCATTATTCAGCACTATATTATTCCTTCCGTTTATTCCAGAATCCTACGCTCTGTAACAGCCATGCTCATGTGCCATCCTAAAATTAAGAGGAAACATATTGGAGGTAGATCCTTCTCCTTTCTAGCTGTACAGGACTGGACATGTCTCAGTCTTGAGCTATGGTGCATCTTAAATATTTTGGGAAAAAACGTAAAACTGGCCTTTCCATACATTAGTATAGCCTGTACCTTTTCCTTGGAAATCCCTTAGTGCCAGGATACCATCTTCGTGTGGTATTTTCATTCATCTCTTTCAATAGAACAATAACTAAAGAAATTTGCATTATCTGCACAGTTTGGTGAAATTTAACAAAACACCCTGAGGAAAGGGGAAGGTGAAGAAGTCCAAATATCTTGTAAAAGTAGTTTTAAGGCCTATTAGGTATCTACTCCAGCGTGTTTTAAAGTTTATCATTTGTCATTAACTGTCCAAGTAACTAGAGCCATGCATGCTACACACTAGTTATCCTGTCCTAAAGAGTATTAAAAGACATTTACCAGGCTGCCGCCCTGGGTCAGTCTGGTCATGCTCCCAAAGACAGCCTGATCACTGTCAAGTGCAGAATGACAATGGCCCGGCCTGTGCAAGCACAAGATGATGTGCGCTTCTTCCCACAACAAATGATCCCAAACCTCAAGGAGTGACATGAGGCCTGGGGAAATTGCTGCTTTTCAGCAGTACAGTATGAATTAGCCTTGCTTTGGAGATGAGAAGAAGGGGCAGTGTACAGGAAAAGGGGGCTGAAGAGAGGAGCTGACTGAGGAGTGAGTGCCTCATTCCATAGAGTACATCATCACACATGGAGTGATTAGCCAGTCACTGAGCCTAGGTGAGTGGGTGGCCAGTAGTTTTAGGAAAGCAAATCTTGTATTGGCGATTGGAAGGACCAAAAGTGTTTGATTAGGTAGTAATTTATGGATGATGGACATGGTCTTTCAAGGGTATTGCATTCAGTTATCTCTTTAACCAAGATCCAGTGGATTTACCTGATGGTAGGTGCAATTTGGTTGTTACTTCTTAGGCTAAATTTGAGTCAAGCGACGTGTCTGGACCCTTCGCAATTTGGCAAGTGTCTTCTCAGCTATTAAGGATATGTGACTTCAAATGTGACTTCAAATCTTTAAAAATGCAAATCTAAGGGATACCCAGGGAGTATGTGAGATTTATTTTGAAAGTCAAACACACCTCCCCAACCTATTTTACATTGCTAGATTTAATTTCCTTGTAAGGGAAGTCTGCTATAATAAATCCTTCTTGTTTTGTTGCTTTAATTTACTACTTGTCTGTTGAGTGACTGGCTCCCATTGTAGCTTTTGACAGTTTTTTCCTTTTTACACATTCTTGTCCCTATTTAGCCATCTCATCTTTATATCTTTAAGTTAGTTCAGCTCTTTTCATCTCTTAAAAATAAAGTTTGAGAGTAGTTTCTGGGTTTAGGCATTCAGTTTGAGGGAATGGTCTAGCTTTTGGTGCTCCTGCCACCCAACCTGTGTATGTTATCTGTGTCATCTCATCCTCTTATTTGTGCTTTCTGTTATATACTGGAGCATTTGCATGTCACTCACCCAACCCAGCATGGATCCCTTTGTGTTGATGCCCATGCCTGCTAAAACCTAATGCCTTAACCATGAACTTCACTGGTGCAACTGGAGTATCAGGGAATCACCTGAAGATCCACTGTATAGCTATGGGGCAGTCTGGCTTAGAATTTTAATCATGCACTTATCTGGAAACATTGGTTTTGGGGAGATATGGGCCTAGCTTTTAAACCCAGTTTGACGTGTTGTATTTCCACATAATAGAGCTTTAAAAAGTTGCACTTATTTTATTAGGGCTATTATTTGTATTTGTAGCCATCTCAGTGATATCCACATTAGAGAAGTAGCTTCTTGCAAAGCTACTTCAACAGTGCCAGAAAATGTTTGGTCAGTTGACACTTCCTATGATGTCACTTGCTGTGATACTACATCTTATGCAAATTAGAGGGGCCTCGCATGTTCCTATCCAGCCTGGGGCCTCACAAATCCTAGGACCGGCCCTGGGCTGATGAGTGTGACAGAATGTGCAGTGAATTTATCTCGACAGGATCTTATTAGAAAAGCAGGACCATTCCTCAGAACGGAGAGACATGTGGGATTGATTAAGTATCTGCAGGTAGAATATTCAGCAGAAAGATCATTGCCAAAGTAACTTATTTTTCTGATGGATACATGTACCTGCAGATTCCTCACTTTTGAACCAATACCAGAGCAATACCTCCCAGGTTACAGATCTGGAGGAAACAGTCACACCAAGTAGCCCTGCAACACAGATCTGGCAAAATGGCCTTCTCTGCAGGCTTTGAAGTAAAGGCATAATGCATGGTGAGAGTGTGCACCGACGGCCACGTCGCCAAACAGATATCCGGCACCTGCTTTCCCCGGTAAAGCGCCGAAGAGGCAGCATTAGCTCAGGTACAAAAGCTCACATTCTCTCGGGAGGCTCTTTCTTAGTTACATAGGACGATCCAACAGGAAATTCTCTTGTCTCTGAATTGCTTTACACTTCTTGGAGCCAGAGTAGCCCAGGAAAAGTTGATCATTTACCCAATACTCTCAGGTCTGATTTATATAAAAGCAGACGGCCTTAAAGGGTGCTAATGGTACAAACATGCTTCCTCTTTGGTTGGATGGGGAGGCGAGCAGAATGCGGCCAAAATAATGGACTAGGCCACATGAAAGGGAGTGCCCCTTCAGAAGAAAAGATGCCCTAGTCTGCAGAACCAGCTTGACCAGAAACAATGACGCAGTGGAAGATGAACAGAGAATCCCTACAGCTAGCTAACATGCATATTCACGTGATGCCCATACAAAGAAATTCTTCAGTCACAAATCACAACGAACAAATGTGCATGCATTTAAAAGGAGAAAGCAGTATGAACATGAGCACCAAAGATACATCACAAAAGGAGAAGGGAAAACGTAATATGTGCTAGCCCCATCGGAAACTATATGACAGTAGGTGATTTGAACAGTGATAGCTGATTAGGTAAACAAAGAAAGGCTTAGAGGTCTGAAAAACAACCTTTACCCACAGCATAGCCATCAAAGCCAAGCAGGAGACAATGCAAAATGCAATACATCTAATAAACAAGACTTGAAAACATACTGTCTAGCACATCATGGAACAATGGGATCAAAACGAAGCACATTTAGCAGAGATGGATAACGAGCTAGCAGAACAATAACTATGACTTCTGATAGCAAATCAAAGGAACTTAATCTCAACGCAAGATGGTGGAGGCTCTGGAGGTTTGTGTGTAGGCCCTCCCCTTCCTGCTGTGAGAGGAGGTCTTCTCCGACTGGAAGAGGGTGAGGGCACAGAGATAGGTGAACCAGATCCGAGTACCACACCCTTTGAAGTCTCATAATGTCCAATCAAGATTACCTGTGTTCGGTCCTGATGCAGCTTCCACAGAACACAAGAAATGTAAGGAATGGGAAGAAACACTTATTAGAGATGGAATTACACCGCGGACAAAACGCATCCTCCAAAGGATCACCCCAATGGAAAATGCAGGGAGCAGAACTGCATGCACTGCATGTAAACTCAAAGGTTTTTGTGATGGTGGATTGCCCAATGCCAGGCCTGCAGTGCTGTGATGACAGTGGAAGAAAGTGAGTGCCGCCTTGTTTTTGGAGATAATGCATGGTGTTAGTAATTAATCAAACTATAAAGAACCACATGTCATGGAATACCAGAGTCTATATGTGTTGTACAAAGGCCCTCATACATTACACTCTAACTAGTTAGTAGCGATATATCTTGATTCTCCACTTGAAGAAGTTAGGTGAGTGGTTTTATCATTGGGGCATGTTCCGCCTGAGTTTCCCGTTCTCCCGGCAGTCAACTTTCCTCCTCCTGGAGGGAGACCATCTGGTTCTCTGACGGTTGTGATTATTACGTGAAAATTAGCAGAAAAAGTGTGAAGTTAAAACGCCTCCTATCCTGTAAAGAGTATTTTATTGATCAGGAAGGGGTAAGATTAAAAACCGTGCCAGGTGCTATAGTGGATGTGTAAGTGGTCCACTGCACCTATATAGTGTTGATATCGGTGGTCGACATGTTTCAATCCTTAAATGTCTCTATGGATCGGCGGACTTTCATCAGGACCGAGAAGAAAGCAGTGTAAAATTAGACAGCTCTGTGGTAGGTAAGTTTGAGTCACTTTCCTATCTTCGTCACGAGCTTCATTGACTCAATTTGTTACGTTGTTATAGGTTATGATACTGCCTATCACTCAATAGGAGTTTTGTTAGAGCTCCTGCGGGTGCAGGGGAAGCTCTTGAAGCTGCTATTTGCGCCTCATTCGTGTAGCTTCCTACCGTGACCCGGAAGTTGATAATGCATGGTGCTCATGTTGTCTGTTCTGATAAAGACCTCTTTGCCGCAAATGAGTGGAAGTAAGGCTTTGAGAGCGTGGTTTCATAGCAAGTAGCTTTAGGTAGTTGATGTGCTTTCCCCAATGATGAAGGATTTAAACCTCCCCCTCTCACCACTGTGTGGTCATATGCTTGAGATGTGCCCCCAGAGAGTGAGGGATCAGTCTGTGGTGATGGTGACTTGCGGAATGGAGTCAAGGAAAGGCCTGCCCTGAAACAGGTTGTTGGGGTACCACTATTGCAGAGAGCGAAAGATGCTGGCCTGTATCAATATTCGACCTTTCCATTGACCTTGCTTGTGACCATTGAGTCGAAAGGCATTCCTGTTGCAGTCGCATGTGCAGCTGGGCATGGAGTACTATGGAAATATGGGAGGCCATCCTGCGTAGGAAGTGCCTTAGTTCTGTGAGTTGACAATTGGGCTGAAAAAGAGTCAAATCCCTTCCGCAATGTCTGTCCAGGACGGCGCTGCGAATACAGGGGAAGAAGAGCTTAAAGAACCTCTTAACATTTCAGAGAATTGCAGACATGCACTTACTATGAAATTAGTAGATTTTGGCCTCGAATAGGTGGGACGGTTAACTTCGTAAATGAGGCACACGAGGTATTCAGGACAGAGGTACTCTATTCTTGGAGATCTTGCATCACTTGCAGATGCACGCACACTTTTTACACTTACATTCCATTTGAGACACCTGACGAATACTCTCCATACGAGGACATAGAAGTCCTGTTAACTTACCAAGAGCATATTAATTGGTTTAAAGGCGCCCTCCCACACACCACAGAAAAAGTGATACTCTGTCCGCTCAGCAGGGAAGGAGCGACCTGCCCGGTCCTAGCTGCTTACACACCAGATCCAGAGATTGATACATTGCCAGCAGCAGACTTACGTACACTTTACAAAGAGATAGTAAAGCTATACAGAAACCTTACACAGTTCGTAATGCGAACACTTACAATTCAACCTCCAAGGGTAACTCTAGCTGGTCAACCGCAACAAAAATCACCCCACAAACGCTGAACGCAATTATGGGAAGAATGCCCACTAAACGTGAGCTAATGCCGTTCTGGATATCGCAGAAAATAGCACAGATTGAGGCAATGTTTCCCCACATGGGCCCGCAGGAAAAAACACAGAATACTGACCATTTGCTTGCTAATGGGAATAGCTCCCCCGATAGAGGATTGTACCACCTGGGGTACTGTTTTCGCTGCCGTTTATACCAGAACCTCATGGTAACCCCTCAATAGCAGTCATACCAGAAGTATTGAAACAAATACAGAATGACTACGGGGCAGAACCTGCCCTGGACTTAGGGATGAAATTGATAGGCAGTTTTGCCCAGGTATCCACAATTATGTTAGCCAACATAAAAAGGGGAGGCAGCAGCGGTGGCTATACGCCAGCGCCTGAGGGAATGCACTCCTGCACAACAGGAGCGGGAACTACCTAAGATTATCGAAGATACCTATGCTTCACTGGGTAGAGATAACTTGGGAGCTAGAATTGTGAAACCACAATTAACGGGTAATCCTGAAAAGGACAAGCAAAGCAAGCACCTGATTCTTCTAAAAAGAAGTGGGATAACAAACAATCAAAAAATAATAAGCAGAATGCATCAGGAACACAGGGTGGGTCTCCTCAAAAGGAGCCCCGTGATAGAAAATATAATCTTAGAAACCGTGACAATATTAAAATACCTGACAGGTCTCAGGATATTGATACACATTCCTCTCGTTCCATTCAGGGTTCATCAAAAAACCCGGAGAGGGAATGACGGTCAGAACGCAGATCAGAAGAGCGAGCAAAGCCAAGAGACACACATCGCACTACAGACTACATTATCAAACAAGAGAATAAACCCAAAAATAAACCTCAATTTAAAAGAAGAATGTAGCTGGCCTTAAAGTAAGAAATGCCCAGGCTACTGAGGACTCTACTAACGAACAGGGAATGGGCTCTGACGATGCTGACAGCGCAGCAGAAGTAACAATATCTCGCCAGAACCTGATGGAATTTCTGGTGACAGCAGCATTTATGAGCATATCATGGTGGAAACACCTGATACAAGGGTAAGCGTCCCTCATCAGTTATACGAAATAACCCTCCAAATGGTTGGGGACATACCCAGGAAAGTGAAAGGTCTCTTTTGGGAGAACCTGACATATGGATACAATATCCTTTTGGCTGAAAAAGATTGGCCGCCTGAATTCGTCATGGAGCACCCAAAGGGGGAAGATGTAATTTTACCGGCTTTCTCCAAACTCGTTCCAGAGTCACTAAAACTTACATATGTGCAGGAGTGGGCGTTAGCGCTAGCTCCCGTATTATACCGCAATCAAGTGGGGTGGGATGCTGAGTCACCTCACCATGAAATCCCATTAAAAACTACTCCTACACCACAGAGGCAGTACCCAATAAAACATGACGCAAAGAAACAGGTCAGTGAGATCTTAGATCAACTTGAATACCAAGGTGTGATTGAGAATTACACCTCTTCCATGAATAATCCTTTGTTTCTCATAATGAAACCTGACAATTCATACCGTCTAGCTTTAGACTACTGGAATTTGAACACATGCACGAAAACAATTGCAGTACAAAATGCACACAGTGCCACATTAATGAATAACATTGTGCGGAAGAAATACAAAACAACACTAGATAGCTCAAATGGATTCTTTTGCCAAAATATAGCACCTGAAAGCAGACATTTGACAGCATTTTCAGCGGTCGGCTCTCAGCGCCAATTCTGTGGACTGCTCCAAGGGTATAAGAATAGCCCTGGGTTGCAGCAAGAGTAACAGAGTTACTTCAACATTGTGATGAGGAGGCATTGTCCTATATAGATGATATTTATCTGACAGACGATGAGTTATTGGATTACTTGCAGAGGGTGAACAGCATAATTTTGGGGTTCGCCACTGTGTCCTACAAATTTAACTTTGAAAAAGTCAAAAATTGCCCACTTCAATGGCCTATTTTTGGGTTATGACCTATCAAGTGAAGGAAAAAGCCTGGCAGCTAATTTTTTAGAAAAATGTGCGCTGTTCCACTCTCCGAAAACTCTGAAAGGTTTACAATCCATTTTAGGATTCCTAACTTTTGGCAGAACATACATTTTGAACTACGGAGAAAAAGTAAAACGTTTCTACGACCTAATCAGACCTGATTTTTCAATTCACCATTGTACACATGAACACACAGAAATTCTCCGTTCTGTACAAGCAGACATGATAGCTTCCAAACACTTACACACATGTGTAAATACCAAACATTTGGTGATCCGTGTAGTCACGGGTCAATCTGGGTACACTTACTTACCTTACCTTCAATGAAGGCGAAACGGTACCCAGTGCATACAAATCACATATGTATACAAACACTGAAATGCGTTTTGCATCCACAGAAAAAATACTAACAGCAGAACAGACTGCTGTAGTGAGAGAAAGAGCACTAGCTCAGGGGAAACACAAAATGGTTGTGACTCCAGTACTAACCTTGGAGGCTGTTACCAAAGCAAGCGTTCTAAACGCAAAAGCACTGCATCCGCAATGGATACAATGGGTTAATTCTCTCACTGCAACAGATGTAGTCTACAAATTTGATTCTACATTAAAAACACAAGCATTCCTGCAGTACGAACTAGAATATCCTCTCCCGAATGAAATAATGCCTCTAGGTCAGTATGAATATATCATTTACACTGACGGATCTGTCCAGCCAGCCATAGGAAGTAAACAGCAATATAGCACAGCATGTGCGGTTGTGAAAAGGGCGTATGCGGGACGGCAAGTTCCATCCTAGCAATACACAGACGCAGTCGCAGTCTCTAGGAGATTGCACGGCACAGCTGGCAGAACTAACAGCCCAGATACTGGCACTCAAAAATACCGATCGAGAATTGTCCAGTCATACAATGAATATCTTCACTATTGGGGCTAAAATGGGTTTTGAGATTCCAAAGGTTGCACAATAAAGCCCAAGTTGCTTTGGGAACAAGTGGCAGAGCTGAAAAATGCTTGCCACGGGCTTATGTAATTCACACATTGAGTCATCAGCACATTGGCGTGCACGTTGAAGGGAACTAACTGGCTGATGAAGCTGCCAAGGCTACAGTGCAAACTGCTGCCGTTTCTGCAATCACTCGTTCTAGTACAAGAATAGACGGACAGATAATGATAGCTGTGACACTACGCGCAACAACAGCTCAGCCTTGCCAAAAGGTTTTCCACTCAAGTACTCCAACAAGTTAGATGCGCAAAATATTCCATATGCTCAAATTCCAGGAGTGGGGGATAGAGTAATACCAAACATGGATCGCAGATTAGGATTAATTCTAGCTGCACGAGAGTCTGGGTTCAGCACACGCAGGTATCGCTGCAACTATTTCATTACTGAAGTAGCGTTATTGGTGGCCAGGTCTCACTAAACACACCAAGGGTGATGTCCTTAAGTGCGACATCTGTCAGCAGATGAAAGGTTCCTCTGTAGAACATCCACCACAAACACCATTACTGATATCAGACAGACCTCTTGCATGCGTCTGTTTGGACCACTGCGGCCCCTCACATTCTGAGGGGGCTTACAGGTACATCCTAGTGGCAGTGAATTCATGCTCTGGATTCCTGTGGGTTTGGCCTCAGCACTCAGCTGATGCCTGAACTATTACAAAGGAATTGCGAGTCTTCATAGGGACATACGCAATTGGCTCATTACATTCTGACCGTGGCCCTGCGTTTAGCTCACGGGCTTACAAAGAAGCCATGGGAGGTTTGGGTGATGCATTGCGGTACTCCTCTCCGTATCATTCAGAGGGAAATTCGATTGTGGAGAGGAAAAACAGGGACTTAAACCAATCCTTAACAACTAGGGTATTAGGCTCAGGTGGCAGTTGGGTCAGTCACCTATATGGGGTCCAGAGGGCACTTAACAACTTGGCACGAAGTTCCCTGGGAGTCCGTACTCCATATGAAGTCCTGTTCGGGATTAGAATGTGGGTACCTGACCTCGACTGTGGCAGCAAATTGGCGGATGAAAAACCATTTGACATCAATGAACGTTTGGCTGTTTTACAGGAACTCAATGAATTCCGGGCATTACAAAGCAACATCCAAGTAAAACGCACCGCCACTGGAGAAGTGAAAGTTGTTCCGGCAAGACCTGCTTGGGTCCCGAAGGTTGTGGACCTGGTCAGAGAAAAGATTATGAACAAAAAAGAATTTGGGCCATCTTACAGAGCGCCTTTACCTATCTTGGCTATCGAAGGAACAAGAACAGTACTTCTACCGTCCCTTGCCGGCAAGAAAGAAAAGGGACTCGTCTCAATTGATCTGATCAAACCACACTATGTGGCTGATACTCAATAGTAGGCCACGTGGGCTCCTGGGTAGCACCAAATCTCCTCCCGCTACCATACAGGAAGTTCAGATGTACAGATTAATTACATTTGAAGATTCTACTCCACAAAGTGAAGGAGTTATCAACCACGGAATGGAGCTGGTACCTGTTGAAACTGAACAACTTCAATCTACAAATGACACACAGATCTCAATTCGGCCTAACACCGACATCTATGTGAAAATGTCTCAAATGGAGACATCTGCCAGTTCCACAAAACCTGCTGAGCTACCAAAGATAGATCGCACTGTGTCTGGGTACTTCATTGATTTTCTCCTTGGATCCAAGTGAACACGAATTACCGCCACCACCTGTTTCCCACAAACAACGATTTTGTAGTTTCTACCTTTGACTAAAAAATACTTACTTTGGGGCCTATTACGATGGCGGGCGGAGGCACCACCGCAGTGCTGGCGGAAAATGCCATTTTCCGCACGCCACCTGCGGTCTCCAAACCCGCCATATTAGTATGGTCAAACACAACCCATTTCCCGTCCGCCGCGGTGCGACGCGAACCGCCATTAAAATGCGCCCGCCACCGCGGCGGTGTGAGCCAATGGAGACCCACCGCTGTGCGGAATGACGTCCTGACCGCCGTACAAATTAGGATGCCCCAAACAGCTAGTTGCACCGCAGCGGAGAAACCGGCCAACTAGAGACGGCGGAAGCACGACAGCCGATCGCAAAACCTGATCCCTCGTCCCAACCGCCTGGTCCCGAGCGCAATGGACCCAGCTTTACACGTCTTCCCGGCGCTGTACCTGATACACCACCAGCAACTCATGCACCGTCGCGGACGTCGCCGCAGGTACGCAACAACACAACTCCGCACACAACAACAACACACAATGCATGGGCAGAGACAGGGTTCCTGTCCACACCAGATACCCTGGTGGGGACAGGAACACATCCACAATAGTACCCACACATGTCCTACCTCTCACCAAATCACCCCTCCGCAATCAGGTCACCCACCAACCGCGATCATGATGCAATGTCCCGGTCACGTTACCGCAGCGGTGAAGACGCGTGAAAACATGCGCACAATGCAGAAGGCAGGGCCAGCGACAGGCATGGGCAGTGCACAAAGATCATAGGGCCACACCTCCACCCTCCACACAACAGTCCCCCACCCCAAACATGAAGGGACATGCCATGTGCTTCTCCTGTGCTCCACCATGCACAATAACCATCCAGGTGAACCCACACCCTGCACCACATACAAAACAACTAGGGAGACAGTACAGCATGTGGGGCTGCAGAGGAACACACAGCACAGAAGCACAGTGCCAGGGCAACCCACACACCACACCTACACCACACTCATAGCAAGGAAACTGAGTCCAAGCACAAAATGAACACTCATACAGATAAGGATCAATCACTCAACTGGGCCCACAGCCTGCCAAGCCACACAGACATACCCCACACTGACACACAGCCACATACACAGACCAGATGTCAGCAGCAATGGAGGACAACAAATAGGAAATCTAAAGTGAGGTGCACACAAATGGTAGGCCAAGGAGCTAACCACTAAGCATGTGTACACCACATCCAAGAGAAGGAACATATAACAACACCCTCAGCCCATCAAATCACACATGGCTGGCACAGTGAATGAAGTCAAACCACAGTCACCTCAGTGCAACAACTCATGGAGACAGCAAGGCAACCCATGGACAGGCACAGGGATGAAAGGAAGGGTCTGAAGTCCAACAGTGAACAGCCACATATCTGCATCCAACTACCTGACAGGTGTATGTCAGCAGCACAACACACAGGGCCCATTGTAACACCCCATGACTGTCAAACACAAGTAGGAACCTTCACACATACCCCACCCCCACCCCCTCACACCTGCAGCACACAACACCAGTGTCCAACACACAGAAGGGTGCCAATAATGTCCAGTCAACACACTGACAAACAACCACACTCCCTGGGGGTATCCACAAACATCACACACACAAACCCAGGGATGCCTGAACCAATGCCTGCACAAAACCAACAGCCAAACACAAAACTCCATCACAACACACACAGAGGTACAACCAGACCAGACCTGACCTGTGCAGCAGAACTGTAGGAAGGCAATGGGAGCCCAGACAGAACAGGAGTACACAACCTCATCAGTCAGGAACAATGCACAGACAACATACCACAACACAGACAAGAAGTGCATCACTACAAAACAATCATGGACACAAACTGGGAGAAATGGGCCTACAATGATACACATACAGACATACCACACCACCCATAAAGTCAACATGGTGTCATAATGTACCACATGCTTGCACATGCACAATAATGACAACTGACAGCTCAAATATGAGAGGAGAAAACACACAGGACGCACCCAAAACAAGCACAGGAACAAGAATAGCCCTAAGTGCATGTGACAGACACACAAGTAATGCACACTACACTGGCAAGACACAAGTGACTGAAACACAACACACCAACAAAACACACACACTGACATGCAAATACAACAACACACACAGAGCATCTGTCAGCTGCAAGCCACAACACAGCCCAAACACTGCCCACATCCACATCAAACACACAACAGATGCACATGCCAATACATCACATTGCAAACACAGCAGGACATCAGGGGACGCACACCAGGCAAGGACAAGGCAACATACACTCACAGCACTGCATGCACGACAAGCAGTGTGTGCACACTAAACATACCAGTTCCACACAGACATGAGTGACACACCATGAACACCCACAACACAAATCAGCACAGCACACAGACAGCATCACACTCAGGAAGTGAAGCAGTACCTCAGCAAACATACATACAGCTAACCCAAGACCCACAGATGCACAAGTCTGGGACACCCAAGTGAAAACAACATGACCAGAGGACTGTGCAGCACTAACAGTTGAACTGCATCTGAGCAACCATGGCTGCAAAACAGTATCAGAAAATCACATATAACCAATAGGGAAACTGTCATGAGTGGCACATTGGTCCTGTGCACAGATCAGCACCACAAACCATAGTGTAACAAATGAAGTGATGGGGAGGCACACACACTGTCAACACAAGGGGACAGCTGACCTGAGAGTGAAGTGTTGTGTACGTCAGTAGTGGACATGGCAGGAGTGCACCATACACAAATAGATGGAGTGCAGACTCACAATGGGTAGGCATCAGAAGCACAGATAGGGGATGGTATGTCTCCACACCCCACATGCCATACTGGAGGCAAAAAAGCACCAAGTGACAGCAATGCATGAGAAAACACACCCACAATGTCAGTGTGGCCGAGCAGGTCTGCACAGTGACCACAAAGAGTATCAAGACACATGGCTGATCAACAAAACACAACACTGAATTGCCAGTCACACACTCTGCATACCCACAATTGCCACCAACAACAAGTTGGAGTCCCCAGAAGTGCAAGGACACACCAACACACTGCACAGTGCACAACCTACAACTCCCACATGTGCACACAATCACAAGCACAGGGCTGACCAATCAAACAAACAGGCACTCAAATCCTGGCTGACACATGTGTGTAGATGACATTGCAGGGGCACACACACATCAACACTACAGACAAAGTCACCCCCTTCACATTGCACACTTCTTGACCACCCAAATGCACAAATAGAAATCAACCCATGTGACTAGGATGACTGGCCATCACAAGATGACCATACACCAACAATGCTGTACACACATCAAATAAAATCACACACACATGAAGACCCTGGCCAGCCTGCCTGCAATCCTGTGGATAGAATCCCACCTTGTGCTGGCAGTGCATACAAACATGACATGTGTACAACATAGCTAACCTGACAAAAGAATGATTATGATAACGGTAGTCCATCACAAACCACCATCATTGCACCCCCAAGCCTCAGAGTCAACAAGAACTGAAGTGCCTGTCACCCCTGTAAAACCCTTAAAAAGTGAGACAAGCCATTGGCAATGTTGAAGTGGCATACAGAGCATGTGTCACAGTAAACCATACCCACACAGAAAACCCTTTATTCAGCAAGGACACTGACAAAACAGACAACAGAAGTAACTGTCTTTATTCACATATTACACAGATAGGCACCAATAGTAGACAACATCAAGGCCAGTGGCCAGTCCAGGGTGCAGATGAGGTACATGAGAAGCTGCACAGGGAAGGGGCAAACAGCAGTGAACATCAAGGCCAGTGGCCAGTCCAAGGTGCAGATGAGGTGCATGCGAAGCTGCACAGGGAAGGGGCAAACAGCAGTGAACATCAAGGCCAGTGGCCAGTCCAAGGTGCAGATGAGGTACATGAGAAGCTGCACAGGGAAGGGGCAAACAGCAGTGAACATCAAGGCCAGTGGCCAGTCCAAGGTGCAGATGAGGTACATCAGAAGCTGCACAGGGAAGGGGCAAACAACAGTGAACATCAAGGCCAGTGGCCAGTCCAAGGTGCAGATGAGGTACATGAGAAGATGCACAGGGAATGTGTGTGACCGTACCCTGCCATGGTCAGCAACACAGTCAGGGGCTAACAATGTGCAGTCCAGGCACCGCTGTGGGAGAGACAGGTGTGTGAGGGGGACTTCCACTCAGACTTGGCTGTCAGTCGGACTGGGAGGTGGCTGAGTGTCGGGGACAGTTGGAGGACTGGACCGGAGAGAGAGAGGCCCAGCTGAGGTAGAGCCATCAGTGGCTTTTGTAACCGGAGGGCTGCTTGGACCAGGTTGTGTGGTGGCACGTGGAGGTGGAGTTATGCTGCCGTGAGACACAGTGTGGGTGGGAGATTGTGGTGGGGTGCCTTTCCACTTCTTGGGGATTCTATATGACTTCCCTGTCTTGGTATTAGTGGTAAGTGGGGCGGACACAACAGGCACACTCACCACCAAAGCTGCATCAGGTGCAGACGGTGGCCCTCCCTCTGGGGACATGCTGGATCCAGCGGTACGCTTGGCCTGGCCTTGCCTTTGCCCCTCCATCCCCTGTTTACCAGGTGTCCCCCTACAGTGCCCTCCTTTCCCTGCTTCACAGGGCTCTGGATGGGAGTTGAGGTTGTGGGTGAATCTGCCTTGGAGCTCTTCTTATGTGTACTCTTAGCAGGCACCAGCTTCTCAGCGGGCACGGAAACTGTCTGCTTGTCTTTGCGAGACGCTTTTGGGACAGGACAGTCCTTGGCTGGGGATGCCTCTGAGGCATGTGAGCCTGAGGCCTGCTTCTTGTCTTTATGGCCCTGTGTGTCGCCTGACGGGCTTTTGCCTTTGCGCTCTGGGGTGGCTTTAGTTTTCTGTGGGGATGGTGTCTGTGCCCTGGACCGCTTGGGCTGCTGCTGCTGTGTGCTGCGTGTGCTGTATCTTGCCCTTGAGCTCTGTGGTGTGTGGTCACTATCATCAGATGTAGCCACTGGCAGGGGGTGGCCAAAGGGACTGGAGCTGGACTCTGACTGTGCCAGCTGCATGGCTGTCGTCACTACGGAGGACAAAGCTTGGACAGTCCGGTGTAGCCCACCCACGTCTGAATGAATGCCCTCCATGAAAGCAACGACCTGTGACAATTTTTTGTCGTGATCTAGGAAGGCGTTGATGAGAGTTGTCTGGCCCACACACAGCTGGCGCAAAAGGTCCACAGACTCAACACTGAGGGCAGCAGTGGAGACAGGGGCAGGGGCAGCGGTGCCTGGGGTGAAGGACACTCTTCCCTTCTTACTGGTGCGAACACGGCCAGCACAAGTGGAAGTAGTTGGGAGGGTGGGCACTGGACGCTGTGTGGTGGAAGAGGAGGCAGAGTTCCCGCTCCCTGTGCCCGCTAACAGAGATGTGTCACCGCTGGGTTGGTGTCTCTGGCTGTGATTCCTCAAGCAGACTCCTGTCCCCTCCGACGCGGTGGTTACATCAGTGTCACTGTGCTCGTGTGTAGCAGTCGTGCTTGATGCCTCACCACTGGTGTCCGTCCCCTGTCCTTCCGTGCCCACAGGAGATGCTGCATGAGAGAGAGAGAGATGTAGGCTCAGTTCATTGGCATCAACACAACCATCATATGCAAGCAAAGCACTAAACAAGATAATGATATCTCCATGTTGCACACCACCCTGTGCAGTAACATTGTGCAACCTCAATTCTTTATTTGATTTTTGCGTGTCATCAAGCAAACATGTCATAAGTGAGCCATGTGATGACCACACAGCCAAATTGCCTGCCGGTGGCTCCGTTTACCCAGACACACAAATACCTCTGAGCACACCTCGGGCCCTGAGT
Source organism: Calotriton arnoldi (assembly GCA_963921515.1). Lineage (NCBI taxonomy): Eukaryota > Metazoa > Chordata > Amphibia > Caudata > Salamandridae > Calotriton > Calotriton arnoldi. The sequence goes on from CAWUFW010000038.1 coordinate 3,699,365, forward strand.
GGGGCAAAGATGTACCTCCCAACATGTTGCCACTGTCACATCTGGAGGGGGCAGAAGGGGACAACATAGATACAGTCTACAACATAACAGTCCACAATGGCCATGAGCACATGCCATCCACCATGTCGTACTTTGGGGTCCAAATACAGTTGCACATTGGTGTCAGATGTCTAGTCCTCACAATTCTGAGGTCAGGCAATGCACACATTGATGAAAGAACACTCAGATGATGCACACTGCCGTTCCCTTCCATGGGATTTCCATGACTACCCCAATGCAGAGGATGCCAGAAGGTCACGACTCAGAATGCAATGTCAAGGGACATTACCCAAACGACATGAGAAAGTACAGGTAGGGAAAATGCATGACAGCTGCACCCAACACAGAGGCCACTGACAAGCCACTGCATCACACTACCAACATCACCGGGCCCAGCGCTGGCCCAGGATATGAACACATGCAGCCATTCTCAACCAAAGTCACCCTTCCCAGAATACTCACCCCCAGCTTGCTGCTGATGCTCCTTCAAACGTGCATCCAGCTCAGGCTGTGTCACAGCTAAGATGCGGGCCATCAGTGGTGTCATGCTCCTGCGCGTCAACCTGCCAGTCCGAGGGATCAGCCCCAGCGTCATCTCCGCCACGTTCTTGCTCAGCCGGCAGATGTCATCCCACCTCTTGTGACAGTGTGTGCGCCGTCGGTTGGAGACACCTAGAGCCCGCACCTTGCATGCAATGGCCCTCCACACGGCCTTACGCTGGTGGACTTTGAGCTGCAGGCATGGGAGACAGGAGGGGGAAAAATCAGGGCCACAGTGTTATGTACCACTATCTCACAGTACAGGAGCATGATACTAACTCATCCCAACTTCACAGATATGTGTAGCAGAGACAATAATGCATCTCACATGGTGCATTAGCATGGAAGACTCATACGCAAATGCATGCAGGTATGAGGGTGGACTGTGAGAAGATACGCGAGGGAGCCATAATCTTACCCGATTTGGAGAACCCGCCCCATAGAAAAATAGTGTCCTCTGGTCTCCGATGCCCGAAAGGAGGCGATCCGATGGCGGAGGGGAAGCGACAAGACACACCCCCTTTCCTATCTCCCTACAGCGGGACCTTGACCCGGGACCGGAAGTGGGAGGAGATGACCCCGGAAGTCCGTTCCCAAAACCAATGAAAGAAGACGGGAACGAGGAAGGATTGTCTTGGACCAACTCCGGAGTGAGAGCAAGCAGGAAGTCGGACGAGGAGGAGCGGAGAAGCGAAGAAGGAGGTTACGGGAGGAAGGACGAGGAGAAGCCGAGGAACGACGACATCGGAGAAGACGAGGAAGCGGAAGAGCGGTGGAGCGAGGAGTGGTGGTGCCCACCGGAGGACGCTGGAGAGCGGCCGCAACTCAGGAGAGTTGCGGCGGAGCGGGTGAGTGACCGCGTCTCAGGGGACAGTGAGGGAGGGTACGAGGGAGGTGGGAGGTGGGGTGAGGAAGTGGGGCACGGGTAATACTCACACAAAAACCCCAATCTCACAAGTGCGTTATGCGACTCCGATGCTTGGGGATTTCGACGTACGCTCTTACCCCTCCCCGTTTCACTGAGCACTTCCTATCCTCATCTGACCTGATTACCTTTCACGAGATTCTACCCGCATAGAAGTACCGCAGTTGTCCTACCCTGCTTCGGACGTTTTCTCTGCGACACTTGGGTGTGGTGACGGACATACCTGCTACTGGTATTTCTTTATTTGATTTATTCCCCCTCCCCGACAGTGATTGACAGCTCCCTTTTCTCCTCTCTTATGAGCCTCCGGAGTGACACACACCAGACGGAGAAGCCGGATCCGACCCTACAACCCAACGCCATCAAGACGGATCAACGGGAAGAGAGCGTCGGAACACCAGTCATACCCTCTGCTCCCTCAATCTCTGTTAATAAAAAGCCCATTTTTGGAAAATATATTCTGCCTCCGCGTCTGCATATCCGACCTGCCCTCCCACAAGTGGTGTCAGAAGTGGGATCTGAAGGAGACATGGAGGCGGCCCTGGCGAAGATGGCAGAAAACCAGGAACATTTGGGCAAGGTGATGGAACGCTTCTTGACCGTAGTCGAAGAGGATCGGGGAAGCTGCAACAAGTACTCACAGGACAGAGCCAAACCCATGGAGCTGCTATGGACAAGATCACTGAGGCCCTCGGACATCAGAGAGGGCCCACTACACTCCCTTCAGTGGTTCTGCAGCGGTACGTGAGTGGGGAGGACCCTGACTATTTCTTTAACAACTTTGAGCGAATGGCCGCCGCGGCCTCCTGGCCGGCCGAGAAATGGGGCCAATATCTGGGTCCTCTCCTGTCCGGCGACTTACAGGCTGCCTATCAGGCCGCAACAGCCCAAGGCGTGGTTCCCTATGCCGACATAAAACGCTGCATCATGGAACGATTGGGGGTGGATGATGAAACGTACAGAATGAAGTTACGCCAGATGAAAGAGGGACCCCAGGAGACACCTAGGGCTCTGTATTACAGAGTTAAAGATATGGCAGACCGCTGGTTGAAACCAGCCACTACGGACAAGGACAGGATCATGGCCAAAATATATCTAGAGCAATATCTATCCTCCCTTCACCCGCCCATTCAGAGGTGGGTACGACAACAAGCCCATCTAACCCTTGAAACAGCGGTGGAAATCGCCAGTGCGTACAACCGAAGTCAAGAGATCCAAAAGGGGAGGGAAGATCCACCCGGGAGACCAGGGGGAATGGGTGTGCATCGACTTCCCCGTCCACCTATGATGAAGAAGCCGGAACCTGTCACCATCATACCCGGGACATCAATAGCACGAACCCCCCTATGGGACGCCAATGTTTTCATTGTGGAGGGATGGGACATATCGCCCGGTTCTGTCCAAAAAGAAGAACCGATGGAAATAGGGATGGCCCGCAACTACTATTGCTCCCCTCGAAAACGGATCTCCTCCCTACCATTGTACCGTGTTAGTGAATGGACGTCCGGTTACCGCGTTGGCCGACACAGGTTGCCTACAAAGTGTGGTTCGACCCCAAGACCTTGGACCCGGACTCGGTCCGATCGATGGAACAGTCGCCATACGTTGTGTTCATGGTGACACCAAGCCGTACCACACAACGCACGTACAGATACAACACCCTCATGACCCGGGAACCTCTCTGAAGGTGGGACTCATCCCCCGTCTGCCGGAACAAGCCATCCTCGGGAATGACTACCCCGTCCTAACGCGGTTGCTGCACAGGGTCGCCCCAGAAAAAGAAGAATGGTGGACCACGGCGCCTTTTTCCCAAGAAGTCGACAAGGAGTGGCCCCCGTCGAAACCCCGGAAAAGCCGAAAGCAGAGAAGGGCAGAAAAAGGAGTAACCCGTTAGTTCTACCAGTCCTACAAGAGGAGAACCCCTGGGAAACCGACAGAAGCTTCCATGCGACACAAAGAGAAGACCCCGTTCTACAAGAAGCCTGGGACAAGGCCCTAGTGGGCGAAGACCCCCTTCATGTATGTCCATACTTCTTTACGAGAAAAGGGCTGTTGTATAGGAAAGGAGTCCCTCACAAACACCCCAGTTGTTAGTTCCAGGCCCGTTCCGAGAGAAGGTATTATTCCTGGCCCACAGTCACCTCTTGGGGGGCACTTTGGTAATGATAAAACCGAAAAACACATCACGGAACGGTTTTACTGGCCCGGCATATACCAACACGTTAAGAAGTATTGCCGAGAATGTCCAATCTGCCAGAAAAATAATAAGTACCGTCCTCCCCGAGCCCCCTACGACCTCTACCTATCATAGGTGAACCCTTTCACCGGATAGGGATGGACATAATCGGCCCATTATTGCCTTCTAGAAGTGGGTGTCGTTATGTTCTCGTGATGGTCGATTATGCCACCCGCTTTCCGGAGGCCATACCGTTGCGTCGCCCAGATGCACCTAATATTGCTAAAGCGATGATAACAGTATTCTCACGGGTGGGATTCCCAAAGGAGATCCTAACGGATCAGGGAACCCCATTCGTGTCTCGGCTCATGAGGCAGGTATGTGTCCAGTTGGGAGTGAAGCAAATACGAACAGCGGCATATCATCCCCAGACGGATGGTTTAGTCGAGCGATACAACGCCACTATTAACACCACCCTAAAAAGCTTCTAGCCCTTGAGTCTAGGAAATGGGAAGACATGTTGCCCTTGGCGTTATTTGCCATCAGGTGCAAAGAACAAAAGAGTACTGGGTATTCCCCATTCGAGTTGTTGTATGGTCATAAACCACGTACCTTCTTAGAAATGGCACAAGAAAAATGGGAAACCGAACCGAGTGATTCAAAACCCTTGATAGAATATGTTTCTAATTTACGAACGCACTTAGGCCAAATAAGGGCAGTAGTTAGGAATAACCTGGAAGAGGCACAAACAGCACAAAAGAGACAATACGACAAAAAGCAAAAGAAAGAACCTTTGAGATAGGCGACTCTGTGTTACTGATGATGGCTTCTTCTGATCACAAGTTACTAGGGCAGTGGCAGGGTCCCTATACGGTGGTGGAGAAAGTGACCCCTGTGACGTATCGCATCGAAACGGACCCGACCAGGCATACCTCCCAGATCTATCATGTCAATTTGTTGAAAAGATGGGAGGGCCCCTTGCCGGCTCTCGTGAACGTAGCAGTGACTCCAGCTCCTTTGTTCCACCAAAGCATAGACCCTGACCTCCCTGGGGAACAAAGACGTGTATTATCGGAGGTGCTAATCCCCCTCCAGGATACCTTCTCCACCTCGCCGGGAAGGACTTCCCTCTGTGATCACGCCATAAAAACCCCTGCAGGGAAATGGGTACGTCTCAGGCCTTACCGTATCCCTGAGGCCCATCGACAGACCATTAGGGATGAGGTTCAACAGATGTTGCGGATGGACATCATTGAACCCTCCGTAAGCGAATGGAACTCGCCCATTGTCCTTGTACCGAAGCCGGATGGTTCGGTACGCTTCTGTATTGACTTTAGAGAGATTAACAAAGTCTCGGAGTTTGACACATACCCCTTCCTAGGGTTGACGAAATGGTAGAGAGGATAGGTCGGGCTAAATACATCAGTACGTTGGATCTGTGCAAGGGGTACTGGCAGATTCCCTTGAGAAAACAGGATAGAGAAAAGACTGCCTTCTCTACTCCTGATGGTTTATTTCAGTTCAAGGTGTTGCCCTTTGGGTTACACGGGGCCCCAGCCACCTTTCAGAGAGCCATGAATAAAATACTACAGCCCCATGAGAGCTATGCCGGAGCCTACATCGATGACATAATCATCTATAGTGATACCTGGAAACAACACTTACTTCATCTTTCCCATGTAGTACAGACCTTGGAACAACATGGTCTTAAAATCAACCCGGCGAAAAGCCGTCTTGCAGCCCAGACAGTTCGCTACCTGGGATACTTGTTGGGGGTAGGAGTTATAAGACCCCAAAACACCAAACTCACTGCCATATCCCAGATATCCGTACCTCGGACAAAAAGAACTCCGAGCCTTCCTGGGGTTACTCGGATACTATCGCCGCTTTATCCCCGTTTCTCCCAAATAGCTGCTCCTCTTACCAATCTCCTTCAGAAAAACGTCAAAACCGAGGAGATGTTGAAGCATCCCTCGTCTGACGTAGTGTATGCCTTTGAACACCTTAAAACCTCCCTCACATCTGATACAGTACTAGCCAGTCCTGACTATTCACTTCCCTTCATCCTTCAGACGGATGCCTCAGACCAGGGATTAGGGGCGGTCTTATCACAGGACACTAAGCAGGAGAGAGGCCCATACTGTACATCAGCCGGAAGTTGTTTCCAAGAGAAAGGAATTACGCGACCATAGAAAAGGAGGCACTAGCCATTAAGTGGGCTATAGACACCCTGCGGTACTATCTCGAGGGACGTGAGTTCACGTTATATACAGACCACGCACCCTTAGCATGGCTAGACAGAAATAAGGGTAACAACGAAAGAGTCCTTAGATGGTTCTTGTCCCTCCAATCGTATCGATTCCAAACCAAACACAGAAAGGGGTCCGAGCAAGGTAATGCAGACTACCTGTCTAGGTTTCCCCAAGACCTTAACACTAGTAGAGAGACAGCAAGGGAAAGGGGATGTGAGAAGATACGCGAGGGAGCCATATTCTCACCCGATTTGGAGAACCCGCCCCGTAGAAAAATAGTGTCCTCTGGTCTCCGATGCCCGAAAGGAGGCGATCCGATGGCGGAGGGAAGCGACAAGACACACCCCCTTTCCTATCTCCCTACAGCGGGACCTTGACCCGGGACCGGAAGTGGGAGGAGATGACCCCGGAAGTCCGTTCCCAAAACCAATGAAAGAAGACAGGAACGAGGAAGGATTGTCTTGGACCAACTCCGGAGTGAGAGCAAGCAGGAAGTCGGACGAGGAGGGGAGGAGAAGCGAAGAAGGAGGTTACGGGAGGAAGGACGAGGAGAAGCAGAGGAACGACGACATCGGAGAAGACGAGGAAGCGGAAGAGCGGTGGAGCGAGGAGTGGTGGTGCCCACCGGAGGACGCTGGAGAGCGGCCGCAACTCAGGAGAGTTGCGGCGGAGCGGGTGAGTGACCGCGTCTCAGGGGACAGTGAGGGAGGGTACGAGGGAGGTGGGAGGTGGGGTGAGGAAGTGGGGCACGGGTAATACTCACACAAAAACCCCAATCTCACAGGTGCGTTATGCGACTCCGATGCTTGGGGATTTCGACGTACGCTCTTACCCCTCCCCGTTTCACTGAGCACTTCCTATCCTCATCTGACCTGATTACCTTTCACGAGATTCTACCCGCATAGGAGTACCGCAGTTGTCCTACCCTGCTTCGGACGTTTTCTCTGCGACACTTGGGTGTGGTGACGGACATACCTGCTACTGGTATTTCTTTATTTGATTTATTCCCCCCTCCCCGACAGTGATTGACAGCTCCCTTTTCTCCTCTCTTATGAGCCTCCGGAGTGACACACACCAGACGGAGAAGCCGGATCCGACCCTGCAACCCAACGCCATCAAGACGGATCAACGGGAAGAGAGCGTCGGAACACCAGTCATACCCTCTGCTCCCTCGATCTCTGTTAATAAAAAGCCCATTTTTGGAAAATATATTCTGCCTCCGCGTCTGCATATCCGACCTGCCCTCCCACATGGACACAGTACCTGCCCATCTCATACACATGCAGGATGCCAACACATAAAGCTATGTGTAGGCTGCCCACATCTACTGTCCATTTTGAGGGTGAGCAAGACATACATGACAGTTCAATATATGTTCGGGGGAAGACTCACTGTGTCCAACACTGCGCAGCCTTCAATGTCCTTGCCCTGTGAATGGCTCACTGTGGCATGGAGGTCACATTGAGGGACATGATCCTACAAACCCACACACTCTCACAGGGCCGGTCGTGTGCAATCTATAGGGCTGAGATGGCTCTTTGATGGAGAGTCCTTGAAAAAACACACGTGACACTCTGTACATTCAGTGATGTGTCCTTGTCTGCTTGGGCAGTGACTGTGCAGGCCAGGTGTGATCACACTGAGGTCCAACGTGGGGTATCAGCAATGTCACATGAAGGGACACTTTGAGAGCGTGAACAGTGCCTACACATGCCAGTCTGTACACATGCTGGTGGAAATGGAAGGAGCTGTGCACAATAGTACGGCAATCAACTGTGTCATAGGTGAATGACCACCAAGAGTGTCACCCCCACTTTCAGGCACATACTGCACCACTTCAACGTCATGTGTGCACCCCTGCACTCTCACTTCTACTCTGGAAACACTTACCACGACATTTGGAGCACCGTATAGCCTCCCATACTGTGTGAGCACCTCGTCCACCAGGACCTCCAGCTCCTCGGTGGTGAAGGGACTGGCACGGATCTTCTCAGTCCTTGACATCACTGTGTCCAGGAGACAGGAGCAGCAGCAGTTGGTGGTGAGGGGTGGCAAACAGCAGGCTCTGGAGACAGGAGCAGCAGTAGTTGGTGGTGAGGGGTGGCAGGCAGCAGGCTCTGAAAGCTGTGGAAATGTGAGGCTCTCGCACACACATATATAGCCCCCTGGGGTAGTTTCAGTGGTTCTAAGCTGCTGCAATTGGTGTTTCAGATCAGCCTTTTTCAAATGCATCCAATGACCGCCTCCGCGGTGGCGGAGCACGCCTACCGCGATTTTCAAATAAGCATTAGGCTACCGTGATTGCGGTTCCCATGGGCTGTAAGGGCATGGTCCATGGCGGTGACACACCGCAGGGGACAGGCTGGTGCTACCGCGGTCGTGTATCTTTCAATTGCATCCAATGATCGGCTCCGGGGTGGCGGAGCACGCCTACAGCGGTTTTCAAAATAGCATTAGGCTACCGCGATTGCGGTTCCCATTGGCTGTAAGGGCATGGTCCATGGCGGTGATACACCGCAGGGGACAGGCTGGCGCTACTGCGGTCGTGTATCTTTCAATTGCATCCAATGACCGGCTCCGGGGTGGCGGAGCACGCCTACAGCGATTTTCAAAATAGCATTAGGCTAACGCGATTGCGGTTCCCATTGGCTGTAAGGGCATGGTCCATGGCGGTGACACACCGCAGGGGACAGGCGGTAGCCACCGCGATATGTGTGCCATGCCTTGCTGAGAATGACCGGGATTGAGGTGGCGGAGCATGCCAACCGCCATTTGGCCATGTGTTTATGCCAGACACTACCGCGATTGTGGCGGGGGCATTGTCGGTGATACACCGCAGGGGACAGGCGGTAGCCACCGCGATATGTGTGCCATGCATTTGAGGCTGTGACCGTGATTTGGGTATCAGATCACCTTGACAGAACTTACGGACACGTCATGCAGTGTGAATGGCCAAAGGCAAGTCCTCCACACTGCACAGTAGACACATGATTCATGGCACAAGATTGTGCACTCAATGCCAATTTGACCTTTACCCCACTGCTGACTGCACATGCCATGTTGTTGTATATGATTAGGAACATTGGCATGGACTCACTCACATGTCACTTGTGGTTTTCTGGGCATGTACACAGAACAGTGTTGTGATGGACTCTACAATGGGTACACATGTCAATGTGTGAAAGGGCTGAGCAACTTACAGTGATGAATGTCTCACTACAGAATGTGCAGATTTGACTCTCTACTTTTCCTGGCTCATGCACATACTTGGCAATAAACGCACAGTGTTGGGTCATTGTGTGGTTGATGTGTGCCCTGTGTGACTTACACAAGAAGGTGTGGCAGTTACAACAACTATGTAGGAGACAGTAGTGTTGCGGTTTCACACATATGCTTTTGGTACTACTCTCTGGGCTGCCCATGCAAGATGTGGCCATGTCCTTTGTGCATTCATATAGTCGGATATTGTTTGTGAGATGCTAGCTGTGTGAAAAGTGGACAGGTGTACGGATGGTGTATCTGAAGGTGTCCCTACAAGTAAGTTGTTTTGTAAGGTGTACTGTGGTGCTAGTCATTGTTTCCATTGTGTCAGTCAAAACGTAAGATGTCAGACACATCTCCTGGTGTATTGCGTTGACATGTGTCCTCTTTCATCTCACCTAGGAGGAGACCAAATCTGCATCGTCCCTTCACAGTGCTGGCACACATGGAGGATGAGGAGGTCATATGGAAATTCCGGCTGGATCGGGACACCCTCCAAGACCTATGCGCTAAGTTGGAGCCCCACCTGCAGCCTCGCAGGACATATCCGGGTGCTTTCACAGCAACGTCGAAGGTGATGGCGGCCCTGCACTTTTTGCTTCTGGATCTTTCCAGCACACGGTGTCCAGCGCAGGTGGGATGTCACAACCTATGTTCAGTATGGTGCTACGGGATGTCCTGTCCGCTATGATGATCTACAAGGACAGATATATCCATTTCCCCAGGAGGCATGAATTGGCGGCTGTGAAGGGCGATTTTTATTCACTTGGGCACATCCCCCATGTTGTTGGTGCCATTGACTGCACACATGTTGGCCTGGTTCCACCACAGGCACGGGAGCACATCTACAGGAATAGGAAACATTTCCATTCCATCAATGTGCAGGTGGTGTGCCAGGCCGATATGATCATCTCACGCGGCTGTGCCAAATTTCCTGGCTCCGCCCATGACTCCTATATCATGCGTAACAGCATTATGCCACAGCTGATGGATAATCTGCGCCCGGAGCGTGCATGGATTGTGAGTGAGTACGCAGTGTCAAGTAGCGTGCTGTGTGTGTGACATGCTGTCCTCTGCCACAGTTGTAGTACAAAGTTGGTCTGTGCATCTCCCACCTAGGTGATTCTGCATATCCCAACCGTCCTTGGTTGCTGAGCCCACTGCAAAATCCCAGGACCCCAAGTGGAGTCCGCTACAATGATGCCCATGGGAGGAAACATCATGTGGTGGAACGCACTTTTGGTCTCCTGAAGTCAAGGTTTCGCTGCCTGGACAGGACCGGAGGTGCATTGATGTACTCGCCCAAAAAGGTGTGTCAGATTGTAGTTGCATGCTCCACAACCTGGCCTTGCGCAAGGAGATCCCCCTGCTCCTGGACGCTGATGAGCAGCCGAGGCCCCCGCCAGCAAACCAACCCATGTCCAGTTACGAGGATAGTGGAGAGGAGGAAGGTGTCGACCTGCGTCAACAGCTCATCAACCGCTACTTCACTTGAAGGTGAGTGACAATCTACAACAGACCCATTGTCTGCTGATGTTGTTGTTGGTGAAAAGGTCTATGTGAGCTTAGTGACTGCACCCTGGTGTTGACTCAGTGCTGGCTGCCAACGTTTCTTGGACAGGGTAGTTTGCCACAGTTCCAGGATGTATCTGTCGGTACTGTTGCTCATTGTGATGTGTGCATGTTGGAGTGCCTTGATGACAGGTGTTGTGTGATGGCTGTGATGCCACCGCGTGACTAGTGAATATTGTTATGTTGTGTTTTTCCAGGTCCCATCAGCCTCTCCTTGCCTACAAACAATCCGTGCTCCTGGTACATTGTACTCATGGTGAACATTGCACATCCTGTGATTAAAACACGGAGCAGACACAACAACATTGGTGTGTAAGGAGTGTTTATTTACAATGGGTACATGTGACAGTGGAGTGCATATTTACCAAAAGGTGAATGGTGAAGCAATGAGTTGTCAGTGATGGAAGGTGAGACAATCAAGTAGTCACCACATAGATGTGGTGACCCAGTCCAACAGACGGATGACATTCACATGGCAGTGTGGGGAAGGACAGTCTACGAAGTCTATGGCAGGGTGAAGAGGGGTGCCATCTAGGCTGGCTCCTTGACTGGCGTTTGGCAGGTGCTTTGCCACAGGATACTCCCAGGGATTTCTTAGGACGGCCCCTTGATCGTTTGGCAGGGGGGCCTCTGCTGCAGGGCCAGTGGGGTCTGAGGAGTCCCCCCTCTCCGTGGCGGCAGGGGAGGGTGTGGAACTGTCATCCTGCGGGCCACCAGAGGGAGGTGGAGGTGTTGTTTGTACCGCAGGCCTGGCCCTCAGTACCGCCACTAGCTGGTCCAAGAGGTCCACGATTTGGCCCATGCGGGTGTCTATGGACCTCAGCAGCAGGCGGAGCTTGCGTGAATCTTCCTGTGCCTGGCCCGTTTGTCCCTGGGCCCGTTCATAGGCCCCAATGACTCTGGTGATGTTGTCCAGGGCTTCGGTACCAGTGTCCGTTTGGCTCAAACTCCTCCTTGCCCTCCCATCTGCCCTGCTGTGACGGACCTGTTGCCTCACCACTGCACGCACACGTATACTCTCCCTGCCCTCCTCTGTTGTTGGGGTGGGGTGGTCGTCCTCTGGGGCAGGGCGAGTGTTACAGGCAGCACTGGTGGTTGTGGTTGTGGTGGTGGAGGCCGCACAGGTCGTTCCAGCAGGGGTCAGCGTGGTTGTTGTTGTTGCTGATGTGGTGGGGGGGACAGTGGGGACCTGGGACCTGTTGCGCCCTGGCATGCCAGATGGGCCGGCTTCAAGCTCCGCATCCTCGAAATCCAGGGAGTCATCATCAGTGAGTCCATGTTCCGGGGGTGGAGGCTGGCTCTGCAGGTTGGTGTTGTCATCCTCTGCAGTCAGTCCTTGGTCACCTGTGGGACAGAGGGGAAATGGTAACTGACGGGCACCCCTCAGGCTTGTTGTTCAATGTATCTTATTTACAGGTAATGCAACACACAGTTTACTAGTTTGCACATTGCATGTCTACACAGTAAGGTGCATCTTGACATGATGTGGAGGTACATACATCAATATTCAACAGTGTGACATGTCAATGGATACCATGCCTCATGTGCAAATTTTGTGATTACGAGGACATGTTGTCATCTGTCAACTGACGGATATACGACTTGATGTGCAGCATCTTTGCTGATTACTCTGCCTGGCATGCGTTACATCTGCGCATGAACTAGCCATTGTCATCTCATGCATACCTTTGTCATGTCCTGTGCTTTGATTTGTTTTTTCTACAGACCATGCTTGCTTTGTTTTCATATGGTCCTTCAAGCTCAGCCCACATGGATCATACAGGTAGCATTCAGTGCTGTACATGTCTGGGCCCGGATTCACTTCAACATGGTATTTGGTGAGTCAAACTTTTGTTTTTGTGACAGTTACATACCCTTGGCTGTCTGCACACCGTAATTTGATATTGTATCAGTGTCAATTTTGTTGGGATGTGAGGGCTGGTGTTGTCATATGGCTCCATGCTTTTGGGAAGGCATGGTGGTGTGCATGCACTGTCTACTTACCTGTTCTGTTGTCACATTGGGGTGGAGTTTGTAACACATCTCTCTGGCTGTGTGTTTAAGTGCTACTTCCTGCTCAAGGGTGGGACAGGGGTGCCTGGTGGGAGTTGTAGTGCAGGCCTCCCACCCCCAAACAGGCCTCCCTGGGAAGATGGCTACCTACCTGTAAGTTTGGTTGTTGTAATACGATGGCTGCCACAGGCTTCTGGGTGGGTGTGGAGTGCTACATCCTGCTCAGGGGTGGGACAGGGGGCCTGGTGGGAGTTGTAGTGCAGGCCTCCCACCCCCAAACAGCCCTCCCTGGGAAGATGGCTACCTACCTGTAAGTTTGGTTGTTGTAATATGATGGCTGCCACATGCTTCTGGGTGGGTGTGGAGTGCTACATCCTGCTCAGGGGTGGGACAGGGGGCCTGGTGGGAGTTGTAGTGCAGGCCTCCCACCCCCAAACAGCCCTCCCTGGGAAGATGGCTACCTACCTGTAAGTTTGGTTGTTGTGATACGATGGCTGCCACATGCTTCTGGGTGGGTGTGGAGTGCTACATCCTGCTCAGGGGTGGGACAGGGGGCCTGGTGGGAGTTGTAGTGCAGGCCTCCCACCCCCAAACAGCCCTCCCTGGGAAGATGGCTACCTACCTGTAAGTTTGGTTGTTGTAATACGATGGCTGCCACATGCTTCTGGGTGGGTGTGGAGTGCTACATCCTGCTCAGGGGTGGGACAGGGGGCCTGGTGGGAGTTGTAGTGCAGGCCTCCCACCCCCAAACAGCCCTCCCTGGGAAGATGGCTACCTACCTGTAAGTTTGGTTGTTGTAATATGATGGCTGCCACATGCTTCTGGGTGGGTGTGGAGTGCTACATCCTGTTCAGGGGTGGGACAGGGGGCCTGGTGGGAGTTGTAGTGCAGGCCTCCCACCCCCAAACAGCCCTCCCTGGGAAGATGGCTACCTACCTGTAAGTTTGGTTGTTGTAATGCGATGGCTGCCACATGCTTCTGGGTGGGTGTGGAGTGCTACATCCTGCTCAGGGGTGGGACAAGGGGCCTGGTGGGAGTTGTTGTGCAGGCCTCCCACCCCCAAGCAGCCCTCCCTGGGAAGATGGCTACCTACCTGTTGGGTCAAGGTGAACAATGCAATGGCTGCCACATGCTTCTGGGTGTGGGGGAGTGCTACATCCTGCTCAGGGGTGGGTAAGGGGTGCCTGGTGGGAGTTGTAGTGCAGGCCTCCCACCCCCAAACAGCCCTCCCTGGGAAGATGGCTACCTACCTGTTGTGTGAGGGGAAACTTACAATGACTGCCACATGCTTCTGGGTGGGTGTGGAGTGCCACATCCTGCTCAGGGGTGGGACAGGGGTGCCTGGTGGGAGTTGTAGTACAGGCCTCCCACCCCCAAACAGCCCTCCCTGGGAAGATGGCTACCTACCTGTAAGTTTGGTTGTTGTAATACGATGGCTGCCACATGCTTCTGGGTGGGTGTGGAGTGCTACATCCTGCTCAGGGGTGGGACAGGGGGCCTGGTGGGAGTTGTAGTGCAGGCCTCCCACCCCCAAACAGCCCTCCCTGGGAAGATGGCTACCTACCTGTAAGTTTGGTTGTTGTAATATGATGGCTGCCACATGCTTCTGGGTGGGTGTGGAGTGCTACATCCTGTTCAGGGGTGGGACAGGGGGCCTGGTGGGAGTTGTAGTGCAGGCCTCCCACCCCCAAACAGCCCTCCCTGGGAAGATGGCTACCTACCTGTAAGTTTGGTTGTTGTGATACGATGGCTGCCACATGCTTCTGGGTGGGTGTGGAGTGCTACATCCTGCTCAGGGGTGGGACAGGGGGGCCTGGTGGGAGTTGTAGTGCAGGCCTCCCACCCCCAAACAGCCCTCCCTGGGAAGATGGCTACCTACCTGTAAGTTTGGTTGTTGTAATACGATGGCTGCCACATGCTTCTGGGTGGGTGTGGAGTGCTACATCCTGCTCAGGGGTGGGACAGGGGGCCTGGTGGGAGTTGTAGTGCAGGCCTCCCACCCCCAAACAGCCCTCCCTGGGAAGATGGCTACCTACCTGTAAGTTTGGTTGTTGTAATATGATGGCTGCCACATGCTTCTGGGTGGGTGTGGAGTGCTACATCCTGTTCAGGGGTGGGACAGGGGGCCTGGTGGGAGTTGTAGTGCAGGCCTCCCACCCCCAAACAGCCCTCCCTGGGAAGATGGCTACCTACCTGTAAGTTTGGTTGTTGTAATGCGATGGCTGCCACATGCTTCTGGGTGGGTGTGGAGTGCTACATCCTGCTCAGGGGTGGGACAAGGGGCCTGGTGGGAGTTGTTGTGCAGGCCTCCCACCCCCAAGCAGCCCTCCCTGGGAAGATGGCTACCTACCTGTTGGGTCAAGGTGAACAATGCAATGGCTGCCACATGCTTCTGGGTGTGGGGGGGAGTGCTACATCCTGCTCAGGGGTGGGTAAGGGGTGCCTGGTGGGAGTTGTAGTGCAGGCCTCCCACCCCCAAACAGCCCTCCCTGGGAAGATGGCTACCTACCTGTTGTGTGAGGGGGAAACTTACAATGACTGCCACATGCTTCTGGGTGGGTGTGGAGTGCCACATCCTGCTCAGGGGTGGGACAGGGGTGCCTGGTGGGAGTTGTAGTACAGGCCTCCCACCCCCAAACAGCCCTCCCTGGGAAGATGGCTACCTACCTGTAAGTTTGGTTGTTGTAATACGATGGCTGCCACATGCTTCTGGGTGGGTGTGGAGTGCCACATCCTGCTCGGGTGGGGCAGGGGTGCCTGGTGGGAGTTGTAGTGCAGGCCTCCCACCCCCAAACAGCCCTCCCTGGGAAGATGGCTACCTACCTGCAAGTTTGGTTGTTGTAATACGATGGTTGCCACATGCTTCTGGGTGGGTGTGGAGTGCTACATCCTGCTCAGGGGTGGGACAGGGGGGCCTGGTGGGAGTTGTAGTACAGGCCTCCCACCCCCAAACAGCCCTCCCTGGGAAGATGGCTACCTACCTGTTAGTTTGGTTGTTGTGATACGATGGCTGCCACATGCTTCTGGGTGGGTGTGAAGTGCTACATCCTGCTCAGGGGTGGGACAGGGGTTCTGGTGGGAGTTGTAGTGCAGGCCTCCCACCCCCAAACAGCCCTCCCTGGGAAGATGGCTACCTACCTGTAAGTTTGGTTGTTGTGATACGATGGCTGCCACATGCTTCTGGGTGGGTGTGGAGTGCCACATCCTGCTCAGGGGTGGGACAGGGGGCCTGGTGGGAGTTGTAGTACAGGCCTCCCACCCCCAAACAGCCCTCCCTGGGAAGATGGCTACCTACCTGTTAGTTTGGTTGTTGTGATACGATGGCTGCCACATGCTTCTGGGTGGGTGTGGAGTGCTACATCCTGCTCAGGGGTGGGACAGGGGGTCCTGGTGGAAGTTGTAGTGCAGGCCTCCCACCCCCAAGCAGCCCTCCCTGGGAAGATGGCTACCTACCTGTTGGGTCAAGGTGAACAATGCAATGGCTGCCACATGCTTCTGGGTGTGGGGGGAGTGCTACATCCTGCTCAGGGGTGGGTAAGGGGTGCCTGGTGGGAGTTGTAGTGCAGGCCTCCCAGCCCCAAACAGCCCTCCCTGGGAAGATGGCTACCTACCTGTTGTGTGAGGGGAAACTTACAATGACTGCCACATGCTTCTGGGTGGGTGTGGAGTGCCACATCCTGCTCAGGGGTGGGACAGGGCTGCCTGTTGGGAGTTGTAGTACAGGCCTCCCACCCCCAAACAGCCCTCCCTGGGAAGATGGCTACCTACCTGTAAGTTTGGTTGTTGTAATACGATGGCTGCCACATGCTTCTGGGTGGGTGTGGAGTGCCACATCCTGCTCAGGGGTGGGGCAGGGGTGCCTGGTGGGAGTTCTAGTGCAGGCCTCCCACCCCCAAACAGCCCTCCCTGGGAAGATGGCTACCTACCTGTAAGTTTGGTTGTTGTGATACGATGGCTGCCACATGCTTCTGGGTGGGTGTGGAGTGCTACATCCTGCTCAGGGGTGGGACAGGGGGCCTGGTGGGAGTTGTAGTACAGGCCTCCCACCCCCAAACAGCCCTCCCTGGGAAGATGGCTACCTACCTGTTAGTTTGGTTGTTGTGATACGATGGCTGCCACATGCTTCTGGGTGGGTGTGGAGTGCTACATCCTGCTCAGGGGTGGGACAGGGGGTCCTGGTGGGAGTTGTAGTGCAGGCCTCCCACCCCCAAACAGCCCTCCCTGGGAAGATGGCTACCTACCTGTAAGTTTGGTTGTTGTAATACGATGACTGCCACATGCTTCTGGGTGGGTGTGGAGTGCTACATCCTGCTCAGGGGTGGGACAGGGGGGCCTGGTGGGAGTTGTAGTGCAGGCCTCCCACCCCCAAACAGCCCTCCCTGGGAAGATGGCTACCTACCTGTAAGTTTGGATGTTGTAATACGATGGCTGCCGCATGCTTCTGGGTGGGTGTGGAGTGCTACATCCTGCTCAGGGGTGGGACAGGGGGGCCTGGTGGGAGTTGTAGTGCAGGATTCCCACCCCCAAAAAGCCCTCCCTGGGAAGATGGCTACCTACCTGTTGGGTCAAGGTGAACAATGCAATGGCTGCCACATGCTTCTGGGTGTGTGGGGGAGTGCTACATCCTGCTCAGGGGTGGGTAAGGGAGACCTTGTGGGAGTTGTTGTGCTGGTTGCCTGGTCACATACAATCCTGTTAATGTTGGCTGCCTTTGGGGTGATTAAGATGGAGTGCATGTTACATCTGTGAGAGCTGTGTTGGGTATTGTGGTGCACATGAATGCATTTGGGCCTGGGAGGTGTTGCTTAGTAGTTGTGCAAGACAGTACATAGCAGTGTGATGAGAGACATTTGTTGGTACTTACCAGCCTCCACTCCCCGGCTATTCCTGTGAGACTCTCTGGATGCAGTATGGCAAGCACCTTCTCCTCCCATGCAGTGAATGTTCTTGGTGGAATGGGAGGGCCACCGCCAGTCCTCTGAGCCAGCTGATGGTTCTTGTTCCTCTTCTTTTGACGACACTCTTCAGGTCATGCCACCGCTTCATGATTTCCTGTTTGTTGCCCGAGGTGGTCCCTACTGCATTGATCTTGTCAACTATCCTTACCCACATTTGCGTTCTGGTGGCTAATGGTGTCTGTTGGACGAGGTTACCAAACAATTGTGGCTCTACTCGGATTATCTCATCTACCATGACTGTCAACTCACTGTCTGTGAATTTGGGCATTTTCTGTGGTGACATGGTGTGTGAGGGGTTGGAGGTGCAGGTGTGGGAGTGGTGGTGGTGATGTGTGTGGTGTGTGTGTGTGTAGTGATGGTGTGTTGATTTGCCTCTCCTTTCAGCTGTGGTGTTTGGCCCTTCACTTCTGGAGTATTGCAAAGGATTGTTGTCAGGGAAGGGGCTGGTTTTATACTCAGCTATGTGGGTGTGTCAGAATGGGGTATTGCTGTCAGGTGTGTTGTGTGGGTTGTCCTGGGATTTTTAGTTTAGGAGTTGCCATGTGGGTGGGTCATTGGGGTGTGTTATGTGTTTTTGGGGGCAGGGCTAGCTTCCCGTGTGCCCTTGTTGGCCTTGTTGTGGGTTTTTTCTGTCGACCGCCATTTTTGTCACGGAGCGTCCGCAGCGGTGGCTATGCTACAGCCCTTCCGCCGGCTCTCCCATTCCCCACTGTTTGCGACCGCGGCGGTCGGGAACTGCGGAACGTACCACTGCCAAATCAGGGGAATCCTAATTTCACGGGCGGTTACTCTGCGTGCCTGGTGTTGGTTTTGGGTGTTTCCACTGCGAATCCAACCATCGCGGACGGTTTATCACCGGCTCCGCCCGCTGCGGGTGGATTTTCGTTGCCTCTTTCCGCCGCGGTCGGGTTTTAATGGCGGTTGATCCTAATCTGACCGCCGGTTTTGCCGCGGTACCAGCGGGCGGTTGATTTCCACTAACATGGCGGTCGGGGTGGTTTTCCACCCACCATCCTAATAGACCCCTTTGTTTCTCCCTGGATACAGCTGTGGATTGCTATTGGTCTACTGTTCCTTGTCCTTTGGATTAGTATAGTGACTGTCTTTTTCCTGCTCCTGAATGGACATTATCTCCCAAAACGCTCTGCAGCACAAAATGTGAACATGGTCCTGAAACTGCATGCATCATCACACTGTGAATGAAAAGACTTGCCCTTGGTGAACATTACAACAGTTACAGTTCCCGAAGGAATAGTTTGGGACAGAGTTTCCTATGGTGTATCTGGTCCTACTGAACTTTTAAAAATACCACACTTATTTAAAATTTCTCTAAGTGATATCATCACCTCCAGTACTTTCTCTTGTTATATTTCATATAGGTACCCCGATATAGGTCCAGGTAACATCATAACCCTTCACCTACATTCTCTCCTATACTACATACATAATGGATTTGAAGGACTGACCTTTTGCCTAGTTACAATACTACACACAGTACGTAGAGTTTTCCCTGAACACTGGCCTCATAAATTATGCATGAGGATTCTTAGTTTCTTGGAAACACAGCAGGACCACCATCTCCTGCATAATAACTATGTGTAAAATTCATTCCCGACGTCATCCTAAGTCCGACACTGGCACAGCAAGGTAGAACCCCTGGGGATACCTTAGGGTATATAAACATCACATCTTGCTGAGATAGAGGAGTTCAGGACTTTCCGGTCGACACACTGACGCAAGACGCTGAGGTTCCTGCATGCAGATACTCCAGCTCGCAGTGGTCTGACATCCCTTGTGGGGTGTTCAGCTCAAGACCAGAACGGGGTCCCGCAGCCTCACATCAGGTAATGGGGTTGACTTTATCCTAGAGGGATTCTTGGCTTTACACCTATTCACATGCTAGGTACACTTAGGTACATCTAGTTAGGGTGCATCGTAGGAGTACGCATTTTATTGCCATGTATTTCATATACTTACCTGTAGTTATGATTTTAGCAAAATGGTAGAAACCTACCATCTGTTTACTTTCTTAGTGCTGCTACTCATTTATCTATGCTACTGTCTACTGGTGATTTCAGTACACTTATTTTACGCATGAATAACGACTGTTCAATAAATGCCTATTGAAAAACGTCCCAACCGTTTATTTTGTGTATCTCTCTGAGAACAAGTAAGCACAAGTGACTGAGCGAAAAGTAAGTTACTGTTTCCACGGTCCTGAGGGATCAGGGTTGTCATGTTCGATAGTTGCCAAGAACTATTCTCTCTTTTGGTAAGAGGAGGTCATTGCGAGCTAGCTGGTACACAGGATAACATACCCGGTGGGGGTGTCTGGAATCAGTCTGGACACCAGTCCCGCAGTGTATGTTGTCTAAAACGTGCAGATCCTAAATAGGTCTATAGGAACTTGACGACATGGCGCCGCCAAAGTTGGTATTGGCACTTATTTAGCAGACAAATCTGAGTAGTTCAGTCGTGCTATTTTCAGAGACCCCTACTCACATTTCCCCAGAGACGTCTGGAGTTGGAGGGAACAAAATCCGCCGCAGCTGAGTAGGAAAATTCCTATGTATTGGCTGTTGGTCTAATCAAGCTTGAAGGATAGATAGTTCCTAATTGTGCACAAAAAACCTTATCTCAGTTCCCTTGATAAAGCTCTTCTTACTAAAAACAATGTCACTACAGGGAGACCTGCAGGAGAACTAAATTTCACAGCCGAAGAAGAAGATGCAGATGCAATACACATTGCAGAAAATGTTAGAAATGCTGTCACCCTAAAACTAGTAGCATATGGTGTTACAATTAGGGGTGGGCAAGTGACCTTCGTGATTGAGGCACATGAATCATATAGAACAGAGGTATTCAATTCATGGATTAGATTTCCGCAGGCAAATGCACTGACAAAAAAATTTCACTACTATGTCGAAGATGTCATACCAAACGAATATAGTCCATATGAGGACATTGAAATTCCACTAATTTACCACAAACATTTTTACTGGTTTAAAGGCACCCTCCCCCATACAAGAAAAATAGACTAAGACTCGGTTCGCTCGGAAGAGACCCCGCATCATGGCCAGTGCTAGCGGCCTACACACCACATCCTGACATTGACACAATGCCAGGAGGAGACTTACTCGTACAGCATAAAGAATTAATAAGACTTTACAGAAACATGACACAGTTTGTGATGAGAACACTCACACTTCAGCCAACACCGGCTACACAACCAGGACCAGTCCAAACTACTACAACCAAAATTACACCACAAACACTGCACGCAGTGATGGGTAAAATGCCCACTAAACGTGAACAAATGCCCTTCTGGATAGCACAAAAAATAACACAGCTGGAGGCAGTGTTTCCACACACTGGTCCTAAGGAAAAGCATAGAATACTGACGATTTGCTTGCCAATGGGGATAGCTCCTCTATAGAGGATTGTACTTCTTGGGGTATAGTTTTCACTGTAATATATACCAGGACTCATGGTATCCCATCTTTAGCGGTAATACCAGATGTATTAAGACAAATATATGGAGCAGAACCTGCTCTAAACTTAGGGATGAAGTTGTTAAATAACTTTGCTCAGGTATCTGCGATAATATTAGCAAATATTAAAGGGGAAGCAGCATCAGTGGCAATACGCCAACATCTGAGAGATTTCACTCCATTACAACAAGAGACAGACCTACCTAAAATAATTGAAACTGCTTATGCGGAATTAGGTAGAGACAGTCTGGGAGCTAGACCTGTAAAATCTCAACTAGTGGGAGGTACAGATAAAGAAGAGGCAAAGCAAACACCGATTTCTTCAAAGAAGAAATTGGACAATAATAAACAGCAAAAGAACAGATCTCACTCCAGGGGAAGGTCTCCTCAACAGGAGCCCCCAGAAAGGAGATATAATCTTAGGAATAGAGATAACATTAGAAAACCTGACAGGTATCAGGACACTGATACACGTTCCTCTCATTCCTGTCAGGGTTCATCAAAAAACTCCGAGAGGGAAGGACGGTCATAACAGAGACAAGAAGAGCGTACAAAGCCCAAAGACAGGCAACACACTTTGGACTACGCTTCAAAGAAAGAAGAAAAACCCAAAGCAAAACCTCAATTTAAGAAGAAGAAGGATCAGGTCTCAAAGTTAGACATGCCAAGGATACTGAGGACTCAACTTCTGAACGGAGAATTGGCTCTGATGATGCTAGACAGCGCAGCAGAAGTAACAATAGCTCGCCGGAACCTGATGGAATTTCTGGTGATAGATAAGTTGAGCGAGTATATCACGGTGGAAACACCTGATACTAGGGTGAGTGTCCCACACGAGTTACATGAAATAACACTCCAAGTGGAGGGGACAAGCCCAGACAAGTGAAGGGTCTCTTTTGGGAGAACTTGACTTCTGGCTATGACATCCTATTAGCAGAAAGCCCTTGCTCCAGCATTAAACCGCAACCACGTTGGGTGGGATGAAGAGTCAACCCATCACGTAATTCCAATTAAAACAAACCCAACTCCACAAAGACAGTATCCTATAAAACGGTATGCAGACATAATATCGATGTCAAAATATCGATATACCATTATATCGATGTTTAAATATCGATATGACAGAATATCGACCATCAAGAATATCGTCGACCAGAATATCGACATGCAGGTAAGAAATATCGTTTTAATTAATATCGATGTTAGTAATATCGTTAGTAAAAATATCGTTGTTAATAATACCGTTTTTTCTTTTTTTAGTGGTTTTGTATGTTAGTATATGTGTTACAAGTATAGCTTATTTTTTTAATGTATGTTTGAATTTTTACAAGTAATTAATTTTATGTTAATTAATTTTTGCGTATTTTAGTTCCGTAGTGGGTTGTGGGTTTATAGGGGAATAGGGTGGGAAGTAATTTAATTATAATATATTTAATAATAATTTTTAGAAGTTATTAATTTTTAAAAAACATAAATATTGTGTTTTAGTTCCGTAGCGGGTTGTGGGTTTATAGGAGAATAGGGTGGGAAGTAATTTAATTGAAATTAATTAATTAATAATTTTTATTTTTTTATTTTTTTATTTAATAATTTAGGGGCCCATTACGATGGCGGGCGGAAGCACTACCGCCGTGCTGGCGGATGCAAAAACCACCAGTTACCGCCGGCACGCAGCAGTCCACACGCCCGCCCAATTACGATGCGAAAAGCAGGCCAAACACCGCCGGCAAGCCAGCAACACCGTCCGCCATCAAAGTGCGCCCGCACACGTAGCGGCGCAGCACAACTGACACACACCGTCCGACGAAACACGTCCCGCCCGGCGCATAAATTACGATGCCGCAAACAAACGGCTCCCACGGCAAAGAGACACCGCACGTGAAAGAGAGGCGGAAACACGGACGCAGAGCACGGACAACGAAGAAGCGGCACCCCGGGCATGAATCCAGCACTGCAGGCCCTTCCCATGCTTCTGCTGATGCACCACCAAGGACGCAACGTACCGCGGAGACGCAGGTAGGCACACACACAACAAGTGCACGCAAACAGCGCACACAGTGCAAGGGCGGAAAAGCGGACAACCCCCACCAGCGCGTGCACACTACACATCCACCATTGCATCCACATATGACACACAGGCCAAATCCTAAAATCGCGGAACACATGTGTACACACCACCTGGGACTAGGAACCAACCACCCCGTCACGGCCCCAAAGCGCCATTGACGCCGCCACACATGCGCACAACGCAGAGGCCAACCGCAGCGCCATGCATGCGTCGCACACAGACACAGGGACACAACCAAGCAGCACACACACCAGCCCCACCCCGAACGCACATGACACGTGACAGGCCTGCCACAGACATGTCCCCAACGCCCAATTCACGGACAACACCCAACGCCACACAACCGACGCACACATGTCAGTGAAGTCACGCAACAGCAGGACACACCCCAGTGTAACAAACATGGCGAAGCACACAGCGGCGGCAACACCAACTAGGAGAAGCAGGGCCCCTTCGGGAAGAGGAACGCCAGTACCACACTGAAAAACCCATACCACCCTGCACATATGAACAAGACACATGAAACGGAACACCAAAGAGCCCGGTGACCGACAACAGGTGGCCCAAGAATTACATCCACACACAAGGCCCAACGCAGAGCGGAAAGGCAGTCTGCCGCCCACACAAGGGAGAGCAGACAGCACTGAATGACCTTCCATTCCAACACCGAAACCACAGCCCTACGACAGAAGCCGGTGAATACAGCCATTGTCCAAGAATAGACCAACACAGGCATGCCGAGGAGACCGACCACAGGGCAGATAGCGCATATCACAGAAGCACACAACGGACGGGGAAGAAAGAAGAAAACACTCCCCCATGTCGGCCACATGCAAGTTAATTGGAAGGAGTCACACAGCACTGACCTTGAACTGTCTGAGAAGCATGTGGGAAGAGGGCCCGTGTCCTCCAAACAAGCCAACAGAACACAAGTCCTGTCTCCCCACGACTACACAGAGCTCACAGCAACCCCGGAGTGTGCACATTGCAGACTGCACACACAGCCGGAGCACGCCACCACAACGCACCGCTGCGAAATGGCAACCGCAACACACCTACCCAACTACGCCGAAGAGCTCAAGCTGTACCAAACCAGCACGATACATACATTGGGATGCGATCTCCTGTCCCTGCTGAACGTAAGTTACCGACTGACTTACCGCATCACATTGTTCAGCTGCGTCATGCCCGTCTTCTACTGTCGGAGGTGTCCCTACCAGCATCCCGTCGAGATATGCCTCTCCAACCCGGCATGTCTGAAGGCGGACCTGCTACCACTACTCCTCCCTCTGGACGCACACGACAGGGCCTGCTCTGCCTATGGGGGCATGGCGTATGTGGCCAACATCGCACGCGCACTGAAATGGAACCACTGTGCCTCCACACGACGGATCATCGAGAACAGCTACATCGAATGTCACCCAGCATGCCCCATCATGGTCCTCCAAGGGACAACCTACGAACAACACCTTGACAGCCACCATCCGCTTCATTGGCTGGCAAACATGTACACCACCAATGACATGGAAGCCCTGCTGGACGGCATCGCATACCTGACAACCTGTAAATACGTCGGACCACAACGCAGGTTCCCCGAGTGACCTATGAAGTCCAACCCCGCACCCATGCTCAGCTTCCGCACGGACTGGCCAGTCACCACCACAACAGCCATACCAAACGACCGGCAACTGTAACCACACCATCAACGACATCGCCATGACATCGGATATGACCGGGACATGCACACTGTTCCCCATCACATCCAGGAACACCGCATGCATCGTGGGAGGCAGTGGCATGGGCTCTGTGCATCGCACCCACATGGACGGAACTGCACGAACAACCAGGACACGACATGGATCCAGCGCACATGGACACACACACCGCTCAGTGGACATGAATAGGTCGCCTGGAGTCTGTGGGTGCTGCACCCCTCCCACCCCCGCCCCGGGAATCCCATACCAGGACCTTTGCATGGACGACAAGTGCATACAACAACAACACGACCCCAGTGACTGTGACATGTCCAGTAACCACCACAGTGCAACAACAAGTGGCACGCCGCTGCATGCACGCAAGCACATGCCCTGATGTCATCTCACATGCACGCGTGCATGAGGAACAACCGCAGCAAACCTGTCACATGGAACTGAGATGGACTGTGCCCATGATGCCGAGCGGTCTGGTAGGCTACATGTATACCGTCTGTGTCAAAGTCCGCAGCTCCGCAGCTATACGTAAATGTACATTAGCACAGCCTTGGCCAAGCAGATGTAACCCCACACCCTATCCCATTTGTAATCATGCTCAGTATATCCTCAATATGTATTCCGCTGCCAGTAGTGTCCACTATACTGCATCACAGAGGACAGAAGACTCAATATAATGTTTGAAACCAGAACTGTCTCCGCTGACTCATTTCACAAGTACGAATGAGAGAGGATGAGAGTATGTGAAGTACACGGCAGTCGTGACATGACCATGTAGTCCACTGGTATTGGATGTCAACGCAAATGAGTAGCACTACTGTGGAAGACACACATGTGTCGTGTGAAGTCGTATGGACGCAGTGCTCAGGTGGGTGGGTGCGACGGGTAGATGCGCACATGCCAAGTTGGAGCACGCCGTGTTGGGAGGGCTCATGAACAGTACACCACCGCTTCCCTGGGCATTGTGAGAGGACACCTGTCGGGGGGAGTGAACACGTGTGTGCACAGCAGCCGGGCACACGTACAAAGCGGTACCAGGCGCACCTCAGCCCACCCTCTGTGGACGAGCTGGATCCTGTTGTGCGCCCGCCATGCCCCTTGACAAGGCACACACAGCCCCAGTCGACCAGGTGTAACCCCAACATAGTCAATACGCACAGGCGATACAGGGCACGGGATGGCAGTGGAGCATGGTGTGTGAGAGGTCTCCTCGCGCTCCTCCTGGTCATATCACGCAGGCAATAGAACCTCAACGTCCAGCATGGCAAAAAGTCAAATGGAAGTGTAGGGGACGCACCACAGCACGAGCAGCAGTGACGTCACGGGAGGTGGCTCGCACCATCCCATCCATTGCCCATCATACCAACCACGACACATGCCATTGCGACTAAGTGCAAGCGCGTGCGCCACCACCCCTGAGCCCTCCCCAGAGAGGCCAAAGAGTGAATGTGTGGGCCATCAGCCACAGACGGACGCGGCATGGCCGCAAGGGCAGCCACAGCCACTGGGTGTCGCAGGTGGCGGATCCGGAAGGCGAAGACTGTGATGCATAGTCCATGCAGGCCGGGTCTCCATTTGGGGCACCACGCAGGTGGACGGCGTCCCGCCACACATCATACCCTGAGACAGCCCACTCGTGCAACTGGACCCACACATACACTCCTTGCCCTCTCTGGTGCAAGCTTGGGGCTGCCTGTGCAAGCGCTAGCCTCGCAGGTGAGCATGCATATTGGGGGGCGAGGGGAGGACATGAGGGCTGGGGCGAAGATGACTGTATCACTGTCAGTTAGTACAAGGGATGACCCAGATGTGGAAAGGAAGAGACGTGTCCCGTGTGTACTGCAACTAGTCGCCAATCCAACTACCCCCCATGTCCGGAATGTAAGCCCGCACCTAGGCCCGCCCATCCGCCACATCGAACATACCACCAGCACGACAACCTTCCCATTCGAAACACTGACTGGGGGTGGCGACCAGTGAACAATCATGTGTAGCCTACCCACGCGTACATGTGGGCCCTCCATGATCCATGTCACCTGCGGCAAAGACATGACATGCGCAATGAGGGAAGTGAGGAGAGCTGTCCGCCCCACGCGCAGAAGGTGCATCAGCTCCACAGACCCAGCAGCGAGTCCAGCAGGGGTCACATGTGCAGGGGCAGCTGTGCCTGGTGTGAAGGCACATGCATATAGACAGCACATCGACCAATGTGTAGTCTGCCCACATCCACAGTCCATCATCATGCGGACATAGGAATTGAACACAGGGCAACACATCTTAGCTGGTGCACCCACCGTGACCAACAATGCGCAATCATCGACGTACCCGCCCTGTGCATGGCCCCCCCCAACGGAGGCACATCCAGTGCCACCATCCCACACACACAAGCCTTCCACGGAACATGCTGTGTCCAATGGTCAGTACAGAGTCAGCGCCCATCTGGTGGATCCTGAACAGGAGGCACATGCACACACATGCCAGCTCCCACTATGTACGACTGCCACCTGGCACGTGCAATGTAACCTCTCACCTGTGACGTGTGACTGCAAGCACACAGCCGTCTTGGCATGGGGCTGTCAATGTGGACACCAGTCAATGTTTCGGGAGCTGTGATCCGTACAGTGCTGTACATAGGGTGCAGTGCTGACACCTACTACTGTCTCATATCCCCTCGTGCCACAGGTCCCACTTGTATTGGCCGCTCAGCCCGTGCCCACATCGTCGTCGTCGTGTGCCATACTCATCCAGCCTCGGAAGCAGTTCCATGCTCAGCAGACACTCATGTTGCCGTGGCGTTGCCGCTTGACGAATATGCAGTCAGTCCCCATCAGCACGCCCCGCAAGTCATTGGGGCCTAGATCCCCATGTGCATGCACATGGCAGTGGTATGTCTCACTTGCCATTGCCATTGTTGGGAGACCTGTGTAAGTGTATTGTGGCCGTGCCGTCCCAGCTTGACAGCTGGGCTGTGGCTCATGTGCTTGCTCAGTCATGTCAGTGATGTGTATGCGAAATTGCTATGTGCCGTGTTGCTTTGACATGTGTCCTCTGCCATTTAACCCAGGCGGAGACCGAACATTGACCGCCCATACCAATTGCTGGCGGACATGGACGATACAGAGGTAATCAGGAAGTTTCGGCTGGACAGGCCAACTCTGCATCGACTGTGTGCCATGTTAGAGCCCCATCTCCGTCCCCGCAGGGTGTATCCGACTGCTGTCACCCCCACGGCTAAGGTGATGGCCGCCATGCATTTCTTCGCCACTGGGTCATTCCAGCACACAGTGGGCAGTGGAGGAGGGATGTCCCAGCCCATGTTCAGCAAGGTGCTGAGGGATGTACTGGCAGCCATGATGCTGTACCGGAACAGGTACATCAGATTCCCCAGGGCTCGTGAATTGGCGGCAGTGAAGGGTGCATTCTATGCCCTTGGCAGAATCCCACACGTCGTGGGAGCCATTGACTGCACTCATGTTGGCCTTGTTCCACCACAGGCCACTGAGCACCTGTACCGCAACAGGAAGCACACGCACTCCCTGAATGTGCAAGTGGTGTGCCTTGCGGACATGGTGATCACCCACGTGTGTGCAAAGTTTCCAGGCTCGGCCCATGACGCACACATAATGCGCAACAGCATCTTGCCACGACTGATGGCCAATCTGCAACAGGATCGTGGCTGTATTGTCGGTGAGTATGTGGAGTGGTGTAGCGTGCTGGTTGTGCGATGCTGTCCCCTGTCCAGTTGGAATAGCAACGGTTCTCTGTGTCCCTCACACCCAGGTGACTCTGCGTATCCGAATGGGGCATGGCTGCTCAGTCCATTGAGGAATCCTCGCACCCCAGCAGACGATCGATACAATGAGGCACATGGGAGGACCAGACGTGTGGTCGAGCGTACCTTTGGCCTCCTCAAGTCCAGGTTCAGGTGCCTGGACCGCACCGAGGGTGCACTGGCGTACTCCCCACAGAAGGTGTGCCAGATAGTGGTGGCGTGCTGCATGCTGCACAATCTGGCCATTCGGAAGCAGATCCCCCTCATTGTGGATGACGGAGATCAACCAGGGCCCCAGCCCGCAGACCAGGACAGCTCGAGTGAGGTGGACAGCGGAGAGGAGGAAGCTGGGAATGTGCGCCAGCAGCTCATCGCCCGCTACTTCACTTGACGGTGAGTGTCCATGTACGACGGATGATGTGTCTGTATCTATGCAGGTGTGTGTGTGCTGTGTCAGGGTGGCCGTATGTTCACTGCGTGCAGTGTGTCAACGCTCCATGGCCAGGGTAGTATGCCACTGTTGGTGGCTGTGGCATTGTGCCCTATTGCTCTGTGCGATGTGTGTACATTGCTTGTAGTTGTTGACATGTACTGTGTGATGGGTGTGTGACACACTCATTGAATGTGCTCCTGTTCTGTCTCCCACCCCTAGGTCCCTACAGGCCCTCCGGATTCCATTTCCATGCCACGCATCAGGTGCCTTTCCGCCCAAGGTGGCCGTTGTATTCCGTACAATAAAGACACAGGGCACAAACAGCAGTTAGTGAAAAAGGTGCATTTATTACAAACTGTGACATGTGATTGTGTGTAAGGTGATGACAAAAGTGGTGCGTGCAGTGACAATGAGCTGTCGGTCATGGCTGCGTGATGATCAGGGTGTACCCACTGGTTCTATGTCCATAGTCCAACACACACATGCCATCCAGATGGCTGTGTGGAGTGGGATCGTAGAGCAAGTCAATGCAGTGGCTGGTCAAGGAAGGCTGGCGGAAGGCTGGCTGGCTGCCTCACTTGCGACTGGAGCGTGCGAAGTCCTCCCGGGAGATCTGTTTCCTCTTCGGACGGCCCCTTCCACGTTTGGGAGGGGGTGTGTGGTGGCGACCTGCTGGTGGTGGGTGAGGTGTGCTCACTGGCTGTGGACGCAGGGGAAGTGGACACTGCTGCCCGAGCCTGCGCCCTAGCAGGTGGTGGCGGAGGTGGTGTTGCTGGCCTTGCCTGTGACCCCACCGCCACCACCAGCTGGCCCATGAGGTCCACGAGTTGGTCCATACGGGACACGAATTGGCCCATATGGGCGTCCATGGACCTCAGCACCCCCAGCACCTCCCGCGTGTCAGTAGCAGACCTGGCCCATTGTCCTTGGGCCTCTTCATAGGCCCCAAGGACTCTGTCCATTTGAGGCAGGGCATGGCTCCCAGGGAGGCTGGCGTTTCCCTGACCCTGCTCCTCCTACCAGTCCTGCTGCCACCGGCCCTGCCCACTAGCCACATTGCTCACCACGGTCCTCGCTGTGGCTCCCAGGGTGGATCCAGTCGGCCGGGCCACCACCTGCGCTGGGGCTGGTGCCAGCGAAGACGTGGTGGTGGTGGAGGCGGTGGTGGTCGGTGCGGCGATGGTGGCGGTTGCGGCAGTGGTAGTGGCCGCAATGACCGTGGGTGTGGCCGCAACGACAGTGGCAGCAGGGGACTGGGACTGTTCAGCATCCCTGGATGATGGGTTGGTGGGTAGGAGGGGTCCTGGGGAGCGGCTGGGCCCTGCCACGCCAGATGGGCCAGCTTGGTGGTCCGTGTCCGAAGAGGTGGACAGATCCTCCAGATCCGTGTGTCCTCGTTGGGGGCTTGTAGGCTGGCTGTGCTGGCTGCTGTCTCCATCCCCAGCGTCCAGCAGTTCGTCACCTGTGGAGAGAATGAGATTTGTTATTGTGTTGCACCTGGCGAAGTATGTATTAGTCGTCTGACATTGGCAGTTCGTGCAATCTCGTACATGGGTTTCCCGGAGGCGAGTGTGTGGCTGTGGCATCTGTAGGTGTGTGTGCTAGGCAATGGGACTGTGTGCTGTGCACATGTGGCATGGGACGGATTGGCCATGCCGATGGGTGTGTTGCTTTGCCCCTACTCATTGTGACTCTGGTGTATGCGGGCTCCTGGCCCATCCTGGGTCTGGTTTGTACTTTGCTTTTGGAGTTCAAATGGAACGCTTAGGAACGCATATGGCAACATGGGGGCCATGCCCCAGATTCGCATTTGGGAGGGTATATGCTTTTGGGGTACATGCTGTGAGCCATGGGTGCCGAACGTGACATGTGTTGTGGCAGCATGACAGTGCATGGTCTGAGGTGTGTGCATGCCTGACATGCCCTGCATATTTGCTGTCTGTTGTGGTTACTGGACATGGCATTGGACGCATCGTTATGAGTGAGTGATAGTTGTGTGCCAGCCAACGTATTGCAGTTGTCCCATCTCCTTGGTGTGCGTGCTGCCCTGTGCCATGTGCATCACTGCAGTGCTCGGGGGGTGTGGCCCATGTTGTGTGTTGTTGCTCACAGTGTGTCGTGCGCTTAATTGACTTCTGGCACATGGTTGGTCATGGGCATGTGTCTTAGCGTGACTGCTGTATGTGTGGCAGCTGTGCGGATGACATGCCTTTCATGAGACTGGGGCTGACGGATGGGATGGATGGTATGTTGTATGTGCATGGTGTGTCTGTGTGTTTGATGGGTTCAGTGGTGTTCGTGTGCATTTCTGTTGTTCCGCTCTGTTGCGTCTAGTGTTGTTTGTCTTACATAGGCGTAGTTGTGGGGTGTGTGGTTGACAGGCAGTAGGGGCTACATGGACAGGACTTCAATGGTGTTTCGGTTGTGTGTGATGAGTTGCACAGTGGCTGCCGTGTGGGACTATATTCAGTGTGGCTTGTGCATGCAGACGTGGCTCCTTGGGTGTTGCTATGTCTGTGATGGGTCATGTGGGGTGTGAGTCTGCTGTTCATGTCCGTGTGCACATTGTTCACTTGTTCGTGACGGTGGGCGGTGCTGCGTGTCCGTGTGCTACGTGACATGTCCCATGTGTTGGTGGTGTTATGGTCCTCATGCCTCCAGTAATCCAGCCCTGTCCAGTTTCCCACCTGCAAGTTGTTCGTGCGTGCACTGTACTGGATGCCACATGGCTCTTAGCGGGGGTGCTCCATGTTGCAGGTCTGTGGGGGTGGGGGGGTGTAGTGGGTCGTGGGGTGGCTGTACACCCACTGACACCGATTGCTGTGGACCGTGATGTCTGCCTTTCGGCTGTCGTTGTGCACTGCGGTGGCTGACACGTGGGTGTGGGGTGTGGGGGATGCTCCTCCTTGCTGTGCTGTGGGACTGGGGCCTGGTGTGTGTTGTACTTGGGCTGTCCACCGTCCCACCCACTGCACTTTGTGTTCCTGCCACTTACCTGTTACTTGTCGGTTGGTGCAGCTGTGCCTGACACATGGGTGTGGGGAGTGCTCCACCTTGCTGGTCTGTGGGAGTGGGGGCCTGGTGGGTGTTGTACTTCAGCTGTCCACCGTCCCACCCACTGCACTTTGTGTTCCTGCCACTTACCTGTTACTTGTCGGTTAGTGCAGCTGTGGCGGACACATGGGTGTGGTGGGTGCTCGTTGTGGCGCTTCTGGCATATTTGGGGACCTGTTGGTGGTTACGTGGCTGGCTTAGTGTACACATGTCCCTACGCATCTTACAGTTGTTCGGGTTGGCCTGTGTGTGGTAGTGTCTGTTGCATGTGCGTGTGATGTGTTGTGTATTGTGTGCTGGACATGGGGGTGTTTGTCCCTGGGAGCTGTGGCATGGTGGTTGCGCATGTGTGTACATAGCGGTGTGCTGGTATACATTAGTTTGTACTTACCAGCCTCCACTCCCCTGCTAATCCGGCGAGGATCTCCGGATGGATTACGACTCGCACCTTCTCCTCCCACGCTTTGAAGGTCTTAAAGAGCGCGGGATTCCCTCCGCCAGTGACGGCAGCCAGCTCTCTGTTTTTGCCCTCCTTCTTCTTGACCAGGCTCTTTACGTCATTCCAACGTTTGTTTATCTCGGTTCTGTTCCTGGGCAGGGTCCCGACTGCATTGACCTGGTCTACGATCCGGGTCCACATTCTGTTTCTGGTGGCTAGTGGTGTGTGCTGGACCATGTTCCCATAGATTTGTGGGTACACCTTGATGATCTCGTCGACCATGACCGTCAGCTCCATGGGCGTGAACTTGGGCATCCTTTGTGGTGCCATGGTGTTTGTGGTGCTGGTGCGGTGTGTGTTGTGTAATGTGCAGGGGGTTTGTGGTGCCGGTGTTTGGTGGTGGTGGTGGTGGTGGTGGTTGTGATGTGTGCGTTTCTGTGGTGTGCTGCTGTCCTTGCTGTGTCACTGTGTCCTCTCCTCTCCTCTCTGGTTTGCAATGTAGCAAGGGGTTGTGGTCTGTGGGAGTGCTGCTTTTGTACTCACCTATGTGGGTGTGTCCTCATGGTCTGTTGTTTTCAGGTGTGTTGTGTCTGGGGTTCTGGCCTTTGTAGTTTTTGTTTGTCCAGGGGGGTGTTTTCGGGATGTGTACTGTGCTTGTGTATTTGTGCGTGCCTTGCTGTGTGGACTTGTTGGCCATGTTGTGTGCTATTGGTTTTGTGTGCGGATGGTTTCTGTGCAGGTACGTGGGCGCCATGGCTTCTGCCGTGTCGATTCTCATCGGCGTTGTTTGCGCTGGCGGGCGGTATTTTTGTTGTTTTTCCGCGCTCATGGCGGTGCGATCGTAATTTCACGTGCGGTGTGTCGGCCGTGAGGGCGGGCGGTTTTGTGTTGTCGTGCGTGTTTCCGTCCGTGGCGGGCGGTTTGACTCCGACTCGGACGATGGCGGGCGGTATTTTGTATGATTTTTCCGCCGATGGCGGTTTTCAGTTTGTGTACTCATAATGGCGTGGTCGGTGTTCAGGCGGTGTGTGCGGGCGGATTTTTGCCGCTTCCATGCCTGGCGGATTTTTTTACGCCGGGTATCGTAATGTGCCCCTTATATTGTTAATTGTGGTAATTAATTTGTTATTAATTAACTATTAATTGGTTATTAATAATTAACAATTAATTGGTAAATATGTTAATTGTGTAATTTTTTGAGGAGCGGGTTGTGGTTTTATAGGGGAGTAGGGTGGGAAGTAATTTAATTATAATTAATTAATAATTTTATTCATTAATATTTATGTAATTAATATTTTATATTGTTAATTGTGTTAAAAAATGTTATGAATTAGTTATTAATTGGATATTAATTATTAATAAATAATTGGTAAATATGTTAATTGTGTAATTTTTTTATGAGTTGGTTGTGGGTTGATAGGGGAGTAGGGTGGGAAGTAATTTAATTATAATTAATTAATAATTTTATTAATTAATATTTATGTAATTAATATTTTATATTGTTAATTGTGTTAAAATGTTATTAATTGGATATTAATTATTAATAAATAATTGGTAAATATGTTAATAGTGTAATTTTTTTATGAGTTGGTTGTGGGTTGATAGGGAGTAGGGTGGGAAGTAATTTAATTTTAATAAAAATGTTATTATTATATTTTTATATACAATATTTATTTAAAGTTATTTTATAGTGTTAATTGTGTGAACTAATTTATTTTTTATTGTTTTTAATTTGCTTGTTGTTATTAGTTAATTAATTAATTGTTAAATAATTATGTTAATTGTGTAATATTTTACAATATTGGTGGTGACGTTTATAGGGGAATATAGTGGAGGTAAATTATTTTTGAAAAATTAATTATTTGTTAATTAATGTTAATTATTTTGCAGGAGTGGGAATACTAAATTATTCCCCTCTGCTATCCAACCCTTTCCCTACTGTTACACTTGGTGGAGTGGGAATAGTAAATTATTCCCACCCGCTATCCAACACTTTCCCTACTGTTGCACTCGCTGGAGTGGGAATAGTAATTTTTACCCACCCGCTATCCAACACTTTCCCTACTGTTGCACTCACTGGAGTGGTAATAGTAATTTTTACATACCCGCTATCCAACACTTTCCCTACTGTTGCACTCACTGGAGTGGGAATAGTAATTTTTACATATCCGCTATCCAACACTTTCCCTACTGTTGCACTCGCTGGAGTGGGAATAGTAATTTTTACCCAACCGCTATCCAACACTTTCCCTACTGTTGCACTCACTGGAGTGGTAATAGTAATTTTTACATACCCGCTATCCAACACTTTCCCTACTGTTGCACTCGCTGGAGTGGGAATAGAAATTTTTACCCACCCGCTATCCAACACTTTCCCTACTGTTGCACTCACTGGAGTGGGAATAGTAATTTTTACCCACCCACTATCCAAAACTTTCCCTACTGTTGCTCTCACTGGAGCGGGAATAGTAACTTTTACATACCCGCTATCCAACACTTTCCCTACTGTTGCACTCACTGGAGTGGGAATAGTAATTTTTACATATCCGCTATCCAACAATTTCCCTACTGTTGCACTCGCTGGAGTGGGAATAGTAATTTTTACCCACCCGCTATCTAAAACTTTCCCTACTGTTACACTCGTTGTAGTGGGACTAGTAATTTTTACCCACCCGCTAGCCAATACTTTCCCTACTGTTACACTCGTTGGAGTGGGAATAGTAATTTTTACCCACCCGCTATCCAACACTTTCTCTACTGTTGCACTCACTGGAGTGGGAATAGTAAATTATTCCCCTCCACTATCCAACACTTTCCCTACTGTTGCACTTTCTGTAGTGGGAATAGTAATTTTATCCCCTACGCTATCCAACATTTCCCTACTTTTATAGTTAATGTAGTGTAAAATATTTAAAAAAAAAAAAACTAATTTTAATATTTTAATTTATTATATATATATTTTATTTTTATATTTATATTACAGGTTTATGTATATATATATATATATATATATTTATTTTTAACTTTTCTTATGTTTCTAACATTTAATAATTAAATAAAATAATTATTTATTAATATTATTAAGTTAATATATATAAAAAAATATTTAAATATGTATGTTTATTTTTTTTTATATTACATTTATAATTCAGCAGTTTTTAACATTTTTAAATTATTCTAACTATGAGGGTCATTACGATGGCGGACGGAAAAAAACCGACCGCCATGGTAGCGGAAAATCACCGTCCGCAGGTACCGCGGAAACCCCTCCGACCCTATTAGGATCAACCGCCAAAATATTCCGTCTGCGGCGGTAGGAGGCATCTAAAAACCACCCGAAGAGGGCAGAGAAAGTGAAAATGCAACCGCGACAGGCGGTAACATAGCGGAAACACATCAACCCGCCGCCAGACACGCAGAGTGACCGCCAATGATATTATGATATCCCCGATGTCACAGCGGTACGTTCCGCTATCTCCGTCCCCCGCGGTCGCTAACAGTAATGAATGTGAGATACGGCGGAAGACCTGCAGCACAGCCATCGCTGCGGATGCTCCGCAAAAAAAATGGCGGCCAAGTAAAAAAAACAACAATAAGGCCAGCAAATGCACACAAGCAACTAGCCCTGCCCCCCAATAACCTGAAACATCCCAATGACACACCCCCATGGCAAATTTAAATATACAAATCACAGGACAACCCACACAGCACACCTGACTGCATTACACCATCTTGACACACCCACATAGCTGAGCATAAAACCAGCCCCTTCCCTGACCACAATCCTTTGCACTACTCCAACCCTGAAGGAACACAACCCTGCAGCACATTGGATAGGCAAAACACCACACATCTCACCAGCACAACAACACACACACACACCACCTACACCACCCTCACAACTGCACCCCAAAACATCAGCACAGCACACACCATGGCACATCACAAAATGCCAAAATTCACTGACACTGAATTGACAGTAATGGTAGATGAGATAATCAGAGTAGAACCACAACTCTTTGGCAACATGGTCCAACAGACACCATTAGCCACAAGGACAACCATGTGGGCAAGGATAGTGGGCAAGGTCAATGCAGTAGGGAATGTGCCCCGCAACAAGAATGAAATCATGAGGCGGTGGCATGACCTGAAGAGTGTTGTCAAGAAGAAGAGGGCCAAGAACCGTGAGCTGGCTGATGCGACTGGTGGAGGTCCTCCCATCCCACCAAAACCCTTCACTGCGTGGGAGGAGAAGGTGCTTGCCATACTGCATCCAGAGAGTCTTGAAGGAATACCCAAGGGAGTGGAGGCTGGTAAGTACCAACTAATGTATACCATGAAACTGCCATGTACTTTCTTGCACAACTACAAAGATACATCCCTGAGGCACAAGTACACACATCTGCACCCCAAAAACACACACAGGTCACACTGACATTACATCCACACCACCTCAAACATCACAAAGGTAGACCACATCTACTGTGTTGTATGTGTCCAGGCAAACAGCACTACAACTCCCACCAGGCCCCCTTGGCCCACAGCTGAGCAGGATGGACTACTCCCCCACCCACAACCATGTGGCAGTCATTGTGTGCCTCACCCTCACCTAACAAGTAGGTAGCCATCTTTACAGGGAGGTGTCTTTGGAATAGGGAGGCCAGCACTACAACTCCCACCAGGCCCCCTTGGCCCACAGCTGAGCAGGATGGACTACTCCCCCCACCCATAACCATGTGGCAGTCATTGTGTGCCTCACCCTCACCTAACAGGTAGGTAGCCATCTTTACAGGGAGGTGTCTTTGGAATAGGGAGGCCAGCACTACAACTCCCACCAGGCCCCCTTGGCCCACAGCTGAGCAGGATGGACTACTCCCCCCACCCATAACCATGTGGCAGTCATTGTGTGCCTCACCCTCACCTAACAGGTAGGTAGCCATCTTTACAGGGAGGTGTCTTTGGAATAGGGAGGCCAGCACTACAACTCCCACCAGGCACACCCTGCCCCATCCCTCAGCATGAAGGAGCACTCCCTCCCACCCAGAAACATGCCTCAGCCATTGTGTGCTTCACCCTCACCTAACAGGTAGGTAGCCATCTTTACAGGGAGGTGTCTTTGGAATAGGGAGGCCAGCACTACAACTCCCACCAGGCCCCCTTGGCCCACAGCTGAGCAGGATGGACTACTCCCCCACCCACAACCATGTGGCAGTCATTGTGTGCCTCACCCTCACCTAACAGGTAGGTAGCCATCTTTACAGGGAGGTGTCTTTGGAATAGGGAGGCCAGCACTACAACTCCCACCAGGCACACCCTGCCCCATCCCTCAGCATGAAGGAGCACTCCCTCCCACCCAGAAGCATGCCTCAGCCACTGTGTGCTTCACCCTCACCTAACAGGTAGGTAGCCATCTTCACAGGGAGGTGCCTTTGGAATAGGGAGGCCAGCACTACAACTCCCACCAGGCCCCCTTGGCCCACAGCTGAGCAGGATGGACTACTCCCCCACCCACAACCATGTGGCAGTCACTGTGTGCTACACCCTCACCTAACCGGTAGGTAGCCTTCTTTACAGGGAGGTGTCCTTGGAATAGGGAGGCCTGCACCACAACTCCCACCAGGCATACCCTGCCCCATCCCTAAGCATGAAGGAGCACTCCCTCCCACCCAGAAGCATGCCTCATCCATTGTGTGCTTCACCCTCACCTAACAGGTAGGTAGCCATCTTCACAGGGAGGTGTCTTTGGAATAGGGAGGCCAGCACTACAACTCCCACCAGGCCCCCTTGGCCCACAGCTGAGCAGGATGGACTACTCCCCCCACCCACAACCATGTGGCAGTCATTGTGTGCCTCACCCTCACCTAACAGGTAGGTAGCCATCTTGACAGGGAGGTGTCTTTGGAATAGGGAGGCCAGCACTACAACTCCCACCAGGCACACCCTGCCCCATCCCTCAGCATGAAGGAGCACTCCCTCCCACCCAGAAGCATGCCTCAGCCATTGTGTGCTTCACCCTCACCTAACAGGTAGGTAGCCATCTTCACAGGGAGTTGTCTTTGGAATAGGGAGGCCAGCACTACAACTCCCACCAGGCCCCCTTGGCCCACAGCTGAGCAGGATGGACTACTCCCCCACCCACAACCATGTGGCAGTCATTGTGTGCCTCACCCTCACCTAACAGGTAGGTAGCCATCTTTAGAGGGAGGTGTCTTTGGAATAGGGGGGCCAGCACTACAACTCCCACCAGGCACACCCTGCCCCATCCCTCAGCATGAAGGAGCACTCCCTCCCACCCAGAAGCATGCCTCAGCCATTGTGTGCTTCACCCTCACCTAACAGGTAGGTAGCCATCTTCACAGGGAGGTGCCTTTGGAATAGGGAGGCCAGCACTACAACTCCCACCAGGCCACCTTGGCCCACAGCTGAGCAGGATGGACTACTCCCCCCACCCACAACCATGTGGCAGTCATTGTGTGCCTCACCCTCACTTAACAGGTAGGTAGCCATCTTTACAGGGAGGTGTCTTTGGAATAGGGAGGCCAGCACTACAACTCCCACCAGGCACACCCTGCCCCATCCTTCAGCATGAAGGAGCACTTCCTCCCACCCAGAAGCATGCCTCAGCCATTGTGTGCTTCACCCTCACCTAACAGGTAGGTAGCCATCTTCACAGGGAGGTGTCTTTGGAATAGGGAGGCCAGCACTACAACTCCCACCAGGCCCCCTTGGCCCACAGCTGAGCAGGATGGACTACTCCCCCCACCCACAACCATGTGGCAGTCATTGTGTGCCTCACCCTCACCTAACAGGTAGGTAGCCATCTTTACAGGGAGGTGTCTTTGGAATAGGGAGGCCAGCACTACAACTCCCACCAGGCAAACCCTGCCCCATCCCTCAGCATGAAGGAGCACTCCCTCCCACCCAGAAGCATGCCTCAGCCATTGTGTGCTTTACCCTCACCTAACAGGTAGGTAGCCATCTTCACAGGGAGGTGCCTTTGGAATAGGGAGGCCAGCACTACAACTCCCACCAGGCCCCCTTGGCCCACAGCTGAGCAGGATGGACTACTCCCCCACCCACAACCATGTGGCAGTCATTGTGTGCCTCACCCTCACCTAACAGGTAGGTAGCCATCTTTACAGGGAGGTGTCTTTGGAATAGGGAGGCCAGCACTACAACTCCCACCAGGCACACCCTGCCCCATCCCTCAGCATGAAGGAGCACTCCCTCCCACCCAGAAGCATGCCTCAGCCATTGGGTGCTTTACCCTCACCTAACAGGTAGGTAGCCATCTTCACAGGGAGGTGCCTTTGGAATAGGGAGGCCAGCACTACAACTCCCACCAGGCCCCCTTGGCCCACAGCTGAGCAGGATGGACTACTCCCCCACCCACAACCATGTGGCAGTCATTGTGTGCCTCACCCTCACCTAACAGGTAGGTAGCCATCTTTACAGGGAGGTGTCTTTGGAATAGGGAGGCCAGCACTACAACTCCCACCAGGCACACCCTGCCCCATCCCTCAGCATGAAGGAGCTCTCCCTCCCACCCAGAAGCATGCCTCAGCCATTGTGTGCTTCACCCTCACCTAACAGGTAGGTAGCCATCTTTACAGGGAGGTGTCTTTGGAATAGGGAGGCCAGCACTACAACTCCCACCAGGCACACCCTGCCCCATCCCTCAGCATGAAGGAGCACTCCCTCCCACCCAGAAGCATGCCTCAGCCATTGTGTGCTTTACCCTCACCTAACAGGTAGGTAGCCATCTTCACAGGGAGGTGCCTTTGGAATAGGGAGGCCAGCACTACAACTCCCACCAGGCCCCCTTGGCCCACAGCTGAGCAGGATGGACTACTCCCCCACCCACAACCATGTGGCAGTCATTGTGTGCCTCACCCTCACCTAACAGGTAGGTAGCCATCTTTACAGGGAGGTGTCTTTGGAATAGGGAGGCCTGCACCACAACTCCCACCAGGCACACCCTGCCCCATCCCTCAGCATGAAGGAGCACTCCCTCCCACCCAGAAGCATGTGGTAGAAAGTCCACCCAAAAGATGCCAACTGTACAGGTAATCAGCCAGTGCATGCACCCCACCTTTCTTCAACAAAAGCATTGAGCTAATGCAAACACAATGCCACACCTCACAACAAAATACACCCCAATTACATACCGTTTGATAGAATGCAGACAGCGATGCGTATGTAACTGTGACAGAAACAGAACTGTGACTCAACTAAACCCATGTGTAAGCAAATCAGGGACCAAATATGCCCTGCACAGAATGACATGTGCAAATTCCATGGCTGCTGAGCATGAAGGACC
Organism: Calotriton arnoldi; assembly: GCA_963921515.1. Taxonomy (NCBI): domain Eukaryota; kingdom Metazoa; phylum Chordata; class Amphibia; order Caudata; family Salamandridae; genus Calotriton; species Calotriton arnoldi. The sequence continues at coordinate 3,740,387 of CAWUFW010000038.1, forward strand.
CTAGTAACAATAAAAAGGCATGGTCTGCCGAGCAAATAAATACAAGCACAGAACATTACAAAGGTATGCATGAGATAACAATGTGACAATGTCTAGTACATGTGCATATGTAACATCTGTCGGGAAGAGTAATCATCCTCGATGCATCACATCAAGTTGCATGGCAGCCAGTTGTCAGATGACAACTCATCAGTCCCATACAAAGAGTGTCAAGTTGGCCATGGCATCCAATGACTTGTCACACCATGGAACAAGATGTATGTACCTCCACATCATGTCATGACGAACAACACTGTGCAGACATTCAACTCATGAAATACGTAACTGTGTGTTGCATAACATGTAAATAAGAGACATCAAACACAGCAAGCCATACGGCTGTAAGTCAATGACCATGTACCCTCTGTTCCACAGGTGACCAACAACTGACTGCAGAGGACAACAACCTCAACTTGCAGAGCCAGTCTCCTCCCCGGAACATGGACACTCGGATGCGGAGTCCCTGGATTCTTTGGATGAGGAGCTCCAAGCCGGCCCATCTGGTGTGCCAGGGCGCAACCGGTCACATGATCCCACTGCCCCCCACCATCAGCAACAACAACAACGCTGACCCCTGCTGGAACGACCTGTGCCGCCACCACCACCACTACCACCTTTGCCTGCAACATGCGCCCAGCCACAGAGGAAGCCCAGCCAACACCAACAACTGTGGAGGGCAGGCGTGTGGCTAGAGTGGTGAGGCAACAGGCCAGTGATAGCAGGGCAGGTGGGAGGACAGGTGGGACTCCAACAACACCGGACACTGTGACCGAAGCCCTGGCTAACATCACCAGAGTCGTGGGTGCCTATGAACGAACACAGGCACAAATGGGCCAGGCCCACGAAGATGCTCCAACGTCTGCTGAGGTCCATGGACAACCGTATGGGACAAATTGTGGACCTCATGGGCCAGTTAGTGGCGGTACTGAGGGATAGGCCAGTGCCACATCACACACCTCCACCTCCCCCGTTGTCCCGCAGGATGACAGTTCATCATCCACCCTGCGGGCACGGAGAGGGGTGACTCCTCAGACCCCAGTGGCCTAGCAGACGATGCCCCCTGCCAAAAGAAGGAGGGGCCGTCCAAAGAAAAACTTGGGACTCACCCGTGGCAAAGCACCTGCCAAACGCCAGTCAAGGAGCTAGCCATGATGGCAACACTCTTCACCCTGCCATTGACTTTGAACACTGTCCTTACCCACACTGCCATGGAAATGGCATCCGTCTGTTGGACTGTGTCACCACATCAATGTGGTGCCTACTTGATTGTCTCATCTACCATCACTGCCAACTCATAGATTCACCATTCACACTTATGTAAATATCCACTTCCCTCTCACATATACCCATTGACAATAAACAACAATAACGCACCAATGTATTTGAGTCTGCTCCATGTTTATCACTGTATGTGCAATGTTTAACATGGTTACAATGTCACAGTAGCATGGAATCTCTGTAGGCAAGGAGAGGCAGAAGGGACCTAGCAAAACACAAAAGAACAAAAGTCACTAGTCAGGTTGTGGCATCACAGCCATCACACAGCACATGTCCTCAACGTACACCAATATGCACACATTACAATGTGCAACTGTACCAACATAGACATCCTGTAGCCGTGCCAAACTACCCTGTATGCAACACATAGGCAGCCAGCACTGAGTCAACAACAGGATGCACTCACAAAGATCACATAGACGTCCACCCAAACAACTACATCAACAGACAATGGACCAGTTGTACATCGTCACCCACCTTCAAGTGAAGTAGCGGTTGATGAGCTGCTGACGCTGGTCGACACCTTCCTCCTCACCACTATCCTCGTCACTGGACATTTGTGGGTTCGCAGGTGGGGGCCTCGGCTGGTCATCATCGTCCAGGATCAGGGGGATTTGTTTCCGTAAGGCCAGGTTGTGCAACATGCAGCATGCTACCACTATCTGACACACCTTTTTGGGTGAGTACATGAGTGCCCCTCCCGTCCGGTCCAGGCAGCGAAATCTCAATTTTAGGAGACCAAAGGTTCGCTCCACCACCCGACGTGTCCTACCATGGGCATTGTTGTAGCGGACGTCAGACGGTGTCCTAGGATTGCGTAGTGGGCTCAGCAACCACGGTCTGTTGGGATATGCAGAGTCACCTAGGTGTGAAATAAACATAACGATTCAGTAATACAACTCTGGCAGAGGACAGCATGGCACACACAGCACACAACTTGACTCTGCCTACTCACCCACAATCCATGCCCGCTCCGGAAGTAGATTGGCCATCAGCTGGGGCACAATGCTGTTGTGCAGGATGTATGAATCACGTGCAGAGCCCGGAAACTTGGCACATACATGCGATATGATCATATCGGCCTGGCACACCACCTGCACATTGATGGAATGGGAATGTTTACGATTCCGATAGATGTGTTCCTGTGCCTGTGGTGGAACCAGGCCAACATGTGTGCAGTCAATAGCACCTACAACATTCGGGATGTGGCCAAGGGCATAAAAATCCGCCTTTACATCCGCCAAAGCCGCACGCCTTAGAAAACTGATGTATTGGTCCTTGTATCGCATCATGGCCAACAGGAAATCCCTTAGCACCATGCTGAAGGTGGGCTGAGACATCCCCCTACAATGCCCACTGTCTCTTGGAATGACCCACTAGCCAGGAAATGCAGTGCCGCCCTCACCTTTGTTTCGGTTGTCAATGCTGTTGGGTATGTCCTGCCAGCCCGCAGGTGAGGATCCAACATGGCACACAGGTCTTGGATGTTCGTGCGGTCCAGACGTGAATCTGCGTATCACGTCATCATCCTCAATGTTAGCCAGCAGGGTGACAGGACGATACACATTAGGTCGCCTCCTAGGTGAGATGAAAGGGGACACGTCATTGCAACAGACCATGAGATGTGCACAACTCCGTGGCTTCTGATTCACACAGCGCAAACATTGACTGGCATCACAATGCACCATACAGTGCAAGTCAATAGTCGTGACACATAGAGATCACATTGTACTACAGTTCTTCAGTATTACCACTGTGAGAACAACAAACATGGAAACTGTGTCTGTGAATGGTAATAGTCACATTCCAGAATCTGGTGCAAACAGCACGGACAGTAAATGATACAGGACATGTGTGAAACAGAAACACTGCTGGCTTCAAAATGTCTGCTGTACGTGCCACACATTCTTGTGCAAACATGACAGGGGACACATGAACTACACAATTTATCCAGTTATGAAGGACTCAGCATGGAATGTGAGCCAATGCTAATCCACACAAGTCTAGAGACACTCACAGACATATTCACAAGCCTGTGCCAATATCCACTGTCATCAGTAGACATGCCATACATGCTGTTACACACAATTCTAAGTCAGTCAATGACTAATAATGAACAGCATATGCATATGCAGTCTTGACGTTAATCAAGACAAAACAACACAACTGCACAATATCATCAGCAGGCACACAGATTGTCAATGTGGCACACAAAAAGTTGATAAGGTACGTGATCCAAAAGGACTGTAGACAAACTACAATCTGCACTAAAGTTGCACTATGACATGCAGTATGAAGCTAGCACTGCCCAGACACACAACTGAAGTACAACATTTGCCATGGAGCTAATACTCCAGCTGCTTGGACACACAACAGTGACACAGAAACAACCTACACCACCACCCGGACAAAGCCACACCACTACACCTAAAAGTCAGCGCATGGACATACTGAGTAAATACCGAAGACACAACAGCCTCATGCACATAACAACAGGGGATGTCATCGCACGACACAGGTACCAAAGGACTACTATCAAAAGCATCCTGAGCCACGTGCCACACAGCCTGTCAGGAACAACAAAGCGGACTCTCAACATTCCTCTGCAGACAAAGATGCTGGCTGTGTATCACTTGTTGGCCTCTGATACCATTAGAACAACAAAAGTCGGAGTTAGATGGGTGCCACAGCCAACCCTATCAAGGTATATCTCACCTGTCTTGGATGCCATCATTAGCTTGAGTCAACAGCACCATCAGTTCACCCACACAGCGCAGGACCAGCTTGTGCCCCCGAAAGGCTACCACACCATAGCAGGCTTATCCACACGTGTCAGTTCAATATCACTGCACACGTGTCCTAATTGTGCGCCCTGCCAAAACTGCAAACACTTACTGCACATGAAAGCACATGCAATGCTGAACTGTCCAGGCCAATTGTGGGTCACCTTCCACTGGTCACAGATGCCATGTCAAACTTAACAGTCAGTGAGCACCAGCCCCACATTTGTCTACAGTCCCTCACCAAGCCAACATTCTTCATGTGGACAAGGTCAATGCACCTGTCCTTGGTGGGCACCAACGTAACACACCACACACATCAAATCCACTATCAACACACTCACAACTGTGGAAATATACATGTAACAAAATCACATATGACAGGCCGAACAACATGAGCACATACCAGACACAATGTCACAAGTAATGGTGATGACATTTGGCAGATACGGAGACAAAACATACCCAAGGCAGGGATACAAGTGAAAAATGATAAGGATGTACAGAATGCAAAGTATGCTGGTGATGTATTTAACATCCTTGAGTATGTAGAGAACACACATGTCCATGTGGACATATACTGTAGGATTTGCTACTGCGAACAATAACATTACATGAAGGCAGTAACAGGTGATACCAAACAGACAAAGAAAGGGGGGAGAGGAGGGTATGGCTAGGTTCGTCCTCCTAGGTATTGTAAAACAAAAGAAGATCCAAAAATCGTGGATCTGGGAACCTGCTCGGGGCGTGCTGCGACTTGCGATAGTTTCCTTATCTTTCACTTTATTACAGGTTGTGCACGGAGTGGTACACATGGGGCTGGCCCCCTTGCGGTCCTGAAGAAGAGGTTAGGGGATACCTCGAAACATGTTGACTTAAAATATTAGGGACTATTATTACATAAATATTTAATTTTTCCCTTTTATTAACCCCCTTTTTATCCTTTGCCAACTAGGAGCAAGAATAAATTCATTTACGTTCACTAGTTAGGTAATTTTTAAACAACCATCCACACCACTCCCCCTTCACTGCACTATATATAGTCATATATTAAAAATCAGTGCTCCTACGTAACTATCGCAAGTCGCAGCACGCCCCGAGCAGTAGATGCTTGGGATGGCCCCAATGATGAAGCATGTCACCTAGGGGAAACCTTTGGTGAGTGAGGGGTCTCAAGAAAAGAATTTTCTTTTCCTTATTTGAGGTGCGTCTTACTCATTCAGTAGACCCCTTCTTTTCCCTACTAGCTAGGTTCCCTGATCCACGATTTTTGGATCTTCTTTTGTTTTACAGATACCAAACAGACAACAGTGTGACACATGTGGTGAGTCATGAAAATAATGCTGAGATGTTTCTACAATCATGTACTGTATAGTGACATATTGTGTGAGACATGGACATGTGTGTAAATATTGGGATCAGATATGAAATTGGGGCCAAATTTGGGGGTCAGATATGTAATTGGGGCCAAATTTGGGGATCAGATATGATATTGGGGCCAAATTTGGGGGTCAGATATGAAATTGGGGCCAAATTTGGGGGTCAGATATGATATTGGGGCCAAATTTGGGGGTCAGATATGAAATTGGGGCTAAAATGTGGTGACCTATATGAAATTGGGGCCAAATTTGGGGGTCAGATATGAAGATGTGTGTAAATGTGGGCTCACATATGAAATTGTGTAGGAGTAATGTGCCCCATTAGTACTTACAGTGTGGCATTTGGTGTTTGGTATGAAATTTAGGCTGTCATTACTTACTATAGCCCATTTGATTTCCATCAAGTGCCATGATATTTTGTAAGTGACCACTGTTCGAAGTACAGATATGACCCATGACATTGACACAGCACGATGTGTCCATTGGTGCCTTAAACGTGCTCAGACAACACTGTCACGCCCATAGTCAACAATGTCATGCTGCACCCTCGCCGTAGCTACTGCCTGGCACCAGCGGTGTGTCACCGCCATGGCCCAAGACACCATAGCGGGATTGATAGGCATATGCACATGTCTAATGGCGGTTGCCATGCTCCGACACCCAGATCCCGGTCACTCATAGCAATGCATGTGCCCGGACTCGCGGAAGCGACCGCCTGGCACCAACGGTTTGTCACCGCCATGGCCCAAGACACCATATCGGGATTGATAGGCATATGCACATGTCTAATGGCGGTTGCCATGCTCCGACACCCAGATCCCGGTCACTCATAGCAATGCATGTGCCCGGAATCGCGGTAGCTACCGCATGCCACCAGCGGTGTGTCACCGCCATGGCCCAAGACACCATAGCGGGATTGATAGGCATATGCACATGTCTAATGGCGGTTGCCATGCTCCGACACCCAGATCCCGGTCACTCATAGCAATGCATGTGCCCGGAATCGCGGAAGCTACCGCATGCCACCAGCGGAGTGTCACCGCCATGGCCCAAGACACCATAGCGGGATTGATAGGCATATGCACATGTCTAATGGCGGTTGCCATGCTCCGACACCCAGATCCCGGTCACTCATAGCAATGCATGTGCCTGGACTCGCGGAAGTTACCGCCTGGCACCAGCGGTGTGTCACCGCCATGGCCCAAGACACCATAGCGGGATTGATAGGCATATGCACATGTCTAATGGCGGTTGCCATGCTCACACACCCAGATCCCGGTCACTCATAGCAATGCATGTGCCCGGAATCACGGTAGCTACCGCATGCCACCAGCGGTGTGTCACCGCCATGGCCCAAGACACCATAGCGGGATTGATAGGCATATGCACATGTCTAATGGCGGTTGCCACGCTCCGACACCCAGATCCCGGTCACTCATAGCAATGCATGTGCCCGGAATTGCGGTAGCTACCGCATGCCACCAGGGGTGTGTCACCGCCATGGCCCAAGACACCATAGCGGGATTGATAGGCATATGCACATGTCTAATGGCGGTTGCCATGCTCCGACACCCAGATCCCGGTCACTCATAGCAATGCATGTGCCCGGAATCGCGGTAGCTACCGCCTGTCCCCTGCGGTGTGTCACCGCCATGGACCAGGCCCTGCCAGCCAATGGGAAGCGCAATCGCGGTTGCCTGATGCAAGTTTGAAAATCGCGGTAGGCGTGCTCCGCCACCGCGGGGCCGGTCATTGGATGCACTTGTAAGATGCACCACCACGGTACCGCACGCCTGTCCCCTGCGGTGTGTCACCGCCATGGACCAGGCCCTGCCAGCCAATGGGAAGCGCAATCGCGGTTGCCTGATGAAAGTTTGAAAATCGCGGTAGGCGTGCTCCGCCACCGCGGAGGCGGTCATTGGATGGATTTGAATGAGGCAGACCTGGAACACCAATTGCAGCAGCTTAGAACCACAGACACGAGCCCTGGGGCTATATATGTGTGTGGGGGAGCCACACATTGCCACAGCTCACTGAGCCTGCTGCCTGAGAGCCCTCACCTGCTGCTGCCTCCAGGGACTGCTGCCTGAGACCCCTCACCTGCTGCTACCTCCAGGGACTACTGCCTTAGAGCCCTCACCTGCTGCTGCCCACAGGGACTGCTGCCTGAGACCCCTCACCTGCTGCTACCTCCAGGGACTACTGCCTGACACCCCTCACCTGCTGCTGCCTCCAGGGACTGCTGCCTGAGACCCCTCACCTGCTGCTGCCTCCAGGGACTGCTGCCTGACACCCCTCACCACCAACTGCCGCTGCTGCTGTCTCCTGCCCACAGTGATGGCGAGGACTGAGAAGATCCGTGCCACTCCCTTCACCCCCGAGGAACTGGAGGTCCTGGTGGACGAGGTGCTCACCCAGTATCCAAGGCTATATGGTGCGTCTAATGTGGTGGTAAGTATCTCAGGGTGTGAGTGAGAGTGTAGGGGGGCACACATGAAGTTGATCTGCTGCAGTATGTGCGTGAGAGTGTGGGGTTGGGTCATGCACTGCCTAGCATGCTGTTTCCAGGGGAAGGTGTGTTCAGCCTATTCCACACGTTTGCCTGCCTGCCTGCCTGCACATCCAGATGTGAGGGAAATGTGATATCTTGTCAGACATACAGTGTGGCTGCACCTTTTCAATTCAGGAGTCAGGACAGTGATTTTCAGTCTGAATGTCTTTGTGTGTCCCTGATGTCCTTCACAGGCCCATCTGTGGCCTCAGCTAGTGTAGTTGTCCAGAGGGTAGTGAGGGCATTGTTTCTCACTCAATATGTGCCTCATCTCTAGTTCTGCACTATGCTCAGGACCTCAGTCCCCCAGGGTAACACTCTTGTTGGTCATTCACCTATGACACTGTACATTCCAACATTCTTGTGCCCAGACCCTTCCATCACCACCGGCTTGTGCACATACTCGCATGTGTTGGCAATGTTTGTGTTTCCAAATAGTCCCTCCATGTAAAAGATGAGATGCCCCACGTTGGACCTCTGTGTGACCCCAACTGGCCTGCACATTCACTGCCCAATCAGACAGTGACACAACACTGAATGTACAGAGTGTCAAATCTGTGCTTTTCCTCTTGACTCTCCGTCAATGAGCCATTACAGAGATGTAGATTGCACACGACAGGCCTTGTGATGAGGGTTTGTGTTTGTGAGGTCATGTCCCTCAATGTGACATCCATGACACAGTGTGGCAGTTTAAGGGCAAGTGCTTTGAGGGCTGCGCAGTGTTGGGCACAGTGAGTATTCACAGTGACATATGTAGTGATGTCCTGCATGTCTTGGTATTCCCAGATACTTGCAGTAGATGTGGTCAGCATACACATTTTGCTCTCTGCTGGCATCCTGCATGGCTTTGAGATAGGCATGTACTGCGTCCACCCTCATACCTGCATGCATTAATGTGTTTTTCACACATGATGATGTTTGAATGTCGCAGATTTGTTGTCTCTGCTGAAGTTATGGCTGAAGTTGGTATGAGTCTGTGTCATGCTGCTGCACTGTGAAATGGTGGTAGGTTACACTGATTATTGCACCCTCTTGTCTCCCATGTCTGCAGCTCAAAGTCAACCAGCGCAAGGCCGTGTGGAGGGCCATTGCATGCAAGGTGCGCGCACTGGGTGTCTCCAAACGACGGCGCTCCCACTGTCACAAGAGGTGGGATGACATCTGCCGGCTGAGCAGGAACGTGGCCAGGATGACACTGGGGCTGATCCATCGGTCCGGCAGGTTGGCGCGGCGCAGCATGACACCACTAATGGCACGCATTTTAGCTGTGACGCAGCCTGAACTGGATGCACGTCTGAAGGGGCATCAGCAGCAAGCTGGTGGTGAGTATTCTGTGAGTGTGACTTTGGGTGTTGTTTGGCTGCATGTGCTCCAAGCCTGGGCCAGTGCAGGGCTGTGATGTTGCTAGTGTGATGCAATGGCATGTAAGTGGCTGCGGTGTTGGGTGCAGTTGTCATGCATTTCCCCTACATGTACCTTCCCATGTCATTGGTGTAATGGCCCTTGAGTTCATATTTGTAGTTGTGGCCTTCTGGTATCATCTTCATTTGTGTCGTCACGGACAACCCATGTCAGGGTCAAGGAGAGTGCATGATCTGAGTGTGCAATCATCAATGTGTGCATTGCCTGATGTCAGAGTTGTGCTGGCTACACATCTAACAACAATGTGCAACTGTAGTTGTGACCCAAGATACGACATGGTGGATGGCATGTGCTCATGGCCATTGTGTGCGGATATGTTGGAGTCTGTCTCTGTGTTGGACACTTCTGCTGGCTCAAGATGTGACAGTGGCAACATATTGTGAGTAGAATCTTTTACCCCCTCAGGGCCCTAGGTGTGCACAGAGGGATATGTGTGTCTGGTTAGCTGAAGCCACCAACAGGCTAATTGGCTGTGTCTCCATCACATGGGTGAATTATGCCAAGTTTGCATTATGCCACGGTAATTTCGATGTTTGGATTGAGGTTGCACAGTGTTACTGCCCATGGTGTTGTCCAACATGGATGATTGTTCATCATTAGTGATGCTTCCCTTGCTGATATTTGTGAACTTGATGCAAATGTACTGATCCGACCTCTATCTCTCTGTCATGCAGCATCTCACATGGGCACGGAAGGACAGGGGACGGACACCAGTGGTGAGGCATCAAGCACAACTGCTGCACACCAGCATAGTGACACGGATGTCACCAGCGCATCAGAGGGGGACCGTAGTCTTCTAGAGGACTCACAGCCAGAGACGCAGACCTCTACGTCATCTGACGACGGCGGTGACGCTTCTATGTTTTCAGCCGAGGGAAACGGGGACTCTGCCTCCACGTCCACCACGCAGCGTTCAGTGCCCACCCTCCCTGCTACTCCCACTGTTGCTGCCCGTGTTCGCACCACAAAAAAGGGAAGAGTGTCCTTCACCCCTGGCACCGCAGCCCCTGTCCCCCTGCTGCCATCAGTGCGGAGTCTGTGGAGCTTTTGCGCCAGCTGTGTGTGGGTCAGACAGCTCTCCTCAATGCCTTCCTGGACCATGACAAGAAATTGGCACAGATGGTGGCTTACATGGAGGGCGTTCATTCCGACGTGGGTGGGCTACACCGGACTGTACAGTCTCTCTCATCTGCAGTGACAGCAGCCATTCAACTTGCCCAATCCCATAGTCCAGCTCCAGTCCCTAGGCCCACCGCCCTGCCAGTGGCCGCATCTGATGATAGTGACCACACACCCCAGACATCAAGGGACAGATACAGCACACGCAGCACACAGCAGCAGCAGCCCAAGCAGTCCAGGCCGCAGACACCATCCCCACAGAAAGGTAAACCCACACCAGAGCGCAGAGGCATAAGCACTTCAGGCCACACCCAGGGCAAGGATGGCAAGGAGCAGGCCTCAGGCTCACATGCCTCAGAGGCATCCCCAGCCAAGGACTCACCTGTCCCAAAAGTGTCTTGCAGAGACAAGCACACAGTTTCCGTGCCCAGTGACAAACAGGTGCCTGCTAAGGATACACGTAAGAAGAGCTCCAAGGCAAGTTCACCCACAACATCTACTCCCATCCAGAGCCCTGTGAAGCAGAGAAAGGAGGCCACTGTAGGGGGACACCTGGTAAACAGGTGATGCAGGGGCAGAGGCAATCCAGGGCCAAGCGTCCCAAAGAATCCAGCACGTCCCCAGAGGGGGACCAGCATCTGCACATGAGCCAGCTTTTGTGACGAGTGTGCCTGTTGTATACACCCCACTTGGCATTAATCCCAGGACAGGGAAGCCATATCAGATCCCCAAGAAGCGGAAGGGCACCCCTCCAACTTCTCCCACACACACTGTGTCTGGTGCAAGCATGAGTCCAGCTCCACGTGCCACCACCCCACCTGGTCCTAGCAGCCCTCCGGCTTCGCAAACCACTGCTGGCTCTACCACACCTGGACCTAGCAGCCCTAAAGCTTCCCAGAACACTGATGGCTCTACCCCAGCTGGGCCTTTCTCTCCCCGAGCCAGTACCCCAACAGGCCCCGACAGACAGCCACCTCCCAGTCATACTGCCAGCCAAGTCTGAGTGTTGGTCACCCTCACACACATGTCTCTCCCACAGTGGTACCATGGACTGCCCATTTTTGACGCCCTGAGTGTGTTGCTGACCATGGCAGGGTACTGTACCACACATTCCCAGTGCTGGATGTCATGTACCTCACCTGCACTTAGGAGTGGCCACTGGCCTTGCTGTTCACTGCTGTTTGCCCCTTGCCTGTGCAGCTTCTCATGTACCTCACCTGCACTTTGCAGTGGCCACTGGCCTTGCTGTTCACTGCTGTTTGCCCCTTGCCTGTGCAGCTTCTCATGTACCTCACCTGCACTGTGTCCTGGCCACTGGCCTTGTTGTTCACTGCTGTTTGCCCCTTGCCTGTGCAGCTTCTCATGTACCTCACCTGCACTGTGTCCTGGCCACTGGCCTTGTTGTTCACTGCTGTTTGCCCCTTGCTTGTGCAGGATCTCATGTACTTCACCTGCACTTTGGAGTGACCACTGGCCTTGCTGTTTGCCCCTTGCCTGTGCAGCTTCTCATGTACCTCACCTGCACTTTGGACTGGCCAGTGGCCTTGTTGTCGACTGATGTCCTAGACTTGCCTGTGCAGCTTCTCATGTGCCTCACCTGCACTTTGGAGTGGCCACTGGCCTTGCTGTTCACTGCTGTTTACCCCTTGCCTGTGCAGCTTCTCATGTACCTCACCTGCACTTTGGAGTGGCCTCTGGCCTTGCTGTTCACTGCTGTTTACCCCTTGCCTGTGCAGCTTCTCATGTACCTCACCTGCACTTTGGAGTGGCCACTGGCCTTGTTGTCGACTGATGTCCTAGACTTGCCTGTGCAGCTTCTCATGTGCCTCACCTGCACTTTGGAGTGGCCACTGGCCTTGCTGTTCACTGCTGTTTGCCCCTTACCTGTGCAGCTTCTCATGTACCTCACCTGCACTGTGTCCTGGCCACTGGCCTTGTTGTTCACTGCTGTTTGCCCCTTGCCTGTGCAGGATCTCATGTACCTCACCTGCACTTTGGAGTGGCCACTGGCCTTGCTGTTCACTGCTGTTTGCCCCTTGCCTGTGCAGCTTCTCATGTACCTCACCTGCACTTTGGACTGGCCACTGGCCTTGTTGTCGACTGATGTCCTAGACTTGCCTGTGCAGCTTCTCATGTGCCTCACCTGCACTTTGGAGGGGCCACTGGCCTTGCTGTTCACTGCTGTTTGCCCCTTGCCTGTGCAGCTTCTCATGTACCTCACCTGCACTGTGTCCTGGCCACTGGCCTTGTTGTTCACTGCTGTTTGCCCCTTGCCTGTGCAGGATCTCATGTACCTCACCTGCACATTGGAGTGGCCACTGGCCTTGCTGTTCACTGCTGTTTGCCCCTTGCCTGTGCAGCTTCTCATGTACCTCACCTGCACTTTGGACTGGCCACTGGCCTTGTTGTCGACTGATGTCCTAGACTTACCTGTGCAGCTTCTCATGTGCCTCACCTGCACTTTGGAGTGGCCACTGGCCTTGCTGTTCACTGCTGTTTGCCCCTTGCCTGTGTGCAGCTTCTCATGTACCTCACCTGCACTTTGGAGTGGCCACTGGCCTTGCTGTTCACTGCTGTTTGCCCCTTGCCTGTGCAGGATCTCATGTACCTCACCTGCACTTTGGAGTTGCCACTGGCCTTGCTGTTCACTGCTGTTTGCCCCTTGCCTGTGCAGGATCTCATGTACCTCACCTGCACTTTGAACTGGCCACTGGCCTTGCTCTTGTCTGACCTTTGCTGCATGACTGTGTGAAATGTAAATAAAAAGAAGATATTTACTCCTGTTGTCTGCCTTGTCAATGTCCTTGCTAAATAAAGGGTTTCTGTGTGGGTATTGTTTACTGTGACACATGCTCTATTCTCCACTTCAACATTGCCAATGTCTTGTTTCCTCTGATCATGTTGTTTCAACTTTTGTGTCCCAGACTTCTGCATCTGTGTGTGTTGGCTTGGTAGTATGTGTGTTTGCTGGGGACTGATTGGCTTCCTGGGTGTGTTGGTGTGTGTGTGATGTTTAGATTGTTGTTTTGTGTGTTCAAGGTGTGTCACTCATCTCGGTTTGTAACTGGTATGTGTGTTGTGCACACACAGGCTTGGTGTGCATGCAGTGCTGTGAGTTGATGTTGCCTTGTCCTTGCCTGTTGTGCACCCCCTGATGTTTGGCTGTTGTAGCATGTTGATAACTTTGCCTGTGCATGTGTTGTTACTGATGTGGCTGTGTGCAGTGTTTGTGTTGTGTTGTGTCATGCAGTTGACTGTTGCTCTGTGTGTGGTGTTCTATTTTCGTGTCAGTGTGTGTGTGTTGTTGTTGTTGTGTTTGATTCAGGTGTGTTGCCATTGTGGTGTATTTAAGAATTAAGAGGAACCCCCTTCTATCCAAAGGAATAGGGTAGTATATCAAAATATCCCAAAAAGTTGTATCCTTTGGAGAAAGAATAACCTGTTAAATCAATCTGTTCCACTCATCCTTAATCACTCATACCATCCGCATTCATTGGAAGTGAGACTATATATTCCTAATAGATAGTCTTGACAACATCAGATGTAGAAAGGTACAAAATCAATTTATTGATAAAAATTAATTAAAAAGTACATATAGTATAAAAGACAATTATGCATCACATCATTTATATCTAACATTCAACTGTGTCAAAGTCTTAAGACAGGCCTAATTACATGTTCTAAAAAACCAATGGTAAAAGATAAAATTAATAAGGAGAGAGAGTACATATCACAAGACACACTATCCTATGTCATCAGTGGCATACACATCCGTAAGAAAAAAACTTTTAACAGGCTAGTGCCAGGTATTGTCCAATTGATGAAGTACTCGTTGGTCTAGCCACTAAACAGATTGTGTATTTTTCAGTTATGCGTCGACGCGTTTCGATGGACTCCTATATTGCCATCTTTATCAAGACAAGGAATTTTTGTAGACTCTCAACAAAATATAATAAATATGTGGCTAATACACCTATAATCAATTTAGAAACCTGTCAAAAAATGAAACACCAATAACCATCAATAAGACTAAAAATAAGCAATCTAAACATAAAACAGCTCAATGTCTATTGTTCATTTATAAGCAGTTTTGTACATCCTTACAAACGATGTTCTGAAATTTCATACTGAAATACTGCACAACATCCCCAATTTTGTGATCTAATAACAGTTCTTAAAAAACCTATTGTCTCTTGATTATCTAGGCATATATGTCACTTGTGAGAAGTTGGCCTGGTATATGCTGTCCACTAGTTATAGTGGGCACCTTGCACCAGTCCAAACAACCCCTTATGGATGATAGGTTAAAGACAACCTTTATTGAAAGCTATCCTAGTGGTAGCTATGGAGAGCAGCCTTCAGGCTAAGTCTTGGAGGAATGTAAAGCAGCTTGTTTTACCAGTCTATAATCTCTTGAGTGACCAAATGAAAGAGGACCACACCATGTATATATACAAAATATATGTATTTAGTCTTAAACACACCCCTCTAGTCTCTTTATGAGGCTAGAGTTTGAAGTACATAAGTTACAAGTCAAATATCAGCAGTATTTAGCACAATACACGTTTGAGCCCTAGGGGCGTACCAAACCATATACTAAAATAGTGGTATAAGAACCCCGATTGAGCTAGACACAAGGCCTAGAGCCTGTAGAAGTGCTTGGGCCCCAAGGAACCACCCAAGGTAGTGACACGGGACCCACGGGGGACGCGTGCAGTGTGAGAACACAGCCGCGAACCGCCGTTGACTTCTAGGGAGAAAGTCGCAGTTAGATTTTTAAAGAAAAAGGACACTTCGGAGAGGACTTCCAGTTAACCCCTTAAAACTTAAGAGTTTCTAGGGCCCACACCCACATGAGTACCGAAATACTCGAGTTACCTCACCCAGGGAAGCCGGGTGCATACGTGTTAAAAGGTGTCGGGAATCGTCGTCGTTTTCAATGGCGATCTCTTGGAAAGTGCTGCTGCCGTGAAGAGGAAGAGTGTCCGTTGTGATCCAAGCCTGGATCGAGGAAGAGGAAGACCTGAAAGCAGAGGGGACAGAGTCTGGGTCACTAGCCAGTGACCAGGGGCACGATAGTCGCATGCCCTCAGATGTCGGGGGCTTCAGGTGAGTTGACGGGTGCCTTGACTCTTCAGCCACGAGGTCCAGGAGGCGTCGACGACGACCAGGAGCTGGAATCGAGCTGTCCCACAAAGTCTGTCGAGTGCTGCGGTGTCGGCGACCAGATTGGACCCAACAAGCCTTGGCACCGGCAAGTCACGGGGAAACAAAGAAAAGGCTGTGTTGCAGACCAGCAAGGTCTGAGGGACTCACCCAGCAAGGGTAAGTCAGGGCACTTCTGGAGCAACCAGGAAAGCCCAAGCATTTGAAGAGTTGCCTTCGTGGGGACCCACTAGCCAACGGACTAGAGATCGCAAAGGAGCCTCAAGCGGTCGCACTTGGAGCTGGCCCACGGGACACTCGTGGAGTGTAGGCCAGCGATCTTCGCTGCAATTGGTGCTCGGGGCTAGGGCTACTTGGAACCCAAAGCACAGCTTCGAGAAATGTCAGGAAGTGGTGCACTTGCAAATGTGCTTGGTGTCCAGGGGTCACGGTTCCACGTTACCCATGACAGCTACGGGCCTCAGCTTTGCTGGGGACTCAGGGCAGCCTCGGGAAGTCTGGAAATCCACCTCTGGTGATGCAAAGACTTCGGCGTCCGGCGGGAGCTTCAGTGATGCAGACTGGACAGATGTTTCGTTGGTGCCTGCCAAGCAGGGGAGTCACTCCTTGACCCCAAGGGAGATTCTTCAGTCCTCTAATCTTGATGTGGAGCGTCGAAGGTCCAGGAATCAGCTTCAGAGTTTCGTCCAGGGATATCTAAAGTCCTGTTGCCAGGGTTCCCTTACTTATACTAAGAAAAGGGGTTGGACTAACTCTGGGGACCCACCTATGGGAGGGTTTGGAAAGAGGGGTGGCTACACCCATTTCCTTTGTCCAGTTTCACGCCAGAGCAGGGGCTGCTAGCCCCTGCAACCGGTTTGAACTGGGGTATGCACGAGGACACCAAATGTGCCCCCAGTGCAGGACTTCAAAGCACTCCGAGAGTGCACCCACCCAGCCCCAATCCACTAAGACCTGTCTGGGAGGTGGTCACACCTCCCTGCGACAGGAAACCTATTGTCCAGGCCTCCCCTGCCGGAGTTTCGGTCAGCAGCAGGAGGCCAGACTCGTGTCTGTGGCTGCAGCATCCATTTTGTGATGCCAGGGCTCTTCAAGGTTTCTAACGGGTATACCGGTGGGGACATGTCTCTCCCTCTAGAAGGGTGAAATTCTACCCCCGCCGCCAGGACTGGCGGGGGGTAGGATTCCAAGGTGTTTGACACCAAACACGACATGTTTCCGTGCAGCCAGTCCAAAGTTAGCATTTTACCGCGAGGTTATAATGCACTTAAGAGTATATGGTCAGGCTGCACCGCAGACAACCCCGGATAGGAGATTCCGAGGGCTGCAGAGGGGCTCTGCTCATGCATGGGCACCCTCTCACATATAACCCAGCACCCTGCCTTCAGGATTGATAAGGCCTGCCATAGGGGTGACTGATAGGTTTCTATGTGTAGTGTAAGGTGAGATATAGTGAACCTATATCTCTGTAAGGGGTGCATGCACCACCTCACTCAGGCTGCAGTAGCAGTCCTGTGGTGTCATTTTGGATGGCCTTCCAGGGGTGGCACAATACATGCTTCAGCCCCTGGTAGGCCTCTGGGGTACCTATGCCCTGGGTACATAGTATACCATATACTAGGGACTTATAAGGGCACTCCAGAATCCAATCTGTGATGTACCTAAAGTACAGGGAATCAATTTAGAGAGGAAGCAGCTAGGCTGGGGTCCTGAATAGCAGGGCCCCAGCCAGACTAAAGTCGAAAAACAGTGATACACCAGCAAAAAGTGGGGGTAACCATAAGAGGCAGATCCTACTCTCCTACACACCCCCCCAAACGCAGGGACATTAAACTAACCTTGACCAGTTGAGTCTTCATGTTCTAAGTGGAAATATCTGGAGAGTCCATCTGCATTGGCATGGTTACTCCCAGGTCTATGTTCCACTGTATAGTCCATCCCCTGTAGGGAAATGGACCACCTCAAGAGTTTGGGGTTTTCACCCTTCATCTGTTTTAGCCATAAGAGGGGCTTATGGTCTGTCTGAACAATGAAGTGAGTACCAAACAAGTATGGCCTCAGCTTCTTCAGAGCCCAAACCACAGCAAAGGCCTCCCTCTCAATGGCTGACCAACGTTTCTCTCTGGGGGTCAGCCTTCTGCTAATGAAAGCTACTGGCTGATCCTGATCTTCATCATTCAACTGTGATAGTACAGCCCCTACCCCCAACTCAGATGCATCTGTTTGCACAATGAACTTTTTGGAGTAGTCAGGACTTTGCAGAATGGGAGCAGTGCACATGGCCTGCTTCAGGTCATCAAATGCCTTTTGACAGCTAACTGTCCACTGAACCTTTTGGGCATTTTCTTAGAGGTTAAGTCATTCAGGGGTGTCACTATTGATCCATACCCCTTGACAAATCTTCTGTAGTACCCAGTCAGGCCTAAGAAGGCTCTCACCTGGGTCTGGGTAGTTGGAGCAACCCAATCCATGATGGTCTGGATTTTGCTCTGCAATGGTTGAACCTGGCCTCCACCCACAAGGTGGCCCAGGTACTCAACCTGACTCTGCCCTATCTGGCACTTTGTGGCCTTGATAGTTAGGCCTGCCTTCTGCAGGGCCTCCAAAACATTTCTGAGGTGGACCAGGTGATCCTCCCAGGTGGAGCTAAAGACAGCAATATCATCTAGATATGCTGCACTATAGGCTTCCAGACCTGTAAGGACTGTGTTCACCAACCTCTGAAAAGTGGCAGGTGCATTTTTCAAACCAAAGGGCATCACCACAAATTGGTAAAGCCCACCAGGGGTAGAAAATGCAGTTTTTGGCTTTGCATCATCAGCTAGTCTGATCTGCCAGTAGCCAGCTGTTAGGTCAAATGTGCTTAGATACTTGGCTGAGGCCAAAGTGTCTATTAGCTCATCTGCCCTGGGGATTGGATGGGCATCAGTCCTAGTGACTGCATTGAGGCCTCTGTAGTCCACACAAAACCTCATCTCTCTCTTACCATCTTTTGTATGAGGTTTTGGCACCAGGACCACTGGACTAGCCCAAGGGCTATCTGAAGGCTCAATGACACCCAGTTCCAACATTTTCTGGACTTCTGTCCTGATACAGTCCCTGACCTGGTCAGGTTGCCTGTAAATCTTACTTTTAACAGGCAGACTGTCCCCAGTGTCCACTTCATGAGTGCACCAGGTGGTATGACTTGGAGTCAGAGAAAACATGTGTCTGAACTGATTGAGCACCTGTCTACAATCAGTCTGCTGCTGGGCAGTGAGGCTGCCTGCCAAGGCTACACCATCCACTGACCCATCATCAGGGTTCTGTGAGAGCAGGTCAGGGAGAGGGTCACTCTCCTCCTCCTGTCCCTCATCAGTTGCCATGAGCAAGCCCATGTCAGCCCTGTCCACATATGGCTTCAGCCTGTTGACATGGAGCACCGTGTGGGGGCTCCTGGGAGTTCCCAGGTCTACCAGATAGGTAACCTCTCCCTTCTGTTCAACAATTGTATGGGGGCCACTCCACTTGTCTTGGAGGGCTGCTGGGGCCACTGGCTCCAGCTCCCACACCTTCTGTCCTGGCTGGTAAACAGTCAGCACAGCCTTTGGTCATGCCAGGCTTTCTGTAATTCCTGGCTAGCCTCAAGGTTTTTGGTTGCCTTTTTCATATACTCAGCCATCCGGGAGCGGAGACCAAGTACATAGTCCACTATGTCCTCAAGTAAACCATTGCATTGTGGGTGATAGGGTGTGGTGAACTTATAAGTCACTCCACACTCCTTCCACATTGCAGTCAAGTAACTGGACATAAAGTTTGCTCCTCTGTCAGATACTACCTCCTTAGGGAAGCCGACTCTTGAGAAAACTCCCAGGAGGGCCCTTGCCACCACAGGGGCTGTAGTGGTCCTAAGGGGAATGGCTTCTGGGTACCTGGTGGCATGGTCCACCACCACCAGGATAAACCTGTGCCCAGATGCTGTTTGGGGATCCATGGGACCAACTATGTCAATCCCCACCCTCTCAAAGTGAACCCCCACCACAGGTAGTGGTATCAGGGGGCCTTTGTGGTGCCACCTGCCTTCCCACTGGCTTGGCAGGTTACACAGGAGCGACAAAACTCCTTGGTGTCTTCAGACATGTGGGGCCAGTGAAAGTGAGGGACAATTCTGTCCCAAGTCTTGTTCTGGCCCTGGTGACCTGCTAAGGGAATGTCATGGTCTAGTGTCAATAGGAAGCCCCTGAACTTCAGAGGTATAACCAACCTCCTGGCTGCTCCAGGCTTGGGGTCTCTACTCTCGGAGTACAGGAGTCCATCATCCCAATATATCTTATGGGTGCCACTAGCATTCCCAGCAGCAGCTTGCTGTCTGAGGGGTTCAAGAGAGGGGCAGTTCAGCTGCTCCTGGCTCAGATCTGCCCTGGAAGGGCCCCCTGTCCCCAAGAACTCAACCTGATCAGGTTCAAGCTCCTCTGGGACAGTTCCTTCTTCAGGCCTGAGATCATCTTCCTCAAAAGAATGATCTGCTTCCTGAGCCAAGGGGAAGGCACTGCCTTAACCCTACTGCTCCTTCTCTTGGGAGGCACCTGGTCCATTATTCCAGAAACCAGGGCCTGTTCAGCTTTTGACATTTTGGCCTGTGACCTAGTCACAGCAAAGACATGTGCAGGGATCCCTAGCATTTCTGCATGTTTCCTGAGCTCCACCTCTGCCCAAGCTGAGGTTTCAAGATCATTGCCAAGCAAGCATTCAACTGGTAGGTCTGCACTCACCACAACCTTCTTAAGGCCAGTTACCCCTCCCCAGGAGAAGTTAACAACTGCCAGAGAATGGTCTGTTCTGACATTGCTAGCATTGGTCACTTGGTACATTTCACCAAGTATAATCTGCCCAGGATCCACAAGATCTTGTGTCACCATGGTGACACTTGCTCCTGTGTCCCTGAATGCCAAAGCCTCTCTTCCATTAATTAAAGGCTGCTGTCTGTATTTGCCCAAATTATTGGGACTCACAATATCCATGCCCCCATCACAGACTAGGACAGCCTGAGTTGGCACTCTGACTAGGTCAGAGTCCATCTCAGTACCCAGGGTCAACCCTACTAAATCCTTATTCTGAGTGTTTCCACCACCACTTGTAGCTGGACTAGGGGGAACAGTTGCCTTAGGGGCAATGGTGGCTGGATTAGAGTCTTTGGACTGGTCCAGTGAGTCTTTTGCTTACAGACTTTGCACCATGGTTTCTTTTGGCCTTTTCCTTTATTAGATTGGGATTCCCCACCAGATGCAGATTTTTGGGGACCTCGAGAAGACTTCTGGTCTTTACCCTTCTCCCCACCCTTGTCAGAGTTTTTGGAATCTTGCTTCTTCTGGTCACCTCCTTGGTTCTGTACTTTCTGCTTCACCCTGGTTCTGACCCATTTGTCTGCCTTCTTTCCCAATTCTTGGGGAGAGGTCAGATCAGAGTCAACCAGGTACTGATGTAGCAACTGATTCTGACAGTTATTAAGAATCTGCTCCCTCATGATTAAATTATACAATCCTTTGAAGTCACACACCTCACTGCCCAGCCTTCCAGAGCTTTGGTAGCACAATCTACAAAGTCCACCCAGTCCTGTGTCTGTGCCTTTTGGGTATCTCTGAACTTTAACCTGTATTGCTCAGTGGTTAGGCCAAACCCATCTATTAGGGCACTCTTCAGGACTTGGTAATCATCAGCATCCTCTTCTCTTACAGTGAGGAGCTTGTCTCTACCTTTGTCTGCAAAGGAGAGCCACAAGATTGCTGCCCACTGCTCCTGGGGGACCCTCTGAACTTTACAGGCCCTTTCCAGTGCAGTTATCCATTTGTGGATGTCATCCCCACTCTGGTAGGGAGGGACAATCTTGCTCAGGTTTCTATGGTCATAAGACCTTTCCCTACCACTAGGGTAGTTGCTGCCACCATGGGACTCTAGTCCCAACTTTCTTCTTTGTCTATGAAGCTCTAGGGACTCCCTGTCTATAGCCAACTGCTCTTTTCTGATTCTCAACTGAGCTTCCTCATACTTGAGCAGTCTCTCTTTCCTTTCATGAGAGGATTCGCTCCTATGAGAAGAAACAGAGGTCCCTACTGAGGTGTCAGAATGGTTAGACTCCTGAGAAGGAGATCTGGACCTTCTAGGCACACTCACAACTCTTCCTGGTGGGACAAAGGGGAGGTCATTCTGATCCTCCTCCTCATCTGCAGGAGGAGCTGGATTGTCCAGGGCAAGATCATTGTCATCTTCCTGGCCAGTTTCAGAGGTCAGGTCCTGGGTATTTTCACCCCTGGTCCCTTCCTCATCTTCTTCCCCACCCTCTCTGCCTACCCTTGCAGACCCTAGGGGTCTTCTGAGATCATCCAGCAGAAGCATCTCCATGAGACGTTGGGTGTTGGCACTTTTGCCTGTCTTCAGCTTCCTAATCTTGCACAACTCTCTCAATTCCAAGAATGGGAGGTTGTCATATTTGGAGGGTAGGAGCCCACTGGTTCCTGGCAGGGACCTACTGGTCCCTGGCCCTGAAGACATCACTAGTGAGGTGTGGTTTATGCACTACCTACTCTAGTGTGGCCTACTAAACTCTCTTGAGTTGTAGAAAGGGTGTGCTAAGCCCTTGACACACAACTCTAAGTTCAGTAGAACTTACTGTATTTCTAAGCTTGAATTTATATGTACCTCAGGTACCTTTAGTGGTTTTCAGTTAGTCACACACTTGAGATTATCTGGTAAAACAATAGCAAGCTGGAATCCCACCGCTGCCACCAATGTGAGAAGTTGGCCTGGTATATGCTGTCCACTAGTTATAGTGGGCACCTTGCACCAGTCCAAACAACCCCTTATGGATGATAGGTTAAAGACAACCTTTATTGAAAGCTATCCTAGTGGTAGCTATGGAGAGCAGCCTTCAGGCTAAGTCTTGGAGGAATGTAAAGCAGCTTGTTTTACCAGTCTATAATCTCTTGAGTGACCAAATGAAAGAGGACCACACCAGGTATATATATAAAATATATGTATTTAGTCTTAAACACACCCCTCTAGTCTCTTTATGAGGCTAGAGTTCGAAGTACATAAGTACATAAGTTACAAGTCAAATATCAGCAGTATTTAGCACAATACACGTTTGAGCCCTAGGGGCGTACCAAACCATATACTAAAATAGTGGTATAAGAACCCCGACTGAGCTAGACACAAGGCCTAGAGCCTGTAGAAGTGCTTGGACCCCAAGGAACCACCCAAGGTAGTGACACAGGGGACCCACGGGGGACGCGTGCAGTGTGAGAACACACCCCCGCGAACCGCCGTTGACTTCTATGGGGAAAGTCGCGGTTAGATTTTTAAAGAAAAAGGACACTTCGGAGAGGACTTCCAGTTAACCCCTTAAAACGTAAGAGTTTCTAGGGCCCACACCCACGTGAGTACCGAAATACTCGAGTTACCTCACCCAGGGAATCGGGTGTCGGGAATCGTCGTCGGTTTCGATGGCGATCTCTTGGAAAGTGCTGCTGCCGTGAAGAGGAAGAGTGTCCGTTGCGATCCAAGCCTGGATCGAGGAAGAGGAAGACCTGAAAGCAGAGGGGACAGAGTCTGGGTCACTAGCCAGTGACCAGGGGCACGATAGTCGAATGCCCCCAGATGTTGGGTGCTTCAGGTGAGTTGACGGGTGCCTTGACTCTTCAGCCACGAGGTCCAGGAGGCGTCAACGATGACCAGGAGCTGTAATCGAGCTGTCCCATAAAGTCTGTCGAGTGCTGCGGTGTCGGCAACCAGATTGGACCCAACAAGCCTTGACAACGGCAAGTCACGGGGAAACAAAGAAAAGGCTGTGTTGCAGACCAGCAAGGTCTGAAGGACTCACCCAACGAGGGTAAGTCAGGGCACTTCTGGAGCAACCAGGAAAACCCAAGCAATTGAAGAGTTGCCTTCGTGGGGACCCACTAGCTAATGGACTAGAGATCGCGAAGGAGCCTCAAGCGGTCGCACTTGGAGCTGGCCCACGGGACACTCGTGGAGTGTAGGCCAGCGATCTTCGCTGCAGTTGGTGCTCGGGGCAAGGGCTACTTGAAACCCAAAGCACGGCTTCGAGAAATGTCAGGAAGTGGTGCACTTGCAAATGTGCTTGGTGTCCAGGGGTCACGGTTCCACGTTACCTACGACAGCTACGGGCCTCAGCTTCGCTGGGGACTCAGGCCAGCCTCGGGGAAGTCTGGAAATCTACCTCTGGTGATGCAAAGACTTCGGCGTCCGGCGGGAGCTTCAGTGATGCAGACCGGACAGATGCTTTGTTGGTGCCTGCCAAGCAGCGGAGTCACTCCTTGACCCCAAGGGAGATTCTTCAGTCCTCTAATCTTGATGTAGAGCGTCGAAGGTCCAGGATTAAGCTTCAGAGTTTCGTCCAGGGATATCTAAAGTCCTGTTGCCAGGGTTCCCTTACTTATACTAAGAAAAGGGGTTGGACTAACTCTGGGGACCCACCTATGGGACTCGTGTCTGTGGCTGCAGCATCCATTTTGTGATGCCAGGGCTCTATAAGGTTTCTACCGGGTATAGCGGTGGGGACATGTCTCTCCCTCTAGAAGGGTGGAATTCTACCCCCGCCGCCAGGACTGGCGGGGGGGTAGGATTCCAAGGTGTTTGACACCAAACACAACATGTTTCCGTGCAGCCAGTCCAAAGTTAGCATTTTACCGCGAGGTTATAATGCACTTAAGAGTATATGGTCAGGCTGCACCACAGACAACCCCGGATAGGAGATTCCGAGGGCTGCAGAGGGGCTCTGCTCATGCATGGGCACCCTCTCACATATAACCCAGCACCCTGCCTTCAGGATTGATAAGGCCTGCCATAGGGGTGACTGATAGGTTTCTATGTGTAGTGCAAGATGAGATATAGTGAACCTATATCTCTGTAAGGAGTGCAGGCACCACCTCACTCAGGCTGCAGTAGCAGTCCTGTGGTGTCATTTTGGATGGCCTTCCAGGGTGGCACAATACATGCTTCAGCCCCTGGTAGGCCTCTGGGGTACCTATGCCCTGGGTACATAGTATACCATATACTAGGGACTTATAAGGGCACTCCAGAATCCAATCTGTGATGTACCTAAAGTACAGGGAATCAATTTAGAGAGGAAGCAGCTAGGCTGGGGTCCTGAATAGCAGGGCCACAGCCAGACTAAAGTCGAAAAGCAGTGATACACCAGCAAAAAGTGGGGGTAACCATAAGAGGCAGATCCTACTCTCCTACATCACTCTTCCCTACTGTTCCCATTCATACTTTCAGAAATCTTATGACTCCTTCAACTCACATATCACTGGCCCTCCTTGATGGAATGGGCTATAAAGTTATTATGTTAAGAACTAGCCTCACCTTTCTGAGGCAACATTAATGTGGCCCTGAGCGTATGCTTCTCGGGCGGTAGAGATCAAAGGCTTCCTGTTCCTTCACTGGAATTTTGTTGTATACTGTTGTAGAAAAATAGAATAGAGACTCACTTTATTATCTACAAACAAGAGTGTTCGAATACTTCATTATTAACTTAATGGGGCGAGCACCCCTGAGTGTTTATGGACCCAAGTAAAAATTAAATGTCTCACCTCTGCATCATTGTACAAGCAGGAGGATGATTAGCTGGATCTAACTTGAAGAATAGTTCTTCTGGTTAGGGCTGATAATAAAAGAGGGCGTCACTCACTCTTCCCTTGCATGTGATGTACACATTTTTGGTGTTCAGCTCATTGCCATTCCATTTGTGTGCACCTCACTTTGAGTTGCCTATTTGTTGTCCTCCATTGCTGTTGGCATGTGGTCTGTGTTTGTTGCTATGTGTCAGTGTGGGGTATGTCTGTGTGACTTGGCAGGCTGTGTCGCCATTGGTGTGTTTGTTCATTGTGTGTGTTTAATTTGTGCTTGGACTCAGTTTACTTGCCAAGAGTGTGGTGTTGTTGTGGTGTGTGTGTTCCCCTGGCCCAGTGCTTGTGCGCTGTGTGTTACTTTGCAGCCACACCTCATGAGGCTGTCTCCCTAGTTGTTTGTTGTGTGGTGCAGTGTGTGTGTTCACCTGGCTGTTTTTTGGGCATGTGGGGGCACAGGGAGATCACGTGGCATGTCCCTTCATGGTGTGGGTGGGCCTAGTGTGTGGAGTGTTGAGGTGTTGCCCTGTGTACTTTGGGCACTGCCCCTGCCTAGCGCTGGCCCAGCCTGCTACATTGTGTGCATTTTGTCTCGCGGATTCACCGCTTCGGTCACGTGAACTGGGCATTATTTCTGGGTCGCGGAGATGGTGGAGGGGTGGCCTTGTGGGAGGGGTGGCCTTGTGGCAGGTGGGACATGTGTGGCTACACCTGTGGTTGTGTTCCTGTCCCCACAAGGGTGTCTGATGGGGGCAGACACCTTACATCGGACATGGATTTGTGGGTTGTGTTTGTTGTCGGAGTCGTGTGATGGCGTACCTGCGTCGGCATCCGCGACGGTCCATGGCTTGCTGTAGGTGTATCATGTACAGCGCCGGAAAGACGTGTAGTGCAGGGTCCATGGCGGTCGGCTCCGGGTATCGAGTTGGTGCTCCGCTGTGGTGCTTCCGTATGCTCAGAATGGCCGGTTTCTCCGCGGCGGTGGGCCTGGCTGTTTGGCGCATCCTAATTTGTACGGGGGGGGGAGAACGTCATTCCGCACGGCGGTGCCTCTGGATTGGTTGTCTCCGCCGCGGTAGCGGGCGCGCTTTGATGGCACGCGGCGGAAGGGCAATGGGCTGAGTTTGACCATTGTAATATGGCGGACGGGTGCACCGCTGCTCACGGGCGGAAAACAGCGTTTTCTCCCACCGCCAGCATCGCGGAGGTAGATCCGCCAGTCATCGTAATGGACCCCTATGTTTTTATTAATTATATGTATTATTTAATTATTTTTATATTATTTTTAAGACATTTAAAAAAAAAAGATATTTTAAACAACGATATTTTAAACAACGATATTTTAGTTTCGATATTTTTGTACTTACCTTTGTAGAGATAGGCTGTCGATATTCTGTCCATCGATATTGTAGACTCGATATTCCTGTAGCTCGATATTCTGTCCGTCGATATTCTGTCAGTGATCCCTATAAAACAGGAAGCTAAAAAACAGGTCAGGGAGATCCTAGATCAACTTGAATACCAAGGTGTAATTGAACCATGCACCTCATCAATGAATGATCCATTGTTTCCCGTAATGAAACCCTACAATTCATATAGTCTAGTTTTAGATTATAGACACCTAAACTCATGTACGAAAACATTTGCAGTTCAGAATGCACACAGTGCCGCATTAATGAATAACATTGTGCGGAAAAAATACAAAACAACATTAGATATCTCAAATGGATTTTTCTGCCAAAACATAGCGCCTGAAAGTAGATATTTGACAGCCTTCTCAGCGCTAGGGTCACAGCGTCAATTTTGTTGACTCCCCCAAGAGTATAAGAACAGCCCAGGGTTGTTCTCAAGAAGGGTAATAGAGTTACTACAGAATTTGGATGAGGAAGCATTATCCTATGTAGATGATATTTATCTATTGGATGATGACTTAGAGGAACACTTGACCAGGGTGAGCACCATAATTTTGGGTTTCGCCTCTGAGGGCTACAAATTTAATTTTAAAAAGTCAAAGATAGCCCACCTCAATGTCCTATTTTTGGGATATGAGCTTTCAAGTGAAGGCAAAAGCCTGGCAGCCCACTTTTAGAAAAATGCGCAGTGCTCCAACCTCTAAAATCATTAAAAAATTTACAGTCCATACTGGGATTTTTGAATTTTAGCAGAACATACATTTTGGATTACGCAGAGAGAGTAAAACCTTTCTACGACCTCATAAGACCAGACTTTTCAGTTAGGCAATGGACTCAGGAACACACAAACAGTGGAGAAGTGTGGCTCAAAGGTGGAGAAGTGTGACTCAATGGTTAGAGCGGCAGACCCTGATGCAGAGATCTCGCCCGGGACCAGGGTTCAATTCCCGCCTCGGCGGGTCTTGGGCTCAATTTCCTCGGACCTGATAATTCTCGCCTCAGTGCCTATTCTAATCATGGGTCCCACTCTGCAACTCTGGGCAATAGCTTGCTTAATCTCCACAACGGCCCCAACAGCGCTGGGATGCCTGGCTTCACCCTGGGGGTGCCCAGGAGTGGACATTTCACAGGGAAAAGCCAGGAAGGGTTCCACAGCGGTATGCGTACAGCGCCAGGACACCCCTTTGGGGGTATAAGTGCGCTTTACAAGTACAAATTTCATTTCATTTCAAATGTTCTACGTTCCCTACAAGCTGATATATCATCAAAACACTTACAGACACTCGTAAACGTAAGCAACCTGGTGATCCCCGTAGTCGCAGGTCAATCTGGGTGCACTTCAATGAAGGCGAAACAGTACCAATTGCATATAAATCGCATTTGTACACTAACGCTGAAATACATTTTGCACCCACAGAAAAAAATTTGACAACAGTACAGACTGCTGTAGTGAGAAGAAAGAGCACTGGCTCAAGGGAAACGAATAATTGTCGTAACCCCAGTACCGGCCTTAGAGGCTGCCACAAAGGCAAGTGTCCCAAATGCGAAAGCATTCCATCCAAGATGGATACAGTGGGCTAATTCTCTCACTGCAACAGATGTAGAATACAGATATGACCCTAGTCTAAAAACACAAGCATTCCTGCAATACGAACAAGAATATCCTCTACGAAATGAAATAATGCCTCCAAATCGGTATGAATACATTATTTACACCGACGGATCTGCTCAACCGGCCATTGGAAGTAAGCAACAATACGGTGCAGTGTTATGTTTAATATAGGTACCCTAATATAGGCCCGGGTAACATCATACCCTTTCACCTATATCACCTCCCCTACATTACACACTAACAAGCCTTTTAAGGATTGAACGCCTTTTATGGACTGAACCTTTTACCTAGTTCTAGGCCTGGGTGCAGAAGGAGGGTTTTTCCCGAATAATAGTGTTCTATGACTTCATCTTTAGACTGACACTGCATGAATGAAATATTCATGAGACTACTTGGAAACCAGGCAGGGGCTATACACCTCCTTCCTAATATCTACGCACAAGGTTCATCCCATACGTCATCCTCATACCCAACAATGACTAACACAAGAACAAGGGACAAAGGGACTCTATATACTTTTCTGTATAAATCCAGCACCTCTTGCTATCAGTAGTTAGAGGGAACCGAGACTTCCAGGCCGACACACTGACCAGAGACGCTGAGGCTCCTGCATGCAGACGCTCCAGCTGACAGTGGTCTGAACATCCCTTGCGGGGTGTCCAGCTCGAGACCAGGATGGGCTCCTAATTCTCACTTCAGGTAATGGGGTTCGACTAAATCCTAGAGGGATTCTTGGCTTCACACCTACTCACATGCTAGGTATACTTAGGTACCTCTAGATAGGCATCGTAGGAGTACGCACTCGCTTTTATCAATGCATTTTATATTCATGTATTTATTCATGCTTATTGCAAAATGATAGAACTGTACTATCCTTTTATATTCATAGTACTGCTAATCATATATCTCTGCTACTGTCTAATGGTTGTTTTAGCTCATATACTTTACACGAGAATAACAACTGTTCAATAAATCCTTATTGAAACGCCCAGAATGTTTATTCTGTGTACCTCTGAGATAAACTAAATAAGCACGAGTGACTGAGCGAAAAGTAGTACATTGTTTCCATGATCTTGAGGGATCAGGGTTGTCATGTTCTAAGGTTGCCAGAAACTAATCTCTCCCCGATAAGAGGAGACACTAGTGGCACTGTGAGCTAGCTTTTGCAAACAGGCTAACATTTCTCGATGGGGGTGTACAGAATCAGTCTGCCACCAAGCCCACAGTTTGTTATCCAAACGCGCAGGTCCTGCATGGGTACTATAGGAACTACACGACATGGTGCCACCAACGATGGTTGGGCTCTTATTTAACAGTAGAATCTGAGTAGTTCAGTTGTGCTATTCTCAGAAACCCCAACTCACAAAACACCAGAGACGTCTGAAGTGGGTGGGCACAAAACTTCGCTACAGGTGAGTAGGCGAGAAATCCTATTTATTGGCTGTTGGTTAATCAAGCTTGAAGGACATTTAGGGGCCTATTACGATGGCGGGCGGACGAGACCAACTGCCGAAGTTGCGGCGGTCCCACCAGGTCAATTAGGATGCGCCCGCCATTGTGGCTCGACTTTAACATTGCGGCGGGCGGTGCTGTAAGCAGCACCCTCCGCAATGTTAAAGCCCATGTTGTGCATTGCCATGCACAACGTGACAGGCACCGCGCGGTGCCTGCCACCTTTGCATGGCAATGATGGGGGTACCATGGGTACCCCCAGTGCAGCCACCCACACCCCGGGGGCCCGCAATGGGCCCCCATGGTGATTTCCCGCATGCCTTTCCATGGCGGAGTCTCCGCCATGGAAAGGCATGCATCTTAATATGGATGGCGGTGCCTGCAAGGCACCGCCACCATAACCTGTGCCTTTTCCGCCTGGCCGGCAATCCGACCGGCGGAAAGCGGCGGACGGTCTTTCCGTCCGCCGCGGTGCTCCTTGCCATACTAATATGGCGGGGGTGAAAATGGGTCATTTGGCGGGCAGATCGCCACCGCCGGTCCGGCGTTGGCGATCCGCCTGTGATCATAATAGGCCCCTTAGTTCCTAAAATTGTGCATAACACCTTAACTTAGTTACCTTGAACAAAACTTCTCCTTTTACAAAATGACTGAGGAAAATAACCCAGTAGTAAATATACACCTCTCAAACGGGGAAGAAAATACAAATGCAATACAAATTGCACAAAAATTCAGACGCACTATCACCCTGAAACTAATTGACTATGGTCTAACATCTTGGGGTGGCTTAGTAGCTTTCGTGATTGAGGCACACGAATCAAACAAAACAGAGATATTTTATTCATGGGTTACATTCCCAGCAGCAGATGCAAGAACACAGACATTTCACTACTATACAGAAGGAGATGCACCACGGGAATATGGTCCTTGCGAGGACACAGGAGTTCCACTAACTTACCAGGAACACCTATACTGGTTTAAAGGCACCCTACCCCACATAAGACACAGAGCAAGATTAGGTCCGCTCGGAGGAGACGGTGCAACATGGCCAATATTAGCGGCCTACACACCACATCCTGACATTGACACAATGCCGCAGCCAGACTTACTCTTACAACACAAGGATTTCATTAAAAACTACAGAAACCTGACACAGTATGTCATGAGGACTTTCACAGTCCAACCAACATCAGCTGCAACAAATGGAACTCAGTTTCAGGGTACAACAACTAAAATTACACCACAAACATTACACGCAGTAATGGGCAAAATGCCCACGAAACGTGAACAAATGCCATTCTGGGTAGCTCAGAAAATAACTCAGCTAGAGGCAGTATTTCCGAATACTACCCCATTAGAAAAACACAGAATGTTAACAATCTGCTTGCCCATGGGGATAACACCACAAGTAGAGGACTGCACCTCTTGGGGTACAGTCTTTGCTGCCATATATACCAGGACTCATGGTATTCCTTCATTAGCAGTAGTACCAGACGTATTAAGACAAATACAAAATAAGTACAGAGCAGAACCTGCCCTAAACTTAGAGATGAAGTTATTAAATAACTATGACCAGGTATCAGCCATAATACTAGCTAATATTAAAGGGGAAGCAGCTTCAGTGGCAACCCGCCAACGCCTAAGGGAGTTCAGTCCATTGGACCAACAACACGAACTGCCCAAAATAATTGAAACTGCATATGCAGAATTAGGCAGAGACAGTTTGGGTGTGAAAGCATTAAAACCACAACTGATGGGCAGTCCTCAAAAGGACACTACAAAGCAGACACCTGCTTCTTCTAAAAAGAAGTGGGATAATAAAAAACAACAAAACTATAAAAACAGATCTCAATACAGAGGTAGATCTCCTCCACAGGAGCTCTCTGAAAAGAGGTATAACCTCAGGAATAGGGATAATATTAGGAAACCTGACAGGTATCAGGATACTGATACACGTTCCTCTCGTTCCTTTCAGGGCTCGACGAAAAACACCAAGAGAGAAGGACGGTCAGAACACAAAGAGGAGCGTACAAAGTCCAGAGACAAGCAGCGCGCTCAAGACTATACTTCCAAAAAGAAGACAAACCAAAATCAAAACCACAGTTTAAGAAAAAGAAAGTTGCAGGCATAAAGATCAGACACGCCCAGAATTCTGAGGACGCAGCTTCTGAACGGGGAATGGGCTCTGATGATGCTAGACAGTGTGGCAGAAGTAACAATATCTCACCAGAACCTGAAGGAATTACTGGTGACAGCGGACTTGAATGATTACATCACGGTGGAAACACCAGACACCAGGGTGAGCGTCCCACATAAGTTACACGAAATAACACTCCAAATAGAGGGGACAAGCCCAGGAAAGTCAAAGGTCTCTTTGGGAAAATCTGTCATCCGGTTATGACATCCTATTAGCAGAACAAGATTGGCCGCCAACATTCGTCATGGAGTGCCCCAGGGAGAAAATTTCATTTTTCCATCATTCTCCGACCTCGTTCCCATACATCTTAAACATGCTTATGCACAGGAGTGGGCGGTTGCCCTAGCTCCAGCACTATTCAAAAATCATGCTGGTTGGGATGAGGATTCAACCCGCCACGTTAAAAGTTAAACGTTAAAAGTTTCACCAAATGCTCCGAGGCAATACCCAATTAAGCAAGAAGCTAAAAGACAAGTCAGGGAGATCTTAGATCAACTTGAATACCAAGGGGTGATTGAAACATGCACCTCACCAATGAACAACCCTTTGTTTCCTGTATCGAAATTGAACAACACATATCGTCTAGTCTTAGATTACAGACATTTAAACTCATGCACAAAGACATTCGCTGTCCAAAATGCACACAGTGCCGCATTAATGAATAACATTGTGCGGGAAAAATACAAAACTACATTAGATATCTCAAATGGATTTTTCTGCCAAAATATAGCGCCTGAAAGCAGGTATTTGACCACATTCTCAGTGTTGGGGTCCCAGCAGCAATTTTGTTGTCTCCCCCAGGGGTATAAGAACAGCCTGGGGGTCTTCTCAGCAAGAGTAACAGAGTTATTCCAAAATTTTGATGAGGAAGCATTGTCATATGTGGATGATATTTATCTGATGGACGATGACTTAAAAAAGCACTTGACCAGGGTGAGCACCATTATCCTGGGATTCGCCTCTGAGGGCTACAAATTTAATTTAAAAATCAAAAATAGCCCACCTCAATGTCCTGTTTTTAGGATACGAGCTTTCAAGTGAAGGGTAAAGCCTGGCAGCTAACTTTTAGAAAAGTGTGCGCTTCTCCAGCCTCCAAAATCATTAAAAAATCTACAATCAATACTGGGATTCCTAAATTTCGGCAGAACATACATTTTAGATTACGCAGAAAAAGTAAAACCTTCCTACGACTTAATAAAACCTGACTTTTCAGTCAAACATTTGACACAGGAACATTCAAATATCCTACGTTCATTACAAGAAGACATGATTGCTTCCAAACACTTACAGACACGCGTAAACGTACGCAACTTGGTGATCCGTGTAATAGCGGGTCAATGCGGGTAAACTTACTTAACCTTCAATGAAGGAGAAACCGTACCAATCGCATACAAATCACACATGTACACAAACGCAGAAATGCGTTTCACTTCAACGGAAAAAATCCTGACAGCAGTTCAGACCGCTGTAGCAAGAGAAAGAGCACTGGCTCAGGTGAAACGCATAATTATCGTAATCCCAGTACCAGCTTTAGAAGCTGTTACAAAGGCTAGCATTCCAAATGCTAAAGCTTTACATCCAAGATGGATACAATGGGCTAATTCTCTTACTGCAAGGGACGTTGAATACAGATTTGACTCAAGTCTAAAAACACAAGCATTTCTGCAATACGAACAAGAATATCCTCTACCAAATGAAATTTTGCCTCTAGATCAGTATGAATATATTATTACACTGACGGATCTGCTCAACCGGCCATAGGGAGTAAGCAACAATATAGCGCAGCGTGTGCAATCGTTAAAGGTCGCATGCGGGATGGGAAGTTCCATCCAAGTTGTACCAAAACGCAATCTCTAGGAGACTGCACGGCTCAGTTGGCAGAGTTAAAAGCACTGATACTGGCACTTGTAAATACGGATCACGAATTCCCCACACTAATTGTGTGTGATTCCTTTTACTGTGTGCAGTCATACAATGAGTATCTACATCATTGGGAACTAAACGGGTTTAAGGACGCGAAAAGTGGCACAATTAAGCATAATTGGGACAGGTAGTGGAGTTTAAAAACCACCTAACAAGGGCTCACGTGATACACACACCAAGTCATCAGCGTGATGGCGTTCACGTTGAAGGGAATTCATTGGCTGACGAAGCCGCAAAGGGGGCTGTACGCACAGCTTCCGTAGCTGCAATCACTCGTTCAAAAACAAGGATAGGCGGTGAGATTATGGTGGCTGTGATTGCCTCAAGCAAGAACAGCGGTGCAGTACCAAAGAAATTTCCACTCAAGTACTCCTACAAGTTAGATGCAAACAACATTCCATTTGCTCAGATTCCTGGATTGGGGGACAGAGTAATACCAAATATGGATCGTAGGCAAGGTTTAATACTAGCAGCACACAAGGGTTTGGGCTCTGAACACACAGGCGTTACAGCAACTATTTCATTATTGAAACAGCGCTATTGGTGGCCCGGTCTCACAAAGCAAACTAAAGACTTTGGGGCATATTAGCAAGACCCACGTTAAAATTATCGCCGTCTTAGCGGCAGGAAACTGCCGCTAAACGGCGATAATGGGCTTGCTAATATGCGTTATAGAATTCCAACAGAAGCCCAGGTTAGATGTGCAGGACATCTAACCTGGGCTTCTATTGAATTCCATAACGCATATTAGCAAGCCCATTATCGCCGTTTTAGCGGCAGTTTCCTGCCGCTAAAACGGCGATAAGTTTAACGTGGGTCTTGCTAATATGCCCCTATGTCTTGAAATGCGACATCTGCCAGTAGATGAAAGGCTCCACCAGAACACGCCTGGCGCAGACACCATTACTTATATCTGACAAACCACTTGCATGTGTATCTGGACCACTGCGGCCCCTTACAATCTGATGGGGCTTACAAGTATATCATGGTTGCAGTGAATTCCTGCTCAAGATTCCTATGGGTTAGGCCTCAGCGCTCGGCTGACGCTCAAACTGTTATAAAAGATTTGTGAGTATTTATCGAGAGATAGGCAGTTGGCACGTTACATTCTGACCATGGTCCGACGTTTAGCTCTCGGGCTTACAAAGAGGCCATGAAAAGTATGGGCGTTGCACTGCGGTACTCCTCTCCGTACCATCCTGAGGGAAATTCGGTTGTGGAGAGGAAAAACCAGGACTTAAAGCAATCTTTAACAGCTAGGGTATTAGGCAAGGGCGGTAGTTGGGTCAGTCACCTTTATGGGGTACAAAGAGCACTAAACAACCAGCCAAGAAACTCTCCAGGGGTGTCACTCCATATAAGGTCCTATTTGGGACAAGAATGTGGGTAGCTGATTGAAATAATCACCCTTCACCAAAGTCTGTTCCAGAGTCTTTATTAACATGGGTGATACAACGACATCCATAGCCCAGTGACAGACAACCGTTGGGTCCCCAAGAGTGCAGCATAGAACGTTCACAGCATTCTAGGAATATCCAACTCGGTAGAGGGGACGGGGGAAGGAACCAATTAAGGAAGGAAATTACAACACATCTCCTTCCCTAGGGATGAGAACAATGGGAAAATTAACATTAATGCATATCATAGTCATTGTGCCATAGGGGCTTACATTGAGTATTTCTTGAAGACTTTCTCAATTGCGGAGCACTATTGTTGGTCATGGTGCTATTCTCAAGGGTGTCAGCGGTGGTAGTGGTACTCACGCTGTTGTCTCTGACAATTCTGTCAGTGCTCCATGATTGGCCATCATCAAGTAACACAACATTCTTGAAAACTTTGCGTATAACTTTTTTGTCAGAAAACTTAGAACAACCTGAATGTACAGCTCTAGGTAATTTCACTCTTACTGCATCTCCTTCCTTCCAACATTTTATAGGTCTTTGTAATTTACAATTGTACCTGTCAACATATTTCTTTTGGTGATCATGTACCTTCCCCATGATTCTTCCCCGATCAACCTCTTCCATCTTGTTGCCCACAAGCCACATAGGACTTAGTTTTGTTCCTGGTTCTCTCCCCTTTAAGGACTTGAACGGTGAGACGCCAGTAACAGAGTGGGGTGTTACAAGGTAAGACCATATCATCTCATCTAAAGCTTCTTGAACATTGGTGCCATTACTTACATTTAGTTGGATGCAATCCTTAATCATGCGATTTATCCGTTCAACAAGGCCATTCGCTCTTGGGCAATATAATGCAGTTTGTAGGTGAGTTACGGAGAATTCATTTAAGAAGTCTTTCATGAGTGTAGATACAAATTGAACACCATTGTCCGTGATTATAGTCTGAGGTACTCCTTCATTGCGGAATACTTCTTGCAAGAACAAAATGACTGTGCTTGTTGTTACATAGTTTACTGTTTTGTTGATTACCCATTTGGAATGATAGTCCACTAAAGTTAGTATGAATCTACCACTTAACCCCTTCACATTCACAGGGCCAATGATGTCCATAGCTAATTTGTTCCATGGGGAGGAAGGTACCTCCACCGCCGAAATGGGACCCTTACTTATTTGTTTACTTTTATCACTCCTGGCACATTGTGAACATTGTCTTATTTTCCTCTCAATCATGGTGTCCATACTAGGCCACCAATAGTGAAGACGGATTTTACTCTTGGTAAGGCTACACCCTAGGTGACCTTCATGTGCCAAAATGACAATCTTCTCTCTTAAGCTTTCTGGAGGTATTAGTTTGCCCCCTCTGTAGAGATTTTCATCACAAACATACAATTCATTTCTTATTTCCCAAAACCCACTTTCATCACTCTTAAGGTCTGAGCATTTGTTGGGCCACCCATTTAACACAATTTCCTTTACCTTATGGAATGCAGGGTCATTCTTGATACTTTCATTCCATTCTTGTTTATTCATGCCCTCGGTGACTGCTGCCACTACAAATTCATCTGTAGTCTCACCTTCATTTTCCTTGTTCTCTAAGGGTAATCTAGAAAGGCAGTCAGCTGCTTGGTTTAATTTACCTGGTATGTATGTGATCTTGAAATTAAACCCTTCAAGGCCTAGGAACCACCTAGCAATCCTGGGTGAGGTTCTTTCAATGTTCTTTACTGAAAATGCACTTACTAAAGGCTTGTGATCAGTCCTTATGATAAAAGGTATACCCCAAATAAATACTCGGAAGTGTTTCACTGCCCAAAAGCATGCAAGTCCTTCTCTTTCGACTACAGAGTAGTGTGATTCTGCTTCAGTCAAAGATCTAGATGCGAAGGCCACAACTCTTTCCTCTCCTTCCACAATTTGGCTGAGAGTGGCTCCAATACCTTTAGTGCTCGCATCTGTGGTGATTATGGTACACTTGCTAGTGTCAAACTGACCTAAATAAGGTGCATTTACGATGTGAGACTTCAGTTTCTCAAATGCTTCTATACACTCTTTGTTCCAGTCAAACCTTGTGCCCTTTTTTAACAAGTTCCTCAGGGGGTATGTAATTTCTGCAAAGTTTTTAATGAACTTCGAATAATATTCTGACAGCCCGAGAAAGGATTTAACTTCATCCTTAGTATTGGGCTTTGGTGCAAATTTAATGGCATTGACTAGCTCTACCTTGGGCTTGATACCTTCCCTGGAGACTACATGCCCAAGGTAAGTGACTGAACGTACACCAATTTGACACTTTTCTTTTTTTAATGTCAATCCAGCCTCCCTCAATTTGGTTAACACTCTACGGAAGGTTTTGTTGTGTTCTTCTTCATTTTTCCCAAAAACTAGCAAATCGTCCTGGAAACACAACACGTGTTCTATACCTTCCAGAATGTTTTGCATAGCTCTTTGAAAAACCGCTGCAGCGGAGGCTAATCCGAAAGGCATTCAACAAAACCTAAAAGCACCAAAACATGTGATGAAAGTAGTGAGGGCTTTACTGGATGTGTGGAGTCTAATTTGATGGTACGCGTGAGATAGATCAATTACTGTGAAAAACTCTGCCTTGTTAACACGATTTAACATTTCATTTATATTAGGCAAGGGATGCCTATCAACCCAAATATTGTTGTTTAACT
This sequence comes from Calotriton arnoldi, assembly GCA_963921515.1. Lineage (NCBI taxonomy): Eukaryota > Metazoa > Chordata > Amphibia > Caudata > Salamandridae > Calotriton > Calotriton arnoldi. Next base: position 3,778,421 of record CAWUFW010000038.1, read on the forward strand.
CTCTCAGGTCAATGCATAACCTGATGTTCTTTGTATTAGCTTTGGACGTGATAACTATGGGTGCAACCCATTCTGCACATTCTACAGGTTCGATCACTCCCTGATTCAACAATTTGTCCAATTCTTGTTTGAGAGGTTCCTTCATCATTAAAGGTATATTCCTGCATTTATGTGCTACAGGTTTGGCATTTTCTTTTAATTTAATTTTATGTTGGTAATTTCTCAAGCAACCAAGCTTGTCTGTGAAAACTTCTGGGAACTCATCTACAAGTTCCGAACCACATACTGTTTTTCTACTAGCATGACAGGTATTTCCGCTGTGGGATCAAGTTTTATTCCCAGATCCTTCTGATGTGCCCATCCTAGGAGGTTAGGTCCATTACTCGCTACATACACTTTTCCTACTGTGCTCCTATCCTTGAATGTGATTCTCATGGTAACTACACCATCTAAAGGAATAGGGTCTCTGTTGTAGCCTACTGGACGTACATCGGGTTTATTTAAGGACAACTCCCCTACATTAAATTTGTCATAGAGAGTTTCTCTGTTAATAAACGTGAATGGTGAGCACGAATCTGCAAATACTTCTACTTTATGACCATCTAGTCCAATTTCGCATTTGGGTAAATCAATTTTATCTACTTTGTCATCTTCCTTCACACCTATTTGTAATACATGCATGTTTCCAAATTCCTCATTGGTGTTAACAATATTTACAGTTCTATTCGACATATCCCTGCAAGCCCGCGCAAAATGTCCTTTGCGGTTACAATTTCTACATGTGGCTGTTCTAGCAAGGCAACGCATATTATTAGCCAGGTGCCCTGTACTCCCACAACGGAAACATTTAAGTCTGTCTTCTGCACCTTCTCTATCCTTGTTAAATTCCTTCCACATTTCCTTTTTCTTACACTCTTGATGGCACACACACTTTTTAATTCTTCACTAATCGCATTAACGTTTCCTTCCCCATTCACATTCATTTCCTTAATGCATTCTGCAGTATGCTCCACACTCTTGGCGATGTCAACAGCATTTTTCAAATCTGGATTTCCAACTAACAACTTCTCCTGTATTTTCTTGTTGTTGGTGCAACGCACTAACTGATCCCGAATCAATGACTCTGTCAATTCATTGAATTCACAAGTATTTGCTAACCCTCTTAGGCTGGCTATATAATTTCCTACTCTCTCATTTTTTCCTTGTACCCTTCCAAAAAATTTGTGTCTCTCTAAAACAACGTTTATTTTGTCTGCAAATTGTAATTCTAACTTCCTGATGCTGAAATCATAAAGATCTCTTCCCTCAAATCCAACCTCTTCCTCCTCTGAATCAGGCAGACTGTCAAAAACTTTCCTACCTTCTGTACCTAAATTAATTAGGAGTATATGTTGCCTCCTTATAGCTGAGAATCCGCTTGCACCTATGGCTATAAGATAAGATTCAAACCCCTTCCTCCAATCCTTCCATGGCACAACAGGTTCTCCTGCATCTGAAAGGAAAGGCGAGGGTTGACTCATGCTAGCCGCAGCCATTTTGAAAAGGAGAAAAATATACTCTTTGTAAAGTTGGATATGGACAACTAGAATTATGCTTCACATGTGGATTAATGTAAAAAGAATTAAGAGTGTGCTATTCTCAATAACTGTACACTTTTAAATATAATTCACCGCCAATATTGTGTTTGCTAAGTATGTACATGCACAGAACACTTTACACTGGACAAACTTCTAAGTTTTACACATCACATCAGTTCATTCCATGCTGAAACTTCTTGAATTAATCTCCTCTCCGGCGTTAGTCCAAGTCCTCCCACAACCTGTGAGGTTACATGCAATTGTCATTCAATCACCACATTTCAGGCGTAAAAACACTCACGGACAGGATTCCACTCTGACAAGGCTTCCGGGCTGTGTTTCAGCAGGTGACGAATGACTGTTGACAGGAATTCTTCCCTTGAGGCGATTTCCACGCTGCTGCATTCCTGTCTCTGTTCGCGCTGAGTGACTGGATTCCTTCGCACTGAGGTGATTCTTCTTGACGTTTATATGAACTCCTTGTTTTATGAGAGTAGCGTCGTTCCGCTTCAGCTCCCATCCGGAAAAGCTGATGAGCTGGTATGACACGTTTCCTTCCGACGCCTTAGATGCTTAACAGTGCAGTGCTTGCTTAAGATCTTCCTGCGATAGCGGCTTCACCTCCTACTTCACATCTTTGTAACTGTGAATTTCTCCTGCCACTAATCTTCCACGACAGCTGACTGCACGGCATCTAAAATTCGGTCTCACTCCCACGCAAAGACACAACACAGCGATTCCTCTCTGAAGACTCATTAATTTGCGAAGCGGCAACCAACCTTCAGCTTTAAAGATAATTCGATTTAAACTTGTCGGATTATTCTTTTCTTAGGTTGATATGCCATAAGTAGCTGGATGAGTCCCCTTTATATTGTTTGTCCCAACTGTCTCACTGCTTCTCCTCACTTACTTCCAAGAGATGCTTTTCACTGTTTCTTCACTGTAATAATTATTTCACGTTCTTCTGGGTAACGTTTGGAGGGAATGTCGTGGCGTTGTCCTCCTCACAACACTCGTCGCCAGTGAAATAATCACCCTTCACCAAAGTCTGTTCCAGAGTCTTTATTAACATGGGTGATACAACGACATCCATAGCCCAGTGACAGACAACCGTTGGGCCCCCAAGAGTGCAGCATAGAACGTTCACAGCGTTCTAGGAATATCCAACTCGGTAGAGGGGACGGGGGAAGGAACCAATTAAGGAAGGAAATTAAAACACTGATCTTGAGTATGAGGGCACAGTGGCAGATGAGAAACCATTTGATATCGACGATCATTTGGCTGTTTTACAGGATCTAAATGAATCCAGGACACAACAAAGCAACGTTGTCCAGAAACAGACCGCCACTGGGGAAGTCAAGGCAAACACGGCAAGACCTGTCTGGATCCCAAAGATCGGGGATCTGGTCAGAGAGAAAATAGCGGACAAGAAAGAATTTGGATCATCATACAGGAAGCCTGTACCAGTCCTAGCAATTCAAGGAACACAAACTGTTCTTTTGCCGCCTCTTGTCGGAAAAAAGGAGAAAAGATTTGTCTCAATCGACTTAATCAAACCACACTATGTGGCCAATACTGAACAGTAGGCCTCATGGACTCCACAGTAGCAGACCCCCTCCTCTCGCTACAATCCAAGAAGTTCAAACACTCATCACGTTTGAAGAGCCTCCTGTGAGGAATGAAGGACTAAGCAACAATGCTATGGAACTCGTTCCCCTTGAACCTGAAGTTCATCTACAAAATAAAACTCAAAACAACACCCAAGTTGCAATCAGACCAAATACAGACGTCTACGTCAACATGCTCCGACGAGAGCAAAATGCGATTTCAACAAATACCGATGCAATTCCAACAATTGATCGAACTGCTTCTGGCTGCTTCATGAACTTTGAAACGTTTTCCCTGGATCCAAGCGAGCCGGAAACGACGCCAGCCAAAAAAATCACGTAAACAACAAGCTAAAGACTTTTTGAACTTTCTTAAAAAGACTTACCTGGTATCACCTTGGATTGAACTTTGGGTAATTACTGGGATTCTATTTTTTCTTTTCTGGCTAGGCTTAGTAATAACTTTTAGCATGCATATTAATGGACGATATCTTAAACAGAGCTCTACAGCCCCGGAAGTTAATTTGATTTTAAAACCACATCAATCGTCTCATCGTGAACAGAGAGACTTGTTATCAGTAAACATCACGGCGGTTCCTATACCAGATGGTATAGTTTGGGACGAGGTTGATTTCGAAATATTCGGTCCGACTGAACTTTTAAAAATTCCACATTTATTTAAAATTTCATTAAGTGATATCAAACGTTCTTCCCTAAATGAATAGCTTTCAGCTTAGTGTGTTAGCAGGCACCAGCGCGGGGATGCCCATGGGTAACCAGGCGCTTTATAAATCTTGTTTTCATTTCATTCATTCATTTCATCATTACCTCCAGTACATTTTCTGATGATTGGGACACTGAAACTGTTAATAACATGTTGTCTGATTTAGAAAAACCTGCTGCATTTCCGAACACTGAAATGTTAGAAAGTAATTCAGACTATGACACTTTGTACTGTTACCAACATTATGGTCATCATTTCCTGCACAAATCTATTTCACCTAGAAATGTGTTTGAATACCATCAGTGGGAACATTGCCCTACACCACCAAAGGGTAGTTCACAGACATTTGCACAGAAATTTTCATATTTTTCAGGTTTTAACACCACTGACCCAGCCTCATACTATTATAAGGTTATACCAACATCAGCACTGAAAATTATGTTGACAAATACCAAACAGATTTACTCTGCTTCCTTTATTGCACAACTGTCTGAACAGGGTTTTGACCTATGGAAGGACACAATAGACTTAAAATCAGTCTGGGGTTCTAGGGACTGGCAAGTCCAGAGAACAGAAGCGCTATTTCGAGCATGCCTCATTCCGCAGCAGATGATATTTGTGAACGAAACTGTGCAACAGACATCCTGTCTTGGCTTAGCCAAGGTCAAGGACCGCAACACACCTCGATTTCCAACACCATCACAGATGGAAGGGTGGCAAAATTCGACTTCACAGGAAGGGGCAACAGTAGATGACATTTTAAAGTACAATAGATCAGACCCAAATTGGGAAAAATGGGTGGTTTGGCCCTTAGACACAAAGATATGTCAAAAACGATTTTTGGGTATTACCGAAGGGTACAGTATCCACAGGCCATACCCACGTTAAGTACAAAGAGAACATCCAGGGGTAGTGACATCCTACAGTGTTTGGAAGTTGTGCCTTGATTGGCTAGAGACCTCAACACTAACAGAAGTAAAACAACATTTAACCTTACTCTCACAAGACATGGATCTTCGGGATTTTTTACAAGGTTGCAGGAAACAACGTCAGAAACGTTTCATATATGCTGGCATCTATGCTGCCTATAATGAAGAGTGGAAAATATCACAACAAGAGGCCGCAGAGAGAATACGGGAAATAGACCGTATTAACTTAGAAAAATCATTGGCTGTGGTAGACAATGGGTTAACAACTTTGTCCTCCAGAATATATTCTTTGGGCAACATTGTATCTTCTGCGATAGACATCCTAGAACAAGATTTGGCCATACTACAACACGGGCAATCTCAATTACGTTCTATCATGTTATAAAGCTGGACGCTGCAATCTTTGCGCGCAGGCTTTGTGCCTTGGCGTTTTATAAACAGTACGTCTCTGTTTTCTGAATATAATCTAACAGATAAACAGGTTGAAATGGCACAAAGGGAAGCTAAATATACAATGTTGCGTATTGAAAAGCTGGACTGACTACCATTTACAGTGGCGGAAGCGCCGTCTACTGAATGGCTGATCCATGGCCACATAACTCTACCGGTCAGTACTTTTCAGTTTCAATATTGCCTTGAACAACGGCAGGCGAGCAAATATGAAAAGATGGGTAAGGGGTACATTAGGGAATCCTGGGATTTACCGTATAGATTTCGATGCCGGAGTGGGGATCGAAAAGTGTTACTAAGTGGTACTAACTAAAAGAACGCTTTGAGCGGTTCTCTCATGTGCCGGGACATTACATTGCACGGAGCATGGAATGGTTCGATAGCAAACTTGTCCTGCCACATGAAAGAGACTCCAGCTGCCGTGATTAAGCCAGTATTCGAGCTGCTCTCGAACGGGAGCTACTTGATGCTGAACGATCAAGGTTGCTGTGGTATGCTTCCGGGTATTGCCTATCTTGTCATTGTGAACTCCAGGGTTACTTACTGTATGCAAGTATTGTTTCCCCCCAACAAGTACAGTCAGGGAGGCGCCGTTATGGCCTTCGTTGAATGTTTCCTTTATTCAGATTGATACTTTGAGCAGACTGAAAGCCATGCTTTTACAGCAGACCGTACCCTTAACCTCCGCTCAAGAGACCTTTGAACTTCAAATCGCAAGGACCTCGAGTGAGATACAGGCACTTATACGTACAAACTGCCCCATTCATTTCGCAGAAATGGTGGGTCGTATCTTTAATATGTCTGATACGAGTGGTATTGTACACCTATTTAAGACCATAGGGTCAGGACTTCTTGGCACCTTTCAAACAATCCTCGGAGTTATCCCGAACTTTATACACTCCGTATTTGGAAGCATTTTCGGAGGTCTACCTCTGATCCGGCTATCAATAGCGGGAGTCCTGATTGTCATTTACCTACTACGCAATGGACGGCCCAATTACCAACGAGATGGCAAAAGCGCTCCTGAAGCGGAAATACCGTGAACGCATGGTACAACATCTGGGCACACCTCGCCTAAGGAAACTAAGCGCCTCTTGGCTCCTATCGTTCAGACCAGTCTGGATGGACTGCATCTTACCTGTTCTTCGATGCCTGTTTTGCGGTGAAGAATGCGTGTTGGACCTCTGTCTGACACTTGCAACGGACACGCCTGCGGACTTGAATACCCGGCTGGAACCCTTGAGGGCCCACTCTCGGCAATGTCCCCAGCGCATTCCCATCTTGATGGCCGCATTTCTCGAAAATCCGCAGGTGCCTTTTACAACTGAGTTAAGCTTTAGCTCCACCATTAGCACCGAGGTATCGACGGCAGCACCGGATGCCCCTACACCAGCCATTGGCATTACTAAATATCATCTGTGCTCCATTGACGTGCTCTGCGAGGTGTTACAAGGACCATACCCTGCAGCAGCAAGCAGCGATGATTTTGCGTCTCCCAGCCAGGACATTTAATCTGTAATTGGCTCATCGTGTGCTGGGAAAGAATTCGGATTTTCATTTCTCTCGCTGAAAAGCATGGCTTTTTGACGCTTGTAGACATTCAACTTATATAAACGAACTCAATTAGGACTGTGGCTTAAGTGACAATTCCAAAACAACAAATTTTCAAAGCAAGAATTTTTAATTTTGACCTTTTTAAATTGATTTTAAAACAGGATTTTAATGAAGCTCATTGAAAAATGTTCTATGCACTACTATCTAGTAAAGAGAATAGTCCACTAGCATTTTTTATCATTGTTGACTGTTCGGAAGAGGAGTGGGTGGTATGTTTCATATAGGTACCCTAATATAGGCCCAGGTAACATCATACCCTTTCACCTACATCACCTCCCCTACATTACACACTAACAAGCCTTTTAAGGATTGAATGCCTTTTATGGACTGAACCTTTTACCTAGTTCTAGGCCTGGGTGCAGAAGGAGGGTTTTTCCCGAACAATAGTGTTCTATGACTTCATCTTTAGACTGACATTGCATGAATTAAATATTCATGAGACTACTTGGAAACCAGGCAGGGGCTATACACCACCTTCCTAATATCTAGGCACAAGGTTCATCCCATACGTCATCCTCATACCAAACAATGGCTAACACAAGAACAAGGGACAAAGGGACTCTATATACTTTTCTGTATAAATACAGCACCTCTGCTATCAGTAGTTAGAGGGAACCGAGACTTCCAGGCCGACACACTGACCAGAGACGCTGAGGCTCCTGCATGCAGAGGCTCCAGCTGACAGTGGTCTGAACATCCCTTGCGGGGTGTCCAGCTCGAGACCAGGAGAGGCTCCTACATTCTCACTTCAGGTAATGGGGTTCGACTAAATCCTAGAGGGATTCTTGGCTTCACACCTACTCACATGCTAGGTACACTTAGGTACATCTAGATAGGCATCGTAGGAGTACGCACTCGCTTTTATCAATGCATTTTATATTCATGTATTTATTCATGCTTATTGCAAAATGATAGAACTGTACTATCCTTTTATATTCATAGTACTGCTAATCATATATCTCTGCTACTGTCTAATGGTTGTTTTAGCTCATATACTTTACACGAGAATAACAACTGTTCAATAAATCCTTATTGAAACGCCCAGACTGTTTATTCTGTGTACCTCTGAGATAAACTAAATAAGCATGAGTGACTGAGCGAAAAGTAGTACATTGTTTCCACGATCTTGAGGGATCAGGGTTGTCATGTTCTGGGGTTGCCAGAAACTAATCTCTCCCCGATAAGAGGAGACACTAGTGGCACTGTGAGCTAGCTTTTGCAAAAAGGCTAACATTTCTCGTGGGGGTGTACAGAATCAGTCTGCCACCAAGCCCACAGTTTATGTTATCCAAACGCGCAGGTCCTGCATGGGTACTATAGGAACTACACGACAGCAGCATGCGCTATTGTAAAAGGTAGGATGCAGGATGGCAAGTTCCGTCCAAGCTGTACAAAAACGCAGTCTCTCAGAGACTGCACGGCTCAGTTGACAGAATTAAAAGCACTACTACTGGCACTGATAAATACGGATCCAGAATTCCCCACACTGATAGTGTGTGATTCCTTTTACTGTGTCCAGTCATACAACGAATATCTCCACTATTGGGGACAACAGGGGTTCAGAGATTCAAAAGGTGGCACAATCAAACATAGAAAACTATGGGAACAGGTAGCAGATTTGAAGAACAAACTACCAAGAGCTCACGTGATACATACGCTGAGTCATCAACGTGATGGCGTTCACGTTGAAGGGAATTCATTGGCTGATGAATCTGCAAAGGGGGCAGTACGCACTGCGTCCGTAACTGCAATCACCCGTTCAAAAACGAGGGTAGACGGTAGCACAATGGTAGCTGTGATTGCTTCACGCAAAAACAGCAAAGCACTACCAAAAGGTTTTCAAATCAAGTACTCCTACAAGTTAGATGCAAACAACGTTCCATTTGCTTAGATTCCTGGAGTGGGGGATAGAGTAATACCAAACATGGAACGCGGGTTAGGTTTAATATTGGCTGCAAACACGGGTCTGGTTTCTACGCATGCAGGAGTTATGGCTACAGTTTCATTATTGAAACAACGCTATTGGTGGCCAGGGTTAACAAAGCAGACCAAAGACTTTGTCTTAAAGTACGATATCTGTCAACAGATAAAAGGGTCCACCATAGCTCGCCCAGCGCAGGCACCTTTGTTAATATCAGACAGACCACTCACGTGCGTTTACCTGGACCACTGCGGCCCCTTACACTCTGTTGGGGCTTATAAGTATATCATGGTTGCAGTGGATTCCTGCTCAAGATACTTATGGGTATGGCCTCAGCGCTCGGCTGACGCTCGAACTGTTATAAAAGATTTGCGAGTCTTCATAGGGACATACGCAGTTGGCGCATTACATTCTGACCGTGGCCCCGCGTTCAGCTCTAGGGCTTACAAGGAAGCCATGGGAAGTTTGGGTGTAGCATTGCGGTACTCCTCCCCGTACCATCCCGAGGGAAATTCAGTTGTGGAGAGGAAAAACTGGGACTTAAAGCAATCTTTAACAGCTAGGGTATTAGGCTTGGGTGGTATTTGGGTCAGTCACCTATATGGGGTCCAGCGGGCCCTTAATAACAGCCAAGAAGCTCTCTGGGAGATGCCACTCCATACGAGGTCCTATTTGGGACAAGAATGTGGGTACCTGATCTCGATTGTGAAGGCACAGTGGCGGATGAAAAACCATTTGACATCAATAAATGTTTGGCTGTTTTACAGGATCTGAATGAATCCAGAGCTTCCTTAAGTAACGTCGAGACAAAGAAAACAGTCACTGGGGAAGTAAAGTCAGCCACGGCAAGACCTGCCTGGATTCCTAAAGTTGGGGATCTGATCAGAGAAAAGATTGTGGACAAGAAAGAATTCGGGCCATCCTATCGAAAGCCTGTACCTGTCCTGGCTCTTGAAGGATCAAGAACTGTACTTCTACCGCCTCTTGCCGGAAAAGAAAAGAGATTCGTCTCAATCGATCTGATAACACCGCACTATGTGGCCGATACTGAATAGTAGGTATCGTGGTCTTCTGAGTAGCCGATGTCCTCCTCTCGCTACAATACAGGAAGTTCAAACAGAAAGACTCATAACATTTGAAGAGTCACCTTTACAACGCAACGGAATCGATAACAATGCAATGGAACTACTTCCCCTTGACACAAACTTTCCAAATCAGAATGAAAGACAAATTTCAATTCAACCTAACAAGGATGTCCATGTCAACATGCCTCATCAAGAGCAATCCACAAGTTCAACAAGACCTGCTGAGCTACCAAAAAGAGATCGAACTGCATCTGGCTATTTCATCGACTTCGATCCCTTTTCATTGGATCCAAGTGAACCTGAAATGACGCCAGCCCAAATTTCCCGCAAACAACGGATCAAAGACCTTTTTAACTTTCTTAGAAAGACTTATTTAGTATCGCCTTGGCTAGAGCTTTGGATAATCACCGGTATACTATTCCTTCTTTTTTGGATAGGATTAGTAATTGTTTTCCATTTACTCATCAATGGAGCTTATCTTCAACAGAGCTCTGCAAAGTCAAAAGTAAACTTAATTTTAAAACCTCATGTTTCATCTCATCGTGAACAAAGAGACTTGTCCTTCGTGAACATTTCAGCAGTTCCTATACCGATGGTATAGTGTGTGACAAAGTAAATTATGATATATTTGGACCGACCAAGCTTTTAAAGGTTCCACATTTGTTTAAAATTTCATTGAACGATATCATTACCTCCAGTACGTCTTCTGATGATTGGGATTTTGAAACTATTAACAACTTATTGTCTGATTTAGAACAATCTGCCGCATTCTCTAGCACTGAAATGTTAGAAGACACATCAGATTTTGACAAAATGTATTGTTACCAACATTATGGTCATCATTTCTTGCATAAATCTAGCAAACCTAGAAATGTTTTCGCATACCACCAGTGGGAGCATTGCCCTACACCACCAAAAAGTAGTTCTCATATTTTTCAGGGTTTAACATTTCTGACCCGACCTTGTATTAATATAAGGTTGGACCTATTTCTATGTGAACAACAAGGAGAGACAAAAGAAGGGGCTATAAAGGTCCAGCATACAGGCCCTAGTATTAATGACAATGAAGAGGGTATGCAGTTCCTGAAGTGGAAGACAAAAAACGAGAAAGGTATCAGTATCTGGCTACCAAAAGGAAGGATGGGGAATCCTTCCTTTCGGAATAGAGCCCTCACACACCCAGCCCGCTAGGTGTCATGCTTCATCATCGGGCATGCTCCTCGTTGGGTCGGCGCTGCAATACCCGACGGGCACCCTCAGTGGGGGCTCTTTGGCGGAGATCTTTTATTCCTGCCGTTTGGTGAGGTGCGTGTAAGGGGCCCTATAGTGTAGAAGTGCAGTGTTGTGTACGGTTCTCAAATAGAGACAAAGTGAATTAAAACAGGTCGCTGGGAGAATCAGGGCAACCAATGTAATATTCCTGTCTCCCCACCTGGTTAAAAATAGAAAAATGGCAACTGTCTAAAGTGATGTGAAAGGCAGTTGCTCTTTAAATCATACGGTCAACATGTTTCTTGCCCTGGTAGTCCCTAATGGATCAAACGGCAATTCATCAGGACCTAATTTATGAGTTGGAAATCTACACTGAACCACTGGTAATGGGGTATGTTAACCTGGATATTACCAGTCTGGTCACATCGGTGACGTGCAGTGTCCGTGGGTGCTGTAGCCAGTCGAAAATCAACTAAAGGCCGGCCCCATCAGATAACGGCACGGAATGGACACGTTCAGTCAACATGTGTCAGCAGCTCGCGCCCACTCAGCGGAGGACCTAACCTGCAATGCCGGTTCCGGTCCTCCGCTGAGTGGGCGCGAGCTGCTGACACATGTTGAATGAACGTGTCCATTCCTTGCCGTTATCTGATGGGGCCGGCCTTAGTTGATTTTCGACTGGCTACAGCACCCACGGCCACTGCACGTCACCGATGTGACCAGACTGGTAATATCCAGGTTAACATACCCCATTACCAGTGGTTCAGTGTAGATTTCCAACTCATAAATTAGGTCCTGATGAATTGCCGTTTGATCCATTAGAGACTACCAGGGCAAGAAACATGTTGACCGTATGATTTAAAGAGCAACTGCCTTTCACATCACTTTAGACAGTTGCCATTTTTCTATTTTTAACCAGGTGGGGAGACAGGAATATTAAATTGGTTGCCTGATTCTCCAGCGACCTGTTTTAATTCACTTTGTCTCTATTTGAGAACCGTACACAACACTGCACTTCTACACTATAGGGCCCTCACACGCACCTCACCAAACGGCAGGAATAAAAGATCTCCGCCAAAGAGCCCCACTGAGGGTGCCCGTCGGGTATTGCAGCGCCGACCCGATGAGGAGCATGCCCGATGATGAAGCATGACACCTAGCGAGCTGGGTGTGTGAGGGCCCTAATTCCGAAAGGAAGGATTCCCCATCCTTCCTTTTGGTAGCCAGATACTGATACCTTTCTCGTTTTTTGTCTTCCACTTCAGGAACTGCATAACCCTCTTCATTGTCATTTTGGACCTATATCTACACAGAAAAATACATTAACAAACACCAAACAGATTTATTCTGCTTCCTTTATTACCCAGCTGTCTGAACAGGGTTTCGACTTATGGATGGACACTGTAGATTTAAAATCAATCTGGGGTTCTAGAGACTGGCAAGTCCAGGGAACAGAAGCAATATTTAGAGAATGCCTCCTTCCACAGCAGATGATTTTTTTTGAATGACACTGTGCAACAGACTTCCTGTCTTGGACTAGCCAAGAATAAGGACTTGAACACGCCTCAAATTCCAACACCGTTAAACACCGAGGGGAATTTGACATCAGATAGAGGGGCTAAGATGGATGACATATTGCATTACAATAGATCAGACCCCAATTGAAAGGGATGGTTGGTTTGGCCCACAGACACAAACAGATTTCAGGAAAGATTCAGGGGTACCACCGAAGGGTTTAGTATCCATAGGCCAGACCCACGATATGTACAACGAGAACATCCGGGGGTAGTGACATCATATAGTGTTGGGAAGTTATGCCTCGATTGGCTAAAGACCTCAACACTACCCCAGGTGAAACAACACTTGTCCCTACTCACAGAGGATGTGGACCTACGGGATTTTTTATTAGGTCCCAGAAAACCACGTCGAAAACGTTTTTTATATGCTGTCTATAACAAAATCTGGAAAATCTCACAACAAGAAGCAGCAGAGAGATTAAGAGAAATAGGATTAACCTAGAAAAGGTGTTAGCCGTAGTTGACAATGGCATGACTACGTTAACATCCAGGATATATTTACTGGGCAACATTGTATCTTCTGCTATCGAAGTATTAGAACAGGATTTGTCCATACTGCAACACGGACAGTCACAGTTACATTATTTTGTTGAGCTGGACGCTGCAGTCATTGCACGCCGGTTATGTGCCTTGGCGTTTTATCAACAGTACGACCTTGTTTGCTGCATACAATCTAACAGAAAAACAGATGAAAACGGCACAGAGGGGAGAAAAATATACAATGCTGCGTATTGAAAAGCTGGATAGGTTACCCTTTACTGTGGCAGAGTCACCGTCCACAGAGTGGTTAATCCACGGCCATATAACATTATCGGTCGCAACTTTCCAGTTTCAGTATTGCCTAGAACAGCAACAGGTAGGCAGATATGAAAAAATGGGTAAGGAATTCATCAGGGAATCCTGGGATTTACCATACAGATTTCGATGCAGGAGTGGGGATCTGGAACTGCTTCTAAGCGTAACTGTTAAGTGGATCTCTCATATGCCAGGATATTATGCTACACAGGGCTTGTAATGGGTCTGTGGCGAGCTTGTCCTGTCATTTAAGAGGTACCCCGACAGCTGTGATTAATCCGGTATTCAGGCTTCTCTCGAATGGGAGTTACTTGATGCTGAATGATCAAGGTTGTTGTGGGATGCTTCCGGGTATCGCATATCTAGTCACCGTGAACTCCAGGGTTACTTGCTGTATGCAAGTATTGTTTCCACCAACACATACAGTCAGGGAGGCGCCGTTATGGCCTTCGCTAAATGTTTCCTTTATACGGTTTGATACTCTGAGCAGAATGAAAGCCATGCTTTTACAGCAAACCGTGCCCTTAACCTCTGCCCGGGAGACTTTTGATCTCCAGACCGCAAGGTCCTCGGCAGAGATACAGGCACTAATACGTACAAACTGCCCCTTCCATTTCACAGAAATGGTAAGTCGTATCTTTAACATTTCTGATACGACGGGTATTGTACACCTATTTAAAATCATAGGTTTAGGAATGTTAAGCACCTTTCAGACGGTCCTCGGAGTTATACCAAACTTTATACATTCCGTCTTTGGAAGCATTTTTGAAGGGCTTCCGCTGATCCTGTTTCTAATAGCAGGAATCCTGATTGTTACCTTTCTGCTACGCAATGGTAAATACTGTGCTGTCTGATTTAGAACAATGTGCTGCATTTTCAAATAATGAATTGTATGATGAAACATCTAATTTTGACACCATGTTTTGTTACCAACAGTATGGTCATCATTTCTTGCACAAAGCAAGTATCCCACGAAATGATTTCTCTTACTGTCAATGGCAACATTGCCCAACACCACCGAAAGATAGTTCAAACGCATTTGCACAAAAGTTTGCTCATTTTTCTGGGTTTAACACTTCAGACCTGACTTCTTATTATTATAAGCTTGCACCAACACCTGCAAAGACAAATAGGCTCACTAACACAAAGCAGATATACTCTGCCTCCTTTATTCCCCAACTGTCTTTACAGGTTGTCGATGTGTGGAGGGACACTATAGACACAAAATCTGTCTGGGGAACTAAAGATTGGCAAGTTCAGGATATGAGGGGGATCATGCGCCTATTGAACAGCATAGGTTCTGGACTATTAAGCACCTTTCAGACAATCTTTAAAGTTATTCCAGCATTTATACACTCCGTATTGGGAAGCGTTTTTGGAGGGCTTCCGCTGGTCCTACTACTTTTAGTGGGTATCCTGGTTTTAATTTTCCTGCTACGCAATGGACAGCCCAATTCCTCCAGAGATGGCAAAGCACTCCTGGTGCGACGTTGCCGTGAACGCATGGTACTCCATCTGGGCACACCACGGCTTCAGGAGCTAAGCGAGCATTGGATCCTTTAGTTCAGACCAGTCTGGGTTGACTGCATCTTGCCTGTGTTCCGCTGCCTATTCTGCGGATATGAATGCGTGTTGGACATATGTCTAACACTTCCATAGGTTGCGCCACCGGACGTAGACTTACTACTGGCCCCTTAAAGGCCCACATACTACAGTGTCCTCAGCGTATTCCCATGTTGATGACGGCATTCTTAGAGCGTACACGGGATGCTTCAGCTCCTGTCGGAATGGACACTGGCTCTATAACTGGCACACAGGTTTTGAGTGTTTCCTCAGCGGCTGCTGCGGGAACTGAAGATGATCACCTTTGCTCCATTGACCTGATACAAGCGGTGTTACAGGGACAGTCGTCTGCAAATGCTAGCGACAGTGATGTTGCGTCTCCCACACAGGACACAAACATTTGGCTCTCTGTGTGATGGGAACAATTCGGCCTTTTTCCAAAACAAGCCAAATTGGAATTCGAAAACATGGTGTTGTTTTATTTTTTCTCCTGCTCTCACTGAGCACCATGGCTTTTGATGTGCTCATGTGATCTAACAGTATATTGACTATTTAGAGGACTTATAGAGCTTTTTTTTACTTTTTAACATCATTTTTTAAATATACCAAGTTTTTAGATGTTTTTACACTGGTTTTTATAATAATGTTTTTATGCTTTTTAGACAGGCATATTTTAGCATTAGTTGACCTTATCGTCCCAAGGATGAGGAGTGGGTGTTATGTGCCCCAATGTACCCCAATCTAGGCCTAGGTAGCTACAGACCTTTTAACTACATTTGTCCTACCTTGCTCTGCATAACGGTTCTAGCACTGACCTTTTACCCAGTTATATGCTGAATAAATGTTGATCAGTTTCCTGGAAACAAGCCTAATTTATTATGCATGAGGATTCTTAGCAAAGTCCCTGCACATGACGTACGTAACATCATGAACATATTCTGTGTAAAATGTCATGGTCATCTTCATCCTAGGGCAAAAGAACTACTTTGCATAATCGCAGGTATTGTTCTAGGCTCATTTGCATAATCATACTTATAACACATCGATTATGTAAGAAACCCCAAGGCTATCTTTATGGTATGAAAGACCCATACCAACACTGGAAAGGCAGAGGAGAAGCTTCACACTGACACTAGACGCTGAGGTCCCGGTCCGCAGAAGCTCCAACGCGCAGTGGTCTGACATCCCTTGCGGGGTATCCAACTCGAGACCAAGACAGGGTCCTTCGTTCTCTCCCATCAGGTAATGGGGTTGGATCTTTCCTAGGGGATTCTTGGCTTTATACCCACATACATGCTAGGTACACTTAGGTACATTTAGGTAGGGTTTGCATCTTAGGAGTACGCTTGATTACTGTCATATATCTATATGCCTGCATATATTCACTGTTTTAGCACCATGGTAGAATTCTACTTTTATTTACTCGGTTGGTGCTTATAATCTTATATATCTGTTTCTGTCTAATGGTTGTCGCAGCACACATGTCTTATACTAGAATGACGCTGGTTCAATAAATGCTTATTGAAAACGTCCCCATAATTTATTCTGTGTATCTCTCTGAGACTAAGTGAGTACGATTGACAGAGCGAAAAGTACTGTATCAACGATTCCTGAAGTATCAAGGGTAGTCATGTTCGATAGTTGCCAGAAACTATTCGCTCCTTGGTAAGGTTAGGGGGCTTGTGGTGGCACAGTGAGCTAGCTGGTCTAAAGGCTGACATATCCTTTGGGGGTTTCTGGAATCAGTCTGGACACCAATCCCTTAGTTTATGTTGTCTAAACGTGCAGATCCTATGTATTTGAAGGAACTACACAAAAAGAGGAAATATTGCAGTCTTCCCCTGACAGGTAATGTGTGATCTGCACATGGGAGGTGTGGTAAGTCCGTGCTTGGAGGTGGAGACCCCTTGTCTGAGCCGCCTCTACCATCAGTTGTTATTGTTGCCCCATAGGCACCATTTGTGTAACCTTTTCCTGCCTGTGCCTGCTGGTGGAAAGGCTGTCTCTGATAATATGGAGTGGGATCTGGGGGAAGACGGCCTTGGAGCCTTCCCTGGGCTGCTGCCTCTGAAAGGAGCCTTTGGCAATGGGGGTCCGAAGGGCACCCACTGACTAAGGAGTGTCAGTGTTCTTCATTTTTTCCAGCTTCTCATCAACCTGTGGCAGAAGTAGATGTTTCCTGTAAAAGAGCAGGTTGAGGAGATGCTGTAGGATCTCCGGTTTTAAACCTGAAATATGGAGCCATGAATGCTGCCTAAACAGGAACCGGTTTCCGCAACGTTGAGGGCATTGGATATAGTCTGACCCTGAGACTATTTCCTCCCTCCTTCCTAAATCTCTCCACTAGATGCTGTAGTGTAGTTCCTATTTCCCTAATAGGCTCTGCGCATTGGAATAATATACCCTATAGATTTGACATAGGACTGAGGTCAGTATGTCACTATCGAGTATATTAAACTTAATTGCTTTGTGCCAGCTAACTCAGAGGCCACTAGAAACTCCTTGTAAACAAGAAGGGAGTAGTTTCTGTCAACCTCATAAGCATGACAACTTTGTTTCCCTTTAGAATCGGAACACTCTCAGAATCGTGGAAACAATAGATAACAGTTTCACTCAGCTAATCGTGCATGCTTAGTTTCTTCAGAGTTACACAGAAAGAATAGACGGGCGTTTCAATAAAAGGATTTATTGAACAGTCTTGTTTCTCGTGTAAGAGATATGAGCTGTTATGATCACAAGACAGTATGCGAGCTATATAATGTACAGCGTAAGCAGTAGAAAGAAATAATACTGCGCTAGCATTATCTTTTAGCTATGACACATCTATTCATATACATAAATAACATAAGCTAAAAATGCGAGTACTCATAAGATGCTTCTCTAACTAGTTCTACCCCAGTGTACCTAACCTAAGTGTAGTGCAAGGTAAGAAGTAGGTGAAGTATTCTATAGTATGGTATGCTATAGTCTAGTATGCTATAGTCTAGTATGCCAAGTCTAGTATGCCAAGTCTAGTATGCCAAGAGTCCCTCTAGGTTCTAGTCAGCTCCATACCTTGAGAATGAGAGAGGTGGGAATCTCCTTCCGGGTCTCGAACTCTAACACCCCGCGAAGGGAGTCAGAACACTGGAAGCTGGATTCTCTGCGAGCAGGGATGACAGCGTCTCTTGTCAGTGCGTCAGGCCGGGACACGGGCTCCTCTAAAGTCGAGGTCTCCTCCTACTTGCTTGGGCAAGGAAAGGTATATTTATACCCGGTAGGTGCCTTGGAATGTTAGCATTGACGTAAAGTCGGGCAGAGGAAGACGTCAGGAATGAACCTTAAGGAATTAGCGGTTCATGCATAATAAGTGAGTTCTTGGAGAAATCAATAATCCTGTGCTAGGGGAACTCCCAAGAGCTTATGGGTCTGGTTTCTAAGAACTCGTTGTGACGTTAGGGTGGACGGATGTAAGTGACCATTCCTGTATTTGGATAGCATGGCTAATGCCTAAATAAGGACTGGGATCTTATGCCTATATATGGACAATGCGAATTGTGCCTATATAAGGACATATAAGGACGTTTCAGGAAAACCTTTATACGGACACCTAAAGCGGAATACAACAATGCCCGACTAGCTCTGGCATCTCATCCCACTGTGTCCTATCATAGCGGGAGAGGAGCCCCATGGAATTGGCTATTTTCCAGTGGGTGGCAGTCACAACCACCACCATTTTGCTCGCCGCATGAAGCGTTTTGCTCCCCCGTCTGGCAGGGGAACATTGTCTGTGGCTTAGGCGAAAGCTTACTTGCATGCCGTGTGGGCTAACAAGAAGTTGGGTGAGACATGACCCTTGATGTCGGGTCGTTGGGGGAGGGCTTAACTTTTTTCGACCCTTGGGCATTACCACCCTGGCTTTGACTGGCTGTTTGAATGTGTTGGGGGGTGATTTTAACATTCCCTTTAGCATGGGCAAGACTAGACAAGCCGCTCAAACTTGGACGTCTCACCAAGGAAATTGTCTTTCTCATGGAGGACTTGCATGTCCTTTGTCTTGTGGTTTGTGGCCTCCTGGTCTGCCTTGCTACATTGACTTAGGCCTGGCTGCCATGATGCCTTTTTGCGCATGTTACTTTGTGCCGTTGTTTTTCCAGCCTCTGCTTCTGCCCGGCTATTTTAGAACTGTCTGCATATCTGTCTTTTACCTTTTCTCCTGTTCCCTTTGGGCTACGTCTGCACAACATGTACAAGGTCGAAAAACAACGTCCCTTGTTCTTGCTGATCTGGCCAGTCCCTCGCACTTAGACATAACACTATGTACAGCTGCCCTGGAGAAATTCGTGTGCTTTTAATATTGTGATTTTCACGTTTAGACACACTTGGAGAAAACCTTTCCCGAGAGAAGAGCTGTGTATGTCTGATGATGTAAACCTTGCATCTAGATCTTGAGGTATGGGGGTTCGCTAGTCAAAGCCCAGAGGTCTTCTGCTATAATAAACTAGCTACTAGCACGGGGAGGGTGGTAAGGTCATTTAGCCCTATATCCACTGCTTTATGAAATGCTTTCCCCGTTTGTATTCTATGGAGTTGTAACTATGCTGATAATATTATCCTTATGCATTATGCTGATAGTACTGGCACGTGTACTGTATCTTAGAGCACGTTGTTGAAATAAACATTTTAACCTATACTGTGTCTCTTCTTACGCGCGTTGTGGACAGGTATGAGTGAGTTATGAAAGGGTGTTCTTGCTACTGCGAGTCCTGAGAGAGAGAGTTACCGTGTTCTGGGTTGTCTAATCATTGGTAGCATTGGTGCCAATGAGACGCTACAGCTAGTCGGGTTGGGGTTTTAGGTGCTAAGGATTATGGTTGGCTCACCACCATATTCCGAGGTCCTATTATCCTGTGCATAGCTCTGTGTATGTGCAGAATCCCTATAACATGGCGCAACCAACGAGTGGGCTGATTATCTGCGAGACGCTTGAGTAGTACTTGTGCTTGTCCACAACACCCTTCGCAGACGCTTCCGGAAGCGTGTGTGACGGTGATAGCTCCTATATTGACGTTTTTATAGGTTCTTTCAAGCTTGAAGTTGTTAAAAGGTTTCTTAACTAACACCCTACATTGTGCTGCCTCATATTAGGTTGTCGAAAACTTTTAGCCTAGAATGGCTATTCAAATTGCGGCACATAGCCGTGCAGTGCTCCGGGCTCACTTGACAGTGTATGGAGTGCCTGACGCGGGTGTCGATCTGATCTTTATGGTACAAGCAGATCCAGCTTACCACTTTGAGGTGTTTTACTCTTGGGTCACTTTTCCGGCGGTGGATGCGAACGATAATTTGTTCCATGAATATGAAGCCACATGGGTTCCTAATCACTATAGACCGTATAGGAATCTTGAAGTACCGCTCACGGCTTGGCAACACCGTGTTTGGTTTGATGGCGCCCTCCCCCAACCGGTTACCGCGGTTCGTTTAGGCCCCCTGTCAATAGACGGGGCCACTTGGCCTGTTTTGGCCGGGTATACCCCACATCCGCGTTATATGACGGTGGCAGTCGCTGAACTGCGTAATATGCATTCGTCTTTGATACGAGTGCATCGAGCTTTAGTACAGTATGTTACAGGCAACATCCAGGGAGCCCCTCCTGGAGTTGCGGCCCATCCAGCTGGTGCAGGCGGTGTGACCATAAGTCCTGTCATGGTGAATTCATGATGGGCAAGCGCCCACAAAATAAGGATGATTTTCCTTATTGGCTTGCAGAGAAGTTTGACCAGCTGGAGGCAGTTTTTCCAAATACCTCTCCCGTGGACAAACACAGGATTCTGACGATTAGTTTGCCAAAAGACTTAATCCCCGAGTTGGCAGAATGCAACAACTGGGGCAGGGTATTTGCGGCAGTATATGCGAAGTGTTTCGGCACTCCTTCCATGACAGTTCTCCCCTCTGTAATTAAACGAGTGCAGGATGAACATGGCCCTGAAGCGGCTGTGGAATTATGGATGAGACTGGTGGGAGTGTTCGACGTAGTAGCTGATTTGATCCTTGCGAATGTCAAGGGCGATGCAGTGAACTTTCAAGTAGCTAATGCTTTGGCTTTGGTCCCAGAACCGGACAAGCCGCGCGAATTACCAAAAATTATTGCTCAGGCTTACAAAACAATTGGCAGAAATAGCCTGGGCGTTAAGCCTTTTGCTAAATCGCAAACACAATCGCAATCACAACCAAAAACTCAATCTGAGAAAGATGAGAAACCAGTTTTTACTAAAAAGAGCTGGAGGTTGAAAAAACAGGGTAAGCAACAGAAGAAACCGGGGTCGCGAGGCGCATCCCCGGTTTCCGTCTCTTCTGAACGCACTTATGATTTGCGCGATAGGGCGAGAATTAAATCTCCGGAGAGATTTCAAGTCCCTGATACGCGTTCTCCTCGTTCTTCACAGGCACCGACAACTTCGCAGGCTGGTGGAGGAGATCGCCAGGATAGAGGAAGGGGTCGAGAGGCTCCACAGGGACGAGACCAACCTCGACAACAGGTCAGAGGGAAAGCTGAAGACTTTCAACGCTCTCGCCCACAGTTTCAGAAGAAGAAAGTTGCCGCTGTAACAGCGAGATATGCCACAGACGGTGAGAACGAGACTCCTGAATTGGACGTGGGCAGTGACCCTCCTAGACAGCGCCACGGAAGTTACCATAGTGCGGGAGGCGCTACGTCCTCATGTGGAGGCGACAGCAACTGAAACATTCATTACTGTCGAGACAGCAGACACCAGAGTGGCACCCCCTGACAGACTATATAATATTGTAATTCAAATCGAAGGTGATATACAGCGTGTTATAAAAGGGATTTTTTGGGAAAATCTGACCTCTTCGTACGACATTTTGTTAGCAGAGGCGGATTGGCCGCCCCCATTCGTACTTGCTGCGCGTAAAGGGGAGGAGGTAATCCTTCCGAGCTTTTCTCGACATGTCCCAAAGGACGAAGCAGAGGCTCTTGCAGCTGAGTGGGCTGTGTCCCTGGCTCCAGCGTTATACCGCAACCACGTGGGCTGGGATGAGGATTCTCCCTCCCATGAAATACCTTTGCGGTCGCTGCCACAGCCACAACCCCAATATCCCATCAAATGGGAAGCTAAAGGTCCCGTTTCCGAAATTCTGACTCAGTTAGAATATCAGGGAGTGATTGAAACATGCGTGTCACCGATGAATAATCCCCTATTCTCGGTTTCTAAACCCGATGGATCGTACCGCTTGGTTTTGGATTACCGACATCTGAACTCACATTGTCGGACCTTTGCAGTGCAAAACACACATAGTTCTGCGCTTGTAGACAGTCTTGTTCGTAAAAAATATAAAACTACACTTGACCTATCCAATGGATTCTACACGCACAACTTAGCCCCGGAGAGTAGCCAATGGAGCGCTTTTACCTCCGGTGGTAAATTATTCAAATTCCGGCGTTTACCTATGGGCTACAAGAACAGTCCAGGTGTATTCGCTGCCCGTGTTGTCTCTTTGTTAGACGGCATAGACCCAGATGCATGTTCGTACGTCGATGACATTTAACTGACAGACGACGAATTATTCCCGCATCTTTCCAGAGTGGACCGCATTATTCTAGAATTTGCGGTTCTAGGTTACAAGTTTAACTTTGGCAAATCACACATTGCTGAATTTACCGTTTTGTTTTTGGGCTATGAGCTCAACAATGAAGGTAAGGGCTTAGTCCCCCATTTCCTAGAGAAATGTGCACTACTGTGCCCTCCTACTACTCTGAAGAAACTTCAGTCTTTACTGGGTTTTCTGAATTTCGGGCGTACTTATATTCCCGAATATGCCCAGCGTATCAAGCCACTGTATGCCTTGATACAACCTAACTTTTCGAAGTCATGCTGGCTTCCGGAGCATACCTCCATTCTGCAGTCTTTGCAGACAGACCTTCTTGAGTCTAAATTCTTGTTGACGCGTGATAACCGCACAAACCTGGTGATCAGAATCATTCCAGGGGCAGTGGGTTTCACGTACTTGACCTTTAACGAAGGTGACACAGTACCAATTGCATACAAGTCACATCTATACACTTCCGCTGAAATGCGCTTTTCATCTGTGGAGAAAGTTTTGACTGCGGTGCAGATGGCGATTCTAAAGGAACGCGCACTGGCACAGGGAAAGCGCATTCTGGTGGTAACACCATATCCTGCCCTGGAGTCAGTGACAAAGGCAAGTGTTCCGAACTCTAAAGCTTTGCACCCCCGTTGGATTCAATGGGCAACATCTTTGACGTCTCCGGATGTCACTTTTATTTTTGATTCTTCTCTTCAGACTCAGGAGTTTTTACAGTATGAATTTGTTCATCCTCCTCCTCTGTCCTTGCTACCGCTTGAGGAATACGAATGTATTATCTATACTGATGGTTCGGCACAACCGGCCACGGGTTCCAAGCCTGCTTATTCAGCCGCATGTGCTATTGTTGCAGGTACTTTTGTGAACGGAAAGTTCAAATCTACTGTGGTGCACACTCAGGCACTCGGAGACAGTACTGCACAATTGGCCGAACTGCGCGCATTGGTGCTTGCACTTGAGTTCGCTAATCCGGATGGGACTACTCTAGTTGTATGCGATTCTTACTACTGTGTTCAGTCTTACAATGACAATCAGTTCTTTTGGTCGCAAAACGACTACAGAGACGCTAAAGGTAGCACAATTAAGCATAAAATGCTTTGGGTTCGAGTGGCAGATTTGCAACAACGTCTGCCCCTCACACAGGTGGTTCACACCCTTGGCCACCAGCGTGTGGGCGCACACGCTGTCGGTAACGATTTGGCAGACGAAGCTGCCAAATCAGCAGTAGTCACGTGCTCAGTTGCAGCAGTTACCAGATCCATGTCTAAAATTGATACTGATATTTTGGCAGCTATTGCTGCAACAAAGGAAGGTGCTAATTACCCTAGGGGTTTTCCTTCCAAATGTTCTTATCAGTTAGGTCCCGAACAGGCTCCTTATGTAAAAATACCCGGCGTTGGTGATTGGCTGATTCCCAACGCGGACCGCAGACTTTCCTTGATAACTGCTGCACACGAAGGCATGGCTTCGGCACATGCTGGAGTGTCTGCGACTGTTTCCATATTGCAGCAGCGATACTGGTGGCGTGGGTAATACAAAGAAACCCGAACTTATGTGCTTTCTTGTGACGTTTGTCAGCAAATTAAGCCTTCCACGGTTACACGGCCACCGCAGACCCAGCTCTGCATTTCTAACAGACCCTTCGGGTGTGTTTACCTGCATCACTGCGGTCCATTTTCTTCAGACACTGCCTATAAATATATCTTAGTGGCAGTGGATTCGTGCACACGTTTCATCTGGGTTTGGCCACAACGGAGTGCTGACGCTCGAAATGTCATAAGGGATTTGCGTGTCTTTGTGGGAATTTTCGCCTGTGGCACCTTCCATTCTGACCAAGGTCCAGCATTTGCCTCTAAGGCTTACAAGGAAGCTATGGGTTCACTGGGGGTGCGGGTGAAATTTTCGTCTCCGTATCGGCCTGAGGGCAACTCGATTGTTGAACGAATGAACCTTGACTTAAAGCAATCCTTGACAGCTAGAGTCTTAGGTACTGGCAGGAACTGGCTGGCCCACTTGTATACCGTACAACGTGCACTTAATAATCTCCCTAGAAGACCTCTGGGTGGGCGGACCCCATACGAAATGCTCTTTGGCATAAGAATGTTTGTGCCTGACCTTGATGGTCTAGACATGGCGGCGCAATCCGCCATCTTTGATGTAGATAACCATTCTACTATGTTACAGGACTTACAAGAAGCCCGAGACAAACTTGCGATTGCACATTTACCTTCAGCCACAGACACTGCGCTGCAGATTCCGGTTGCCGGCTGGCTTCCGAAGATTGGAGATCTGGTTCGAGAGAAGGTGGAGAACAAAAAGAATTTGGCCCCTCTTATCGTGCACCGCTTCCAGTCCTGGGCTTGAAGGGAACTCGTACAGTCATCTTACCACCGCTTCCTGGTCGCAAAGAGAACAGATACATCTCAGTGGAAAATGTCAAGCTACAACATCTGGCCGATCCTGAATAGTGTTACACCAGCGGTCTCTTGTCCTGTTATTTCTCGGACGAATGTTCGTGGCCCTCCGGCCCGAACGGTCACTGATGTTGCTATCGAAATGGTAGATTTGCCTGATTGCTTACTCGAAGACCCGGACTCCCCCTGCAACGACGAGTCTGAGTATACCTACCACGCCAATGAGTCGGTGGCACGCCTACCAACCACGCCACTGAGCCCAACACGTTATTCCTTTGACTCGGATTCATCCTCATCCCTTGTCCCGTCCAAATTCACCATTCTTGTATCCTGGTTCAGGGCCAATTTTTTGATTGCCCCCTGTACATACATTTGGTTGATACTATTCCTGATATTTTTGTTCATGTCCATTGGCTTTGTCACAGTGTTTTTTCTGCTCATCAATGGTCACTATTTACCGGAACGCTCTGCAGTGAACTGTGTCGCTGGAACTTTGGCACCACATTCTTCATCTCACATCATGAAGCGAGACCACACATTTGTGAACATTTCAGCTTATCCAGTCGCTGATGGTATCGTTTGGGATGCGGTAAACTTCCAAATTCATGGTCCAACCAAAATTATTAATGTACCAAATGTCCTTCGTGTTTCAATGGGTGATGTCGTAAAAAGTAATATTCATTCTGACGATTGGCTCGTGCATGCAGTTGAAGCATTATTTACTGATTTGAAATATTATGCAACTTTTAATGCTGAAGATTTGTATATGAATTCTGCAAGTTATGCCGATTTGTATTGTTACCAGCATTGGGGCAACCACTTTGTCCATAAACCAAGTACACTGCGTGGTCCTTTGAACTACACCCAATGGGAGCATTGTCCAACACCTTTACCAGGTAGCTCCCAAACTCTTAGAAATAAATTTACTTACTTCACAGACTTTGATAGATCGAACCCTGGGTCCTATTTTTTTTAATTAAACGCTCCATCCACTCAGAAAATCATGTTGACCCACACCAAATTGCTATATTTGGGTTCCTTTTTGAGCGCCTTAGCTGTGAGTGGTTATGAATACTGGAAGGACACTGTTGACTTGAAATCAATCTGGGGCTCCAAACCATGGCAGGTGCAGGGCACCGAAGCCTTGCACCGTGCTTGCCTTATCCCGGCCCAGATTTTATTTCTGAATAATACCATTTATCAAACTACGTGCTGGGGTTTGGCTACTTCCAAACAATTGAATGCACCTTCCATTCCTGCATTGGCTTCCCCTCCCAATGGGAGCTTGCATTTCAATATGTCCCTTCAAAATTTGCAGGCTCTTTTTCAAAACAATTCGTTTAATATCTCTACGCTTGTTGAGTCACCCTGGTTGGCTTGGCCCATCGCCTCTAATGGCTGCCAACTGCGTTTTCATGACTCAGT
Source organism: Calotriton arnoldi (assembly GCA_963921515.1). Taxonomy (NCBI): domain Eukaryota; kingdom Metazoa; phylum Chordata; class Amphibia; order Caudata; family Salamandridae; genus Calotriton; species Calotriton arnoldi. The sequence goes on from CAWUFW010000038.1 coordinate 3,804,919, forward strand.
TCCGGGTTACAAACAGGATAGGCCAGATCCAAGGTTTTCTGACTCTCGTACTGTAACAACATATTCTGTTGGTAAATTGTGTAAACAGTGGTTGCAGCACTCTTCCCTAGATTCTGTTAAACAACATTTATCCAACCCATCAGGCAACATTGATCTGTCCGACTTTGTTCTAGGACCTCGTGGTCCACGACCTAAGAGGTTCATTTATGAGACTCATAATGAACTCTGGAAGCTTTCGCAAATTGAAGCTGCTTCCCGTCTACGGGAAATAGATCAAGCAAATTTGGAAAAGGTGCTTGCTGTTGTTGACAATAGTATTAATACCCTGTCTTCCCGCATTTACACGTTAGAGAATATTGTGTCTTCTGTTGTTGATATTGTACAAGATGAAGTTTCTGTGTTATATCATGGGCAGAATCAATTGCGTTCAGTTATGCAGTTTGCATGGACTTTACAAACCCTGAAGTTAGGTAAAGTTCCTTGGCATTTTATGAACACCTCTGCCTTATTCCTGCCTTTTAATTTAACTGACAAACAGCAGTTCATGTCCATGAAGGATGCAGCATACACTCTGTTACTTATCGAGAGAATAGAGCCCTTACCGTTCTCTGTGGCGGAATTGGATTCTGCCGTGTGGCTAGTGCATGGGGTTATCGCCTTACCTTTTTCATTTGTTTGAATTTAGTTCGTGCATGAAACATTATCCTGTGGGCCGTTTCCAGCCCTTGGGCAGTGCCTTCCTGCATGAGCTGTGGTCCCTGCCTTTCATGTATAAATGCCTTAGAGATGAGAAGAAAGTTTTTCTCACGGGGGAGTCATGCGATTCTACTGTGGGTCATTCCCTTATTTGCAAACACATTAAATTGCATGGCGCTTGCAACGTTTCGGCTCCGAATCTTGCTTGTGTGTTAAAGGGTATTCCTGCTCCTGCTATTTCTCCTACTTTCACTGTGCTTGCTAATGGTAGCTATCTGCTCTTGAATAACCAAGACTGTTGTGGCATGCTGGCCGGGATTCCCTATATCGTTACAGTTTCACACAGGGTTGTCTGCTGCAAAAATGTGCTCTTTCCTCCCCCGCACGACATCATAGATAGTTCCGTTCGGCCTTCCATTCCTACTCTGAAGGCGGATTTCAATAAATTGAGCAGAATAAAGGCGCTATTATTGAATCAGGAGGTTATGCTCACATCCGCCCGGGAGACATTCATTCTCCAGGTGGCGAGTACCCACAGTGAAATTCAGGCCCTTTTAAACACTAACCTCCCACAACATTTCGGTGAACTGATTCACTGTGTTTTTAATGCATCACGCACTGAAGGTCTGGTGCACTTTTTTAAAGTTGTGGGCTCTGGCCTTGTGACCTCTTTTCAGACTATTTTTGGTGTCATACCGGCTTTTATTCATTCTATTTTTTCCAGCGTCTTTGGTGGCTTTCCGTTGATCCTCGCCTTGGCGGCTGGTATACTGCTGTTGGTCTGTTTACTACGCAATGGCTGCACCTTCTTGGGCCCTTCTCGAACCAGGTCGTCTCCAGATGCTACGTGAGCGCATCGTTGCTGGCTTCGGCGTCCTGCCGTTGGCGACACTGAGTGTGTCCTATACACTTTCCTTTCGCTTTGCGTATTTCACTTGCGTGCAACCTGTGATGTCTTGCATCAGATGTCCTTTCTCGTGGACCATGGATTATTGCCTCTCTAATACGTCTTTGTCTGTTCCGGATTTTGTTCAGTTGGTGGGTCCCTTAGAGGCCCATGAACGGGACTGTTCCGCTGCAGGCTACATGGCGCGTGCGGCTGCACTGGGGATTTTGGCACAATGGGATATCTGGGCGGCTGCTCAGAATCTCCTACAACAAAGTTATATTGAGTACCACGCAAGTTGTCCAGCATTGCTATTCGCTGCTCCCTCCTGCGGGGAACATGCCTGCAGCTTTGATTTACTGGACTGGATGGCGTCGCTGTTTTACGACGATTCCAATGATGTCCTTTTGGAAGGTGTAGCATTTTTCTGCACTTACACTCTGTTGGATTGACAGGGTTTTCGCTTTCTGCGACCTGCCTCGCTGGATATATTTTTTGGTTTTACCTCTACACTTATTTTTTCATCTCCCATTCGTTGTCCTTCATGGGGACTGCTCCACAACAGACATTCCTGTTCTGCTCCATCTATTTGAACTCTGTCTTCGTCCTATGTCTTGGCCGATGGACTGCCCAGGGGAGGGTGTCTTGTGGTTTGTGGCCTCCTGGTCTGCCTTGCTACATTGACTTAGGCCTGGCTGCCATGACGCCTTTTTGCGCACGTTACTTTGTGCCGTTGTTTTTCCAGCCTCTGCTTCTGCCCGGCTATTTTAGAACTGTCTGCATATCTGTCTTTTACCTTTTCTCCTGTTCCCTTTGGGCTACGTCTGCACAACATGTACAAGGTCGAAAAACAACGTCCCTTCTTCTTGCTGATCTGGCCAGTCCTTCGCACTTAGACATAACACTATGTACAGCTGCCCTGGAGAAATTTGTGTGCTTTTAATATTGTGATTTTCACGTTTAGACACACTTGGAGAAAACCTTTCCCGAGAGAAGATGTGTCTGATGATGTAAACCTTGCATCTAGATCTTGAGGTATGGGGGTTCGCTAGTCAAAGCCCAGAGGTCTTCTGTTTTTATAATAAACTAGCTACTAGCACGGGGAGGGTGGTAAGGTCATTTAGCCCTATATCCACTGCTTTATGAAATGCTTTCCCCATTTGTATTCTATGGAGTTGTAACTATGCTGATAATATTATCCTTATGCATTATGCTGATAGTACTGGCACGTGTACTGTATCTTAGAGCACGTTGTTGAAATAAACATTTTAACCTATACTGTGTCTCTTCTTACGCGCGTTGTGGACAGGTATGAGTGAGTTATGAAAGGGTGTTCTTGCTACTGCGAGTCCTGAGAGAGAGAGTTACCGTGTTCTGGGTTGTCTAATCATTGGTAGCATTGGTGCCAATGAGACGCTACAGCTAGTCGGGTTGGGGTTTTAGGTGCTAAGGATTATGGTTGGCTCACCACCATATTCCGAGGTCCTATTATCCTGTGCATAGCTCTGTGTATGTGCAGAATCCCTATAACACCTTCAAGTGTAAGGTGGTTGTTTGTTGGATCACCTTGTGGTAAGCCGTAGTGTTGTCTAGGAAACATAGCCTAACAGGTCAGTGATCTAAGTCTGGGTCTCCCAGGGGTCGTCCCAAGTGTCGTGTATGGGCCCTGGCTCAAAAAGTGTCTCCTAACAGTCAGCAGGACTGAGAGGATTGCATGGGCCATAGGAGGAAAGTGGAGTTCCCTCTGGCGACTGTGAAGGAGGCAGTGGAGATGGTGCACTTGGCCATGGAACTGGTGGGTGAAGGAGGATATAAGGGTGGTGGTGGAGAAAGAGGTGGGACATAGGAGGGAGGGCTGGTGCCTCTGTCTCTATGTTTCTTGTGCCTGGGAGCATGCACAGGCTCTGCTGTAGGTACCTCCTCAAAGGTGAGCCTCCCCTTCCGAGGCAGAGGCTCAACTGGTTTCAGCAGAGGTGGGTCCAGTGAAAACTTCCAAGTCAGGGAATGAATAAAGAGCCTTCTCTGGCTCACGTACAGCTTCTTCTAGTCTTTGGAAGATCTCTGATTAGTCGGAGCCGGTTGTCAATGGGGCCTTCAGCGTCAATGGCACCCTCGGAGTCTAAGATGGCTTGGGTGCCAGTGCCAAAAGGGCCTTCGGCTTTGATTGGGGTTGAAGCATTTGCAGGATCTTAGGGCTCAACGGCTAGGAAGAGTCAATGCCATTGGGTGGGAACTTTGTCAGCTCTGAGACCTTTAAGTGCCTACCCGAGCTTGAACTCAAAAGCTGAGGTGATTTTGGCAGAGTGCTGTACGCCCAACCTCCTCAAGGAAGGTGCTTCACCTCTGTGGCCATCCTTATGCGCTTTTATGTGTGGCCTCTTAAGAAGAGTGGCATGTGTCACTGTGTGTGTGCTGGCAGTCTTTGATCGATGACCATTGGTTTTGGAGGTAAAGGGTGCCTCCTCTTTTTCCTCCTGGTTGGGGCCATTGAAGAAGACTGCCTCTGGGCTGGATGATGGTTAGTGGGGCAGAATGCCTGAAGGACCAGTGTCTCTACCTTTTTAGAGAGGGGTCCTGTTTTCCAAAGATGTTGGGTGTGTCATCAGATAGCTGGTGCATCTTCTAGTGCACCCAATGCCTCTCCTTTTGGTATTGGCATGTCTTCTTCAACTGAAAGACGAGGCAGGCTTCACATACAGCATTGTCATGGTTGGGGGAGAGGCAGAGATTACACACATTGTGACGGTCAGACCACAGATACTTTGCGTGGCACTGGGGACAGTAGTGGAAGGGTGTCTCTTCCATCCCCCTGTATGCGTTCTCCAAGAAGAAGTTGTCAAAGACAAGGACACGCTGGCCCCAGGCCTTGGCGATTGGGAGTTGATCAATGGTTTCTTAAGGGTATCGCCAAGAAGGTTTTTCCCGGTTAAGGGTGTCGTATTTAACTATGCAGGCCCAAAACAAAACATGGAACATGTTGAGTCTCAGAGCCCTGTCGGTACACATCTGAACCTGAAGGCAGAAAAAAAACAAGCTAAAAGAGTCAGTTCCCGTGTGCATTGCCTCCTTAGAGTGCAATAACTGTGCATGCTGCGATTTGAAAGACTTTCTTTGAAGGAAAAGAACTAGCAAACGTCAGAGACCAACGCTACATGACAGGAGTATGCAGAACATGTGTATCTATGACACATGCTACAAGCATACATTTCTGCAAATTAACCTGACTGGGTCTGTGTCAGAAGGGCAAGCATTACTGGGCTACAACTATGTGGGATGAGGCCTTTTAGCACTATTGTCCCAGGCCCTGCCCTACTAAGGTTCTGCAAACTGGGCCAAATACAAACCTTCCGCACTTGAAGAATTCACTGATGAAGATTGCCTTCTCTCTAGTCCAATTAACTTCAAGGTCCCAGATTCCATCGTCATACACATAACCTCATCTACTTAATTGCTAAAAAGTTTGTACCCTCAAAAAAGGAAGGTACCATATTTTGTACTGCAATTCTGGTCAGTGTCCGTTGTAGACTGAAGATGATTTTGAGGTACTCTGCCTTCCTTTCTGACAGAATTCGTCCTTACTGTTCTCTACAGGTACGTTTTACACTATAATCCTCATGATACTAAACTGCTGTAACATTCAAACAGTGATTAACAGCTCACCTTCATGATGTGCTGGTTGCATAAACTACCACACACTAGATCCATATTTTACTATCTTTGTAAGGGGGGTGGTGGGGAAAAACAGTGTAAACGTTTCTGATGACACAGCCACCAAATCATTTTATTTCTAGCCTCTGTAGACACTGTCTATCAAAGTCTAGAGAAAGACAATCTTGCACTGCTGATTCAACGGTTCCTGGCACCAGTGGCATCTTTTTTAAGTGAGCAATGTGCTCAATAGAATCAAAAAGTAGAGATGCCTGCTATCAAAGTCGGATGTTGGGCATCTCAACAGGAGCACTATTCGTCCCATCTACATATAGGTGGGCAAACCTTTGTAAGTTTTTGTAGCTCTTCATTTAGAGGCAACATAAGCACTGTACTATCATAAAGACACTCTGATATAAAGTCCTGTTCTTCTGAAAAGTGTGGCCTAAGAATACCGACACTACAAGGGACACCATGCAGGTAATGGTCAATGTTTGGTTGTCAACATGAAGATCTTCTAGAGCCTAAGATATTCTCATAAGGGACTGCAGAAGGTGGTTAAATGTGAAGTAAGGGAACTTGAGGCGCTGATTACCCCATTCCTCTACCTGTGCGACAAAGGCATCCATGAGAGATAGGGCCTAAGAAGCAAACATCTGATTGGTGTCCACTGTGCTGTTGAAAATGTCAATGAAAGTTGACTCGGCATTCAAAGAAATGGTTACTTACCTATAGGAGTAGTTTTGCAATTTGAAGAATTTTCTGGATTAACATGCTGTGCATCAATATCCACAGTTTAGCGGTTGAGTCCCTTTTCCTTATTTTTACTGTTATGGGCATTGTTGAGTAGACTATTTGGTCCCATGGCTCTTCTTTTATACATTTATGTCAGACACAGGCCTGGAAGTCCCTGTGCATTGCTGCCCTTTTCAAATTCTTCCTCCCCTTGGCAACCGTTCCTTAGTTTTTGTGCTGCACCTTCTCCTGTGCATATTCATCCCACCTCTTTGTTGCAGTTCAACTCAATTTTCAGAGAGGAGGGGTGGCTGCATGTATATCCAGGAAATCAAGCTGCAAAACTACTATAATTTTGTATTTCAGCATGAATCTTTTCCGTATTCAGATGTTATGTGTAGATTTTGTAGCTGTATTCTCTTTTCTTGGGAGGCTGGGCTGAAATTAGTATGCATTTGCAAACAGGTGTAATACCCTTTATCAAACCTGCCCTTCACTGTTAGCTTTCATATCCAGATAATAATGTTTTGTGAAGGTGTGTACAGACAACCAAGTGGGTGCCATACAGTTGTCATTTATGGAAACATTCGCAATCAAGCCAGCAATGCCCCTTTTTAACTTGTCGAGTGCACCGTTGGTTTTAACTCCAGTTCTAACCTGCTGCTTTGTAGCATGTCTGGATTGTCTGAACTATCCATCTTGCAGTAGTCCCTTGGTGACTGGCAACCCTTTGGTAGTGGTGCAAAGGAGTTGATCAGTTGGTTTCCTTTTCTGATTTCTCGTTTACTGCAGGTACTACACAACTGCAATTCTGACACCCAGTGCATGAAGTGCCTTTTCTACTTGTGATCTTGGTTTTTGGACGGAGAGGAAAAAAAAAACATGGTAGCTGTATAGCTTGAATGACACTAAAGAGTGAAATTTCTTTAGGAAGAAATTGCAGAATTGTCCTAGTTACCACTCTGTACCAATGTATCTACAAACAAGGTTCTTGTGTTGTGAATGACGATCAAGGTTTCCTTGACTGCTAAGCACTTGCATTTCGCCCTGCACATAGGTTCAAAAGGCGACTTCATCAACTGTGTTAGTACTAGATTTAGGTTCCAAATTGGTGTGGTGCTAGCCTATTTACTCCTTCTAGTAATCTTGTAGTGTGAGGATAGCCCAATCCCATGACTTTAACAAGGAGGTTAGATCCTTTTGGAATATGAGTGACGAGTTGATTATTTTGTAATGAAGAACTCATGAGAGGCAAAAGGATAGCACCGCGTCCCCCCCAATTGAAGTAAGGATGAAAGTGATTAACCTGGCTCATGAGCAGTATCTTGGAAGTAATCTCACTAAGGCCATGGTGAGAGAAAACTACTGGTGGACTGGATTTGGATTTTCAAGTAAAGGAGGGAGGGCAGGATTGTTTGATGTGCGCCTCCAATGACAAACCACGCATCACTTGTTATCCCCTATCACCAGTGGTATTATCCAAGGAGCCTTAGGTAAAGTTAGGCCTCGATATAACAGGATTGTTTGAGATGTTACCACCTACGGAGAGATGTTCTTTTGTTGGTAGATTACACCACTAACTGGGGTTTGACCAGGTGTCTAAGTACGGTGAACACTAGAGCGGCTTTAGATTTCCTTAAGGATTAATTTGGCAGTTAAGGGTACCCAAGTATCTTGTGACAGATAATGGTGTGCAATTCGTTTCTCAGCAGATGCAGGGTTTCCTTAAAGAGTTAGCAATTATTCATTAAAAAGCAGCTCTACATACACCCCTGGCCAATGTTCTAGAGGAACAAATGAACCGAGTAGTGAAATTGTGTTCGGAGGGCAGTTGGTCTAAGAGTCTCGTTCAAAGATACCCAAAGAGAAACTAGGTGGGCATTCCTTACCTCTCTTAACAGTATGCCCTTAAAATCACCTTCTGAAAGTGACAGTAGCAAGCACGAAACTGAATCCTGCCAGGCTGGAGTGCAATAAAAGTAATAATTATGGCATAGTGAGGTTCAGGAAATACCATTATGAGATGTATGAACAGACGTATTAAGAAACTATGACCAGAAGCATTCTGTTAAATACAGAAAATGAAAGGTGGGTGAACTTGTTTGGATACAAAACAAGCATTTGCAATGCAATAGGTCCCGCGTTCACGCAAGTTTGAGCTATTGGCATTGTAAATGACAATGCCTTTTATTTATGTTGTGGGTTTTAAATCATAAATAAAAGGCATTGTCATTTACAATACTAATTGCTTAAACTCTCGCAAATGCGAGACCTATTGCATTGCAATAAAGGGCCTTCTCGACCGTTTGTTGGATTGTTAATATCAGAGGAAGAGACCGGGTTGCGACGTCTTCAAAGTAGTGATAAATAGTGCAGTGAAGAAGATGTGTAAGTGTTGTAAATTACACAGACACAAAGTGTGAAGTGAGAGTTACATATGATCCGAGCTATAAACACTAACACAACGCTCCAACACCTTTCTCTCTGTGATTACACTGTTGCAGCTCAGGAGGAAGAGCGGGAGGGGGGGGGGGGTGCTATTTTCTGCCCTCTCCGTGATTTGAGTGTGCAGTGTGGCATTGCGTAATGTCATTGCTATCTTTGGCCTAATAAACAAGCATTTGCAATGCAATAGGTCTCGCATTTACACGAGTTCGAGCTATTGGCATTGTAAATGACAATGCCTTTCATTTATGTTTTGGTTTTTAAAACATAAATAAAAGGCATTGTCATTTACAATGCCAGTAGCTTAAACTTGCATAAATGGGAGACCTATTGCATTGCAAATGCTTGTTATAGCTTTAGGGGCCTGGAATTGTCACACGTTCAACAGAGTGATGATTAGTAGTGTATTGGTGCTGTCATTGTCCCAGCAAGAAACTCTTAGATCTTAAAACTGCTGCATAGCACCAGAAATGGATGGGCACTGTGGTATCGGGCTGTACCAAACAGGGCTTGATTAATTGCTTAATTGTTTACAATATTTTTTTTACATAGCAGCAGTTGAGTACAGCTGTGAGCTTGAGGTAGAAGAAGCTCTTGACCACTTGAGCATGTGTGCTGTCTAATAGGCTCGACCTCAAACACACATTCACAAATTAAGCATTGGTAAAGGCAAAAGATCCACAGCCAACACCAGACCTATTGGCTTGGTCAGTGCTTGCTTTACAGCGTTGACATGAGGTTACACAGCTGCCCGTAGGGTATGAGCTTAAGTCTGCGTAGGTATGCAGTGCACCCGGTTCCTACTTGTTTATTTGGGAGCTGGCCACACTTAGGCTTAGCTGACCCATTACAGTGTGCAGAACACCTTTATGAAACAGGGACCTGAGCACTGATAATCAAAGGAAACAAACCATCACAGCACAGATCTGTGCATCTCTTCAAGTCTGTTTTGTAAATTAGCACTCACAGAAATATTACTTCACAGCTGTCACAGAATCAAAGAAGTAGTAGTGGGACGCCCAGTGGGTTTGTCGTGTGATGTCTTAGCGCCAAGAGATCATTCGCATGGGGAAGACATGTTAAAACTTTACCAGAGTCGCAGCTCTAGAAAATGCTGCTTTCTGCCATGAAGGATTCATAGTGCAAGGCTAACAGGTAAGTCAGAAAGTCACGGGGTCTGTGCGAGTGAGACATTCAAGACAGAAAAGGGGAGAAACAAAAAGATGAATACCGTGTGATGTTATTCTTACATATAAAGCGCGCAAATAGTATATAGTTGTCTCTTGGCGCTGTGCCCAATTAAATGGTGATAACACTGGCTGCGGCAATCCAAAATAAATGGTTATTGCACCTGCCCCTAGTGTTTGAAGTGGAAAAATAGAAGTGCAGGTTCTCTGTAACAGAGTGCCTGCTTGGTTCTGAGAAGTGCCGGTACTCTCCAAATAAAAGTATTACGTGTTTCTTGAAGTGCAGGTACTCCCCCTCTCAAAATAAAAAAGTGCTGGTACTGCGTAGCGGACAGCACCGGCCCATTAAAGCACTGCCTGCACCCACCTATAAAAGCACTGGAAATAGGAATGAAAAGACAAGCTAGACAGACATGCCGACAGACAGATACATGGGTAGCCTGTCGTGCGAAATGGAGGAGACAGACAGAGAGAGAGAGAGAACATGCATACAAATGTGTTCGGCACGGCCAGAGGTTTCCTTTCCAAAACAAATTTACTTTGCACTGTAAGGGTAAACAGACCTTAGCGCGCCCCCACTTCCTCGCAGAGGAGAAGCGTGCATTAATCTAACTGAAGGGATTTGTTTATTTTAAGATAATGGGGCTGTTGACACGGCTTGGGAGCGCAGCAAATGGACGTGTTATCCAGCCTAGTGTGAACATATAATAAAATTACACCACCCAGTCCGACAACCGTGAGTGCATAAAAAAGTGAGAAAACCTCCAGGAAGTATTAATATAGAACATTAAAAAGCTTTCTACTCTTTCATCGTGTGGTTCTGAAAATGTATCAGTAATTAAAAGCATGCAGGAAGTAGTTATAAGTCTAGAAGTAGTGTTAAACCGATTTAAAGCAATGTTTTCAGTAGAACTTGCTGGCGCTGTTGTCTAATCTAATAAAACTCATTTTTTCAACCCCTGACAGATGATAGTCGGAGTGGGCCTGTCCGAAATTCGGATCAGTGACCTGTCGGTTGAGGTACGAATTTCTGTACCAAAAGCACAAACCCACCGAGCTACCTTAAGTATAACAGCTATCCTTTTGATTTAAAATCGCCGGCGTCTTGCGTAAAAACATACAACTGTACGAAAAGTAATGAAACGCTATGTGGATCCCTCGGTGCACTAACTGGGTGCCTATACCTTTCTCTAATATCGAGATCAATATGTGTTTGTCCAAAACAAAACTGTTTAAAAAAAAGACTAGTTAATCAGAATTAATATCAAAAGTACATTGCTAGAAATTAAGATGTAACACTGGATAAATTTACGTTGACTGGTAATCACATCATTAATAATTTTACCATGTACTGGTATATTTTTGTTGCACAAAGCCAGTAAGGGGAGGAGCACCGTGCGCTGCAAATATAGGGAAGCCTGTGAGATTATTCAAAATAGTGCACATGAGACAGAGCTCTGTGTGTATGCATCACACGTATTTGCAATTTACATCTGCTCCTTAAAATGCGTCCTTGTACAATGCAACTGGCTCTCATGTAAAGCGCTCCAATACCGTCGGGTCGAGTTTGCGCTATATAAATCTGCAAAAAAACAAGAGCATTTCCATGTTGCGCATTGATGTGAAGCAGACCCTCCCTGTTTACTCTTGGCGTGGCTCTTGTATTGCAAAAGTGAACACGGGGATGCAAGGGGCGAGCTGCAGCTTGGATAAAGCACCCCTCCACCCCCAATCTTTGGTGTTCAGGGGAAGCCTGGTGCCTTCTGTGTAAGGGAAGCAACAGTCTCTCTATGTAATAGAGACGCCGCCCCCACCCCTGTGTTCATGGAAGCCCATGCACTGTACCCAAGTGGTGTTCCTTATGTTACTTTCTATCGTCATAGGGAAGAGAAGGGCAAACGGGGAGAGATAAGGCAGATAACCGTCAATTGAGAGGAGAGAAGGAAGAAGAGAGAAAGGAACAATCAAGAACACAATGTGACACATAGAACGGTAAAGAAAGAGAGAATCAGAAAGCAGCAGCAGCAAGAGTTCGAAATACGCACAGAGATAAGAAGATACTGAAACATAAACAGAGACAGACTGACAGGCATTGTAAGGCAGATAACGGGCTGCCAATTATACTGATAAAAACATCCAGACACTGATACATGCTGAAGGGTGTAGGCACAAGGGCAGAAGAGCAAGATATGCAGCAGACAAACAGCAGACACATGAAACAAGCGCACGCTTGCGCTGCAAGTAAAAAAAAAAAAAAAAAAAAGCGGCATGTCTGGCGAGTGGTGTGCGCGCACCATGACAAGAGGAAAGCCAGATGGCGCCTCCGCTCGTCATTGTGCGCGTAACCGAACGCTCTATGCCAGCCAAAAAGCTGTGGTCGGGCTTTTTAAAGCCCACTCACTAAATGTCTCGCCAAAGCGAGCAGCGCATGCGCTGGCTCAGGCGAGACCTAAAAACACTCCAGCTGTAGTAGGGCCCTGTCTTCAACTCCTGGTGCAGGGCGGGCTGTGCTTTATGGCAGGCATGGAGGGAGGGAGGGATGGTCTCGGCTGCAGCTCCAGCCTCGTACAGTGCCCCTGCTATTACTAGTGAGTGAGAGGCGCTGAGGTGGTGGTATTGGTATTAGTGGTGGTGGAATTGGTATTGGTGGCATTGGTGGTGGCGGTATTGGTGGTGGGCGGTATTGGTATTCATATTGGTGGTATTGGTGGTAGTGGTGGTGGTACTGGTGATTGTGGTACTCGTATTGGTGGTTTTGGTACTGGTGGTATTCATATTGGTGATAGTGGTGGTGGCATTGGTGGCGGTGGTATTGGTGGTGGTATTCATATTGGTGGTACTGGTATCGGTGGTGGGATTGGCGGTGGTATTGGTGGTGGTATTGGTATTCATATTGGTGGCGATATTGGTGGTGGTGGCGGTATTGGTGGGGGCGGTACTGGTGGTGGTGCTGGTATTAGTGGTGGTATTGGCAGTGGCATTGGTGGTGGTGGTAGTGGCGGCAGTATTGGTGGTGGTACTGGTGGTGGTATTGGTGGTGGTGGTATTCATATTGGAGGCGGTATTGGTGGTACTCGTATTGGTGGTGGTGGTACTGGTAGTGATGGTATTGGTACTATTATTGGTGGTGGGGGTTTTGGTGGTGGTGGTATTGGTTGTTGTGGTATTGGTGGTGGGGATATTGGTAGTTCTGGTGGTGGTATTGGTGGCATTGGTATTGGTGGCGGTCTTGGTGGTGGTAATGGTATTGGTGGTATTAGTGGTGGTATTGGTGGTGGTGGTATTGGTATTTGTGGTGGCGGTGGTATTGGCGGTGGTATTGGTGGAAGAGGTGGTATTGATAGAACAGGCTTTTGAAAACAAATTGTCAGGTGGCTTTAGTACAGATGACGTGTAACACAGATGTGCTGTTGTCAGCTTCAGCCCATTAGCACAGGAGTATGTGCTACCTGGAATTCAAATGACAATTCGCTAATCGTTTCTAAATCCATTTTACTTGGGGGGTTGAAACAGACTCAAGACAATGCCGGGTTAAAGTGATCGAAAGCAGGCGCCCATGTTACGGGGGTGGCTGTGCTGCTTAAAAAACACACAAGAGGTTTCAGCTGAAGCAGCGCATGTCCGGCCTGCAGTAAGAGAAACCCAATAAAGTAAATAGTGCTTACAGATTGAATAACAGGTCCCGTGTAACAACCGAAGTAAAGGGGCCAGTAGCCATGGGAGGGTACAAATGAAGACAAGGCCGTACTAACAAGCCTATTAACGAAGGCAACATTTACGAAAGACAATGACACAAGCCTCTCTCCCATACTCTACTACAGCAGTCTCGCAGAGCAAGCAGTGCATGCGCGCTGCCGCTAGGCTCGACCTAAAAAAACAGGTTGGGTGAAGAAGTGTGGAGCCCAGTTTATGGGTCCATTCTACATTGTGCCTACAAGCAAGAATGTTATCACAGTAAATTCAGGTGATACTTGCAGCATGTCTAGGTTGGAGAAATGTGATAGTGACGATGTAGGAAGTGGACCAATTGAAGATCAAAAGGAATAAGATTTGGTTACTCCCAAATTCCTTGCTTTGGATACTTATAGACATTCATGAGAGGGCACTTCAAGTCTGAGGAAGATACCGGTTTGGTACAAAGATTATGTTACATTGTCATTTCTTCAGTACATGAACGATGAGGGTGCTTTATTCTTTCTTTTCCCAAAAGATTGCCATTTGCTCACAGTTTACCTTGGTTGTTCTTTTCCCTGTGACCATTTCCTCCCTTTTCTTTAAGCATACTTTGTCAATATCCAACTTTATATTTTTCAGCAATTGTTGGTTTTCTTCTCTATTCAACCGAGGGAGGCATGCTATGGGTATCTTATTGTAGATGCCTTGTCAACCAATAATTCGTATACTTCGAATATCAGTGATGTAACAAAGAATACTGAGAAGCTCTGTAGTAATGGTAAGGTTCCAAGCAGAAGCACTTGTAGTGGAAGCTCAGCCTGGCAAGGAGATGTTGATGCTGCTCCATGAAGATCTACCAATATGTTTTCTTCACAAATATACTTGCCTCTTGGTGTAATTAAAAGACTTAACAGCAGGCAAGGGACTAGACCTCAGCTCCTGTCTGCTGCCCTACACTCAGCTATAGTTACTCAGAACGATCTGGCTGTTAACTCTGGAAGGTAGGAGGGATAGGGAAATTCCTATCTTGCTGGAGGCTGTTTTTAGGTTTTGCCCGCACAGAACTTGCGCTGTGCTGGAGAAATCTGTTGGTTTTAATATAAACTTACAAGGGACTTACATCCCGCCTCCTCTCTTCTCATTGGTTCCTGTGCGCGTCACTTACCTTTCCTTCATTTCTATTGGCTGTAGCATATTTTCCTGCATTTACCAATGCTTATTCCTCATCTGCTTGTCTTACCCCGTTGCCGGAATACTGTTAACATCTGCTTTGGTGGAACTATAGTTTCATAAAGTTTTGCCTTTTACTTGTGCAGCATATTTATGTAACAGTTTATCACTCAGCGAGATTAAATGATTTGCATAGAATCACAGGATGTTGTGTGGCGCCACCGAGGCGCGAACCGGGATCCCCAGCTCTCGAGTCAGCAGCTCTGGCCGCTGCGCCACATCCGCTCCACTCCCGTGTTATCTGCCAAGGAGTTTTTTCCTTCTCCCGGACGATGATTGATGAAAACAGCTCTTTATTCATTACATAGGCGAACCCGATGCATTACCAGGGCTCGTTTCACAATGTCGTGCCTTGTGGCTGAGAACCTTCACTTACTCCTGACTTTTCATAGCTATAAAATCCTACATTTATTCAGGGACAAGTGTTTTCGTCTGCAAACAAAGAGATTCCTAAGGGTCTTCGCATCAATGACAGGACACAGCGGGTAGGGGTGCAACAGATGAATGTTTCCGGGGAAAAAAACAGATGCAGAGGTTATGCGAGTCAGCTAGGTCTTGAAGTGGAAGACTTGCGGCATAAGCTAAACGATCTTGAGAGAGGAAGGAAAAGAACAGCAAAAAATAGATACAGATTAAAAAATCCAAGGAATTGGGGCCAGAATCTGTAGAAGGAAAAATCAGTTAGCACAAAAGAAATACATACCAAGCAAAATTATTTGGCATAAAAAAGGTCATTAGTGAGGGCACGCGTACCTGTGTCACTTAAGAAGTACACAGTCCTGGGACAGCTTCTAAGACTTTGTATTAAAATAGCTATCGAAGCAGTTTTCATTTGCAGTACGGGGTAGAAGTGATGGCCAAAGGTTAATAATGGGAAAGAGACCATACTGTAAGAGTAATAAAACTGGTCACACAAGTGCCCCAAAAATAAATAAAAAAATAAATAAAAATCCCAACACAACGCAGAGTACTCAGGAGGTTGTCACTCTGATCCTAAAATGCCTGCATTGTCTCCCAGTCCAAGCACTATTCACACTGAAACTGTTCACGACATCACTATTGAAACACCCTTCCTAAAAACATTAGGCTCAGTCAATATTTGAATTACACCAGTGTAATTTTGGGAATTTCACATTATGCTTGTTATGCCAAATTCCTGGAATTATGCCATATTGCACAATTCCTTTAGTTACGAAATGTGTCGTAATCATGCTGTCGTTCAGTGCACAATTACAGCACTGGAGTGCAGGAACAATGCAAACAACCAGAACGCAGGCACCGGTTCGCAGCAAGAGTGTTTTTTGCATTTTAAGCGCAAAATGCGTCTTTGCTTTAAAAATTGATGTGAGAATGCACTTTGGGCTAAAAAATAGCACTAAACGGTAGATTCTCCTTTCACATAATTACGTGAAATTTTACGGAAATTGTGTAATTATGCAAAAGCAAGTCACTTAAATTACACAAACTTAAAAACACCTACAATACATCAAGTACAGAATCCGCATACGCTGCTTCAAAAGGCAACCTGTAATCGAATACTCTTATCCTCCTCTAATTAACTCCTACAAATCCTCTGTTGCAAGGGGTCATCATTCTCCAGGTACCTCTTTACAGTGAATGTGAGGATTCTGGTGTATTATAGGGTGTAGTTGTGTCAGACCTGGCATCATTGACGCGGGTCTCCCTTCCTCTTTTCGCTTTATGTTGGCTGGATTTAGATGCTCTGGGCGCTGTGCCACTGCCAATCAGTGACACAGCGCGAATGCTCCCTGTGTAAAGATAACTGTATGAATTGGGATAATCATAATGGGCTCGTTTGGTCTACCTGTCAGTCCCTAGTATCAGTGCACTGTGTGCGCCCAGGGCTGGTAGACCAAATACGCTGGTGGGCCGGCAGCGCTGATTTGCGCTACCCACCGAAGCAGCTTTTAAAGTATGTCTGTGTAGCATGTTCTAATAGCGAGTTACACTCCATTTCACGGGTTACTATTGTGAGGCTATCCGTTTCATAGGCCAGAATGGGCAGGCTGAGTATTATATGCCCTAATCCTACCTGCCCCCAGGAACCTGATAGGAACGTCGAATTTGATATGTTTAAGCTCAGGACATTGAGATACATCTTTTAGTAAGGATTATTTGCGTAGCCTGTGTTCGAAAATACCTCTGCTAGAAACGAGGTATTTTCTGGCCTCTGCTTTCCTGCAGGCTTTGCTAGCGTGTGTATTGGCCATCTGGTTTTGGAGCAGCAGGGCCAGACCTGGCTAGAGAGAGAGATCGGCATTTAGAGTATGGAGAAGGGTGACTCTTTGATCTGAGCAGGGCCGTGCCTGGCAAGGTGAATGATGGCTCCACCTCCCACTGGGCGTCTGATAGCAGACCCCCAGATTCTCAAAGGGCAGGATGTCGCCTCGTAAACCAAGTGCTCCCCGACCCCACTGAACCGGTTCTGGCTGGATGCAGTGATTTGTGACTGCAGAGAACAAAGACTTTTTAGGTATAAAACGCTGCGCTGAAACCCGTTTCAAGTGTGTTCCTTCTGGATGTCAAGACGAAACTCTGTCCGAGCGGACAGAGGAAAGGACTTTGAAACTTTCACCAAGCTTGCTGAAGAAACTACCCAAGGGCCTGAATTGAGAGCGCCTCCTGCTGAAGTCTCAGGGACATTAGACTTCACCCCATCAGCCGCCCGAATTCCTTTGCTAGGAATTCTACTTGCAGGTGAGGCCTCCGTCGAGTAATCCGGAACCTATAGTCCTACTGTGAGGAACGCAGACTGGTAACCCTTGTGAACTCTGTGTGTGGGCCGCCGCAGCTAAGAGAGAGCTGCCGCCACCGAGTGCCCGCCTTAATTTGAATCTTCAGAACCTTCGCTGAAACTGTGTGGGCCGCCGCAGCTAAGAGAGAGCTGCCGCCACCGAGTGCCCGCCTTAATTTGAATCTTCAGAACCTTCGCTGAAACTGTGTGGGCCGCCGCAGCTAAGAGAGAGCTGCCACCGAGTGCCCGCCTTAATTTGAATCTTCAGAACCTTCGCTGAAACTGTGTGAGCCGCCGCAGCTAAGAGAGAGCTGCCGCCGCTGAGTGCCCGCCTTAATTTGAATCTTCAGAACCTTCGCTGAAACTGTGTGGGCCGCCGCAGCTAAGAGAGAGCTGCCGCCGCTGAGTGCCCGCCTTAATTTGAATCTTCAGAACCTTCGCTGAAACTGTGTGGGCCGCCGCAGCTAAGAGAGAGAGCTGCCGCCGCTGAGTGCCCGCCTTAATTTGAATCCTCAGAACCTTCGCTGAAACTGTGTGGGCCGCCGCAGCTAAGAGAGAGCTGCCGCCGCCGAGTGCCCGCCTTAATTTGAATCTTCAGAACCTTCGCTGAAACTGTGTGGGCCGCCGCAGTTAAGAGAGAGCTGCCGCCGCTGAGTGCCCGCCTTAATTTGAATCCTCAGAACCTTCGCTGAAACTGTGTGGGCCGCCGCAGCTAAGAGAGCTGCCGCCGCTGAGTGCCCGCCTTAATTTGAATCCTCAGAACCTTCGCTGAAACTGTGTGGGCCGCCGCAGCTAAGAGAGAGCTGCCGCCGCTGAGTGCCCGCCTTATTTTGAATCCTCAGAACCTTCGCTGAAACCCTGTGGGCCGCCGCAGCTAAGAGAGCTGCCGCCGCTGGATGCCCACACTTGTGTCAGTTGTGCAACATCGTGGATTGTCCTCTGAGCCGCTGCAGCTAAGAGAGAGCTGCTACCGCGGAGTGCTCGCACCCTTGCTAACTTTGCATCATCGTGATTTGTTCTGTGAGCCGCCGCAGCTAAGAGCTGCTGCCGCGGAGTGCTCGCACCTTTGCTAACTTTGCATCATCTGATTTGTCCTGTGGGCCGCCACAGCTAAGAGAGCTGCTGCCGCGGAGTGCTCGCACCTTTGCATCATCGTGATTTGTCCTGTGAGCCGCCGCAGCTAGAGAGAGCTGCTGCCGCTGAGTGCTCGCACCCTTGCTAACTTTGCATCACCGTGATTTGTCCTGTGAGCCGCCGCAGCTAAGAGAGAGCTGCTGCCGCGGAGTGCTCGCACCTTTGCTAACTTTGCATCATTGGGATTTGTCCTGTGGGCCGCCGCAGCTAAGAGAGAGCTGCTGCCGCTGAGTGCCCGCGTCTTTGTCAACCTTGCACCATCGTGAATTGTCCCATGGGCCGCCGCAGCTAGGAGAGCGCTGCTGCCGCCGCGAGCCCACCACGGAGCTGCACGACGAGTGATCGCCACCACCAGCCTGGGCCGCCGCAGCCGCGTGCTGCTGCCGCTGGGAGCCCGCCTGTCCCCGAGTGCCCGAATCATTGTGAGTGCACTTTGCGGACCACTGCCATCGAGAACTGTGGTCGCTGGGAGTCTGCCTGTCACCGTCTCCGCTTCTTCGAGAAGCTACGTGCTGTGTCCCCGTTCAACGGCAGGTATCTGGTGCGCAACGGGTTGCGTAGACCCAGGCCTTGAACTCAGTCCGTGCCACGTTCTGGTGAATACGTATTGCCTTTTTAAGTCCCTACTGATTTACGTGCATTGTGACTGGTTAAAACGCTTTTGAGAGTCTCGTACTAAACCTTAGATAAAGATACTATTTTTTTCTATACCTACTTGAGTTGTGTCCTTTTGAGGTGTCGTTACTTCCTTGTTGTGCATGGTCATAAATGCTTCACACACTGCCTCTGAGATAGGCCTAACTGCTCGTGCTACGTTACCACAGGGTTGAGCAGGGGTTATTCAAAGGGGGTAGCCCACTTGCCCTGACTTAGGAAGAAGGGTCCCTATTTGGACAGTGGCGCCAGCCATTGCCAACTAGAGACCCCCATTTCTAACATTGGCGGTCAGCGGTGAGGATCAGGACTTGCATTTATGATCCATGTACAAAAACTGGTAGACACCACTAGTGAGTACAGTCCAAAGCGCAGACGCGCTGATTTTTTTTGTCTCCGAATTTTTTTTAGTTGGTTGTTTTAGTATTGAATTGTTGATCGCAGCCATGAGTACTGCTAATATGGGAAGGCCAACATCCAATGCTTCGGAGGATCTCGCCTTTGAGGAGGAAAGATTAGACACCTATACTGCCAAACAGCTGAAGTCATTTTGTAGGCAATTCGCAGTCCCCGTGATAGATCTCTCTAGGAAGGAGGAGTACCACAAGGCGCTGAAGGCCTGGTGGGAAGCGAGAGAGCTGGGGATGAGGAAGAGAATGCTGGAGGGCAACAGGATGATGCAGTAGGGGGGGATAGAACACCCTCCAATCCAGGTACTAGTGTATCCCAAAGGAGCCTGACCCCAGAAGAGCTGGAGGACAGGGAGAGAGATAGGAGGCATAGTTTGGAGATGGCTAAATTGGAAGGTCAGAAGGACCTTGAGAGTAAGAAGTTAGACATTGAGAAGAAACGATTGTCATTTGAACTTGAGAAAATGAGAATGGAACATGAGAGAATGTTGAGGGAGATAGAGATCAGGGCGAGGAGTGTCCCGGTCTCCCCCTCTGGTGGCAGCATACCTTTAGTAACTCCTGAGAGTAGAGTTTATATTCCTAAGGATGTCATTAAGGATTTTCACAAGAGTGAGGATATTGGGCAATGGTTTGCCGCAGGTGAGATAGCAACGGTGTCCCACCGGGACCCTGAGCAGGATTGGGGAGCGGGATTGTGGGGGCGCTTTGTGAGTGATGGTAGGGATACCCTGTTGGACCTGCCTGAGAGCAGGATGGTGTATGCCCATATGAAAGAAGCTTTGATGACCCGTTATGGTTTGACCCCGGAAATGTACAGGCAGAGGTTTAGGACCTGTAAGAAGTTAGAGGGTACCACGTGGGTTGAATATGTGTCTTTTTTCTGTAGAGCAATGGATCGCTGGGTAAAAGGTAGCAAAGTGGAAACTTTTGAGCAATTGTATGATTTGTTTGCGTGGGAGCATTTGTCCAGTAACTTTTTTCCAGAGCTACGCCAGCACCTGATTGATAGCAAGCTGACTAACCCTAGGAAGCTTGCTGAGGAGGCAGACCGCTGGGTGAGCACCTGGGTCCGCAAAGGTTTTGTGGGAGACTTCGCCAGAGGTGGGCAGGGTCCCCAGCAGAAAAGTGGGGGGACAAGGGTAAACAGAGGGAGTTCCAGAGAGGGCCCCAAAGTAATTCCCAAGGGAACCAAGCCGTGGTGTCCCAGCCTCCCCTGAGAAGAAGCCAGTGTCCCCGACAGGCAGGCCTGTTCATAGGGGGCCCTTACTTGTTTCAAATGTGGTCAAGTGGGCCACCGGTATTATGATCCCCAGAGGGACCCCAATGCATCCCCTCGTGCACCACCCCGAGCACCATCCCGCCAGATTGCCAGTGTAGCCCTGGGGGGGGAGGAAATGGAGGTCCAAGGTGGGTGGGATCCCGTAGAGTTAACCCTTGTCTCGCTAGGGAACTTTGAGAAGGTCCCTAACCCAACACTGCCGACCAACACTCAGAAGTACCGGCAGTGGGCGACCATCAATGGCCATAGGGTGGAGGCTCTCAGGGACACCGGAGCTAGTGTGACTCCTGTCAGCTCCCGGTTGGTGTCCAAAGAGCAAGTTGTCCCCCATGCATTCTGCCCCGTAGTGTCAGCAGACAACTCAGAGAGCCAGTGTGAAGTGGCTCAGGTTCCCTTCGAGTGGGGGGGGGGTCACAGGAACTCTTCAAGTGGCTGTGAGGGCCGCCATGCCTGTAGACTGTCTGTTGGGCAACGATCTGGAGAACTCCCCGTGGGCTATGGTGGAGAGAAAGTCTCATTAGGAAAGGTTGGGTTTGCCTGAGTGGGCGTGTGTGACCACTCGGTCCATGACAGCTCAGAAGGATGTTCAGGAGGGTCTGGAGCCTGAAAGTATGGCCCAGGCCCCTGCCTCAAAGAGAAGGGGTAGGGGGCGCGGGAAACCGGCCCCCGCAGTCCCAGAGGGAGCAGACCTTGAGGGGGATGCCCTGGAACCTACAGGGGAACAAGTGGCCGAACTGGGGGACCTACCGGAGCTGACCCATTGGCAGCAGGAAGGGGTGCCCTCCAGGGAGGAATTTTGCGAGCAGCAGAGAACCTGCCCTTCTCTTGAGGGGGTGCGGCGACAGGCCACCGCCCAGGCAGCAGGTGACCAGACAGGGTCACATTGGATCTATTGGGAGAACGACCTCCTTTACAGCGAGCCTAAGGTTGCTGAGCCTGGGTCAGCCCGTGTGCTGGTGGTACCCCAGCGCTTCAGGACCTTCCTACTGGGGTTGGCTCATGATGTGCCACTGGCCGGACATCTGGGGCAGACCAAGACCTTTGAGAGGCTGGTCACCCACTTCTATTGGCCCCAGATGCGCAGGAGCTCAGATGCTCACTGCAGGACGTGTGAGACTTGCCAGGCAAGTGGGAAGAGTGGGGGGAAGATTAAGGCCCCACTACAGCCCTTTCCCGTGATGAGCACCCCATTCGAGAGAGTGGGCATTGATATTGTGGGGCCTCTGGATCCCAAGACAGCCATGGGCAACAGGTTCATCCTGGTCTTGGTGGACCATGCCACCCGGTACCCTGAGGCCATCCCGCTCAGGACAGTGACGGCCCCCGTGGTGGGACGGGCACTGATGGGGATTTTCTCCCGTGTGGGATTCCCCAGAGAGGTGGTGTCCGATAGGGGAACTAACTTCATCTCCAAGTACATTAAGTCTCTGTGGGAGGAGTGTAGGGTAACGTACAAGTTCACCACTCCTTACCACCTCCAGGGTAATGGGCTGGTTGAGAGATTCAACCGGACCCTTAAGGGCATGATTATGGGCCTAGGCGAGCCCATGAGGCGTAAGTGGGATGTCCTCTTGCCACGCCTGATGTTTGCTTACCGTGAGGTGCCACAGAAGTCCTTAGGGTTCAGTCCCTTTGAGCTGCTCTATGGTCACCCGGTAAGAGGGCCTCTGAGTCTGGTCAAGGAAGGCTGGGAGCAATCCCCCAGGATGTGTTTAGTTACATGCTGGCCTTCAGGAACCAGACTCGGCGTTTCAGGAAACTTGCTGAGGCAAACCTGGAAGCCAGCCAGGAAGAGATGAAACGCTGGCACGATCAGAATGCCACTCTGATCGAGTTTCAACCTGGACAAAAGGTTTGGGTCATGGCCCCGGTGGAGCCCTGTGCGCTCCAGGATAGGTGGACCGGCCCCTTTGAGGTGGTGGAGCGCAAGAGTCCTGTTACCTACGTGGTGGACTTGCAGTCTCCCAGGAACCCCTTGCGGGTCCTGCATGTTATCCGCCTGAAGCCCCACTTTGAGAGGTCTGAAGTGGGCATGCTTCTAGCCACAGATGCTGGGATGGAGGAGGAGAGCGAGCCCCTCCCTGACCTCCTGTGTGCAGGGGAGCGAGATGGGTCAGTGGAGGGTGTGGTCCTCTCCACCACACTTACCCCTGAGCAGCAGGGTTATTGTCGCCAACTGTTGGGGCAATTCAGTGATCTGTTCTCCCTGGTACCTAGTGTCACTGATTGGTGTGTCCATGACGTGGACACCGGGGACAGTCCTCCCATTAAGCACAAGGCTTACCGAGTGACTGACCAGGTAAGGGCCTACATTAAGGATGAGGTTACCAAAATGTTTGCCCTTGGGGTGATGGAGTCCTCTAGCAGCCCTTGGTCCAGCCCAGTGGTCCTGGTACCAAAAGCGGCAGCGCCTGGTACCACCCCAGAACTTCGGTTCTGCGTGGACTATCGGGGCCTAAATTCAGTCACGAAGACTGACGCGCACCCCATCCCCAGAGCTGATGAGCTCATAGATCGGTTAGGGGCTGCAAAATACCTCAGCACATTTGATTTGACGTCTGGGTATTGGCAGATCGCCTTGACAGAGGGAGCAAAGGAGAGGTCAGCCTTCTCCACCCCCGATGGGCACTACCAGTTCCGGGTGATGCCTTTGGAATGATGAATGCCCCTGCCACCTTTCAGAGGCTGGTCAACAGGGTGTTGGTTGGGCTGGAAGACTTCAGTGCCGCCTACCTGGATGACATTGCAGTGTTGAGCTCCTCTTGGGAGGAACACCTGGGTATTGATGGCCCTGCGGAAGGCAGGCCTCACAATCAAAGCCAGTAAGTGCCAGATTGGGCAGGGTTCTGTAGTGCATTTGGGGCACCAGGTGGGGAGCGGCCAGGTGGCGCCCCTTCAGCCCAAAATTGAAACTATCCTGGCGTGGGAACCCCCCCAAGACTCAGACGCAGGTGAGAGCCTTCTTAGGACTCACGGGGTACTACAGGAGGTTTGTCAAAGGATAGGGTAACATTGTTGCACCCTTGACTGAGCTGACTTCTAAGAAGCAGCCAAAGAAGGTAAACTGGACTGACACCTGTCAGAACGATTTTGACGTCCTGAAGACTGCCATGTGCACTGCACCCGTGCTTCAGGCGCCTGACTTTTCAAAGGAATTCGTTGTCCAGACAGACGCCTCAGAGCAAGGTATAGGGGCTGTTCTGTCACAGATCAATGAGGAGGGACTAGACCAACCGGTAGCCTTCCTAAGCAGGAGGTTACTTCCCCTGGAACAGAGGTGGAGTGCAATTGAGCGTGAGGCATTTGCTGTGGTCTGGGCGCTGAAGAAGCTGAGGCCATATTTGTTTGGGACTCACTTCCGGGTTCAGACAGACCACAGGCCCTTTAGATGGTTGATGCATATGAGGGGTGAGAATCCCAAGTTGTTGAGGTGGTCCATTTCCCTACAGGGTATGGATTTCACAGTGGAACACCGCCCTGGTACAGAACACGCCAATGCGGACGGTCTGTCCAGGTTTTTCCCAAGGGAATGGTTAGTTCTCCCCACATTTCAGCTGGAGGGGACGTGTGTTAGACCTGGCATCATTGGCGCGGGTCTCCCTTCCTCTTTTCGCTTCTTACCTTTTATGTTGGCTGGATTTAGATGCTCTGGGCGCTGTGCCACTGCCAATCAGTGACACAGCACGAATGCTCCCTGTGTAAAGATAACTGTATGAATTGGGATAATCATAATTGGCTCGTTTGGTCTACCTGTCAGTCCCTAGTATCAGTGCACTGTGTGTGCCCAGGGCTGATAGACCAAATACTGCTGGTGGGCCGGCAGCGCTGATTTGCGCTACCCACCGAAGCAGCTTTTAAAGTATGTCTGTGTAGCATGTTCTAATAGCGAGTTACCCTCCATTTCACGGGTTACTATTGTGAGGCTATCCGTTCTCAGAGACCAGAATGGGCAGGCTGAGTATTACATGCCCATATCCTACCTGCCCTCAGGAACCTGATAGGAACGTCGAATTTGATATGTTTAAGCTCAGGACATTGAGATACATCTTTTAGTAAGGATTATTTGCGTAGCCCGTGTTCGAAAATACCTCTGCTAGAAACGAGGTATTTTCTGGCCTCAGCTTTCCTGTAGGCTTTGCTAGCGTGTGTATTGGCCGTCTGGTTTTGGAGCAGCAGGGCCAGCTGGGTCAGACCTGGCTGGAGAGAGAGATCGGCATTTAGAGTATGGAGAGGGGTGACTCTTTGATCTGAGCAGGGCCGTGCCTGGCAAGGTGAATGATGGCTCCACCTCCCACTGGGCGTCTGATAGCAGACCCCCAGATTCTCAAAGGGCAGGATGTCGCCTCGTAAACCAAGTGCTCCCCGATCCCACCGAACCGGTTCTGGCTGGATGCAGTGATTTGTGACTGCAGAGAACAAAGACTTTTTAGGTATAAAACGCTGCGCTGAAACCTGTTTCAAGTGTGTTCCTTCTGGATGTCAAGATGAAACTCTGTCCGAGCGGACAGAGGAAAGGACTTTGAAACTTTCACCAAGCTTGCTGAAGAAACTACCCAAGGGCCTGAATTGAGAGCGCCTCCTGCTGAAGTCTCAGGGACATTAGACTTCACCCCATCAGCCGCCCGAATTCCTTTGCTAGGAATTCTACTTGCAGGTGAGGCCTCCGTCGAGTAATCCGGAACCTCTAGTCCTACTGTGAGGAACGCGGACTGGTAACCCTTGTGAACTCTGTGTGTGGGCCGCCGCAGCTAAGAGAGAGCTGCCGCCGCTGAGTGCCCGCCTTAATTTGAATCTTCAGAACCTTCGCTGAAACTGTGTGGGCCGCCGCAGCTAAGAGAGAGCTGCTGCCGCTGAGTGCCCGCCTTAATTTGAATCTTCAGAACCTTCGCTGAAACTGTGTGGGCCGCCGCAGCTAAGAGAGCTGCCGCCGCTGAGTGCCCGCCTTAATTTGAATCCTCAGAACCTTCGCTGAAACTGTGTGGACCGCCGCAGCTAAGAGAGCTGCCGCCGCTGAGTGCCCGCCTTATTTTGAATCCTCAGAACCTTCGCTGAAACCCTGTGGGCCGCCGCAGCTAAGAGAGCTGCCGCCGCTGGATGCCCGCACTTGTGTCAGTTGTGCAACATCGTGGTTTATCCTGTGAGCCGCCGCAGCTGAGAGCTGCCGCCGCTGAGTGCTCGCACCCTTGCTAACTTTGCATCATCGTGATTTGTCCTGTGTGCCGCCGCAGCTAAGAGAGAGCTGCTGCCGCGGAGTGCTCGCACCTTTGCTAACTTTGCATCATCTAATTTGTCCTGTGGGCCGCCACAGCTAAGAGAGCTGCTGCGGAGTGCTTGCACCTTTGCTAACTTTGCATCATCGTGATTTGTCCTGTGATCCGCCGCAGCTAAGAGAGAGCTGCCGCCGCTGAGTGCTCGCACCCTTGCTAACTTTGCATCACCGTGATTTGTCCTGTGAGCCGCCGCAGCTAAGAGAGAGCTGCTGCCGTGGAGTGCTGGCACCTTTGCTAACTTTGCATCATTGGATGTGTGCCTGTGGGCCGCCGCAGCTAAGAGAGAGCTGCTGCCGCTGAGTGCCCGCGTCTTTGTCAACCTTGCACCATCGTGAATCGTCCCATGGGCCGCCGCAGCTAAGAGAGCGCTGCTGCCGCCGCGAGCCCACCACGGAGCTGCACGACGAGTCATCGCCACCACCAGCCCGGGTCGCCGCAGCCGCGTGCTGCTGCCGCTGGGAGCCCGAGTGCCCGAATCATTGTGAGGGCACTTTGCGGACCACTGCCATCGAGAACTGTGGTCGCTGGGAGTCTGCCTGTCACCGTCTCCGCTTCTTCGAGAAGCTACGTGCTGTGTCCCCGTCCAACGGCAGGTATCTGGTGCGCAACGGGTCGCGTAGACCCAGGCCTTGAACTCAGTCCGTGCCACGTTCTGGTGAAAACGTATTGCCTTTTTAAGTCCCTACTGATTTACGTGCATTGTGACTGGTTAAAACGCTTTTGAGAGTCTCGTACTAAACCTTAGATAAAGATACAATTTTTTTCTATACCTACTTGAGTTGTGTCCTTTTGTGGTGTCGTTAGTGCCTTGTTGTGCATGGTCATAAATGCTTCACACACTGCCTCTGAGATAGGCCTAACTGCTCGTGCTACGTTACCACAGGGTTGAGCAGGGGTTATTCAAAGGGGGTAGCCCACTTGCCCTGACTTAGGAAGAAGGGTCCCTATTTGGACAGTGGCACCAGCCATTGCCAACTAGAGACCCCCATTTCTAACATTGTGCTACCGCACCTTGTAATAAATACACTCACAAAACAGTCTTGGCTCCAGCCAGGTTCGTTTCTAAATCCTCTTGCTCAGCTCTGGGTAGCTGTGGCTTCGAGCAACAAGGCTTAAACAAAGAAACTAGTGTAAAGCATTAGAAGCACCAAACCACAGAATAGGAAAGTCACATAACACGAACAAAATCCACCACCAATTTCTAAAAATAGAATATTTTTTTACAGGTTTTTAGACACCAAGATGGCCAAAATGCACCAGAGGGTTCCAGAGATATAGATTTTAAAAAGAAATGTACATCTTAGCTTTTTAGTCTAAAGTGCAATCAATCATTGGTAACTGTAAAGTTTGGAAACTTTTGAAAAATGTGTAAGACTTGTGTTTGACTACTCTGGCCCAGAAAGGGTGAATACTTCTTGCAGTGAGGAGGTAAATCAAGAATATTTGTACAGTTACCCGGTCACCAAAGCTATCTCAAGTCCAGTTCCACACTTTACATCAAAAGTACCATAGATAATGGAGTGGTCCTGATGCTGAGGATACAGGATGCTGAAAGATGCTCTGCGGTAGGACTGGGGTCTCCGGAGGGTTATTCCTTGGTCCACGGGTAAGGTGGGGCGACTTTAGCCACAGGGGTCGGTGTCCCTCAAAGTCCTCTTAGGGCCAGTAGGAGTCTAGCAGTGGCTGGGCTACTGATCTCTGGTCTCCTTTGGTGAGGGCTAGTGTTTGTTGTTGGCAACAATTCACACTTTGGTGACTTTCCTGGTTCAGGAAGACTTGGGTGCAACTTTTGAGTCCCGAGGAGAGGTGATTCTGTGAAAGTGGCTACTGACTAGCCAGAACGGGATACTACTGCTTTTATGGTCCTGGAACCGGGGTTTAGCCGACTTATCCTTGGAGTCACTGCTTTAGCCTGTGGCTCTAGATACATTTTTCCAAGAGCCAAGCACCTTAGGCACAGTCCTCTCTTCACTAGCCCATAGAGCAGCAGGTGTAGCCGAGAGATTGGTGCAGGCTCTCTTGACAGTTGCAGGGGTCAGCAAGGTAGTACTTCCTCCAGTCCAGATGTGATCTGAAGTTAAGGGTGCCATATTTATGCCCAGAAAGTGCCCTGGGGGATAATGTGGTCACTAGCCAATGGGCTACTAGGATTCTTTCCGCCTTCCAGCTATATGTGGCATCTGGCAATCCCAGAACGCACAATTCTGCCCAATTTCAAGATGCTTGAAACCTTCCTCTGTTTTAAGGAGCTTGGTAGCCTACCCTAGCGGAGTGATGTGACTACCTGTGGGCCCACGCAACAAACCAGTTTGGCTACTTGTTTCCCCTCTGTGTTTACACCGCTAGCCCGTTAACCTGAACAAAGGGTCTGCCGTTTTCAAGCGTGATCGCCATTTGCCCACCAAAGGCGGCTTTTCCTTTAATGCTCGCCTTTTGGGCGAGCACCATGTGTGGCTACCTGCAAGGGGAAGGTAACATCTCCCGATGTGGCAGGCCTCTATTGTTCATAGCTCCCCAGAAGGGCAGAAGGCTCTCTGGTGGCCAACAGCAAAAGATCCCTGGATAAACTGGGCAACAGATTGGCAACTTTCGTTAAAAGGGACATTCAATTTGACTTGTGCATCAAGTCTGATTTAATGCCACGATTAATTTGATACCTTGAAGTACCCATTTTAGTAGTCCCATTCAGAAGTTAGCAGGAATGAGATGCCAGCCTGTAACTCTGTACGAGTCAATGGGGTTGTTGGACTTGGCCCTTTTTGGCAGGTTCACCCCTAAACTTTTTGCCTTGTATGTTAGTAGTTTTAAGTCTCTGGGCACTTTAGCACTGTGGTCCAGTGTAAAGTGCGTGCGCGCTGTGTGCGTGTGTGGTGAGACTGGCCTGCCCTCCCATAGGAATGCATTGAGGATGAGTGTGTCAGTGGTAATTCCTGTTATGAGAGGCGCAGCATGGTCAAGTCTAGTATGTCTGAATTCGTGAGATTAAATGCTGCGCAATGGTGTGCGCAGATTTAAGGTGACTGGTAGAGAAATGCCACTTCTAGAAGTTGGCATTTCTGTGTACTGTGTGCCTGCCTGATGTGAATTGCATGTCTGGCTTGTGAGTGACAGGGGCTGGGAGGTGTGTGTGGCTCCAGGAGGGGCAGGGTGAGTCAGCGCAGGGCTGAATGGAGAGATCTCCATGTAGATGGGAGGGAGGAGTGCACCTGGGACCTGAATAGGGCTGGGCCTTCCCTCCACAATGCTGGCTCCACCCCCTGTGGTGCGTCTGATGTCCCTAGCCTGTCCTGTGAAAGGAGAGAGGAGCTGAGCAAAACAAAGTGCTCCAAAGCTCCCCCAAACCAGTTGCATCTGGTTTTCCCCCAGCCCTGTGCTGGGTGACAAAGGAAAAACTGTGTATAAAAGAAGGGCTGTGACCCCATGAAATTGTTCTTGTTCCTGGACTCGAATCTGCCAGGTGCGTGCTGCTGCTGGGGCCCAGGGGGGCTGCCATGAGGGCTTGCCTCCCTGGGCCCTGCCTTGCCCCTGGACCTTGAAGACCCTTTCTTGTGGGACCTTTTGTTTTATCTTTTACCTTAAAGGTTTTTTTATCCTAGCGCCTGGTGAGCGCTTCCCTTCCTTGCCTGCAGAGCGCTTTATTTCCCAGAAGAGGAGGTCTGGGGCTTCGCAGCATGGCGCTGCCGGTACCTTTATTCTAATACGGGTGCCCACCCCGCTCATTTGCCGTCCCGGCGGGTGCCCACCCCGCCGGTATCTTTATTCTAATGCGGGAGCCAACCCCGCATTTCGCCACCGCGGCCCGAGCCGCTTTTTTAACTTTCCTCCGGGCCGCTACCAGCGCGACCCCGAAGACAGGCATGGTTGCCTGGTTGAGGGTGGGACTTCCTGCTAGCGGCCGGAAGTCAGCCCGGGGCTCCCATGAGCCGGGGAAAGCCCCGCACGCCTGGAGATAGGAGTCCCGGGTCCCAGGAGGGGGCCCGGGTGAAGAGGGAGAGCAGCACGGGGCTCCCGTGAGGAAGGGAAGCCCCGCGGAGTGCCGGCCTTGCGGATGCGAGTCCCGGGTCCCAGGAGGGGGCCCGGGTGAAGAGAGTGATGCCGCCTCCCGAGTCCAGCCTGGAGACCGGACGAGTCCTGCGGCAGAGTCCCGGTGAGTGGGGACTCCCTGTTCTTGGTGCCCTTCGAGGCACAGTGCCATTTTTCTCATTTTGGGCAGCCCCGTCTTGCAGCGGGCCGCTCCAAGAGGGGCTTAGTTGTTTCGGAGCCTGCGTGGCTCCTACCATGGCGCATGAGTGTTCCCAGAGCCTAGATGGCTCCAACGTTTGGCCTAATTATTTTCAGAGCCCCGTGGGGCTCCAACGATGGCATCTTGGTTGATTAGAGGGGCCCGTGCTCCCCCAGTCCTACAGCTGCCCCGCCTGATAGAGGGCAGCTGCAACCTTTGCATATAGATTCAAAGGGCCCCGGGAGAGCCCAGGCCGCAGTTTTAACTTTCCCAGCTGCCCAGCAAGTAGTGGGCAGCTGCAACGTTTAGGCCTTTCTTCGGGGGCATTTCCTTGGTACGGGGTAGGAGGGAAATATACTCCTTTGCCCCAGATCTTCACAGCTGCCCAGCAAGTAGTGGGCAACTGCTACGTTTAGGTTTGCGCAGTTGCGCACCCTTGACTTTCGCTGCATAGGCAGCAGCCCTGACTCTTGGGACACAGGGCATTTGAGCCCCCTTTTTGAGA
Organism: Calotriton arnoldi; assembly: GCA_963921515.1. Taxonomy (NCBI): domain Eukaryota; kingdom Metazoa; phylum Chordata; class Amphibia; order Caudata; family Salamandridae; genus Calotriton; species Calotriton arnoldi. Next base: position 3,835,653 of record CAWUFW010000038.1, read on the forward strand.
TGGCCAGTTGGCCAGGGGGACAGAGAGGTTTATAGGGCGCCAGGCCCTAGTGTGCTTTATATGTTGGTAAAATTCTTTCCTAGGATTTATAGGCATGTGTTATACCTCTAACTATGGTTTATGATTATGAGGTTGTTTTGCATATCATGGTTTATGCTAGTGAGATTATGTTTCACTGAGTGATTTACGCCCCTAATGTGAGTTATACTTAGGAGGTTAGGGTCTAATGCGTTTAGACTTGTGAGGTGATGGCATAATGTGTTTATGCTGGTGAGGTTGGCGCAGAATGTAATTCGCGCCTGATGTGATACTGTGGATAATGTAGTTTATGTTGCAGGCTGATGCTAAGTACAGTGATTACCAGTGTTTACTGGATGTACGGTTATGATCTGTTTTACTTTTACTAAGTTCACTTTGTGAGAGTCTGACAGTGGTCCAAGTGGCCCTGTCATGTGTAAATAATTCCCTTGTAAATATGACCTAGTGCAAGGTGGCACCATGTATATTGTGTGAGTACTATTCTAATGTGTTATGAGAATACAAAGGCTATTTTTGATATAACCTTGTGTGGAGTTCCTTTTGTAGTGTGCCTAGGATATTGTTGCTGTGTGCGTGCGCAAACGCTTTACACATGGCCTCCGGGATAAGCCTGACTGCTCGTGCCAAGCTACCAAGGGGGTGAGCAGGGGTTATCTTTGGCATGTAACTCCCTCGCCCGGACTAGAGTGGTGGTCTCTGCCTGGCTTTGGCGCAAGCCTTAGCCAACCAGAGATCCCATTTCTAACAGGGGTTACTAGCTTTTCCACAGTAAAACAGCAATTTGGAAGATTTACTGTTAGGACCCATGAAAGTGTCACGTGGTGAGGATAGGCCTAGCAGAAACACCACCATTTACATGTTTGTGTTTCTTAAGTTGCCTTTCTCTTCTACACATGACGCTTGATATATGTTTGCGTGCGTGTCAATGCAGGATAACATTCTCTGAATCTGCATTGCTTACATTTCAACTTTGTAGGTACTCTAACATGATACCTTGAACATTCAGTACAAGGGATAATGTTCACTGCACACATATAAATGTTTTTTGTACAGTTGGCGACACTGTTATCCAACTAGAATTAACAATTGCAGCCTAAACAGAGGTTGCGACATGGCCACATGGGTTCTATTGTTATAAACACACAGCCACTTCCTTGTTTAGGTAGAGGAGCACTCAACTGACACTGCAGGGTTACTACATGTCGGAATTCCAGCTCAGCTGATTCCTGTGTACCAACCTGAGAGATGACTAGCTCTACACCAAGATGGACAGCCTGATGACACTTACCCACAGTTAACAGGGAGTTAGTCAACCCTAGAGGGATTTGGCAGATGACCCACCCTAGGCAAGACTAGGTTAGAGAGTGCTTGTTAGGAGTACACATATCCACAGGGCTTATATGCATGCACATATACACTATCTTAGCAGAATGGTGTAAATGCTTATTCTTTTCACTGTTCTTGTAATGCTAATTTTGGTAATCTGTTTCATTCTGCTCATAATCGCAGTGCATGTATTTTGACAAGAATCGCAACGCTAAAATAAATATTGTAAAGCCTTGCTGAGTATTTCTTGTGTACATCTTTGGTTATGCACGAGAATCCAAACTAAAATAATCTAGATCTGTTACCATGATTTCCTTGGGGAATCTGGGTTGTCATGTTCTGAGGTTGCACACACATTTGTTACCCTGTAAGGTCAGGGGTTCGGACGGTGCACTGTGAGCTACCAGGACTATAGGCCAACATATCCTGAGGGGGTGCAAGGAATTTGGCTCGCACCATCCCAATGTTTATAATGTCTGACAAACACAGTTTTACCACACTTTGGTACAAGCCGTACGACATGGCGCCGCCCATGTTAGCATTTGGGCTCTTATTTAATGGATCGCCTGAGTAGTTTTCTTTTGTGTACCCAAAGACCCCTACTCACCAATTAACAGGAGACGTCTTTGGTGTTAGCAAAAAATCCTCCTCAGCTGAGTAGATTAAATTCTATGTATTGGCTGTACATTGTTCAAGCTTGAATTGATCAAAGGATCTCCCCAGGGGAGTACCCTCTCTGATCCCACATATCCAAATGTCGGACACCGATGAAACGGTTATCAACATACTGGGTAACTGGAGACATGTGGTTACACAAACGTTGCTGCAACATGGTCTAACATAGACGGGTGGAGATGTTACCTTCATAGTCGAGGCTCACGAAGCATTCAGGACAAAGGTACTCTATTCATGGGTTACATTACCAGCAGTCAATACAACTATAAAGACTGTTTTACACATACACTGCAGATACAGTACCTAACAAGTAGGCAGCTTATGAAGCTCTAGAAGTACCATTAACTTACCAAGAACATCAAAAGTTGTTAAAAGGCAGTCTACCACATATACATGCAAATGTTAGACTAGATCCCCTTAATAATGATGGAGCAACATGGCCAATCTTAGCCGGATATACAACATATCAAGATCTAAATATTCTAAGAGCTCCAGAACTGCACACATTATACACAGATCTGGTCAAAACATTTAGATGTTTAACACAGTTTGTCTTGTGAACAAGGACAATAAATGGCTGACTTGAGCATATGTTCGACAGCGCCAGGATACCCTTTGGGCGACACTGCGCTTTACAAGTGCTTAATACAATACAATACAATAAATCCTGTGAGGGCTGCTCAAGCTGCGCAACCACAATTGGCTATACCATGCATTAATCCACAGACCATCAATGCCATTATGGGTAAAATACCCGCCAGATGAGAGGAGGTTCAGTTCTGGATCGCACAACAAATAAGCCAGCTTGAAGCAGTGTTTCCCCATACGAGGCCTCAGTAAAAACACAGAATTCTTACAATCTGCTCGACAATGAGGATGGCTGCCCCTGTGGAGGACTGCACCACATGGGGTACAGTCTTATCTGCAATATATACCAGAGCTCACAGTACACCCTTATAAGCTGTTTTGCGAGACATGCTTAAACAGATTCAAAATGAGTATGGGGCCGCCCCTACTCTAGATCTGGAGATGAAACTGATGGGCAAGTTTGCCGCAGTGTCCGCCAATATGTTAAGTAACATTAAAGGGGAAGCAACAGCGGTTGGCTATATGTCAGCGCCTACGGGATTTGACTCCGGGACAACAGGAGTGCAAATTACCAACATTTTTCTAATAAACTCATGCAACAGTGGGTAGAGATAATTTGGGAGCCACACCTTGTAAACCTCAAATTAAGAGTAATTCTGATGAGGAAAACTCTAGGCAAGATCCCGACTCTTCTACAAAGAAGAAGTGGTATAATAGGAAACAAAGAAAAGACTAAGTCACAGGGTGGGTATCCTCAAGAGGAGGCCACTGAAAAAAGCTAAAATATGCGCAACCATGACAATCTTAAAGCGCCTGACAGGTATCAGGATACTGATACACGCTCATCTCATTCCTTTCAGGAGACTTCTGGGACATGATTGGAGCGAGAGGGACGGTCAGAGCGCAGATCTGAGAAGTAAGTGAACTCGTCCGACTACATAATAAAAAAGGAAGATAAACCCAAACAGTCAAAACCTCAATTCAAAAAGAAGGTGGTAGCTGGACTGAAAGTCAAGCATGCCGCTGATAGTGAGGACACTGCTTCTGAGTGGGGTGTCGGCTCGGACCATGCTCGACAGCACAGCAGAAGTCACAACAGTTCATCGGAACTTGATAGATTGTCTGGTGGGTGTAGCGTTAAATGAATATATCCAGGTGGAGACACCGGATACTAGGGTAAGTGTCCAACTTTGTTTATACGTGATGCAACGCCAATTGGAGGGGGACGTACCTAAAAATATTAACATTCTCTTTTGGGAGAACTGGTCATTCGGCTACAATATTCTTTTGCCCGAAAAGGACTGGCCACCTAAATTTGTGATGCAATGCCTTAAAGGAGAAATGGTAATTTTACCTGCCTTTTCCGACCTCGTCCCAGAATCAATTAAACATTCATACGCCAAGGAGTGGGCGTTAGAATTAGCTCCTGCGTTATACCCCAACCATGTGGAGTGAGATGACGGTTCCCTTTATCATGAAATACCATTGAAGTTGACCCCACGACCTCAGACAATACCCCTTCACAAATGAGGCCAAAAAACAAGTTAGATAGATTCTTACACAACTTGAATACCAAAGTGCAATAGAAAGTTGCACCTCTCCTATGAATAACCCAGTTTCCAGTTATGAAACCAGACCATTCATATTGTCTAATATTGCACTACAGACATTTAAACAGAGCTACACAAACATTTGCAGTACAGAACGCGCACAGCGCAGCACTAAATAATAATATAGTGCGTGAAAATATAAACAAAGTTGAATATCTCAAATGGATTTTTGCGCCAGAATATAGCACCTGGCAGTAAGCATCTTACCGCATTTTCCACGCTGGGTTCTCAACGGCAGTTGGCTATATTTCGTTTGCCCCAGGGGTACAAGTATAGCCCCGGGTAGTTCTCAGCACGAGTTACATAACTTTTACAAGAATTTGACGAATAGGCATTGTCCTATGTCGATGACATTTATTTGACAGAGGATGACCTATCTACACACTTGACAAGAGTAGATCGCATAGTGTTGGGATTTGCTCGCATGGACTACAAAATTAATTTTATAAGATCAAATTTTGCCCAATTTAATGTTCCGTTTCTAGGATATGAGCTGTCAAGTGAAGGCAAAGAAGTGTGCGCTGTTACAACCACCAAACTCACTGAAGAAACTTCAATCCATATTAAGATTCCTAAATTTTGGCAGCACATACATTTCAGATTACGCAGAACGGGTTAAACCATTCTACGACTTAATTCGCTCAGATTTTTCAACTACACATTGGACAGCTGAACATACACAGATCTTATGTTCAGTACAAGCTGACATGCTAGCTTCAAAACACGTACACATGTGTAAACACCACAAACCTGGTGATCCTGGTGGTACGAAAGCACCATTCATAAGCCAATCTGTTGTCCCAGTGGCGTTTTATCAATGTATAAGTGCACTTAAAATAACTTACTATAACATAGGCTAAAACTTGTAATTAACTTATCTTTGCAATGTGCTAATTATGCAGAAAAGGGTGTGTTTTGAATAACATTGTTTGCTAAATACTAGAATGTTGCCCACTTTCTTTTGTCAAGTGGAAAACTCTTTAATGTTGTCCATTCAACCTCCTTTGCTTAAAGTTGGTTTATACCTCAATTTCACTTGTTGTATACATTTTCTTTGAATATTCTGAAGGGAGCATAAAAGCAAGGCCAAATTACCTTTGCACAATAAATCCTATGAGATGTCATGGGAGACCTCCCTGATTACACTGAAAACAATCAACGCAATCCACCCAGTAAAACATTCCCTAGGGTTCAAAGGCAAATTGAATGTTTAAAACTGCAATGGAAAGCAAAAAATTAAGGTCTTCCATTGTGAAGTGGAAAACAAGTTTGGTTCATTCAACCGCCTCTGCTAAAAATAGGGTAGTATCTCTATTTCACTTGTTGTATGTATTTTATTTTAATATTCTGAAGTAAACATAATAGCAAGGCTCAGTTGCCGTTGCAGATTAAATAGATATGTGATGGCTTGGGTGAGCACCCTGTTGACGTCGATCTACTGAAAACGATATACACAAGCTACCTAGTAAAACATTCCCTATGCTACTGTACACAGTTATCAAAAAGTACAAATATTCTGAATCTTTTGTATCAAAACACAGTTGAAATAAGAGTGAGCAATTTTGTTAAATGCAAGAAGATAAATAGTTTTTTTCCTTTTTAAATTATATTTAGCTATTATCATAGTAAACAACACAAGATGGATTCTGGCTCATCAGAAAAAAACAGATGCAATATTACACAGCATATAAGCAGAAATGCACAAAGGGTGTACTGCACTTGAACGGCATGTTCACATGAAAAAGAAAAAAATAGTCAATATGACTACATTTAAATAAAAAGTCTGCAAAAGTAACTTATAAAATTGAGAAATTAGAGGACTATACAGTTTGATACAGTACAGTGGTCTTAGCATAAGAATATACTTTTCTTATTCGAGGAGGGCCATGGGCTGATTTCATGTTCAGTTTCTTACCTATTAGAGTGTTCAGAAAACAAAATGTCGAGTTAATGGTGTGTTTTAAGAGGAACAAAACAACTCCACTAATTATTCACTTTCTACACTGTTTTCGCAAAGAGTTTGCAATATCGTTTTAACACAATTCTCACTTCATCCCCTGTAATTAGAATGGTAATAGATTGTTTTAACTTGTACTGCCACATTTGTTTCTTCGCTAATTAACACTGGCAGGCTGACGTACATTTCTTCTTTTCCATGTTGCTTTAACTAACTTTAATTACAGGAGATCAAATATTGCTCATCTAAGGAGTGCTTCGGGATACATTATTCATTTGGTGCCTTGGAACTACAGGCTCATTAATTAAAGAGACTCCGACACAATGAAAGATAATAATCAAAACGTACATGATACTAGGGATTTGGAGCGAAGCTTTGTTACAATTAGTTTCTGACTCAGAAGAGTTTTTTTTTACTAGTGAAAGGAGAAATGGACAAGTAGATACTACAACTAGTATGCATTGACTGATATACTACAACTAGTATGCATAACCTTGTTGTGTGTTACGCTTACTTCAAATTGGTAAGCACAGATACATTCTAGTGACTAGACCAATATCACATGTATAAGGAGGGCGTATCTGAGGAGCATAACTGTTAAGATATACATCTAGACAGGTCAACTTGGGTATCGAGCAATCCAATAACTCTCCCCTGCAACGGATTCCAAGGCTCTGTTTGATGAAACATAACAAAAGTCAGAAAGGTAAACACATTATAAATAATAACAATGTGCATTAAGAAAAAGAGAAGGTGTCAGGCTGCAGAGTCCATATAGCATGAAGTGGATGTACATTAAGAGTGCTGCAAAGAGTATAATAACGGTACTGGATGAGATCTGCAGATACAGTGAGGAAACTGTACAGCTGGAAAACCTTTTGTTCTGTTCACGAAGAACCCATTTCTTCAAGTCTTAGTAGTCGCAAATATTTTTTTGCAGTCATTTCCCTTTTTCATTTCAATAAATAAAACTTCTCTGGCTGCGACTCAGCTATACAAGCGGAGGTGGGTGGTTTCATCTCAACTTTGGTGGACAAGTTTGTTTTCCATACAAAAAGATTTTGAGGTGATTTTTAAGTGATTATTTACTTGAATGACCAGTGGACCCTCCATAAAGGCGGACACAATATAAACAAGTACCACTTTGTTTTTTCCTTTAAAAGTAGATCGGTGCTATTTTGCGAAAAAATAGTTAATCTTTATAGTCTTTAAATTAACCCCCCCAGACAACGATCTCCCGCCATCGTTACTCTGTTCCTCCTTTGTATTTTGTAGACAAAGATGTGTCATGAGTTCGAACATGCGCACCATGTTCTACTTCACTGTCAAAGGTTTTATCACACAATTTGCATGGCCATTTGGATTTTTCATCCAGCACAGTATCTGCCTTCACATTCTGCTCTCCGTGTCCACTGTTCTCAAGTGGATCGAGTTCCTGGCTCTTTTCTTCTTCTTCGAGGTCCTCAGACTCCTTCACTTTGTGTACAATAAAGAGATGTCTATTCAAGGAGATCTGGGAGGTATAGCACAAGCCACAATGCAAGCACTGGAAGGTTGACTTGTCAGTCTTGTGCTGTGGTATGTGTTCCTGAAATCCGGCCTCTGTGCCTGTGGAGAATCCGCATTTCGCACATTTATAATGCAACCTGGGTTTCTTTGCAGGGGGTGCTTCAGCAGTATCCGTGATTTCAGTCTTGCTCAAAGCCTCTTCGGCTACCCCTTTCTGTGCTTCAACCTTTAAAGTAAATACATATTGTTATCGTCATGAAATTAGCAGCTAAGCAAGTTTTAATTCATGTGTTCTTCTGATTTCTAAATGACATTTAATATGACATTTTTATTCAAGGAATTAATGTTGTGCAAACTTAAGCCAAGGTGACAATGAGCTGTTGCACACAACCTTAATGGGAAATAGAGGTACACATAGTACATTTAAATTTTTTTTTACAGGAATGTCAACACTCAATATTCTTTTTGTGCTTTACACTTATCATTTACATAGAGAACACTCCCCAAAGAAGTTCCAGTTGTTCTTCTCCATCAAAGTAATTGCGGCAGTATCAATGGTCTATTTGATGATTAGTCCAGGACATTGTATGCTAAAGCAGACCTGTCTGACCTACACAAGATCGCAAAAATGGCATTTGGTTGGTGCAAAGTCAAAAGGCATAAGGCATTTGGTTCCCCCTTGGTTAAACACGTCAGGGTGTATAGTTTAAATCGCAAGATCAAACCAAATAAGGAATTCTGAATCTGCTTAGCATTATTGCCCATCGAAAACGTCTATTTCACAGGCCATAATTCAATGTGAATGGTTGTAAAAAAAGAGAAATCAAGAACTTCATAAGCATAGAAAGTAGGCTTTTAATAGTACCCATAAAGTGGAAGGATAATGTAACTTACCCACTAAGCATCTGTTCTTGGCATGTAGAGCTGTAGATTCACATGCTTTGCATACTCCTGCCATCTAGTGTTGGGTCCGGATGTTTGCAAGTTGTTTTTTTCCCGAAGAAGTAAGGTGACTCCTCCGTTCGGTGATAGTGCGCATGGGCATCGACTCCATTGTTAGATTGTTTTCCCGCAGAGGGTGAGAATGGAGTTAGTAAAGGTAGATGTCCATGCGTATGTATGTAAAGTAAGAAAACTGCAACGAGTATAGGTACCCGGGGAGGCGGGTGGGCGCATGTGAATCTACAGCTCTACATGCCAAGAACAGATGCTTACTGGGTAAGTAACATTATCCGTTCGAGGCATGTGAGCTGTAGATCACATGCTTTGCATAGACTATACAGCAGTAAACTCCCAAAGCGGTGGCTAACCTGTAGCTGTTGCAGTTGTTTGAAAAAGTGTTTTAAGTACTGCTTGGCCTATATTAACTTGTTGCCTCACTAACACATCCACACAATAGTGTTTGGTGAATGTGTGCAGTGTAGACCACGTTGCTGCCTTACAGATGTCAGCTAGGGAAATATTCCCCAAGAAGGCCATAGTAGCCCCTATTTTGCAGGTGGAATGCGCTCTAGGGGGTATTGTCAAGGTTCTTTTCGCTTTCACATAACATGTTTGGATACATTTCACGATCCATTCTTGCAATGCCGGATTTAGAAATGGGATTGCCTTTGTGTGGTGGCGAAAAAGCAACAAAGAGCTGTTTTGTCTTATGAAAATCTTTTGTTCTTTCTATATATTAGAGCTCTTCTAACATCTAGTGTGTGTAGAGCTCGTTCTGCTACAGAATCAGGTTGAGGAAAGAACATGGGTAACCCAACTGATTGATTGATGTGAAAAACAGAAACCACTTTAGGAAGAAATTTGGGATTGTTTCGAAGAACCACTTTGTCTTTGTGAATTTGAAAGAAAGGCTCTTGTATAGTTAGTGCCTGGAGTTCACCAACTCTCCTTAAGGAAGTGATTGCATTACGAAAAGGAACCTTCCATGAGAGAAATTGTAGTTGACACTTGTGCATTGGTTCAAAAGGTGGACCCATTAGCCTCGTAAGGACTATGTTCAAGTTCCATACTGGTGCAGGTGGAGCTCTTGGTGGTATTAGTCTTTTTAGTACTTCCATAAAGGCTTTAATCACTGGTACTCTGAATAAACATAAGTGTTGTCTGTTTTGTAAGTACGCAGCTACTGCTGCTAAATGCAATCGAATGGATGTGTAAGCTAATCCAGATTGCTGTAAGTGTAAGAGATAACAGATGTTGTTTTGCACTGAAGCATCAAGGGGATTGATATTGTTGTTACAGTATATAACAAATTGTTTCCACTTTGCTGCTTAACACGCCCTAGTAGTAGGTTTCCTAGCCTCCTTTAGGATATTTATACAGTCTGGTGGTAATTGTAAATAACCAAACTCTATGACTTCAGGAGCCAAATCACTAGGTTGCGTTCCTTGGGATTTGGATGCCTGATTCCTCCATGGCTCTGAGTGAGGTGACTGGAGTTGAGATTCAGCTTTTGGTGTGGAACTACTGAGAGCTCTAGCAGGGTGGTGAACCAAGGTTGACGTGCCCATGTGGGAGCTATGAGAATGAGTTTGAGGGATGATTGTCTGAGCTTCCGAACTACCAGCGGAATGAGTGGGAGAGGCGGAAAAGCGTAAGCAAATATCGCTGACCAGTTCATCCATAGGGTATTGCCTTTGGAGAGCGGGTGTGGGAACCTGGAGGCGAAGCTTGGTCATTTTACGTTTTGAGCTGTGGCGAACAGGTCTATGTGAGGAAATCCCCATTCCTGAAAGTAGGGAAGAAGAATCTGGGGATGAAGTTCCAACTCGTGGATTTGCTGTCTCTGCCTACTGAGAGGGTCTGCAATTTGATTGTTTACTCCTGGAAGATGTTCTGCTAGGAGATACATTTTGTGATGTATGGCCCATTTCCAAATTGCTTGTGCTAGGCTTGACAGTTGGAGAGAGTGTGTCCCTCCCCCCCCCGTTTTTGTATATAGTACATAGCTGTCATGTTGTCTGTGCGGACTAGGACAGTTTTGCCTATTAGGTGAGTTTGAAAGGCTTTGAGCGCTAGAAACACTGCTAGTAGCTCTAGGTGATTTATATGGAGGCTGTTTTACTTTAGACTCCATAATCCTTGGATTGTGTGACTTTGTAGGTGAGCGCCCCAACCAGTGAGCGATGCGTCTGCTGTTAGCAAGGTCTGTGGAACAGGGTCGAGAAAGGGCCGCTCTATAGATACATTTTGGGGGTGTCACCACTGCAGAGAGCGATGGGTGTGGCCATCTACCAACACTAGATCGGTCAACTGACCGTGCGACTGGTTCCACTGACTTGCTAAGCATTCTTGAAGGAGGCGCATGTGAAGTCTTGCATGGGGAACAATTATAATGCAAGAAGCCATCATCCCTAGCAGTTGCATGAATACTTTTGCTGGTAATGATTGGTTGTGCTGAAATTGAGTGAGAAGGGACTGAATACTGTGAATCCTGGCTATATTGTGAGAGGCTAGAGCTTTCTGAGCGTCTATCGTGGCTCCCAGATAAGTTTGTGTGTTGGAAGGCTGTAGATGAGACTTCAACACATTTACTGTAAACCTTAGTTGGTGAAGTAAGTGAATAGTGGTTTGAGTGTGTTGGAGACACATTTGGTAAGTGCTGGCTTTGATGATCCAGTCGTCCAGGTATGGATGTGTTGTCTTCTCAAATGTGCTGCTACTACTGCCAGACATTTGGTAAATACCCAGGGAGCAGTGTTGACTCCAAACGGTAGTACTTTGAATTGGTAATGATGACCCGCTATCATGAATCTGAGGCATTTGCGATGAGTGGGACGAATTGGAATGTGGAAATATGAGTCTTTTAAGTCTAGAGTAGACATAAAATCGCCCTGCTGTATAAGTGGGAGCACATGTTGAAGTGTCACCATATGGAAATGCTCTGAAAGTATGTAGAGGTTTAGGTCTCTGAGGTCTAGAATAGGTCTCAAGGAGCCGTCCTTTTTGGGGATGAGAAAGTACAGGGAGTACACGCCTGTTTCTTGCTGTTGTAACGACACAGGTTCTATAGCTCCTTTGGACAGGAGAGAATGGACCTGTTGCTGAAGTAGATGTAAATGTTCTGGTGACATTTTGTGAGAACGTGGTAGAATGTTTGGAGGATTGTTGGTAAGCTCCAGGCAATAACCATGTTGGATAATTCCTAACACCCATTTGTCTGTGGTGATAGATTGCCAAATGGGGAGGAATTGTAGAAGACGTCCCCCGACAGGTGTTAAATGATCGGGGGGAAGTGTAGGCAAGTCACTGCTTGTTGGGGGAGGGGGAATTACGTGGTGTGGAACCCCTGCCTCGAGCTTTGTTGTCGTTGCCTCTGTATCCTCCTCTAAAGAAGCCTCTTGTTGAGGAAGATTGATTGTTGCCTTTGTAGGAGGCGGCAGTATTGTCTGAGGACATGGTTTTCGACCCTCCACGGTGGAAGGAGCGTCGAAAGGAGCCCCAATTAGAGGGAGACTGAAGAGCTCCCATAGACTTGGCTACTTCTGTGTCCTTTTTAATTATTTCTAATGACTTATCTACTTCGGGCCCGAAGAGATGTTCCTTGTCAAAAGGAGTATTTAAAATAGACTGTTGTACTTCCGGTTTGAAACCAGAAATCCTCAACCATGCATGTCTCCTTAATAACACACTTGTGTTGATCTCTCTAGCTGCGGTGTCTGCAGAATCTAAAGCGCTTCTAACCGAGGAATTGGATAGGAGTTTCCCTTCCTGGACTAAATCCTGGGCTTTTGCTTTGTGCTAATCTGGGAGGTGTTGTAGCAATTGGTCCATCTCGTCCCAGTGTGTCCTATCATATCTGGCTAGCAGGGCCTGGGTATTGGCAATGCGCCGATGATTTGCTGCTTGGGCGGCCACTCGTTTACCGGAGGCGTCTAATAGTTTTGACTCTTTGTCTGGAGGGGGAGCATCCCCTGTAGTTTGTGAATTGGCCCGTTTACGGGCATTAGAGACCACCAAGGAGTCTAGTGGTAACTGTCCTTTAATAATGACTGGATCTGATGGAGCAGGCTTATATTTTTTTATCAATTCTGGAGGTGAGAATGCGAGCACGCACTGGATCTTTAAAGGTATCATCAGCATGTCTCATCATACCTTTAAGCATAGGTAGTGTGTGGCTAGCCCTTTGTGTGCTACTGAGCGTTTCAAATAGGAAACTTCCTCTAGAGATTCCTTGTGTAACTGTACCCCATGATATTCTGCAGCTCTAGCAAGTAATTCTAGATATCCTACATTGTCGTCAGGAGGGGAAGGCTTTTCAGGGTAAAGATTTGGGTCGCTGTCTGTAGGTGAATCTGTGTTATAATCCTTCCAGGGGTCTATAGGTAAAATATTGTCCTCCTCATCTCTATCATCATCATCATCATCATCAGGTGGTGGTGGAGAGTTAGTTGGTGTAAACAGAAAATGCTGAAAAGGTGGAGAAGTTGGTGTAGGGGAACGTGGTGGAGGAGGAGGGGAGGAGTTAGTACCTACATTCTTCCTCTTCAAAGGAATATGGTAAATGGTATCCTCTGACTTTTTTGGTTTGTGTTTCTGAGGTGATTTAGTAAGAACATGTCCTGTATCTGGAGTTATATAAAGTTTCTGTTGTTTTGAGTCCGATTTGGGTGTTGGGGCGTCAAAAATCGGATCCTGCAGCTTCAGAGGATTAGTTTTAGGTTTCGGCACTGAGGATTTGGGTGCCGGGATAGAATGACTTTTCTGCGCGGAAGGTTTCGGTGCCGAAGGAGGATTCGTTTTTGGTGTCAATGATTTCAGCTCCGAAACGGTTTTTGGCTTCGAGCCTGAAGGTTTTGGCTCAGTGCCAGACTTTGGCCGACTCGATCACGAGCCAGAAGGCTTAGTGAAGTGTTTCGGTGCCAAGCCGTCAGAAACATCTTGTTGGTGCCGACCGTGGCCGGAAGGCGGGGGTGGGACCGAAGCCTTTTGTTTCAGCTGAGTTGGAGTATGGATCAAGGGGCGTTCGGTACTCACAGGACGTTGACCTTGTGGAAAGTCTTCTTCTATCTCTGAGTCCAATTCTGGGATGGAGGCAAGTTTCTGGTTCTTCCTCGGCCCCTTTTGCGTCGAATTCGTGCTTGGATTCTTCGCCGAAGATGTCCGGCGTGTATTCGACTTTTTGACTCTGCATTTCGCGACGTCGAGCCAGACGATCACAGAGCGTTTTCTTCGATCGGAACGATCTGCATGCGTCGCAGTCCTGTTCGTTGTGCTCCGGAGACAAGCACAAGTTGCACACTTCGTGCAAGTCGGTGCGTGGATACGTGGCGTGGCACAGATGGCAGTATTTGAATGGAGTCCGTTCCATCGACTGCGAAGTGGATCGACGCGGTTAGGCTGGACGGCCTTCCCAAAGATCTTCGATCAAAATAGAGGTTTTCCTCGACGGATACGATACACGGAGAAGTGGGATACATGTTCGAAACAATACCAACGCGGGTAGAGTGGATTGCTCACCGAAGGGGAACCCGAAGAAACGGTTTCGTAGCAGAGCGCAGCAATACACGTCCGAACCTGATAACAGAAAAAACCAATCTAACAATGGAGTCATTGCACATGTGCCCATGCACACTATCACTGAATGGAGGAGTCACCTTACCTCGTGACTGGAAAGACTTCTTCGAAGTAAAACAACTTGCAAACATCCGGACCCAACACTAGATGGCAGGAGTATGCAAAGCAAGTGATCTACAGTTCACATGCCTCGAACATAGATGTTACCTGTGCACTGACACTCAGGAAAATTCGCTCGTTCGTAAGGATTTATTTCTACAGAACTGCGGCGCGATGGAAACTTGAAAGTTCCAGCCAGTATTTCTAACGCAGAATACTTTATATGCCTTCAGCCGAGTAATTAGGCTTTCAACACACTTTCAGTGCTGTTTTCTCTCTCCCGGTCATTAGGAGCCACGTGGGCCCTAGCATAACTCCAGCCTCTCATAAGGGGCGGCTTATGATCCCCTCACCCACCCTCACACCACAGTCCTGATGAAGACCCCGGCATAAGGATTTCAATAGCCTACGGATATATTGGGGTCGAAACGTCGACAATTTTTACTCAAGCCAGTTTTAACATCAGAGATTTAGTACTGTGTTAACTATTACCATGGCGATACAAGTTTTTTTGTGTATATTGTGATTAATAGGCTCAATCAAGGAGCCACATGTTTTTTTGAGTAATATATTGTTTTGATGCAAACTACACTCTTGAAGTCACTACCCTTACCTCACCTGAATCACTCACTTCACCTTCCCCTTTTTCCCTTTTCCCACCTAGGGATATCATTGTATATAATATGAATTATGTCAATAATAGACTAAGCTCAGTGTGAATTAAACACTAAGAGCAACAAAATACCTTGTGTTTCAGTTTTTTGGTAATCACTTTGTAATTTTGGACTTTGAATTGTATGGTCGTTTTCTGGGACCACTGTTCTTATGTAGTGTCCTTTACCCAGGTCCCAGAGACTAGTTTTGGGTTTACCCTGCTTAGGTAACTAACGCAGGAAAAGAGGGCAGACAAAATAAGTTAATAGGCAGCTGTCCGTTAAATAATGTAGCAGTCTAGATTGATTTACATGAGATGCAAACAAGCATTAGCAAATGAGGGGTCTAATGCTGTAATAAAAATTGGTTTTGCGCAGTCCAAAAGAAACTAGTTACTTACCTGTAACAATAGTTTTGCAGCTTGACTCCTCGAGATTCACATACTATACATATACCCCCCCACCTAGTGGTTAGAGTCGGAAAGTGTGTTTTAACATTTTTTTTTAAATGGGTGTGTGCTACAGGCCATGAAACACGACTCATAACTCAAAGTGCAAACAGTACAAACAATAAATCAGTGTTCAGTCAATCACTTGGTTTTATAATTAAAAGTAGTATTTGATTTTGAACTACGCATATCCCTTTACAACGCATGCATATACAACGAAATTGCAAGTATATATCAGGCAAGTGAAACCCCCATTTATATATATTATATATACATACATATACACACATATACATATATATACATACATCTATATTAGGAATTAGGCAAAGGGTGCCTTAAAGGTTTAGGGGTGGGTAAGGGTAATGGCTGGTAAAGGTGTTTTTTAAGGTTTAGGGGTGGGTAGGGGTATTGGGTTGATAAGGGAGTTTTTACTAATCTTCTTAAGAACTTGGGGCAAGACCGGTATAGGTGGAAAGGCATACAGGAGTCCAGAGTTCCATTCTAAAAGGAATGTGTCTCAGAGTGAGAGCCACTTTGAAAACTCCAACCCTCAGAAGTGCTGACATTGCGGGTTCTCGGAGGTGGCAAACAGACCGAGCCAAGGTTCTCCCCATTCCTGGAAGAGACCTCTCGCCACCTCCAGATGTTTTTGCCATAGAGGTTTGCAAGGCCTGAATGGCCCCAAGGCTCAGTTTGTCCGCCCTGGCGTTTAAGTAGCCGATCAGATGCTGTACCACTAGGAAAATGTCCTGGAGCTCCAGCCAAGTCCAGAGGTAAAGAGCCTCCTGCCACAGGTTCCATGATCACACCTTGCCCTGTTTGTTGCAATACCACATGGAGGCAGTGCTGTTCGTGTACATCTGAACCAGCCTCCTTCAACAGATGGAAGGAAGGCTTTCAATGCCAAGTGGATCGCTCTCAGCTCCAGCAGATTGATATGAAGCTGAGATTCTGCAGGAGACCAGAGTCCTCTGATCCCCACCTCTCCCAGATGGCCACCCTCAACCCAGAAGTGATGCATTAGCCACCACTGTCAGCTCTGGGCTAGGAAGAGAGAGGGGACTGCCACTGACCCAATCAAGGTTCGTCAACCACCACTGCAGATCTTTTACAGTCTCCTTCAAAATCTGGATCAGGTCGGAGAGGTTTCCCTGGCCCTGCACCCACAGGGATTTCAGATCCCACTGCAGACCCTGTATATGCCAACAGGCGTGCTTTACCAGCAGGATACCATTAGACCCAGCAGCCTCAAAGTCAATCTCACAAAAATCCAGGATTGATGCTGACACATTAGGATCAGAACACGAATATCCTGGCCTATCCGCTCCGGAGGTTAAGAGCGGAACTGCTCTGTATCCAGAATGGATCTGATAAAAGGGAGCATCGGGAAAGGAGTCAGATGTGACTTCGGCATGCTGACAGTGAACCCCAGCAAGTGCAAAAGGTTCACTGTAGTCTGGAGGTGGGTGACAGCTGCCTGGGGCGAGTCAGCTGTCGAGGTAGTGGCAGACTGGAACCCCCAACCTCTGAAGATGAACTGCCATCACTTTTGTGAACACCAGAGGAGCGCTGGTGAGGCCAAAGGAAATTGCAGCAAACTGAAAATGATCGAGGCCAACTGTGAACCACAGGTAATGCCTTTGGGCTCGCAAGATAGGGATGTGAAAATAAGCGTCCTGCAAATCCAACGCTATTATCCGGGCCTCCAGGGCAGACAAGAGCTGAACCAAGGTGAGCATTTTGAATTTCTCTTTCTGCAGAAAGGCGTTGAGAGGGCATAGATCTAGGATAGGACGATGTCCTCCATCCTTTTTTGGCTCCAGAAAGTAGCGGGAATAATAACTACATCCTACTTCTGGTGTAGGCACCCTCAAGATGGCTCCTTTGGCCAAAACAGCCTGCACTTTCTGATGGAACAAGGGGAGGTGGTATTCCATCGGCTGTTCTTGGATTGGTAGCAAAGGCGGATGGGTTTCCACCAATGGTAGGGTTGTACACCTTCTGCACAATCTGAAGCACACACTTGTCGGGCAATTATGTGGTGCACAGGAGCCGCTGTGCAAGGTTTAGCCCAGGCTCCCAGGAGAATGTCCATGAAGGCCTCACTGAAGGGGAGTAAGGGCTCAGCTGAACCCGCTCCTAGGTGAAGCATCTCAGTCTAGACGATGGTCTTGACCTCGACTGCCAGCAGTTGCAGGTCAAGGAGCTCAGCTGCCTTGTACATCACAATGGCAAAGGATACGTCTTCCTCCCAAACAAGGCAGAGAGGGGAAAGCACACGAGAGTCTGGGTAAGTGCCCAACCTGCTGGTACCACCCAACTCCTCGTACCAGTTTTCAGCAGGATCAGGGTCCTCTCCCCCATGGGACCAAACCCTTCTTCCTCATCTCCCCCTTTAGGGAGAAAGGGACTATCTAGTGGTAGGATCTGGACGTCACTGGCAACATCGGCTCGGAGTTGGGTATGATGATGGTCTAGTCATCGACTGGCACCGGGAACAGGAGGGGAAGGAGCCATGGAGGAAGGCACATGTGTCCGGATCCAGAGGGCCCAGTTGGCTTCAGGGCGCTAGCTGAGCAACGTGAGGGGAGTTCCAAAGCACCCTCTTACACCTCTAAAAAACCTATTGAGACTATTGCTGACTGACTAGTATTTAGACAAAATGGTGATAGCATGCAGCATAAATCATAAAATAATACTATGTTCTGCAAGCACATATTTTTATATCTTCAGGAAGCACATTAATGCTTACTTAATGAAACCCTGTAGCACAAAATTCTAAACTATTTAGGGCTCAATTCTCAAAGCTTTTTCCTGCAAGCGTCTTACTCATAAAAAATCAGGAATAGGGCAATCAGACATCGGGGTTAAAGCTATAACTTCCCAAATAAAAAGCTTTGTGAATCAATACATCCAGTGCTTAATGCCACTCTTCACATGTGTATGTGCTCTCCCACTTTAAAATGGAATAACTTAAAAACAGGAGGCAGTAGTACGCCCCCATTACCAGATTAATCAAAATGAGAAATATGTATGAGATCTATGTGAGTTAATACAACATCAATATTAGGGTACACAAGAACAGATATTAGTTAAATCGTTACTTCAACTGGCTTTTTTTCTGAAGTCTTCTCTCCAGGCTCCAGGTTTGACATGTCTGTGACATCTGGATTTTTGATACCATGCATTAGACTGATATGATTCTCAAGCATGAAGGGCTTAGCAAAGGTTTGCTTTTCTTCTGTGCAGTAACTGTAAAAAAGAAGTAAAAAATGAAATTAAACCAGACGCAAGTGCAACCAGGCACAGGTACACTGACTTTCATTTGGTCACTTACCGTACAATACTTCAAATTCGGGCTCATGTCCCAGTACTATGCATTTTACCCAACAAATTTTGGAGCGGGGACTAACTCAAAACGCTTTTCAAATGATAAAACACATACTGAACCGATTATATTTCAAATGCAGAGTAATCTCAAACTTCAGGTTAAGAATCTTGTTACCACATCACTTGTCTTGGGAAGTGGCCTCTGTCATGTTTTAATGTAAGGTGGTGATGCTATCTGTCATTGTATTGTTCCTGGTTTGCTGGGTGCTTCCACTTCCAGAAACTAGCTTGGAGATTCTGGAAGCTGGGAGTAGGCAGTTGACTGGGGATCAGGGGCTGACCAGGGGCCGATCCGGTTATCTCAATAAAGAAGTTACCTATACATTTCTGGGGTGTCTACTTCCAAAATTGGCGACGAGAATGGGATGCCAGAGGAAAAGTCACAAGTGAGGATGTGGTGGCTTGGAAAGGACCTCGGATAGTTTTTGGCCATTCCACACTACCGTTTGATAACTTGCAGTTTGCGCCCCCTGAGTCAGAGGAAACCCGCGGACGTGTAAACCATCAATGAGAAGAGCTGATGGAGGCAATTTCTGCATGTTTGCAATTTAGAAGGCGCTACGTCGGGTTAGTGACCCGGTGTTTGGATTTGAAAGTAGGAGTGGCAGCACGTGAGGAAGGTGACTGCGTGAAACAAGGGAACTTGTCTGGAGTATTATGCCCGAACTGCATTGTTATCACGCCCACCATCACCTCGGCAACGTCCTGTCTCATCTGCACTAGAAACTTGCGGGGAACTTGTGACGAAGACACTATCGCGGTCCAAGAGTGATCGGGACACAGTGAGAGGTTGCGACGCTGTGTCATTTCGACCTGGAGATTCCCTGCGACGGCTTGAAGAAGTGACGTCGTACGATGTGTCTTAGCAACCGTGTACCGAGTGCCATCTTGGAGTGCAACCAGGAAGTTGAGTTGCAGCCGGCATTGGTGCGGAGAGGACATTATCCGGACAAGTGCCAAATCAGAAGTCTTTGGAAGTGCGACGACTGGCACGCCTGCTGGTCAAGTGTGTGCGCGCTTTGGTGACAGGAACACCCGGTGTGAAATAAAGTATTTTGCGTACTTGGTCACGGGTGATGGTTTGGAGATTTGCCTATCAGCAAGAATATTCAGTGATAGGCACCCCTATTTATGGGATCAAGAGAGCATTTTGGGGAAACACCACACCCTATGTTGTGCTGCAGTGAGACAAACTGGAATATTAGCTGCTGAGAACGATGTGGTTGTGGTACTCAGCTTGTCATTCCCGATGACAGGCACACCATTGTCATGTACCAGTTAATTTATTAGTAAGATTGGTTTGTCTGAACAAAACCACGGCATAAAATGTCTTGGCATAATGTATCTGCACCTCCTGCATTTATGGATAACCCAGGTCACCCTTGCATGGGATGAGAAGATTGGAAAGATGCATTTATTACATATTTGGAAGCTATTGGTGGGGATGAATATATGGCGAAGAGAAAGTTAGCGATTTTTTTTTTTTATAAACAATTTTATTAGTAACAAAGCAGCAATCAAGACAGTACATCGACAGTTTAGGTAAAGATGTTCAAGAGATTACAGCATTATCTTCTTTATCATTAGTCCGGCAGAAGCCCGTGGCAGCATAGTTCAGTCAGTACAGGACAATCCCAGGTGGGTCACTTATATGTTCTTGGGTCAGGAAATTCAAATAACTTATACCTAGTGCTGATTGCCCACAGTGTGCGCCTTACTCCCATCCATGTCCTCCTCCAACACCTGGAGTCTTTCCCTCAAGTTAGCGATTTTAATCACAACTTGGGGGTGGAAGGTAGGAAAGTGTTGAAGACATTGCCAGTTGAGGGTAGAAATACGGATGAGGAGTCTGATGACGAAGAAGACGTGTATGATAATGTGTTGAAAGCTTTAGAGAAGTAATACGGATAAAGGGTAAGCATTGTAGTGGAATGACAATTTTTTTTTCCCGTGCTCAAGCGCATGGTGAAATAATAGATCAATATGTGGCTGCTCTGAGGAGACTTGCTGTCACTTGCAAATTTAAAGATATCAGAGATGAGATCATACGGGATCAAATGATTAATAGAACAAGTAATTCTAGAATCCAAGAGAAGTTGTTAGGTTTCAGGGATCCCACCATGGAGAAAACGTTAGAGATAGCCAAACGTATTGAAAACACATCATTGTATGTAAAGGAATTGGGTGGGAACGTTAGAGGTGATATTGGTGCAGAAAAAGCATGCAAGATGTGTGCCATTAAGAAAGTTGTACACAGACCCAAGGTTGAGAACTATGTCTAACCTCAAGTAAGCGACAAGGTTAAGTCATGCTTCAGATGTGGGAGTACAAGGTACACAGCACAATTTAGTAATTGTCCCGCTGTGAATAGTATATGTTTCAAAAGCAAGAAAGTGGGACATTTTTCAAGAGTGTGTAGACAGTCAAACATCGAAATTCAAAATAAATAAATCGGTGAATCTGGTAAATAGATTTGCTGAAGGGCATATATCAGAAGACTCTGAGGAGTGTGATGATGACGGGGTTTAAGTTCTTGTTGTAGATGCAGTGAACATGTGTGTTTATCTTACTCCTAAGTGCATTATTAATATGAATGGGAAAGAAGTGCAGATGTGGGCAGACTCATTCTCCATTCACGTTGATTGACGAAAATACTTGAAAGAACGTGGAAGCAAAGAAGTTAAATCCTGCTGATGTCGAACCCGAAGGGTACTGTGGTGAGAAATGTCCTGTTTTAGGATATTTTGAAACAGAATTAGAATTTATCAATATGAAAGCAAAGGGTAAGGTGTATGTGGTAGAGAAGGGGAGGTCTTTGTTGGGATGGTGGGAGAAAAGAGCGTTAGGAATGATACTTGATCCCAATCATCCCAAACAGGTTTTGCGAACATCGCAAACATCTAATGATTGGGTCAACATGTTTCCCAAATTGTTCGAAAAAGGGTTAGGATGTTTAACTAGGTGTGAGCACCGCACAGTGTTGAAGGAGAGGGTAATGCCCAAAGTGCATAAAGTAAGAAGTGTTCCACTGGATTTAAGAGGGCTACTGAAAGATGAGTAGCAAAGACTATGCAAGGAAAAGGTAATTGAACCAACTGAGGCTTCGGAATGGTTAAGTCCAATTGTAATTGCGAGGCAGCCTGATGGAAAAATCCGAATGTGTGTTGATCTTAGAGATCTAAATGGTTGCATTTGGATTGATCGACATCCACTACCTCAAATAAATTAGATGTTAGCCAGTGTGAAGGGGGAAAGATATTTCACTACTTGGGACCAATCCTATGCATATCACCAAATACGGTTGGAGAAAGGTTCAAGGGGTATCAGTTCATCCATATGGCCTTTGGACTGGCCTCTGCTTCCGCTGTCTTTCAAAGGGTCATGCAAGGAATACTGAAGGACATGTTGAATGTATTGGTGTTCCAGGACGACGTGTTGGTTTGGGGTGATAAGGTGAGCCAGCATGATGAGATTTTGAAAGATGTTTTTTCAAAGATTGGAGAAGGCTGGACCTACTATAGGTCTAGACAAGTGCAACTTTTGCACAGAGGAGGAGGAGTATTTGGGACACACGCTTACGTACGAAGGCGTAAAACCCAAACTGAAATTAGTTGAAGCTATTGAAAAAGCTGCTGCGCCCCAAGACAAGGACAAGTTAACATCCTTCCTGGGAACGGCGGAGTATTATGCCAAATTTGTACACCATTTCACAGACAAGGTAAACGCTTTGAGGGAGGTCATGAAGAAGGGAGTTAAATTCTGCTGGACTGAAGATTGACAACGTGCGTTAGAAAAAGCAAAGGAGTCTATAGTGTATGCAGTTACCCTCAAGCCATTTGATCCAAAGCACAAAACCATTATTATAACAGATGCCAGCAAGTGTGGTCTTGGCGCTGCACTTATGCAAGTACATAACGGGAAAGAAAGAGCAGTTGCTTTTGCATCAAGCCCTTTTAAAGGAACAGAGAGCATGTACTCAACAATCGAGAAGGAAACCCTTGCCTGTTTTGGGGGGTACAACATTTTCGTATTTTTGTTTGGGGCTCAGAATTCGAGTTGCAAACGGACCACAAACCATTAGTGGATCTGTTCACCACATCTGGTGCAGGAAAAGCCATGCCTCAGATTGCGAAGTGGTTATTATTATCTTCAGGAATATGTGTTCTTGGTAAAATATGTACTAGGGGTAAAGAATATAAATGTGGATTGTTTATCAAGATTGTCGTTGAAGGAAGGAGGAGGGGAAACATGGTGGCGGGCTGACGCCAGTCGCGCGAGCTCCCGGACCCGAGGGGGAAGAATGCGGTTTCACTGTAGAGAATCGCCGGCTTTCTGATAAAAATATATGCGGTTAAGTTTATGAGTCTGACTGGCTCAAAAATCTACTAAACTTTTCACTATACAGACGTATAGACATCGACATTAAAACGGCTCACCCAAGCGGACGCTCCTATGGCTCCAGATAAGTTGCAGTGGGGGGTCTGGTATCACGCTGCACGCTTCTTTCGGAAGACGCGGGCGGCGTCAGCGGTGGCAGGCTTCCGGGTGGAGAGAGGCAGAGGAAGCACAGGGAGCGGGCCATCGGGGAAGTGCGGACTCCGGAACAGCGTTGACGGCGGTGGGGAGGTTTTCCAGCACAGATCAACGAAACCTATGCAGCGGATTTCGCAAGCGGAGGGGCAGTTGGGTGTCGTCCCTGAAGGCAGGAGGAGGAGAGAGAGGTGCAGCGAACTACAGGCATCGGGGCAGGTACCGGGGCTCAAGCAGGGGGGGCGGAGGTCGACGGAAAAAGAGCCACCAGCGCCTCAATTATCTTATGAGGCAAGAAGGGAAGGTGGAAGTAGTGGAGAGAGGGAAGGTGTGAGAGTAGAGGTAAATCCCCCTCAGAATTCACCCTCAATTGAACCAACTACCATGGAGGTGGGACTGGAGAGTATAACAAAGGGCCTAACTGGGAGTCGAGTAAGGAGTCGATACCAGCTTAGGTCACTCCCGGAGCCTAAGAGTAAAGTAAAGGGAAGTAGAGGAGGTGGTACCAGGGAGCAGGCAGCCAAAGAGGCTATAGTGGCAACCTCCCCTATTAAGAAGCTGCCGAAGCCGGGAGGGAAGCCTAGACGCTGTGGCCCTAAAGGGGTACTGGTGCCTGCTAAGCCTACGCCCTCTTTAAGATCCTACTTTAAAATCATGGAGCAGGTTGAGTTTTTGCAGAAAAAGGGGGATAAGTCACAGAAACTCCCCCTTCCTCTAGAGAATCGATTTACTCCTCTCGTAGGTTTGATACAGAGTGAGGAGTTAGAAGCTGGAAACTTAAGTTTGGAGACTGCCTCTAGCCTCAGTTCTGAGTCATGCTTAAGCGCTGCCCCAACTCCTAATATTGAGCCATCACAAGGAAGCACGAACCTGGGGAAGGTGGAGAACCCGAAACAAAGCGATGACAGAGTGTCTGACAATGGAGGAGAAAACTTAATTGAAAAAATGTTCCTCAACTTGCGACAGGATATGTTTACAAAATTTGAGATTTCTGAGAAAAATCAAAAGGAGATTCGGGATAAGTGTGGGACACTTGAGGAGAAGCTAGATGATATTGCATGACGCACAGGAATTCTTGAAGAGGAGGTCAAAGCTTTGTCAGGAGTGGTGTCGGGCAACTCTAAGGATATTGAGCTTCTAAAAAAACAGAATAGGATGTTGCAAGACTATCTCGAAAGGCTGGAAACTCAATCCCGGCGCAATAATTTGAGATTCCTTAAAATTCCGGAGGGGGCTGAAAAGGGAGATGTTAAGGCCTTCATATGTGGTCTTCTGAGGGAGAATGTCTTGAAGGATAGGCCAGATATTGATTGGGAAAAGGAGATTCAGAGGGCTCATCGGGACCCCTTCAAGTTGAACCCGGATCAGAAGACCCCTAGGAAGATTCTGATAAATGTGTTGACTTTCGCTGTGAAAGAGTTAGTCTTGGAGAGGGCCTTGAAGGGGGGGTCGTTGAGTCATGAAGGGGTTCCCTATCAAATCAGGTCAGACCTGGGTAAGAGGACGGCCCAGAGGCAGTGGGAGCTGGGCACCAGAATGAGTGAGTTGAGAAGCAAAGGAGCCCAGGTGCAGCTGAAATTCCCTGCCATGTTAAAAATAATGTGGCGAAACAAAATGTATAATATAAGTAACCCAGAAGAAGTGGATATCTTTCTATCGCAGATGGTATGAAAAGGAAAGAAAAGAAAATATAAGTCCACACTAAAATGGGTTGAGTCCTCAAAAGAATGTAGAGTTGAGTGAAGTTTATGGTCGAACGGTACAGATAGGCTGTTCTCTTTTCACTATTGTAGGTTTTTTTTCCTCTGGGAGGGATGCGGGAGGTCGCAAAGGGCGGAATGCATTGCCCAAGGTATGGAGTGGGGGTTTCCCGGGGGAGGTGGGGGGTTGGGGGCACAGGGTGTGGGGAGCAGTAGGGAAAAAATAAAAATAAAAATAGTCCTCATCAGTCTAATAATGGAAGGAGTGGAGATAAGATCAGAAAACGACGCATTGGGTAAATTTGTTACTGTTGACTTAGAGAATGGATACATGTAAAACAGTTAATTTTTTAACATGGAATGTTAACGGGCTGAGATCTAGGAGGAAAGTGCAGCGGGTTATGGAAGTTCTGAAGAAAAGTGCAGCTCAAATCATATTATTACAGGAGACTCATTTAGAACGAATTGAATGTAGGCAATGCTTTGATAAATGTAGATGGGTCCAAGAAGTAGTAAGCTCTGATCAGAGGGGGGAGTACCAGAGGAGTCGCTATCATTATTAAGAGTAACAATGGAATTAGGGTAGTTAAGTATGAAGCTGATTCCTCAGGACGATGGTTAGTTGTAACCCTTGTAATCCAAAATATGCCTCTGATTTGTGCAGTATACTACGGGCCAAATAATGACAATCCAGAGGCTCTAATTAAGTTGGAGACCTGCCTATTAGAGACAAGACCACCCATTGTGTTGGGAGGAGATTTTAACTTAGTTATGGATAAGGCACTAGATAGGACCTCAAAACCAAATACATCAATACTCCGAAATCTTTCTCTAGATTGAAAAGCATGATGAAGGAGTTCAATTTAATAGATATCTGGCGTATTAAGATGAGGGAGGCTCGGGAGTTTACTTTTTATAGTAAAAAAATATGGACATCACTCCTGTATAGATTACTTTCTACTGGATCAGGTTTTATGTGGGGATGTGGATGAGGTAGAGCATATCCCCGCGATAGTGTCAGATCATTCTGCAGTTTTTTTGGCCTTGAGGATACAGCAAAAGGGGGGCCAGAGAAGATGGACAGTAGACAGGACCATTTTTTTGGACGAGGAGGTGGCCAAAGATTTAAGAGAAAAATCGGAGGTATTTTTCTGTGAAAATACCGGTTCCGCGGTAAACCAAATAGTCTGGGATGCCTACAAGGCTTACTTAAGGGGGGTTTTAAGTTCTATAATGGTGGGTAAAAGTAGGGTGGAGAAACGAGAGGATGAGCACAAAATGGAAGAGATCAAGGTAAAAGAGAGGGAACTACAGAGAGCCTCAATGGAGGGTGCAGACAATGTGCAAGCCTTAAGTAAAGAGCTAGAGGGGTTACAGGCAGCATTTCAAGGGCGGATAGATAAGAAACTATCTGACAAAGCTAGTCAAAGCTAGTAAGCTCCAACATTTTGCCTACGGAGAGAAATGTAGTTCCTTGTTAGCTTGGAAGACTAAGGCGGATAGAGCCAGAAATACAATCCGTGAGCTAATCAGTAGGAGTTCAGGGGAAGGACTGCACTTAATTGCCGATATATGTCGAGAGGCATGTAGTTTTATGAGGGATCTATATAGGGAAGATATCCATCCAGACCATGCGGACATTTCCGAGTGGTTGGGCCTCACGACTCTCTCAAGGCTAACCGATGAACAACAGAAAGCTATAAAAAGAAAGATCACTGATGGAGAGATAAGAGCCCAGTGCAAGAAAATGGCAAAGGGAAAAGCGGCTGGGCCGGATGGTTTTCCTGTTGAGGTTTTCTTGTGTATTATTGACGTAATAATTCCAGTTTTAAAGGCCTTATTCAACACAATATATATGAGTGGGGAAAATGCTCCTAGGTCTTGGTCAGAGGCTATAGTAACTCTGATTGTCAAACCCAATAAAGATCCATGGAGAGTCGATTCGTATAGACCGATCTCCTTATTAAACACAGATTATAAGATCTTCTCTGGTGTTATTGCAGCCCGGGTAGCCAAGGTAATAAAACAGGTTATTCACCCGAACCAAAGAGGTTTTATACCTGGGAGACAACTCAACGAATTAACGTTCCAGTTGGTAGGGGTGATTGATATAGTTGAGGCTCGGAATGCACCACTTACGATAGTAGCTGTAGACGCGGCCAAAGCTTTTGACCAGGTGCATTGGGAGTATCTGTGGGAGTCCTTACGTTGTATTGGATTCCCTCAGAACCTGGTTATGGCAGTACAAAATTTGTACCATGACCCCAAGGCTAGGGTCCTGGTTAATGGGGAGCTGTCTGATTGGTTTGATATCTTCAGAGGGACAAGGCAGGGGTGCCCACTGTCCCCGCTTTTGTTCAATATATACATAGAACCATTGGCAAATTTGATAAGAACGGACACTACTATTCTCCCCTTTAGATCGAATGGCCTTGAAGTCAAATTAGCACTATATGCAGACGACATGTTGCTATACACAAGAAACCCGCAGGAGGCAATCCCGAATTTGATGAGGAAGGCAGAACTATTTGGCCAAGTCTCTGGGTATAAAGTAAATATTGATAAAACTGAGATAATGCAGTGGAATCAGGACTTCCAGTGTCATGAAGTTAAAACACAAATAAGATACCTAGGGATTTTAATCACACAGAGATTGGAGGATATTGTAAAAATCAATTGGAAGAAAACTAGTCAGGAAGTAGCAGGGCTGATGTTAAAATGGATGAACCTCCCTTTGAATATTTATGGTCTGGTAAACTTAATAAAAATGATCATCCTTCCGAAAATAACTTTTCTTTTTAATTCTATCCCGTTAACATTCAAGAAAGAAGACATAACTAAATTGCAGGGGAAGATAGGGAGCTTTATTTGGGCATTAAAAGGTCCCAGGATATCCTGGAAGAAATTGAGGAGAAGACTGGAGGTGGGGGGACTGGCACTCCCAGACTTGCTGGCATACTGTTACGCCTTTCACTTTAAAAATGTGCGCATGTTGGCAAATAGGATAGATAAGTCATCCATCGGTCTACTTTTTGAGGCTATGCTGGAGGATAACCCGCAAGGCCAGAGGCATTTTCTCTTCAAGTTCGGGGATCCCAGGTTTTTTAAGAAGGTCCGATTAAAGGTTTTACAGGCTGCATTGAATATGTTGATGTATGTGAGGAAAACACAGAGTCCCATACTTTTCATCCTATGCTCCAATTTGGGATTCCCCTGGGACCCCAGAGTGTTTGAGGGATCAGCTTAGCCAGCCCTTGAAATTAGGGGGCATTTACTACTGGGCGGATTTTAAGGAGGGCGAAAGTATGATAAGTTGGGAAGTTATGAACAATCTGTCTAAGGGGCAGTTAACAAGATTTAAATACTACCAACTAACATAGATGCGAAACTGTTCACGGGAATTCTAGCGGCACGGCTGAATCCCCTCATGGCAGGTCTCATAGATCCTGATCAAGCAGGATTCATCCCCACCAGACAAGGGAGTGACAACACCAAACGACTTCTGCACCTCCTTGATAGTATTCACCGCTCCCGGGTTGAGGCAGTGCTTTTTTCGGTTGACGCGGAGAAGGCGTTCGACAGAGTTAGCTGGCCATACTTGTTCGACACCCTCCGAAGCTTTGGTTTCGGTCCTCGTTTTCTTACTTGGGTACGATGCATATACCATGCCCTCGCGCGTTCGTCAGGGCTAAGGGGGTATCCTCCACTCCCTTTCCGATTGCCCGGGGAACCAGGCAAGGATGTCCCCTCTCGCCCCTTTTATTTGCCCTATACTTGGAACCCCTGGCACAGAAAATTCGGGACCATCCGGATATCCAGGGCATCAAATTTGGGGGCGATTACCATAAGGTCAGCCTCTATGCCGACGACATCATTCTCTCTCTCACGCAGCCACTGGCCTCCCTTCCAGCGTTGGTAGAAGAGCTTGAGACTTTTGGCCGAATATCGGGCTTTAAAGTGAACCTTAACAAATCCCAGGTCATGAACCGTTCAATGCCGCACCCACAGGCGGAGGACCTTCAACGGTCTCTCCCTCTCAAATGGTCTAGCGACCCGCTTCCTTACCTGGGCATCCTGCTGACTCCCTCACTGCCATGCACCCTGGAGGTGAATTATTCCGCTCTGGTTGCACAAACGCGAAGAGCCTTGGATGGATGGACTAAACACACTCTGTCCTGGTTCGGACGCATAGCGGCGGTTAAGATGATGGTCTTACCACGTATCCTGTATCTATTCCAGACCCTCCCAATGACTCCGCCGCCTGGAACTGTGCGGTCATTGCAACTGGCATTGAATAATTATATTTGGGGAAACAAGAAAGCACGCCTCTCGGTGGCACAGCTCTCGCGCTCCAGGGTCGAGGGTGGAGTGAGGCTACCCCTCCTACATAGATACATGCAGGCTGCGCATCTACGTTACGTACTGGAATGGAATCGCCCGCTATCGGAGAAACACTGGACCTTTATGGACCAAGCAGTAGCGGGGTTGAACCTTTGGCGCGAACTTTGGCTCCCTCGCCGCCTTCGAGCGTGGGGCCTCTACTCTTCCCCGGTCACGAAGGCCACCATGAAAGTCTGGGATAACGTGGCATTGGCTAAAGGCCTCACTACATTTCCGTCCCCGATGACGCCTCTCCTAGACAACCCAGACTTCCCTCCAGGCGTCAAGTCCGTTGTTGCACAGAGATGGAGAGAAGCAGGCTGCAAGCGCTTAGGCCATCTTTTTGATCTCAAGGGCATCATTCCATTTAGCCGTATGTGTCTCGATCTTGACCTCCCCGATCAGACGAATACTATTACCTACAACTGAGACACTGGGCCACATCCCGGGCCTGCCTGGTGCAGGCCTCTCGCACTCTTACCCCCTTTGAACACTGGGTGGCGAAGAAAACAGACGATAAACACCTCATATCCGAATTGTACACACTTCTCACACCGCAACAGACAGGGACTCGCACTCGGGGGCAACTCCGATGGGAGGCGGAACTAGGCAGGGCCCTCACGGACAAAGAATGGGATAACATCCACTACAGAGCACATCACACAGCCTACAATACGGCGGGGCACGAATCCGCGTTTAAGGTCGCGGCATATTGGTACCTCACCCCGGCAAGGATACACCAATGGGACAAAAATCATACGGAGGAGTGCTGGCGAGGTTGTGGGATGTCAGGCTCTCTTGCGCATCTGCTCTGGCACTGCCCGAGATTGGAGCGGTTCTGGGCACTGGTCCTCAATGACATTGACGAGGCTTTTGATACGGAAATTCCCCGCTTCCCAGCGTACACCCTGTTAGGCTTATCGAACCCTCTCACCTTCCCTCTGCGGTCACTGCGCGGTAGGCAGATAGCATTAGCTCTCCTTGCTGCGCATCAGGCGATCCTTTTGCTATGGGGTACGGCCACAGTTCCGGATCATTCGGCTTGGCTCCATAGGCTTTGGATGACCTTGGCAATGGAACGGCTTTCACTCATCCAGACGCAGAGAAGCGAGGAATATGCTGACCTTTGGGCACCATTCATCTCACTACTATCGAACGACGTCAGAGAGGTCACTTGCCCCAAACTTCTGCAAGTATTGCATTGGATACCCCCTACTGAGCACCTCACTGACCCCAGATAGGAGGAAAGGACATGGGCGGGCAGATAGAGTAAGATTCCCCTACAGCCCCTGCGACTAGGATACGGAATTCCCTCCCCTCTTTTCCTTTTCCCCTTTCCCTTTCTTAGTACGGGAGGTGGGTGGACGGGAGGGTGGGGTTTCGTTTTTCTCTTTCTTTCATCGTTCTTCTTGCATGTAGAATTTTGTTGTGCGCCACCTAGATTTTCAGATGGCATTGGCCGTTGGGCCTCTCTAGTTCTGATTCTACTGGTAGCCCGCTGTCGGGTTGCTGGCCTTACTGCAGCACCTTTCGTACATCTTTGATTGCATTGTTTGTAGCCGCCGGCCCCTGTGGTTGTAGGCAGAAGGCTGTGTACACCTGAAGAATCGTTTTTTCAAATGTCTAATAAAACAGATTTGTTCCATAAATACTACCAACTGAGGTCCTGGTGGGCGACCCAAGATTGGGTGGAGGTAGAGGACACTAAATTTAATCAGGTGATGAGAACTGACCAGTGGAAAAAAGAAATGTCATTCTGGTATTGGGCTTTTCTGGAAGTAGATACGAAACTCGAAACTGAAATAAAAAAATTATGGGGTCCGGCGTATGGTGAGGATGATTTGAAGCAAATGTGGTGCGACTCCTATGATACTCTACGAACAGTAGTCAAGCCTGCTACACTTAAACGTAACCATCTATATACCACCTATAGAGCATACTGGTCACCTGCAAAGTTATCCAAGATCACCAGCAATCTAGATCACTGCCCAAGATGTAGGCTGATAGCTGCAGATGATGTCCATCTATTTATGCTTTGTCCCAAATTATCATCCTATTGGAACTCAGTGTGCAATTTTATATGGGAAACAACCGGGACACGGATTTCAGTAAGTCATCGTTTAATTTTTTTCGGGCTAATTCCGGAAGAAGGGCAGATCTCAGTGAACAATGCAAAGTTCCTGTTCTATGTGGTTTTGTTGGCAAGACGGGAGATATGCAGATTATGGAATTCGGAAAGCCCACCGTGCTTCATTGAGTGTCTTAGAAACATCATATACACCAGTGAGTCAGATATGGCATGTGATCCTACAAGTAAAACAAAAATTTGGGCTTCGTTGGTAAGGTGGAGAGGAATGTAAACGAGTGTCCTATGATTATGTCCATCTTGCTGTTTGGTCAATGCCTCTCCTCCAGACGGTATCAGAGGGTTTAGGAGATGGATGTAGACACAGCAGTTAACTTGTGGGTCACTACA
This sequence comes from Calotriton arnoldi, assembly GCA_963921515.1. Classification (NCBI taxonomy): domain Eukaryota; kingdom Metazoa; phylum Chordata; class Amphibia; order Caudata; family Salamandridae; genus Calotriton; species Calotriton arnoldi. The sequence continues at coordinate 3,867,553 of CAWUFW010000038.1, forward strand.
TTGGATGCCTCATGGGTCACAGGCCAAAGCCCCCCTGAAACAAGACCTAGAGGGATCGGAGCACACCCAAACAAGAATGTTGGCAAAATGAGGAGAAAAAAAAAAAAAAGATTGTCGTTGAAGGATGATGAGAAGGAGGAGGATGAGGAATGGATGGTAGCAGAAATATTAGAATTGGGGGTGCCATAAGGGAAGAGGGTTGGAAAATGGCGGTACTAGAGGATCCGGCATTGGTAAAACTCATGAAAGCTCTGCCCAATGTGAGAAGGTGGAAGAATGATGAGGAAGTGTTGCTGTTCAAAAATGTGCGGGAGGAGTTATCCGTAGTAATTGGCATTGTGAAAAGAAATGAGACTGGTGGTTATGGTGGGTTGGAGAGAGAGAGAGTTTAAAACCTACTCCATGAAGGTCATGGGGGCATGGCAGCATTGAAGAGAAGAGCACAGGTTTATTTCTGGTGGCCAGGGATGGATAAGCAAGTGGAGAACAAGTTACTTACCTTCGGTAACGCTTTTTCTGGTGGATACAGTATCTGCCTTTGGATTCCTCACCTTATGAATATCCCCTGCGCCAGCATTCCACGGAAACTTTTTCCTAGCTCTCCACGCCGACGAGGTCGTCACAATGCCATGGCTCCGCACGCGGCTCCGCATGACGTCACCGGAGCCATAAGAGGACCACGTCGGTGTGATGACGTCCGTTCCACCCATTTTTTCCGTGCCTCCAAGGCGAACGGGCGGACCGACCATAGAGACAATGCATACATAGTATACAATATTCACACAAATACACACAGAGTAAAGTGAAAAAGGAAAGCAAAAGAAAGCAAGCATTTCCTATAAGCCTACACAAAGGCAAACCGAGGCAATACAAAATGACAATATGAAACAACCATATTAACCAATACCTCTTTTAAGGTATAAAAGGGTGGACAACGGGGAGGCGGGTGAGTCAGTGAGGAATCCACAGGCAGATACTGTATCCACCAGAAAAAGCGTTACCGAAGGTAAGTAACTTGTTCTTCTGACGGATACATCTGCCTGTGGATTCCTCACCTTATGAATAGAATCCCACAGCAGTCCCACTCCCGGAGGAGGGTGTCCACCCTTCTATACCAAAAAGTCCTGCAAAACAGAACGCGCAAAATGGCCATCCCTCCTCACTTCGGAGTCTAAGCAGTAATGCTTTGCGAAAGTGTGGAGAGAGGCCCAAGTTGCGGCCTTGCAGATGTCCAGCACAGGAACACCTCTGGACAAGGCAGACGTAGATTACTTAGCCCTGGTGGAATGAGCTCTAATGCCTTCAGGAGGCTCCTTACCAGCCAAAGCGTAGCAGATTTTGATGCACAAGATGATCCACCTGGATAGAGTGCGCTTGTGCACCCCCTTGCCCTTCATGCGTTCAACGTAGCCCACAAAGAGCTGATCGTCCACTCGCAGGTCCTTCGTTCTATCCAGATAGAAACTAACCGCCCTCTTAGGATCCAAGCGCTGCAGCCTCTCCTCCTCCTTAGAAGGGTGAGGGGGAGGATAGAAAGTAGGGAGGGTAATGGACTGCCCTAGATGGAAGGGAGTTACCACCTTAGGCAGAAAAGCAGCCTTGGTCCTGAGAACCAACCTTTCAGCATGAATAGTAAGAAAAGGAGGCTTTGAACTCAAAGCCTGGAGCTCACTCACCCTCCTAGCCGAGGTGATAGCCACAAGGAAGACCGTCTTGAATGACAGCAGTCTCAGAGGACAACTATGCATAGGTTCAAATGGGGAACCCATTAAGAAAGTTAAAACCAGATTTAGATCCCATTGGGGCATAATGAAGGGAGTGGGCGGAAACATATTAGTAAGCCCCTTAATAAACCTTAAAACAATCTGAGATTTAAAAAGAGACGACTGATCAGGCAAACAAAGAAATGCTGATAAAGCCGACAAATAACCTTTAACAGTAGCCACAGCACAACCCTGCTGGGCCAAATACAACGAAAAACAAAGGACATCAGAAAGATGAAGGGATCAATAGATCTCTCTCCACACCATTTAACAAATCTTGACCACCTGTATGAATAAATAGACTTGGTGGAGTGTCGCCTGGCCGATAAGATAACATCCACCACGTCAGGTGGGAGAGAGAAAGAATTCAAGTTGCCCCGTTCAATCTCCAGGCATGAAGGTGCAGGCTCTGGAGGTGGGGGTGCAGAACCTGCCCCTCCGACTGCGAGAGGAGGTCTACCCTGAAAGGGAGACGGAGCGGAGGGTGCGATGAGAGGTGAAGAAGATCTGTGTACCACACCCTTCTTGGCCAATCCGGGGCGATCAATATGACTTGGGCCCGGTCTTGGCGAATCTTCCTCAGAACCCGAGGAATCAAGGGTATGGGAGGAAACGCGTAAAGGAGTTGAGAGCTCCAACTCAACTGAAACGCGTCCCCCAACGCTCCCTGCCTCGGAAACTGGAGACTGCAGAATGACGGGCAGTGCGTGTTCTCGAGAGTGGCAAACAGGTCCACCCGAGGAGTTCCCCACGTCCGGAAGATGTGTCGAACTACCTCTGGATGAAGCCTCCACTCGTGGTCGGCGGAGAACTGCCGACTGAGGCTGTCCGCACGTACATTCAGCACCCCGGCCAGATGATTTGCCATCAAGCAAATACGATGGTCCTGAGCCCAGGACCAAAGCCGCAATGCCTCCCTGCAGAGACGGTACGACCCTACTCCTCCCTGCTTGTTGACATACTACATCGCGGCAGTGTTGTCCGTTAGGACTTGAACCGATTGACCGCGAAGGGAAGGGAAGGGAGAAAGGCCTTGAGCGCCAAACGTATCGCCCGCAATTCCAGAAGATTGATATGAAGCAATCTTTCCTCTGGAGACCAAAGACCCTTGATCTCCAGATCCCCCAGATGAGCACCCCACCCTAGGGTAGAGGCATCCGTTATCACTGTGACCACCGATGGAGGAAGATGAAAGGGCTTTCCTTGAGACAGATTGCCCTCCACACTCCACCAAGACAGATCCGCTGCAGCTTCTCTGGAGATCCTGACTGACTCCCTGAGATCTCTGTTGTGCTGATACCACTTCCTGCGGAGACACCACTGGAGCGCCCTCATGTGCCAGCGTGCATGATTGACCAACAGAATGCAGGAAGCGAACAGACCGAGCAGGCGAAGGACCTTCAGAACTGGAACAACCGCTCCATTGTGAAACAAAGGGACCATTTCCTGAATGTCGAGAATCCTCTGCAGAGGAGGAAAAGCTCGACACACAGTGGTATCCAGTACCGCCCCTATGAACAGGTTGCGCTGAGAGGGCACCAGGTGAGATTTGGGCACATTTATCGAAAAACCCAATTTGAACAACAGCTGGGTTGTTACCTGCAGATGACGACGCACCATCTCTGGCGACTCTGCTTTCAGAAGCCAGTCGTCCAGGTAGGGGAAAACCGCGATCCCCGACCTCCTGAGATAGGCAGCCACCACCGCCAACACCTTGGTGAAGACTCGAGGTGCAGTAGTAAGACCAAACGGAAGGACCGCAAATTGGTAATGTTGCGAACCAACCGTAAATCGGAGATACTTCCTGTGCGACTTCAGGATTGGGATGTGAAAATACGCATCCTGCAAGTCGATGGACACCATCCAGTCTTCTTGTTGCAGCGCCTGAAGAACCTGCACTAGGGTGAGCATCTTGAACCTCTCCTGCTTGAGGAACAGATTCAAGATCCTGAGATCCAGGATGGGTCGTAACCTGCCATCCTTCTTGGGAATCAGGAAATACCGGGAGTAGCACCCCTGACCCCTTTCCTGCTCCGGAACCACCTCTATCGCACCTTTTTGTAACAGGACAAGAACCTCCTTCTGAAGAAGTAAATGATCCTCCGTGCAAAACCCTTGGCAAGGAGGGTAAGGGGGGGAAATTCCCTGAAGGGAAGGGCGTACCCATTTTCTACCAGATCTAAAACCCAAAGGTCCGAAGTGACCGATTTCCAATCCTGTAGAAAATGAGTAAGCCGGCCTCCCACAGGACCTGCATGATCAAGGATGGCGGATCTAGGGCTGCTTTCCTGCATTACCAGCAGGGGTTGGGGAGGTAGAGGAGGAGGAGGAAGAGGGCTGACGACCCGTTCCACGAAGACGACCTCTGCCTTTACCCCTGTAGGACTTGTACAAGGGGTTTTGCTGCTGTTGCTGCGGCTGTCGGAAACCACGAAAGGAAGACTTCCCGAAGCCACGGTATCTTCTATAGCCATAACCCTTTGCCTGAGTCTGCAGACCCAAGGATTTCGCTGTAGCCTTACTGTCTTTGAACCGTTGCAGGGCAGAATCAGCTTTTCCACCAAAAAGTTTAGTCCCATCAAAAGGAAGATCAAGTAGGGCAGCCTGTACGTCAGGTGAAAACCCAGAAGACCTTAGCCACGCATGTCTTCTCGTAGCAATGGATGAGCCCATCACCCTAGCAACGGAATCCGCTGTATCCAGGCCAGACTGGATGACCTGGCGAGCCACAGCCTGTGAGTCTGCCAACACCTCACTGAGATTTCCTCGATCTTCTTCAGACAATTTTGGAAGAAGCTGTTTGGCAGAGTCCATAAGGGCATGAATGTATCTGCCCAACAAACAGGTAGCATTTGTGGACTTCAAAGCCATACTCAGACCTTTTTTGCAGATTGTTCCAACTTCTTGGAATCCCTATCAGCAGGAGCCTGCGGAAAGGCGCCCGTGGACTGCTTCGAACAAGACGCCTGCACCACCAAACTCTCAAGCGAAGGATGCGACGAAAGGAACACAGGATCCCCTGGAGCAGGCCTGTACCTTCTGGACACCTACCTTGAAACTGCAGGAGCAGTAAGAGGATGGCGCCACACATCAAGGATTGGCTCAGACAAGGCATCATTGAATGGCAAAAGTGGTTCAACCACAGAGGACGGAGAATGAAGCACCTCTGTAAGCAAGTTAGGCTTATACTCAGCCACATGAAGCTGAAGATCCAAGAGCTCTGCAGCCTTTCTTATCACTGCATGGTAAGGTGAAACTTCTTTTGAGGGGGAAGCCTTCTGTGAAGCAAAGTCCCACTCCGGGGAGGTATCAAGTCCACTTGCCTCACACAGACCCTCAAACATATCTTCAGTATCATAAATTTCACCTTCCCCCAACTCTTCAGCCTGGTACTGCTCCTCCTCAATCAACCTCTGCGCTTCTCTCCTCGAGCGCAACTTCGGCCGCCGCGTCGGTGGCGCCACACGCGGCGTTGATGGATCCGGGAGCGGCGTCGAATGAGGATCCGCAGCAGCAACCGGCGTCGAACGAATCCGAGAAGAAGGTTCAAGGGATGGAGCCGAGGACTGCACATACGGCGTCGACATCCTCGGTGCCGGAAATTGCCAGGACGGCGACGTCGGCATGAATGGCACGAAGGGTGCCTGAGGATATTGGTGAGGCACACCCAAATTAAATGCCAAAGGACCCATGGGACCCGAAGGTGCACCAGAAGGGTATGAGGCCCTGGCAAAAACGCCATACATTGCATTTAAAAAATGCGAGGGATCCGATCCCGGTGCCAGAAATTGAGGATACTGACCAGGCTCGAGATCCACTCGAGGCACCTTCGGAGTCGGGACCGCTGGAACCACAGGCGGAGCCGCTGGAACCGAAGGATCCTCAGCATCAGCCGGATTCGACAAACCTTCCGGAGTCGGAGAAAATCCCGGCGTCGGCGACTGCGCCGGAGTCCCCTTGAACGAAGGAGAATGGGTCGGAGTCGCTTCAGGAGACACCGAAGGTGAAGGAGAGACAAAGGCCTTTTCACGACGCCGAGGAGCCGGAGAAGGCGACCTCGAAACCACAGCCTTCGAAGAACGGCGCCGAGATCCATGTCTCTTCTTCTTCTTGTGCTTCCTCTTCGAGTCACTCGAAGTCGACGACCTCGACTTCGACCGTTTTCGACCCCTTTTTTCTTTTCTCACCTTAGACATGTACAGCTTGGCTTCCCGCTCCTTCAAGGCCTTAGGGTTCATTTTCCTACAGGAAGAACAGCCTTCGACGTCGTGATCCGATGATTAACACCACAGACAGTCATCATGGGGGTCAGTGATCGACATATGACCCCTGCACTCTTTACAGGGCTTAAAACCCGACTTCCTCGGAGCAGACATGGCAAAACCACAGATAGAAACAATCCAGAATACAAAGTATCTAGCAGAAAGTATGGAGAGTCCCAGAAAAACCGTTAGCGTCGACAGCGCGGAAAAAAGGGAACTGACGTCATCACGCCGACGTGGTCCTCTTATGGCTCCGGTGACGTCATGCGGAGCCGTGTGCGGAGCCATGGCATTGTGACGACCTCGTCGGCGTGGAGAGCTAGGAAAAAGTTTCCGTGGAATGCTGGCGCAGGGGATATGCATAAGGTGAGGAATCCACAGGCAGATGTATCCATCAGAAGAGATGATTACATGATTGCCTTCCCTGTGCTTGCAGCGATAAGTCACACAAGGTACAGGAAACAACAATAAGTCCAGTAAACCTACCCAGACGTCCATGGGAAAGGTTAGCTATGGACATCTGTGGACCTTTTGAAGGTTTGGGAGTAAGTGAGAAATATGCCATAGTAATGATGGACTATTTCTCAAAGTGGGCTGAAGTGGGGTTTGCAAGGGAGGTAAAGAAAATGTGATAGCGTTTTGTGAGGACATTTTCCGGCAGGAGGGTTGTCCTGCTGAGTTGTTGATGGACAATGGACCGCAGTTTGTATAGGAGGAGTTCAGCATTTTTCTTGAGAAATGGGGAATCAAGCATTGCATTGCAAGACTCCTGTATACCATCCCACGGGGGATGGTATAATTGAGCGCTTCAACCGAGTGTTGGAGGAAAGTGTTCAGTTAGCCATAGCCAGCAACCTTAGTTGGAAGAATCAGATGTACGAAATGTTGTGGAATTACCGGGTCACGCCACATACAGCAACGGGGTGACACCGTTTTGTCTGCTAAAGGGAAGAGTGCCGTGTATAGTGGCAGTTCCAGCCTGGATGGCCAGATCTGGTCCATATCGGGTTGATTATGAGGAACTGCATGAGAGGGTCGATGGTTATCAAACCAGGTACAGACAGACACAATTAAAGGATAAGGAAAGGAAGAGGGAATTTACCAAGGGGATGTTGGTCAGAGTGCGTGTAGATCATCCTAAAAGAAACAGGAGCTCAAAGTTATCTTCGCCAAAAGAGGTAGTTGAGGTGAGGGGGAATACTGTCAGACTGTCCGATGGTAAATGGTGGAATACCAGGAAAATTGCAATGTACAGTGAGGTGGAAGGAAGAGAGTGAATGAGAAGGAACGATGATTTTGAACAGGCGAAGTTGGAAAAAAGGGAACCTAGTGCGCTACAGAACCTGGCCCAAAAATCTTGCAGCTTATGTCTTTAATTAATTTGAGTTGGTTAGTTGGTGCATTCATTTTATTTATATTGTAGAGTTATTAAATGTGATAGGTTGTATTTTTTCCTATTAAGGAAGGGAGATGTGTTATTTTTTTATGTAAGGTGGTGATGCTATCTGTCATTGTATTGCTCCTGGTTGGCTGGGAGCTTCTACTTCCAGAATCTAGCTTAGAGATTTCCTACTACTTCCAAAAGCCTCATTACAGGTAAACTTGCGATTATATATGAATCGTAGCTTTAAATGCACTAATAGCATATGGTTTTCATGACACTGTGGAAAAAAGCCGCAAGAGGATGGGTGGGAATGCAATTATTGAACAGTCCCAACTACAGAACGGGTTGCAGGAAAGTGACAGTATGGTAAAAGGCTTAGCAACAATTAAAGAGACAAACTGTATTACCTTAGACAGAACTGTAGCTAGAGAAGGATCAAGCTGAAATATTTGCTTTAATCAGCTGTCTGTGGTAGCTGATATTCTCCCAGTCACGCAAGGATGTAAGAAAGCTTTTTCTTACATTGACTTATTGCAGAAAAACCAGTCTCATCAATTTAATTTTAAAGAGCCACCAGCAGGATAGACTGCTGATATCATCTGGTTACAATGTACAAGGCTCTGCTGCCCTGCGGGGCATAATTTGCATTTCATAAACACCCACAATAAAATAATTCAAATTATCCTCAAGTAAATGTTTGTAATATATACACGACCTATATTTGTGACAACTTTTCAATGCTTTCAGCAACTATCGAGTCATGCAACTGAGATCTAAAGAGGACAGCAATTATTGGTGAGGAGGATTTAGAATTTACTTTGATTGAGCATTTTTAATGCTGCCAATGAACAAATTACTTACCTTCGGTAACGATGTATCTGTAAGAGACATACATTAGTTATAGATTCCTTACCTTAGAATTACCCCCAGGCGTCAGCCTGGATCCGGAGAATTTTTTCAGTAGCTGTAGCCCTGCGCGTTGGTAGGTGGCGTCGGTCGACTCCGTGTCCGTCGTCGTGGTCGCCGGGATGATGTTGCGGTGTCTACCTAGACGCCGCCCCGGCGTGCTGACGTCAGTTAGGACACGACTTTCCACGCCAGAAGCGCAGAGCCATGCAAGACACTGACAACTGGTGCACAAAACTAGGGCCCTGGAAGGGAGTCCCTATCCCTAGAAGTCAGCTCACAGAACAGGGAGGATGGGTGGGGCAGAAAGAAATCTATAACTAATGTATGTCTCTTACAGATACATCGCTACCAAAGGTAAGTAACTTGTTCATCTGACAGAGACCATTAGTTATAGATTCCTTACCTTAGAATAGGTACCCCAGCAATGTCAACCCCGGAGGTGGGTCTGCGAACTAAGTTAACACCAGAAAGTCCTGGAGAACAGAACGGCCAAAAAAGCCATCTCTCCGGACTTGGCTATCCAGACAATAATGTTTGGTGAACCTATGCACAGATGCTCACGTGGCTGCCTGGCAGATGTCAATCAACGGAACTCCACGTCCCAAAGCAGTAGAGGCTGCCGTCGCCCTGGTAGAGTGGGCGCGCAGTCCTACGGGAAGTTCCTTTTTCGCCAAAGAATAGCAGATTTTGATGCATAGGACAACCCATCGAGAGATGGTACGTTTGTGCACGGTCCGACCTTTCTTGGCACCCACATAGCCCACGAACAGTTGATCGTTCACCCGGAAATCCTTAGTGCGGTCAACATAGAAGGACAGCGCACGTTTTGGGTCCAGATGGTGGAGTCTCTCCTTCTCTTTGGAAGGGTGCAGAGGCGGGAAGAAGGTGGGCAATGTGATGGTCTGATCTATGTGGAAAGAGGTAACCACTTTTGGCAGAAAACAGGGCCTAGCCTGAAGGACCACTTTGTCCGGATGAACTGCAAGAAAAGGAGGCTTGGAGGAAAGAGCCTGAAGCTCACTCACTCTGCGAGCAGATGTGATGGCAAGCAGGAAGGCGGTCTTCAAAGTAGGAAGACGAAGAGGAGAATTATGTAGTGGCTCGAAGGGAGCACACAAGGAAAGTAAGAACAAGATTCAAGTCCCACTGGGGCATTACGAAAGGAGAAGGAGGAAAGAGATGAGTAACGCCCTTTAGGAATCTATTTACAATCGGAGACCTGAAAAGGCTGATCAGGAAAGCGCAGAAAGGCAGAGATGGCCGAAAGGTAGCCTCAGAGTGCCCAGAGAAGATAGAATGAAGAGGAGAACCTCTGAAAGAAGGGCAGAAAGGGGATACACAGCCTTTGCTGTGCACCATGCCACAAATTTGTTTCATCTACAGACGTATACCGTTTTAGTGGAGTGACACCTGGCTGCCAGGATGATATTAGACTTCGGAAGGAAGGTCAAAAGCTGTCAAATGTCGCTGCTCAATCTCCAGGCAAGGAGGTGGAGGCTGGACAGGTTCGGGTGGAGTACCGTCCCCTGCTGCTGCGACAGAAGATCCTCCCGAATGAGGCAGTCTGATCGGAGGATCGATAGCCATGCTCAAGAGTTCGGGGTACCAGACTCTTTGTGCCCAGTCCGGAGCTACAAGAATAACTTGGGCCCGGTTGCGCTTGATCTTCTTCGGCACTCTGGGTAGAAGTGGTACAGGCGGAAAGGCGTACAGGAGGCCCCAATTCCACTCGCGATGAAAAGCGTCGCAGAGTGAGAGCCGCCTTGGAAATTCCAACGTGCAGAACTGCTCACATTGCACGTTCTCTTTGGTGGCGAACAGATCTAACCAAGGCTCTCCCCACTGCCGAAAGAGACCTTGCATCATCTCAGAGTGAAGACGCCATTCGTGATCCATCATGCACTGGTGGCTGAGTTCGACCGCCCAGGCGTTAAGGGAACCTGCCAGGTGTTTAACTACCAGGGATATTCCCTGATGTTCCAGCCATGTCCAAATGCGAAGATCCTCTTGACATAGGGTACACAACCCCACCCTCCCAGTTTGTTGCAGTACCACATGGCAGTGGTATTGTCTGTGAACACCTGCACTACTCTTCCTTTGACAGAGGGAATGCCTTCAGTACAAGACTGATCGCCCGGAGCTCCAAAAGGTTAATGTGGAGACTGGACTCCGCCGGAGACAGACCCCTGATCTCCGCCTCTCCCAGGTGGCTGCCCCATCCCAGGAGTGACGAAGCCGTCACTACTGTAAACTCTCTTTGGAGAGGGATCTGCCGCTGACCAAATCTTGGTTCGTAAGCCACAACTGCAATTGACGTGCAGTCCCCTCCGAGATCTGGACGACATCGGAAAGATTCCCCTGATGCTGCGCCCACGGGAATTTCAGGCCCCACTGCAGAGCCTGCATATGCCACTTGGCATGATCCACTGGCAGGATGCAGGAGGCCATGAGGCCCAACAGCCTCAGGGTCATTTTCTCCGAAATCCGGGATAGAGGTTGAAACATCGGTATCTTAGCCCGAATTTCCTGGACTCGCTGCTCGGGAGGATAAGCTCGAAACTACGCTGTATCCAGAACTGCTCTGATGAAAAGGAGCTTCTGAGAGGGAACCAAGTGTGACTTCGGCACGTTGACAGTGAACCCCAGCGAGTGCAGGAGGTCCGCCGTAGTCTGGAGGTGGGAGACGACAGCCTGGGGCGAGCTCACCTTCAACAGCCAGTCGTCGAGATAAGGAAAGACTGGAACCCCTGATCTGCGCAGATGAGCTGCGACCACGCCATCACTTTCGTGAACACCCGAGGGGCACTGGTAAGGCCAAAAGGGAGCACGGTAAACTGAAAATGCTCGTGGCATACCGTGAACCGTAGATAACTCCTGTGGGCTGGCAGGACGGGGATGTGGAAATAGGCGTCCTGCAAGTCCAACGCTACCATCCAGTCTCCAGGGTCGAGGGCAGACAGGACCTGAGTCAAGGTTAACATTTTGAACTTCTCCTTCAGGAGGAGGCGGTTGAGGACCCTGAGGTCTAAGACAGGACGCAGGCCTTTGTCCTTCTTGGGTACCAGAAAGTAGTGGGAGCAACAACCACAACCTACTTCTGGCACAGGGGCCCTTTCGATAGCTCCCTTGGCCAAGAGAGCTGCAACTTCCTGGCGGAGAAGGGCCAAGTGATCTTCCGACATGCGATGGAGTGCTGGTGGCATGGAGGGAGGGGTAGTCTCGAAGGGGAGGGAGTAGCCCCTTCGGACAATCAGCAAAACCCACCTGTCCGACGTGATGTTTTGCCAGTGGGGGAGATGATGGCGAATCCTGCCGCCACTGGCGGCCCTGAAAGGTCGGACTAGGAGGGTTTGGAGGCTGCTGCAGGGGGGGCATGGGTGGACTGCCCGCCCGCTGGCCCCCAGACCCACGTCCATGGCCACGCAGAGGCTGGGTAGCTTGCACGGCCCTGTGGCCAGATTGGGTGGAACGTGGTGGGGCACCCCTTCCGTAGCTATGAAAGGGGCGAAAGGCGGACTGCGTGGGGTGAGAGGTTGCCATGAGGCCCAAGGATCTGGCAGTAGGCCTAGAATCCTTGAAGCGCTCGAGCGCTGAGTCCGCCTTGTCACTGAACAGGCGACGGCCATCAAAGGGCATGTCCAGAAAAGTGTATTGGACATCCCCAGAGAAACCAGACGTCCTCAACCAGGCGTAGCGCCTCAAGGCTACTGACGTGGAAACCGTTCTGCCTAGAGAGTCAGCGGTATCCAGCTCACACCGAATGGTGAACTTAGCTGCACCACGACCCTCTGCCACTGCACATGTGAAAACGGGCCGGGCCTCCTCTGGGCACTGTGGCAGCACTTGTGCAACCGTATCCCACACCGTATGGGTACAACGGCCCAAGAGGCATGCGGTCTTCACCGACCGCAGCGCCAAGCTGGTGGAAGAAAATATCTTCTTCCCAAGTGGTCCAGCTTTTTGGATTCCCTATCTGGGGGAGCAGTAGGGAATGCGCCCTTAGAATACGAGGCTTCGACCACCAAGCTCTCGGGGGTAGGGTGTTGAGAGAGGAAAAGTGGGTCGCCCGGGCCGGGCGGTGGCGTCAGGCAATCATCCTGTCCACAGGAGCCCCTGTGCTGGGCTTGGACCAAGTGCCCAGAAGGACGTCGGTGAGGGCTTCATTAAAAGGCAGCAGGGGCTCCGAAGAGGCCGCTGCCGGTTGAAGTACCTCTGTCAGGTTAGTCCTGACTGTCACCGTAGGAAGCTCCAGGCCCAAGGCCTCAGCCGCTCTACGCAACACCACTGCGTACGAAGCTCCCTCCTCCCTAGCCACGGTAGGGAGGGAGAGCATTCCAAGGTCTGGGGAGGTATCCAAACCACTGGCATACCCAGTTCCTCTCGCCAGTCCGGCTCTTCAAGCTGGTCAGCTAAAGGGTCTACATACCCCTCCTCACTCTCCTCTGGCTGCCACTCAGGGCAGTAGGAAACGCCAGGGATGTACAGCGGCGCCGGTACCGACGTCGGTCCGGCACCGTGTCCAAGTCGGGGATCGACGCCGGTTGGGGGCACAACGACGTCGGGAGCGTCGTCACTGGAATCGGCGCCGGGGAAGCTACAGTGAGGTCGACAGGAGCCGATTGGATGCAGGCCTGGATCCTCGGGGGCCCGCTGCAGCCGCCGGCATTGAAGGTCCAGGGCCCCCAGCCGAGTCCGCGGGGCCCGAAGGCGCGCCGGCGGAGTAGGGCTGCCCAAAGATGCTATGGAGCTCTTCGTAAAAAGCTCAAAGCTGGGCAGGGGACACTCTGGCTACGGGAAAGGGAGGGAAGCGCCGAGCCGTCCCAGAAGCGGGCTTTGAAGACCGAGCTGGAGAGCAACGACGCTCCGGGTCCCGCATCGCGTCGGCCGACGGACGGGGAGAAGGCGAGGGTGACGATGCTTCTTCTCCTTCTTCTTGTGCTTCGACTTACCCGAGGAGTGCGAAGACTTAGATGACGAGTGGTGGTGGGTCAGCGACCGGTCCCGAGACCTTACTCTCGACCAGGACGTGGAGCGGACTGCCGGGCCTCCAAGAGCTTTCGGGACCGCTCCAACAAAGACTTCGGTTTCATGGCCTGGCAGTTGGAGCATGACTTCGGGTCGTGGTCGCACTCCAGGCACCAAAGGCACACGAGGTGCAGATCTGTGACAGACATCAATTTGTGACAGGAGTCACAAGGCTTGAAGCCGGTCCGAAAATGGGACATACCCGTGCAACCAGGAGTCGAAGACTCAAAAAAGACCGACAAAAGTCGAAAAACGTTTAGGCAAAAAATGACCAAGGGGCATGCTCTCTTTGGATCTGCGCTGACTGGCACAGAAAAACAAAGATTTGACGTCAGCGCGGAGGGGCGGCGTGTAACTAGACAGCGCAACGTCATCCCGGCAACTACGACGCCGGACGCAGAGTCGACCGACGCCACCCACCGACGCGCAGGGGTACTGCTATAGAAAAAATTCTCCAGATCCAGTCTGACGCCTGGGGGTAATTCTAAGGTAAGGAATCTATAACTAATGGTCTCTTTCAGATGTCAGTTTCAAGATGGCAGGGACAATACTGGATTTCAAGGAGGTGTTCCATGTCATATTAAAATAAGGATTCATCAGGTGACCAGACAGTCTAAAAAATTGAGGAGGGCAGGGGTCCTTTGGGGAGCCGGATTTTCATTTTAGCAGCTTAAGAGAGTTGTCTTCCGATATGATGCGGAACTCTGAATCGACGGGGTTATGACAGGCAGGCGGCCCCAAAGGGTCAGTCGAAGGGTCAACTCTAGGTTTAGAGATCATCCCTTGCTGCACTGGCACCAGACTCCCATCAGGGGATTAAGAACTCCTTTGTTTGGGGACAGGACACAGCCCATTCAGGTGTAAGTGAGGCAGTGCTCAGATCCGCTTCACCTTCCCCTCATCAAGCCAGCTAATGGCCCATTAAGGCCCATCAAGTCACACCTACGCTCCCATTGTGTGTGGCTGTCTAGAGGGAAAGCACAAGGCCCAACTGTCACCCACCCCAGACGTGTATTGGAGACAGGCAGTAGGCACATAGGGCTAAGAGCAGAAAAATGCAAACTTTCTAAAAGTGGCTTTTTAAAATAATTGCAGCAATAAAGTTGACTTTACCATTAAAGAGAATTTTTCATTTCAATTCCATAGGTACTACACATGACAGCTCTACCTCTTTCCCACTGGGAGTTACACATTAGGTGTAACAAGAAATCCCCGATCTTAACTTATAGGAGGGGTAGACCTCACAATAGTGAAAAACGAATTTGGGAGTTTTTCACTTTCTGGACATGTAAAACTTAAAGGTATATGTCCTGCCTTTTAAATACCAAGCACCCTGCCCTATGGGCTACCTAGTGCCTACCTTTATATGAAATTAATGTGGTGTTTAAGGCTTGGCAAGAGGTTTTAAATGCCAAGTCGACATTGCAGACACACAGGCTCTGCAGTGGCAGGCCTGAGACAGGTTTAAAGAGCTACATAAGAGACTGGCACAATTAGTGCTACGGGCCCACTAGTAGCATTCAATTTACAGGCCCTGGACACATGTAGTGTACTTTACTAGGGACTTATAAGTAAATTAAATATGCCAATTGTGGATAAGCCAATGTTACCGAGTTTTAGGACAAGAGCACATGCACTTTAGCACTCACTAAAGCCAACAAAAACAAGGCCAGAAAAAGGGGAGGATAAAGGCAAAAGGTTTGGGGGTGACTGCGCAGAAAGGACCATTTCTAACACGACCCCCCTCCAGCCCATAGCAAAGGGTAGACTAATCAAAACCTTGATGAACCTCCCTGTTTAGGCGACAGAACGTGGACAATGACCCACTACTGCAGGGGCACTTGTCAGTTTTACACCTCAATTAATTCAGTTGGATCCCTCGGTCTACACTCTCCTGGGCCACTGAACTGACCCTAGGGGACCCCTTCTCCTCACCTGTGGACCCCACCTGTGCAGCACCTATCCTTAATTTCCTCACTGATGCATCTCAGTAGGCAGACAGTATCACAATGGCCAACAGAGTGATGTGGCCCATTCCACCCCTAGGGTCTGACTTCTGTCTCCAACCCAAGGAGAAATCTGTCCACAAGGACAGCAAACAGAGGCCACTGACGGCTGTCAGTATCCAGAGCCAGACTCCAAGCCATCCAGGGCTCTCTGGCTTCTGAGGTTTCTCAGAGTGGGGGGCCAGTAGCCCCAGGTGTCTTGCACCCTTTCTCCACTCTACCTTCCACCAGTCCAGGGGTGGTATCCTGAAACTGGTCCTTCAACCCAGGGTCTGTACCCTCAGGCTGAACAGGAGTCAGGGGTCGGTCCTTCCTCCCCCTGCCCCTCCATATGGCCTTCTGTACCCTCCTCTTGGGAGTGGTATGCCCAGATGGCTGAGCTTTCAGGGGGCCCTGGGCAGTCGCTCCTCCTAGCACTTCTATCACTGATGGCAGCTCATTACCCAGAATACAGTTAATGGGCATCTGGGGACTAACTATGACCATCCTCTGGGTCACCTCCCCACACCACCCCAGGGATACCAGGGCCATGGGGCGAACAAAGTCCTGCCCCTGAGCCTCAGTTACCCTAACACCTGACCAGTGTACGGCTCTGGCGAAACAGCCTTTCCACTACCATGGTCTGGCTTGCCCCGGTGTCCCTCAAAGCAGTGACAGGGACCCCGTTCACTTCATCTGGTGGAAGTGACGACTCCCACCCTCAGCGATCACCAGCTCACCCTCAGTGTCTATTTCCCAGCTGAGGGAGATCATGGCATGGTCTATCTCCTGCCCCTGGGGACTAATTCCCCCTAAGGCCACATGGGCCACTCCTGTAGAGTTCCCACCAGTGGGTGGTTTCTTTGGACAGACAGAGTCCCCCTGCTTGTGTTCTACTTGGGACCAACCAAAGCAGCAGGGTCGGAAATGGGGCGACCTGCTCCACCGCCCACCAGAACCTCCCTCCTACTCAGAAGGGACATGGGAACACTTTACTTCCCACTTAACCTGAGACATGTCTGGGTCACCCATGACCTCCTCCTCACTCTGCTGGGGGGGGAACCTGAACCACCCTTCTTGGGGTCACTCCCAGGTACCTTTGTGGACACTCGTGCTGACCCACAGGCCCACCTCCTGCAATAAATCAAGCAGCATTTGTAGAGCGTGGCACTGTCACCCTTGGGGGTATTTGGGCGCTGGGGTGCAAGGTCTCTGTCGAATAGCCAGGTCCCAAGGAAACAGTGGGAAGAGGGCAGAAACGAGCAGAAAAAGGCAAAACAAAGGGCAGAAAAACGAGCAAGCAGAAAAACGAAACAGAGGACAGATAAACGAGCAGAAAAGGCAAAACAGGGCAGAAAAACGAGCAGAAAGGCAAAACAAGGGGCAGAAAACCAAGCAGAAAAGGCAAAGCATAAGGCAGAAAAACAAGCAATAAGGCAAAACAGAGGGAAGAAAAACAAGCAGAGAAGGTAAAACAGAGCAAGAAACGAGCAGAGGAGGCACAAAAAGGGCAGCATGTAGATAGGCAGTATAGGGTAGACGACTGCAGGCAAGCTGGACTGGAGATCTATCGCAGGGACAGCATGCATGAGGACCTGCTCAATGTGGTCGTGCTGCTGCCTCCATTAAGTAGGTTTGGGGGAGGCGGGGTGCTGGCTGGTGGGAGGAGGAAAATGGCAGGAAGAAACGAGCAGAAAAAGGCAAAACAGCAGGGCAGAAAAATGAGTAGAAAATTAAAAACAAAGTAGAAAAGGCAAAACGGAGGGCAGAAAAACATGCACAAAAGGCAAAACAGAGTGCAGAAGAACGAGCAGGAAAGACAAAACAGAGGGCAGAAAATGGCAAAATAGCGGGCAGAAAGACGAGAAGGCAAAACAGAGCAAGAAATGAGCAGAGAAGGCGCAGACAGAGGGCAGCTGGTAAACAGGCAGCAGAGGGTAGCAGACTGCGGCCAAGCTGGACAGGCAAACTGTCGCAAGGGGTGCTGGTACGAGGACCTCTTCCTCAGAAAACTTCCTGGGGTCAGTCAGCTTGCTATCAACCAGGTGTTGACCCATTTCTGTAAAACAAATATCAAGCATGTGCTCCCTCTAATTAGGTTGTACAGCCCATTTAAATCATCTACTTTGCTGCCCCTCACCCAGCACTTTAGTGCCTTGCTGGAATAATAATAATCTAAGAAGCCCACCCAAGCCTGTGTGCGAAGTTTGTGGCTATTCCTGAATCTCTGCCTGTACCTCTCAGGGGTTAACCAAAACCTATTGTTAAGAATGGGCTTCATGAGAGAGTACTGTGCCTGGTTCTCCACCTCTAGTGTTAGGGGTGTGTCGCTCCCCACCGTGGGCATATACCTCAAGGCCATCCTCCTTACTCCTCAGAGACCTTGTGCACCCTTAGAGCCACTTCTTAGGCTGAGAACCACTTATCAATGCTGTCCCCTACCACATAAGCGAGTACCGAATCTTTTGGGATGCGAACCGTTCCTTTTCCAGTGTACACTGCAGGTATTCTGCCACCATTATTACTGCTGGACTCCACCTGTAGTGCTCATCTGTCCAGCTCTCTGAGGATTAGCTCATGGGCCATTTATCTTTCCTCTTCTAGAGCCTTCTCTTTCTCCATCTTCAATTTAGCAAGCTTCTTCAGTTTCCTCTCCTCCCTCCCGTCCTCCAGTTTCTCTGGGGACAGGTTCCTTGAGGACACACTGCTGCCTGCTTGGGGTGGACTTCCAGTTCTGGGAGACTGTTACCGCCACACCTCAGAAGGCTGCATGACAAGACCTCCTGACAGGTCCTGCTCCAACTACTCCTCAGACTCAGATCCTTCCTCTGAAAAACAGTGAATTTAGCCTGCACTCAAGTTTACTCAATGCTTCTAAAACATTTTAATTCAAATGTTTAAATGTGTGGTGCCTTGTGACAGGACCTGCTCATGTCCGTGTGATCAATAACCTCATAGCAATGTACACTCTACACAAAGCGCACTACTCAATGACCTCTGGGGTTCCAACAATAATAAACAAATCTAACCAAAGTAAATGCAATTAGGCAACTACACATGATTCTTAGTTCTCTTTTATAATTCACTCTTTGTTTCTTCAATATGTAAGCATAACCGACCATTTACTGATTTATTACGCTCAGTGGAGCTTACACATATATTAACAATGGTACATGTCAAACAATGTTACAGCACATTGCTTTGTAAGCAATGTCCATATTTTAGCTGTATGAAAGCTTCATTTTCCTTGCTTCTTTTTCCCCAATGCGTTTTAGGTTTTCGTAACCAGTCAGGGGAACTACAAAAATAACGTTGGGATATTTATACAATCTAATCATGACCCGCCAGGAACAATATACAAATTAAACATGTTGATTAACAATGTGTCCAGGAATCAATTACAAGAGGTGGCTATTTCTAGTGTATTCTCCAGTTAACATCCGAACCTGATGTTTTTGTACGTATGTGCAACAGGGCATGCTGTAAGATTCACCCGTGCAACCATTGTGAAAGTCAGGTTTGTTCATGCACCTCCGTGACCCCTAAGTACCTACATGCCAAAGCTCCTACATGCTGGGGAAAAGCGGAAGACGAACGGAGAGAGAGTCTCGCACAGAAAATCCTAAAACAAGTAGGTAACGGTGGTCGTTTTGTGGAGTCCTTTGATATTACTGTTCGTCAGAACAAATAGGTAATCTTGGCATGTATCTTTCCAGAGCTTTGGAATCCATCACGCATGGCAGAATAAATACAGATACAGCAGTTGCCGGTTTTTAGAGGTTTACTTTTCAGTATGTTATTTGTTAGAGCGAACAGCGTTAGATTTTCTTCTGAATGGGATGACAGTTTGGTCTCTAACACATAGATTATGTTTTCCTCAGCGGTGATGCTCGTATTGAGTAATTGAATCTGGACATTTCAGATTTGGTGTTTTTTCTTAGGTATGTGTTGAGTTTTACATTTGGGCACAAGATGTTTAAGGGTCACGATCTCGTGCACGTTTCTTGTGGATGAGGAGCTTTGGCATGTAGGCACTTACGGGTCATGGAGGTGCATGAACAAACTGACTTTCACAAAGGTTGCACGGGTGAATCTTACAGCATGCCCTGTTGCACATACGTACAAAAACGTCAGGTTCGGATGTGAACTGGAGAATACACTAGAAATAGCCACCTCTTGTAAATGATTCCTGGACACATTGTTCATCAACATGTTTAATTTGTATATTGTTCCTGGGGGGTCAAGATTAGATTGTATAAATATCCCAACATTATTTTTGTAGGTCCCCTGACGAAGGGTTACGAAAGCCCGAAAAGCATTGGGAAAAAGAAGCAAGGAAAATGAAGCTTTCATACAGCTAAAATATGGACATTGATTACAAAGCAATGTGGTGTAACATTGCTTGACGTGTACCATTGTTAATATATGTGTAAGCTCTACTGAGCATGATAAATCAGTATATGGTTAGTTATGCTCACATATTGAAGAAACAAAGAGTGAATTATAAAAGAGAACTAAGAATCATATGTGGTTGTCTGATTGCATTTACTTTGGTCAGATTTGTTTATTATTGTTCGGAACCCTAGATTTCAATGAGTAGTGCGCTTTGTGTAGAGTGTACATTGCATGTACACCTATGAGGTTATTGATCAGACCCTTCCTCCTCATCTCTGGATTGGTCTGAGGAGCTGCTGCCCATGCTCTTAAGGCTGTTTGAAGCTCTGTCTTCTTGGCTCTTCTCTTAATGAACAGCCTCCTCACTTGGCAGAACCCCTTGAGCTGGACAAATGTGTAGGCATCCAGATTGGTTAGCATAAATTCCATCAAGCCAGAGAAGGCCACAGACGTTGCAGAAAAAATGGGAATTTGGAAAATCAAAGATGTCAATTTAGGGAGAATTGGTTCAAATGTGTCTAGATATGGAGTAATAGTGTACACTAAGTCACAGTATAGCACTACACAAACACAAGTCCTATCCTCACTACTGATCACCAATGTTACAAATTGGGGTTCTGTTTGGCAGAGTCAGATACATACTCTAAATTAACCTGTGCTCACCCTCTGGTAACTTGGCATAGACCAGTCAGGCTTAACTTAAGAGGCAATGTGTAAAGTATTTGTGCAACACAATACACAGTAACCAAATGAAAACAACACATAAAGACTCCAGACCATGTCAGAAAAATGGATGATTTTATAAATAAAACACGACCAAAAACGACAAAAATCCAATAAGTAGAAGTTGAGATATGAATTTTTAAAGAATAAATGTAAAAATAGCACTTAGCAATAAGCGCCTGAGGGGGGGTTATCTGGTCATGCTGGACCAAAGTCAAGAGTGCAGCTGTACAGAGATGGAGCGCAGGCCTGATAGAGCAGCCATGCAAGACCCGATGGACAAAGTTCCTTGATCCTGGTTGCACTAGCGAGCAGCTGGGTGCAGGCGAGGGATGCGTCGCTGTCGATCCCTTAGTTGAGGTGATACGTCGAATTTCTTCATGTGGTGGTGGTGATGCACCTGTTCCAAGATGATGCACCAAGCCGTGTTGGTTCCGTAGACGATGCCCCGGGTTTCTCCAAGTAGTCGAGGGGATGCGTAGATCTTCCCACACTGCAGAGGTGGCGATGCAACAGTTCTGATGCTTTGGAATGTTAGGTGAAGCGCTGGTTCTGAATGCAATGTGCCGATTTTGTTACTGCAACAACGACGATGCGTCGGTTCTGATTCCTGCAGACAGGAGATGTGTCGGTCTGACTGGAGGAAGCACCTGGGTCCACTTTCAAATGGACCAGGCACAGGAGCAGATGGTGAGTCTTTGATATCCCCGAGTCTCAGAAACAGGAGGCAAGCCAACAAGCCCTTGGAGATCATTTTGGTATCAAACAGAGTCCAATTCTTCCTCAGCAGGGGCAGAGGGTAGCAGGCAGCAGTCCAGCAGAATGAGTGTCCTTGTAGCAGCACACCAGTTTTAATTCCTGATCGTTTCTTTACAGGTCCCGAAGTGTCTAAGTTAGTAGGCTCAGAAGTCAAGTTCTTGTACCTAGTGGTGCCTATGAAGCAGGGGAGACTTCAAAGAGGGACTTTGAAGTGCACAGAGACCTTCCCGTTCTGCCCTGGCACAAGACACCCTACAGGGGGTTAAGCAGTCTTGTGTGGGGACAGGACACAGTCCCTTTTGATGCAAGTGAGACAGTGCTCAGCTCTGCCCCCCCATCAAGTCATTTAATGGCTCATTAAGGCCCATCAAGTCACACCTAAGCTGCCATTGTGTGTAGCTGTCTAGAGGGAATGCACAAGGCCTAACTGTCTCCCACCCCGGACGAGTATTGGAGACAGGCAGAAGGCACACAGGGCTAAGAGCAGAAAATGCCAAATTTCTAAAAGTGTCATTTTTAAATTTGTAATGATAAATTCAACATTTTCATTAAATTGGATTTTTTATTACAGTTCCACAAGTATTAAACATGACAGCGCTATCTCCTTCTCATTGGGAAGTATACTTATTAGGTGTAACAAGGGATCCCTAGTGTTAACCTATGAGAGGGGTAGGCCTCAGTAGTGAAAAACGAATATGGAAATTTTTCACTATGCGGACAGGTAAAACTTAAAAGTATATGTCCTGTCTTTTAATAATACAGCACCTTGGAGAGTGTGAGGCTTGGCAAGGGGTTTTAAATGCCAAATCGACATGGCGGTGTAAACTGTCTCTGTAGTGGCAGGTCTGAGACAGGTTTAAAGAGCTACTTAATTGGGTGGCACAATCAGTGCTGCAGGCCCACTATTAGCATTCAATTTACAGTCCCTGAGCACATGCAACGTACTTTACCAGGGACTTGTAGGTAAAAGAAATATGCCAATTGTGGATAAACCAATGTTACCATGCTTTAGGGAGAGAGCACATGCACTTTAGCACTTACTAGCAGTGGCAAAGTGGCCAGAGTCCTAAAGCCAACAAAAATGAGGTCAGTAAAAGGGGAGCAGGAAGGCAAAAAGTTTGGGGGTAACCCTGCCGAATGGGCCATTTCCTACAGTCTTCAGTACCAAAAGGTGGTAGAATTGTACAAATTTGGAGTTTTCAGAAACAAGACTAGGACTTACACAAAACTCTAAAAATGAGTTATGATATTCGTTCTAGAATAGAAAACCAATTTTACTTCATAGCCATATCTAATTTGTTTGACTTGCACCATCTAACCAAGAGGATTTGGGCCTTCTTTCCTCATACTAAATATTTGAACCTTTTTGGCACACTCAAAGGATGCAGTATCATAATCAAGAACTATATGAGAGAAAAAGATCCTTTTAAAACAGGTGCTCAAAACTCACTTAACAAGAAACCCCAAGGAAGTGACTGCCTACCTTTACATATAAAAACCCTGAAAACAAGACCTATGCCATAATGCCTGAATAATCATGGTCCTGCAACATACTTACGAGCAAGTGTACACTTTCTTTGATGTATCATGATTATTCCGGATATGCCTTCGGAGACTGAGTGACGAATTAAAAGACCGATCACAATGCCGGCATGGATATCGCTTCATACACTATTCAGAACAAGAATTATATTGTTAAGAAAATATTCTGAAAAACGTTATTCAGATCATGTACATTGAACAGAACTGCACTGGGTAAATAAGCATTTTATTATTAAAGTTAGGAGGCAGCATTGAATAGTGCGCTTTGAGATTTCAAGCTAATACAAAAAGAGTGACTGTTCTATATATGAAGGTTTCACAGGTTTTTTTTTAGGTCATGCCTACTTACCAACATATTGTGTTCTTACCAAGAACATACAAGGAAGGGTTAGCAGCCGAGCCATTGCTTACCACTGGCTGTCTTTACTGTCACTCATTTGCATGCTTCTTATTTGTGACCCAGCTTGCCAATCTTGTGTTGCTGATCCCATGGAGAATACCCTCTCTACTATCCCTTAGATTGGCTGCTATGATTATATTGATTTTATATTTGTCAATTAAAATTGAAAGAGATAATAAGTTGGATACTGTGTCCATAACCTCTCTAAATCCTGTTTGATTCATAGGAACTATTTTGTTAATGTTTGCTCATTTCTCCAGGTCTTTGAGGAGGGGAACGCCAAAATATTTAGCTTCAACGTTGAGTAATGCGATTTGCTGGTAGTTTACTAGATCTGCAATATCCTCACCCTTAAAAATAGGATGAATTATCGCTCCATGCCATGAATCTGGCACTTGCTCGTTTATTAGTACGTGGTTACATAGTTGAGTTAACTTATCCAACCCAAACCTCAGGTCTGATTTGAACAGAGCCTGAGGAAGGCCATTTGGACCCATAGCTCATTCTGAGCGGCCTTTTTGTATGATTTTCTCATTGTAGGGTGTGATGACTATTAATGCACCATTAGCTGAATCGTCCGGGTTTCTCCAATGGATCAAGGTATATTGATTCCTTTCAACTGCACCTCTGTGTGAGGTTTACGTGCGATTAACGTGCAAATTGACTGGAGTTCCCTGAATTCCCAATCCAGACTACGGCACATGGACCAAGGAAGGGTTGACATGGAATGGAGTGGCAGTTCTTCAGGATTCTTGTGATTATTGAGTTGTAGAAGTGAACCATTGACTTTCACTGATGTTTGAGTTATTCGTCACTAAATAATTTCTCCAAATTATTTAATATTGACCAAAATTCTTTTGAGTTCCTTTTCTCACTGCCATAAATTATCTTTTCCTATAGTTCATCTAGATGTTTGCAGACCAACTCGCTGTTTTGTACTTTCAAAGCAAAATATCAGCCTTTTCTTAACAAGCATAGTTCTGCCTATTTGACACGCATGTTCTTAGTTCCGGTTTAATCATTCTTAGAGCTGGGGTATACCAACTTTTGCTTCTCGTCCTGACTGTTAAGGGGTGCGCTTTGCTGGAATTGTGGAGCTTGGGCGATTTGTGTGACACCAGACTGTCCGCAACAGATTCCCATATTTGCACTGGGATTTCTCTACCTGCGTAATAAGGCTGCGCAAGAGATCGAATACTGACCCAAGGGCTTTGTTCCACTTCAGTTTCTTTAGACTGTTAGTACATTTCTGTACAGATGAATTATTCGCTTTGGGATTCATGTGCATGTCCAATGGGGAGCTCTACATGTTGAAAAAAATTGATTTTTTCAGTACGAGGCAAAATTAAAAATTGAATAATATAAATAAATAGAGACGTATAGCTAAGGTGAGATCAATAACTGAATTTGAACTGTGCAATGCATGCCTGAAGGATAGTGGTAGTTGGTTGCTGGGCCTTCAAGGCCTTGATGTAAATGTACCAGGTAAGGATTCTACATATAATGTCATACCTTAATTTCCCACCTAAACGTTGGTTTGCTGGTACTGCTGAGTGCCGCGGTGGGGGGTGGAGGGGCAATTTATTTGCTATGGGTCCTAATAGCCCAATGCTGCTTTGTTTCCTATGAAATGTTTGATGTTCGTGTGAGGTATTAAGCTTTTTCTCACATGCTTTCACGGCGTGGCTATCTGCGACCTCAGATGCACGATTAAAAGGATTAGCTAATGCAGTCGTGGTGGTAGAATCCATAGACTTCTGGAGCTCTAACAGGCGTATGTCAGAGTTCTTGCTGTAAACTGAATCCTGAAAGCCATAGCGTGATATATAACTTATTGAACAACTAGTTGCTGAATTAGATAAATGTTCAATATGTGTCACCCATGTGTACCGACGTCAGATGCTTTCCAGGCTGTCTGCGCTCCTAGACGCAGAGCCCAATTGAAAAATAGCTTTGACCAAGGTTAAATAGATCACCTACCAGAAAGAGTGTTACGGAAGGTAAATAACTTGTTCTTCTCATAGATATTTCCAAGCGTAGATCCCTCACCTTTTGAGTAGATACCAATGCAGTACCTCATGGTGGTGGGTCTGTGAATTGACTCAAAACAAGAAGTCCTGAAGACCGAACAAGCAAAGTGCCCGTCTCGACGGACCTTGTTGTCTAGAGAGTAGTGCTTTGTGAATGGGCAGAGTGACGCCCACACAGCAGCCTGGCAAATATTTAGAACAGGCAACCTGTGTGCCAACGTAGTGGCAGCAGCCTAGGTTCTGGTAGAATGAGCCCACAAACCTTCCAAGGGCTGCTCCTTCGCCAATGCATAGCAAATTTTGATGCAGGACATGAACCAACAAGAAACGGTCCTCTTCTGCACTGCCTTGCCCTTTTTCACCACAGCGAATCTAATGAAGAGCTGATAATCCACACGATGTTCCCTGGTACAAACGATGTTAAAGCTAAGAGCTCTTTTAGGATCCAACTGATGTAGCTCTTCTCCTCCTCTTTGGAGGGATGAGGTGAGGATAAGAACATCCGAAGGGTAACACTCTGCCTGACATTGAAGGGAGTCACTCCTTTTAGAACAAAGGAGGCTCGGGTTGTCAGAACCAGTACATCTGGAAAGAATGTGGGGTATGGCGTGTTGATGGAGAGGACTAGCACCTTGCTCACCCGCCATGCTGATGTTATGGCGACGGCAAAAACTATCTAGAGATGAGAAGCCACAGTGGAAAGCGATGCAGCGGTTCAAAAGGAGTACACATTAGAAATGGGAGGATGAAACTCATTTCCCATTGAGGTACAATGAAAGGAGAGGGTGAAAATTTAGGTTGCAAACCATTCAAAAATTAATCACAATGGATGATTTAAACAAAGGAGGCCGACGTGGCATTCGCAAAAAAGCCAAAAGAGACAAGTACCCTTTAGTAGTGCCCAAAGCAAGGCCTTGTTGTGTTAGGAACACCACAAAAAGCAACACTTCGGGAAACTTGACGTCAAGTGGACCAATCTGCAGAGCAACACATCAAACTATAAACATGTCCCAACAGTAGTTGTATACTGATTGGGTGGAGGGACGCCTGACTAGCAAGAGGATATCGACAAACTTGGAAGAAAGTGGAATGCATTCAGCTGTCGTCACCCAATTTCCAGGCATTAAGGTGGAGATTGCGGAAGCTCGGGGGTGGAACCCTTCCCCTTTTCAGCAACAGAAGATTCTCTCAAAGCAGCACCTGCTCGAAGGACAGATGCTCTTGCCCAGGATATCTGGATATTGCATCATACTTTCCCAATCCAGTGCCACTAGTATGACTTTGGCACGGTCCTTACTGATCTTTTTCACAACTCCGGGCAGGAGAGGATGCAGCAGAAATGTGTACCAGAGTTCTGAGTTCAACTCTCAGCGGAATGAGTCTCCAAACAAAAGGTGTCTTGGAAACTCCAATGCGCAAAAGTGCTGGCATTGCACATTCTTGGCGGTGGCAAAAAGATCAAACCAAAGCTCTTCCCATTCGCAGAAGGACGCTGCTCCATTTCTAGGTGTTACTGGCATTCGTGATCCGCTAGGTGGCGACGATTGTGTTCATCCACCCTGGAGATTAGAGATCCCACCAGGAGGTGTACCATCAGGAAAATCCCATGGTGTTCCAGTCACTTCCAGAGACCTAGGCCCTAATTGCGATGTAGGACAGAATGCCACTGAATGCCGTCGGTGGCGGTCCGCCTGACATCCAGGCCATCGGTCCAACCGCTGGATTACAATACAGGCGGTCGGAGAGCAGAGGTTAGGGGTAAAGACAGCAGCCTCTGACAAGCTCAAGGAGTCCGTCAGGTGGTGGTCGGAATACTATGCCTACAATGGAGGCAGTGCCTGCCAGGCACCACCGTAGGGATTCGGATGTCCCTTTTCGACTGCCTTTTCATGGAGGTCCTACCACCATGAAAAGGCAGACGGAAACGGACTTTGAGGCCCCCAAGGAGGGTCCCAGTCCCCTGCGGGCCACTGCTGAGTGGCTTTGGGGGGGCGCATGTGGTCCCCCCCCCCACACATTCATGCACCGTGAGTCAGGTACACAGTGCATGGATGTACACAAAGTGCTTTTTTGTACTGCGGCTTGAACTGAAGCCCATTTCCTGGACAGTCATATTGTAATAGGGCAGGTGGGACCGCCGACTCATTGTCGGACGGTCACATGCCTGATACGATGGCGGTCTGACCGACCGCCATCGTAATCAGGCCCATAGTGTCCACGACCCAACCTCATGCTGTTCGTTGCAGTGGTGATGTCTGTGAGCACCTGTACAAGTCTCCCATTGATGGGTGACAAGAAGGCCTTATACGCCAAGCGGATGGCCCACAACTCCAGTAGACCAGATATCTCTGATCTCCTTCTCTCCCAGAGGGCCTCCTCAACTCAGGAGCAATGCATCAGTCACTGATAGCTCTGGGCGGGGTAAGGGGAGGGGTCTGCCACTGACCCAATCAAGGCCTAGCAGCCATCACTGTAGGTGTTTTGCTCTAAAATTCCTCTGAACGTGATCTGAGAAGTCCCCCGAAGCTGCGCCGACTTGATCATATCGCACTGCATAGTTCACGTTACCTGGTGTGCTTTAACAGTAGGATGCAGGAGGCCATCAGTTGTAGCAGCCTCAGAGTCATCATCACTGAGACCCAGGACTGAGGCTGAAATATTAGGGTCATAGCCTGATGTCTTGGACTCTTCACTCCGGGGGAGGAGTGGAAGGTGCAAAACTGCAGAGTGTCCAGAATGGCTACAATGAAAGGGAGTATCTGTGAAGGAGTCAGGTCTGACTTCAGCATTTTGACAGTGAATCCCAGCGATGTAGAGCAGTTCGCCGAAGTCTGGAGGTGGGTGTCGACTGCCTGGGGAGAACCTGCCTTCAGCAGTCAGTTGCGAAAGCAGGGGATGACTGGAACACCTGGCCTCTGGAGATGTGCTGCAACCACCTTACGTGAACACACGAAGGCCACTGGTGAGGCCAAAGGGGAGCACAGCGAACAAAGTGCTCCTGTCTCACTGCAAACCACAGATAGCACGTGTAGACCTGCAGGATGTGGATGTGAATATAAGCGTGTTGCAGGTCCAACACTACCATCCAGTCTCCAGGCTCGGGGCCAGACAAGACCTGGGCCCGGGTGAGCACCTGGTTTGTGAGCTGAAAAAAATGTGTAACAAGGTCTGCTACCTATAATATTTTTAAGGTGGTGGATAAATTATAAATGAAAGTTATAACTATAACTTTAGAATTTTTAAAGTTTGTGTAGTGTAAGCTTGGTTTGTATAGGGAAAAAATGTTTTCTTAACTATAACTAAGCTTTAACCGTTTTTTCCCCCATTGAATTTCAATGTGATTTTTTATTTATTTTTAATACAAATGTATATCAAATTGTAGAGTCCAGTGTCGTGAATGACGATTTTATTTGTGTGGAATGTCGTACAGTACAGTAAAGAAGAGTGTTGTAAAGTCTATTGTCATAGTGGAGTATTGTAGATTGGAATAGAGTGGAGGAGAGTAGAATGAAGTGGCGTATCGTACAATGTTGTAAAGTTTTATATAGTGTAGTGGCATGGTGTCTAATATAGTGGAGTCAAGTATCGTAGACTGGAGCAGCGAGTTATACAGTGGACAGGTGTTTAGAATAGAAGAGTAGGGTGTCGTGGACTGTCAAAAGTAGTGTTTTAGAGTGGACTAGGGTGAAGGAGAGTGCCGTGGAGTGCTGTGTCAAATAGTGGAGTGGCGTATTGTAGAGTTGAGTGGGGTATCGTTAAGTGTCATACTGTGTAGTACAGTGGTGTACAGTAGATAGGCATAGAGTGGAGTAGTGTTAGAGTGGCACTGAGTGTAGTACAGCGCTGTAGAGTGGAGTTGTATACAGTGGAGTGTCGGACAGTGGAGCGGCATAGAGCTGAGTATGGTACAGTGGCGTAGAGTGAGATAAAGTGTAGCAGAGTGATGAATAGTGGAGTGGAGTACACTGGAGTGGGGTAGTGTAGAGTGGACTAAAGTGTCGTAGACTATAGTGGTGTGGAGTGCAGTAGAGTGGAGTGGCTGGCATAGCATACATATACTGTATTTTGAAGTTTATGGCTAAAATATTGATACTCCGTAAACAAAATGGTGAATTAAGCATGAGTTTTTTATTGTTGATTCAAGATTTTTTTCATAGACCAACATGTGTTTCACGACAACCTGTGGCGTCATCAGGGCCAAAGGAAATATACTTCAATATTGCAGTTAACTGAACACAGTATTGATATAACCAAATTATACAACCATATAAAACATAGATCATAGAGAAGAAAGACCACGAAGAACAGTCAGTAACAGAAAACAAAAAATATTATAAAAACATTTTTGGAAAAACCGTAATGGAAAACAAATTGCTAATTTAACATGAATATTCTTCAATAGCAGACAAAACAATATCACGAAAAACGAAATAAACTTATGAAGCTTGGGTGAAAAATAGGAAAATGTAGATGAGGTCAAAGCAGGTGACATTGTTACTCAAGTATTTCACAGAGTGATACCAGAGTGGTAAAAATAATAAAGAGCAGCATTAGGTTAATCACCTTACACGGAACGCCATCCCTAAATAGGGTTTTCCTTACATTTGTACCTTTTTTCAGATAATTGTGGCGCTAATCTTCATCCTATCATTCAAATACGAAATTTGGCTGTTCATAATGTGAGTACTGCACTATGTGGCCTATACCTTCACAGTGTCTATTTATGAAATTGGTTCTCTTTTCGCTATTATTAAAATCATGACCTGTTGATAATACAGTGATTAATTTCTCAGTTTTAGGATCAAGATTATTGTTATTTCTTTTCCGTACCGTGACAAGTGTTAAAGATTGCCATAGTAGTATGATCATACAATTAAGTATCTTCTGGTCTCTCCACTAACACCCACTTTGTGACTTACGTTTTTAGCTATAAATGTGTAAAGTGTATCCTTCGGACTAGTTCCTTTTCTCCTTTGTAAAATCAACACCCCTGGTGTACTTTGCTAGTTTATGATCTTACATGTAATTGCGTAGACGCATTTGTCTATCGACTTTTTTTGGTTCTCTGCATGTTTTTCTGGGGTCTGCATGATGTCCTACCCTTATACTGCATTTAGGTTTCGTTATTAACACCCAGTGCTGCTCGTTATTATTTTTATCACTCAGGTATCACTCCTTGAATACACCTGGGCAATAATGTCACCAGCTTTGATCTCATCTACATTTTCCTATTTTAGACCGAACGTCTCTCTCTCTCTCTCTTAGCTTCATGAGTTTTAGTTTTTCGTGATAATGTTTTGTCTGCTATTGAAGAATATTGAATATTCAATTTGTTTTCCACTGTGTTTTTCCCCAAAAATTTTTATTATATTTTTTGTTTTCTGTTACTACTCTTTGTGCTTTTTCTTATCTATGATCTATATGTTTTATATGGTTGTATCATTTGGTTGCATCAATGCTGTGTTCAATTAATAGCAATATTGTAGTACATATCCTTGGGCCTTTAGGAAGCGACATCTTGTCGTGAAACACGTGTTGGCCTATGAAAAAATCAACAATAAAAACTCATGACTTAATCATTTTGATTCCCGAGTATCAATCTGGCTTACAGTGGAGTGAGGCAGAGTGTAATAGCATACAGTAGAGTGGCGTCCAATGGAAAAGCATAGCATGAAGTGGCGTAGAATTAAGTGACACACTGGAGTGGCGCAGCATAAGGTGGAGGGGCATACAGTGGGGAATAGCCTACAGTGGAGTGTTATAGAGTGGAGTGGCATACAGTGGAATAGCGTAGAGTGATGTGGCATACAGTGGAATAGCATAGTAGTAGCGTCCAGTAGAGTTGCGTATAGTGGAGTGACAGACTGGAGTGGTGTAACGTGTAGTTGCATACAGTGTAAGAGCGTAGTTGCATACAGTGGAGTCTCGTACTGTGGAGAGGCGAGGACTGGCGCAGAGTGAAGTAGCATATAGTGGAATGGCGTGGGGTACGGACGTATGTGGAATTTAGCAGCAATCTAGATTATGGTAAGCAGAGTAATGCAAAACAGCGGATTACACTGCCTTGTGTTTCTCCAGATTTACCAATCAACTCAGGGCCACGCATGGTGGCCTTGCATTGGTTTGTAAATCTGACTTAATTTTTGCGTTGCACGTGCAACACCATGAGTTTGCAAGGGTACTGCAATCCAATAATATACCTGGGCCCGAGTTATAATTTGGGCCAAAGTATAGCACGGTAACTTTGCCGTATACTGTGGTACATGGCGATGACTAGGCAGTATATATTTGGGTAATGGCTCTTTTTAGAGACTGAAAAGACAGCCATGCTGTTTTTACTACACTATGGCTGTGTTCAGTGTTAGGGCTTTAGATATAGGTAAGTAGTAGGTCCCTACCTATTACCACTTTTTAAAGTGGTAATCGGAGAGAGAGAGAGAGAGATTTTTCAATAAGTTTACAGCCATGTGGTTTCACAAAATTTTATGAAAATCCATGAAAATACCACTGTGACCGATATCACTAAGTTTAAGTGCGTTATAATTTTAAAAATACTTACCACTACTTAACTACAGCACCCAAAAAACATCATCTGTGCACCATAATGTGTAATCCTGCCAAATTTCATGTGTCAGCTTAGCCGTTTTCATACTACATCAAATACAAAAGTCTATGCCTATGAACATCAATATCCCCACAGTAGATAAAACTATCACAGTCAATCCTATGAGAATGCAGTGGCATAAACTGAATCCCTCTACCTTTTCTAGCTATATAGTGGTGAATGCTCCTCAATTAGACTCCACCATGAAATGGGCAAAGTCTATAACTAAAGCATGGTTAAATTCAGCCCTGGATCATTTTATTCATGATATGCCTTGCAGAACAAGGAACCAGCCCTCGGCTACCTGGTTTAATTAAACACTACTCGCAGAAAAGAAGCGATGTAAAAAACATGAGCGTGTTTGACGGAAAACCTATGATGCCGCAGCAAAAACACAATACATGGGCGCGATATTAGCCCCTACCCTATTTAGCTCATATATAAATGGGCTGCTGGATTGGCTGAATAGGTGTCAACACAGGGCCGGCTCTAGGGCAGTGCGATCGGTGCGACCGCATCGGGCGTTGACTTGGGGTGGGGGCGTCATTTTTGAAAATGTGTATTACATTTTAAAAGCACCTGCTGCCTTGTTCCTGGCCTCCAGCAACTTTCAGACATCAATTAAAATGTCAAGAGAAGTCTGGTGATTAATCGTCTTCCCGGAAAGAGACCGGAGGTTTGTCTAGTGGAAGTTTTGACTCATCCTAAGGTAGCGCCGATGGTTAAAATGCCTGCTGCTAAGAACCTGTACCATGCAGATAACTGAGTGCATATAATGTAAATAGGTCAGTGGGTTACTGCTTCTGTAAGAGAGCTCCTTTTGTTACTTGTCGTTTATGAGTCAAAACCCTAATATAGAACATTGAGCTATTAACTGCCACCCTAGAGCTGTTGCAAACTGCAAGGTATATGTTAGAGCTATATGTTTTTTTGCCCAGTCTTTCATTATCCTAATCTTGTGAAAAGGGTTCATTTGGGTAGAAAACAATTCTTATTATGAAAGCGAACCCCTAACAATGATGTTACGTTTTAAATTCTGAATTTGCGCCTTTCCTGAATAAGAACTTTAACTATATTGCCTACCAGTATCGATGACATGTGACTCCTACACTACACCTTGGAGTACTGTCTGATGTAACATTTCCTATACACTGATTTACACACACACATGATTGTCTCTGTGCAATGTGTGTGTGTTGTAAAGTGCTCTGACACCTTACACTGGTATGAGTGGCGCTATAAAACTAAATGAATCTGCGAGACAGAGGTTATGGAGACTTGAGAAGCACTGTTAAAGGGTGCTAGTGATGGAATCCATGGCAGAGGTGGTCACTGGGGGCAGGGGGGGGGGGCGCGCCATCAGACATTGTCGCACAGGGCGCCACCAGCACTAAAGCCGGCCCTGTGTCAACATGATGCTCCAAAATCAGCAAATGTCAGCACCCCGGTGCTGATGTTTGCTGATGACACCCTTCTCATTTCACATACCCCTATGGGTCTCCAGGTATTCCTGGGTGAATTTCATACATTTTGTAAAACAAGAGGTCTCGAAATATATGCAGCGAAAACTAAATTTATGGCCCTTAATCCCCACCATGCATTTAAAGGCAAGATGAATGTTGACAGCACCCCAATTGAGCAGGTTAGACGTTTTGCTTACCTAGGTGTGCGATTGTCAGACAAACTGTCATGGAAGCCGCAACTTGAAAGAAGTCAATCACTGCTGCAACATTGTTGGTCAGTCATCCTAAAAAATATAGATGTACTTCAAGTAGGGTATTGTACCTGGTATTAGAGGTATATAGAGGAGTTGCGCTAGGTGGTGCTTTTATGTGGCTGAAATGTGGGGTATTTGTGATATTAGCTCCCTACTTTGCATGGAAAATATATTTTTAAGATCCCTGCTCAATTTACCAAGTACTACACACTTATGACTACGTTGAGGTGGGACTTGAATTTACAGAGGGTTGATCACACTGCCCACGTAAGGATTATAAAATATTGGATCAGAGTCTGGTCCACCCCTGAATTGGCTTCATATAGGATGTCGCTGAAAGAATTGATTGCATTAGACACTAATTGTTCCACGCCTTGGTTAAAGGCGGTTAAGGATCTTTGTTGTGGGTTACCATATGTTTGAAATGTGGGAAAACCCATAAAATCTGGCCAGTAACGTGGCTGCTCAGATCAAGAGGAATTACTGGGTGCATGTTGTAACTGAAATCGGGCGGGGTGCTCAATCTGAGGGCATAATAGATACAAATACAAGTCCTGTATGGATAAGATTACACCCCATAAAGCTAGAACATTATATTTTCGTTTTAGAATCGGTATTCTTCCTTTTAATTCACGGACTGCAAAATGGAAAGGGGTAAATGGTCCCGTGGATGAGTGTCCCTTCTATCCCTCAGTTAAGAAAACTGAGGCTCAACTTTTTATTTTTTTTGTCCAAAACTTCTCTTACCCCGCTCAAAGTGGATTATTCCGATTTGTCGTATTCTGGGATTTAATCATTGTACTGTGGCACAACATGTTTTTAGATCTGATACACGTGAACAAATAGTGTTTGCCTCGTTGAGATACTTAAATTGGGCAAGCTGTATCACTAATGCCTAACAGATTGACTAATTTTCAAGAGGTGAAGCTTGTGGTTAATATTTATGCAGTTCTGTTCTTTGTGAAGCTAATGTTTTTTATTTTTTTTATTGTTAACTTCAGATTGATATAGTACCCAAATAGGCCTTCTGCAAATTTTTATCTCAAAGGTTTTTCTATGAGCACTTTTTCTTATGTATTAACAATGTTTTTTAACTACCATAAAAATGTTTTAATTTTTTAAGAAAGTTGTACATAATAGTGCAATAATCTTTACGACCGTTGATTATGGTTCCTTTATTGTTTAAAGTTGGGCTGTACAGTGATGTATAGTATCAATTGGCCATGGCATACGACACTTTAGGTCACTAATGCAAATCTGAGAATCTGAACTTTATATAGATTGGTTTATTTAATAATCAATGTGTATTGATTATTTCTTAAACAAGCATTTTTCTAGTGTTGTGTTATTTCTTTGGTTTATTTGTAGATATTTTATGTATGTGATTATATGAATGTACTTTTATGATTACATATTTGCAACCAAAATAAAGTTATACTACTACTACTACATGGGGCGCGATAAAAGGCTATCAGAAAATGGTCAAAAACGGCATGCGCCAATTCCTTGGCAGACAAAATCCAAACAGTAGCAATCCTTCGAAGGACATTTTCTCCATCATTAATAACTTGTCCATGCCAGCAGCCACTCCCGGGCTGGTGGAATCATCGAATAGCCACTGCAACAAATTTGCAGATCATTTTGTTAACAAGGTCGATGACATCTATTTTCATTTTAAACAGGGCGATCAATTGGAAGAGCTTGATTCTCTTGTCATTACGACTAATTATACAAAATTGGCAGCCTTAGACCAATTGGCTCTTCTAGATAAAGACTATCTCTATCCTCATGCGCCAGGCTAAATCAGGATCCCCAGACGATCAACTAATACCAGACTACATCTTAAAATTTCTGGAGAATATTAGATCGATCTTTCTGGAATTGGCCAATCTTTCATTGAGTTTTGCGGTGGTGCCAACGTCATGGAAACATGCCAAGGTTATTCCCCTTGACCTCCTACTACTACGACTTGGCGTGTTTGCATCATAGGACCACTCACCCTCATGGAAACAGCAATGGACAATGACAGAATGTCGGCTTGGTGGCCAAACAAACAAATCCTTGCTCCACTTGCTGTGCGTTTCCCCAACCTTGCTAGTACAGAGACGAAGACTCCTACGACCTACATTAAGAATTTAGCAAGTTAGGTCATGTCGACCTGCTGTTATTACATTATTGAGGGGAGCTCCTGTACAATTGGCATGTAAAACAGTCAAATTTATGAACATAGCAGCCAAGGAGTTTGTAAAATCTAGTATCAGAATTTTGGATTTGTGTTGCTATGGGAAATTGGTACACTGATGATTTGGTCCATGTTTTACACATTTTTACATTTAAATTGCCTGCCCCTCAACAACTGAAGGCCATTTTAGATTAAGAGAACAGTATTTATTTTATTATGTGCCCAGTAAAACACATGTTTTATCAATTTTATAATGTAGCATACATTGAAATTACACGCTCAACAACTGAAGGCCTTTTTAGACTAAGGGAATATTATTTATTTTAATAGGTGTACAGTAAAACACATGCACTTTATGACAGAAGTCTTACACAGTACGTATGCACCTTGGTATCATTGGGAAAAATGGTCTCATATGTAGTAGACTTCAGTCTTTCTGCTTACGGGATATAGCACTTAAGTTGATAATGGTACTGTGTACGGATTGAATGAATACTTTTAAATAATAATGCTTGATCAGACATCTCATAATATCTGGGTAGTATGTGAGATGTTGCTTTTATGTGCATGCAATGGCTATAAGTATCAAACTAGACCGACTTTACGGCTATATTTTGCACTGCGTGTACGCACTTTTATACTCTAGAGAAATGTTCCTGCGGGGGCCGAATGTTTTTTAAGCATAATGCTTGAGTGGCTGTCTTGTTTTATTCGGGTAATATGTCACACCTTGTTTTTATGTGCTTTAATGGTTTTGAATATCAAACTGGATGCACTTTATGCAAAGTTTTGCACTGCACGTACGCACTTTATAAATATTAGAAAAAAGGGTTCCCTGAGAGGTTGGCCTTGGTATTGTGTCTGTGTATGGCGAATAGTGTTTCTTCTTTTTTGATAGTATTACAAAAAATTCCTTCCGATGAAAAGCGAAATGAGATTTGGTATCGAATTCTTATCTTTTATTCTTTTTAACTGTGAATATCTGCTGCAATATCATGATAATAATTGGTATACCTCTTTGTAAATGTAATGGTTTTAATTAACTATGCATTAATAAAACTTAACTATTTTCTTGTCAGTGGAGTCGAATGATGGTAGACCTAATTTTAAAAACTGGGTAATAGCAATTAGCTGGATGCTCGACAACTGTTTAAAACATAATGCCAATAAAACACAGATTTTCCTGCTGAGTAAGCACACCCATCTCTGGGGAGATCAATGGTGACCAGAAATGCAAGGACCCCCCCCCCCAAAACCCACATCTGTGGTAAAAACAAAATTGGTGTATGGATGGGTAATTCTCTATCCTTTAAAACCCAAGTCAGGCCTCGAGCTGGCCACTATTTTGGCATCCTGAGAAGCCTCAAATCCATTGTGGGATTTTTCACTCTACAAGTTCGTCACCTGACTGTACAATCCCTTGTTATCTCACGCCTGGACTACTGCAATATCCTTTAACTGGGCACTAAAAGATCTGTTCTGAACCGAATGCAGGGTGTTCAAAAGGCTGCCACTAGGCTTCTTTTCCAACGTAGAAGCGTATGAAGTTCAAAGCTCAATGCATCTCTCATAAAATTCTCCACAAGCAAGGAGGAGCCAGTCTAGCTGCCTTGATGCAATCAGACATGCCCATTAGAGGTTTGCGCTCTGCAAATTTAAACATGCCC
Source organism: Calotriton arnoldi (assembly GCA_963921515.1). Classification (NCBI taxonomy): domain Eukaryota; kingdom Metazoa; phylum Chordata; class Amphibia; order Caudata; family Salamandridae; genus Calotriton; species Calotriton arnoldi. The sequence continues at coordinate 3,904,900 of CAWUFW010000038.1, forward strand.
GTTATACCTTGCCCCATAAGAGCCAGAATAGGAGGACATTCTTTTTGAGTTCTGACTCCGAACTAATGGAACTCTGTGACGCCTAAGCTAAAAATTATACAAAATCATCTAAACTTCTGGAAACAGCTGAAGACCTGGCTGTTTTCAGTCTAGGTTGCACTTTCTTTTCTCCCCTCTGTTGCTTTATCTCACCTGTGATCTGTGCTGGGAAGCCCCTTTTCTGGGTGCAGCCATTCGTTTTGGAAGTCTTTTTAACAATGTATTTAAAATGTATTTGTGGAAAAACACATTTTGGGGCCCCCTTTTTATCTTTGCGGCCCCTTAATGATTCACCACAAAAAAATTACATCATCTCAAAATGTAGAAAATGCTATAGGTCTGGAATGTTTTGTAGTGATTCGTCAAACGGATGGAGTTATTAGGGAGCTAAAATCTGAGGAATTCCTATCTCTGGGACTACTTTAAAAAAAAAAATCTCTTTATTGATCAGCTTGCAACAGAATAATACAGAACCCGGAGGCCGGGGTAATCAATTCGGATGGAGAAAATAGGCAATACAAGCATTTTTTACACTTAAAACAATACCCAATAAGAACAAACTCGCCACCCTCCCCACCCCAGAACCCGGTACTGAAAAAGTTATGTTTTGAACCCAATGTCTCAGACAATCTAGACAGAGCAATCCTCAAAGGTGGACCCTGCCTCAGCTCCTCGAGCAACCAGTATGTCACTCCCACTGTCTACTGCAAATCAGGATGTCCAAGCAGGTACCCCACGAGTGGAGCCCAGAAGTCCTTGGGCCGCGAGGCCTCTGGTAACTCCTCCGCATAAGCCTCCAATTGTTCCCTGCAGTACAGCAGCTCCCGCACCCATTTTTTTTACTGTTGGGATAGTTTTGGCGCCCCAGCATTGTGCAACCGCTCGCTTAGCAAACAGAAGAGAGACAGCCACCAGTCTGCGATTGCCCGACTTCAATCGCTTCACCCAACCTAGTAGGCAGACATCCGGCGCACACACCACAGTCTCCAGCACCACATCCCTGAGCACTCTTGTAACCTGGTTCCAGAATGCATGTATACCAGCGCAACGCCATGCAAGATGCAAAAAATCTGCATCATCCTGTCCACATCTCACGCAGCGAGCACTCTCCCGCAGACCAAAGTTACGCAGCTGAAGCGGCGTATAGTAAAGCTGGTGTAAGTATTTGAAGTGAATAATGAAGAGGTTGCAGTTCGCCGTCAGGCGACCTGTCAGCTTGCAACAAAACTTCCAGACATCCAGTGTAAAATGAGGCCCCTAGCACTGCATGCCACTTGTTATAGGAGGGAGTTTCGGTAATGTCCAGTTCCCTCAGAGATGTATTATATAATTTGGTTATAAGGCCCTTACGTGCTTCGCCTGCCAGCACCGCCTGCAGCGTTCTCGGTTCGCTGGATAATCAGGATAGATATCTCGGACAGCCTGCCTCACACGTAGATATGTGAACCCCAGCATCATATTGTGCTTCCACCCGACCTGTATCTGACAGTGGCCAGAACTGGCCATGTTTATAGAGGTCGCCCAGCTGTGTAATCCCCGCAGTTCTCAGCACCCTCACTGCAGCCTGCTCCTGTGTGGCGGAAATATGCGGATGAGCCGCAAGCAGCAGTGCAGGAGCGTAGAGATAGTCTAATTGTGCCCTTTTGGCAAGAGCTTTCCATGCCCACGCAGTGCATTGAACAGGGTTGATTTCGGTCAGCGGCCCACCTACTCCGCCCGATAGGGCAGCCGCCACCAGCGGCACAGGTAGCACCGAATCCGCCTCTACTGCGATGTGTGGCTGGAACCGCTGCGGGAAGTACCAATAGTGCGCAAACTGCGCCTGAGCACATAAATAGTAGAGCCTCATATCAGGTGCTTCAAAGCCACCTCGCTCAAATGGTTGCACCAGCAGGTTCCAACTGCACCTAGGCTTTTTACCACCCCAGACAAACGACAACAGAGCTGACTGCAGCGTATTGAACAATGCGATATTCAGGCGAATCGGGATGTTGACGAATAAATAAAGAAGTTTAGGCAGAATCGACATTTTAAGGACTGCTATTCGACCCGCTAGAGAAAGTGGTAATTTAGCCCATCGCACAGCCTGGTCGGTAATCTTAGTGATAACCCTGCCATAATTCGTAGAAATCACCACATCGGGATCTCTATGTAGCGATATCCCGAAATACCGTACCGGGTCAGTGGACCACGTCAGAGGAAAGTCCAGATCCACCTCGCGGGTACCAACCGTCAGCGGGAACACCATCGATTTTGTCCAGTTGATACCTAAACCAGAATATCTTTCAAATTTTACATATTCGCAGAGTAATTCCGGCAAAAACGTGGCTGGCTCGCGGACATACAGCAGCATGTCGTCAGCGTATAGCGAGTCTACTAGCGGCCACTGACGAAACCGCAACGCCGCCGGGGCATGTCGCTGGCGCAGTTTACAAGCCAGAGGCTCTAGCGCCAATGCAAAAAGTATTGGCGACAGAGGGCAACCCTGCCGCGTGCCTCCATTTATCGGAAACGTTCCAGACACCCAGCCATTCACGCGTACCTGCGCCACCGGCGCAGCATATAGGAGGTGGATCCATTTGAGAAAGAAGGGTGGCAGGCCCATGCGCAGCAGCAAAGTAAACATAAACTCCCACTGCAGAGAGTCGAACGCCTTTGCGGCGTCAAGTAGCACCGCTACCGCTTGAAAATCCGCCTCAAAATATTGCAGCGTGGCAAAAACAGTACGCAAGTTGTGCGTCGTCGACCTACTGGGCACAAAGCCCGACTGATCCGGGAGTACCAGGCTAGGAACCAGGGGCTGGAGTCTACTGGCTATCATCTTTGCCGGAATTTTGGTGTCAATGTTAATAATTGATAGGGGCCTGTAGGAGTCGAACACATTGGCAGCTTTGTCCGGTTTCAAGAGCATAACAATGAGCGCCTGAGTGTGGGAGGGAGCGCGCCGGTGTCATACGCCTCCGCAAAGACGTCCAATAGTCTAGGGGCCAGTTAGTCTGCGTAGGCCTTATAGAACTCGCTCGGGAGTCCATCAATGCCTGCTGCCTTGCATGTCGGAAGCGTCATGATAGCAAGTTTGACATCATCGACATCAAAGGGCTGCGTGAGATATTCACGCTGGTCGACGGACAGCCAACCCAGCACAATGTCATCCAAATAGAGGTTGATGTCGTCTGCCGGCACCTGAGGCCGACCCCTATAAAGATCAGCATAGAAGTCTAGCACAACCCTACTAATCTCTGGGGTACTGAAGTGCGCAGCGCCCTCTTTGTCTAGCATTTCGGTGATGTATTCCTGCCCTCGGGGTGTGGCCAGCTTCTGCGCCAGGGAACGGCTGGGCCGTCCTCCTTCCCCATAGTAACGGGCCGTGCTTCGACGTGATCTATGTGCCAACTCTTGGTCTACGGTCTCATTGTGTTCCGAAACCAGATCACGAATCACAGCCAGCGTTTCTGGAGCAGGACTCCGCCCATAGTCACGCTCCAACGTGGATATGTCGGCAGCGAGCTTACTGATTCTGCGGCGTAGGTGTTTCAAGACCCCAGCCTGCGTCCCAATGCACACACCCCGTATCGTGACCTTGAATGCCTCCCAGAGAACTCCCGCACTATGCACCGTGCCAGCGTTTTCCTTAAAATAGTTGCGTATTGCCTCGCCAACTGTGCACTTAAAAACCGGATCAGTCAACGAAGTTGGTTGTAGACGCCACGCAAACGGGGGCCTCTCGCATCCAGGGACTCTCAGTTCAAGCAGTACTGGGGAGTGATCAGATAGCGTCTTAGCCAAATTACTGACATCGACCACCCAGGTGCAGACCGCTCCAGAGATAAGCCAGTAGTCCAAGCGGGACCACGTACCATGAACCGTAGATATAAAGGTGCTTTCACGTGCCTCAGGATGTCGCATACGCCAAATGTCAGAGAGATTCCCAGCTTCCAAGAGCCCCAGTAAAGCGTCGGTCGCCTGCCTGCGTCTCGCCTCCCCACTGCCCACTCTGTCTACCGTTGAATCGAGGCAGGTAAAGTCGCCTCCCCATATAATTTCAGCAGAAGGACACCTAGATATACGGCGCCACACATCCGCAAAGAAAGAATGGTCATCCACATTCGGGCCATACACATTAACAAGCAGTACTTCCACCCCGCCAAGCTTACCATGAACAAGGGCCACTCTGCCCTGATCGTCTGACTCAGAGCTGAGGACAGTAAAGGGAACCCCCTTCTTAATGAGAATTAGCACTCCACGAGAGTAGGAGGTGTAGGAGGAAGCAATTCTAACCCCAGCCCACCGTATACCCACTTTAGTTCAGAGCTCTTCGTAAGATGCGTCTCTTGCAGAAAGGCTACCTGGACATCCAATCTGTCCAGATAGGCCAGAGCAGAGCGGATTTTCTTGGGATTGTTTAAGGCGCGTACGTTCCAGGTAACGAGCTTTAGGTTACCACCTGTACCCTGCAGTTAACAGCATATACGTGACAGTGTGATGTCCGATTACAATAGTGCGTTTCCAGAGTTCAAAGTCAGTGCCATAACAAAGTGCCATCCCGCCAACCCCTTCTAGCCCCCCCGACCCATCACCCACTTCAGCGTTCCCAACATGCTAAAGCCATCCCTGCCCTGAGTCAACATTGCCCAACAACTGCAGCAAACACATCGTAACTTGTGGGGAGCTTCCATGTGGGGTGCGCCAGAGTGCTACTAGCCTCCTACAGTGTAGGAGGTGGCTGATCAGGTCTAGTGCCTGTGCTAGGATAATATAATCAAGCGGTTAAACATAATGCATCTGAGGTGTCTCTCCTGTAAGGATGTACCCAACTCCACAGGCATACATCAGAAACAATAAAACGCAATACATGTGCTAGAAACACTGCCCATGTTCAGTTGCATGCCAAATGCACTTTACGTCAAACCGGGCCACCCTACTGTTCCTCCCCCTCAGGATCAGCTGCGGTCTCACGTCGACTCCGCTTCAATTTTTTCGCGTGTTCCAACGCCGCCTTAGGGGTGGTGAAAATCTTAAAGTTCCCCTCCTGGCCAATTCTCAGACGGGCGGGGTACAACATGGCATAAGGGATACCCTCCGCCTGTAGGAACTTCTTCACTGTGCCAAACTCCCGTCTCGCCGCCTGTACCGAGACCGTAAAGTCAGGAAAGAACGCCAACGAGTTCCCTTGGTGATCAATGGCGCCTTTTTCCCTACCCAAGCGTAATATGTCGTCACGGTCCCTATAATTTAAAATTCTAGCAATAATGGGGCGAGGTGGAGCGCCAGGTATTGGTCTCGCAGCCAGCAAACTATGGGCCAGTTCGATGATAAACATGCTGGACAGATTTTCTGGGCCAAAAACGTCTTTGATCAAGTTCTCAACGAAGGTCTCCATCCTGCCGGTATTGGTGTACTCAGGAAGACCCGTAATTCTGATGTTATTACCCCGGGACCTGGCCTCTAAATCCTCGTTCTTTGCTTGTATAACCGCCAGCACCTTTTCCATGTTGAGTGTTTTACCAGAGACCACACTCAGACCATCTTCCGCGGCAGAGACTCTTTGTTCAACTGCCCCCATTCTTGTGTTCTGCTTCTCCAGTTGCGCCGACATATGATCCAGTCTGTGGTTCACTGCTGCCATAGTCTCCTCGATGGACTGGAGGCTTTGCTGCATGGCCAAAAGCATTGTTTCAAGTGTGGATGGGCCATCCCCCCTGGGCTTCTGCCTCCGAATCAGAGGCCGCTTTTTGCTGCGTTTTACTGGTCTTTCGCGCCTCAAACGTGAGGCGAGGCTGGGACTTATCCGTTTTCCCCATTGTAGATGGTAGGCAAGCTATGCTGCGACTTCAATCTGTAGATGTAGTAAGGGCCGCAACTGGTGACCAAATCTCTGGCCACTTACAACGAGCACAAGCAAACAGGCCGCTTCCCACCAACAGGGCCCACTGTGCCAATTGTCAGCAAGCCGCCCCGCATGTGCTTCCAGAGAGGAGATACTTCCGTGCCAGGAGTAAACTCTGGGATCTGTTGCGTTGGTAGTACGTAGATCGCCAAGCAAGCTACTACTGCGCCACAGTCTCCAGCAACCACCCCACGGGTGGTGGCAAAGGGAAAAGTCTGCTACGCCAGGAGTGTACTTGGGGGGGTGAAAGGGGGGCTGCGCAGACAGATCACAGACCGCCGGGCAACCACAAGGCCTCTGTCACCTCTCAGCCAGCCCAGTAAAGGTTCAAGAATGTGGGGGATTCACAATGCCTCCAGGCCTCCATCAGTCACACTGCAACGTTGGGAATGTTATGAGATGGCCACACACCGCTAGGTAGCAGGAGACCGATCTTCCACCAGGGCCAGATATAGGCCACTATCCCACGCAGGCCGCAGCTCTTCACGCGCCCTTTCCGCTAGTCGCGGCTCGCAGGACACAGCCTCGCGCCCAGGCCCCGCACCCACCGCCGCAGCTGCCGGCTCAGGCAAGGCCGCCCCCCTACTCACCGCAACCAGCTCCAGGCACGACAACCCTCTTGCGGAGTGAATAGGCGGCTCCAGCCAACATCCGATCTGCGCTCAGCTCCGCCGTCAGCTCCCCGGGTGCGCGCGTGCGACAGGCCTCCCCGCAGGTATATCTTCAAGGCGCCGCAGCCACAGGAGCTCAGATGAGGAACCGGGCAGCACGCAGGTCAATCTCCGCCCGCCAGCTCAGTTAATGTCGCCTGCCTCCGTCTCGCTGCACACCAGTGCTGCTTGTTATTCACTGCATTTCAACGGCGGCCGCCATTTTAACTTTCGCGCTGTCTGGCCTGCTCACCACAGATATCGGCTCACTTCCACCACCTCAGCAGTCCGTAATGCCACCACTGTGATCGGGGGTGTCTCGCTGATCAGGACCGCCGTTTTGAGTTCCGTGATTCAGCAGATTAGTAGCGGATATTAGGCGGATCGTGGATCAGCCGGGCAGAGCTGCACTAAGAGGCAGCCATCTTGCCGTGCGCCCTCTAGCGCCCCCCCCCATCTCTGGGACCACTAATAACTACAGAGTGGCAATCAGATTTACTGTGATTTCTTTCTTTTTATCTATAGTTTTATAAATTGGTGTTCTGGATGGCTATGGTATGCACCTCAGCTAGGAAGAACCCACACTGTAGTCAGGATAAGGAAGTTACACACCCAAGATAACCCCTGCTCACACCCTTGGTAGCTTGGCACAAACAGTCAGGCTTATTCCAGAAGCAATGTGTAAAGCGTTTGCGCAAAACACTCACACCAGTGACACAATGAATACACCACAAACGAGACTCCGCACAATGTTATATAAAAATATGAATTCTATTATACTCAAACCATAGACCAAAACCTAAGAAATCAGGGATTACTTTGCCACTAGGCAGTTGTCAAAACATCACAGTTAGTGCAATAAGATAAAGACTTATATGTTGCACATGTAATGAAAACACCATCACAACTCCTGAAATAATACTCGTTATCTTGACAATGCAAGGAAGAAACAGCATATATCATAACATCAGGGTATGAAAGGCAGCAGTTAGGTTAGGGAGAGAAACACATAAAATCATAAATGCTGTGCGTACTATACTACTCCTGAATTAGCACTCATTATCCTGACAGTGCAAGGATGAAGAACGTCATACCTAACAACATCGGGACATAAAATGCAGCAGTTTGGTTATTCCAAGAAAAACACCGGAATCACCATATCACGACCATAAATACGTCGTAGATAAGGCACGTGTGATAAACACATGGAGTCCACCACTAAATATAACAACATAGGGCACTGCATACCGGCGCTCCTATTAGCCGGACTATAGTAGGTATCTGAGCCCAATATAAACGAGGCCTGACACAAAGGCCACAGGAACTTCTGCGAGCCTACTCCGTGTAATATGGTAAGTTAGCAGGTTTCACCGACAGCCATAATGCAGGAAATCAGCCTAGTGCCCCAAGCTATGTCCTCGAATGGGGGCATACGCACACTGCCAAAGTGGGCGGAGAGACCTCGCTGGGTCAATTAGCAGATGGGGCTTGCCCGCGAATGCGCGATATAGCCCTCACCACATGATACTAGTCTGGTACCAGCGCCTGAGGCTTACAGTGTTCCGGGAAGTGACGTCAGAGACCTCCTCAGGTCTTGAGCAGCCGTCCGCTTTGTAAATAGCAGGTGAGGCCAGCTGTGGGTGTGAGAGACCGCCCTTGGTCTTTTCGTGCTGTGCCACCTGGGGAGCCGCCTCCCCGCTGGGATGGCAGCCATGCTGCTCTCTCCTCAACGACCAAGGGATTACTCTCTCCACGGCGGTGATCACCACACACGGTCTCACACTCAAAACACGCGGGCGGCACACACCGAGTCTTCTTGGCCTCAGGCGCTCACAATGCGCTGTTGCTCCCGGTGCTGATCTCCACAACTCACGGTAAAAGGGGAAAGTGCGCCACACGCACCTTCCTCCCTTGAGAGTCCTCAAGCCAACAGGGGGGGAACAGTTTAGGTTGGCCGGACTCATGAGTCCCAAGGCCAAGTTCTAGGCAGTTTGAAAGGGACCCATGCTGAGCCCCTGGAAACCTCTCACAATAACAGGGGTAGGGTAGGCAAGGTCCACAGCCCCTGGAGAGCACTGGGGCACGAAAGCAGTAAGGCAACAGGCCAGCAAAGCAGGGTCCTTGTAGCGAATTGGCAGTCCTTCTGCAGCTCAGCAGGCCACAGGCTAGCACAACAAGCAAGTCAGTCCAATGGCGGTTGCTCCTGGCAGCATAACAGTTCCTTCTGGCGGGGGCGTGGCTAGGTGCCCAAGATGACGGACGCACCTTGTGCTTGCTTCGTGCCCGATCCCCCGTTTATCCTGACCATCGCTGTGTCATACCTGTGGAAGCAGCATTTCAGGCATGGTGGGTGTAGTGCAACACCTACTGCGTCTAGCGGCGGGCTCCCCGAGGTTGATGGTCCATCAGTGGCTGTGAAATCCGGCGTGCAACCTTCACCACGCTGGAGCCCGAGGCCCAACCCACGTTTCCATCGCCTCCGGGCCTGTGCAACAGGCGTTGACATCACCTTGCTCGCTCACCTGTACCTCGAGTGGGACGCTGGCCAAGGCAAGGGCGGGAGTCCGCAGAGCGAACAACGAGCGGGGGAGCCTAGCGAACTGCGGGTACCTCACGTCCCGTCACGAGCCGGCCCCTCGCAGGAGAGATCTGGAGATTGCAGCTGGCCACGTCACATCTGAGGGCCTGTGACGGAGTGGCAGCGAGAGGATCGCAGACGGGCGGCTGGCTCCCGGTCCGATCGGCTGCTTTGTGGTGCCCTGCTGCTAAGGGGAGGTGCTGCTTCGGGGGGCCTGCTGGGCTCGGACCCATCGGCGCCCACGCAGGTGAGTCCGGCAGGCGCTTACGCAGCAGTTGACTGAGGGAGAGGGGTTCCGGGGGTCGATCGGGCCTAAGCCCTCTTGATAGGTGCGACACTGGTGGTGGACAGACGGCTCGTCCTCTGCGCTGCTGATCAAGGCGATACTGGCGGAGAGGACTTCCATTCCCTTTGAGCGGCATACAAATGACTAGATAGGGGCAGCGCGGGGTCGCATCGGGCCCAGTCTGTTCCCCCTTCCGTCATCCGTAAACTGTGGGGCTCCTGGGACACCATTAAGGCAGGCAACTGGGAGACAAGGGGGTCAGGGGTCGAACGGGCCTAGGCCCCCTCTGTAGGTGCGACACTGGTGGCGGGCAGGCAGCACGTCATCTGCGCTGCTGATTGAGGCAGTGCTAGTAGTGAGGATTCCCATTCCCTCTGTGCGGTATCCAGCGGGCCAGATAAGGACATCATGGGGGTCGCAGCGGGCCCAAGCTGTTCCCCCTCCCATCACTCGCAGACTGTGGGGCTCCCGGGACACCATTGAGGCTACGACTGGCTTCTGCTTTCAGGGCTCACTTTTTGTTGGGGGTGCCCTGCTAATCTGGGCCTGCCCTTGCGAGCCCTCATGTTGGCTGCCCCCGGTTGCACACGTGATGCAAGCCTGCATCGATAGACGCCAGGGCCATTTCTTGGGCCGCAGAATGACCGACCTATAGACCCCTTCTTTACCTCCGGAGCCACGCAAGATTGGGAGTGACTTACCCACGCGGGGAGGGCCTTCATCCCCCCCCCCCCGCTTCACATCTTAGTCACACTTCAATGATCACAGGACCGACAAGAGGGTCATACCGAGCCCGGGTCGAGGTGGGATCTGACAGGGAAAAATCTGGGCATCTCCCCTCTGCCCCCTCCGTTGGATTTTGCTGCAGCTCGTGGTCTGATGGAGCACCGTAACCTTGGGCCCGACAAGTCTCACCTGCGGTCCCCCGATCACAAGAGCTCCCTCACATGTTATAACCGGTCGGCTGGTGCAGCAACATCCACACTGCTTATTTAGACTCAAGTGGAGCCCCCACTGTTGGTAGCAGCGGACTTGTCTCCCCCTCCTAGTCACCGCAATCAGGAGCACCACACCGTTTACTCCCTATGCCCAGTAAACAGCAACTAGCCATGGGCCGTCTCCGTTCTGCTGCCCACCAGGGTACGCAGTCCCACGGCACGGATGAAGGGTCATCCGGTGGGTCAGTGAAATCTCCGGAACCACAACGTCCTGATCTCTCAGCCAAACTGGATTCAGTACTGGCAGCTGTGGAAAAGATTGGCACAGCACTGGATCAGACCCGCAAATCTCTTGATAACAAGATAGACAAAATTGCATCAGACTTTACACTCTGACCATCAGAAATTAACTGATCGTGTGCACGAAGCTGAACTTACGCTTGCAGACCTCCAACCCAAATCCCGCAACCACGCTGTTACCCTGCAGGATCTGCTGGACCGTGTCTGTACCCTTGAAGAGAAGCTGGACGACGCAGAGGACCTTTTGCGTCGCAATAACATGCAAGTAATTGGCCTTCCTGAGGGGGCTTAGGGGCAGGACCCGGTCGGTTATGTGGAGAGCTGGATGAAGGAGTTACTTCCCCCAGGAATACTTTCCCCCCAAATTGTGGTGGAGTGCGCACACACGGTTCCTGCCCACCGGCCACCTCCTGGGGCTAACCCGCGACCCTTCCTATTTCGCTTATTATATTTTTGAGATAGAGACGCAATACTGAGAGAGGTGGGGAGGCATCCAGGGCCCAAGATCCAGAACGCCAGTGTTTCATTCTTCCCGGACTATACCGCCCAAGTACAGAAGAGGCGAGCCTCCTTTGGGAATGTGAAGCGCCAACTGTGGGATCTCGACTTCGCTACTCATTGCTCTTCCTGGCCCACCTGCAGGTGATCAGGAATGGCACCACCCGCTTTTTCGACTCCCCCTCCGATGCTTGGGACTGGCTGGAGGAAACTAGATTAGGCGCATCATCTAGACAACTCTAGGACCCCTCTGCGCACAAGAGGGGCAGGCGCAATTGTCCGAGAGGTAGCGGCGGAGGATCGTGTCGGCAGGCCTCACCGATTAATGCCCCAGATCCAGAGCAGATTTTGTCGGAACGTCAACATGCGCTGCACGTGGTGTCAACTCTTCAGGCAGTGAGATCGCCATCAGTTTCCACAACATCTCTATCCAGATCCAGGGGGGATGCTGACTCCTTACTGGCATGGTCCGCTGACTCTCACTCGCCGCACCTTCCGGATGTCACACCTCAAACCTCGGACACTATTATCTGGCTGTCCTGTTTCGATTTGGCTTCCTTCACCCGTTTGGCACACACCTCCTTAGCACTTTACTGTTAGTTCCTACGCCCATTCCCTGACATCATACGCCATGAGTCCACACTACGTTATACATACATGGTGCCACTCCCTCTTGCTACTTCATAGTGTTACTCGCCCGGGGGAAAGACTACGTGGTCCCTTTCAGTACTTGCCCGCCCCCTCTCAGAGTCAACACCTAACTACGTGTTAGTTGCCATGGTTGGGCACATCTGTTTGGGTCAACTCCCGTTAAGGGTTCGCTCTTATGTAGTTCCACGACTTAGCTACAGAAGTTTTGGTTTCCCCCGTACAATTACTGCCATGCCTAGTGACATGCTGCCACATTGTACGCACTTACACTGCATATCTGCTCTGCTGACTGAGCTCTACTGTTATAACCTGATCCCATGACAAGCGTTAATATCACCTGGCACGTAAGCGGGATACATCAACGCGCGTGCAGGTATTCTATTTAAGCATATCTACAGCGTAGGTCTGCCGGTATTGCCCTACTCCAGGAGACATTTGACAAGCCTGGAGGCTGCTCGTTTGCGATGCGGCTGGTGAGGACAAGTGTACAGCACAAATTTCTCCTCCCTGGCAGGGATCCCTTGGGAAGAAGAAGAGGTGGTAATCGACCCCGTAGGGCATTATGTTTTCCTAAAGGGTAAACTTAATGGACAACCCCCATTACTGGGGTCAATTTGTGCCCCTAACATAGAGCAGAATACATTCCTTCGTGGCCTCTATACATTATTATTCTGCTGAAGGGATGTCCCGTGGCTCTTGGGTGGGGATTTCAATTCGATCATAGACGTCTTGCTAGATCGCTCCTTCCCACCCCTTACTTGCACTACAGCTTCTTCGAATGCACAAGCGCTGCGCAGCTGGTTGGGGCATTGGTCCTTGACGGATGTTTGGCGTGCACACAATCCCAAATCACGGGTATACTCCTTCTACTCGCCTGTCCATAACCTGCATGTGCGGCTGGATCGCATACTGGCCTCAACAGCGCTGCCTCCCCTAATCCAAGATACCGTGCATCTTGGCTGCACACATTCAGATCATAATCCACAGACCATGCTGATAAGTTGGGAAAAGAGGCCTCACCTGATCCCTACCTGGCGGTTACAAACGGCAGCACTGGAGGATCAGGCCTTTCGCAACTCCCTGGAAACAGCATTGCTCGAATATTTTGATCACAAAGCCGGCTGCACAGGCTCTCTCTTGATAGAATGGGAGGCCTTTAAGGTTGCGACTAGGGGACACTGCTTAGGTCTCACCTGGAACATTTGTAAACAGCTAGATACCTCTCTGGCCGTTATCGAGCGAAAACTCCTTCGCTGCGAATCCTTGTCAGTCAATCACCCCGAAGCTAAAGCACAACTGGACGCAATGCAGGCTGAAAGGCTGGAGCTCCTAGACAAGTTGCGTTGTCACAACTACTTAGCTCACTCAGCGCGCACCCACGCAACGTCGGATAAGGCAGGTAAACTACTTGCATATCTAATAAGACAGGAGCATCCTCACCGTCCCATACATTCTATAAGAGACGATTTGGGGCATATGCGATGCACACAACTGGACATTCATGCAGCCAGGACTAGACACTATTCTATACTTTACACGTCTAGTTCGCTTGGGGACGCCCAGCAAATAGGTGCTTTCCTGGACTCAGCTGAGTTGCCCACACTGCCCCTTGTCCAACATCTAGCATTGGATTCCCCCATATCAGTCAATGAAGTTCGGGAGGCGCTCTCGTCACTGGCATCGGGGAAAGCGTCGGGACCGGACGGACTCCGAGCTGTGTTTTTTAAGACGTACGCAGAAGTCCTTGTTCCATGCCTACCCGCCCTCTCTAACTCTGCAATAGACAACTCCGCCTCCTGCCACCTTCTTTATGCATGGTCAATGTAGTCTCCTTATTGAAATCAGGCAAAGATCCCCCAGCCCTGGCGTCCTACAGGCCCCTGGAGATTTTAAATACAGACTATAAAATACTGGCAAAGATTCTTGCTAATCGGCTTGCACCCTATATTCCCACCTCGGCACACTCAGACCAGAATGGGTTCGTCCCGGCCCGTAACACCTCTCTTAACCTCTGCCGCTACTTCAGGGTGGCGGAATATGCCCCACTGATCTGGCCCCACTGAGGCTGCTTAGTTCTAGACCTCGAGAGAGCCTTCAACTCTCTCGAATGGGACTATCTCTTTGCAGTTCTACCCAGGTTCGGCAAGGCTCCTTCTTTATTAGCACGGTCAAGCTGCTGCATAAGCAGCCAACTGTTCGTGTTAAAACTGGGCCCTATATCTCGGACTCCATAGCCGTGGGACCCGGCAGGGCTGCTTGTTATCCCACCTCCTTTTTTCCTTAGCAGTAGAGCCGCTGGATGCATATATCCGCACGCGAGTAGACATGGGTATTCACCTGGGAGATGGCGCGCACACAATCTCTCTATATGCAGATGACATTCTGCTATATGTGAGAGATCTTCACTCCAACACTCCCTCTCTAGATCTGGCGCTTTCATTATTCGCCACTGCATCAGGGTTACATGTCAATGTAATCTCCTTCTCCATGGCCACCCCCTGACCCAGGACACTCTGTGGGCGTTGTCCTAGTGCCATGGTGTGTTGACAGCTTCCGATACTTGGGTGTCCGCATATATCGGAGCAGAACTGATATATTTAATGGGGAATATTACCCGAGCCTCCTCTGCTATTCAGTCGCAGATGGCCATCTGGGAAACTCTTCCGCTGTCTGTCTCTGGCAGAGTCGCCCTTACAAAAATGGTGGTTCTTCCTCGGCTCCTTTATTACTTCACTAACCTACCTCTCTATATTTCTCCATGCTTCTTTCACAAATTTGAGAAAATAAATAGAGACTTTATCTGGGGGGGGGACATCCAGACATAGGGTTTCCATTAAGAAGCTTTACCTACCAGCGGGGCAGGGTGGCCTTACGGTGCCTAACTTCGAGCACTATTATCTAGCCGCTCAGTTACAATGGATAGACAGGTGGCTAGCTTCCCGTCACTTGTCGGACACAGCCATTCTACAATCTCCTACACAGCATCACACTCTGCTTCACCTGTTCCATCCATGTGCGAAACCCAGATGCATATATTCCTGCTACTCTCAGTAGACTACAAATGCTACTGTAGAAGCCTATTTATCACCCGCGGCAGCACGCCATACGCCCCTTCTATCCACGCTAGGGACGCCTAGGGGACGATTGACCACCACAGCAGCGGAACTACGCAATTGGGACACAGCGGGTATTCATGACACAGGGGACCTCTTCCGCGATGGTACCCTTATCCCATATGCTGAGCTCATCTCGGAGGAGGGTCTCCACCCTGGGTACTTTCTTATTACATCGCGCACTCATAGCCACACTCTCATCCAGATGGGGCAATCTGACCATGGAACCTCCTACACACTACACGATTCAATACTTGCATATAATGGGTGAAGGGGGTCACCTAATTCGATGGTTCACACCATCCCTCCGTCAGCATGCAGCAGTCTCGCTAGCCCCCTTAAAGCAGCACTGGGAGGACAATCTGGGTCAAGCCCTCTCTGATAAGGAATGGACGGCCATATTGGAAGGCCCAATCCACGTTCATCGCAATCAGCGTTTTCGCCAGATTCAGTTTTTTACCCTACACCGGGCATACCTCACCCCAGCCCAGATTAATAAGTACTTTCAGCCTGCCCTAGATGTCATTGACCTGCCCTGGGGGAGCATCGGACTGACGTGGCGGCCACCCTGGCCTGTTGCACTGAACGCGACATCCCTTTTCAATGGGTGGTCTATATTTTACGGGAAACATCCTTTACCACGAAACCATTACAACGCGGTATGGTTACATCGTGGTTTTCACAACGAAAGTCGTTACATCGACTTGCACTGGAGGGCGCTCTAGACTAAGGAATAGTGTGAATTACTATTCCAACACCTTCCCTACTGTACGTAGACTGGAGTTGGAATAGTAAATCACACTAATCCTAAATCCAGCGCCCTCCAGCCCAAGTCAATGTAACAACTTGCGTTGTTAAGACCGCAATGTAAGATACCGCGTTGTGATGGTACGCGTTGTATCATCATACATTCATATTTTACACCTCTTTAAGACGGGCAGGAAGAATAGGGTCACCTCCCGATTCCTAGACTTGGGCCTAGTTACCGCGAAACGCCAAATCACTAAGTGGTGGAAAACGCCGGTGGCCCCACATGTAGTAGCCTGGCGCCCCGCTTTACTTAACTGGGCCAGGGCGGAAGGCGTAGCCCTGCAAAGGGAGGACCTGCTGGGGCTCCGCAAATTTCCCCAAGCCAATAGTTGGGAGGCTATTGGAGCCGATCTGCAGAAACTGGATGCAGCCTCTGGGGACTCTCAAGTAAGGACAGGAGACTAGGCAGTTCCAACATCACAATTTGGGAACACTTCTCAGTATGCATGTCCTCGGTAACCTATCTAGGGCAGAGGCAGATTTCCACTTTACTTGGTCAGCTAGCTAGCTCATTGATACTCAACATCTTATACATGCAGATAGGTCTCCGATGCAGTACACCACAGCAGCAAGTCACTGGTGGTTAACCCCTCCGCTCTAATAACTTACTTTGTCCTCCTTCTGTTGAATCCTACTCCCATTGTTGAAATCTGCGACATAACACGTGTGGATTATCTGCACTACACGTACCACATGGCAATTCCTACGTCACAGTTGTTAAGGGCATGTGACCCTCCAATGTATGATCTTTGATTTTCTCTTGCATGCCATTTTGTATGCTTATTGGTCCTATAGTCTCAAATGTGGTTATATTGTGTAAGCGAATATTATTCTGTTTTTATTGCTCAGTTATGAAATGTCAATAAACGAATAAAACAAAAAATAACAGTTCCTTCTGGCAAGGTGCAGTCTGTAGAACCAGCAGCCTTTAGTTACAAGTCCACACAACAGTGTCTAAAAACATGGAGTCAGTGCCCCTGTACTCTGTTGAACCCCATCCAACCCCAGCCCTGGCTCCAGACATCAGTAGAGGGTAAACAAGCCCTTTGTGTGAGGGCAGGGCACAGCTTATACAAATGTAAGTGCACCCCACCTCCCTCTCTCCCAGCCCAGGAAGGCCATTCAGTATGCAGATGAATACTGATGCAACCCTGTTACACCCAACAATTCCTTTGTGATGGCTGTCTGGACAGTATGTACAAAGCCTAGCTGTCACTCTACCCTAGATGTGGATTGGAGTCAGGCTGCAAAGCACAAAGAGACATAAGCACATAGAAATGCCCACTATCTAAAAGTCGCATTTCTACAACAGTAATGAAAAATCCACCTATACCAACATGCAGTATTTATCATCACTATTGCAGACATCCCAAACATGGCAACGCTAAACCTTTCAGATCAGAAATTACCACACAGACATATAAGGGAATTCCCAATGCTAACCTATGAGAGGAGCAGCACTCACTGTAGTGAAAAATGAAATAGGGGGGGGGGGTTGTCCCTACCAGGACATGCCACCCAATAAAGGCACATGTCCTACCTTTTACCTACACAGCACCCTGCCTATAGGGCTACCTAGGGCCTACCTTAGGGGTGACCTATATGTAGTAAAAGGGAGTTTAAGGCTTGGTAAGTAACTTTAAATGCCACATCACTGTGGCAGTTAACTGTGCACGCAGGCCCTGCAGTGGCAGGGGCCTGAGACAGGCTTCAAAGGCTACTTCTGCGGGTGGCACAATCTGTGCTGCAGTCCAACTAGTAGCATTTAATTTACAGGACCTCAGTACATGGGATACCACTGTACAAGATATTTATAAGTATATTAAATATGCCAACCAGGCGTAAACTAATTATACCAGGTTTAAAAGAGAGAGCATATGCACTTTAGCACTGATTCGCAGTGGTAAAGTGCCCAGAGTCCTAAAGCACAAAAACAGGTCAGAAAAAATACAGAACGAAAGCAAAAAGTTTGGGGATAATCCTGCAAATAGGGCCAGGTCCAACATATAGTATTTGTTATGTATTTATTTATTGGTTTACATAATCATGTGACCATAACTATGTGTTTTAGTTGTTCAAGTAGTAATTCTGAAACTTTACATATGCAGTCTAGTTTATTTTTTGGGCTTCCTTGCTACTTTTAGCAGCATTGTGCAACACATTAAGCCCAAAGTGAATGAAAACGAATTGTTCTGGTTATAAAAATTGA
Source organism: Calotriton arnoldi (assembly GCA_963921515.1). Lineage (NCBI taxonomy): Eukaryota > Metazoa > Chordata > Amphibia > Caudata > Salamandridae > Calotriton > Calotriton arnoldi. The sequence continues at coordinate 3,922,859 of CAWUFW010000038.1, forward strand.
TTATAATTTTTTCCCTAGTGGCCAATTATCATGTCCTCTGAATAGTAGTTTGTGTAGCTCACTGCTAGGTCACTTTTTCGTTGTGTTGCACATGGGTGCATAAGGAAGATGGTTTTTGTTTGGCTTGTTGAGCCCATTTTTATTTTGTCAGTCAGAGAGCATGCAAAGAAAACCTATGCAGATTAAGATGTATTCTATTTGTTATGTATTTGTTTATAGGTTTTCATTAGCGTATGCCCATAAATGGGCTGTTTGTGCAGTAAATCTGAAACTTTACATATGCAGTCTAGTTTATTTTTTGGGCGTCCTTGCTAATTTTAGCAGTATTGTGCTACACAGATATCAGTAAGTTGTTGGTCCTTATAACTTTATGATCACTTCATAACATCACTTGCAATAGCAAAACAAATCCTTTACATTGTCTTATGTACATTGCTGTGGAATTTCATTATAATCCATTCAGCCGATTGCTGCTACGTGAAATACAAAAGTCTATGTGAAATGCACCGGGGTGAAAGTGTGTTTTGGGACCCTCCTTTTTAGGTTTCGCCTGCACACCGATTGTGCTGTACTTGTGAAATCTATTGTATTTAATATAAATCTTAATAGGGGCTTACATAATGTAGCAAGGATGTTATATGGCCTAAATACACTCCATTCAACTGCATCAAGGACGCCTATTCATTTCAGTGGATTTGCAAATTACCAAACCAATTGCTTAACAAGTAAACATTATTTTATTTTCAATTACTCTAAGGAGTTTATAATGTCTATCCCCAAGACAGGACGTCTACAATGTCTTTTACAATGGCTACAACTGGAGACTTTTACAACTCGGCGTTTTGGCGTCATGTGAACTTGGGAAAAATAGTTTACAGCTTTGTCCTCTTCTAAAATGCACTCTGTAAGAGCAGCATCCATCAGCAAGGGCTTTTTCTTCTTGCTCCCCCCGTCATCTTTGCTTCCTTATCATTGGTGCTTGCACTCCTCTCACCCTGACCCCTCCATGGCCTCCATTCCCTCTCCTTCCAAGACGGAACTCAACCCTTCTGGCAGATTTGCTTTCAGCAGCAGCAGGCTCTTGCTGCGAGTGCCAAAGAAGGCAGCTTTACAACTTTATTATGCAGTGTTCCTTCAAACCAAATCACACCTCTTTCAAATTGTTTACTGTTCACCCAGTCCACCTGAGCTGTTACACAGCACTAAAAACCAAAAGATACTGTTGTAAAACTCCAGAAACAGCCTGTCTTTGTTTAAAAAACACAATTTACAGCCTGCAGCAAGATGTTTGACTTCACCATGTTTTCTGTGGTTTGCTGTGTGAGGGAGGGGTAATTGTTATCCGTATTTAATGAGTTAAATTCTCATGCTTGCAGTTTTGTCAAAATGTACTTTGCGCTTTACTTGAGCACCAGTTACATTACACATTCCTTTTTTGTAGTCGCGGGTTGATTAAATGATTTGCCTAGAATCAAAGGAGACTTGAACCGTGGTCCACTGGTCTGAAGTTGGCAGTTCTGACTGCTGCACCACATCCTCTTGTCTCTTTTCAGTGTTTTCTGGGACAGAGCCAAGAGTACAGAATTCCCTCCAGGAGCTCACTTAGCCTTTTCACTTGTGCTGCTTGTTTGCATTTCCTAACAAGCACTGCTTACAAGTGCATCTGCAGTCCATCTCTCGCCTCCCAGTGTTTTGCAGACTCCTCCTGGGTCACTCCTAGTTGCTTCCCCCCTCGATTTATTTATTTCTGTTTCCAAAGATACAGCTCCCATCTTTTTGACATCATTTGCCCCCATCTAATAAACTAATCTCTGGGTCTTTAAAATAGTTTCCCTTTAGACTACAGGGATGAACAGAGGCACACAAGGGAACCCAATGACTCAAGACTCAGCATTTATCGCTGCAAGACATCTTTCCAGTCAGAGAAAGGCGCTGCAAGAGACACGCAGCACAGTCTCACCTAATCTTGGTCCCTGGCCTCATCTGCATTCACACTGTACTTACAGCGGCAGCTCCTCTTCAATGGTGGAGGAGCGTCACCCCACTCACTGCAGAAGAAAAATAAAACTATAATAAAAGAATTTTATTATTTTATTTTTCTCCGACAGCCGATGCTTACGAGTCGGGCGGGATGCACCTCCTGGTGCACTACTGGTTGGGGGATGAAGTCCTGTTGGAAACTGAGGATCCTTGGGGGCCAAGAAGTCCTCCTGGTACCTCCAGTAAGTCTGACACAGCGGGATTCCTGAGAGCTAGTTGGAGGCTCTCACTGATGACGTTATCTAGAGACCCACTGACACACCCACTCATACTCCCATACAACCTCTTGTACGCCCACTCACACACCCACACAACCCCTCACATACCCATTCACAGACCCATACCAGTACTCATACATGCACTTCCTCCTTCACAGACCAACTCAAACACCCACTCACTCAGTCATACAGCGCCTCACACAACCACCCTTACAGTTACTCACACAGCCACACTCACCCATACAGCTACTACACATCCACTTATTCACTTTTACAGTCTCTCACACACCCACGCACTCACCCAGTCTCTCAACACAGCCACTCCCTTACCCATACAACAAATCACACACTCACACACACCCACACAACTACTTACATACCCATTCACTCACCCATACAGCCATTCAGACACACTCTTCAATACAGCCACTCACACACCAACTCACTTAACCAAACTACCACTCAAACAGCCACTCACTCACCCATAGAGCACACTTACACACCCAGTCACTCAGTCATACAGCCAGACACCCAGTCACTTACCCAGTCTGTCACACACCTACTCACCCACCCATATAGCCACTGACACTCACTCACCAATACAGCCACTCCCACACCAATATAGCCACTCACTCCCCCACACAGCAACTTACACACCCACTCATGCACCCATACAGCTACTTACTCACACACACATATAGCCACTCAGACACCTATTCACACACGGATATACACAGCCACTCACATACATGTTAAAAGTAGAATCACTCAGTAGTACACCTAGTATGCTAATTCAACTTTTGTACTAGCTTAGTATATATGTTTAACACTCATGAATTCTTAGAAAACACTTACACTCACTGGATGATGTCATCAGTGATATCTTCAGTGATGTCATTTGAGATGTCATCAGTGATGTCACTGACCATGTCATGAGTGATGTAATATTTGAGGTCATAAGCAGTGCTTTGCGGGGGCATACTTATAGTTAGCTCAGGTAACTACAACTGCTGAATTTCTATGATTTTGTAAGAGTGAAATCTGAGCCTAACTAGAATGTCCCAGTAACTTTGTTTTTTTCAGTGAATTTCTAAGGTTGTTTTAAAATCTATTTCCACACTATAAGCACCCTGTAACCTTTGTTTTTTCAGCGAATTTCTAAAGTTTTTAATTTTTTTTTCCTAACTATAATGTCCTTCTAACCTTTGTTTTTTTGTGAATATCTTAGGTTTTTTTAAATTGTATTTCCTAACTGTAACCTATGAGAGTGGGTGTGTGAGTGCCTGTGTGGGTCTGTGAGTGGGTGTGAGTTCCTGTAAGTACTCGTGTGTATGAGTGAGTGGTGCTATGGGTGTGAGAGTGCCTGTGAGGGTCTTACACTGGCACTAAGGGTGTGTGAGTGGCTGTATGGGTCTGTGAGTGCAAGAGTATCTGAGTGAGTCTGTCAGTGGGTTTATGAGTGTCTGAGTGTCCTCCAAACTTCTTGGTCAGGGAATGACTGGATTTCATCAAGGCTTTACGGGCAATGCAAGCTATCTTGTAAAGTTCCCTAGCTTCATGGGGAAGCCATTGAAGAGTTATTAAGACAGGGTGATATGGTCAAAATCTCTACTAATATACTTTGGTAGGTAAACTCAAATGAGTGAGTGATTTCCTTGAGCTAAATGAATGGCTGAGCGGTGTTCTATGGTAGCATGTGTCAGTATTTTTCACTCCCCTAAGAATATCATCTGTTCCCGTGTCCACTTCTCGACAGAGCAGATAGCTGAGAAGACCTTCTGCAGTAAGGGGTTTGTTGTGAAAAGACCTACGTGGCTTGATGCTGGACATCCTTCATTAGCAGTGATTTAGCTTTGACCTAACACCCATTGCCTATGACATCTCAGTGCTATTACACTGCATGCACATTCTGGTCATTGACACTGGGTGCAACGCAAAGAAATGACGTCTTCCCATACTCCATCTAATCATGCTTCTCAGACATCCCATATAGGTTTTTTTTCCAGGATCCATGCCCCAAATTTCATGGGCCAGATCAAAATTTAATGCATGATGGGGGCAGGTGGCCCCCATCTCCCCGGTCCAATTTTGGCCCCGGGTATCCCATCCCAGGCTTCCGGCCACATGTACTTGGGTGCCCTGGTGTCTACCCAGGACACCCATTGTGCTATGCGAACTTGGGGCAATCTTCAAGGCCCCAAGGTCCCAGCTGGCTCCCCGCCTCCTGTGGGAGCGGCCATGTTAACTCCCGCTTGCTAGAAGCAGAGTGTTTGTTTTTGCTTGGCAGGAGTTGTCGTCTCCCGCCAAAGAAAATCAAACAGCTATGTCCCGGGAGTGGGCTCCCCGGGATATAGCAGGAGCTGGCCCTGGGGGGGTGGCAATTCCCAGGGCCATATACGGCTCCAGGAGGGGGGCCTCCCTGGGGACCCCCTCCTTCTGTTTGCACGGGCTGGCCCCAGGGAGGTAGTGGTCCCTGGGGCAGTATCTGGCCCGGGAGGGGGGGGGTTTGTGCTCAGGGGGGTGGTCCCCAGGGCCCGGGGGGGAGGGCGGGGAGGTGGGAGTGTGTGCTGTGCAGTCCCCCACACAACTTTTTAAATTAAAGCCCCGGGGAGGTGGTGGTCCGCGAGGCACCCCGACGTAATAAAAACATAAGCCCCGGGGAGGTGGTGGTCCCCAGGGCTCAAAGAAAATTAGGTGGGGGGCCCTGTGCGCCCCTTCCGTTTTCTTTTTATAAAATGCACACAGGACTTGGCCCACCCAGGTGCCTTTTTCAAAACAAGCGCAGGAGGCCATGTTTTTTTTTTTCTGCTGTGAATTCGTGAATGTACGCGATTTCACTGCAAAATATATCTATTTTCTTTATGCTTTTTTGCCTTGGCGGGGTCCCATGGGGACCACAAGACCAAGGCTTGGGGGTCAGTGTATTTTTTGGGGCGTTTTTCTGTAGGACTCTGCTGAAACAGAGTCCCAAGATGACGGCTAACACTTCCTGGTTGAAGTGTTGGCAGCCAATCAGAGCTTTGCAGATCTCTGCTTGAGCTTGTCATTATTCACAAAGTCGTCGCGGCCACAGATATACAAATTTGGATTTCCTTTAATTTCTCGACAACTACTGAATGGATGTACATCAAATAATGGAAAGCGTGATCTGCGGAACAAAATCTATCTTTCTGCCAAATTTGGTGTAATTAAGTTCAACAGTTCGGGCTGTAGTCGTGTTCAAAACTTCTCTGTGAATTAACATGGTAACACACTTTTTTTTTACCCCCCCACTTTTCTCGGCCCTTGCTTGACGGATCACCCCAAAACTTTCCATGCACAACTAGAATCACCAGCACACTTTTTTAGGGAAAATCTTTGTGAAGATTCATCAAACGACGCCAAAGATATAGGCAAGTCAAAAAACGCTTTTCCTATTGAAACATGGTCCTAACTATAACTACCTTCTGACGACTGCCAATAGGAGATAGTCTTTCTCATGGTAAGTGAGTCCTTTGTTGCTGTCATTTATATACATGTTGTCCGTCCTGCTCATTTTGAAGCATTCTGGGAAATGTAGTTGTACACTCTTACTTATTTGGACAGTGAGTTCAGACAAATATCTAAGCCTAGCAGACATTGTTTTTCTTTACATGCGCTTGTTGAACGTGTCATCTAGTGTGAATCAACTCATATATGCAGTTACTAGCATTTATATGAATGTTACCCGTCCAGCTCGTAATAAAGCATTCTGGGTAATGTAGTATGGCATTATTTCTTATTAACCACCAAGTCCAGACAACATCTAAGCCGCATTCGCACTATATCACATTATAGACAATTGCTGAAATATGTCACTCTGTACTTTTTCGGTTTCATACATGTGGCGATTTGCACAAAATTATCGTAGTATGTGGCTAAGTTCCAATTTTATACCAATATATCTTGCATGTACATATAAGTCAATGTTCCCCTCTTACAGCAGTTGAATTATACTGGAACCTATAATACTATGCGCAATCATGTACAAAATGTCTAGACAGTTTATCACAAAAAATGAAGGCAGCAAAAATTCAATATCAGAACCAAATATACAGTACTGTATGTCCATGATCTGCCATATTAGATTGTTTCTTTGTTTCTTACTGCGTATGGCAATGAATGTTAGTCACAGTTTGCGTCACAAGTACCATTTTTTGGGGGGCAACTGCTCTTGCCATAGATGTCATATTCAACTGATTGCAAATGCATATGTTTCTTACAACACTGTTAGGTAAGTATATGTTTTCATCTCAGTATTGCTTGACACATCAATATCTATAGCTCATTACGTTAGGCTCAGTTGTTTGTTTCAGTCAGCTATTGGATCACTCATCATCACTGTACTGTTATAAATGTACATGCATTCCTTCATCCACATTTAAAGAAAAAGGGATTTTGGTGCGTAGTCTATAATGCATTTGGATTCTAGGCAGCGAAGTCTGAGTGTACTGTCTCCTGCGCTCGCATTCTTAGGGACAATGGATATGCCATAATATCTCATAGTTTTCCAGTTCTCCTGGTTTTGGATGTAGTGTTTTGCCATGTCATAGCTGGTATCTTTGTTTTGTAATGCCCATATAAGTTCTAAAATTCTCTTCTTTAAAAGGCATCTGGTGCTCCCCTCCCTCAGCCCAACGCTGTTCAACATCTACATGGCACCCCTCGCCCACGTCGCCCGACAGCACAACCTCAACATCATCTCCTACGCCGACGACACCCAGCTGATCCTCTCCCTCACCAAAGACCCTCACACCGCCAAAGCCCACCTCCACGAAGGAATGAAGGCCGTCGCCGAATGGATGAGGACCAGCCGCCTGAAGCTGAACTCGGACAAGACTGAGGTCCTCATCCTTGGTTCCAACCCTTCAGCCTGGGACGACTCCTTTTGGCCAACATCACTGGGAACAGCCCCGCCACCCACCGACCACGTACGCAACCTAGGGGTCATCCTCGACCCCACCCTCTCCATGACTAAGCAGGTCAACGCCGTTTCCTCATCCTGCTTCAACATCCTCCGAATGCTCCGCAGGATCTTCAAGTGGATCCCCACCGAAACAAGAAAAACAGTCACCCAGGCCCTCGTCACCAGCAGGCTGGACTACGGAAACGCCCTCTACGCAGGAACGACGGCTAAGCTCCTGAGACGGCTGCAACGCATCCAGAACGCCTCTGCACGTCTTATCCTCGACATCCCCCGACGCAGCCACATCACACCCCACCTGAGAGACCTGCACTGGCTCCCTGTCAACAAGAGGATAACCTTCAAGCTCCTCACCCACGCACACAAAGCACTCCACAACTCCGGACCAGCCTACCTCAACAGACGACTCAGCTTCTACACCCCCACCCGCCAGCTCCGCTCGACCAGCCTCGCCCTCGCCACAGTCCCCCGCATCCGGAAAACGACCGCCGGCGGCAGATCCTTCTCCCACCTCGCCGCCAAGACCTGGAACACCCACCCCACCAACCTCCGACAGACCCAAGACCTACTGGCCTTCAGAAGACTCCTCAAGACCTGGCTCTTCGATCAGTAGCAGCACCACCCCCCTCTTCCCCCAGCGCCTTGAGACCCTCGCGGGTATGTAGTGCGCTTTATAAGTGACATGATTGATTGATTGATACTTGAGGCCACATTCACACTCAATTACATAGACTACAAACGGTGTTTCACATGTGATCCTTTGGTTGATGGTAATAATTTGATTCCTCAAGTCTGCCATCTGCGTTCCAGCAACCTCTCCTTGTGCACTGTTCCCAGGATCAAATTGACCCATATCGGAGGCCATTCTTTTGCGTTTCTCTGCCCTAAGCTCTGGAACACTTTACCAGAACATTTGAGATTCTGTACTTCACTGACCACTTTTTTGCAGACAACTAAAGACGTGGCTGCTCTGAACTAGCTGGGCCTGAGGAACCTTATCTGTTTCTAAAAGAGCGCCGGGGAAACCCTGAGTGGGTGGCTGAGGCACTATATAAGCTTCTTACCATAACATATATAAGTTTCTTAACATGAGTCACAGATTTCTTTGATGCCTTTCCCAATCGTGCAGGCCTTGTACTTATTACATTTGATAAAACTATTCTTTTCTGTATCCAACCAAGTATATGGTTTTCTGTCCCTAAAGGGACTTCTGACCAGTCTGTCCATTAGCGATGGTACCTTCCTATATATAACTTGTGGTTTCAAATCAATTTTGCTTAAAATGTCAGGATCATTACATATGAAATTCCAGTGTCTGTTAAAATTTTTAATCTCTTGCCTTTCTTTGCAGTATGCGAGTATTAATGTAATAATAGCATCTTTGTTGGTACCAACAGCATTGCTTTTTTGAGCCAAATTGTGTGCATGTCTTGAGTTTTGCTATTTCTGCTTCCAGCTTGATGTATGGTTGAGGGTGTGAGAAGTTGGCCTGGCATATGCTGTCCACTAGTTATAGTGGGCACCTTGCACCAGGCCAAACAACCCCTTATGGATGATAGGTTAAAGACAACCTTTAGTGAAAGCTATCCTAGTGGTAGCTATGGAGAGCAGCCTTCAGGCTAAGTCTTGGAGGAATGTAAAGCAGCTTGTTTTACCAGTCTATAATCTCTTGAGTGACCAAATGAAAGAGGACCACACCAGGTATATATATAAAATATATGTATTTAGTCTTAAACACACCCCTCTAGTCTCTTTATGAGGCTAGAGTTCGAAGTACATAAGTTACAAGTCAAATATCAGCAGTATTTAGCACAATACACGTTTGAGCCCTAGGGGCGTACCAAACCATATACTAAAATAGTGGTATAAGAACCACGACTGAACTAGACACAAGGCCTAGAGCCTGTAGAAGTGCTTGGACCCCAAGGAACCACCCAAGGTAGTGACACAGGGGACCCACGGGGGACGCGTGCAGTGTGAGAACACAGCTGCGAGCCGCCATTGACTTCTATGGGGAAAGTCGCGGTTAGATTTTTAAAGAAAAAGGACACTTCGGAGAGGACTTCCAGTTAACCCCTTAAAACTTAAGAGTTTCTAGGGCCCACACCCACATGAGTACCGAAATACCCGAGTTACCTCACCCAGGGAAGTCGGGTGCATACGTGTTAAAAGGTGTCGGGAATCGTCGTCGTTTTCAATGGCGACATCTTGGAAAGTGCTGCTGCCGTGAAGAGAAAGAGTGTCCGGTGCGATCCAAGCCTGGATCGAGGAAGAGGAAGACCTGAAAGCAGAGGGGACAGAGTCTGGGTCACTAGCCAGTGACCAGGAGCACGATAGTCGAATGCCCTCAGATGTCGGGTGCTTCAGGTGAGTTGACGGGTGCCTTGACTCTTCAGCCACGAGGTGTCGACGACGAACAGGAGCTGGAATCGAGCTGTCCCACGAAGTCTGTCGAGTGCTGCGGTGTCGGCGACCAGATTGGACCCAACAAGCCTTGGCAACGGCAAGTCACGAGGAAATGAAGAAAAGGCTGCAGTGCAGACCAGCAAGGTCTGAGGGACTCACCCAGCGAGGGTAAGTCAGGGCACTTCTGGAGCAACCAGAAAAGCCCAAGCAATTGAAGAGTTGCCTTCGTGGGGACCCACTAGCCAACAGACTAGAGATCGCGAAGGAGCCTCGAGCGGTCGCACTTGGAGCTGGCCCACGCGACACTCGTGAAGTGTAGGCCAGTGATCTTTGCTGCAGTTGGTGATCGGGGCTAGGGCTACTTGGAACCCAAAGCACGGCTTCGAGAGATGTCAGGAAGTTGGTGCACTTGCAAATGTGCTCGGTGTCCAGGGGTCACGGTTCCACGTTACCCACGACAGCTACGGGCCTCAGCTTTGCTGGGGACTCAGGGCAGCCTCGGGAAGTCTGGAAATCCACCTCTGGTGATGCAAAGACTTCGGCGTCCGGCGGGAGCTTCAGTGATGCAGACCGGACAGATGCTTCGTTGGTGCCTGCCAAGCAGGGGAGTCACTCCTTGACCCCAAGGGAGATTCTTCAGTCCTCTAATCTTGATGTAGAGCGTCGAAGGTCCAGGATTCAGCTTCAGAGTTTCGTCCAGGGATATCTAAAGTCCTGTTGCCAGGGTTCCTTTACTTATACTAAGGAAAGGGGTTGGACTAACTCTGGGGACCCACCTATGGGAGGGTTTGGAAAGAGGGGTGGCTACACCCATTTCCTTTGTCCAGTTTCGCGCCAGAGCAGGGGCTGGCAGCCCCTGCAACCGGTTTGAACTGGGGTATGCACGAGGACACCAAATGTGCCCCCAGTGCAGGACTTCAAAGCACTCAGAGAGTGCACCCACCCAGCCCCAATCCACTAAGGCCTGTCTGGGAGGTGGGAACACCTCCCTGAGACAAGAAACCTATTGTCCAGGCCTCCCCTGCCGGGGTTTCGGTCAGCAGCAGGAGGCCAGACTCGTGTCTGTGGCTGCAGCATCCATTTTGTGATGCCAGGCTCTGTTTAGTTGGTACCGGGTATACCGGTGCTGTCATGTCTCTCCCTCTAGAAGGGTGGGATCATGGTGTGGGGGTATGATTCCAAGGTGTTTGACACCAAACACGACATGTTTCCGTGCAGCCATCCCAAAGTTAGCATTTACCGTTTAGATATAATGCACTTAAGAGTATATGGTCAGGCTGCACCACAGACAACCCCGGATAGGAGATTCCGAGGGCTGCAGAGGGGCACTGCTCATGCATGGGCACCCTCTCACATATAACCAAGCACCCTGCCTTCAGGATTGATGAGGCCTGCCATAGGGGTGACTGATAGGTTTCTATGTGCAGTGTTAGGTGAGATATAGTGAACCTATATCTCAGTAAGGGGTGCATGCACCACCTCACTCAGGCTGCTGTAGCAGTCCTGTGGTGTCATTTTGGATGGTCTTCCAGGGGTGGCAAAATACATGCTTCAGCCCCTGGTAGGCCTCTGGGGTGTCTATGCCCTTGGTACATAGTATACCATATACTAGGGACTTAGAAGGGCACTCCAGAATCCAATCTGTGGTGTACCTAAAGTACAGGGAATCAATTTAGAGAGGAAGCAGCTAGGCTGGGGTCCTGGATAGCAGGGCCCCAGCCAGACTAAAGTCGAAAAACAGTGATACACCAGCAAAAAGTGGGGGTAACCATAAGAGGCAGATCCTACTCTCCTACAGAGGGTATTCTCTTTGATAGAATCTTTGTTCTGCCTTTTAAACTGTTGTTCCATGTCTGACTTTTCCGAGCAGTTGGGTTCTGGTTCTCGAGAACTTTCCATATGGAATACTTTTTATAAGAGTCTTTGAGTGGAAACTTTTTCCATCTAATGCGTTATTTGTTGCTGTTGTATATAGTGTAGTTTCTGTTCGATTATTTTTGATATATACTCTCACATCCAGGAAATCTATTTGTATTGTGCTGATATTATAAGTGAATTTGAGGCCAAATTCATTCTTACAGATTTCATCAAAATATTCCTGAAATTCATCAACGTTGATGTTGTCCAACAAATGAACAGTTCCTTCTGAAAAGTGGAAACTGTACAACACTAATAGCCGACTGAAGTAATCTGGCCAGCAGAACCCCCTGACTTGGCTCCAGGCCAATATGTCCGAGCCCCTCCTGATAGGTGCCATCCAACCAATGAGCCACCCGTTGGAGCTGAGCTGCCATGAAATAGAGCTAAAAAACCAGAGCTCTGAGCCTGCCTGCATTCAGCAGTCATTTAAGGCTGGACAAAGCCACCCTATGTCGACCCCCATCCCAAACCATCTCACTAAGCAGAGAATCTAGCTGTTGGACCATTACCCCAGCACATTAATGGAAATATTTATGAAACGGTACAACCACCTCGGGAGCATCACAACCTTAGAGACGGCTAGTCACTGCACGATCTGTAATTTCAGCAACCTCCATAAGGGGACGCAAGACCTCAGAGACCGCAAAGCCCCTCCCAAAATACTCTCCCACAGGTCCCATAGATGGTGAAAAATCTGAAGTCCCAGGTACTGGAATATTTGCAGAACCCACTCTAATCCCAGGGGAACGGCCAGAGAACCGGAAACAGGCATGTTTTTGCTTGATTGACCTTCAGGCCTGAGAAGGAATCAAACTTGTCCAGCAGCCGCACCATATGCCCAGCATCAGAGGCCCCATTTGCCAAATAGAGTAAGCGGTCATCTGCGTACAACGGAACTATGTGCTTGCAGCCACCTACTGCAGGTCCCCTGCACTCCAGCCTAAGATTTTCTGCTAAAGGCTCGATCGCAAGGGTAAAGAGGAGACAACGGGCACCCCTGGCACATTGCTGCAACACTGTGGAACTTGTTTGTACTCTATCCATTGGGCTGGTATAGAGCACTCACCAAATCCGGCAAGCTCCAAGACCCATCACCTGCATGACTTCTGTCAAGAAATCCCATCTGACCGTGCTGAACGCTTTCTCAAGCTCCACGGACATGATCATGGTGGTGTGACTAGAAAGCGTTTCGGGATGGTAAAACACACGGTACAACCTCCGGGGATTAAGGGAGGTCTTCTGCTTAGGTATAAACCCATTCTGGTCAGGATAAATGAGCAGTTGCATGTGGGGTAGCAGGCGTGTTGCTAGTATTTTGAAGTCTATGTTAGTCATGGTAAGAGACCAAAACCCGTCTGGGTCGTGTCTGGGTACTTGGATTTAGGGAGCGGGATCACAATGGCTGCCCAGGTCGAGGCCGGCAACGCTCCAGTATATGCCTCAGCATATACCGCCACTAACATGGGCGCCAGCAGTTGCCTGTTGGCTGCATAAAACTCTGCAGGAAGACCATCGGGCCCTGGAGTCTTGACGGTGGGCATGTCTTCAATTGCAGCTTTGATTTCCTGGCGTGCTCAGGTCCCCCGCCCAAGTCCTCGCTCGCCCCCGAAGTAGAGTCTGGAGGTCGTGCTACTCCAGGTATGCCCCCCATCAGCCCAGCTGCCTATACAGCTCAATATATTATATTGTTTCTGGTCTAATGAGCCAGGCCAACAGCCACCCAGCTTTCTCCTCCTTCTCATGGACCCTACTGACATATTCCCTGTAGTACTGGCAGCAGGTGCTGCAATACCACTTTATATTGCTCCTTTGATGCCCTCAACCTCGCGTGCATGTCTGGCTCTGCTCTAATCAAGAGGTCTCAGAACCTTCCCTGGCATTCGCAGCTCTCCTTATCCAGCTCCCAACGCACCCCTACTGACTGGCACAGCAGTGCCTTCAGATAAACCACCTTCAGGCCTCCCATTTAGTTAAATAATCCGAAGCTGTGCCCTGGTTGAGGTCAAAATACCCAGCAATAGCTTCCCTCAGCGAGTCCCTTTAAGTGGTATCAGTGAGGGTGGCTTTAGTCAGCCGCCATGTGGGTAAGTTCGGACTGTCCTCCCGCAGCTGAAAGCCCACTAACAAAGGGCTATGATCTGAGAAGGTGCGACCAAGACATTCTGTCTATGTCACACATATGCCCAGGCGGCGCGAGCAAATGTAACGATCGAAGCGTGTATGTAGTTGGTATATGTGCAAATAATAGGATTAGACCCTTGCATCCCCATGCTGAGTTATCCAAATGTCCTCAAGTCCCCAAGCCAGCGACCAGGCCTGGAACCACACCGCCAGCCTATGGGCCGCCGCTACCGGCAAAGGCAGAGCTGAACGATCAGTGTCTGTGTCAAGGACACAATTGAAGTCCCTCCTCCCCCCCTAAGATCAATGCATCAGTGGCTAGGCGATCCAGAGGCGCGGACAGCAAATTGAGGAACGCGATCTGATCTTGATTGGGCGCATATACACTTCCCAGTGTAACCTCTCTACTGCAGAGCCTGCCCGTGACCAACACATTGCCCTTCTTTATCTATCGTGGTGGTTATTGCCTCAAAGGGATCTCCTCTTGCACTGCAGCCGCTCGACCAGTCATGTGTCCCGTTCAGGTCCACTGTTGTTTTCCCTGTGTTAGCATGAGCACGTTGCAAGCTGCTCTCTGCGTTGCGCACGTTACTGTTCAAACGTTATTTGCTTTGTGCCACGCTGTACTTTCACACAGAACCTGCCGTTGTTTTTGCATTCAGTTTTTTCCTTGGATTTAGTCTGAACACTGTAGACAAGGTCAAACAACAATGCCCTGTGTTATTCTGTTTTGGTCAGGTTCTAGCACCTAGACAAAACACATGATTGCAGCTGTTGTTTGGGAACACATACTTTTTGTCATATAGGTATGCACAGACATGCAAATACACACTTGTAGAGGGATTTTCCAGAGAGGAGATCACGACTACACCTTAGATGTAGAACTATCATCTGTGCATACTAAGGTACCGGGGGCCAGCTGCAAACACCCAGAGATCTTCTAATATATAGTCACTTTGCTTCTGTGGGAGGGGAGTTAGTCTACCCTGCCTAATATCATGACAGCTCCTTTTATGGTTTATGGATTTCTTACCAGGATGACTGTATTTGTGTTAGGCATTTTCTTACTCATTGTGGCACATTTACTGCACACTAGAGCACGATAGTTAAAATAAATATTTTAAACTTTTCCCATGTCTCTGTCAGCTCTTGTTGTGGACAAGCACGATTGTGAGAGCGAGAGGGTGTGTCCTGTCACTGCGGTTTCTGAGAGGGTCGGTAGTGTTGTGTTCTGGGGTGGCTAATCACTTGTTCCTCTGTGAGTGAGTAGGAGGGCAAGTGAGACACTATAAAGGGGTCTCCAACCTTTTTTGTACTCAGAGCTACTTATGTTCAATGAAACGCATTGAGAGCTAACCAAGCAAAAGCTTTCTAATTTAGTCAGTCAAAGAGAGCTTTATTCGACAATGCATGTCATAAAAGCATTAGACATAAAACACTATCAAAACAATAAAAGAAGAATTTAAATATGTATACAACATTTTGCAAATAGGCATGAAGGGAATCAATCCAACCCTATACATTATGATACAATAAAATCATGTAATAAAAGCATCAGCAGTAGTATTATCATTTAATGACTAAAACGTTAAAATCCATTGTGTGCACCACACGACAATGTTAAATCTAATTACGCATTCACAATTACAGGTAACAGGATTCCAAGTTCATTTTTCTGCAGTCGTTAATTGAGATCTTATAGACCACATCCATCTTAAAAACTTTGCCACTGGGATTGCATAACAGCTGGGCTGCACACAGGTGAGCTACTCGGAGGTAGCTGGAGAGCTACAGTAGCTCACAAGCTACTGGTTGGAGACCCCTGCTATAGCTAGTCGGTCCCGGGCTCAGGGGTACTAAGGTGGTAAGATGACTCAGTCCCTGCCTACTAAGGTTTTATGGTCCCAAGCATAGCTCTGTGACTCCGCAGAATCGATGCAACATGGCGCCTCTAACGTTTGGTCTGGTACTTATTGCCTGTCCACAGTACCCTCACACCGTTTCCCGGAGACGTCTGTGGTGTGGGGGCTTTGCCTCCTCAGTCTGTAGGTACTTCCTATTGCTGTAGACTTTTCAATCTTGAATTTTTAAAGGCTTTTACCCACTTTTGTGCTATCATTTGAATCCCTGTTATTTGTTTATGGCTAATCCTGTTGCGATTCCGGCTCGTTGTTGCACAGCGGTTACTCAACACTTGTTACAGCATGGCGTCCCCAATGCAGGATCTGCTGTTGTTTTTGTGGTCGAGGCAGACCCAGCGTACTCCTTCGAGGTCTTTAACTCCTGGGTTACCCGCCCCGCTGTTGATGCAAGTGATAATACTTTTCATAGTTATACTGTGGCCAACGTCCCTGCGGCTTATTGCCTTTATGCGGTCATTGAGCTTCCTCTAACGGCTTGGGAGCAACAAATTTGGTTTAATGGCGCCCTTCCCTACCCTATTGCTACTGTTTGAATGGGCCCTATTAAGTAGTGACAAGGCCACATGGCCGGTATTGGCCAGTTTCACTCCGTACCCACACTATGCCAATGTGGTGAAGGTACGTTTGTTGTATGCTCAGGTTGTCCTTCTTTATAGACGCTTGATTCAATTTGTTGCCCGTGCCTTTCTGGCAGCTCCACCTGGGGCTGCGCCCCCTGTGCAGGCTCCACAAGGTGAGGGGGATGTTATTAGCCCTGTTATTATCAACTCTGTCATGGGCAAACATCCACTTAACCGTGAACAATTTCCCTTTTGGATAGCTCAAACAATTGATCAGCTTGATGCTGTTTTTCCCCTTATGGGTCCTCTGGAAATACATAGGATCCTTACCATGCGTTTGTCAAGTAGTCTGGTTCCCCCTTTGGCCGACTGCAACACCTGGGGTACGGTATTTGCCACAGTGTATACACTTTGTTAAGGCACCCCCTCGATGAGCTTTCTTCCGAACGTTCTCAAACATATACAGATCGAACATGGGGCAGATCCTGCCCTAGATTTGTGGATGAAGCTAGTAGGTAATTTTCCTGTAGTTTCTGAAATTATTCTTTCTAATGTTAAAGGTGAGGCAGCGTTCTAAATCATACACAAGCAACTTTCTGCCGTGGCTGCTGCGGACCATCAGCGTGAGTTGCCGGTTATTATTTCTGAAGTTTATACTTCGTTAGGCCATAATTTGGGTACCAGACCACCTGCGCATATTCTGGGCAACCCTCCTCCTAAAAAGGACGGTCATTCGGTGTTCCCTAAAAAGTCATGGGATAAGTTTAGACAACAGAAGCGTAGGTCTCGTGGCGTGGCACCGCCGCCTGAAATTTCTGAACGGCAATATGATTTGCGTGAACGCACTAAAATTAAGACTACGGAGTGTATTCAGGTTCCTGATCCTCATTCTCCTCGTTCCTTTCAGGAATCGTCTGATCAACAGTACGACAGAGGTGGGCAACAAGATCGCAGACAAGGCAAGTCTGTGCAGCCCAAAAGGGACACGCAACACTCTTTTGATGCGAAAGTCAAAAGGGAGGAACCGCCTTCGTATAGAGCGCCCTTCCAAAAGAAGAAGGCTGCTGCTTTAACAGCGAAATATACTCCAGATGGTGAGAACCCTTCTCCTGGACAGAAGCTGGGTGGTGACTCTCCTCGACAGCAAGGCGGAAGTCACCGTAGTGCGCCAGACACTCCGCCCGTTTCTGGAGGCGAGAGACTGACGCCTTTGTAACAGTTGAGACCGCGGATATCCGCGTTGCACTCCCTGATCGTCATTTAGACATTCAGATTTAAGATGACATTAAATGCACCATTAATGCTATTTTCTGGGACAATTTGACTTCTTTTTACGACATTTTACTGGCAGAGGTAGATTGGCCTCTTGCCTTTGTTCTCGCTTGTCCTCAATGCAAAGATGTAATCCTCCCTCCTTTTTTGTATCTCGTCCTTGATGAGATGAAGCATGCATATGCTTCTGAATGGGCCCTTGCTTTGGCCCCTGCCTTATACCGCAACCAAGCTGTTTGGGATAAGGATTCACCACTGCATGTTATTCTAATACGTTCCAACACTCAGGACTCAACCTCGATATCCGATTAAACGAGACGTTAAAGACATCCTTACTCAGCTGGAGTATCAGGGTGTAATGAGTTCTGTATCTCTCCTATGAATAATCCTCTTTTCCCGATTTTGAAACCTGACAGTTCTTATTGTGTTGTCTTAGATTACAGACATTTGAATAGTCATGCACTCACTTTTGCGGTGCAGAACATGCATAGTATGGCCCGGATTAATAATATCGGCCATATAAAATGTAAAACTACACTTGATATTTTTAACGGTTATTTCAGGCACAACCTGGCTCCGGAGAGCCGTGATTGTTATACGTTTACCGCCCTCGGTTCCCAGAGGCAATACACCTGTTTACCCATGCGGTATAAGAATAGCCCGGGGTATTTGCGGCATGTATTGTGCCCATTTTACAGGACATTGACCTGATGCTTTGTCCTATTTTGACGACATATACCTTACCGATGATTAACTAAATCCTCATTTAGCGAGAGTGGATCTCATTATAATGCAATTTACCAAACTTGGTTACAAGTTCAATTTTGCGAAGTCTCACATTGCATTTCTTGTGGTCCTTTTTCTTGGTTATGAGTTAAACAATGAGGGTAAGGGTTTGGCTCCACATTTTTTTGAGACATTTGAACAACTGCAACCCCCTTCTACCCTCAAGAAATTGCAGTCTCTCCTTGGTTTTTTACATTTCAGCAGAACTTACATTCCTGATTATGCTCAGCGAATTAACGCTACATCTGCTTTGGTACACCCAACTTTATCCGCTTCCTCCTGGCTTCCAGAACATACTGCTGTCTTATGCAATTTGCAGTCTGATCTACTTGCTAGCCAGTGTTTACAGACCAGGCTGAATACCACAAATTTGGTCATCTGGATTTTGCCGGGTGAATTGTTTTTACTTATGTGATATTTAATGAAGGAGACACTGTCCCTATTTCTTATAAATCGCATCTGTATACTCCTGCGGAAATGCGTTTTTCTTCTTCTGGATTTTTTTTAACTACAGTGCACATGGCCATCCTTAAAGAACGGCCTCTCACTCAAGGTGAACTCATCTTTGTCGTTTCACCTGTGCCGACCTTAGAGGCGGTGTTAGAAGGTGGTTCTGACACTATGGGCCGCCCAGATTTTTCGCTTTTTGAGCACCTATGTGTTGAGCTTTTACTGTGGGAGAGCCTCATAAATTGGGACTCATCCACAGTGAACTTATGATGAAAGAGACTGCATGTGGATTTTACTGGTGTCCCCCTGGCTTGACTAGGCCGCTGCACAGCAGCTGGAGTACGGGGCACCGGGCTGGTTACATGCAGACACCTGTGTACATGCGTGTGCATACGTGTAGGGGCTGCGCAGGAAGATTCCTGGCGTGCGCAGTCCAGGAGCAGCTACAAAGTGAATGGTGTGGCAGGACTTATGCAGAATTGGGTGGTGACATGGAATAGGCTTTATACACTGGGAAGAAACATGCCAGGGAAAGTCAGTGTGTTTGACTGTGTTTTTCACTTCATTATTCCCCTCTGGGGAAGTGGAGCCCATGGGCTAGTGTCACTGTCCTAAGGCCTACAGATTCCAGACACGCACTAAAGTCCACTGTAACGGGTGTGAGAAGTATTCTGCAGAGTCCAAAGTCATATTTGTACTGCTTTTGGGTCATCCAGAAATGTCACATTTCTCTGTGTCAGTCATACCCAGGGCCAGGCTGAGGGCTGACCTCAGCTGGATGGATTGATAACCTTTCTTCCACAAGCTAAGGCCTCCTCTCCACGAGGAGAAGATGGGTGGGGCTTCAGGCTCATCCATCAGCAGCTATCACTGGGTACCAGGCTGCACCAAGGAGGGAAGGGCTCTTGTTTCAGAGACCATGTGGCCAGAGACCCTGGACGACGCCATTTTGAACAAACCCAGAGGCTGGACAAGAAGGTGGGAGCAGGGGCAGGGAAGTGATGTGTCGCTGTTTGATAGGACCAACAGAGACTTCCTGCCAGCCCCCTACTCAACTTTTAAAAAGTGCTTGCACAGGAAGAGAAGCTCTCTCTGGGGTGTGGTCTGCTGAGGCGGAAGGTGCTGGAGCCTGGCAATGGGCAGTTGGAAGGAGGAACCCCCTGACTGCCCCCCAGGGCCCTAACAGCGCCAGAAGAAGAGCCCAGGACCAGTGCGCAGAAGCAGGGGCCTCTGCGCAGGGAGAAGTGAGGCCCAGGAGGAGAGCCAGGCGAAAGGCTGGCGCAGGGAGCCAGTGAAGACAGCTCCCTGCTGAATCCCCCCCCCTCAGAGACCCGGAGGGCGAAGGAGAGTGCTCCCAGTGGCTGGGGGGCGCCACCAGGAGCAAGAAGACGCAAAAATGGGGCAGATCGGACCCCCAGGGGCTGAGATATGGCCCCCGGAAGGTAGGCGACCTTTGACCCCTAAGAAGACCGACGACGAAGCACGTGGGGCTCCGCCGCCGGTCTCAGAGATGCCCCCGGGTTGGGTCAGGTCCCGGGGGCTGCCCCCCCCAAAGAGAAGTAAAGCAGTGGGGGGGGGGGGCGCCGTCGCACTCCCCCATGAAGGTGCCCTGCAGGGGGACCAGGAGCCCACCCTGGCCCCCACCGAAGATGGAGACGGGGGAGCGCCGTCGCCCCCCGTGAAGTTGTGCCCAGGGGCCCGGGACCCCATCCCCCGAAGAAGTCAGGGGAGCGCCGTTGCGCCCCCTGCGAAAATTGCCCAAGGGGCCCGGGACCCCATCCCCCGAAGCAAAGTCGGGGAGCGCCGCCGCGCTCCCCGTGAAGATGACCCCAAACGGGGTGCCAGGAGCCCACCCTGGCGCCCGCCGAACAAGAGGTCGGGGGGAGCGCCATCGCGCCCCCCCGTGAGGAGGAGGGGGCCCAGGACCCCATCCCCGGGCCCCGAAGAAACCAGGATGGAGGGGGGCGGCCGCACACGAGGGTGCGGGCCGCGCGGGGAGCCGGGGGTGGGCTCCCCAGGCTGCCCTCCAAGCAGAGAGGCCGTCGCGGGTCCCGGGTGGGACCGGGGCCCGCTGAAGATGCTTTGGGCATCGCGGGGCCCGGGTGGGACCGGGCCCCCGCAAAACTAAGCCGAGCGGCCGGGAGTGGGCTCCCCGAGCCGTTACCCTCACCTGGGGGTCCGGGCCCACCACTGAGGAAGAGACGCAGCGCAATCGCGGCTCTCCCCGGCACAGCGGGAGAGCCGCTCATCAAATATTCACGCGAAGGATCACGAAGCGCCCCATAATGCCTTGCAAGGCATGGGGAAAGGATCGTTTTTGGTGCTTGGTGGCCCCCAGAGGAGGGGGTCACCCTCAAGTGTGAAAAAGGGTACTGGGGGAGCTGCTGAAGAAGCGCAGTCTCCCCCCCAGCACGAAGAGAAAAGTCCCACCTTAAGTGTCTTGGGGATTTAACAGAAACAACCCCTCAAGGGCTCAGCCAGCATTTTAACACCTTCTAGGCTGGAACTTTTGTTCTACAGCTGAGGGTGTATGGAGAAGTGCGACAAGGAGTGAAGGGCTGAGTTGGGGATGTCTGGAGAAGGGCATCCCCTGGAGGTGAAGAGGTGTAATTGCACCCGTAGTGCATTTACTAAGGTTATTTCTTTTAGAGGGACTGAAGGTCACATGTGCAATGTGAAGTACCTGTGTAAGGGGATGTCATAAGCAAAGTGGGGTTATGTTGCCAGACATTCCTGCTTGGGTGTCTGGCTGTATATGCGTAATCCTGTGATTTCATCTGTGATGCCCTTAGGGGCTTGAATTGCAATGCATTATAATGATCCACAAAAGTGATGAGTACTGTCATTCTAAAGTAATGCTTAAACATGTATTCTTGCTGCTGCGCTTAAGTGAGGAACAACCCAGACTGTTAGTCCTGAAGATGTAGGGGTGCATACTGTATGGTCAATATAAGAAGCTCAGTCAGGGTTATGTGTCACTAGGGCAGGTGAACCTATTTTTAATGCGTGTTGAGGTAATGGGGTGGGTCGCCACTGGGATGGTGCCAGTGCGCAAGGCCCTCGCTCCAGGTTATGTTCAACTACCTCCATTGGGGGGCAAGATGATGTGCATACATGGGAGTGGTGGTACTAGACCTCCCCACCCTGCGGGAGGGGTGGAGATGTTATGCAATGTCACAAAGTAATTCCAACAGCTTATGTATATTTGTAAATTGGTGCATAGTATTGAGTAGTGTGTGTGTTTAATAAATGTACTCTTACTTTTATAAAGCAAAGTACAGACTGGACAATCAATTATTGAGTGTTATTTCTGCGCACCTGCAAATGGCGATTACTAGCCCACACCACCTCCCTTGAGTAAGCCTCAGACTGCTCTGCAACGCTACCCTCTGAGAGTCAGGCGCTACAATTGGGTGTTTGGTTCCCAGTGAAGGACAAATGTAGTCATGTTATTTGTGCAGGCCTCACAGATGCTGCCTCGTTTTCCAACATTGGTGGCAGCGGTGGGATACTTAGTATCCCATTCTGGTGCGCATTTATAGCATTTGATAAGTCCAGTTTTGCCACACATTACCTATGCAGCAATGAGCAAATGGAAGAGCGCAAGGCTCTGAGAAGGGTTCAAAGTTTTGGTTATGTGAACTAAAAGTATGGGAAAGGAAAGCCCTGCGCACATATGTCATGTGAAGATATTATGGTTTAAATGTAAACTGTATTGATATGACTGAATTAAGTTGATTATCATGTGCTAGCAGGATGGTGCTTTCCAGGAAATGGTTGCATACAAATGTTCTAAGCCATATTGTACAACTTTGAACCCTAAGACTACACGCACTACACCTGCATGAGGAGGGTGTCTCCTCAAGAGATAGGGACAGCAAATGATACCGACATCACAAGTGGGGGTGTAGGGGTGGATGGACCTTTGTGGGGGACAGGAGAGAGAGGGGGTCCTGGGAGATTCCCGCGCTTTTTAAGGGCAGGGAGGGTTTCCCCAGAAGGGGCCCCAGGTATCCTTCCCCCGCTGAAAGGTTACTTGCCATTGGCGCAGGCCAAAACCACTGGAAGGGTGGGGCAGGAGGTTTCTTTACCCCAGGTAGTAACACCCCAGGGGTTCCCATGGTGGGGGACCCCAAGGAACTTTTCCCACGGTGGGAGGAGGGTGTGGTAGAGTTGAGTGTCCGGCAGGCCCCCCAGGTTAACGGGGGGGGGAGGTGAGCAACCCAGGGGTGGCCCCTGGTAGTGGGTGGCCCCAAAGGAGGGTAGTTCTTGAGTGGTGTGTAGTGGTAGCCCCTAGGTACACTAGGTGGGCTAGGTAACTGACCCAGTGGAGATCTGAGTGGGGGTGATGTACTCCCTGGTTTCCAGGTGAGGGGTTAGGGGCGGACACTGAGGTTTCAGGGTCCGGCGAGTGGTTACCCCGGGGTGGCCCATGGTGATGGGTGGCCCCAAAGGTGGGGTAGTGCTCGAGCTAGGATGTCACCCTGGAGCTTGTGTGGTGAGCCTGAGGTGGTGGCTGGGGCGATGCCTGGCCAGGTGACCAGTCAGGTAGGTCCTAGGGGACTTGTATCCCAGGACCGGAAGCATGAGGGTGTTCCCCAGCTCGATGCAGGAGGTGGCGTTCTGCAAGGAAGTACCACCCTGAACACACGTGGGGCCCTTCTTAAGTGAAGGGACCCTGTGTTTCCCAAAGGGGTGGTGCAGGCCTAGCTGGGATCTTTAGGGTCCCTGGCTTGGTGTGGTAGTACTACCCTGAAGGCAGGTGGGGCCTATCTTAGGGAAGGGACCCTGCTCTTCATAAGGGGTGGTGCAGGTCATCCAGGGACCATGTAGGTCCCTGGACGGTCTCCCAAGGCGCTGCTGGGAGACCGGGGAGAGCCATGAGAGGTGGGCCTGGGTCTAGCTAACTCTGGGCCCACAGGCTCTCTAAGGGTACTCCGGGAGGAGAGCGCGCCTCTCGGAGGGAAGGGTGCATAGGCCCTGTTCTCGCAGCGGAGAACAAAGAAGGGGTCTAGGTTCCCGGGGTAGTTTCCGTGTGGAGCTACTGACGGGGGAATGAGCTGTAGGATGTCTGACGAGGCACCCTCAGTGTTCCTCCCTGGCACTGCCAGTGTGGTGGTGAGGCCGGTCTGAGGTCCTATCAGGGAGCCAGGCCAGTGGCCAAAGGGCGCTTTTCTGTGTGGGGAAAGCACAAGTGGCTGTGCTTTCTTTAGGGAAGCCAGTCATCCCGAAAGGGTGGTGGCAGCAGAATGACCTCAGCGGCAGGGTGAGGGTCCAGAGAGGTTGCATCTTTGGGGTGCAAGGACCAAACGGAGGGAGGGTACTGGGTGGAACAAACTCCAGAAGGGAGACCAGCTAGTGACCCAGGGGACGGGATGTAGACCTATCCCAGAAGACCGCATCGGTGCTGAGGCACTGTACCCTTGTCCAGAGAAGTGGTAGGCAGAGTGTTGCATGCCCAAGGGAAAAGGTGGGCCTAGTTAGGCTGAGTCCATGTAGACCATGAGTGACCTAGAGGTATCTAACCTAGAGCCTGGAGGGTTCTTAGGGTAGTCTGGGATCCCGGTCATGGGTGGAGATTTCATGGATGGGAGGAGTAGGTGGTCTGAGCAGATAACTGGTGAGTAAGGGGGGGTCTGGTCAGAACCCCTTATAACTAGTTATCGCTGACTACGGGAAGTGTACCCATGTAGAGTGGCTACTTCTTCCCTGTAGGAATCAGCTGGGTGCGGCGTGTGTTAGAAGGTGGTTCTGACACTATGGGCCGCCCAGATTTTTCGCTTTTTGAGCACCTATGTGTTGAGCTTTTACTGTGGGAGAGCCTCATAAATTGGGACTCATCCACAGTGAACTCATGATGAAAGAGACTGCATGTGGATTTTACTGGTGTCCCCCTGGCTTGAGTAGGCCGCTGCGCAGCAGCTGGAGTAAGGGCACCGGGCTGGTTACATGCAGACACCTGTGTACATGCGTGTGCACACGTGTAGGGGCTGCGCAGGGGAGATTCCTGGCGTGCGCAGTCCAGGAGCAGCTACAAAGTGAATGGTGTGGCAGGACTTATGCAGAATTGGGTGGTGACATGGAATAGGCTTTATACACTGGGAAGAAACATGCCAGGGAAAGTCAGTGTGTTTGACTGTGTTTTTCACTTCATTATTCCCCTATGGGGAAGTGGAGCCCATGGGCTAGTGTCACTTTCCTAAGGCCTACAGATTCCAGACACGCACTAAAGTCCACTGTAACGGGTGTGAGAAGAAGTATTCTGCAGAGTCCAAAGTCATATTTGTACTGCTTTTGGGTCATCCAGAAATGTCACATTTCTCTGGGTCAGTCATACCCAGGGCCAGGCTGAGGGCTGACCTCAGCTGGATGGATTGATAACCATTCTTCCACAAGCGAAGGCCTCCTCTCCACGAGGAGAAGATGGGTGGGGCTACAGGCTCATCCATCAGCAGCTATCACTGGGTGCCAGGCACCAGGCTGCACCAAGGAGGGAAGGGCTCTTGTTTCAGAGACCATGTGGCCAGAGACCCTGGACGACGCCATTTTGAACAAACCCAGAGGCTGGACAAGAAGGAGGGAGCAGGGGCAGGGAAGTGATGTGTCGCTGTTTGATAGGACCAAAAGAGACTTCCTGCCAGCCCCCTACTCAACTTTTAAAAAGTGCTTGCACAGGAAGAGAAGCTCTCTCTGGGGTGTGGTCTGCTGAGGCGGAAGGTGCTGGAGCCTGGCAATGGGCAGTTGGAAGGAGGAACCCCTGACTGCCCCCCAGGGCCCTAACAGCGCCAGAAGAAGAGCCCAGGACCGGTGCGCAGAAGCAGGGGCCTCTGCGCAGGGAGAAGGGAGGCCCAGGAGGAGAGCCAAGCGAAAGGCTGGCGCAGGGAGCCAGTGAAGACAGCTCCCTGCTGAATCCCCCCTCTCAGAGACCCGGAGGGCGAAGGAGAGTGCTCCCAGTGGCTGGGGGGCGCCACCAGGAGCAAGAAGACGCGAAAATGGGGCAGATCGGACCCCCAAGGGCTGAGATATGGCCCCCGGAAGGTAGGCGACCTTTGACCCCTAAAAAGACAGACGACGAACCACGTGGGGCTCCGCCGCCGGTCTCAGAGATGCCCCCGTGGTGGGTCAGGTCCCGGGGGCTGCCCCCCAAAGAGAAGTAAAGCCGGGGGGGGGGGGAGGCGCCGTCGCGCTCCCCCGTGAAGGTGCCCTGCAGGGGGACCAGGAGCCCACCCTGGCCCCCACCGAAGATGGAGACGGGGGAGCGCCGTCGTGCCCCCGCGAAGTTGTGCCCAGGACCCTATCCCCGGGCCCCGAAGCAAAGTCGTGGAGCGCCGCCGCGTTCCCCGTGAAGATGACCCCAAACGGGGTGCCAGGAGCCCACCCTGGCGCCCGCCGAACAAGAGGTCGGGGGGAGCGCCGTCGCGCCCCCCCCCTGCGAGGAGGAGGGGGCCCGGGACCCCATCCCCCGAAGAAACCAGGATGGAGGGGGGCGCCGTCGCGCCCCCCCCAAAGATGTCTGGGGGCCCGGGACCCCATCCCCGGGCCCCGAAGAATGGGAGAAGGCCGGGGGAGTGCGGCCGCCGCACTCCCCCACGGTCCAGCCGGACCGGAGGACGGAGACGCGTCTGCCCGCTGGAGCGGGCAGACCAGAACTGCTCGGCCGGCTCCCGCACACGAGGGTGCGGGCCGCGCGGGGAGCCGGCGAGGGCAGCCGGGGTGGGCTCCCCAGGCTGCCCTCCAAGCAGAGAGGCCGTCGCGGGTCCCGGGTGGGACCGGGGCCCGCTGAAGACGCTTTGGGCATCGCGGGGCCCGGGTGAGACCGGGCCCCCACAAAACTAAGCCGAGCGGCCGGGGGTGGGCTCCCCGAGCCGTTACCCTCACCTGGGGGTCCGGGTGGGACCGGGCCCCCCACCGAGAAAGACGAGGCGCGAAGCGCCAGCGCGGCTCTCCCCGGCACAGCGGGAGAGCCGCTCATCAAATATTCACGCGAAGGAGCACGAAGCGCCCCATAATGCCTTGCAAGGCATGGGGAAAGGATCGTTTTTGGTGCTTGGTGGCCCCCAGAGGAGGGGGTCACCCTCAAGTGTGAAAAAGGGTGCTGGGGGAGCTGCTGAAGAAGCGCAGTCTCCCCCCCCCCCCAGCACAAAGAGAAAAGTCCCACCCTAAGTGTCTTGGGGATTTAACAGAAACAACCCCTCAAGGGCTCAGCCAGCATTTTAACACCTTCTGGGCTGGAACTTTTGTTCTACAGCTGAGGGTGTATGGAGAAGTGCGACAAGGAGTGAAGGGTTGAGTTGGGGGATGTCTGGAGAAGGGCATCCCCTGGAGGTGAAGAGGTGTAATTGCACCCGTAGTGCATCTACTAAGGTTATTTCTTTTAGAGGGACTGAAGGTCACATGTGCAATGTGAAGTACCTGTGTAAGGGGATGTCATAAGCAAAGTGGGGTTATGTTGCCAGACATTCCTGCTTGGGTGTCTGGCTGTATATGCGTAATCCTGTGATTTCATCTGTGATGCCCTTAGGGGCTTGAATTGCAATGCATTATAATGATCCACAAAAGTGATGAGTACTGTCATTCTAAAGTAATGCTTAAACATGTATTCTTGCTGCTACGCTTAAGTGAGGAACAACCCAGACTGTTAGCCCTGAAGATGTAGGGGTGCATACTGTATGGTCAATATAAGATGCTCAGTCAGGGTTATGTGTCACTAGGGCAGGTGAACCTATTTTTAATGCGTGTTGAGGTAATGGGGTGGGTCGCCACTGGGATGGTGCCAGTGCGCAAGGCCCTCGCTCCAGGTTATGTTCAACTACCTCCATTGGGGGGCAAGATGATGTGCATACATGGGAGTGGTGGTACTAGACCCCCCCCCCCCACCCTGCGGGAGGGGTGGAGATGTTATGCAATGTCACAAAGTAATTCCAACAGCTTATGTATATTTGTAAATTGGTGCATAGTATTGAGTAGTGTGTGTGTTTAATAAATGTACTCTTACTTTTATAAAGCAAAGTACAGACTGGACAATCAATTATTGAGTGTTATTTCTGCGCACCTGCAAATGGCGATTACTAGCCCACACCACCTCCCTTGAGTAAGCCTCAGACTGCTCTGCAACGCTACCCTCTGAGAGTCAGGCGCTACAATTGGGTGTTTGGTTCCCAGTGAAGGACAAATGTAGTCATGTTATTTGTGCAGGCCTCACAGATGCTGCCTCGTTTTCCAACAGGCGGTCACAAAGGCTAGTGTTTCTAATTCTAAAGCCCTTCACCCCCGTTGGATTCAATGGGCTACGTCTTTAACAGCTGTTGATGTTACCTTTGTTTTTGACCCTTCCTGCAAAAACAATATGAACATCCTCGCTTTTTCCTCTTGATCAGTATTAAAGTATCCTTTACACTGATGGTTCGGCACAACCAATGTTTCTAAGCAGACGTATTCTGCAGCTTGGGGTATTGTTGTAGGCACTATGATAGATGGAATTTTCCACTGCACTTTGGTCCATACTCAGTCTCTTGGTGACTGTACGGCACAGTTGGTCGAGTTAGAGCTTTCCTTTTGGCTCTCGCGCATTCTGATCCAGAGTCAGCGACTTTTGTAGTGTGTGAATCTTTAGATTGTGTACAATACATTAATGGCAATTTGCATTTTTGGAAACAAAATGACTTGCGGGAGTCTACAAGTAGCACAATAAAGCATAAAAGCTTTGGGTTAAGGTGGCTAGTCTTAAAGATCGCCTACCACTCACACATGTTGTACATACATTGGGCCATCAACATGCTCGAGCGCACGCTATTATGAATTTAATGGCTGATGAAACAGCTAAATCTGCAGTAGCCACAGACATGCGTTCTATGAGTAAAATTGATGTTGACATTCTAGCTGCCATCACCGCATCTCGGGATGGTACTGTTTTTCCTCAAGATTTCCTTCTAAGTATTCTTATCAGTTAACTGCTGACAAAGATCCCCTTGTGACAATTCCTGGGGTTTGGTGATTGTCCGATACCCAACCTCCACTGCAGACACTTTTTGATAGCGGGTTCTCATGAGGGTATAACTTCGGCACATGCAGGAGTGGCTGCTGCCACTGTTACACTCTTACAGCAGCGTTATTGGTGGCGGGGTTTGTACCAGCAGACTCGCCAGTATGTCCTATGTTGTTACGTTTGTCAACAAATTAAGTATTCTAATGTGTCCCAGACACCCCTTTATATTTCTAATCAGCCATTTGGCTGTATTTATCTTGATCATTGCGGTCCCGTTGTTTCAGATGATGCATTCAAATATATTTTGGTTGCAGTGGATCCTTGCTCTAGGTTCCTCTGGGTCTGGCCACAGCGCTTGGCTGACGCTCAAACTGTTCTTAAGGATTTGCAGGTTGTTGTCGGAACTTATGCATGTGACGCTTTCCATTCAAACCAGGGTCCGGCTTTCGCCTCTAAGGAGTACCGTGGTTCAATGATGTCCATAGGGGTGCAGGTGCATTTCTCGTCTCTATATAGGCCCGAGGGCAATTCTGCTGTGGCGTGGATGAACTGCGACTTAAAGCAGTCTTTAACAGCAAGGGTATTAGGTAGGGGACGCAGTTGGTTAACTTATCTTTATAGGGTTCAACGAGTGCTTAATAACCTCCCTAAAAAATCTCTGGGTGGGCGGACCCCGTATTAAATGCTCTTTGGCATCAAGATGTATGTTCCAGACCTTGATGGTCTAGACGTTGTGGCGGAGGCCGCAACCTTTGACGTAGATAACCACTGTGCAGTCTTGCAGGATCTACAAAAAATGTTGTGATGCTCTGGCTAACAGTCTTTTGCCTTCAACTCTCCCATTGGATGCAGTGGTTCAGATTCCTGTTTCTGGCTGACCTCCTGAAGTTGGTGATCTGGTTCGTGAAAAGGTGGCGATCAAGAATTTGGTCACTCCTACCGTGCTCCTGTTCCAGTGCTTGGTCTTCAGGGTACCCGAACTGTGATTTTACCTTCACTTCACAGATACAAAGAAAATCACTTAGTTTCGGTTGAACATGTCAAGTTACACTATATGACCGATTCTTAATAGTATGCCTAGGAGTGTTCCTACTCAAAATGTTGCTTTACAGCCAGTGAACACCATAGTTTCTGATTGTCCACGGCTGGCCGAGGGGGTATTGAGCCTTCAGTTGACCTGGTATATGTTACACCTTCTTCACATTCCACTGTGGAAACTGTTTATTCTGATCCTCCAGTGCAAACTTCAAGTCGACATCCAAAATCACAGCATACTTTATTTCAGCTGAGTTCTTGTGGTTACTATATCAATCAGGATAACTTTTCTTCGGACATTTCTTCGTTGTCTTCTGTTTTGCCTCCACCACCAGCGCGGATTTGTGTCCTCATCTCTTGGTTAAAGCGCACTAGTTCCACTGTGGATATATATATCTGGATCATGTTTTCTTTTTTTAAACATATTTTATCGACCATTTATAATAATATCAGTACATTTCAACAATGCAAGTCTAATCCGCTGATGTAAGCTCTGCAGAATTATGCACTGTAAGTATCATCCAAGTTGTTCGTTAATTCTACAAGCTATAAAATTATAACACCCAACTTCCCCCACCTCCCACCTGTGAGGTCTCCACAGCAACGTTGATGAGTGTGTACAGGACATGTAGGCCTACATATATCCCCAGCTAGTGTGTAACGTAGAGAGTTATATAGTAATGGGTCGGTACCTGCGTCTATGTGATTTAGACCCCAGTATTATCATTGTGTCCATGGAATTATATCATGTTCTAACCTTCTTCCTCCTACGCTTCCGGATTCTCCCGGTCCAGATGTGTTAGTTCATGTAGGAGGGTTTCCCAGGCCCTGGCTATGTCAATGTGTCTCAGCACCCTCTTGGCTTCCCTCATCAGAACTCTGTCCATTTTAGGAGTTCCGCCTTCCAAGTAGTCACTTTCGGGCCCCTCACTGATTTCCAGTTCCTTGTTATTTCATGTTTTGCTAGTATCAAAGCCAAGTCCTGGAATTTGCTAGTGACTGTTTTTTGATGTGTGGGGGAACCACCCTAGTAGACAATGAGCTGGGGGGGCAGGGTATCTCCTTGTCAATGACCCCTCCCACTATGTGTGTCACTCCTTCCCAGTATTCCCGCAGGTGCAAGCATGCCAATAGCATGTGTAGGACATGCGCTTGTTCTTCACCGCAGCGGGGGCAAGCAGCTCCCTCTACCTGAAAGTATCTGCTTATGCGTTTGGGGGTCAAGTAAGCCCTATGGAGGACACGTAATAGTTTATCAGACTAAAGCGTGCGTTTCTGGATACTATAGGTATCCCCATTAGTATACTGTCCCAGTCCTTTGCCTCTATCCGGGTGCCCAGATCCTCCTCCCACTGGAGACGGAGCGCCTCCAGTGGGCGCAAGCCATCTGCAAGTAGTGATCTATAGAGACAGGAAACCGCTTTAATGGTACCCGTGGACAAGGCTATGTAGTAACAGATATATTGGGATGGGGGTTTTGTAGAGCCCATCTTCCAGTGTTTCCGTATTGCTGCTGTGAGCGCTCTATGCAATAGGAAATACCCCCGTGGTAATCCAAACTTGGTGCGGAACTCCTCAAACGGTAGGAGCTCATTATCTCCGTAGAGGTCGCCCATCTTTGTCACCCCAGCTTCTATCCAGTCTCCTAGGGCCCTCCAGCTACCCCCATGTGGGAGTGCATGTAGCATGTCTAATGGGATAACTGGCAAGTATGGGATCCTCACTTCTATTTTTTGTAGTCCCCGACTCCAGCATCTAGCCGGTACTCTAAGCGCCCGGGAGTCTTTCCCAGTGGGCCTACTCACCCTGAGGAATGTTTGTAATAGTTTGCAGAATGCCGGGCCATGTACTTCTAAATGGTCCGCCTGTCACCTCTCCAGAGCTACGTTTTGTACCAACCACTGTAGTTGTGCCGCTATATAGTAGAGCTCAAAATCAGGGGCCGCCATGCCCCCGTCATTAAAGGCCGTTGCATTGTTGCAATGGCAACTCTCCTGTGCCCCGAACCCTAGGTAATAGCCCGCATCTGGGAGCTCAGGTCCTTTAAAAAGGCAGTGGGAATCCACAGTGGTAGTGTGTTGAAGAAGTATAACAGGCGGGGGAGCGCCACCATTTTGAGTAGCGCAATTCTGCCAGCCACAGTGAGCGGCAAGGTCCGCCAAAAGTCTATAGATGTCCTCAGGCCCCGTATGGCCCTGTCTAATTGCCCTCATAAAGATCTGTCAAAGTATGTTAAATGTGAACTCCCAGATATGGTAAACAGCTAGGTTCCCATCGCAGGCTTCCAAGGTCCCCATCTTCGTCACTGGGAAAAGTCGGGACTTTTGCCAGCCCACCTTAAGCCCAGAAACGGCCCCAAATCCCTCCAGCAGGGTCCGAGCCCCCGCCAAATCCTCATCTCCCCCGGCTACGTCATCCGCGTAGATCACGATATGGTGGCATACTTGCCCTACCTTTAGTCCCAGATATGTTCGTCCCACTCTGGCTGCCAATGCAAGGGGCTCCATGGCTAGGGCAAACAGTAGGAGGGACCCCTGCCTGGTAACCCGTTCTACCAGCCACCCTCGTGAGATGGTCCGCCCCGTACGCACTCTGGTCGTAGGGTCAGTGTATAATAGTCTTGTCCATTTTATAAACCTTTCTCCCAGCCCCATATTCGCCAACACTTCGTATAGGTATGTCCACTCCAAGCTGTCAAACGCTTTCTCTATGTCAACAGCGAAAATCCATGCCGCCTCCCGGTTCTCCCTGTGTCTCCAGGACAGTAAGTAGGCGTCTGATATTGCCCGTTGTGCTACGAGTTGGAATAAACCCAGCTTGGTCCTCGTACACTAGCGTGGTCATAAAGGGCAGTTGCCGGGTGGCGAGGATCCGTCTCAAAATTTTATAATTAATGTTCAACATTCATAACGGGAGGTAGGCTGTCTTGTCGTGCGCCTCTTTATTTGGCTACAGCCATGTGAGGGATCAATTCGTCAGAATACGTGGCATAGAACTTCATTGGGAGCCCATCTGTACCAAGTGTTTTATTACGTGTCATCTCCTGGCTCGTTATTATCTTGCTCCTAAATGGCCCAGTTAGGTTTGTGTACGTTGCTGTGTGACTCGCTATGCTTTATCCCCAAAAACGGAAACCAACTGCCCCAACTCGTCCAACCCAGGACAAGCAGCAACATGCTGCCCGCCCAAACCTCATTTATGTGCAATATAGTTCATGGAAGAACTCCTGCAGTGTTCTGCAGCATAGAGGGGCATCCCTCACAGTTCCTTGGCGACCAAGCCCTCACCTGGCTCGAATAGTCATTAGTGTGGGACACTGTCCGGAATGGGTGCTCAGGTCACATCTTCGGCTCTTGTGGAGGGGCTGTTTAGTTACATTTGTGGTCCTGATTCTACATTCATCTCTGACCGGATATTCAACGTCCTATATGATGTTGTCCGCTGTACCCGGTGTGACCTTGGGCATCTCCAAGCTTGTACTATCAGAGGAATTCGATTCAGGGTCTGATTCAGAGTCCTGGGGGAGGGAACTTCGCTCCGACGCCTCTCTGTCTGCCTTCCCGCCACTTAGTTGTGCTATCACCTCCATCGCTCTCCTGCGCCCTAGACTGGCCTCAGCTCTGGACGGTGCAGCTAGACTTCGCTGCTCTCGATTCAGTCTACCCTTCTGACGTTGTCTCTGCCATTCTCCCCCTTCTACATCCGATGTTGGGTCGTTCCGAGCTTCCAGCCAATCCCATACATCTTGCGGAGATTAAATAAACTGCTCTCCATCAGGAGTTACTACTCTTAGTTTTGCTGGAAAGATCATGGAGTATTGGAGTCCAAGCTGTCGTAGCTTCTGCTTTACCTCCTGATAGGATGCTCTGCGTTTCTGGACCTCACTGGAAAAATCGGGAAAGATGAGCACAGTTGCATTGTTGACTCTCAGCTCTCGTTTCTTGCGTGCCTGGGCCAGGATATAGTCCCAAATCCTTGAAGTTCATAAGTCGCACTATTATAGGTTGTGGGGGAGCGTCCAGTGGAGGGAGTCTAGCTGGGATCCGGTGGGCCCTCTCCAAGACAAAGAACGCAGAGAGGCCCTCCGAGGCCACAATGGTTCTTAGCCATTGTTCCATGAATTGTACTGCATCGGCACCTTTGAGTTTTTTGGGCATACCCACGACCCGGATGTTATTGAGGCGTAATCGATTTTCAGCATCTTCTGCCCTATTCTCCAAAATCCGTGCTTTGGTCTCCATGCCTTGGAGTCGTGTCTGTATCGTGGTCATGATCGGGGGGAGCTCCGCTAGCGTTCGTTCGTTGGTGGTAACTCTCTCTGCCAGTTTTTTTATGGTCATCTTTGAGCAAGGTAAGGTCAGTACCGATGGCATCGATTTTGGATTCCAAAGCCTCTCTGGAGGCAGTGATGGCTTGCATTATATCCTGCAGTGTGGGGTCATTGGTAGGTCTCGTCAGTAGGGCAGTCGCCTCCACAGCTATATCCGTGCCCTGCTCCTCCTGATCTGGCTCTTTCCTTCTGGTGGATTTACCCATTGTTTCCAGAAGCTATGACCTGTGCGCGCACACCTCCAATTTATATGGCTGCTCACTGCCTGGTCGTCCTCCGCTCTCTCAGCCAGGTACCGGGGTCTCACCTGGAGATGTGTATTGGTGGCCACAGGTTTGTCTAAGGCAGTGCACTTATCTGTAAGGCTGGGGCGCCGGTTATTTGGTGGGGATTCTCAAGCGCGATTCGGTCCGTTCCCCTAGCTGACTGTATCAACCGGTCCTCCGCAGCGTCTTCCCATGTGATGTCAGATTTGCGTCCCTTCTTGTGTGAGCACAACACTCCTCGGGTCTGCAGGCCCCCCTGTAACTGGCAGTGATAGAGAGTGTACCTGCCCTGGCGAATCAATGTCCAAGACGAGCAATGCGAGTCAGGAGAGAAGTGGGGGGCACGCCTTAGATCCCCCACTCCTGCTGGCTGTAAAGCAAGGGAGGGGATCCCAAAGGTAGTTACACAGGATCCCTTAATATGACCCCTGATAACGTTGGACTTCTCACAGCAGGGGCTCCTTCTTCCCTATCTCGCACGAAATGCCGCCTGCGGGGTCTCAGTTAAGGGCCGGTACCATTTGTTAGTGTCACCTCAGGGCCCAGGCTCTTTGCCGCTGGCTCCTTACCCAGCAAGCCTGCTGCTGAGTTCTGCCTCCTCTGCAGCCGCTCTAATATAGTCGCGGGGGCCGTAGGCCTCGCAGCGACCCGCTCCAACTTCAGGTGGGCTCAGTCCGGGGTTTCACACCGTTGCTTCTCCCTCAAGGTCTCTCGAGGACGGCCGCTGTTCCAAGCCCCCGTCCCCTGCATCCATCACCGGTTTGCGCTCAGAGCTCGTCTCAGGGCTCGCCGCTGATTGCCAAGTCCAGGCTCCTCTCTGACCGGTTCGCTGCTTTCGGATTCAGCACCGCAGGTAGCCACCGGTCACCACAGTTGGTCGCTTTCCGGTGGTCGGTCCTTAAGGGACGCAGGACCCCGCTCTGTACACCCCGGGGTTCTTCGTTTCAGCTCTCACCGTCTGTTCTCCTCTGCAGTCGTCACCGCCACTCGCTGGGCAGCGCTTCTCCAGGGCAGGTCGTACTATCTGTTCAGGCCGCTTCGGTGCTCATCAAGTGTCTTTGGGCCTCAATTGCAGCTTACAAACACCGCCATCCTACCATATAGATCGCCGTCCAGGCCCTCCGTCGTCGGTGACTTCAGATCATGTAATCACCGGAGCATTTCCCAGGCAGACAGCTTCCCTTCCGACCGTGCGCCTCTGGGTATTTGGGCTCTTGCGGGGCTGCAAAAGATCAGGATGATGCCAGGCTGAAGCCTCCGATTGCCACCATCTTAATGCATGGGCCACCTTCCAGGCCCTCCTCCGTCAACGATTTCAGGGTTTGCAAGTGGCGTAACAGCCCCCAGGCAAGTGGTTCCCTTCCAGCAGTGCCCAGCAAAGTACTCGGGCTCTAGCGGGGTTGCAAGAGATCAGGATTGCGCCATATTGGGCCCGGCCGCGAGGAGCTCAGAGTAGAGCTGCTAACTCAATCGGTGTTAGGCCACGCCCCCATCTGGATCATGTTTTCAATGGTATTTTTGTTCATGTAGATTGGATTTGTGAGTTTTTTTCCTTTTGATCAACGGCCATCATCTCCCAGAACACTCTGCTGCTGAATTGGCCGGAGTGTTGGCCCCACATTCTTCCTCGCATAAAAAAAAAAAAAAAAGAGACCAGACCCTTGTTAACATTTCAGCAGTCCCAGTCATGGATGTAATTGTATGGGATAAAGCACCATTCGATATATACGGTCCTACGGAGAACATGCAGATACCATATTTGTTCTGAGTTTCCATGGGTGATGTGATAGTGCCTGGGTTGCAATCGGATGATTGGGATGTTGATACTGTGAATTCGATGTTTTCTGAACTGCAATATTACACGGTCTTGGAGTCTGAGGATTTATATTTAAACTCCGCTAACTGTGCCGAATTGTTCTGGTATCAACATTATGGACATTATTTTTTGCACAGAACAAATGGACAGCGTCCCCAATATAATTATACTCAATGGGACCATTGCCCAACTCCACCTCAGGGTAGCTCAAAAATACAGAAGATGAAGTACACATATTTCACGGGTTATAATGCTTCAGATCCGAAATCATACTATTTTAAATTGGTTTCCACTACCTCCAAGAAATATATGCCTACTCAAACAAAGCTAATCTATATAGCGTCTTTCATTGAGAAACTAGCCCTGAAAGGCTATGATTACTGGAAGGACAATATTGACTTGAAATCAATTTGGGGCACTACGTCCTGGCAAGTTCGAGGTACAGAATCTCAATTCCGTGCATGTATCATACCTAAACAAATAATTTTTCTAAATGACACGATCCAACAGACTACTTGTCTGGGATTGGCTAAAATGAAAGATTTGAATACTCCAATTATTCCATCACTTGCCCCTTTTGATGATTGGCAATCTTATACAAATTATGTTGAAGACCAACTAAATAGTATGGTAGGAAACGGTACATTTAATTTCTCAGTTATGGCTCCGGGTGGGTGGTTACTATGGCTGGTAGACTCTGTTTGTCATGCTCGTTTTTTAAACTCCACATCTGGGTTCAAATCAAATAGACCTGATCCTCGATATTCCCAATCCACGCATCATAACACTGTTACTATTTACTCCGTGGGTAAGTTATGCCAACAATGATAAGAACATTCCACATTGTCTGCAGTGAAACAACATCTTTCTCTCCTATCTTAAGACATGAATGTGCCCGACTTCCTTTTGGGTCCAAATCTACCCCCCATGCCCCCCCGCTTTTGCTAAACGATTTGTTTATGCTGCTTATAATGAAATTTGGAAATTGTCGCAAATGGAAGCTGCAGTACGTTTACGGCAAATCGACCAAGATAATCTGGATAATGTGCTTGCTGTAGATGACAACAGTATTAATACTTTGTAATCTCTTATTTATAGTTTAGATAATATTGTACCGTCTGTCACTGATATTGGGCAAAGTGATTTGTCTACATTGTATCATGGTCAGACAACTCAGATCAATTATGCAACGCTGGCGTTCCGTGGAAACTAACAGAGCGTACTCGCATGGACCACTTAAAGACACATCGCACACTTACTGAGTCAAGAATACGGACTTACTCGTAGCGGAAACAACACTACACGTGTTGCTTGAGAACAAGTATTTATACGCGACATATAGAATTTTTGGGAAACCGGGATGGAAGTAAAACAGGCATGAAGAAACTTAAATCCCCCAAAAAAACCAGCCCTGAGGAAGTTGCGGGTTCATTCCCTTGGTGACGAAACACGTGTTGGCTAAAGACAAGAGCCCTAAGAACCAATTAAAGAATACAAGAACAACAAGAAATGTTGAGATTATGTTACGTGAATACGATTCTGTATGGTGATATTAGCATGTGCTGGAGGATTAAAAAAAAAAAAAAAAAAAAAAAAAAAAAAAATCGACAATATTGTTGACTTCGGTCACCTAATTGGGGAGTGGGTGATCTCCCTACTTAAGAGCACCGCAAAAGAGCAGGGGACAATAATATATATGTGTATAGACCTTTGAGCGCCATATCCATTCAACAAACCTCACCCTCTATAGCTTTTACAATTATTCAATTTAGTTGGACTCTCCAAACACTTAAGAATGAGCGAGTTACTCAATTCTAATCACCTTGTTCCTACTGTTTAATTTAACAAATAAACAACAATCAGTGGCTATGAAAAATGCTAGTTATACCAAGTTACACAGAGAAACTTAAACAACTTCCCTTCACTATAGCGGAACCACCTTCAGAAGTCTGGTTAATACACGGGTTTATCTTGTTGCCCATCTCGACCTTTCAGTTCACTGCCTGCATGAAACACTTCCCAGTGGGTAGATAAGAACCCCTTGGGAGCAGCTACATACAAGAGTT
This sequence comes from Calotriton arnoldi, assembly GCA_963921515.1. Classification (NCBI taxonomy): domain Eukaryota; kingdom Metazoa; phylum Chordata; class Amphibia; order Caudata; family Salamandridae; genus Calotriton; species Calotriton arnoldi. The sequence continues at coordinate 3,960,994 of CAWUFW010000038.1, forward strand.
GTGGTCCCTGCTATTTATGTATTGTTGTCAATTGGCTGAGAGAGACGTTTTTCTTAAAGGGGAGGAATGCGACTCCACTGCCGGTCATTCCCTCGTTTGTCAACATGTAAAGATTCATGGCACCTGTAATGTATCTGCCCCTAATTTGACTTGTTATTTAAAAGGAAAAGGAGTTCCCGCAATTATTCCCACTTTCACATTGCTATCAAATGGCAGTTATCTTGTCCTTAATAATCAGGACTGTTGCGGTAAATACAGTCATTGTTAAACATAAATCTCCCCCTACATTTTGGTGAAGATATATCAAATATTTAATACTTCTGATACCACGGGCCTGGAACACTTTTTTAAACTTGTGCGCTTCGGCCTCGTGACATCTTTTCAAACTATTTTTGGAGTAATCACGACAATGACTGAACTATTTTTTAAGAGCTTTGAATTTGCTTATCTGCTGAATTCTGACGTCACTTTGGTGCTACCATCCTGACCAAGGAGAGGGTGTTGTGTGTCCCGTGCAAGCCCATTGTTGTTTTCCCGATGTTAGCAGAAGCGAGTTGCAGGCTGCTCTCTGCTTTGTGCACATTACTATACAAACAGATTTTGGTATGTGCCAAGCTGCACTTTCACACAGAACCTACTGTTGTTTTTGCTTTCTGTTCTTTCCTAGGATTTAGTCTGAACACAAAAAGCCCTTTAGTCAGCTAGTGCTAGACCACTGATGCCGTTATGTCTCAGTCTCGTATATGATGTTATGGTCAAAGGTTGCAGAGCGGTCCAAGAGTCTTAAGGATCATCGCCCTTCTATATCCATTAGTCTGCAAAGATCTTCTGTAGCAGACACCGCTTCCAGTACAACAAATTATTTTACAAATGGTTATTGGGAAGTGGACGGACACAGCACATATCAAAGAGTTCACAATGTAACATAGGTCTCTTATCTTGAGGTACAGGGGTAAAGGAGGGATCAATCTCCTCACTCCCCATATCTAAAGCTTGTTCAAATTTACAGAATTCTAGGATTACCCCGCATACTTCTGAATATATATATATATCTTTTGGTACACAAAAAAACAGGAATTGAGCCAATATTGAGTAATGAGTGCAGGACAAGCTGTTCAGTCAACGCACCTGCAATTTTCTGCACATATTTTGCACCTCCTGGTCACCGCTGTGATTTAAAACACCGTTTTCAGACCGCAAGGCATAAAGTTCACTCTTAGAGTATATAAATTTGTTTCCGCATGAAAGTACTTGCATTAAATGTGATGTTAAGCATACAGCATGGAGAATGGCATTGGGCACATACGAACTTGCCTTAGGTGGGTAGTAGGAAACTGGTGGATCCTCGCAGATTCCGGAACTTTTGCTAAAGGAAATATGAGAAAAATAGGCTTTTTTTTTTTGCCAAAGTTTGAGTTTTTAAGAGCATTTGGGTAAGAAGACGTCATGGGATCCTTGCAAGGTACGCCACCCCGGACTGTCTGGTGTCTAGTTTTCAGAAATATCTGTTTTTCAGGTTTCCCTGGGTGGCGGTGGAGCTAGGACCAAAATTCTGCATCTATCCATACTATAAAAAAGTGCTAATTTTGCTGGGTGAAATGTCAATTTCTAGGTCACGTTTTGGGGTGTCGCATTTGCAGATACTAGGCCAGCCACACAAGAGGGGTACCGTTTATATTGGTAGACTTGAGGGAACACAATAGTAGAACATTCGTTATTACCAATGGAATGTTCCTATCTTTTTGGCTTCCAAGTGTGCCCTCTGTCTCACATGATAGTATGGGTAAACACAAATTCAGAGGTGTACATGTAACCACTGTTCCTAAACTTTGTATCTTGTGCATTTTTCAGAAATACATAGGTTTCTTCATATATGAATTGCTGTATAGTTGGTACACAATGAGAATTCACTATAATCTGCAGCTCAGTTGCTGGCTCTGGGTATGTTTTTGGAGAAACTAGAAACCCTTTATATCCACGCAACCAAAAGGGTCTATTGGACGCAACACTATATTGCTTTGGTAAATCAGCCACTATGATAAACAAATACAGATAAAAACATTGTCACCAATGGCTATTTTTCCCTACACATGTGTATTCTTTTTTCATTTCAACAGTTTATTTGGGAAAGCTTTGATGCATCTATACAAATGTTCTCTTGCTGAATTTAGATCTGTGTACTTTTCAGAGATGTATAGCTTGCCAGAATTACCCATGGGTTTCAAATCTGTTTCTGCCAAAAACTGGAAGTAGATAGAAACTGTTAAGATTAGGAAACACTGGAGTATCTCTTAGAAAAATGCAAAAACTCTGTTAAAAAATTGTTTTTGATACAACTTTGCTTGTTTCTGAAAGCTGGGATGGTTATTCTAGCACAGCACACATTTAGCTGATGCCATTTTTAGAAAACAAAAAATATGCTTTCTTTCGCAGCATTTATTACCCAATGTTCTATTAGATTCTACATGTCCTAGTGGTGAAAACCACCTATATTTGTATAGGGCCCTGTGGATAATATTGAGTTAACAAAATAGATTTAATAAGTGCTAACTTTTGGTTAGAAGCACATAGGAAGGTCAACTTTAGACTCAAATAAATTGTAATTTAAAATCATCTTTAATTGTAAAGTTGGATTTTAAGTCACAATTCTGAAAATGCCACTTTAATAAAGTTTGAACTTCTAGCACTAATCAAGTTATTAACAACCTGTGGTCCGGGGACCCCGGAAGACTGCCAAGCCTACTCAGGAGGTCCACGACTGCTTAGAAAATTAAATAGTAACAGATTAATAAAGTGTATATAAATAAAGCCAAATAGAAAATGTGAAGTTTTAGAACATTCTGTAAATGTGAAAGAATTTGAAATTGGAGCTCAAAGTTAAGTTTGCATCCTCAGATTGATTTGAGGGAGCAGTCCTAATGCATTAAAGAGAACATAGTATGGATGATGAAAGGCCTCAATTGAATTTTGAAAAGCTCCAACCTTCCCATTAAAATTTCGATTTCTTTTAATATGTTGTTTGTTAAGTGAATAAAATATTTCAGTACTGACTCAGTAGGTGTCCCCGGATTTCAATAATGATTCAGTGGGAGGTCCCCGGGTTCCAATAAAGATTAAGAGGGGATCCCCAGAAGTCAAAAGGTTAACAACCACTGCCCTAATCATTTGGTGTCAGCAGCCAGCATCCTGGGTCACATGACTGAACGGCTCTGCAGCTGGAGTTTGTGTATTCCAACTAGACAGTGAGACATAGAGGATTGGGTGTAGACAGGATGGGCCATCCTGCCAGGAAGACAACTTTACATAGGTAGCAGGCATATAACTGCACTTCCCCGCCCAATCCCAATAGCGATAGAAAGTGTCATATACTGGTGCAGGGGGGTTTCCTTTTATGCCCACAAATGTCAGAAAAGCATCAGTATTCAAAAATAAGTTCATAAAGTGGCTATACTAAGCCGTAGCACTTGTCTATAGTTCAACATCAAGTTCGAATGAACACCATAATACTTTAGGAAGCTGGCTCTGTATATACTATACCAAAGTAAGGTATAATGTGCACAGAGTCCCGGGGGTCCCCAGAGGTATAGCAGAGGCCAAATTAAACGAGTACTAACAGCTCTCTTTGTGGTAGTGTGGGCGAGCAGTGAGGCTTATCAGGAGGGTATGTTAAGCACTTATTGCATTTACTCAATCAAGGCTGATGGCACACACTCAGACAGAATCCAGACCATTTAGGTAAGTATAAAAATGTATACTTATATTTTATTTTGCAGAACCAAGCAGGACTTGGTAAAGGCAAGTAAGAAATACTTTACAATGCAAGGCTGTACACAGAAATACAATTGTGGATTGTACTGGAATAGATTACAGATTTGTATTACTTTTAAAAATTCACAATACAGTAAGATTACTTTTGATTACTCTTGGATTACTTTTCAGTTACTTTAAGAACTCGAGGTGATATGCCGAGATATCTTACCTGTAAGTGACAAACACCAGTGTAAGTACGACAATTCTTAGGTTAAGGCATAGTTACTTTCTTTTCATACAATAGCAGGTCAACAGAGAAAGTTTTTAGGAACAAAACTCATAACGGATTAACAGTAAGTAAGGAAAATGCTACTTACCCAGAATGCATCTGTTCTTGGCATATAGAGCTGTAGAGTCATATGCTTTGCATATAATCGCCATCTAGTGTTGGGTCCGGATGTTTGCATTTTGTTTTTCTTTGAAGAAGTAGTAAAAGGAGATGTCCATGAATGCATGTATCTAAGTAAGATATTACGACAACATATATAGGTACCCAGGGAGGCGGGTGGGCGCATATGACTCTATAGCTCTATATGCCAAGAACAGATGCATACTGGGTAAGTAGCATTTTTCGTTCGAGGCATATGAGCTGTAGATCATATGTTTTGCATAGACTATACAGCAGTTCTCTCCCAAAGCGGTGGCTAACCTGTATCTGTTGTAGTGGTTTGAAATAGTGTACGTAAAACTGCCTGGCCCATTCTAGCTTGTTGCCTTGCTAACACATCTACACAATAGTGTTTTGTGAATGTGTGAGGTGTAGACCATGTTGCAGCTTTGCATATGTCATCTATGGGTATATTTCCTAAGAATGCCATAGAAGCCCCTAGTTTGCGTGTAGAGTGTGCTCTAGGGGGAATTGTTAATGTTCTTTTTGCTTTTGCGTAACAGATTTGAATGCACTTGACTATCCACCTAGCAATTCCTGATTTTGATATGGGATTGCCCTTGTGCGGTGGAGCAAAATCTACAAAAAGTTGATTTGTGTTACGAAAAGGTTTTGTCCTTTCTATGTAATACAGCAATGCTCTTTTACATCTAATGTGTGTAGAGCACGTTCTGTTACTGAATCAGGTTGAGGGAAGAACACTGGTAACTCAACCGATTGATTGATGTGAAAAGCAGAAATGACTTTAGGAAGGAATTTAGGATTAGTTCGAAGAACTACTTTATTTTGATGCATTTGTAAGAAAGGTTCTTCTATAGTTAATGCCTGAAGTTCACTTATTCTCCTGAATGATGTGATAGCCACAAGGAAAGCAGTTTTCCATGTGAGAAATTGTAATTCACATTTGTGCAATGGCTCAAAAGGTGGGCCCATTAGTCTGGTGAGGACAATATTGAGATTCCATACCGGAGCAGGTGGAAGTCTCGGGGGAATAACTCTTTTAAGTCCTTCCATAAATGCTTTAATGACAGGCACTCTAAAAAGAGATAGATGTTGTCTATTTTGTAGGAATGCAGCTATTGCAGCTGGATGTAGACATATGGACGTGTATGCTAAATTGGAACGTTGTAGATGCAACAAATAGCATATAATATTTTGGACAGAAGCATCAACGGGGTTGATGTGGTTGTTATTGCAGTAAATGACAAACAGCTTCCACTTTGCTGCATAGCAGGCTCTTGTGGTAGGTCGTCTAGCTTCCTTGATGATATTCATACAGTGTGGCGGTAGGTTAAGATAGCCAAACTCTAAGACTTCAGGTGCCAGATCGCCTGATTGGGATCTGAGTGTCTTATGTCTCCACGGCTCTGTGTGAGGAGATTGGGTGTAAGACGTAGTTTTTGATGAGGAACTACTGAGAGCTCCAACAGTGTTGTGAACCATGGTTGACGTGCCCATGTGGGAGCAACTAGGATTAGTGTCAGGGATGTCTGTTTGAGTTTCCGAACCACTTATGGAATGAGTGGGAGAGGTGGAAAAGCGTAAGTAAATATCCCTGACCAGTTCATCCATAGTGCATTGCCTTTGGACAATGGGTGTGGATACCTGGAAGCGAAGTTTGGGCATTTTGAATTATGATGCGTGGCGAACAGGTCTATGTCTGGAAAGCCCCACATTATGAAGAATGGGAGGAGAACTTGAGGATGTATTTCTCATTCGTTGATTTGCTGTGTCTGACGACTTAGCAGGTCTGCCATCTGATTGTTTACTCCTGAGAGATGTTCTGCTAGGAGATAGATTTTGTGATGAATGGCCCACCTCCAGATAAGGTCCTGGGCCAAGTGGGACAATTGGGAGGAGTGTGTCCCCCCCTCTTTGTGTATGTAATACATGTCTGTCATGTTGTCGGTACAAACTAGGACAGTTTTCCCTTTCAGCTGGGTCTGAAAAGCTTTGAGGGCTAGAAATATGGCCATGAGCTCCAAATGGTTTATATGAAGCAACTTTTGATGGTGGCTCCACAGTCCTTGTACTGTGTGTTGATGTAGATGGGCACCCCAGCCAGTTAGAGACGCGCCCGCTGTTAGTACTGTCTGTGGAACCGGGTCTATGAAGGGCCGTCCTTTTGACAGATTTTGTGTGTTCCACCACTGCAGAGAGCGATGAGTACGGCCGCTTACCAACACTAGATCGGTTAATAGACCGTTTGACTGGTTCCACTGACTGGCTAAGCATTCCTGGAGCGGACGCATTTGAAGTCTGGCATGCGGCACGATCATTATGCAGGATGCCATCATCCCCAGCAGTTGCATGTAAGCCCTAGCTGGAAGAGATTGATTGGTTTGAAACTGATGAACCAAAGCCTGAATGTTGAGAATTCTGGGAAACGCCAGAGCCTTTTTGAGTATCTAAAGTGGTTGAAGATGTGACTTTGGCACATTGACTGTGAACCCTAGTTGATGTAGTAACTTGATGGTTACAGAAGTGTTTTTGAGACACTGTTGGTAGGTGCTGGCTTTGATGAGCCAGTTGTCCAAGTACGGGCAGACATGGATGCTTTGTCTCCTGAGATGAGCAGCTACTACTGCCAGACATTTTGTGAGAACTCTGGGGGCAGTGGTGACCCCGAATGGGAGTACTTTGAAATGGTAGTGTTGGCCCGCTAGCACAAACCTGAGAAATTTGCAATGAGCAGGGTGAATTGGGATGTGAAAGTATGCGTCCTTCAAGTCTAGGGTGGAAATGTAGTCGCCTTTTTGCAACAGAGGTAGTACCTGTTGAAGTGTGACCATGTGAAAATGGTCTGACTATGTAAAAATTGAGTTCTCTGAGATCTATGATTGGTCTGAGAGACCCGTCCTTTATTCGTATTAGGAAGTAAAAGGAGTACACGCCCGACCCTTGGTGTTGCAGTGGTACGAGCTCTATAGCTCCTTTTAAAAGCTCTTGTTTGAGGAGGTGTAGGTGATCCAGTGAGAGTTTGTGTGACTTTGGGGGAATGTTTGGAGGAGTATTGATGAACTCCAGGCAGTAACCAGAACGGGTAATTTGTAAAACCCACTTGTCTGTTGTTATTGACTGCCAGCTGGTAAGAAATTTGACAGTCTTACCCCGACAGGTGTCGGGTGGTTGGGGGGGAAGGAGAGGTGAGTCACTGTTTTGTATTGGAGGTGAATGTGGTGAGTTTGAACCTCTACCTCTTCCCTTACCGTTATTTCCTCTGTAACCCCCTCTGAAGTAGGTCTTAGAGCCAGAGGGTTGATTATTACCCTTATAGGTGGAGGTATTTTCTGAGGAAGAATTCTTGGACCCAGCTCGATAGAAAGAGCGTCGAAAGGAACAAAGTCCTTGTGTTGACGGAAGCGCCCCCATGGATTTGGCCACTTCGGTGTCTTTCTTCATCTTTTCTAGTGAAGAGTCCACCACTAGTCCAAAAAGGTGTTCCTTATCAAAAGGTGTGTTTAAGATAAAGGTTTGAAGCTTGGGTTTGAATCCAGAGATACGTAGCCAGGCGTGTCTTCTTAAAAGGACACTGGTATTTACTGCTCTGGCAGCTGTGTCTGCAGCATCGAGGGAGCACCTGATTTGATTATTGGAAATAAGTTGTCCCTCCCTTATTAGGTCTTCAGCATTAGATTTGTGTTCTTGGGGTAGATATTGGATAAATTGTTCCATTTCGTCCCAGTGCGCACAGTCGTATCTAGCTAGCAAAGCTTGTGTGTTGGATATGTGCCAGAAGTTTGCTGCCTGAGATGCGACTCTTTTCCCCGAAGCATCAAGAAACTTAGATTCTTTATCTGGGGGGTGGAGCATCTCCTGTGGTTTGGGAGTTAGCCCTTTTGCGTGCGTTAGACACTACTAGCGAGTCTAACGGCAATTGTCCCTTAATGTACGCTGGGTCAGATGGTGCAGACTTATATTTTTTGTCTACCCTAGGTGTAATGATACGTGCCCTGACAGGATCATTAAAGATATCATCCACATGTCTGATCATACCCTTGAGCATTGGTAAAGTGTGTGATGACTTTTGCGTAGTGTTAAGGGTCTCGAAAAGGAAATCTTTGAGGGAATCTTTGTGGAGCTGCACCCCATGATAATTAGCAGCCCTACCGAGCAATTCAATGTATCCTACACTATCGTCTGGAGGAGATGGTTTGGTAGGATATAAGTCATGATCATTGCCTGTGGGCGAGTTAACATTATAATCGTCCCATGGGTCTGCAAGTATTGGTTGGTCAACATCATCCCCGTCCCCATTATCATCCCCATCATCCTGGTTATCAGGTGTATTTGGTGAGTGCTGAGGTGAAGTAAGCACAGTTATAGACTGTGGAGAAGGGGGAGATGGGATAGGAGGAGGAAGAGAAGGAGGAGAAGGGTTAGTTCCAACAGTTCTCTTCAAAGGAATGTGATATTCCTCTTCAGCATCAGTTCTTCTTTTTAGAGTCACTGTGGTGGTAATATGTCCAGTTTTTGGATGAATGTAGAGCATTTTCTGTTTCGGGTCCGGTTTATCGAGCGGATCATCGAAACTGTGCTTTTTTTGGTGATTTCGGTGCCTGTGGTTGTTTCGGCGTCGAAGGTTTAGGGGCCGGTGTTTTCAGATCCGAAGTATGTTTCGGCACCGAATGCTGTGGATCGGAGCTGGACTTAGGTTTCGATCCCGAAGGTTTCGGCTCGGTACCCGATTTGGCGTGGGGTTTTTCGGAGCCAGAAGGCTTTTTCGTAGGCTTTGGTGCCAGGCCAGAAGGCGGGGTGTCGGAAGCGTGGTCTCGGTGCTGACCGGAGACCGAGGGCGCGGGTTGGTACATAGCCTTCTTTTTTGTTTGTGGTGGGTTTCGGGGCGAGGGAGGGTCTGTACTCACAGTACGCTGTCTTCATCCTCGTTGGAGCCGTACTCGGAAACGGAGATCGGTTCCTGTTCTTCCTCGGCCCCGATAGCATCGTCGGCTTCTTCCTCCGATTCAGTCCCAAAGAGGTCAGGAATGCTGAGCCTGTGTGTTGATTCTGCATGTCGCGACGTCGAGCCTGACGGTCGCGAAGCGTCTTCTTGGATCGGAAGGCTTTGCACGCGTCGCAGTCCTGTTCACTGTGCTCTGGTGACAAGCACAGGTTACACACTTCGTGTGAGTCGGTGCGCGGTTACTTCGCGTGGCACTGAGGGCAGAATTTAAATGGAGTTCGTTCCATCGACTGCGAGTCGACCCGACGCGGGTATGCCCGACGGCCTACCAAGAGCTCTCCGATCGAAAGAGGGTTTTTTGTTAGCAAACACGAAGAATGGAATATGTGATCGGAAACAATACCGTCGCGGTAGAATGTCTTGCGCGCCGAGGGAAACTGAAGAAACGGTGTCGAACCGGAGCGCATTGACTTACATCCGAACCCGATGGCGGAAAAAAACAATCTAACAATGGAGTTGATGCCCATGCGCACTATCACCGAAAGGAGGAGTCACCTACCTCGTGACTGGGAAAGACTTCTTCGAAGAAAAACAAAGTGCAAACATCCGGACCCAACACTAGATGGCGATATATGCAAAGCATATGATCTACAGCTCATATGCCTCGAACATTACTTACAAGTATGAGTTTTGGGGGTTAGGACCAAGTTTCCCCAAGGTCCAGGTAGGCACTCAAATTGCACCACCAGCGAAACTGGGGCAGCTGGGTGCAGAGTGAAAGGGCCCAATGTTAGCCAACGGGGCGAAGGAGGCCTTTCTTTAGGGACTGCTTGCGAGCATGCCACTTGGCTGCGGGAGCAAAGCTCCTGGAGGTAGGATCAGCACTGCAGGGGCCAATAATCAGCACAGGACCAAGACCACCAGCGACACAGAGGCGGCTGGATGCGGAGTGCCAAGGAGACTTCGGGGATCCTGTGGATTTCAATGGAGATCTCTAGTTTGGAAAAGATGTTGCAGACTCTGTCAGGGAGGCCTCCTGAAGGCAACCACCGGCTGGAGAGGTAAGTTGGACACCGTCGTTTGGCCCACCCAAAGCTGTGGGGCGTCCGGTGCAGGGGTGTCTTTTGGCGTTGGGTCTTCTTACCAGCTTTGGTCGCGGGCCCCTTCAAGTTGAGGCTGCAGGCGGCAGCTTGAGGGAGGTCGGGGATCACCGGATCCCAGGTCAGGATCGCTGAGGAGACCTCCTTGAGGTGTTGGGCCACTCAAACTAGGCCTGTGGGCGAAGGGTGCAGAACCGCCTGGATCCGGGTTCTTGTCTTGGGGTCCTTGTTAAGCAAATCCGATGCTCACGGAAGACAGTCTTTAAGTTGACTGCAGGGCAGGTCCTCCGGGTCCTGGGGGGCTGCTGAACACGCCAGGGTTTCAGCTGTTATCAGGTCAGAGTCGGGAGAGGCCGGTAGGGTTGGGGCCAAAGCAGCTGGTGTCCTCTTCTTCCTGGGTCAGCACGGCTCTTCGGACCTTCTTTCTTCCTCGAATCTGAGAAGGCAAGTTTCAGGGTTGCCCCTAAATGCTAAATTTAGGGGCGTTACAGGGGTGTGCAGGTACGGACCAATGGGTCACTTCCTTGGGGGTGAGTACAAGCCCTATTATGCCACCCTCCAGTGGGAGGGGGGCACGAGCCTATTCCTAATTGGCTGGGTTCCCTCATCTCCAAGCTGGAGGGGACTGAGATGTGTGCTTCACCTCGCCTCCCCCTCCTGAGAAGTAGGGTTGGAAAAGGTGGGCACACCTCTCCTCCTAACTCTGCTGGGGGAAGAAAAAGTTAGTAGAGACAGCTTACAAAGGCGGCAGGCCTTTGAAGGTTACCCTTCGTGGACCCAGCCCATTCTGGGGGAGGAGGCATGGCACCTCTGCCCAGGATGGGCTTTGTTTCTGGAACCAGAGAGTGGAGGCTCTCTACCCAGGGGTCCATAAACCTGTCTGGTGGTGGCATATGGTCGGCAGCCATTCTGGAACCACACCAGGGCTGTTGGTTTTTCAGGGGGCATCCCTAAGATACCCTCTGAGTGCTTTTTTACATGTAATCCCATACTGGCATCAGTGTAGGTTTAATATGCCGAGAAGTTTGCTACCAAACTTCCCAGTTTTCAGTAAAGCCATTATGGAGCTGAGGAGCTCGTAATGACCAACTTCCAGACCATATACTCTTTATGGCTTTACTGCACTTACAATGTCTAAGAATGGACTTAGACACTGTAGGGGTACCGTGCTCATGCAACTGTACCCTCACCTGTGGTCTGGTGCACCCTGCTAGAGGGGTGGCTTACCTACGCCATAGGCAGTGGATTTCAGGCATGTCGCAAAGTGATGTGTGCCATGTTGACTCTTCACTTTTCTCTGCACCAAAACACACAGCCTGCAATGGCAGTGTGTGGGTGTTAAGGTGCAGGGCCTCTAAGGATGGCACAATAGGTGCTGCAGCCCTTCGAGGCCTTTCCTGGTCACAGTGCCCTTGGTACCCATGGTAAACCTTTTACACGGGGCTTACCTGTGGCAAGAGATGCGCCAATTGTGGGTAGAAAGGTACAGTTTTGGGAAAGAACACGTGCTCTGTGAACCTGATTGGCAGGGACCCAGGGCACAAGTAGTCAAAATGCATCAGAGGTCAGGCAAAATGTGTGTGTGTGTGGGGGAGGGAGAGGGGGGGGTAACCATGCAAAAAGGGGCACTTTCCTAAAAGTACGTTATGGCTTACTATTATTATGGCCACTTTATGAACTTCTGTTTGAATACTGCCACTTTTCTGAAATTTGTGGGTGTAACAGGAAACCTCCTGGCACCGGTATAAGATGCCTTTTATCGCTGCCAGAATAGCTAGACACGATTGCACAGTGTTTGTTAAAATGCATCACCAACTACCTAGTTCCGTACAAGACTGTGTGTCACTTTACACAGGGATACCATCAATGCTACTAATTTTCGATGAAAGCGTGGAATATACGGATTAGGCTTGACAGACTACACTTTGTCCTTATTGAGAGAGTTTAGCTCCCTACCAGGTAAAACTAAGTGAAATTCCTGTCGCATTACAGACTTTTTCGCATTCTGGCACAGAACAGTGTACTAGCTGTCTTATAATAAAAGAACTGGACATGAACTACGTTTGACTGGACTTGGCTTCTGTGAAGACTTGTTGGTGTCCATTTGAGCCACTACGAAGGACTAACCCACATCAGAAACAAGTTCTAAGGGTTAACTATCCAGGACTCATGTTTTTGTGTGCTCAGGCAAATGTATTGTTATAACATCCTGCTAGGATGGTGGGAGGCAGACCTGTTCCCTGCCCTACTTACACTTCAAAGGGCATGCCTCCAACACACACAAAGGAACCTGACACTTGTCGTTTGTCATCCCAGACTTTTAGGAGCCTTGACAGGGGAAAGGAAGGAACTTTCCAGAACCAAATGTGGGGGCAGCCTAAAAGACTCCCCACTTCAAAGAATGGCACTGGTATAAATATTGGACCTACTGAGCCACCTTCCAGTACACTCCTGGATGTGTGGACATTACAGACTGCCTTGTTCCTAAAGGACTGCCCTGCTGCTTGAGGCCTTCCTTCCAACCCAGAGGACTTCCCTGCTGCTCCCATAGGACTGCCCTGATGATAGAGGCCTGCCCTGCTCTCTGAGAAGGAAGTCAGGTTAGCCTGGGGTGAAGGAAGCAGGTCCAGAGTGACTCCAAGGGTCAGTTGGCTGACCTCCTGTTCTGAGCTCCACAGACACAACAAGCTCCAGAAGCCTAACTGAACTGATCAGCTGATGCGCTGCAAGTGGACCTGCCTAGACATGCAATTGGAACTGCCTGAACCCTTCTGGTCTCTGCTAAAGTGAGTCGCTAATCCCCAAGAGGTGCTTCCCCGGGTCCTAGAGCCTTGGCTGGCATCAGAGTACACCCCTACTCAAGAAAAGGAGAAATCCTGAAGTTTTGGGCTCTTCACAACCGTGAACGTTGGTGACAACCGAGAACATGAAGCTCCTGTGAACCAGACTCTGCATGCTACAGCAAAGACCGGCAATGCGAGATCTGCACTTCGTGCTACAGCAACGACAGCCCGCAGTGATCACCATCACAAAGCTCCAGCAAAGACAGTCCCTGTGACACCCAACCGAACCTTCGATTACAACAACCGCCACTCGTGCTGCCAATCCTGCTCTTCGCACTACAGCGACAACCATCTGCAATGCTCTCCTTGCTCCTCGCGGCCTCCTCCACCATGAACTGGACTTGTCATGCCAGACTTTGAGAAGGTAACCTTTTCAGTCCCTATATCCGGTCCGTGCTTCATCAGAGTCAGCCTGAACGTGTTATTTTCCCCCTGTCTAGCATAACCAGATAACTGAGTGGCGCTTGTGGTTTCAGGCACTATACGTACCTTCTGGTATCATATTTATTAAAATGTACCCAAGGATCCTAAATTAGTTTGGGATTTTTCTTGTGTTGTGTTTTTACTTTATGACTACTCACGTACAGCATAAATACTTTGCACATCGCTTTTATTCCAAGCTACCAGAAGGTTGAGCACAGGCTAATTTAGTGACTTTTGTGAGTCACCCTGATAAGGACAGTGGAGGTCGCGCGAGATGGGTTTTTACCCGCTCAATCAATTACCCAATTTCTGACAACAGCCTTGTTTCACCCCCTCGATGTTCCAAATTTGTTAGACGTTCTTCTGTTCAAAAGCATCTGCATTTGACGAGGACTTGGAATACTGAGCCATAAGGACACTGAGAAGACTTTTTTCTAAGTCCATGTCCTTCAATTTCTTCTACAGTTTGCCTCTGTTGACCTCTGTTTACTAGATCTAATGTGTTTGAAAAGTCTATGAAGACTGCTAGGAGGTTTATGCTTTTTGACATTGCATACTTCTAACCAGGATGAGTTAGAACAAAAATGTTATTGATGGTAGTGCCGCCTCTGAGCGGAGACATCACTTTTCTGTGTTCGATCTAGGTCTTGAGCTCCTCCAAAATTACTTTAGTATAGACCTTGCTGTCAATATCAATCAAGCTGATTGATCTCTGTTTTGGGATCACATGTTGGGCCCTTCCTATGTAGTGGAGCAATTGCACTGTTTTTCCAAGAGAGGAATTCTGGTACTGCACTAAAGTGAACAACACAACCTCAAAATTGGTGTCCACCATAAAGGTAGAAAGAGAAGTACCTTTTGGAGAATCATATTAGGTCTTGGACCTTTTTCTGATTTTAAGAGGCCTTTAGTCTTTATTGTGCTGGAATGATTGAACAAGAATTCTGCCCAAGCTCTCCTTTCATCTGCGTCTACTCTTGTAGTAGACGTCTGTTGAAAGAAGGAATCTGTCACCTGTTTGCTGGTAAATATTGGGTCAAAGTTCCCATCCAGGTATTTTCTGCTATTTTAGCATCAATATTGGTTTTAACATAGCATAAGCGTTGGGTAATAGTTGCAAACTAGCGAGGATTATTATCAGTGGTCGCCTTCTTTAAACCCTCTCACCTGCTTCTTCACAAGTCCTTTTTAACCTCCAGCAATTTTTATTGCCTTTCCTCAAGTTTTTCATTTTAGCATAAATTATGGTGAGTCACATTTCAAGGGGGTCTTGTAATTCAGGCTTTTTCTTTGTGCATTCTCAGTTGTATCATCTGACTCCACTACAAACAAGTCACTTACCTTTGGCATCGCTGCGTCTGATAGAAACTTTACGTAATCGCAGATTCCTCACCTTTGACTATCCCTTTAGGTGTCAGACTGTATCTAGACAATTTTTTTCAGCAGTGCTTGTATGCACCACTAGGTGGCATTGTGCAGATCTGCACTGGCTCTGTCCACCCCCTGGAAATGAGACAGTGGAGTTGCATATAAGCGCCAGCCCTGCTGATGTCAGTTTCTTAACTACTCTTCCGCACCATCAGCGTGGAGCATATAACGATTGTTGGTGAAAGTGCTGATCTCCAACTTAAGACCTTTTTATTTGTTGAAGAGATAACTCAACAGAACAGGGAGATGAGAGGGCAGTCGGCACTCTGCAGTTAGATAGAGCAGTTACCAAAAAGAGCATTACTAAAGCGAAGTTGGAGAAGCACCACACGATATCCGGCTTCAAGGTAAACTCGACAAAGTCAAAGGCACTGGGCCTAAGGATCTTGAAAGAGACCCTGAAGGACCTGAAGTGTGACTTTCCCTTAAGGAAGGCCACAAAGGCGGTCACCTTGGCATAGTACTTACCTTATCCACAGGTCAAATTATAACATCCAGCTTCCTCCCGCTAGTAGCAGATATCCAATTTAATCTCAGTGGATATTGGGTTCGATCTTTTTTTCTGGTTAGACGTTTGTTATGCCAATCTGCCCCTAGGGACAGACTTCTTTGTGTTTTATAATTTTAAATCATTTGTATTTGTGATCTTAATGTTTTATTTCTTTTTTTTATTGTAGTGCAAAACGTTTGATTTTCTTGGTGGCTACTCCTGCTTGCGTTCTCGGCATTGTTAGACCTGCAGTTTGTGTAGTTGCATGTGTTTACTTCAAATGAGTATCATTGCCCTGCTTTGATTTTTTTTTTATACTGTTGTAATAATTGTAGTATATTTAGGTTATGTTTTATTGTGTTTCAAATTCATGTTTGGATTTGTGCAGGATCTGTATTGTGTTGTCTTGTGTTGGACTTTTTTCCCTTTCTAGAGGGATATCTTTGGTCTGTGCAGAGAGGGTGCAGTTGATTCTCAGTCCAACTCTATATGGCAATTGAGGTATCTTTTTTTTTTTTTGATTTGTTTATTGAAAGCTTGCAGTACAATATATATGCTCCGCTTGTGAGCCATCAGCATCGCATCACATGAATCAGTACAAGCAATTTAGAGTTCCACAAAGTGTGTCAAACATATGCAAAACATATATGTGGCAACAATCTCCTGTAAAACAACAGAACCCCCTCCCCCTCCCTCCCCCTGGCACTGCAACAACAGATATGACATATATAAATGAATCACCTTGACTGCTTGTAGGCACACATAAAGAGGAACACATTAGCTTGATTCCCATTGCATTAGATAGCCGTAAAATACTAATGTGAATGCATGGCACCTCACAGGTCAGGATGACTCAGGAGATATAGCGTAAGTGGGGCCCAGAAATCCTTGGGCCGAGACGATTCAGGCAGTTCCTCTGCATAGGCCTCCAATTGCTCCCGACAGTAAGTCAAATCTCGGATCCATTTCCGAACAGTGGGCAAGCCCTTTGCGCCCCAACATTGTGCCACCGCTCGCTTGGCCATTAATGTTGCCACAGCAACCAGCCTCCTGTTGCAGAGTTTCAAAGTCGTCACGTTACCCAGCAGGCATACCTCAGGTATACATCGCACCCGTTCCAACACAACATCAGTCAGCACACTTGCAACTTTGGACCAAAAAGCAGCTATCTCTGCACACTGCCAAGACAGATGTAAAAAAAATCGGCATCCGCCTGTCCACACCGCACACAACAAGCTGTATCGCGCAGTCCAAATTTCCACAATTGCACAGGAGTATAATAGAGCTGGTGTAAAAACTTAAAATGAATGATGCGAAGGTTACAGTTAGCTGTAAGGCGCCCAGTCAGCTTACAGCAGAATTGCCAATGGTCTGTGGACAATGCGTTTTCCTAGCGCTACATTCCATTTAATGTATGAGGGGTGCTCCTCCGACTCCCTCTCATGGAGGGACGCAGCATACAATTTAGTGATCAGACCCTTACGCTCCTCTCCAGCCAGCACCGCCTGCAGTGCTCGCAATGTCTGAGGCTCAGCTGGGTAGTTAGGGTATATAGTCTTAACCGCCTGCCGAACCCTCACGTATGTGAAGCACAGCATAGGGCCGTGAGCCCGGCCCGCCTGCACGTCCAGCAGCGAGCGGAACTGTCCCTGTTTGTACAGGTCTCCCAGTTGCGTGACCCCAACCGTCTGCAGTACACGTAATGCGGAACGCTCTTGCGCCGCCGAGATATCAGGATGCGCCGCTATCAGCAACTTAGGGGCGTAGAGGTAGTTCAGCTGTGCCCGTCGAGCCAGTGCCCGCCAAGCCCAGGCAGTGCACTGCACCGGGTTAATTTCCGTCCGAGGGCCTCCACCACCACCCGAAAGCGCAGCCGCTGCCAGCGGTAAGGGGAGTATTGCATCAGCCTCTATCGCCGTGTGGGGGAGGAAACGTTGTGGGAAAAACCAATAATGTGCAAATTGCGCCTGTGCGCATAAGTAATAGAGGCGCATATCTGATGCCTCAAAGCCTCCTCGTTCAAATGGTTGTACCAGAGTGTCCCAACTATAACGAGGCTTTTTACCCCCCCCAGACAAATGATAATAGGGCCGTCTGCAACACCTTAAAGGTGGAGATATTTAGGCGAATGGGAATATTCACAAACAAATATAATAATTTTGGCAAAATATTCATTTTGATCACAGCGATACGATCCGCAAGTGAAAGGGGCAGCCGGGCCCATCTCTCAGCCCTGTCCGTGATTTGTGTGAGAGTGCGACCGTAGTTCATAGAAATTACCTGCTCAGGGTCTCTGTGCAACCAGACCCCCAAGTATTTCACCGGGTCCCGGGTCCAGGACAGGGGAATGTCTAATTCTATCTCACGGGTATCAGCCGTTAGGGGGAAGACCGTCAACTTAGTCCAGTTTATCCCTAAGCCGGAGAATCCTTCAAATTTAACATATTTGCGTAATAATTCAGGAAGATAGGTTGCAGGCTCACGGACATACAAAAGCATGTCGTCCGCATAAAGCGAGACGACAAGTGGTCTCTGTCTGAAACGCAACGCCGCAGAGGCATGCAATTGGCGCAGCTTACAAGCGAGGGGCTCCAATGCTAATGCAAAAAGCATCGGTGACAGGGGGCAGCCCTGCCGTGTGCCCCTGCCTATAGGAAAGGCCGACGACACCCATCCGTTCACTCTGACTCTGGCAGCAGATTTGGTATACAACACCCTGATCCACTGTAGAAAAAACGGGGGAAAGCCCATTTGTGCGAGTACTGTAAACATGTATTCCCAATAAAGGAAATCAAATGCTTTCGTAGCATCAAGTAACACTGCTACGGTTTGGAAGTCGGAGTCAAAGTAGTGGAGGGTAGCAAAGAGTGTGCATAGATTATGCGTGGTAGACCTTGCAGGCACAAAGCCTGACTGGTCAGGAAGCACCAGCAAGGGGACCAGAGGCTGAAGTCGGAGATCGATCATTTTTGCTAAAATCTTAGCGTCAATGTTAATCATTGAGAGTGGTCTATAGGAGTCGCAACAATTAGGCGCCTTATCAGGTTTCAATAGCATCACTAAGAGGGCTTCCCTTAAAGAAGGCGGGAGGCGTCCCGTGTCGTATGCCTCCGCATAAACTTCAAGGAGTCTGGGGGCTAGGTCATCCACAAAGGTCTTCTAAAACTCGCTAGGGAGCCCATCTAAACCCGCAGCCTTACATGTAGGGAGGGACATAATAGCAAGCTTCACGTCCTCCTCGTCAAAAGGTTGAATAAGATATTCCCTATGACCTGGGGCCAGCCAGCCGAGGGCGACATCGTCCAAATACGAGTGGATGTCTTCCGGCCGTGCCTCGGCCCTATTTCCATAAAGGGTAGTATAGTAATCAAGTATGGTTTCACTGATTTCAGCTGTGGTATAATGAGCCTCTCCCGACTCGTCAAGCATCTCCGTAATATACTCTTGACTCTGTGGAGCAGCCAATTTCTGCGCAAGAGAGCAGCTAGGCCTTCCCCCCTCGCCGTAATATCGTGCCTGGCTGCGTCTAGACCTATGCACCATCTCCTGATCGACAGTATCATTATGTTCGGTCACTAACTCACAGATCTCAGACAGTGTCTCAGGCAATGGATTCATCTCATAGGCGCGTTCCAATGTCGAAATATCAGCAGCTAACTTGTGAATCCTACGCCTCAAATCTCGCAGAACCCCAGCCTGTGCCCCCATACAGATTCCCCTGATAGTGACTTTGAATGCTTCCCACATGACACCTGCACTGTCAACAGAGCCCGTATTTTCCCTAAAAAAAATTTGAATGGCCTCCCCAACTGTGGTCTTGAAGACCAAGTCAGTCAGTTATGACGGCTGTAGTCTCCACTGGAACGGCGGTCTCTCGCACGCAGGGACCCGCAGCTCCAGAAGCAGCGGGGAATGGTCCGAAAGCGTCCGAGCCAAGTGAAGCACCCCAACCGCCCAAGTGCACGCAGCCTCAGTTGCCAGCCAGAAATCCAGGCGGGACCAAGTCCCGTGCACAGAGGAAACAAACGTGCTCTCACGTGCCCCAGGATGCTGCAAACGCCACACATCATGCAAACGTCCCGCATCCATCATGCCCAGCAATGTCTCCGCAGCCTGCTTAGGTCGCGCCAACTCACCGGCCATGCGGTCAACAGCCATATCCAGACAGACATTAAAATCTCCACCCCACAATATCTCCGCATCCGGAAAGCCCGAGATGCGACGCCAAACATCAGCAAAAAAAGCTGGATCATCGATATTTGGTCCGTACACATTCACTAAAAGAACACTCGACCCGCCCAGCTGGCCATGTACTAGTGCCACCAGGCCCAAATCATCCGTCTCAGTGCGCGTGACCTGAAAGGGAACCCCTCGTTTGATCAGAATCATCACCCCCCGTGCATAGCTGGAATAGGAGGACGCTACACGTAAGCTAGCCCACTTACCCCCCACATTCTTTTC
Organism: Calotriton arnoldi; assembly: GCA_963921515.1. Lineage (NCBI taxonomy): Eukaryota > Metazoa > Chordata > Amphibia > Caudata > Salamandridae > Calotriton > Calotriton arnoldi. The sequence goes on from CAWUFW010000038.1 coordinate 3,980,840, forward strand.
CGACAATTTCATGAGGTGAGTTTCCTGTAGAAAAGCGATCTGGACACCCATCCTGTCTAAATAGGCAAACACAGACCTGATCTTTTTAGGGGTGTCGAGGCCGCGGACATTCCATGTTAGGAATTGCATTTTACCACTCATCTAGCCATCGGGTCGTAGAATAACAGAGCAATTGGGTATATCAAAGACATGTGTCCACTAGTGCAACCAAGAAGGTAAATTACCCAAAATAAAAAGCATAAAGTGCCAGTCAACACTCCCTCAACCATCACCCCCCATCCCCCTCCCACTTCCTTCAGCATCCCCAACTCGCTAAAGCCATCCCAGCCCTCACCCACCCCCTCCCAACTTAGGAACAACAATGCAAAACATAGATGGGGTACTCCCATGAGGGGGCGTCAGAGTGCTACTAGCCTCCTATCAATAAGGAGGTGGCTGAGCAGGATTTTGCAACTGTGCCTGTTAAGAACAATACCAAGGGCCTAGCATAAAGTGTGAAAAGCATACGTTCCACATTAGGTATCTATTGGGTCCACCTGCACAAGGGAGAAAACAAGGAATACATTCAAAAAGCACAGTATGGTACATAGTAAGAAACGGTAATCTGAAAAGGCAAACTTGGCAGTGGGGTAAGTTCTTCAAACGCGCTCCACAGCACTACTGTACCTCGTTATCCTATGGTGTGCGGGATTCGCGCCGCCTTCTCTTCAGGCGCTTTGCTCCATTGTCCTACTGGTCTTCAGTGTCCGACGGTGTCTGGGATGCGCGTTGACTCCTCTTCAAGCGCTTAGCGTGCTCCAGAGCTGCCTTAGGGTTAGTGAAAATTTTTGAGTCTCCATCGAGACCTATCCTCAGGCGGGCAGGATATAACATGGCGTAGGGAACCCCCTCGGATTGTAAAAACTTTTTGACAGCCCCAAATTCCCTTCGCGCAGCTTGTACAGAGACAGTGAAGTCGGGGAAAAACGAAAGTGTATTGCCCTGATGCTCAATATTGCCCTTGTCTCTGGCCATGCGCAAAATGGCATCTCGGTCCCTGTAATTTAACACCTGTGCGATAATAGGGCGGGGTGAAGCGCCCGGGACTGGTCTCGTTGCGAGAGAGCGATGGGCCCGCTCAATTATAAACATGGGAGAAAGCTGGTCAGTGCCAAAGATATCCTTGATCAAGTTTTCCACAAAAGTTTCCATTTTGCCCACATTTGTTGATTCTGGCAGCCCCGTAATACGTACATTGTTGACCTGAATAAGGGAAAGAACTTTCTCCATATTAAGTGTCTTCCCAGCAACCTCGGCCAGCCCATCCTCCGTCGCAGATACTCGCTGCTCGACTTCCCCCATGCAAGTGTTTTGTTTTTCAAGCTGCGAAGACATGTGGTCCAGGCGGTGATTGACAGCCGCCATCGTGCCCTCTATAAATTGGAGGCTGCGCTGCATGGCCAAGAGTGTTGTCTCAATAGTGGAGGGCCCCCCGTCCGGGTTCTCAGCCTCCGAGTCAGATGCAGCCTTTTGTAGGGACTTGGTAGATTTGCGCGCCTCAAAAGTGAGGCGAGGTTGGGACTTATCAGTTCTCCCCATAGTATCTGCAGTCTGAGCTAAGGTGCCGGGGCGGGAGTGGAGACGAAAAGGGCACCTCCAAAAGGCTCACCACCCAGGCCCCGGGGTCCGTGAAGGCAATACACGAGCCGCCGCCCGTCCAACGGGGCCAGTGGTACACCAAGAAACGTAGCGCCCCTGCCCATGCACACCCGGAGAGCCAGTAGAGGGGGATCACAACCGCAGTCAAAAAGGCAATACAATGGTTCTGCTACGCAAAAGTTTCAGGAGTATGCAGCAAAGTGGTGCATTGGGGGGCCACAGTAAGTGTAACTCAGCAGACAGCTTCGCAGCAAAGCCCAACACAGCGCAAATACAAACTCAACACGGTGCACATATGTAGGCCATCAGCAGTCCCAGGGTGCGCGTTCATAGTGCAACGCCTCTAATTATAGTGTACAGCAATGGGTTGCATGAAGAGGACAGGGCACCAGCACAGCCAGGAGAGAGATCCAATGAGGCCCCCAGTAGACCGCCAGGCAGCACCACGGGACAGCACCTACAGAGGGAAGAGCAGCCCAGCCGGGGATAGAGGTCGGCGATGATCACACCACCGTGCCACGGCAGGCAGCCAGCGCTTTGCAGATAGAGGTAGGCAGATACGCAGCAGTTCAGGCCCTGAGGCGATGAGGCAGGGACAGTCCGGAGCCTCCAGCAACAGCGTAGAGCAGGGCCAAGGAAGATGGAACACCACAGGGATGTCAGGCAAGAGATTAGCCGCAAGGACAGGCAGGCAATGTACAGCTGCGCTCAGGTAAATGCGGCCCGCAACCCCCCGCGCTCACCGGCACACCGCGACGGCTCACAGGTCGCAGCGCACACCAGGCCCACTCCCGCCTCCGCCGAAACAGGCCCAGCCCTGGCCGCGCCCTACTCACCGCCACCGGGACACAGGAGCTGCCGCCCGCCACCTCCGTCGCTCACACAGGGCAGCTCGGTCCAAAGGGTCCCTCCGGCACCTCCGACCAAGGATCCTTTCCCGCTGTCCGGGGTCCAGTACAGCTCCACCACTTGGAACCGCAGGGGTCGTGAAAGTTATTGGCGAGACACGGCGGTCCGCCACACGCTCCGCCGGTTCCGCAGGCTGCAGTCTAACTCCCACCTACCACAGGGAGTGCAGGTCTTAGAGCGTGGCCGCCGAGCTCATTGCCTCGCGGGCGCCACCATCTTGCAGGAGTGCGGCCGTGACTGTGTGCTCTCTGGATGCGGTATCTGCAGCGATCTGAAGCAGTCAAAATGTACCCCAATGCAGGCAGGGGAGCTTTGCACGCAGGATGCGACCGTCGTGGTACCAGGATGTCGGGTTTTACAGGCGGATAATGATCGGATAGATGCTCAGCCGTGTAGAGCCTCACTAGGGTGCGGCCATCTTGCCGTGCGCCCTCTAGCGCCCCCGAGAGGTATCTCTTTAGAGTATAAAGTTCATTGTGTGGCTTGTATTGACAGTTTTTTCCAGATCATTAAAAGCCAATAGTTATATTTACTATCTGATGCAGCTACAGTTTGCTGAGTTCTAATTTGATATAAGTAATTGCGGTCTTATTTGTTGTGTTAGTTTCATTAGGCTGCCCTCAGGCTGACCGCTCAGCTGGTTGTTGGGAATGCATTTTGATTCTGCCAATAAATATGGCTCTAAGACTGACTCTGCATGTGAGGCAGAGGACCAAGTTCAAAATTCTGGCAGTGAATGTTCTGTTCGAGTGGAATCATCTGATGATGAATTCATTATCAGTGCTGCTGAAGTCCATCTTTTAGGGGAGGACATGGATATGCTGGTAGTGCAGCAAGAGCAAGCTGGATTGTAGCACGCGCTGGAAGGCTTCCCTTTGGCAGTGCTGAACCCTGGATTGGCCCCAACATGGTGCAGCCTGTTTTGCCTGCCTTTAGTGGTTTTGTAGGGTGTAGAGTCAATACTGAAAACATTTTGCCTAGCAATTTCTTCCAACTGTTTACTGATTATGTGTTTTTTGGAAGACACTGCTAGACAGACTAATTTGTATGCAGAACATTTTTTGAGGAACAACAGTACCACACTTAAGACCCACTTTAGAGGTAGCCGGTGGACTCCCACAAATCTCCATGAGATTAAACAGTTCTGGAGTTAAACTTGGATGATGGGATTGCAAACAAAGCCAATACTGTCTTTATATTGGTCTCCTACGATGGCAACTGCAATATTTCCTGCAACTATGACTCAAAATCGGCATTTGCTTGTGCAACATTGTCACAAGATCACACTTATTGTGACCGTCTCTTCAAGAATCGGCCTTCCTTGACTATTTGGTAAATCGTTCCACAGAGATCTATTTTCCAGGAAACAATATATCTGTGGTTGAGTGTCTGGTCCTGTTCAAGAGCCATTTAGTTTTCAGACAACACATTCCTAGACAGAGAGACTGTTATGGTATTAAGCTGTATAGGTTGTGTGAAAGTGGCACTGGATATGTGCATACTTTCGGGTGTAAACTAGTAGGGAGGGATTCAATTGACTGCCATTTCACTTTTGGAGTCAGTGAAATAATTGTGTGGGAACTTGCCAGAGGACTTTTTATAAAGGGCACTATTTATACGTGGACAATTTCTGCACAGCTGTGTAATTATGTGTTCCTAGAATCGGAGTGATGGAGGATGTGACTAGAATGAAAGATCGCCAATTTCCTGAATACATTCCTCCAACACCCAAAAAATACTTTACTTGTTGGTGATTTAGAGTCTGTGTCCGAAGAGGAGTACGAAAGGAGAGTCGAATGTATTTACGCCCCAATTAGCCTTCTAATCTTGGGGTATGTTTGCTCACATGTTTTAAATTGTACCATACGCAACTCAAGTATTAGGAGCAACCATGAGAGTAAATGAGAACGGACTGGTCTATATTGCTAAATGTTTTCGGTTTAGATACCTGGTTGGCAGTAGTTTGACGTGCTTAGTCACACTTGCTGTGTTGTTGGTATTTTATCTTCTACTAATAGGTTATTTTTTTCTATGTGAAAAAAAATGTGTTGTTTTTAGTTTGATGTTTTATTTCTTCCAGTCGGTGCTTTGAGTGTGAGATCTGGTCATTGTGGGAGTGTTTAAGAACTGAAAGTGGTGTGGAACTTCATGGTGATACCTAAGTGGCATTTGGATAGCGGTGTGTGTTAAATGGGGTTTGGATAGCGATGTGTATGGACTGGCGTCTGGCTGGCAGTGCCTGTGGGCTGGTGTTAGCTGGTGGTGTGTGTGGATTGGCATCTGGCTGGCAGTGTGTGTGTGAACTAGTGTTTGGCTGGTGACGTGTGGGGACTGGTGTCTGGCAGGCAGTGTTTGTGGCTGGTGGTGTGTGTGTGTGATCTGGCTGGCAGTGTTTGCTGTCTGGTATTTGGCTGGCAGTGTGTGTGAACTGGCTATTTACTGATGTGTGTAGTGATGACTGAGTGTGCTAGTGTAGGCACTTGCTGCTGGACACTACACTAACACAAGTCAAATGCCAGTACACCCATACCGCCAGCCAAACACCAGTCTACACACTCCACTAGCCACTGTGTGGTGTGACTGGCGTGTCTGTCCATGGGCATATGAAAGGGATGGGCCCTTTAATGGTGCTGTTATTCGATGGCTGGCAGAGCGAATGCTTTTGTGTGTGAGGGATGAAAAGAGCATGAAATGGCCTGTAAAGCGGTTGATGCCTTGTTGTGGCTTTACAGCTACGGCTGAGTCACTGGTTGAGAATTCTGAAATTTCAATTAACTTATTACCAGTGATTTCTGGGTTTTCATTTTTGTGAAATCTTTTGTTACAAAAATTTACATTTTGAGCTTTTCATTCACCCTTTTGCCAAATCCATGAAGTATGTGTGTGTAAGTGAGCAGCAGATTGCTGTGCAGTAATATTTGCCTTCTCCAACTTTCACTGCGAGGTTGTACATTGTCTCTAGGGAAAACCTACCAACCCCAGACATTTTTGTAAACTAGACACCTGGGGACTTCAGGGTGGTGTGTCTAGCGTGGATCACAGTGGATTTTCTTATCCAGAAGCCCTTGCCGACCTCAAACATTGGCTAAAAACACACATTTTCTTCATATTTTTAAGAGTGAAAGTAATGCAATCTGCAGGGAGGCACACATTTCCTACTACCCAGCGTTCCCACATGTCTCACAATAAAAATGGTACCTCACCTGTAAGGGTTGGCCGAGCGCCTGCAAGGGGAGTCCAGGGTGATGTGCCTGAAGTGTATCCCATGATGTTTTCTCACCCACAATGCCCTGCAAACCTCTGTGCCTAAATTGCATTTCTATGAAGTGAACTTCCTGAATCAGCAGGGATCCCCAAGACTCATATCACCCAGTCTTCCCTCGCCTGTCTCGATAAACACGCTGCCGCACTTGCTTGGCTGGTCCTAGTGCCCGTGACAGGAATGGATCAAACCAGGGTCAATGTGAGTCCTTGTGAGGGGACCAGGACCTGTGGTTTCTGGAAGTTTACGTCTCAGAAATGTCTAGGAAATGTGCAAATTTTAGACAGAGTTTGAGGTGTGCAGGGCATTGTAGGTAAGAAAACATTGTGGGATCCCCATAAGGCGCACCACCTTGGACTCCCCTGGGTGTCTCCCTAGGTGCTGGCTGAGCTAAAATCCAGAGCTACCTGCATTGCATTCAGTTTTCAGTGGAAAAATGTGATGTGTCCATGTTGCGTTTTGGGCCTTTTCCCGTCACAGGCACTACTCCTACCCATACAGGTGAGGTACCACTTTTATCGAGAGACTTGCAGGAACACTTATGGTAGGAAATTTGTGGCTCACTGCAGATTACAGAACTTTCTATCACAGAAATGTGAGGAAAAGAAAATTTTACTTACCCTCTAAAAATCTGTTCGGGGCATGTAGTGGTGTAGATTCACATGTTCTGCATACTCAGACGTGTGCAACTTGTTTTTCTTCGAAGATCTTGATCAGCCAGTTATCCAAGTAAGGGAACGCATGAATGCCGGTACTCCTGATATGGGCAGCTACCATGGCAAGGCACTTTCTGAACACCCTGGGTGCCGTGGTGATCCCAAAATGCAGCCCTTTGAACTGAAAATGCTGGCCAATTTCCTCAAAACTGAGGTATGAGCAATGTGCAGGGTGGATGGGGATGTGAAAGTAGGCATCCGTTAAGTGGAGTGTAGTCATGAAGCTGCCCTGCTGCAATAGAGGGATGACATCCTGGAGCATGTGGAAGTGTTCTGAGAGCATGTTGTGTTGAGGGGCCCGAGGTTGAGAATGGGCCGTAGTAACTCATCCTTCTTTGGTTGGAATAGGGACATTCAGGGAGTACATTCCTCTACCCCGTTGGTGCGGTGGCACAGGCCTATGGTCCCCTTGCAAATGAGTACAGCTACTAGTTCTTGAAAGACACGATCATGTTCTGGGGAGAGGGTGTGTCTGTGTGGAGGGATGTTTTGGTGGGGTTGCAGTGAGTTCTAAGCCGTAACCCTGCCCTATGATGGAGAGCATCCACTGATCTGAGGTGATCTCTTGCCACTGTGCCAGAACCCCCTGGAGTCTTCCCCCAACAGGTGTAGTGTGAATGAGGGAAGCAAAAGTAAGCCAGTACTTGACAGCGGCAGCTCCCTTAGCCGCTCCACCTTTTCCTCTACCAAGGGAGTTGTTTCCCCTATAACCTTCCCTTAAATAGCTCTGTGAAAGTGGTCTTCTGTTGCTGAGCCCTCTGATTGGAGGTAGTGGCTTTGGGGAAGGTGGTCTTGGCTAACCCTCTGTACTGGGACCTCCAGAAGGAACCCCAGGGAGAACTCTCATAGCTTTCGCGGTATATGTGTCCTTTTCAGATTTTCCCAAGCATCTGTTCAACCTGCGATCCAAAGTGGTGTTCTCCATCGAAGGGCGGGATGAGCAGATACTACTGTACATCTGGCTGTTGCATCTATTTTCCGGCGATCCTTGTCTGGTGGAGCTGCATCGCCGGTGCCTTGGGCATTGCATGCTTCCAGGCCATATGAAACACTAGATAGTCTGGAGGGAGTTGTCCCTTGATGTATGCTTTGTCTGAAGGGAGAGGGTTTATGTTTCTTATCCACCCTAGGGGTGACCATTCTGGCTTTATCTGGCTCCTTGAATGCCTCAGGAGCAGTCTTGAGCATTCTTTTGAAAATAGGGAAGAAATGGAAGGAGTGGTTGGTGGAGGACAGCGTCTCCACAAGGAAGTCCTAATTCTCCTGGACTTTATGCATTTCAACTTTGTGGAAGGCGGCAGGCCGATGCAGAACCTCATGGTATGAGGTAGTGTCATCCGGCGGGGATGGTTTAACAGGCTAAAGGTCTGGATCAGTATCCCCGGGAGGGTTGACAAACTTCATCCCATGGGTCATCATGTGGCTGCGGGTTAAATAGGGATCCACTGCTTCGTGTAGACTATCTCCCCCTTCTCCCCACCCCATTAAAGAGTGTGGGGAACCCTCTGGGGATTCAGGAGGTTTTTCTTGTGGTTGGGGAGATGTTGGGAGGGGAGGAGGGGAGGAGGGGAGAGAACGGAGAAGGAGGGGGGAGAAGATAGATAGGGAAGGGGGAGAGGACGGAAGAGGAGGAGGACGGGGTCTAGGAGGTAAGGGGCTGGTGCCCCGATCTTGGTGCCTATTGGGCTTAGCCGGGGGTGAAAGCTCAAGGCTAAAAGCTTCTCCAAAAGTCAAATTCCTCTTAAGCGGAATAGGGGCTTGACCCTTTGGTGGATGCTGGGTGAAGATCCCTCTGGTTTGTGGATGAATGAGGATATGTTTCTGTCAGGCGTCAAGCTCATCTTAGAACGCAGCAGAATGGGCTGCTCCTTGTTCTTGAATGCAGTGGAGGACAGGGTTGTCTGCAATGGCGCTTCTGCACCAAAGCTGGTCTCTGGCTTGCTGGAGCATAGGAAGGCTTGGGTATTGACTGAATCTTCGAAGCTGAAGATGGCCTTGAGGGTGTCTTTGATGCCAGTGCTAAAGGTGTTGTCAGCGCTGTCTTCTGAGGCTGTTTTGGCTCCTGGTCAATTTCGGTCCGAAATACGCCCACCACAATAACAAGAGGAGTACCTGCCAAAGGATATACACTTCTCCATCTTTTTCCCACCACAAAAAAACTGGACAGCAATCTAGCAAACTGTCTTTACTTTGGCTACGCCAAGGGATCAATGAGATAACCTCTTATTGTATCATTGAAAACACCAATACGAAACAGTACAAGCACGACAGGAGTAGGAGTATAAAATACGTTATTAAAGGTCACTGATGTTTATACACAGTAATGTTGGTGATGAAATGCATTATTTTCTATATGTGGTTGTCGTGATATACAAAGAACAAGCTTTTTTAGTAGGCACTTACGGTTTAATAAATAGATATCGTTCTCAATAGTGAGCATTATCACTATTGCCGAACCAATGTAGGGTTGTAATTTTGTGCTCTATTGGGAACCACTTTGTTTTTGTTTTGAAAAGCCTTGTAAACACACATTTGCATAAAAGTATTATATTTACATGAATAAGGTTAAAAGTGCATTATGCCACCAAATAACACTCATTGATAAAAACCTGTGCATGCGCCAAACATTAATAATAAAGAAATAAAACTCTTACCTTTCCATGACTTTTCTTCATGTGAAATACATACGTTTCCCTGTCAGGAATCAACTCAGAACATTCCCCACATGTCCAACCTGCACTTTTCCACCTGGACTTTTTTTCTGTTGATTTAGTTTCACTAGTTGCATCAACATCAACAGGAGTGTTTGATGTGCCATTTACTGTTGCCGATTCCCTCTTTCTGGAGGCTGGTTTAGAAATCTGTTTTGTGGTTGTAGACTGTTTGACGATTGAAGTTTGTTTTGAGGTTAATGTTGCGTTAGAATCAGATACTCCTTTTGAAGCGGATACATCTTTTGATGCTGGTGCCACTTTTGAGTTTGGTGCCCTTTTCGAGGGCGCTACCTCTTTCGTCACCCTTTTTGACACAGACGCTCCTTTTGAAGCTCCTTTTGAAGTCGGCATGCCTTTTGTAGTTGATGTGGATTTTGGAGCAGACCTTTCTTTTGGGGTCAAAGTGCATTTTGAAGATATTTCTTTTGGGGGTGATGACATTTTTGAGTCTGGCATTTCTTTTTGTGTGGACAGTCCTTTTGAGGAGTATGTTCTTTTTGAAACTGACGTTTCTTCTGTGGTGGCGGCTTCCTTTGGGGCAGGCGTTTTCCTCTGGGCGGGTGTTACTTTTGTGACTGGTTTTTCCTTGGGAGTAGGTATTTCTTTTGGGGCTGGCGTTTCCTTTGGGGCTAGCACTGGAGTTCCTTTTGGGGCTGGCATTCCTCTTGTGGCTCCCTTTGCAACTGCATTTACTTTTGGAGTTGAAGCTTCAGTTGTTTCTCCAGAATCCTGGCTGATTGAAGCAGTCTCGGTTTTGTGTCGAATACTTGAGACGTCTTCAGGATTTGATGGAACTCCATGCATACCCTATGGACAATAACAAACTCAATAAATTAAGGTTTTGTAATTTTTTTTTACTATCCAATCTACGGAAAATAAATATATATTGCAGTCTACAGAAGGCATTTAACTTGCAAACCATTAGGGCATTGCCTGCATAAACTTACCATAATCTTACTCAGAAGTTAAATGGGCCAATTGAGTGTAACCAATTTTAAAGCCTGTTTACAGGGAAAAAGCACACGTACTTTGACAATGCATGGCAGCGTCACAAACCACTAAAGATAGCAAAAACAAATCCCAAAAATTGGAGGTAACCATGTGTGCGCTCTCACAAAGACAATGTTACCATCTGTCTCCAAAAACATTTAACACTGGGTTACCATAAACAGGGAAGGAAAGAGAAAACACAATCGTTTCCATAAAATTTAATTATAGCATTCATTAAAGTACATCAATGTCAAATATAAACAATTCCTACATGGCAGGATTACCCTTATTTCCAGGTTCTTACCAGGCTTATAAATTTTTATCTCCGAAAGCTATACAAGTTTCCATTTGTTGCTAGGACTATATGCAAGGATAATGATAGTTTAAAGTATATTTACTAACAATGAGCAACCTTCACCACAGGTGATTTAACAGAGGATGAGGAGAACCAATTGAAGTTCTCAAAATGTCCTCCAACCTGGTTCCAAGGAGGAAAGACTTTCATACCTTTGTGGCTTTCAAAAAGTGAGCTCCAAAACTACTGGTTATGACCCATGAAAGTTATACAACAAACGCTGAAAAGATAAAGGGGCAAATGATTCTTTGAGTGAGATTAACAGCTGGTTTTGTAGCATTGGTTCTTATTGTCCATGTACTATCTTCATATGGCCTGAAACATTTCATAAGACATAACTTAGGATCCCTAGGTTAACTAGGATAGGAGATGGATTTGGTATTATATTTAGTTTGTCAAGGCAAAGACAAAAGTAACACCATCTTGTCCAAAATTCCAATGTTTTAAATTAAGACTGAAACAGTAGAGACTCTTTGAAGATGTTGAGAAACTATTAGTCTTCTTTTGCAGGCCAGTTGCTAGAAATCTTAAAATCACATTCACATCCCATAAAGTAGCACATTTAGGGTTCGGAGGAAGCAACGAACATCTTCTATTCACAAGTTTATTCAGCAAAGTGTGCCTCCCTAGAGGAATTCTGGCGTAATCACAATGAGGAGGAAAGTATTCAAGGCCAGTAGTTGCAGCGAGCAGCTACTCATTGGCTTGAAGGACTTACACATGTAGAATGTTGAGATCTAGTTAAGGCCCCACTGTGGCATCACAGTTTGGGAGAAAACGTGTCAAACCTTTAATAAACCTCATCACAACATGTGAATTAAACAAGGACGGTTGGTCTGAAAGATGTAGAAAGGCAGAAAGGACCAACAAATACCCTTTTCCAGTGCCCTTGGGACTTTGAGCAGCATGGCCTGTGAGAGGTGAAGTGTTCAGGTCTACTCTAGGTTACAAAATTATCTCAGCCTAGATACATTTCGTAGAAGGCCGCCTGGCTGCAAGGATGACATCCAACTCTTTAGGCAGCAAATCAGTCACTCAGTGCTGCTCAATCTCCTGTCACAATCTACTGAGACAGGAGATGCTCCTGTGGTACCCTGATCGGAGGATAGTTGCTCAGGTACACAAGTTCAAATTAGCACATTCTTCTACCCCAATTCTGGGCTACTAAGATAACTGGGACCCGATCGTACTTGCACTTCTTCAGAAATCGGGGCAAGAGAGGTTGTAGTGGCAAGGCGTGCAGCAGCCCCATGTTCCATTCCAGACTACGCCTCCTTTTTTTTTTTTAAAAACATATTTTATTCGTTTTCTTGATACAACAACTTCCTTAGTCGCTGGTATACATCATAGCATATCAATATCGACAGGTCAAGAAAAATAAAAATAAACAGTGATACATATAATTGTGAGTTACCGGTGGTACAGTCCAATGAATATAACATTTATGCCTTCGATACGTTGCAGTGTCCGCAGGGAATTCGTCATTCCCACACATATAGTATGTTATAATTGCAATAATAAGCTAATTAACCCACTCCCTGCCCACCACTAATAACAAAGCAACTATTTCCCAATCCCTCCTCCCTCCCCCTAGACTCAGTTCTTCCTTTGTACATGCTTTTGTCAGTCAGCATAACGGTACATGACAGGTGTAGGTTTTTACACAAATCCGGTAAGTAGCTCCTATAACATGTTATATTAGTACATCATCCGGATCCCTCCTTCCAATACATTCTATTTGCAGTGTTGAGAAGATTGCATTACCCATTCTATGATGTCTGTACCTCCGTTGCTATAAATTCCTCGAGCATCACATTCCATTCCAGCGATATAGGTTTCTTTCGTAGTCCCCTATGTTCCTCTCGTTTTAGCTCCGCACTTTCTGTTTTACCCCACCTAACCACTTCATTGTACCAGTCTATCACTGATGGCGCTTTCGCAGCCTTCCATCTCATGGTTATTGTTCGCTTAGCTGGTATCAGTGCCAGGTTCGCAAATCTATTTTTGGGGCCTCTCTTCTTGCACCTAGGATTCAGTCCCAGTATGCAGTACTCCAGTGGATCTCCCCCTCCCCCGGGAAGACAGCACTTAATATTGTTTGCACTGTTGTCCAGTAGTGTGCCAGTCGTGGACAAGCCCATAACATATGTAGCAAATTTGCATTGGAGGCGTGACATCGAGGGCATGCGTCCACCGTATCTGGAAACATCAGACTTAGTTTGCGGGGGGTCAAATAGGCACGATGTTCTATCATGAGCTGTATAAATTTGAACTTTGGGTTTCGCGACACCTTCCTCGGGTGTTCCAATATAATTCCCCATTCCTTATATGTCAGCTCTCGGCCTATGTCAACATTCCATTTATCACGAAGTATCTGTAGTGAGACTGCAGCATGTGTTCGGATCCCCGATACAACCATTTGGTCAGGTGGCTGCCATTACCCATTAGGTATTGCATGTGTACTAACTCGTGTGTCGGGGGTTCCGTCCCTTCTGGGGCCCATGTGGTCCGGACATACCTAGTAATATTCGCATGTAGAAGAAAATGTGTATTTGGTACTCCCTGTTCCCTCACAAATGTGTCATGATTCATTAGTGTGTTATTCATAAATAGCATTCCCACCGTATTTACTCCTGCTTCCACCCAGGCAGATATACGCTTAAGTGTTACTGTCCCTAGCGGCATAGGGAGTCCTAGTAGTGGAATATTGGGGGCATATGGAATCAGTACCTTTGTATAGCGAATTGCCTTTTTCCAGTACATCAATGCAATTTTTATCAATGAAGGCACAGTCGATGGGAATCTGCTGTTGGGCATCAGAAGCGTGTGAAGCGCCCCCCTCTCCCATTCGCGCTTAGTCGTGGCAATCTCTTGCAGATTACATCCTGCGATCCAATACGCAAGCCATTGCAATTGGCTTGCGTAGCAGTATGCTTTCAAGTCTGGAACCCCCACGCTTTGTATCTAACTGAAGTTTTGATAAGCCTATTCTTCTGCGTCCCGCCCCCCATATCAATTCCACCAGTAGGCTGTCTAGCGTTTTAAACACATGGTCTGGGCCCATGATTGGTAGATTTGTGAAGTAATATAGTAGCCTGGGGAGCATCACCATTTTGGCAATAGCTACCTTTCCCGCCACTGACAGCGGCAAGGATGTCCAGAATGTTATTTGCGCTTTAAGAGCTGTGATAGCCCGAGACAAGTTGCCATCTAATATGTCTCCTGCCTCTCTGTACACGTGGATGCCAAGGTATCTAAAGGTGACTGTCGCTGTTTGAAACGTCCAGCGGCCAAAGCGCAATGGGTCTACCTGCGTTGTGTCTGTGAAGAAGTACGCATACGATTTGGTCTCGTTGATAGATAGCCCTGACAGCCATTGGAAGTTATGGAATATTGTGGGGATTGGTTCATGGTCGTCCTTGAGATCATTAAAATATAATATTAAGTCATCCGCATATGCAGAGATAATGTGCGTGTCATTTCCCAGTCTTATTCCCTTGTGTTCCGCTATGGTACGGATTTTGATAGCATGTGGTTCTAGGGCTAGTATGAATAGCAAAGGTGAGAGCGGGCACCATTGCCGAGTACCTCGTGCTACTGTATATTGCTGTGAAATATGAGCACCTGTACGTGCACGTGCCGTGGGGTTCGTATACAGGAGGCTAACCCATTTCACATACTCGCCCGGAATTCCAAATTTCGGGAGAGTACGGAGCATGTAGCTCCAGTGCAGTGAATCGAATGCCTGACGTAAGTCTAGGGAGACATCCCTGTGTGTTGGCGGCCGAGGTTGCTCGTGTCAGGACTTGGTGTAATCTTCTAATATTAAGGGCCGTGCATCTTCCAGGCACAAACCCACACTGATCCATGTGGATTAGTTTTGGTATGAATTGGAGGACCCTATTTGCCAATAACTTGCTTAAAATCTTATAATCTGTGTTTAATAGTGAAAGGGGTCGATACCCTGCCATGTCTTTACTGCCCATACCCGGTTTCGGCAGTGAGACCACTATTGCTTGCAATGTAGTAGGCGGAAGGGAACCTGTTTCCAACGAGACTTGATACAGTCTCTGTAAATGGGGAACTAGTAATGCTGAATACGTCGCATAAAACTCTATTGGCAATCCGTCAATACCTGGAGTTTTGTTGCGGGGTAGGTCTTTGATTGCTGCTCCTATTTCCGCTTTGGTTATAGGCTTCTCTAATTCTTTTTTGTGGTCCGCTGTCAATTGTGGGAATCGCAGTCCCTCGGAGAAGGACTCATAGTCCGCGTCAGAAGGCTCTATCGGCGCTGCATACAATGTCTCATAGTAATTTTTAAAAGCAGTATTTATCTCTAATTGAGTGCGGGCAGCGGTGCCCTCTTGAGAGGTAATTTCAGTAATGGGAGCCATCACCGGTGTATCTTTAATAATCCTAGCAAGGAGCGAACCCGCTCTGCCTGCTTCTGCGTGCTGCTTTTGTGTGTATAGGCGATAGTCTATAATGCGGAGTTCTTCCAGAAGTTCTGCATGTCTTATATGTGCCTCCTGCAGTTTGTCCCTATTTATGTCACTTGTTACTGCCTCTTGTTCCAGGTCGCCCAAGCTATTTTCAACTTCCGTAAGCTCTTTGACTAGAGAAGAACGGGCCCCCACTCGTGTGCTAATTGCTACCCCCCGTATCACGGTTTTAAATGCTTCCCATTCCACTTGACGTGTACTAGCAGTGTCTGTATTTTCTACAAAATAATTAATTATCGCTGTAGAAAGGGAGCTGCTAAACACTGGATCTTCAAGAAGCGAAGGTTGCAATTTCCAGGTCGGGATCGGTGTGGGGATCTTCCCCCATAGTAGTGTGACTTCAAGGGAGTTATGGTCCGATAAAGTTTTGCCTAGGTACGTGGTGTCTTATCACATTGGCAATTAAACGCATAGAACAGAAGATTCTGTCTATATGTGTGTGTAACCCATGGGGCGGTGAAAAGAATGAATATTCTTTACTAGCGGGGTGGCCCATCCCTCCGCCCGTCCCGAGTGCATCTGCCTGTTTTTTGCAACTGGTACCCTGTAGTGACGGGTGCGATCGGTCTAGTCCGATATCTAGTACTGCATTAAAGTCACCCCCCAAAACCCCGGGGTAATCGTCCCATCCCGCCAGTGCATTGGTAAGTATTCCTAAAAATTTGTCTTGCTCCGAGTTCGGGGCATATACGCTTCCCAACACTATGTGCTCCCCATCTAACATGCCATGCAGTAGCACATATCTGCCATTCGAATCTATTCTTTGTTCCAACAGTACAAAAGGGGTACCACTTCTTATCCATATCGCAGCCCAGCAAGAAAATGTAGAGTAGGATGTGAAAAACAATTGACCTCTCCACTTTTTTTGTAATTTAATTGCCTCTGTGTGTGTAAGGTGGGATTCTTGAAGAAAAACAATGTGTACCTTCCTTCGATTGAGCTGCGCAAGAATTCTGTGTCTCTTGTGCACCGAACCGAGACCCTTTACATTCCAGGATGTATATGTATATTTGCCAGAGTGAGCCATTTATCTTTGTGTAATGTGGTGTAAGATGGGCGCTCGCCCCTTCTCGCTGACTATAAAAAGGATTAGCTGCAACTGAGTTTGTGCGTACATTTCCATCATACCAGACTGCCTCAAAGTCGGCCAAGTCACGCCACTATTGAAAAAGCCAGGCCTAGACAACACCGATCTGAACAACTTCAGACCTGTTTCCAACCTCCCCTTCCTATCCAAAATCCTTGAAAAGTGCGTTCTCCTACAACTGACTCAGCACATAGACAACATCAACCTGCTAGATCACCACCAATCGGGCTTCAGAAAAGGCTGTAGCACTGAAACCGCGATCCTTAACATCGTGGATGACATCCACAAGTCTCTTGATACTGACAAATGCTGCCTACTCATCCTCCCGGACTTATCGGCAGCCTTTGACACGGTTGATCACAATCTACTCATCAAGGCTCTTCAAGACAGAGTAGGTGCGGACGAGGTGGTCCTACAATGGTTCTCCTCCTTCTTACACAACCACTCCCAAAGGATAAAAATCAAAACTTTTACGTCCGACCTACACCCAGTCAACAAAGGTGTACCCCAAGGCTCAGTGCTCTCCCCTCAACTGTTCAACATATACATGGAACCCCTCACCACCCTTCTCAAAAATGCCAACATCCCCTTTCACCTATATGCAGATGACACCCAGATTTACTTGGAAACTTCCTCCATCAACGACATTCTAAGACTCAACAACACTCTTAGAGAAGTTCAACAGTGGCTAGCAACAAACCACCTTAAACTCAATCAAGACAAAACCGAAATCCTCCTCATCTCCAACAAAGAAGAAAACCCTCAAATCGTAGAGTGGCTGAAAGCAATCGATGCTCTCAACGGTAATCTCACCCTGGCTAACTCGGTAAAATCTCTAGGAATCACCCTCGACTCAAAACTAAACATGACCAAACACATCAAGATCTCCGCGAAGAGTGCTTTTCTCAATTTGAAGCTTCTCAACAAAATTAAGCCCTTCATCCAGCCCAAGGACCTCAAACAAGCCACCCAATCACTGGTGCTATCAAGACTTGACTACGGAAACGCAGTCCTCACCGGTACAGCTCAATCCCACCTAGCGCCACTCAAAACAACTCTAAATGCAGCTGCCAGAATGGTCACAGGAGTTAAGAAATATGACCACTTATCTCCCGTACTCAGAGAACTAAAAGGGCTCCCAGTCGAAATGCGTGCCAGCTTTAGAACTGCCTGCCTCACGCACAAAGCCCTGCACACAGGGAAACCGGAATACCTGGCCTCCAAACTCAAGAAAGCTGGCCAGACAAGAAACCTCAGGAGCTCCAACACCCTCTTAATCCCTATGAAAACACGCAAACAAAAAACCGCTGCACGATCCTTCGCTGGAAACGCACCCAAAATCTGGAACTCCATCCCAGCCAATATCAGGACTATCCCTTCCTTTATAAAATTCAAAAGACTCCGAAAAGACCTCTACCTCAACCATGCCTTCCCGAACCGAGAATTGCCGCCGAAACACACAAGCCTGCACTCTGCAGTCACCTGACAATGTTCCATCACAACCTACCTCTTCCTGCACTTTACAACCCCTTGACAATGTTCCACCACTACCTACCTCATCCCCACTCCCCTACCCCCTCCTCGTTCCCTCTTCCCGGAAGGAGATTTAGCCCAAGACATTGTGCACTCATCAATGCTATCTCAGGTCCTCCCTACCTGAATGACGCACAGCACACTGGATCTTTCGAACTTTTACGTTTACCTTTTTATGTGATTTCTGCTTTAAATCTGTTGTAAAGAGCTCCGATACCCTCGGGTCTGGCCAGCGCTATATAAAACTTCTTAATAAATAAATAATAAATTTCCCGCTAGAACTCTCAATACCAGGTTCCCCGTTAGAACTCTAGAGGACCAAACAATGAAAACTAGTTCAACAAGAACCCTGTATAATCTAGAACATAGTGCAGTCGCCACTGGGGAGGTGGTAACCACCAATCTCTTAACGTGCATTATACAATACACAACAATTACATTTGCAGCGCCCAGGCCCTATCTTATTACAAGTACAAGGTACATTGGGACCATCCACAATCAGAGTGTAGGGCGATTCATACTCATCTGTTAGAGCAGTAGACCAGCTTAGAATGTGCACAGTGTTCAGCCCAGATAGTCATTTGCAGTCTGCGGGGTGACCGTTGGGAACAGCGCCAAACTGTGGTCAGAGTGGACCGCGGCGTCCTCCGAGGAGTCAACAGATTCAGCGATAGATGTCGCATCTTGATCTACCATTGCTGCCGCCGCTAGCAGTGCGTCTGTCTGACTTTCTGAGATCTGTTCCGGGGAGGGATTCACGCTGGGGACAGATCGAGTTTTCTGGCTTCTGTCCGTTGTAGTCCTTCCAATTCTTTGTGGCCGAGGTTGTTGCCGTCGACTTGTTTGTGACGATTTCTGTGATGCATTCGGTGTTAGTGTAATTTCTGCCCATTCCGTCGCCTCATCCGGATTGTCAAAAAAATAAGGCTTTTTGTCCATATATGACTTTCAAGCGGGCAGAGAAGAGCATACTTCAGGTTATGGGCTTGAAGCGTTTTTTTCACTTCTTGGAATGTGGCTCTCGCTCTCTGGACCGCCAGGGTGAAGTCCGGGTATAGGGAAATCCGTTTGTTTTCAAATTGAATAGGAGAGTTTTCGCTGGCGGCGCGCAGTAGCGTGTCCCGGTCTTTATAATTCAATATGCGCGCTATGATCGGCCTAGGTGGCGCACCATGGGGTGGAGGCCTTGGCGGGACTCTATGTGCTTGTTCTACACTGTACAAGTCAGTAAGGCCCACCGGTGCCACATGATCCCGGAGCCATTTCTCTACAAATTGAGTGGGATTGGATCCTTCGCTCCGTTCCGGTATTCCCAGAATTCTTACATTGTTGCAGCGGGATCTTCCTTCCGCATCATCCACCCTGTCCTGTAACCCCACCAGCTGACGCCGCAGTTGCTCTATTTGGGAGGTGTGGGTTTTTTGCTGTGGTGCCAGTTCATCTAGTACCATTTTGTTGGTCTTTACCGTTTCCGCCAGTTTTGCGTCATCCGCCTTCAAAAGGGTGAAGCTAGTGGTCGGTGCACCTATTTGTGTTTCTATAGCAGTGCGCAAGTCCCTTATTTCTTTCAAAATCTAGTCCAGCTTATCGCTAGGGCCTCCAGGCTCCGTAGGTGGCACCACGTCGTGATCATAGCTTTGTGTCTGTGCACTATTTATTGTGGGGTCCGTCTCCTCAGGAGTTGGGGGGGGGGGGGTCCGGTTGCTTGGCTTTGGTGCGCCCCATTTTCGGCTTAGTCAAGTATGTAGACTGTCTCCTGGCCAATCTAACGCGAGCCACATTCCATTCGCCCCTGCTTTCTCTATCTCCTGTGCAATACTTGCAGACAGACACTGGCGCACTCCACACTATGCCTCCCTGCAATGATCCGTGAATTGACCAGGCCCCAATGGGCCGTATTACGCAGATGTTTCCTCTTCTTTCGTCGGTACTACCCACCTCAATGTCGGGGCCCCAGGCGTTATATATATAATGGATGATGCTGTGACTTATAACCGCGTTCCTGCCCTCATATTCCCATTATAGTATACTTGCAGTGTCCGATGTTACTGGCTCCCAATCTGTCACACTAATCGCTCACACCAATGGGCTGTACACTGACTCTCCCTGCCCTAGTTAGCCACTGCAGTCCTTGCGCATTCGATGTCTGCACCGGTGAGATTGGCCACACACTCCGCGCTGGCGCTACGTGCACCACACACTATCGCACTCACCGTGTCCGTGGGAGTCCGGCACCCAGCACAATGCCTGTCAGTAGTGCGCACGTATTCCCGGTCTAGGAAGCCCTTACTGCGTTCACACTGTGCCGCTTTTCCGCATGGAATAGTTCATCCGCCAAGTGTGGACTGTACACTGGCCTTTAGCACGATCACGTGTGTTGAAAAATACGGTGTAGAGTGCCCTCCCCGTCCGTTTCCCGCACTCAGGGTCTTTTCCTGTTTGGCTATGTGACGCAGTTCAATTTCAATGTTAGGGGCCCAATCTCTGCTGTAAGGTGCCTGTGGCAGCCAATATACTCTTGGAGCCTCCGGTGTTAGTATCGCCGCAGGGCGTCACGTGTGGGGAGGCCCGCTGCACCTCAGTGGTCCCTTGCTGTGCTATACTCGCTCTGCAGCCCCGGGGAGACTCTGCCCGCCATTTTGTTGCTCGCCTCCAAGCGTCTCGTACCTGCAGCTCGTTTTTTCCTTGGGCATGTAGCGTCTCCTGCTCACCAGTGGCCGATATGGGAGGCAGACGGATTTGCTGTCCTTTGCGGCCGCCTCACTTTCACAACATGCTCCGGGGCGCTCGCGCCGGTACTAACGGGCCTTCCCGCCGTCGCCTGCTACGCAGCCGGATGGATCGCCTCTGTTCTTCAGCCAGTTACAGACATAGCCTCGCTATTTCGATGCCGCTGCATGCCCCAGCACCCCCGCAGCCCAGTACACTGCATGTGGAGTGTGGATGGCCGAACAGCGTCAGGATTACTGCCACAGTGTCAGGGCTCGGCACGGAGCTCCGCTAGTTCACGTCCGCCATGCTTGGCGGTTAGCCACGCCCCCACCAGACTACGCCTCCTAAGGAGTATTTTTGCGCATTGGAGTTTCTGCAAGATTCTTGGCACTGTGAATTCCAGACAGTGGCGAAAAGATACACCAATGGCTCTCTCCATTGGTTGAAGACACTCTGCGCCACAACATCTGCTCAGTTCATCCTCTCTGGCATTCAGGGACCTTGCAAGTTGGTTGGCAACCAGTCATATGACCCAGATGTCCCAGCCAGCTCTAGAGATGCAAAGCTTCCTGGTACACCACCACTCCTGGTTCGTCCTGGTTGCAGCGAGGGCGTGGGTCCGCGATGCGGTGATGGGAGCTCCCCGTCGCAGCCTGGCTCCCCGTCAGCAGGTCACCGCCGCGCAGCGGTGCTCAGAGCATTCCGCTGCTCTCAATATTCTGTAGCCGGGGTTTAAAATGGGGAGCTAGCGCTCAGACCCCCCGCACTGTTGTTTCCACAATAGCCTGTCGTGCAGAGTGCCTCCCTCCTCCTCTGGATAATCTGCGATCTGCTCCCCCGCCCTCTCCCGATGAGGCCAGTCCGGGCAGTCCCTCGGGGTACTCACGGTCTCAGGGGCCGCCATTTTGTGCACTGGTGTCTCGAGGCGCCCGGGCTGTTTCAGCGGAGTCTCCCACCGCCTATCCTTGTTGGGGCCTTCCCGCTGATCTTGCCAGTCCTAGGCCCGCAGTATTTCTTGCTTCCCTCAGTGATCTGCTGCGGGGAAGTAAGCTGGTGTGTGGATGTACAATCTGCCTCGGCACTCTATAGGTGCGCCGCAGCCCGGCGCCCCGACCACACCCCTGCTCACCGGGGTTGTCTGCACTTTACCCGGCTCACCGTTCCATCCGGGCAGAGGTGGGTCCGGGCAGTCTCAGTCGGTCAGCTCAGGGTCAGGGTGGACCGGGAGCGACCATGTCATCTCGCTGTCCGCTTCGGATGGGCACCTCCATTTTGTCCGCTGCCCTTCCGAGCCTTCCAATCTTTCTCCGAAGTTTTCCTCGTGCTGAATTTCGATAGTGGCTTCCCGCTAGGCTGTTCCGTTCTAGGGCAGTTGAGCCAACTATTCTGCCGTATATCTGCCACTATGGAGTTAAGGATGGTGCCAAGCGGCGGCTGCCGGGACGGAGCTCGTAAGCTCTGCCGCCTACTCCATCGGCATCCAGGCCACGCCCCCATGTGGAGCCTGGCATGAGGAACTATTGTTGTACAAGGGGCCATCATGCCCAGAAGCACTGTTCTGACTGGCAGACGACGATGAGGCTGAAAAAGAGCCAGTTGGATCTGGAGATTGAGAAAACTCTGGGCATTGGAATATGCTGTAGCCAAGACCGAATTGAGGATTGCTCCCAGATATGGATGTATCTGGAGAGTTTGTAATGGGATTTAGTGCCATTTATGTTGAAACCCATTTTGTGTATTAGATTGATGGTGGCCTGTGTATCCTGCAGGCACCTCAGTCTCGTTTAAATCTTAATCAGCTTATTGTTGCGATACAGGAAGACATGAATGTTGTGTCTTCTCAAATTGGCTGCCGCCACCACTAGACATTTGGTAAACACTCTTGGAGCTGTTGTCACCCCAAACGGCAGAACTTTGAACAGATAATGATGTTACCTTACCATAAACTTGAGGTACTGGCGATGTGCCGGGTGAATTGGCATATGAAAGTATGCGTCCTTCCGAGCGCAGTCAAAGTCGCCTTCTCGCAGCAGTTTTATTACATCCTTTAGAGTCACCATGTGAAAGTGCTCTGACAGAACGTAATGACTGAGAGGCGTAGGTTCAGTATCGGCCTGAGTGTTCTGTCTTTTTTGGCTATTAAAAAGTATAGGGACTATACCCCTTGCAATTGTGTCTGTGTGGAACGGACTCTATGGTAATTTTAATAGGAGAGCTTTTACCTTCTCCTTGAGAAGGTGAAGATGCTGAAGGTTGAGTTTTTTTCTGCGTGGAGGAAAGTTTGGGGGGTGGGGTAAAGGTTAGTTGCAGACAGTATCCATTGTGCGTACGATGGATAGTACCCACTGATCTGATGTTATTTCTGTCCACAAGAGGTGAAAATGCTGCAGCCTTCCCCCAACAGGTGTTGCATGTCTGGGGTGAATCTGTGGGGAAACATTGTTTGGAGGTGGAGGCTCCCTTCTCAAGAGTTCCTCTGCCTCTCTGGTTACCCCCCCTTGAGACGCCCTCTGTAGTAACCTTTACCACTTTACTGGTGATATGTCTGCTGCTGCTTTTGGTATGACTGGCAGTCAGAGGTTGTGGTCTTGGTGGCGCCTCGGTCCTGATATTTGCAAAGGGACTGCTGGCATGGAGTAGTGGACTGCTGTGCCCCCATGGATTTTGCAGTTTCTGCATCTTTTTTTATTTTCTCTAACTGGGAGTCTACCTCCAAGCCAAAGAGATGTTCTCCATCACATGGGACGTTAAGCATGTGTTGTTGCACCTCAGGTTTGAACCCTGAGGTAAGTAGCCAGGCATGCCTATGCAGAAGGATTGAGGAGTTTATTCATTTTGCTGCTGTGTCTGCGCTGTCTAATGAACAACGTATAGTTGCATTAGAGAACTGCCTACCTTCAGTATCTAACTCCTCTCTTTTTGTACTGGTCTGGGAGATGTTGTAGCCCTCCCAAGTGGCCTTGTTATATCATGATAGCAAACCTACTAAATTGGCTATGCACCAATGATTTGCATGGCCCTCTACAACACGTTTTCCTGCTGCATTTATACATTTGCTTTCCTTATCAGGAGGAGGTGCGTCTCCACGTACTGTGGGAGGCTGCCCTCTTCGGCGCAGTTATTACAAACAGAAGGTCAGCTGATGGCCTGTATTTCCGTACGATGCGTGGTGTTAATACCCTACATTTTACTGGGTCTTTGAATATCTCTGTGGAGACTTTCAGCATTGACCACCTCATTGGTAAATATTGAACGGAGCGTCCTGTCTTTCAGAGTGTCTCGACTAAGAAGCTGTTTGCTTCCTCCGTAGTATGTATACAGACTTTATGGCACTCAGCACACTGAATAACACTATGATAGGAGGAAGTATTGTCAGATGGTGATGCTTTAGCTGGGATGGCACCTCAATGTCTGGGTCTGGTAATCCTACATCATATACATCCCAAGGTTCTGGGCTTTGGAGAGGGGTTCCATGTGAGTCTGTCTCATGAGTGAAATGACTAGGGCTCCCGGTGTCTAGATCAACTGAATGTGTGGATGATGGTGACATTGGTTGTGGAGGTGGTGAAATGTCTTGTAGCACAGGGCTAGTGGCCTTATTATCCATGAACCACTTCTTTGGAAGAGGCTCTGGTAGGTCAGTGTCCATCCTTTTTCATTTGTGAGCCCATTCAAGTAAATGTTCCTCCTCCAAAGAACGTTTTTTAATCATTAGTTCCTGAAGGATTTCAAAGACATTTCCCTCCATATCCACAGTTTGTGGTTTTACTTTTTTGGGGCGCCAAGTTCTTATCAGTCTTTTTCTTCCTGTGTTCGACTAGAGCATGGGATGTCTTCCTGTGTTCGACTAGAGCATGGGATGTCGATGCCATCGATGTGGACGTTTTTTATGTCGACGTATGGCTCTGCTCTGATGGACCTCGACCTCGGAGGAAGGCATGGAGTTGCAGGTTTTGACGGCACCATAGGCTGCGCAGGCATCGACGGCTTTGTCAGCGCTGAGTGCTGCTGCGAGGGCAGAGTGTCCACTCCATATCTGTCTCTGTGGCCATGAGCACGATCAGGATTGAGCACAGTCTCATTCTGTCTCGGCTCCAAGGCACGCTCTTTGTGTCTTTCAGAATTTGAAGGCTGTGGTGCAACAAGGCGATGGTTGGAGGACTGTGGGGGTAGTCTTTTGCTATGGGTGGTGGTCTGGCGACCTTTGGTACTCACTACTCTTGTCATTGTCTATGTCGTAGGTCCCGAACCCATTGCTGTCTAACATTACCTAGGTTCCACAGTCGACATAAGCAACTCATCGTGGTCTTCCTCCTCATAGTGACTGGAGTCCTCGGAAGCGACAGTGTGGACTGCACTAGATGACGCCGCCCTCTATTGGGATGTCCTCTTCATAACCGAAATCTAGCTTCTGCTCATCTGCAGAGCATTCCAGCTCCACCGCCAACTACATATTATGAGCTTGGCATCTGGAGAGTAGGGTTTTCTTATTCTTGAACAGGCTACAGGTAGCGCAATTCTAGTCGTTCTGCTCTGGCAACAAGCAGAGGTTGCAGACATCATTCTGGTCAGAGTATGTGTATTTCACCCTGCATTTAGGGCACTTCCTGAAAAGACTCTCTTTTACCTTCCATCACCCAGAGCAGAACATCATCAGTGGAACTTGGAAGGTGTCTTTCGCGTTGAAGCCGAGCCGAACGGAATGTTCACTGTAACTTGAATCGGACGGCTGACGATGGCGAGGCAGAGTTGGATTCTTCAAGTAGAAACCGCTATAAGTCTATTGCACTTCCATAGACTGCAAAGGCATTGAAGATGTACAGAGCTCCGGGGCATACCATCCGAAACAGGTGGCAGAAAAAAAAAATCAATCTAACAATGGAGCCGTTAGAACATGCTCATTCTTTTGAAGAGGAGACTCGACGTCACATATGGAATAAAAAGATGATGAAGCTAGTGGGTAATTTTCCCGTAGTCTCCGAAATGTTTCTTTCTAATGTTAAGGTAAAGGAGCGTCATTGATTATAAGCCAGCGACTTACTCCTGTGGCTGCAGCCGACCGCGTGGGTGAGTTGCCTATAATTATTTCTGATGTTTATACATCTTTGGGATGTAATAATTTGGGATCCAAGCCATCTGCACAATCTTTGGGCGAACCTCCTCCAGAAAAGGAAGGTTGTCCGGTTTTTCCTAAGAAATTTTGGGATAAATCTAGACAACAACAGAAACCCAGGTCTCGTGGCGGATCACCGCCAACGGATGCTTCTGAGTGACGATATGATTTGCGTGATCGCACAAAAATTTAGACTCCAGAGTGTATTCAGGTTCCTAATCCTCGTTCCTTTCAGGAATCGTCTGATCAACAGTACGACAGTCGGGTGACAGGATCGCAGGCAAGGCGAGTCCGTGCAGCCTAAACAGGACACGCAGCGCTCTTTTGACACTAAAGTTAAGAGAGAGGAACCACCTCCGTATAGACATCCCTTCCAAAAGAAGAAGGTTGCTGATTTAACAGCAAAATGTGCCCCAGACAGTGAGAACCCTAACTCCTGGACAGGAGTTGGGTTGTGACCCTCCTCGACAGCTCAGTGAATGTCACTGTAGTGCGCCAGACACTTCGCCGCTTTCTGGAGGCAAGAGCAACTGAAACCTTTGTTACAGTTGAGAAAAGCGGATAGGAGGTTGCACCTCCTGATAAACTTTATCATTCAGATTGAAGGTGATATTAAACGCACCATTAATACTATTTTTTTGGGACAGTTTGACTTCTTCATATGCCATTTTATTGGCGGAGGTCGCTTGGCCTCCCTCCTTTATTCTTGCTTGTCCTTGTGGGAAATATATTATCCTCCCTTCTTTTTCACATCTCGTCCCTGAGGAGTTGCAGAATGCTTATGCTTCTAGAGTGGGCCCTTGCGTTGACTCCTGCCCTATACCACAACCAGGTTGGTTGGGATGTGACTCTCTGCAACATGTTATTCCGATTTGTTTCACCCCTCAACCGCAGCTTCAGTATCCTATTAAACGTGACACGAAGGCGTCCGTTAAAGACATTCTTATTCAGTTGGAGTATCAGGGTGTTCTTGAGCACTGTCTCTTCTATGAATAATCTTTTTCTGGTTTTGAAACCTGACAGTTCTTATCGCATAGTCTTGGATTATAGACATTTGAATAGTCATACACACACTTTTGCAGTTCAGAACACCCACAGTAAGGCCCGGATTATCAATATCGTCCGTAAAAAAGCTACTGTTCCTAATTCTAAAGCCATTCACCCACGTTGGATTCATTGGGCTACGTCTTTGACGTCTGCTGATGTTTCTTTGTTTTTGACCCTTCGCTACAAACACAAGAGTTTCTTCAATATGAACTTGTTCATCCTCTGCCTTCTACGCTTCTTCCTCTTGATCAGTAAAAATTTATCATTTACACTGATGGTTCGGCACAACCGGCCATTGGTTCTAAGAAGACTTATTCTGCAACTTGCACTATGAACGATGGAGTTTTCCACTCCACTTTGATTTATACACAGTCTCTAGGTGACTGGCTGAGCTGAAAGGGCTGCTTTTGGCTCTCGAGCATTCTGATCCTGAGTCACTCACCCTACTGGTATGTGATTCTTTTTACTGTGTACAATCTTACAATGACAATTTACACTTTTGGAAACAAAATGACTTTCGGGATTCAAAAGGCAGCACGATAAAGCATAAAATGCTGTGGATCAAGGTGTCTCATCTTAAAGATCGCCTATCATTTACACATGTTTTATACACATTGGGCCATAAATATGCGGGAGCGCGCGCTGTTGGTAATTTGATGACTGATTAAGCAGGCTAATCTGCAGTAGCTACAACTAGGGTAGCCGTGATTACGCGTTCTATGACTAAAATAGATGATAACATCTTGGCTGCTTTAGCTGCCTGTCAGGAGGGGACAACTTGTTCTCAAGGTTTTCCTTCTAAATATGCATATCAGTTAACTACTGACAAGGTTCCCTTTGTGATCGATTGATACCAAACCTCGACTGGAGACACTCTTCAATAATGGCCGAGCATGAGGGCATAGCTTCTGCCCATGCAGGGGTTGCGGCTACTGTTTTACTCTTACAACAACGTTACTGGTGGTGTAGTCTATACCAACAGACTCGCCGTTATGTCTTATGCTGTGACGTTTGTCAACAAATGAAATGTTCTACTGTGTCACGTCCACCTCAGACACACCTTTATATTTCAAATCAGCCCTTTGGTTGCATTTATCTAGATCATTGCGGTACCCTTGTATCTGATAATGCATTCAAATATATTTTGGTTGCAGACGATTCTTGCTCTAGGTTTCTCTGTGTCTGGCCACAGTGTTAAGCTGACGCTCAAACTATTAAGGATTTCCAGGTCTTTGTCGGAACTTATGCATGTGGCGCTTTCCATTCGGACCAGGGTGCGGCTTTTGCCTCTAAGGTGTACCGTGATTCAATGGCGTCGATGGGAGTGCAGGTGCATTTCTCATCTCCATATAGGCCCGAGGGCAACTATGGTGTGGAGCGGATGAACCGTGCCTTAAAGCAGTCTTTAACAGCATGGGTATTAGTATGAGATATGGCTGGTTGACTCATCTTTATGGGGTTCAGCAAGCGCTTAATAATCTCCCTAAAAGATCTCTGGTTGGGCGGACCTTGTACGAAATGCTCTTTGGCATCAAGATGTATGTTCCAGACCTTGATGGTCTAGATGTTGTGGCGGCAGCCGCAACCTTTGACGTAGATAGCCACTGTGCTGTCTTGCAGGATCTACAGAAAAGTTGTGATACTCTGGCTAAAAGTCATTTGCCTTCTTCTCTCCAATCGGATGTGGCTGTTCAGATTCTAGTTACCAGCTGGCTTCCTAAAGTTGGGGATTTAGTTTGTGAAAAGATCGCTATCAAGAAAGAATTCGGCCCCGCCTACCATGCTCCTGTTCCGGAGCTTGGTCTTTAGGGTACCCGAACTGTCATTTTGCCTCCACTTCCTGGATACAAGGATAATCGCTTCGTTTTCGTTGAACATGTCAAGTTACACCATATAGCCAATGCTAAATAGTATGCCTCGAGATGTTTCTACACAGAATGCAGCTTTACAGCCCCTGAGCACCATCCTTGCTGATTCTCCCCGGCTGCAAGAGGGGGATCTCGAGTCTTCAGTTGACCTGATTCCTGTTACACCTTCTACACATTCAGTAATGGACACTGTGTATTCTGATCCGCCAGTTGATGCCCTATCTGCGGTACAAGAACCAACTGTCCATCCAGAATCACAGCCTCCTCTATTTCAGCTGAGTTCCTCTGGTTATTATATCGATCAAGATAATTTTTCTTCAGACAGCTCTTCATTGTCTTCTGTTTTGCCTTCACCGCCAGCACGAATTTGTGTTGTCATCTCCTGGTTAAAACACACTTATCTGATTCCGCCTTGGATATATATCTGGATTGTATTTTCCATGTTATTTTTGTTCTTGTGGATTGGGTTTGTGGCTGTTCTTTTCCTTTTGATCAACGGCCATTACCTCACAGAACGCTCTGCTGCAGAACTCGTCGATGGGTGTTGGCCCTACATTCCTCCTCACATAAAATGAAGAGACCATTTACTTGTTAACATTTCAGCGTGCCAAGTCACTGATGGAACTGTATTGGATAAAGTACCATTCGATGCATTTGGTCCGACGGAGACTCTGCAGATACCATATGTGTTCCGTGTTTCCATGGGTGATGTCATAGTACCTGGATGGCATTCAGATGATTGGGATGTTGATACTGTGGATTCGATGTTTTCTGAATTGCAATATTCCACTGTCTGACGCTGAGGATTTGTATTTAAATTCTGCTAACTATGCTGATTTATTCTGTTATCAACACTAGTGACATAATTTTTTGCACAGGACTAGTGTTCAGCATCCCCAATATAATTATGCTCAATGGGAGCATTGCCCAATTCCACCCCAGGATAGCTCAAAAACGCAAAAGATGAAGTACAGATATTTCACTGGTTATAATGCATCAGACCTGAAATCATACTATTTAAAATTGGTTCCTACCCCCTTGAAGAAAAATATGCTTACTCAGCTGATCTATACAGCTTCCTTTATTTAAGAATAAGCTTTAAAAGGCTATTATTGGAAAGACAGTGCCTACTTAAAATCAATTGCAGATGCCAAGCCTAGAAATTCTTGGCCAGACTGCTAGCATCATACTTGCATGAAGAATCCAAGTACAGAGGGTCAGAGTCAGATCCATACAATTCATGAATCCTTTGCCTGTAATCTTCCTCTTCTAGTAACTTCAGCACCTCTCTTGTTGAACTTTGCTGTGGGGAGACTTCGGGGACTGGTGCCAGAGGTGGGGTCCGAGGGGTTTGTGGTGGTGTGGTGGTGCGGACGGGGGTGGGGTGGCAGGGCTAAATGTGGTGCAGTATATCCAAGCGCCAGGGTCAAAGGCAAGACGAGCTGGCGTCGGTCCCAGTGGGATGAGCTAGTGGCATGAACACGTGGACACCATATAATGCCATGATGACCGAATGAGGGCCGAAAGGAGTCTATACTCTGGGGAACATGGAAAACAGGTCATGAAGAAATGATGCCAGATTCGAGCCTGGAGTTGGGAACTTGGGAAAGAGTGGAACTCGGAGGTGGGTTGAGGAGATCGAGGCAGCTCTCGGGTTGTGTACAGCTATTTGGAGTGTAATGAGCCGCTCCAAATATACCAGCTCCCAGGACAAAGATTCTGCAGAAGTCTGAGATAGTCAGGTTGACTGACCTTTGGAATGTTTCTTATGTTTCCTGTGCTTTCTGTTCTTACCACTGAAAAGAATGTATCGAGGATGATCGAGAGTGAGGCCTGAAATGGTGACATCTGTTTCTCATCCCTGGCCCGCGTCATATAGAGCTTTGCCTCCTGCTCTTTGATGGCCTTCAGATGCATGCTCCGACAGGATTCACATGACCGGGACAAAGACATCAAAGGCAGGTTGAGTGTGGGTTAGTGATACCCATATGTCCCTCACAGTTCCTACAGGGCTTAAAGCCCAAATGCTTAGGAGGAGACCTAGTACCACACAAAAAGGGTTTCTTGCAAGGAAAGCTCACAGCTCCATAGAGTGAGCTCTGGATCTGTGTCAAATGTGCAGAAAAAAGGGAACTAATGTTGTTATGCCGGGGGGGGCGCAATATGGCTTTGGTGAAGCCCACGCCTCCCATAGGCAATGTGAGAGCTTTGAAGTTTACGAGGGAGTCTGGCTGGTATTACAAGTGAGGAATTTGCAGGAAGAAGTATACTACAGAACAGACAATGATTTCTGATTTCAGGGGGTCCAAGTTTTTTGAATTACAGTAGTAGACACATCTTTTCCACTTTGCAGCATAGCAGGCTCTAGTATGCACTCTGCAAGCTTCTTTGAAGATGTCCATGTATTCCTTTGGGAGATTTAGATATCCAAACTTTAAGACCTCAGGTTTCAAATTGCTAGACTGAGTTGCCTGCGGTCGGGGTGTCTGTTCTTGCCCTGTTCCTGTCTGAGATGGTCCGGCCTGTTGGGGAACTTCTTGTGAGCAGGAACAGACATCTCAAGGATAGTTGAGACCCATGGTTGTTTGGCCCATGTGGAACCCAAAAGGATGAAGGTGAGAGGTTTGCCGCAGTTTCTTTACCACTTACGGAAGGAGTGGGAGAGGAGGAAAAGCATAGGCAAATATCCCTGACTAGTTCATCCAAAGAGCATTGCGTGTAACCTTAGGGAATCTGGAGGTGAAGTTTTGGCATTTTGATTTTTCATGACTGGCAAATAGGTCTATTTGCAAGAACCCACAGAGCTGGAAGTAGGGGACTAGGACTTGTGGATGAAGTGTCCATTTATGGACTTAATGCGTCCTGCTGAAGGCTAAGTGGTTGTCCACTCCCGGTAGGTATTCCACGAAGTGTTAAATGTGGTGATGAGTTGCCCAATGGCAAATATTTTGCGCCAGCGCTGAGAGCTGCAGCGAGTGAGTTCCGCCTAAATGTTGTGAAACAAGGCTTTGAGGTCTAGGTGGATGTCAAGAAGTTCCAGGTAGCTGATCTGGAATTACTGCTGCTGGGGTAACCAGAGATCCTAAACTGTCATTATCTGGGGAGTATCAGTTAATTCATAGGTGTCGTGACTTGTGAAATAGAGGTGATGAAGGGCCTGTCCTGCAACAGGTTGTTCCTGTCTCACTGAGGCACTCCTGATACGGACTGGAGTGGGGAACTATGGCAAGAAGCTATCATGCCTAAGAGATGCAGGACTGTTCTGACTGGAAGACGACAATTTGATTGAAAAAGAAGCAGCAACTGCTGAAAAGATAGCATTTACTGGAGAGTGGGGTAAGCCTTGCCGGTGACTACATTGAGAATGG
Organism: Calotriton arnoldi; assembly: GCA_963921515.1. NCBI lineage: Eukaryota > Metazoa > Chordata > Amphibia > Caudata > Salamandridae > Calotriton > Calotriton arnoldi. The sequence goes on from CAWUFW010000038.1 coordinate 4,012,654, forward strand.
ACCCCGGGAAGGGTTGAATTTGTAGGGGCTGAAGATGGGACTTAGTGGCGATTATTGTAAATTCCAAGCTGTGGAACAGGGGAGATGGCAACTTGGGTGTGTGTATGCGACATTGCGGTTAGCCTGTACTCTTGATCTGCCAGTCCTCTAAGTAAGGGAAGACATGTATGCCTTTCCTCCTAAGGTGTGCAGCTACAACGTCTAGGCACTAGATGAACACCCTTGGGGCTGAAGTGACTTTGAAGGGTATGACCTTGAACTGGTAGTGCTGTCAACTTACCATGAAGCTAACGTAGCACTGATGAGCTGGATGGATGGGTATGTGGAAATAGGTGTCCTTTAGGTCTTGTGGGGCCATGAAGGCACTTTGTTGTAGTAAAAGGATAACATTCTGCGGAATTATCATATGAAAATGTTGTGAGAGGATGTTTCAGTTGAGGGGGCCTTAGGTCAAGGACAGGTCTGAGAGAGGTCTTTTTTTGGGATTAGGAAATACAAGTAACAGACCCTCTCTGCCCTGGTGTTGTGAGGGCACTGGCTGTATGTCCCCTTTGAGTATGAGAGTTTGTACCTCTTCTTGGAGAAAGTGTTCTGTGCTTAGGGTGTATGCACGGGGTGGCATGTTTGGTGGGTCTGAAAGGAGCTCCAGACAATAACCATGTTGGATGATGCCTAGAACCCATTGGTCTGAGGATATTTCTTCTCGATGTAGAACAAACCCTTGTAGTCTCTGCCCACACTCCTGTCCCTGACAGGTGACACTTGATTGGAGGGGATGCATGTAAGTTAGCGCTTTGAGGTAGAGTCTCCCTTAATGGGAGTGCCTCTGCCCTTAGAGGAGTTATTACTTGCTGGTGGTAAGACTGCTGCAGTTTTTGGTATGACTGGGGCTATATAGAGGACGTTGTTCTCCCTGCACACTTATATTGCTGCCTATCAAAGGAGCCCCTAGGGGGATAGAGTTTTGAAGGGCTGACATATTCTTGGCTATCTTTGTATCTTTTTTTTAATTTCTTCAGCATTTGGTCTACAGGGGTTCGAAGAGTTGTTTCCCATCAAAAGGGAGATTAATAAGGAGTGTCACACCATGAGTGGAGGCATACAATGATTTTAGCGTTTACCTCTCAAGCTGCTATATTCATCCAATGTGCTTCGTATCTAGGCATTGGAGAGGGTTTTACTCTCCAATACCATTCCCTTCCCCATTTTCCTAAATTGTTATTTAAAGTATTGTAACATACCCTCCATCTAGTACCATTGAGCCCTATTATACCACGAAAGGAGGCCCACTGAATTAGTAATCCGCAAATGTGCAGCAGTCCCAACTACAACGCTCTTGCCTGCAGCATCTGTTCTCGTGCTCTCTTTCTGGTGGGGGAGCAAGCTACCTACCAAGAAGCAATCTCTCTCAGTGATGGTATGAACGTCTACCTTGTGGTATGATGCGGTCCTTTGTATGACCCTCATGATATGTAACTATCGCCTGGGGGAGAGGACCAGAGTGGGACTGGCTTGAAATCGGAGACCCCTGAAGAGTCACCATCATAATCCTTAGATCATAACCCTCCCACAGGTCGTTAGTGGGATAACGATAAAATAGGGACTCAGTCATCTGGCAGGGAAAAAGGACTGGGGAGGCTTGTGTCCGGGAACGATTGTGGAGAATGGAATGTGACAGGGGTGGGGGTGGGGGTGGTGGAGGTAAATCGAGCAGAGGTGGTGGAAGAGAGGGAATTATGTGAGGGGTGGAACTCGTAGTCACGCCTTTGAAACGTTTGAGTTGTGGTGCAGGCTCTGAAGGGGTGTTAATCATAGGCTCCTAAGCGAAAGTCAACCTCCTCTTTCTGGGTGGAGGATCTGAAGTCTTCAGATCTTTTTAAAGGATATCTTCCCAGTCTGGGGACGGATAACAATAGGTCTCTGATCAAGTTCACCCTGAAGTCTCTAGAATTGGTTTCTCAGAGTCATCTGAGCCAGTAGTGCAGAGCGCCTCAACATCAATGGTGGTTTAATCTCCGAGGCTGGTTTTGGGACCTCCACTGGTTTCAGCAATGAATGGTGAGCAGACCTTGATGGGTTCTTAGACTACGACATTTGCTTTGGCTTTTCATCACTTGAGGGCCGATGGGAGTTGAGGCTTTAGGTCAAGTCCTGTTTAAGCTCCAATGCTTTGCCTCCGGGACGAGTGAAGGCCTAGAAGGTGGCAGTGTTTTATGTCTTGAGCTGGATGCCTGACCCCCTAAGGGGCAGTGCTCTGACTTGAAGGGTGGCCTTTTTTGAAGCTTAAGAGTTGGGGTTCAGCCACACTTGTAGCCCTTGTTATACAGGTGGAAGAAACGTACTCCTCTCAGAATGTAGGAGAATGGCATACACCAAACAGATGATGTGATGGGCATTTCTCTTGTAACAGAATCAGTGTCCCTGTATCCGAAGCAAATTCAACCATCATTAGTACATAGATGGAGATGAGATCAAGCAGCTATGTTGCTGACCTGTAAAAGTGGAAACAAAGGCTCTAGGCCTTTTTGGCACATACCAAACCATAGTGAGATTCTTGCCAATTCCTTCTACCTTCCAGCACTTCAAATTGTAAATATGTAAAATGGGAAGAGGTAAACATCAACTATACATTGTGCTGTCTAGTGATGTTTCATATGCATGTTACATTACCCTTCCCATCTTGGCCTTGTAATCTAGTATCAGCTTGATCAGTTACTGTTATATGGACAGAAGCTCATGTTTGAGAAATTAGAATTTTCTTTGAATAGCACTCCACTGTCAACTAAATCTAAACTACATTAACAACTAAAAAAGGTTGTTTCTGCAACAAGGAGCCAACATTAGATACATTTGATGGTTAAAATGTAAAACAATATTCAACAACAATTTATCATCAAGAATATAAAAATATGCCCTTTTAGAGGTGAACCAGTAGACTTAGAATTGAATCTTCCTCCAGACCAACATGCTATCCTAGTGTCAAATAACTGAATTTGGATTGAGAACATTGAGCACTTACCTTGACATGCTGCATCAAGAGCTGCTTTTGCATATACACCAGCTGACACTCGGGGCACTTGAACACACACACAAGCAGCTTATTAGTATTCTGGTAGAAGTGCTGATGTAAAAGCTTCTTCCTGTTAAACACTGTCTCACAAGAGCATTTGTAGATCACTCTGAAATAATTTGGAACCAGAATGACTAATTATCATTCAATTCCACAATAACAGTAGTAACTTTCACAAAACAATGCAAGCAAATAAGTCAATCAGTAATTTGACAAACTGAACATTTCACACAAGAAAACGTTTCTAATCAATTAAAGCCAACCCATACTAATGAAATGTGTTGTATTCATTGATTTTTCACTATAGAAGACAATTAATTTTAGCAGCTTGTCCTGAAGGTTAAAGGGCCTTAAATCACAAAGCCGATTTTGGCAGTTTCCTAACCATGTGAAACTGGAAAGCATTTGTTACAGAAGAACTGATTAACCTACTACTTCTGAATTGGTTTTTTTCCTTCTTTTTACAGTGAAATAATTTTTCTTGTTGATTATACAGACATGTAGTACATACAGTTCCAAAGAGTGTCATGTAGTGAGACTGCTTGAAATGTTTTAGAATTTTTGAGAGGCCGGTCACCTATTTTTCTGTTAATAAAATCTTAATTACATTTTCTTGGCGGCTTTTACCCCAAATTGGCTTAATTTAATAAAAGAAATTCTACCTCCAGATCCCACAGATCAGTCTTCTCTCTGTTTTGGATAGTATTCCATGCAATATAACTCCATAAGGGAATAGCAAATCTGATCACCCAAGTAAAAGATGTCACACTGTAACAAACAATTCCACTATAAAAGCCCTCTCTTGGTTCAGAGGGAGGCTCTCACAAAGACTACTTTTCAAGACTCAGTCCATTTTCTGCATTCAATGTTGCTGGTACCTTCTCTCCATGATCCTTCAGATAGTCCTCCCAAACCTAACAACTTCCTTCCAGCAAAAGGGTTCACAACAATTCCAATTGTTCGTCCTGTTCAATTAACTCCACGGCATTGAGCCTTTCTCATTTTCCTTCTGCATGTTTTGGCCATATTGGAGGGAAGGGAGCGCCAGAGGAGTGAGTGGGTTCTCTTCAGCTTCTGTCTATGAATGAAGTATCATAGGCATCTACGTCCTACAGGAGAGCAATACTCACACCCGTTCAAAGGAATCCTCTCTTTTATCAGCCACTTCTTTTTTCTCCTACTTGCTCAATGTTTTAGGTCAACTGTGGCAATGGGCAAGGATGCTGTGTCATATCACACTTCCATTGCAATCACATTAGAAATACAAGCACATCCCCATAAACCTGCAAACTCGCTCCTCAACAAGTTACTCTCACATACCCGGCTAATAAAGCGGAAATAAGTGAAAAAATACAAGGTGCATTCAGAAAAAAGACTCACTAGACATACCAGCTTCTACGCTTTGGGAGGGATTCAGGCATATACTAGAGGCGTCTTCATAACGATAGCAGCCAGATATAAGAAAATGCAAAATGAAATAAGGACCACAGTGGAGTTGTCCCTGGCACAAGCAGTGGGGGACCACAGTACGGCACTAACAAGATCTGCTGTGCGGTTATAGTGCTTGGACAACAACTTAAAATGCTTGACTGGGATAAGGCGGAATACGCTTTCAGCGAACAAAGCAGTGATATTACTCTTGAGCTAATAAGACAGGGAGACTTCTGGCTACATATCTTAAGGTCAAGGTCAACTCCGACAGGGTTCAAAAGATAATTACTAGCTCCGTAGAGACGACCCACGATGCCATTGCAGAGTCCTTTTGATCCTTTTATCAGCAACTATACAAACAGGAGTGGGTAGAACAGGTAATAACCTCCAAGAAAACCTCCATTAATCCATACCTATGAGCTACATGGGAGGGATTGGATGTACAGATCTCCATAGAGGAAGTCACTACAGCGATATCCAAGTTTCAACTGGGGAACTCTCAGAACCTAGACGCGTACACAGGCAGTTTCTACAAGCTCGACGGTTCCAAAAATCGCTCTGATCTTTACAAGGCTCTTCAACAAAATTGGAGAGACAGGATCACGTAACTGACACGATGTGTTAGACAGCAACTGTTTGTCATAGCCAAACCGGGAAAGTAGCCATTTTAATGTGCCTTGTACAGGCCCATCCTCCTATTACACATCAATATCAAGCTTCATACAGGGATGCTGGCAAAATGTTTAGAACCCTTGCTGCCTGGAATAGTTGAGGCAGATCAATCCGATTTTATACCGAAGCGGCAATGAAGGATAACACTAAAAAGCAGCTACACATCCTAGATAATGACCAAACGACGAGAAAGAACATAATTTTTCTGTCACTAGACACCGCAAAGGCAAAGTTGACTGGACCTATATGATAGGAAGTCTTGAGGAGGCTGAAACTGGGTCCCTGCATTCAGGGATGGATTAGGGTGAACTTTTAAAAGCCTAGAGCCAGGATCCAAGTCAGTGGGTTCTTATTGCATCCATTATTGATGGGGAGGGGTACCAGACTGCCACCACTCATCTTTGCTCTTGCGCTAAAAACCCTTTGCCCATACAATCGGGTCAGAGCAGATATCAAAGGAGTGAAAGACATATTTAAACTTACAATTTTTGCAGATGAGGTCATGCTCGCTCTAACTGATTGCATGACCTCTGTACAAGCGGTGTTATAGGAGTTGGGCCTATTCCAGAAAGTTTCAAATTATAAAATTATTACGAAGTAGTAACCACTATTGATAAACCCTCTACCACATCAAGCGGAGCAGTTACATTGACTCAAAGCAATCCCATGGACCTCAGAATATGCCTAATATTTAGGAATTCAAATTAGGGCGAGAACATGGTCACTCAAAGTATTAAGTATAAGCAAGTTGACCTGGTTTTGGGGCGTGGGGAGGCAAATGGTGGTGAAGTATGGGGGGGAGCTGGATTGTTCACGGTTATCTTATATACCTTTCCTCTGCGGCTGGACTGTTGTACGTGATGCTACATGTAATGATATTAAAATTGAAATACAGGTGTCATTAGAGTCTTGAACACATTGCTGATTCCCTTGTTGCTACTTGCATTTGGGCCCCATGAATTTGTACAGATTTCTTCAGACCACCATTATACTCTAAAATTTCAAATCAAGGTGAGAAGCATGCATTGTGCAACTGAGGCTCTCACTCTAGACAGTGTTTCAAATTCTTTAAAAAGTCTATATTTCTCAATTGCTGCATAATAACTACAAGATTGAGAAGCATCTTTATGTGATTAATAAAGGGTTTTTACAGCTTCAATGATTTGCAATGATGGTGTGCGTTTCTTTCCATTTTTTTGGGACTTACAAGCAGAAGAAGCCGGACATCCCTGCTGTTTTGATCTAGTGAGATACAAATTACAAACTAAGTGCAAATCTAACCAGCAATACAAAGACATTTACATTGGAAGACTTTAATTATTTGTCTGTATTCTCAAAATGTACAGAGAGGTGTAGCATTTTGAGCGTTTCCCAATACTAATTGCACACTGTTTTCCCTCACCTCATCTTAATCATGACCTGGCTCACATGACTGCTGTGAGGAAATGGGGTTCTGTTGCAGTACCCCCTCCACTTTTTGCCTGGTATCTACTGCAAATTCGACTGAAAATGTGCTGGGTCCCCACCGCCAGTGTTCTTTCCCACAAACTGTTCCACAATTGGCCCTTCAGGCCCCCTGGGAGTCCCTAGTAAATGGTACCTGGGTACCTTGAGCATTGGGACTGAAGAGGGTCCCCAAGTGACCCCTCACCTAGGCCATGCAGACTGCCACTTCAGCATGCATGCCCTGGTGTAGACAAAACAACTAAGTCGACATGGCACACTGCTTGTGTGCCATGCCAACTAGCACTGCCTAAGGTATAGGTAAGTCACCCCTCTAGCAGGCCTTACAGCCCTAAGGCAGTGTGCACTACATAACAGGTGTAGGCTATAGAAAATAATGATGGCGAATTTGTGAATCAGAACCCAGGACTGCTGTGTGGAAAAGACTGTACACTCCACTCTCATATAATCGTATACCAATAGGACCTAGGCAAACTTTCCTATGCAAAACCAAGAACTTGGAAAAGAGGAGCAGTTAATCGAATCTGTTATTAACCTAGTGTTAACCAATCCGCAAGGGGAATCATTGGCTCTAATTTTACCAGTGTTCATACCAAAATACATCAAATTAATGTAATTATACTAACTCTCTACCACAACTTGAGCACTTATACATCAATTCTGGCATAACAGGAGGTAAAACCACAAATCAACCCGAAGCAACCTGTAGTTTCAATCCACCTGGACAGATTAGTACTGTTGTATATTCAAGTTCAAGTGTACGATATAATCCAACAATGGAGCAAACTGAATTTAATTTTATAAAGGCCATCCATGGTATTTCGGTACAGTGGCCCTCATCAAATCTAATCCTCCAACACGAGCAACCAGGATCAGATGCCCTGCAAAGTAGGGAAACTCCACAAACTATACAAACAATATAAATAATAATATAAATCAATTCTTCAACCAGTAGACTAAATCGGTCTACACACTTACATAGTAATCAGTTGAATACAGATGTAGAGCATTGGACTGGAACCTCAAAAGAGGAGAACGAGTACTATACACAAAATGCGTAACACTGTCCACCGCCCCATTGAAAATAATGACAACGCTGACACCCCAATCAGTCTCAAAGACCAGACAATAATCATATTTACCCCGGAATATATCTCAAGAGGGAGCCAACACTTCATTAGTAGTAGAAACATCCTGCGTCTAGTAAACTCCTTGCCAGGAATACAGCACGTAAAATCAAATGACTTATTGGCAGTCAGTTTTGTTCAAATAAACAGTCTTAGCCCTAGAGAACCAACCCAGACAGCATGGTCAAATCCAATGATGACAAAGGATATCCTTAGTCACAAAACGCTAATGAAGACCTGGGGCATAAGCATAACACCTCTGGAATTTTAACTTTATCAGTCCATATTCATGGAAAAACGTACCCCACAAAAGCCTGGGAGAATAACTAAACATAAAAAATACCACCTCGGTGTTGCAGAACGCCTTAAGTTCCGTTACTTCTTTCTCTCAACATCTCAGTCGATCGGACCAAAGTACTGCATAGTAAATAACTTGGCTCAGAACTTGCATCACCAAGTCCCTCATCCATCTTCAAGACTGTTATTAACATCCACCTCAACAAATCAAGGAAATGGATGTCTGTAGGATAAACTCAGAAACTGTTTGAGAAACTGACCAAAAAGAGTGCCTAAAAATGTTGAGTTGGAATATAGCAGGTCTAAAATCTAAGGTAGAGGACAACGAATAGTTGTCATTTATCAGAAAGCAGGACATTTGCTGCTTTCAAGAAACGTGGTCTGTAGACATGATTGACCTAGATGGTTATTCAACATACCATCTGCCGGCAACAAAACAAACAAAAGGAAGACCAGTGAAAGGCCTCATTACATGGATAAGAACCTCTTTATTCAAAAATGTTTAAATAAATCACATTGTATTACATAAAAATATTCAAATTACACAACTAGAAAGCAAAAAATGGGCAATTGAAATTATAAACGTATATTTTCCGCCAGGAGATGGAGCCAAAATTAAGTCGGATCTAGCGGCCCTCAAGGAACATCTTTTGATGTCATGCGCAGGAAAATCATCAATGCATTGCTATGAAGCAATGAGAGGAGTTCCGGCCTATTCAAGATCAAGATCTGTTTGTAAAATCATTTATGGTTACCTCAATACAAAGATGCACCCACTGTTCTTTGATGAATCGTTAATCGAAGAGGATAAAGCTTGGGGGATACCTCTCCCAGCGAGAAATTATTGTACGAAAAGAAAGGGGAATTAATTTTTAAGGTCCTGGTAGAGGAAGGTTTACGTCCACTCAATGGTCGCACCAAATCAGAAAACCCACCTAAGTCAACATATCGAGCTGGCACCAGACAAAGCAGTATTGATTATATAGCAATAAATATGGTAGCCTGGCACCTCATCATTGATATGGGAGTAATTAGCAGGCTCGAAAGTGATCAGGACCCATTGCTTTTGGTCTTGAAATACCCTGGACCTTGTCTCCACGAGTCAAACTCTACTCGAATTACAAAGAGCCATAAAGTTATTTTAAATTCAAATAGGAAAAATATTATTAGGCCACAAGATGGCAAGGAAATAGATATCTACATTACTAGTTCAAAATGGGTAACATTACACAATATGATATTAAATGTACCGGCGAATAACGTGAAGCAACAACAGTTACAAATGCATAAGTTTGAGGAGTTATTGGCACAAACAGCCTTGGAAAGAGAGTATCAAATTAATTGCGACCCTGTGAAATTTTCCCAGGATGGTAGGGATTGGTATGACGAGGAATGTGCAAAATTGAAAAAATCACTGTCCCTGGCCCTACAGAATCGATATGTACGAAAATCAAATGAACAGCTTTTTTTGGAGAAAAGAAAACAATACAAGGGTCTCTTAAAATACAAAAAGAAATACTACTTGCCTAAGCTATGGCAAGAGCTGCTGGAAGCAATATCACCACGAAATGCGAAGAAATTCTGGGGAATTATCAGAAGTGGTTGTGAAGGTCCTCCGAAGAATCTGGAGTTGAACATTAGTCCTCAAACTTGGGTAGAACATTACAGCACGTTATACAAAAAAGACGCTGAATCCTTGAACAATGGGCCTGATACTCCAGTACTGCATTGTCAACAACCAACAGCTGATAACTATAGTGTCAGTGGGAATAATGGAGGTGGAGATCAGAATTGGAACGTAGAAAGCGGACAGACATCTACGACATTTCTTACACCTGCAGCAAATTCTATGACGAGAGAGCAAAAGCAATAATTTACTGTACAGGAAGTTGAGCAAGCAATTAAGGGGCAAAAGCCTCATAAAGCAGCTGGCCCAGACAAAATTCCATCTGATGTCCTTCGCAACCAGTTCTAACCCAAACTTTTAATACCATCTGGACCCTAAGAGAAATTCCACATTCATGGCGGTAATCAATAATCGTCCCTATCCACAAAAAGGGTCCGAGATATCCTGTCACTGATTATCGGCCGATTTCTCTACTTGATGGTGTGGGTAAAATATTTGGAAAATTACTTTTATCTCACTTACATCAATGGTTGGAAGACTCAGATTTGATAACGCCATACCAAGCTGAGTTCAGGAGGGGCCAGAGTACGGTAGATCAGGTCTTCAGACTGAATTTAATTTGTTCTAAATATATACGTCTTAAAAACTCACCACTCTACCTGGTTTTTGTGGACCTTCAAACAGCCTTTAAAAGCGTTGATCGCCCGACGTTGTGGCAAATCCTAAATAGAATGAGTATCCCTGATGACATCTTAAAGCTCTTAATCGCTCTGTATTCTGGTAACATCACAAGAATCAGATACAGCACAAGAGGGGAATAAACAACCGAAATACCAATCGAGCGAGGAGTCAAACGTGTCTGTGTTTTAGCCCCGACACTTTTTAACTGCTACATAAATAAGATCGTTGCAGCTCTGAAAAATCTTAATTTGGATTTACCGAAAGCAGGCAACGACCACATTCCAATTTTGCTTTTCGCGGATGATGCGGTACTGTTGGCAAGAACGGAGATAGCAATGCATCGACTATTAGAAGGCTCTGAGTCCTTCTGTACAGCAAGGAAATTGTCCATTAACGTCAATAAAACGAAATATATGATTTTCAATCAAAAACAAAAATTGCGAGCTACTTTTAAGGTTTATAAAACATAATTGAAACAAGTATCCACTTATGATTATCTTGGCATACGATTGGATGATAAACTTAGGTGTCCCAACAGCAATCAAAAAGTACAATCATATTGGCACAGCAAGCTGGAGGGATATTGAGGTTCGCAAATTCATTGGGCAAGCATTCAGTGAAATCAGCAATCCTAGCCTACAAAATGAATGCAAGGGCTGCTTGTAAATACGGCACTGAGGTTTGGGGTTATAAGAAAAGCACAGACATTCAAATCACTGAAAATAATGTCATACGATGTTTGCTACAACAGGGCCCTGGTACATCAATGTTGCCTCTGAGAACGGACGTAGGTATAGCCAAAATTGAGGACTATATTGCACTGGCTCCCCTAAGATATTGGGTTCGCATATTGTCTAAGCCTCAATTGGCATCATATAGACTTACATTGCAAGATATTATGAAGCAGCAAGACTTTCACACGCTACCCTGGTTTGCTCATTTGTCCAACGTTCTGACCACCATTGGCTTAAATAAATATTGGCTTCATCCGGAAATGATCACAAAGGATAGCCTTGATGTGGTAACAAAGGCATATTGGCACTACAAACAACAAATAATTATGAGCCACCTAGGTGCCTTATCAAAGCGCTATTTCTCTTTCAATCAAGAATTGGGTTTAATTGATTGTCTAGGTGATATTTATCCGGCAGAAAAAAGAGCTCTCTATCTTAAATTTAGACTAGGTACCCTACCAGTGGCTTCTGTGACTTATAGATGGCTGTAAATACCTTGTGATGGAATGGAGCAGTGCCCTTGTCCCCTTGGAGTGTTATGTGCTGGATTGAGGCCCTAACATAGGTGCGCCGTTTCAGAGGCACAAATCCTTCGTGCCACAAAGACAGGCAGGCCCTTTCATCTACATTAGCCCTCCCTTCACAAATAACGAGCAACAGAGGCTGTACCTTATCTGACGTGTGCTCTGGGTGCAGAAGACGGTCCATCCTAAATACGTCATCTCTATGTCCAACAGTGACTAACCTACGTCACAACGAGTTCTTAGAAACAGACCCTTAAGCTCTTGGGATTTTCCCTAGCACAGGATTATTGATTTTTCCAAGAACTCATTAAATATGCATGAACCACTATTCTCTAAGGGTTCATTCCTGACGTCTTCCTCTGACCGACTTTACGTCAATACTAACATTCCAAGGCACCTATCAGGTATAAATATACCTCCCTTTGCCCAAGCAAACCTGAGGGGACCGAGACTTCCATGCCGACACTCTGACCTGAGACGCTGCAACCTGCATCATGCCACAGCTCCAGCTGGCAGAGGTCCATCCACCCATCCTGGGGTGTCCAGCTCGAGATCAGGATGAAGTCCCACTAAGGTAATGGGGTTAGACTAAATCCTAGGGGGATTCTTGGCTCTCTAAGACCTACACACGCTAGGTACACTTAGGTACATCTAGTTAGGCATCATAGGGGTATAGGTTTTATCTTAAATGCATTCTGTATTTCATGTATGTGTTCATTACTATTGCACAATGGTAAAACTGTACCATGCATTTTTATTTAACTGCACTGCTGGCCATATTTCTCTGCTACTGTCCAACAGTTGTTGCAGCACATATTACCAGTACTAGAACAACAACTGTGCAATAAATTTTATTGTAAACACACCCGACTGTTTCTTTTATGTACTTCTCTGAGATGAGTGACTGAATGAAAAGTAGTATATTGTTTCCACGATCCTGAGGGATCAGGGTTTTATGTTATGTGGTTGCCAGAAGCTATTCCCTTCTTGTTGTCAAGAAGTTTCTAGTGGCCTCTGAGCTAGCTGGTACACAGTAATTAAGTTTAATATACGCGATAGGGGCATACCGACCTCAGTCCTATGCCAAGCCTATAGTGTATATTATTCCAATGCGCAGAACCTATCAGGGAAATAGGAACTACACTACAGGAGGATGCAAAACGTTAAAACATTTTCTTTTGCTGTGTCACTTTACTTACCACATCCGTAGATATTATTTGCGACCAATCTTCTTAACATCTAACATTAGAACTTGCAAAGAGGCGGAGGCTCTCTGTATGAGATCTGATGACAGAGCTATTACAATGTCTGTTTCATCTTATATCTTCGCAGCATGGAAACAAAGATCAGTCACACATTTAAATTTTTATGCTGACAAGCAAGTTGGACAATCTTATAATGGAGTTGTATAGACCAAGTTAGCACGCAAGCAATTATACATACTATTTATACATTAAGAATGTATCAGTTTGTTTGCACGGTTCAGTGAGTTATGCCACGGGTATTGTTGTTGAAAGAATGAGTATTGACAAAATGATTGGCTAGCAAATAGGTCGCTTGTTTTTAAACTTATTTTATATTGTATATTTATATTAACAAAAGTGTTGCATAATAATTCTCATTTGTGTGAGAAATAGGAGTTAAACATTTAGTATATGAACCAATATGATCTTAAATGAACTGCATAGTTTTTTAAAATGATTATTAATTGTGCTGTAGTATTTGATCTGACAAATTATTGAAGATAATTGAGCTGTATATTGAATATTAATTGTTATGGCTTGTTTGGCTGAAACAATAAACCATCTATCTATCTATCTATCTATCTACAGGTTTGGGCATATGTGCATGAGCAGATATACCCCTACAATATTTAGGTCTATTCTTAGATGACTGAGGAAATTAAAGGTACATTGGATGTCAAGGGCAGGGCGGTGCCGCCTTCGATACAGTCCCACATTCTCTCATCCTAGACCATCTCGCAAGGATCAGAGTGAAGGATCTTGCCCTCAGCTGGCTAACCTCCTTTCCAGATAATAGACAACAGGTCCATCTCTGTCAGGGTTACGCAGCGCTCGGCCCTTAGCTGATTAATGTGCAACTTACCCCACTTGCTCTAATTGTTGAGTCATTTGGTGCTAAGATTGTGTCATATGCGGATGACACACACATTCTCTTATTTATGGAGGGAGAGGTTCTGGGCCTTGACTCTAAATAAATCTTGCCTTTCAGCAGTTTTTGCCTGGCTACATTAGAATTGGCTGGTGCGCAATACTTACAAAACCGAAATTCTCTTTTTTGGCACTTCTGCGCCCTACGGCTGGTCCGCTTCTTGGCCAGATGGTTTTATTTCACCTGTGTCCCATACAGACACAGCCAGGAATCTAGGAGTTAAGTGTGATAGGTGGCTTTCTTTTCTACCCCAGAGTAGCATAGTGACTGGTATGTGTTTTGGTATATTAAGGGCATTAAAAACATTTCTGTTCTCTCCTTTACTGCCAGGAAAACAGTTATACGGGTTCTCATTACGTCTCGCCTCGATTACGCTAACGTCTTAAATCTCGGAGTGCCAGAATATGCCATCCATAGAGCCTTGGTAATGATGTTTCGGGCTCTCCACAATATTGATCCTAGATACCTAGCTTCCCGTATTCTTTTCTACAATCCAGCGAGGAGCCAGAGTGCCGAGTGTGAGACTGTCAGGTATTGGAGGGCGCGCCTTTTCCTTGTTAGGGCCTTCTGCATGGAACTCTCCTGATATATCTGAGATGTGAAATGACAGAACCTACTTTTTGGAAGGGATTAAAAACTTGGTTATTCAACATGTAATCTGGCTTGCTTTTGGATTACCGCCGGGACACTCCTAAGAGCATCTGTGCGCTTTATAAAGCTGTTTCATCATCATCATATTGTAAATGCCGGGGAAGCCAAAGTACATCAATCAATCAGGGGTTTTAAAGCGTGCTACTCACCCATGAGGCTCTCCAGGCGCTGGAAGGGTGGGATGGGGGGGGAGATTGCGAGCAGCTCCGTTGGTCATTTGAAGAGCCAAGTCTTGAGGTCCTTTCTGAATTGGTGCAGTGTTGGGCTTTGTTGGATGCGGTGGGGGGGGGAGGGGTGGGGAGGCGGGAGTCCGTTCCAGGTCTTGGCTGCGAGGTAGGAGAAGGATCTGCCACCCGCTCTGGCCCTGTGGAAGCGGGGAAACGTGGCTAGGGCGAGGTCGGTAGAGCAGAGGTTTCTCTTGGGTGTGTGGAAGGAGATTTGTTCATGGAGGTATTGGGGTCCGGTGTTATGGAGGGCTTTGTAGTCTTGGGTGAGCAGTTTGAAGGTTATTCTTCTTTCAACGGGGAACCAGTGGAGGCCGCAGAGTTGTTGGGTGATGTGGTCATGTTTTGGGATGTCGAGGATAAGTTAGAGTCTAACTCGAGGTCCACAGCACCATGATGGCTTCTCTGAACACAGGAGTGTTTGGTACCACACTACTTCTCTCAATAAACCCACACTGATGCCAGTTTGGGATTTATTGAAACATGTTTGCAGATGGCTCAGAGGTGCCCCCTGAAAACTTGCCAAACCTGGTGTAGTCACAGACTGACTATAGGCAGCCTGCCGTCACCAAACAGGCTTCTGGATCCCTGGGTCGAGAGACTCTGCTCCCCGGGACCAGAGACAAAGCACATTCTGGGTGGAGGTGTCACACCTCCTCCCCCAGGATGGGCACAGTGGTTGAGAGGGAAGCTTCAAAGGCCTGGAGCCTCTGTAATGTGACCCTCCAGTCTCTGCTGCTAGCAGCACATGGCAGCCCCCGGTTTATACCCCCACTTTGGGTGGGAAAACTGGTGGGAAAACCTAGGAAGAATAGGAGGTGTGCCCACCTCTGCAAACTCCACCCCTAAGGTGAAGGAGGCAAGGTTAAGTACAACTTTCAGTCACCACCATCTTGAAGATGGGGAGATGGCGAGGTCAAGTACACCTTTCAGTCCCTGCCATCTTGAAGATGGGGCGACTCCTGCAATCAGTGCTAGGACTATGCCCCTTTCACAGGAGGGTGGCATAATAGTGGGTGTAGTAACCCCAAGTAAGGAAACCATTTGCCCCTACCTGCAACTCCCCAGTAACGCTCCTAAATCTAGTATTTATGGGGCCTCCTCAGACCCTGGAACAAGTTCCTGCTGACCTAAGAAGAATGACGAAGACGTCGTGTAGACGCCTACTGACCAGCTTCAAAGACCCTGCAAAGAAGACAACGCCTGTCCTGCAGCCAGTGTCCTCCAGAAGCCGAGGTAGACAGCCTGACCTTTGATAAAGACCAGAATTCCAGAGGACAGCGGATCTGCCCCCAAGAAATCTACACAAAGGACTCTGGTGCCCACTGGAACCGCGAGTCCTGACCACTCTGCACCCTACGCCTTTGGCCCTTGTCCTGGTGGCCCACCGATCCAGAACAGGTTCCCCAGCGATCTTGACCTCAATTCCAGCATTGGCTGTCCCCTCCTGGACTCCACGACGCCGCCTGCAGACTGAATCCAGAGGCTCCCCTGACCAGTAAAAAAAAAAAACCTGATGTCAAAGGACACCCCTGCACCGAAGCCCCTGGGCCTTGGGGGATCTACCAACGGTGTCCCTACGACATACTGCATCTCCACTTTCCTCTGCTGTCGGTGGTGACCTCGGAGCAGCCTCCAGTTTGACGCCTGCAGCCTGTTTGTCCAACCAAGTTTCTCCATTGAAAAGCACTAGGTGCCCAATGGCGTCTTTGCACCCTGCGCCCAGCCGCTTCTGTGCTTCTGGTGGTGTATGTTTGGTGCTGCCTTGTGGCCCCTCCTATGCTTGCTCTAACCCCTGGATCTTGGCCCCTGCAACAGATTCTTACCTGCAAGCTGCTTGGCTTCAAGCGCCCCCAGTCTCCATTGAAACACATTGGGCCGATCTTCGAATTTGACCTCTGCACCTGTCCGCCGCTGTGCCGCTGGTAGGGCAGATTTTGTGCTTACCTGAACCTTGCCCTCTGCAGACCTTAAACCCTGAAGACTGGAACTGTAAGTTGGGATCTTACCAGTGAAAACGCATTGTTGTTTTCCTCCATCGGCTAACAATGAACTGTTTGAAAATTGCACTATCCGCTTTTGAAAGACTACAGTATTTTTCCTGAAAAAAACATACTTACCATTTGGTGAAGGTCTTGGTCTTAACATAAAACTCGAACAAAGCTTATTTTTTATAAAATTGGTGTGGATCTCCTTTTTGAGTCGGGTGTCCCTTATTCGTAAATGTGTATGTAATAAATGTCTTACACTCCTCTGTGTTAGGCCTAAGGCTGCTCGCCCACACTACTACAAATAGAACACTTTGAGTTTGCATTGAGCCCTGTACACTTCTGGGAGAATCTCTGGGCGCTGTGCACAGTATCACCACCTAGTGGTATACCATATACAGAGCCCGCTTCCATCAACTGCTTAATGACATAACCCGTATTTATTTCACGAACCAGCAACCAATGTCCCTACCCAGAGAGCAGAGTACATAAACATCTACATATGTTGTCCTGTACCTCTACCCAAGCAGGAAAATTGTTTAAGGCAAGGGGTGGCAGATTTCGGTAGACACAGAAGGGGGTAGAAGGGATTACGGACTAAGAACAGGATGAGAGGAATTCCTGTAATCAAAGTTACCTGTAGGTAATCGGGGTATTACTCCATTTTCCCACTTCCCTGTCCTCATCCTTTAAAAAAGGATATGGCCAGACATTAGATCCAGAGCTGATGGGCACAGGCATGTTGATTGACACATATCTAGGCCTATTCAGAAAGCAATCAGTAAGAGTTAATAACAAAGTCAGCGCCTCACTGTAGTTCATTGAGAAAGAGGATGCTGGGGAAGATGCCTTGAGTAGAAGCATTAGGAGAAGATGGTGGTGCTTTCCCGTGTGTTTCTATTGAAACAGTGAACTAAAATCATAGGCATCAACCCATTCCCCATGACTGCTTTGGCCATTCATCTTGCCATTGGCCAGAGCTTCCCTGCGTAAATTATACAGGAATGAAAAGGAGGCTAAATCACCAGGTTGACCATGGAATTGGATACTTTAGTTTGCAAACTTGCTTGCTGAGCAAGTGCAAGCAATATGGTAACCAGATGAATGGACTGCCATCCCGAGCCGAAGGGAGAATCATAATTGATGAGTGCAGGCCGGAACAATGGGGGTCATTGTCATAAGAGCCTGATACATCTTGCATATTAAATATGGAAGCGGAGGAAAAAGGGAGTAAGGTTAGGGGAAAGGGTTAAGCAAAAGTTCCTGACCAATCTATCCACACAGAATTCCCTAGAGTTGGAGGAAGTAGGTACCTTCAAGCCCCAATATCTTATGGAAAGCGTTCCACAGATCAGGTCTAAATTTCCTGTAAACTATCAACTACTGGGGTCCTCCACTTCTGAAAGTATCAGTGGAGAAAATGTCACTTGAACTCCCGTTTATCTCTCTCCTGATAAGACAGGCAAAATCATAGACTGCTAACGGATATGCTACCAGCAGACACACGTAATGGCTGAATGCCTAATACAAAATCAATTGTACAAGCACCTACAATTGAAGGAAATCTGTCCCTTCATGTTTCTGTAAGTACCTTCCTGTTTCTGTATGTAACAGATAGTTATACTCTCTCTTCATAACAAGCCCCCTTGGTGTTACAGTGATCTTTGAAACATCCCAGCTACAAGTTCTAGTAGACAGATATCCTGCTAGGCCTCCTTTAGTGGCAACCTGTCCTGCACTGAGAAGCCAGTCTAATGTACTTTCCATCTGCGAGAAATGGACATCTTGTAATGGTCATTTAATTTACAGTTTCTCCCAGGGAGACCTATAGTGGCCGGGATAGGGGAACCTACAGACAGACGTTCACAATATGTAGATGTTTTTCTAAGGACATATGTGAAGAACCTTCCATCCTATATACAGTGTTCTAAACATATTCTCAATCTACTGCACGATGCCACATCGGAAGTTGGAATGACCATGGATGTTGTCTCATTATACACTAATATCACACATGACTTGGGTATTAAAGCCCTCAGGTATTTTCTTAACAGCAGACCCATTGAATACCTGGAACACACAGAGATGCTGATGGACATCACCAGACTTATTCTTGATAATAATGTTTTTCTGTTCAATGGTTTTTGGTTTAAACAGTTACACAGAACTGCGATGGGTTCCAGATTCGCTCCGTCTTTTGCCAATCGCTTTATGTGATGGTTTGAGGCGGAGTGGATCTGGTGTGTGAAGGGAGCTAAAAGGATTGCCAATATACATTACTGGGGGGGATACATTAACAATTGCTTTATGATTTGGACTGGGGACCTAGAGCTCTGTAATGACTTTTGTACTTACTTGAATGGTAATAATTGGAGCGTGTCTTTTACAGTTGCACATAGTCAAAAGAGTAAGGTGTTTTTGGACTTGGAACTGTTTATTTGTGGTGCTAGAATCTGTATCAGAATGCACAGAAAGGAAACTTCATGCAATTCACTATTGCATGCAACTAGCTCTCACCCTAAACTAAAATGAATGCCATCCCGTATGGGAAAATGCTGACGGCTTGCGGAAACTGTAGTTAAAAGACTGATTTTGATACAGCCCTGTTGGATATTGAATGTTGGTTCTCATCCAGGGGATACTCATCAATAGTCATAATCTATGAATAATCCCCGCCCACGTGCGGGATCCCGGAGTATATAGAAATATATATATATATAAATATATATATACACATATGTGAAACATATAAATGCAGCCTAAAAGTTTCCAACATGGCAGAACTGCCGAAATTACATAGGTTTGCATTGTAAAACAAATACTCTCCTAACCCATAAGGAAAAGAGTACATTCACAGCATAATTGTGATATACCAATGCTTTATTGCCACAAGGAAAAACTTGTAATTGCAGGCATTCGCCTGTAGGCTGCATTGCAGAGTAATAATGAAACAAGACAAAAAGAAAAACTGGCACCTTGCCTTTAAGGCTTCCAAGGGTTAGGTACCGTGCCTTTAAGGCCTGCCAGAGACCCTCTGCTCCCATCATGCACCACAGGTGACAGTTAGGTCAGTTCTTTTTCCGGCTCCTTCTGTGAGGATCCTGGAGTTTTTGCTCTTCAGTTTTTGACTGAAAGATAATTTTTTGATATTAAACCTTGGAAATTTTGACAGTTTCTGATACCTAGAGGTATATTCGGCTGGCTTTTGGCATTTTTTTGTTCCAAAAATCTTTCCAGTCAGAATGCCTGCTTTATTTCGGAAATGTCCTTCCTGTGGCAAGAAGATGGCACTGTCAGATCCACACTCTGTGTGTATTGTGTGCCTTCCATCGTCACACAATCCTGACCAGTGTCATCATTGCCAGAAGTTTTCGAAGAGGACCCAGCGCGACAGAGAACGCATCAAGCTTCATGCCCTACTGGAGAGGGATAGAGATAGAGCTCCCTCTTCAAGTAAACACCGAAAACGGCATCGCTCCACCTCTCCTGAGTCCAGGAAGAAGCAGGTGCCTGAATGTTCGCCGTCGACGCCGAGATCGCCGTCGAAGAGGCCGAGACATTCTTCAACGTCAAGGGACAAGCCAAGTAAGTCGGCGCTCAGCACTTCAGGCTCGAAGGCTGTGGGTACTGAGAGACTGTCCAAAACTCCGTCGACGTCGAGGCTTCCGTCGACGTCGAGGCACACTCCGCCAACCTCGAGGGGATCGGCGTTGAGAGACTCGCCGGCGAAGACCATGCCGCGAGGGGACATACCGACGCCGAGGCATTCTCCGCCACCCTCAAGGGGGTCGACGTTGAGAGAGTCACCGTCGAAGGCCATGACGCGAGGGGACGTACCGACGTCGAGAGCATCGTCGAGGTCCCATCATTCGACGTCGAGGAGGTCGATGACATCGAGGAGGTCGACGTTGAGATCCCCCCATCGGCGCCGTCAGGCTACATCAGGGCCCCCCATCGACGTGGGCGGTCGACGCCGAGACCTGTTACTGATCATTCGCCGTCGAGGAGATCGGCGGCAGCGTCAAGGGCGACGTCGAAGTCTCCCCGTCGACGCCGACAGTCGACGTCAAAGTCCCCCATCGCCGTGGGCGGTCGACGTCGAGATCAAGATCAGAGCGCAGATCGACGACGCAGGGTGACGCAGACCTTGTCGACATCCCGTTCGACGTCAAGGCAGTCATCTCCAGGGCTGAATATTGTACAGATTTCACCAGAGAAATCTCCTACAGTTGCTGAAAAGAATCTTTGCGGCCTGTCCCCTCGCTGGCTGCAGGGGGTCGGAACAGGTGCCCGCAGAGGTCCGGGCTCGGACGACTACGCAACGAGACTTTCTAAGTCGCCTTCCAGAAGACCAAGGTCGCCTTCTACACGCCGATCTCGGTCAGGAGGTCGTCACAGCTCGCACGATCATCCACATAAGAGGAGGCGCAGAGCATCTTCTACCTGTTCTTCGTCTTCCATTCGGCACTACTCGCCAACTTTCTCATCTACACCACCTTCAAGGGTGTCTCCTATTGATGACATTGGGACTTTCTCTGACGTACTGGGCAGAGGAGCTAATAAACTAAACATCAGTTTATGTACTCCTGTGATCCCTACATCGGTCATTTTCGAGACATTGCACCATCGTACAGCTCCCAGACCGCTGCTACCTCTGGTGCCAGGTTTTTAGAACCAGCCATGACCACGTTCCTTACTCCAGCCACAGTGGGATCAGTTCCGTCGAGGATTGCAAAAATACAAAGCTCCAGACCAGGATCCCTTGTTCCTTAGGTCTGATCCTCCGGCGGATTCAATCATTGTGGCAGCAGCCAGGAAAGCGCACTCCGCAGCCTCATCCGCTTCTGTTCCTCCAGAAAAGGACAGTAAACAAATGGACTCTTATGGCAGGAAGATGTGCAATACTTCGGCATCATCGATGAAGATTGCAAGTGCTTCAGCCCTTCTTGGGCGCTATGATAGGTCTCTTTGGGACTCCCTGTCTAGGTTTACCGATAAGCTTCCCAAAGAAGATAGACAAGACTTTCATGAAATCTTGCAAGAGGGCGGCTTAGTAGCCAATCAAATCATCAGCGCGGCGGCTGACGCCTCAGATCTCGCCGCACACGGCTACTCACAGGGCATCTGTTCACGGCGCTCAGCGTGGTTGCGCCTCACAGGTCTAAAACCGGACGCCCAGAAGAAGATCCTAAACCTTCCTTTCAACGGCTCCTCCTTATTCGGTTCTCATGCTGATGAGGAGATGACAAAGATGAAGGCCGAGCTAGACACAGTCAAAGCAGTTGGACTGGAGAAGCGGAAGGAGTTTCGAAACGCTTCCGTCAGAACGACAAGCGGCCCTTCCAACAGAGGGTTCAAACCCTCAATGGTCCTCCCAAAACCAACAAAGTTCCAATACCAGAACAAGCGTCCTGGCAGGGGCAGAGGGAACAATAAGCAACAGCAGTCCTCCTCCAAGCAGCCTCCTAAACAGTGAGACATTGCTTCCTCCGCACCCGTTTGCCACTCCGGTAGGAGGGAGTATCGTTTTTCACCTGGAAGAGTGGGAAACAATAACAAAAGACAGATGGGTGCTAAATATTGTACAGCATGGCTACTTGCTGAGGTTCAAGACCCTCCTCCGCAAGTTGCCCCTCATTTGACGTGCCTTCCTCAACACAATGTATTGTTACAGGGCGAAGTGTGTACCCTCCTCTCCAAAAAGGCTATAGAAGAGGTCCCACCTCACCAGCAAAATCAAGGGGTATACTCACGGTACTTTCTGGTCCTAAAACGAGGAGTAGCCAAAGAGTACAGGCCCATCCTCGACCTGCGCCTGCTGAACAGGTTTATAAGAAAAGAAAGATTTCGGATGCTAGCCCTGCACCAGATTTTCCCACATCTTCATCTGGGAGACTGGATGTGTGCCATCGACCTGCAGGACGCCTACTTTCACATTCCTGTTTCAGTGAAACATCGCAAGTTCCTCAGGTTCCAGGTGTCTCGTCAGCACTATCAGTACCGAGTACTTCCATTCGGTCTCAAATCCGCTCCCCGGACGTTCTCCAAGTGCATGGCGGTGGTAGCCGCTTTCCTCCGCAAGAGGAAAATCTTCGTCTCACCCCTACCTAGACGACTGGCTCCTGAAGAGTTCAACACCTTCTCTACTCCAGAGCCATCTCACTTACTGTCTCAACCTGCTTCACTCACTGGGGTTGCAAGTCAACTACAAGAAGTCAGTTCTCAACCCCACGCAGAAAATACATTATCTGGGCGCATCCCTAGACACCGCAACGGCAAGCGTGTGTCCTTCGGAGGAGAGGTTGTCCTCAATGTTGATCAAGTGCCGCGCACTTCTCAGCACTATACATCCTACAGCAAGGCAGGTGTCATCACTGCTGGGATCGATGGCCTCATGCATCTTCATTGTGCCAAATGCCAGGCTTTACATGCGGCCTCTCACAGCAGTCCCTCGAAGATCAATGGACTCAGCACTCAGGCCGTTGGGAAGATCGTGTCTCTCTTCCTCAGGCGGCCAGGGACTCCATCAAATGGTGGATGAAACGTTCTCACCTTCTGCAAGGGGTCCCCTTTCACCAAGTACCTCCGACACAGACTGTAGTTACAGATGCCTCACTGCAGGGTTGGGGAGCGCACATGGGCCAGCTTCAGGTACAAGGTCTCTGGTCCGAGACAGAGAAAAGTTATCACATCAACTTTTGGAGCTAAGGGCAGTCCATCTGGCTCTCAAGTCGCTGTACCCGTCCCTACAGTCCAGCTCCATTCAGATTCAGACAGACAACACAACAACAATGTACTATCTGAACAAGCAGGGAGGCACCAGGTCACGGGTCCTGTCTCTGGAGTCACAGACCATATGGAAGTGGCTTCTGGCGAGGAGTCTCACGATCGTAGCCGTTCACCTTCCAGGAACCTTGAACGTGCAGGCAGATGTTCTCAGCAGAGACTTCGTAGAACCACACGACTGGGTGTTAAACGAAGAAGTCGCTCAGGACATTTTTCGGCAATGGGGAGTGCCAGACATCGACCTGTTCGCAGACGCGGCAAATACAAAATGCCCCGTCTTCGCGTCCAGATTCCCACAACAAGGATCACGGGGAATGCACTTTTGATAGGATGGTCGCAGACATTGCTGTACGCTTTTCCACCTCTCCCTCTGATCCCTGCGGTCATACAGAAGTTTTACGGGACCAATGCCAGAATGATCCTGATAGCACCAGAGTGGCCGCGCCAGTGGTGGTATCCGGATCTCCTGCAGCTGTCCGAAGTCCCACACCGGAGGCTTCCTGTCAACCGGACCTGTTGACCAAGAACGAGGGGAGAGTATTTTATCCCAACCTCTCGTCTCTGCGTTTGACTGCATGGCTCCTGAAGTCATACAGTATGGACATTTAGACCTTCCTGCTGATTGTATGTCTATTCTCAAGGAAGCAAAGAGACCCTCCACTAGGAAATCTTATGCTTTCAAGTGGAAGAGATTCTACCTGTGGTGCAAGGACAACCAGTTTGATCCGACTAAAGGTCAGGAGCAAGTGATTCTTCCCTACTTGTTATACTTGGCAAAGTCAGGCCTACAATATCCCTCCATCAGGGTTCACCTAGCTGCTATAACAGCTTACAGGAAGTCCCCGACCCAGGGTTCATTCTTTCAGATGCCAGTGGTAAAGGATTTTCTAGAGGGTCTCAGGAAGGTTTACCCCCAGTGAGATCTCCCTCTCCTCCCTGGGAACTTAACATTGTGCTTACGAAACTTATGGGTGCTCCTTTCGAGCCTATTCATAAGGCATCGTTGCAGCATTTGACCTGGAAGGCTGCTTTTTGGTAGCCATCACTTCTGCACGCAGGGTGAGTGAGATTCAGGCCCTGTGCTGTAAGGCACCTTATACTGTTTTTCATGCCAATAGGGTGGTGCTACGTACACATCCGAGCTTCCTCCCGAAGGTGGTCTCGGATTTTCACATCAATCAGGTTATTACGCTGCCCACCTTCTTTCCTAAACCTTCAACTCCCCCGAGAGATCATTACACTCTTTAGATCTCCGGAGAGTGCTGAAGTTTTACCTTGATAAAACTCACACACTTAGGAAGTCTGACCGGCTTTTTATTAACTACGGTTCTACTAACACCGGTCTAGCTGCATCTAAAAGATCCATCTCTCGATGGATTGTCTCTGGTATAGCTTTATCCTACCAGTTAGCTAACAAGACCTTACCAGGCAGACCTAAAGCGCACTCTACCAGAGGGAAAGCCTCTACCACAGCTCTCCTTCGCAATGTGCCAATGTCTGAAATCTGTAAGGCAGCCACATGGCGGTCGGTTCATACCTTCACACGTCATTACTGTCTAGATTCTGATGCACAGGCCGATGCCCAGGTGGGGCAGGCCTCTTTGAGGAATTTGTTTGCATGATTGCAATTTGAATGTAATGTTCTGTATACTCCGTTGCTCGTCCGCAAGGTACTGGGTATGGGCTTGCTACTCTATTCATAGATTATGACTATTGATGAGTATCCCCTGGATGAGAAGGATTAGTTACTTACCTGTAATCCTAGTTCTCATCCAGGGGTATACTCATCATAGTCATAAGCGACCCTCCCTCCTCCCCGGACGAGCATCACTGGAGTTCTTCTATGTTATTGCATCCTCTACTCAGGTGTCTCTACATTATACACCGTCAAAAGAACTGACCTAACTGTCACCTGTGGTGCATGATGGGAGCAGAGGGTCTCTGGCAGGCCTTAAAGGCACGGTACCCTAACCCTTAGAAGCCTTAAAGGCAAGGTGCCAGTTTTTCTTTTGTCTTGTTTCATTATTACTCTGCAATGCAGCCTACAGGCGAATGCCTGCAATTACAAGTTTTTCCTTGTGGCAATAAAGCATTGGTATATCACAATTATGCTGTGAATGTACTCTTTTCCTTATGGGTTAGGAGAGTATTTGTTTTACAATGCAAACCTATGTAATTTCGGCAGTTCTGCCATGTTGGAAACTTTTTAGGCTGCATTTATATGTTTCACATATGTGTATATATATATTTATATATATATATATTTCTATATACCCGGGATCCCGCACGTGGGCGGGGATTATTCATAGATTATGACTATGATGAGTATACCCCTGGATGAGAACTAGGATTACAGGTAAGTAACTAATCCTTCCTGGACAGGGGCTATAACAGATTTGTGGTGGATAAGGCAAAGAAAAAGGCCTGTCACATATACCGGGTAAAATCTTCTCATTACCATTACCCTGATTCAGGCAAACTGAACAGTGTATTAAGGAAACATTGGCATTTTCTTATTGCCGATAAGGATTTACATCCATATGTATCATCTACACCTAGCATAACATTAAGGAGAGGCACAACATTGGCTAATCTGGTCAGCCCCGGCTATCCACAAAAACATTTTACGACAAGACTAGCTTACGGATTACAATAAAGGTTTCCATAAATATTTTCATTGTAGTGTCTGTAGGTGAGCACTAAATAGATTTTAGTTGCAATGATACTGCCAAACACTAGATTAAGAGGCACATTAATTGTGGTAAGCAATATGTAGTATAAGTGATCATGTATCAATGTCACAAAATCTATGTGGGAAGTACGATTAGATCATTACGTGAAAGCATGTCTGAACATTTTTTAATTTCAAAAGGCTTTAGATTTTCCATAAACAAACAAAATAAAACAAGTTTGATAAGTATACACACAGTACTCATGTCGCAATGTTACAGTTAAACAAAAGCGTTAAAATGACAATATATCACAAAAAATATTATGGCAACCAAGTTAAACGCAAGTAATATGATAAAAAAAAAAAAACCAAAAGGAAAGAAAAAGGAAAAGGAGGAAAACAGAGAAAGAGAAGAGAAAGAAGATACTTAATACAAAAGAACTAGCATTGTGTAACTAAAGAAAAATATGAGGCCCATTGTACATCCAATAAGTATGAACGAGTACAGCACACAAATTACCTATCAGTTATAAACTTATAAAATATAAAATGATCACGGAGGTTTATGTGACTTGAAATAGATGTCCAAAGAATTCCACATAGCTCTGGATGAAGCTTTCCATGGAGAACTCTGCAATGCGATATTATCTGCACCTCTAAGATGAATAATCCAGTTCATCCATCCTTTGAATGAGGTCTTATGCGTATCTTTCAAGTTGTTTAATACCATCTTTATTGCGGACGTGAATAAAAGATCTAAAAGAGCTTTGTCTGCTTCATTACATGAGTCAATCGTGAAAACCCCAGTTGTTAGGGTAGATAGTTCCCTTCTCAATTTACAATTAAATAAATTTGAAAGAAAATCGAAAACATTGTCCCAAAAAGTCAAAACAGCCTTACAATGTAGAATAAGATGGGCTAAATCTCCAGTTTTTTCCTTACAATTCCAACACAGCGGATCATCACGAATATGTAAGGAATGTAATCTAGAAGGCGTCCAAAATGCCTCGTGTAATAACCAATATTTAGTTTGAGATAATACTGGGGATATCTTGTTACGAGTTACAGAGCTCCACACTTGAGGCCAAATAGATTCGGGTAGAGGGTCAGAAGAATGCATCTCCCAAAAAGCTATAAGTTTATTATTGATATTCGAGGTTTTGGGAGGAAGGAGTTTGTAAATATGTGATACCTGATGCCCTAGTTTATTAATTTGAGATACAAACAATGGTAACGATGGCAACGAGTTAGTCAGTTTAGCCTTGGATAGAGCCACTCTAATTTTTAAGAAGTTGTAAAATTCAATGTTCTCTAATTTGTATTTGGATTGAAGTTCCGCAAACGTATGAAGAGTGTTCAAGCTGATATACCCACATTGATCCAATTACAAAAATTTAGGCTTTTCCCTTTATATGTAATGTTACGGTTATGCCAAATGGACTCCATCTTGGAACCCTCAATACTTAAATCGAGTTTCTTATCTACCTGAAGAAGCGCCAATTTCGTATTTTTAAAGATAGATTTAGAGCTAATCGGATAAAGATGATTAGTAGTGAGTAGGACCAAAGGATTAAGATTATCTAGAATAGACTTTTCAACTTCTAACCACACCGGGTTATAATGGACAGGAGGGGAGATCCAGTAAGAGCCCTGCTTTGCTAAAAATGCCGATTGATACGTTTTAAAATCGGCTATATTAACTCCGCCTAAGGATTTTTCAAGACTTAGTTTCTTAAGACTAATTCGGGCCTTTTTGCCTTGCCATAAAAATTGTGTGAGGAGGATATCTAGTTTCAGATGAAAATCTACTGTCAGGATAAGTGGAAGCATATTAATGAGGTAATTAATCAACGCCCTAATCATCATCGTTATTGTTTCTATTCTCCCCTACCACGTGATGAATTTTGGCGACCATGAATCCAGGAGTTTCGTGACCTTCTCCAGTGTTAGTTTCTCATTGTGATAAAGGTGTCAATTATATTGCTACCAAATTCGATACCTAAATATTTTATATACCCCGGTTGCCACGCCAGGCCTGAGTTACCTAAAATGTCTCTGGTACAGTGAATATTCAATGGTTTAACCTACGATTTATCCCTATTAAGTTTATAACCTGAGTGTATAGAATATTCACCTATCGTAACCATCAAAGTCTTAATTGAAGATTCTGGATTTTCAGTCATTATTAAGATATCGTCCGCATATGCGGCTAATTTTACTTGGGTATCATTGAATCCTACACCTTTTATATCTGTATTCATCTTAATGTCCTGAATTAGAGGTTCCAAAGCCAAAAGAAAAAGAGAAGGGGACAGGGGACAACCTTGTCTGGTACCTTGATGCAGTGTAAAAGAGTCCAACGATCCATTGATAGCGATACGAGCCGAAGGTGTTCAGTAAAG
This sequence comes from Calotriton arnoldi, assembly GCA_963921515.1. NCBI lineage: Eukaryota > Metazoa > Chordata > Amphibia > Caudata > Salamandridae > Calotriton > Calotriton arnoldi. The sequence continues at coordinate 4,041,175 of CAWUFW010000038.1, forward strand.
GGCCATAACCTTATTTACATATGGCTCCCCCAAGTTAAATGTATGCATACGTTGCTTTAAAAAAAGGCCACGAGACCTGGTCAAAGGCTTTTTCTGCGTCCAATGTAATTGCTATTGTTGGATCTTGTTTAATTGCGGCACGTTCTAAAACATGGCATAATAAACAAGTGTTATCATTAGACATACGACTTTTAAGAAAGCCGACTTGAGAATTGCTTATTAAGCGTCGGAGAACAGAGTTAAGTCTTGTGGCTAAAGTTTTAGCGTAAATTTTACAATCAACATTTATGAGGGATATTGGCCTATAGTTCTTTGGCAATAAGGGATCTTTCCCCTCTTTAGGTATAACTATTATATTAGCTTCTGTCATTGAATCAGTCGTACGACCTACCTTAGCTATATTATCAAATAGTTTCAACATGGTTGGGCTCAATTGGCCTGAAAAGGTCTTATAGAAAGTGGCAGTAAAACCATCAGGTCCCGGAGTCTTATTATCTTTCAGGGCCTTGATCACGGTCTCCACTTCCACTGAAATAATCGGTTTACCCAAAGTTAGTTTGTCTGATTCGTTTAATTGGGGTAAATTCAATCTGTTCAAGTAAAGGTTACATTCATCAGAGTTAAATTTCTGATCATTTTTGTAAAGGTCCTCATAGAAAGATTTAAAAGTATTTATAATATCCTTTCGCTTTGTAAGAGTTTGGTTGTTGACATCTTTAATGGATGAAATGACATTCTGGTACTGTTTATGTTTAAGATATGAGGCCAGTAACTTCCCTGCTTTATTAGCTTCGCAAAGCTGAAGGGCTTTCAATTTGTTCACCCATACTCCCACGCGTTCACTCAGAATTTTATTATATTCATATTTCTTTTGTGTTAGGAGGTTAAGGATCGTGGTATCTTTCAACGAAATGGCATGGGAGGACTCCAAAGTTTTAATTTCTTGTTCATGTTTAACTAATTCGGAATTAAAGTTTTTATTGATTCTCGTTTTAATTTAAAAAAGTATCCCCCTGATAGTAGCCTTCAAAGCATCCCAAAGTGTATTTATACTAGTTTCGTCATTATCATTATGATTGAGATAGTCTGTAATTGCCACTTCAATTTTCTTGTTATCCTCAGGGTCTGATAAAACATCATTATTGAAACGCCATCTTTTGGGTGAAGTTTCATTATGACTGCCAGCCAGTTTAACATTGATACATGAGTGATCAGACACTAATTTGGGTGCTATAGCGGAGTGTTCGATTAAGTGTGTGAAGGAACCAGAGATAAGGATGTAATCTATTCTAGTATATGAATTATGTGGGGCCGAGTAAAAAGTATACAGGCACATGCATCAACGTTTTTTGCGAGCGCAAACGGTGCGATTCGCAAAAAACGGCCGTTTGCGCCCGCAAAAAGGGCTATTGCGATGCATCAAGGTGTAAGGCACTCGCAATTTAAGAAATCGCAATTTATTGCGATTTCTTAAATTATGATTGCATTTAAGGAATCGCAATTTGCGAATCCTTAAATGCAATGCAATAACCACTTTTAATTAGCGATTTCGCTATTTGGGGCGCAAATTACCGAGCAATTGAACTGGTCGGTAATTTGCAAAAACTTTGAAAAATGCACCAAAGTGCATTTTTCAAAGTTTCATGTTGCACACACACATGCCCTTGGGGCATGTGTGTGCGCAACATGGGTGCACATCACAATCCCAGGGGTGCAACAGGGTGTCCTTTTGACACCCTTGAAATTGCATGCGCAATTTGCAAGTACCTACTGGTACTCGCAAATTGCGCATGCAACTTCCCATTCATCCCTATGGGGAGCCATTCCTTAATTGCGACTCGCAATTTGCGAGTCGCAATTAAGGAATGTTTAGGAATCACTATTTTTAAAGCGATTCCTACAAGCATAGGCTTTTGCGAGTACTTAATTGAGATTCCTTAATAATCGCAATTAAGGACTCGCAAAATCATACCTTGATGCATGTGCCCCATAGTCTCTAGCATCTGGGTGTTGAAGACGCCAGGCATCTTTGAGATTAAACTTAGTACATATGCCATGAATTATGCTGCGCGATCGTGTAGTATGATATTTGCATGAAGATTGTCGATCAATTATCGGGTCAAGCGGAATATTAAAAATCGCCTCCAACAATGATGAGGTCATTCTGGGGGAAGGGTCTCTATAGTGTTCGAGACACACTCCCAGAATTTCGGATCATCCACGTTGGGGCCATATACATTCACAACATGTATGTGGTCATCTCCTTTCTTAAGATGAGTGACCAATAGTCTACCATCACTATCATGAGACTGTGATTCCATGGATATATTAGCTTTTTTCGCAATTACGGTAATCACCCCCTTCTTTTTACCATCTGCTGGTGAACAAGCAACCTGTGAGATCCAGTTATGCTTAATAAAAGCAGCGTCCTCCCCAGAGAGCTTTGTTTCTTGTAGTAAAATGATGTCTCCTTTAGATTTGGCTAAGTAATCAAAATAATTTCGGCGCTTAATAGGATGATTAAAACCCTTAACATTTAGAGATACTATATTAAGGTCTTCATTAATCCTATAAGATCTAGTGTGAGCCATCAGTGATGCATTTGAGGCCAAGAAGTTCTAAACACATGTGATAAGTATAATATATTGAAGAACCATCTATATGAATAATCACTTCCTAAGGACATCATTGATGCGTAAAGGTAATTTGTAATGAATATATGCATACTAAGTATAGCAATGACATTTATAAAAGAAATAGCACATAGGCACACTTGTGTGATCCAAACAATGTTCGACCAAGTCAATAATAAGAAGAGAGCAAAGAGCAGAAAACAAGAAAAGAAAAAAAGAAGAAATAAAGACAGAAGACAACTGAGAATACCCAAGGAACATAACACATCCTTCTCCATTACGAACCAAACTCCCTGGGAATCCCCCCTCTCATCCCCACACCCCCCTCCCTCCCCGCATCCTCGAATGTAGGAGGTGTGACGGCAGGAGCGTCAAACTGTCGAACGGAGTTTCCTTAAATCAACAGATTTGAGACTTCCATAATATCACATTCGAGTTAGAACAGGGTTTATGGTAAGGGCAAACTAAAACTTAAACATGACCATTACCGAGGTAAAGGACTAACCTCCACCTCCATAACATCTAAAACAAAAACGAAGAATATATCAGTAATAAACAATCCTTATAATATATAAAAGAGATCCATCAATGGATTAAGAACCGACTACAAATCTCACAATCCCACCTGGTATAGGAGAAGCAACCAACAGATGCGAAAAACATTTAGTGCAACATCCAATGAGATAGCACTTTAAAGTTCAACACTTACGAACCCAAAAAAAAAATTAAAGATATGCAAGCATCATGACTTCCTTTTATTGGAGGAGGACTGAGCCGAGTCCATGTCTTGAGATGGAGGCCCTTCTAGAAAATTCGAAAGATCTTTAGGGTCCGTGAAGTAGTGACGTCGATCATTGACTATGATTCTGAACTTAGTTGGACCAACAAAGGAAAACTGAATATTATTGGCTCTGAGTTTGTCTCGTAAAATATGGAAGCCTTTTCTGGTGTCCACTGTAGGCTTAGAATAGTCCTGCGTGAAAATTATTTTGTGACCATTCCAAACAAGCTGGCGACTTTTACAGGCGAAATTGAGGATAGCTTCAGTGTGTTGAAATCTCAATGGCTTGCAGATGATAGGTCGGGTTATTTGACGTGAAGAAGAGTTATAAACTGGCACTCTGTGTGCGCGGTCAAGTTCTAAAGGGTTTGAGAATTTTAACCCAGTGAATTGAGGTATCTAGTCTTCCAGAAAAGCTATACATGATCCCGCAGAGTCTTCTGAACCTTCCGGAACACCTAAAATCCTTATGTTACCTCTTCTATTTCTATCTTCAAGATCGGCTGATTGCTTTTTTTAAACGGCTGTCATATCACTAAGGGATTTCAATTCTTTGCTGGCCTTAAAAGAAACATCCTCAACATCACCGATTCTTTGTTCTGCTGCTGCCATTTTAGAATTGATTGCACTCATGTCCGCCCTAATGGCAGATAGTTCTAACTGCATAGTGTCCGTATTTTGTTTGGTTGACTTAGCAAGATCATGAACTTCTGCTAGGTTTTTAAGAATCATATCCATCGTGCTATTAATGTCTGCTTTGGCCTTGATGGGAGAGTCCGATGGTGAAGGGTCCCCCTTGTTTTTTTTAAACTGTATTCTGGACTCTTTTTCTGCCATAATTACGAACTTGTGATGGAAGGATATAACCCTATCCAAATTAAGCTTGCAACACTAGCGAAAGTGCAGACATTAAATTATTAAAGAGGAACCACGTTGCAGAAGCGCTGCACTCCCGAATCCTGCACTCTACGTCAGCCTGTATTTATTCGTGTTAATCGCATAAAGCAGAGCTTGTATACCGCTGGCCAGTTTAATCGGCTAGTGTAACTATTGATATATTTATCTAAAGATCAGGAAAGAAACAGGAGTTGGAAATCAAGAAGATTGAGATTACTGCAAACCCCTTATAAGTATTTGGCAGAGATATGTTGGTGCTACCCCAAATTGGAGTATTAAAGCATGGTCCTGATGTTAAAGATGGGGCGCCTCTCAGACTGCTATATTGGCAGGAGAAGGAAAGCAAGCAAAAACTTACTGCATCACAAACTTGTATTCTGCCCTTTAATTGAATCACAGATCAAATTCCAGCATCGCTTGGGAACAAATGTTTTAACCATTGGAAACAAGCCCACCAAGACACACTTCGCTTATAGAAGCACCTCCAATGATGAAAGTACAACTGATGAGCATTATGCAGCACTTCTAGTGTAGTCACTCGATTCACGATCCTCTCGCGTGACCGCCATTTTAAAGTCAGGCACAGAGATACTTTGGTGAAACAGGTATACTGAGCCGCCCCACTTTCAGAAAACCTTCAACGATTGCCCAGACTGTAATAAATAACAGCGTTCACTCTCAGCTCATGGTTAAAGAGCATGGTTAGCGTCGGAAGGCAGGATTCGTCATGATAACATCGCCGCCATTTTGAGGTCAGGCCGTAAAATTAAGAAGCTCGCCATACAATCCATCGTTATTAATAATAACCACAGTACCTCATCGGAGGGTGAAGTAAGGCACAAACGTCTTGGATCAATATCTGGCACGGCCGAACATGAGCTTGTCAATGTGCGGCGATCTTCGATTGAAAAAACGTCTGCGATCCGCCGTTTTGAGACTCCGCTCTGGAGTCAGTGTAAATTCCCCGATATCTCCAGAAATCGTCGGTGGGGAGTTGTGTTGGCAGCACCCACACGAGCAGCATGCCATCAGGAATCAGGTAATGCTCCGTCGATGCCCTAACATTTCCAGAAACTCTGGAATTTAAGTAGACATCCTCCGTTCTCGACAGAGCGACGGGATCAGGCAGCCATCGGCTCTGCCGTCCAAGCCATGCCCCCGTGTCTGAACATTTTTGTGCTAGAAAATAGAATGCCATGAAATATCGAAATGGTTACTTACCAGTAGGAGTAGTTTTGCAGCTTGAAGAATTGTCTGGATTCACATGCTGTGCATCATTCCACCATCTAGTGGTTGGGTACGGAAGTGTCTTTGTTTTTTTTTTCTTCTTGTTTTGGTCACTGTCGACCACCATTTGGTGTCCGGTACGTCCCCGGTGTGACGTCAGACGGTATCCTGGAGGTCGACGTGCGTGGTGGCCATCTTCGGATTCTTTTTTCTGTTTTGTAATCCTTGCGATGGTCCTTTATGAAAATACTGATGTAGTCCTTTGCTTACCCACCTGTTTGTGTTCCTTGTAGGGGAAGGCCAGGCGGGTCGCATGTGAATCCAGAAAATTCTTCAAGCTTCAAAACTACTCCTACTGGTAAGTAACCATTTCGTTTTGCAGCGCGAATCCTTTTCTGGATTCACATGCTGTGCATCAGATTATGTAGCGGTTTCTCCCGTGTTTGGGAGGCTGTGGTGAAAGGAAGACCTTGCAAACAGGTGTTGAAGCACCCTTTGTCCAATTTGAGCTTCCTTATTCATTTGTATATCCACACAATAATGCTTTGTAAAGGTGTGTGGTGATGCCCATGTTGCTGCTACGCAGATGGAATCGATGGGTACATTGGCCATAGATGCTAGTGTTGCTCCTTTCTTCCTAGTGGAGTGAGATATTGGTTGCATTGTTAGCTCCTTCTTGGCATTGGCATAACTTAATTGGATAGCGTGTACTATCCATCTTGCAATAGTAGCCTTTGTGACGGCTGTTCCTGTGTTGCTATGTGAGTAAGCAACAAACAATTGCTTTGTTTTCCTGATTAGTTCTGTTTTTTGCAGATAGTACAGTAGAGCTCTCCTTACATCCAGGGTATGGAGGCTTTTCTCTGCTTTTGTTTTGGGGTTTTTGAAGAAAACTGGTAGGATAATGTTTTGATTTAAGTGATATTTCGATACCACTTTTGGCAGAAACTGTGGATTAGTTTTTAAGATAACCTTATCCTCGTGGATTTGTAAGTAAGGTTCTTGTATAGTTAATGCTTGTAGTTCACTTACTCTCCGTAGTGATGTTATAGCAATGAGAAAGGCTGTTTTGAGATTAATATGTTTGAGGTCAGCTGTATGCATGGGCTCAAAGGGTTTATCCATTAGCTGAGACCGCACTGTATTTAAACTCCATGTTGGTACAGGAGCAGGTTTTGGTGGAGCTATTCTCTTTGCTCCTTCTAAAAATCTTTTGCTGACTGGTCTTGTAAAAAAGCTTTTGCATGTTTTTCCTCTTGTGTATGCCACTATGGCCGCCAGGTGCACTTTAATGCTGGAAAAATTGATGTTGCTGTCTAAGAGGTAGGTAAGATATGTAACTACTGTTTCTAGTGTCTTCATAGAATTAGCGACGCTAGTTGTAGCTTCGCTGGTTCTGGGTGAAAAATCTGGCCCTGTTGTATTGTCAGCAGGTCTTTTTCTGCCTTGAGCCTGACCATTTCTCCTTTGGAGAGTTCCAAGAGAGTTGAGTACTAAGTCTGCTTGGCCAACGAGGGGCAACGAGAATCATATTTGTCCCTGGTTCCTTTGCTTTTTGTAGTACCCTTTGTATCAGGGGAAATGGTGGAAAGGGGTAAACAAATGTCTGAGACCAATTGAGTGACAGTGCATTTCCCTTTGACAGGTGGTGTGGAAACCTGGATGCAAAGTTCGGCATTTCTTGTTCTGCATTGTTGCAAAGAGGTCCAACACTGGCGTTCCACAGATGTTGAATAGGTATTGTACTGTTGCTTGTTTTAGCTCCCATTCGTGTGAACAGCTGTTCTGTCTGCTCAGCTGGTCTGCTGTGATGTTGTCTACCCCTGGTAGATGCACTGTCTGTAGATGGATTTGTTGCGGTATTGCCCATTGCCAGATTTCCTGTGCAAGTTTGCTCAGGGGAAAGGATTTGGTTCCACCTTGTTTGTTCAGGTAAAACATTGTAGTTGTATTGTCTGTTTGTATTAGGATGGTTTTCCCCTGAATATGTTTCTGGAATGCTTTGAGTGTCAGTAGAACCGTTTTCATTTCTAGGAAATTGATGTGCTTTGTGGAGTCTTGTTCGCTCCATTGACCATGAACTTTTAGCTGGTTGAGGGATGCATCCGTGGTGATTGTCACAGATGGAGTTGTGTTCCTGAAAGTTCTCCCCTGTGCTATGTTGTTGGATGCCCACCTTTGTGTCTCTGCTTGCACCCTTTGTGTAACAACCACTAGATCTTCCCAACTCCCTGTGGCTTGTGACCAGCTGTTGGTGAGCCATTCTTGGAATGGGCGCATGTGTAGGCGAGCGTGAGGGATGAGTGGGATACATGATGCCATCATGCCCATTAGTTTAATTACCTTCCTCACTGTCAGAGACTGTCCCCTTTGGTAGAGAGAGGGCTGTTTCGTGGTGGATAGCTTAAATCCTGTTTTGTGTGGTATAAGCCTTGGCGTTTGTTGTATTCAGTCTTGCTCCCAGGAAGGTTTTTTCTTTTTCTGGGGTTGTTGACGATATGATAGTGGCATATTTGTTTTGTGCGTCCCCTTATTAGCAAATCGTCCAGGTAGGGGTATACGTGGATCTTTTCTTTTCTTAGGTATGCCGCCACTGCGGCTACACACTTTGTGAACACCCGTGGGGCCGATTTTATGCCGAACGGGAGTACCTTGAATTGGTAATGTGTTTTGTTGTGTAGGAATCTTAGGTACTTTCTGTGTTTCTCGTTCATTGGGATATGTAAATAGGCGTCTTTGAGGTCTATTGTTGCTAGAAAATCCCCCTTTTGGATCTGTGGGATTATTTCTTGAAGGGTACACATCTTGAAGTGTTGTGTTAGTATAAACTTGTTTATGAAGCGCAAGTCCATGATTGGCCTTAGGGTGAGGTCTTGTTTTGGTACAAGGAAGTATGGTGAGTAGTTTCCTTTGTGCCATTCTTGTTTTGGTACTATTTCTATTGCTTGTTTTTGATACAGTTCCTTGATTTCTGCGTTTAGCAGTGTCTGTTCTGATTTGGATAATGTTCTTGTTTTGGGTGGATTTGCAGGTGGCGTTTTTGTTCGCTCTATGCAATATCCGTATTGTATCAAATTTAATATCCATTTGTCAATTGTGATCCTTTTCCATTGACTGTGGTAAAAGGATAATCTTCCCCCCCACTGGTGTCTTGTGTGGGTCCTCTTTTGTGTTCAAGTCAGTTTGAGCCATTTCCTCTCCCTCTAGAGAATTGGCCTCTTCCTCTGCCATTACCTCGTGCTCGAAGGGGCTGATTTTGTTGTTGCCAGCCCTGGTAAGTAGACTGTTGACCCATTTGTTGGTTTTGGTTCTGTCCCTGAGACTGTTGCGGCATCTGCTGGGTTTGGCCGAAGCTGCCACTACCTGTGGTCTTTCTGTTTGAGAAGCCCCCTCTTTTAAAAGAAACTCTTTGTTGCAGGGCCCCCATTGCCCTTGCTGTTTCATTGTCCTTTTTTATTTGCTGGAGGGATTCATCCACTTCCTTGCCGAATAGGGCTTCCCCGTTAAAAGGTCTGTTAAATGATTGATGTCTGGACTTCTTGTTTACATCCAGAAATCCTGAGCCAGGCCTGCTTCGAAGCATGGTTCCCGTGCACATTTGCCTGCTTGCGGTATCTGCTGCATCTAGTGTAGGTTTTAGGCATGTGTTAACCACATTCTTTCCTTCCTGGATAACTGCTTTTGCTCTTTTCTTGTCCTCCTCGGGGAGCTTGTTCATCAACTCTTCTATTTCATCCCACTGTTGGTGGCCATATCTGTTTAACGGGGCATTTGGGTTGGCAATGCGCCACTGCGTTGCTGCTTCTTTCTCCATCCTTCTACCCACCAAGTCCATCCTCTTACTCTCCTTTTCTGGTGGAGGTCCTGAGTTGGAGACTGCATTTGCTCTTCTCCTGGCTGTTGTTACAATGATGGAGTCAGGAACAGCATTTCCCTGTATGTATTTAGGGTCTTTTGAAGAGGGCTTATATTTTTCTCCACTCTGGGAGTAACCCCTCTGTTTGAAGCTGGTTCTTTAAAGGCTTCTTTGCCTTGATCTAGAATACTTGGCAACATGGGTAGATATTGTGTCCCCTTCGTTGCAGGTGCTAGGGTTTCCAGTAGGAAACATGTGTCCCCCTTCTCTTCCTCTAGAGGAACCCCAAACTGGTTTGCTGCCCTTCTAACAATTTCATTGTAGAAAGCAATGTCATCTGGGGGTGATGCTTTCGAGGGATTGTTGCAGATTTCTACCTCTGGACTCTCGGTGTCGAGATCGTTCCATTCGTCCTCGAAATTTTCTTCGTTTTCCTCTTCCTCCGGGACATTACCGTAGTCCTCGGGGTCTTCGCCTTGAGGTTCCGTCGTCGGTGGGGATTCGAAGATACCTTCCTCCTCTCCCTCGGCGTCTTCCGCCTCTTCGGCGTCTACGTTTTCCGGTTCGGTCTCCGGTGTCTTGGGGATTCGGAAACCCTTTAAAGATCCGTCGAATTCCCTTTTTCTCTGTAAGAGCGCCGCCATTTCATCCTCGAGTCTTCTCTTTTTCTTTTCGACTTCGAGGGCCCTTTCGGCGTCGGAGGCCGGGGACTTTCTCTTCTTTTCGGCGTCGACGTTACTTTTCGGCGCTGTTGTGCCCTTTTTTGCGGGTTTGGCGTCGACCCTTGGCTTTGGAGCCTTGTGCGATTTTCCCTCTTCGGTAACCTTTGGATTGGTCCCGTGGGGATGTTTTGATCGCGGCTGACCCTCGATCGCCTTTTTGCTCGGCGTCGGGGCTGCCTTGGGCGTTTTTGGTTCGTGGCCCTTCGGTTCTGACGGATCTTTAGGTCTTACCTTCTCCGTCTTCTTTTTCGACTCCTTCGCCTTCTTTTCGGCGTGGCTCTTTTCGGTGTCTTTTTCTAGAATTTCGACGTCCGATCTTTCGTGTGTCGATTCTGCTGGAGCTGCATGCTCCTCTTTGTCGCTAGAGAAACCCAGGACTCTCATGGCAGGTTTCTTCGTCGAGTGCAACATCGTGATGTAGTGTGCCTGTCTCTGGTTTCGTCGCGTCCTGAGTGTCTTCGGTAGGAACGCAGCATAGGCCTCACAGTCCTTGTCCTGATGATCCTTGGGCAGGCAAAGGTTGCACACGTTGTGCGGATCGAGTTGTGCGTATTTGTGGTGGCACTCTGGGCAGAATTTGAAAGGGGTCTTCTCCATGGCCCGTACCTCGCCTTTTGTGGACCGGCGTGGTCCTTTGGTGTTCAAACGGCTGCTCTGCTTCTGTCTACGACTACGGCGTCGTCTGCTCGATGTTTCCTCGATGATCCTTCGATAACGATCTTCCTTTTTAAGTTTTATCGGGAAAACGCAAACTTTCTTTGGAGCTTCCCGTCTTGCTTCCAGACCCAACGGCGGAAAAAAGAATCTGAAGATGGCCACCACGCATGTCGACCTCCAGGATACCGTCAAGGACAAAAAGACAATTCCGAACCCAACCACTAGATGGCGGAATGATGCACAGCATGTGAATCCAGAAAAGGATTCACACTGCAAAACCCACAGTTTTGCATCCATTTGATTGTGTGACTCGTGGCTATCAGCATAATTTCAGATTCCATGGGATTGACCATATTAGATTGGATCCCAGGGGGAATAACCGGGAACTTAAACTAAGACGATGTGAGGCCACTTGGATCATGAAACTGAAATCTGTGGAACATGGCCGCAATATAGATAATGAGCTACAGTACTTTCTAGGTGACCAGACTGTTGATAGTTGCCCTTTCAGTGAAATTAAGATTGTTGTTTATGCAATGACTCTTGTTTTGCCTGAAAGTTCTGTGGGGCTAGGGCTGTCCAAGATGGATAATATGTATTATGTCCTGGGATACTCTTACATGATTTCTATGAGGAGAGTTGCTGCTACTATAATTCTAATGCGTACATTCTGGGTGTTGGGATGTATGATATGCCAAACAATCACTCAGCAAGTGTTTGTACTCGTGTCCATATATGTACTGAGCAAGTGTCTTTACTTTTGTTGTTATATAGGAGTTTATAGATGTGCCACTGCATTCTTGCATTACCCTTTTAGATAATCTGATTAACCTGGGTGTCTGCTCACTCTATGCACTTGTCTACTTAAAATTCATTAGTGTTTGCTTTTAAAATTTTGCGCTCGACTCCTTTCAACTGTAATCTGCGAATAATTTCTGCGTTCAAATGGTAGTGCTGTGTGGGTACATGTTGTGTAGACGCAGCGTCCTTACTAATATTTAGAGGGCAAAGATTGTGATTTTCAACAGTGTTATTTCACTGTAATATTGTGAAATTGGGCCAATTGAAAGATAGCCGCCAGATGGGATACTAGTCATGTCATTCGGACTGGATCGCTGAAGTTGGGCTTACAGTTTAAAAGGTTTCCGATGACAATTTGATGATAAAGAGTAGATCTTGTTTTGTTAGGAATATGGATTTGGTTTACTCACCTGTGTTTATGTGGGAAATATATTCTATGTCTTATATGGCATCTGTTTAGATGAGCTTTGCGGCTTAATAGTGACTTGAGCCTCGATACGAGGTAGTCTTCAACGGGTGATTTATGGTATTAGCCAGTCAGAAAACGTAACCAGAGTTAAGGACTGCAGTATAATAGTAACAGGTGTTTTGTATATAAGGCTAGGACTACACTATAAAATGGCTGCCACAAATTTGAGTTGAGTCACGTGTCTTGATTCGAGCTGGGACTTAGGGGAAGGTTAAGATGGCGCCTATGGTGAACGCCGTTACTTGTTGCTGGGAGTACTATCTGATACGAGATGCTTTGGATCGGTCAGCACGATGTGACTAGAGCTGTTTAGCATTAAGTCTGAGGGAATACTGATGACTCTGATATATTCTTTATAAATATACTCAAACTGTGTCGAGAGGGACGCAGTACGGGGTGAGCATTATAACAGTGATAGTGATTGTTATGGTAGGACGATGAATTATTAGATCATTGACTTACACTTGGGGCCTGATAGTGGAGGGCATATTATTGTTACACTGCCTCGGTATGTTTATATATATTGTGAATTGATTTATATCAAGTGAGAGAGTGCCTTTGATTTTCCATCACGGACACAATCACTTATGATTCCAGCATGTGATGTAAAATACCACGCTCTGATAGATGCTTGAGCCAGACATTTGCAGACGTTTTTATTCATGGCTATGTGGGCAATAGCGCATAACATGTTACTGCATGCCTAAACTAACTAATAATAAAACACTTAAATATTTGCGGATGGTGCAGTGCACATAATAATTACAATGACATGCACTTCAACTGGCAACAGGCTCATTAGGCTTAGTATATTGTACGACTAGACTTATTTACAACCGCCTTTGTATGCTGGCCAATACAAGTGCTTGAAATAATCAGAAGCGTTCCTAAACCCCAGACAAGATAGCATTGTTCCCAAGGCGTTTCTATTTTATCACACTACTTGTTTGAACATTTAATTGAATAGATTTGCTTACGACATGTGTTAACAGCTTATATAGATGTTTTGACGAGCATACCAGATATTATTCTGCACAAAGAGATGGAGTGTCTATAGGCATCATGGCAATGTATTTATAAACTATGATATTCCTGAATTTTACCTACATTTCTCTAAATGGCGGTATCCCTGGCCCTATTCATTGACATTAGCCACCTAATTTCTTTAACTGGTGCTTCTGCTTGATTTGTGAACAGTTTTTAACTTTTGTTATGGGAACCTGTGTCGAAACCTTTTATTATAACCTATGCCTTTGACATAGTGCTCAATCCCCCTATTTACAGAGCGGTGCCCCTCCCCATAGCTGTCGCCAGGTTGAGGTGAGGCGACTTATCCGTACACAACGGGTAAGCTACCACTTTATTATTTTTGTTGTTGTCTTTCCAATATCCCTTGACCAAGGATGAGAACGATGCCCCACCTGGTTATTGGAACAATATGTTTGTTTGGAATTAAGAGATGGTTGCATTGTTTGATCTCTTGCGTTGTCTTATGTCATTCTACAGGTACGACCAGTAAATCGAACACACCAAACGTGGGATTACTGGTTTTGTATAGAAACAATACTATTGTTTTGTAATTGTTGTCACACTTTTTTGTCTATACACTTCTCAATCGCAGTAGCACAGAATATCCTTTTGGTCCGGACTAAAGCAGCGACACCTTATAGGGTCCTCGAGGCTGAAACATGTAGACCGTTTCACGTCCACCATACGCAGTTATTATTTTAAACTGCTGGTGCACTGTTTTTAACCCTGACACCAGGAACAAACTAATAAAGTCCATATTGCTCTTGGTAGTTAGTTTTAATATCACTCACTCACATGTTTTCAGTCTTTAAGTTCTGCACTGCACCTGTCACCCAACCCATTCAGTCTTCTCGTCTAAAGGATTTATTATATCCTAATTAGAGTAGGAATAAAAAACATCCCTGAGCTCCTCCCTCATAGTGAGGGGGTAGTAGCCCTTGGCGGGGCTAGGGTTCCCCGTCAAGAGGAGAATCCCAGATGATGAAGCATGCCACCTCGGTGGGAGATGGGATTACGTCCTAATTAAGGGATCCCCTTAAGTAGCACGTCGAGATCATCTTTGCTGTCTCTTCTTCAGACATATATCTGTGTTCTCAGACCCGAGGATTCCGTGTGTTGAATCGTTATCATATAGGGATCCAATCCTCGCTGGTCTTTAAACTCCCTAGGACCCCCCTTAACTGTGTTGTTTCATTAGGTATGGTAATACACCTAATAGCGAGAGAAATACTCCTCTTGTGCTGATCCAAAATCTGAATAACACTTTATTCAAGCACGGACTGAAAGACCCCGAACTAAACAAACCAATGGTATGGCTCAAAGGCCTTCCAAGAAAGAGTATGTTTTGGCTTAACTTGCAATTTTAAAAGTTACTGTTCTTTCCAGGGCATCCATTGCCTGTTTTGTGTGCCAAGTTTCACTGGATACTAAATGAAAATACATATTAGTCACTATAAAAAAAAGAAAATAAATAATTTAAAAAAAAATACCCTAAGACTTAAAAGAAAAACATGTTTCTTCATCAGTTTTACTAATTACACAAAGAAAAGAAATCTTAGGGAAAAACAGTGAAGGGACTTCATGTTAGTTATAACCTGGGATTCACTGTCTGTTAGGGATTCCAAGCAATTAGTGGATTATCAAAAACAAGCAACGAATGTTAATCATCTAGATATGAATTTATATAAAGGGATCACTAGTAACAGAGCTTAGAAGCATCAACATATTTGCTTCAGATACATTTGCTATCATTTCTAAAATTTGATTAACATACAACACTGTGCTTACTGAGCAGCCTTCTGAGGTAGTGATGGATGCTGAGCCGCCATGTGGGTAGCAATATTTTCTGTTGACTTAAAGGCCATTGGACAAAAAAAACACTTGTGGAAGACTTCAAAATGCTTATCTTGAATATGATCTTTCAGCATCCCCAATGTCATGAAGACAACTCCACAATGGATACACCTGCAAATAACAAATAAGAAACTTATATGGCTAAATATCAAAATGAAAATAAAGGGTAACAAAACAGAGAATCTTTTAAGCCATTTCATGCTTTAGATAAATTTGCCTGATTCTCAGCACCAAAACAGCAGTACATATCCTGAGATCAGCTCATCAAGCGACAGAGCTTGAAGGTCCACCCAACAATATAATATCTGTGATTAGAGTAAGAACACTCCAATTGCAGCTGTGGGACCACTGGACACAGGCATGAACAGATGGAGTAGCATTTGGAGCAGCTGCAACTGGAGCGAAAGGTTATATCAGTATGTTCCAAATGAGAAAATTGACATGGGTGCAGTTCTAGCCTGTCTGTTAACCTTATGAAACAAAACCTGCAATCAGATAGAAAGTGTCCAGGCTCCTCAACCCACTCGTATTTCTTCCAAAGTCAGGGAACAAATACCACATTTAGACTGCCAATACGTGTTAACACATTTGAATGCAATCAAGATACACGTCAATAATACATAGCATAAGAAACCTTTATGTTAAAATGGACATGGCCCCATTTGAAGTGGACAGCCTCTTTTTTGGAGCTATAGTGTCCGATTGTCAGGGCTCTAATCTCCCTCCTGTGCGAGCAATCACCTTTAAGTGTTGAGGCCGGTTTAAAGGGCCTGGTGGTCATCGGTGGCCTTTGGTTTGGACTCGTGAGGCTCTTTTTCTTTCTTTTTTCCCCTCAACTGCAGAAATCTTTGGTGACAGGACTTGGACTGTTTCTACTCAGTATCTTCCCTTCTGCGCCCGGGCGCGGTGTTGCTACCTGCCCCATGTGTCCCTTGTGAGTTGTTCATCTCTGGAGAGTTGCTCTATATGGTATGCCTCCTGTATATACGCCGTGGCAGAATGTGCCCACCTCAGTTTATTCCCTAAATTTTAGGGTCTTGAACTGAAACACCGCTCAGGCTCTGTAGTCCTCAAATTAAGGGTCTCTTGACAGGCAAAGGTTGCAGACTGCTTGGCTGTCTTTCTGTGCAAATTTGTGGTGGAACTTTTGGCAAAAACATAAAGGGGTATGCCCCAAACCCACTTCACATTCTCAGACCACTCAGCCATTGCCCACATACGTTCTCCAGGAGAAGAACACCATCCGGTGCTTTTTGGTGTCTTCCCTCTGTGTCCGTTGATTGTCAATGATGTTTATACTCCTCTCTGCATATTTTAGGAACATGCTATCTAAGTTATCTCACAACGAACATCACAGTGGTGCCTTGTGTAGCTGCTCATGAACCTCTGAATCTTGGTAGTTTTGCCCATAGGTATAACAGAGAAGCACTTAAAGGAAACAAGAATGTCAGGTTTTCATAAGTTTGTTTGTGCACTGATACCAGGAATATGGGTGTTTGATTTGGAAACATGCTATCATGAACATTTCAGCAGAATTGGCTAACGCCTTCGATGCCACGAGAAATGCCCTTCAGGGGCTGCAGGTAGACACTAACTCGGTAGCAACCATGACCATCCAGAAAAGAACTGCCTTGAACTTGCTAACGGTGCAGCACAGTAGAGTGTGCGCTATTAAAAAAACAAGCATTGGCAAAGCCAACAGGTATCACCTATGTGAGAGCTATTAGCAATGTGTCTTAGCCATGTTATACATCAGTGTGGTTGCTGTTCAGTATGGCTAAAAGTGGGTGGGGTAGATTGGAGAATGGTCGATTGGAGTGTGTACATTGGGGTACACGGGGGTGAGATGACATGGGCATACTGTAGTGGGTTAGGTTGGTGTAGATTGGCGTGGGGTTGATCAGAGTGTGGGAAATTGAGGAAGATAGAGATGGGGTACATTGGAGCAGATTGGGGTAGACTGGGGTGGGCTAGATTGGGGTAGGATGGGTGTGGTACATTGGAGTGGGATAGATTTAAGTGGGGTGGTTTCAGTTAGATTGGGGTGGCGCAGGTTGTATTGGATTGGTGTGTGGTAAATTGCAAGTAGATATGAGTGGGTTAGATTTGGAGGGGTTGAGTAGAATAGACTCAGTGGGGTAGACTGGAGTGGGGGGTTACACTGGGTGGGTTAGATTGTAGTGGGGTGAATTGGAGTGGGGTAGATTGGGGTAGACAGGAGTGGTTTAGATTGGGTGGTGTCGAATGGAGTGGGGCAGATTGAGATAGCTTGGGTAGGGTAGGGCTAGGAGGGCAGCAGGCAGATCGGCATAGCGAAAAAGCAGTTCTTCCAGAGCAGCAGTTCAGCAGTGGCAGTTTTTCCGCAGCACAGCAGGCCTTCTTCCTGGCAGAGTATCCACAGGTCCGCAAGTGCACTTAAGTGGTAGGGTCTGAAGTCCAGTTCTTATACCCAGTGGTGCCTTTGAAGTGGGGAAAACTTCAAAGAAGGGCCTCTGAAGTGTACAGAGGTCCTTCCTTCCTGTCCTGGCTCCAGACTCACTACAGGGGGTTAAACAGTCCTTTGTGTGGGGACAGGACACAGCCTATTTAGGTCTAAGTGTGAGGTGGTTCCCAGCCCCTCCCTCCCATTCTTTCAGGATGGCCCATTAAGTCACACCTAAGTTCCCTTTGTGTGTGGCTGTCTAGAGGGAATGCACAAAGTCCAGCTGTCACACTCCACAGACATGAATTGGAGACAGGCTGCAGGCACACATGACAGAGCAGGAAAATGGCAACTTTCTAAAAGTGGCATTTTCAAAATTGTAAAAAGAGGTTTTGTCATTACAATTTCATAGGTACTAAACATGACTGATCTACCTTTTCTCAATTAGGAATTATAGCTTATTAAATGTAATAAGGATTCCCCAAAGTTAACCTATGGCAGGGGTAGGCCACACAGTAGTGAAAAACTAATTTGGGAGTTTTTTACTACCAGTAAAACATAAAAGTACAGTGCCTACCTTTTAATTACACAGCACCCTGCGCCATGGGCTACATAGGGTCTACTCTAGGGGGTGACTTCTATGTAATAAAAGAGGAGTTTAAGGCTTGGGAAGGGGTTTTAAATACCAAGTTGACATGGCAGTGTAAATTGCACACACAGGCTCTGCAGTGGCAGGCCTGAAACATGTTTAAAGGGCTACTTAAGTGGGTGGTTAGCTGCAGGCCAACTAGTAGCATTTAATGTACAGGCCCTGGGCACATGTAGTGCACTTTACTAGGGACTTATAGGTATACTAAATATGCCAAACAGGTTTAAACCAATTATACCATGTTTTAGGGAGAGAGCACAAGCACTTTTGCACTGGTTAGCAGTGGTCAAGTGCACAGAGTCTGAATGACAACAAAAACTAAATCAGCAAAAAAGGGGAGGAGGAAGGCAAAACACTTGGGGGTGGCTCAGCGGAAAGGGCCATTTCCACCACGGGGCAACAGTAACCTGGACTTCCTTACTCAGTGATGGTGCACTGAACTAAATTCATGCACCCGTGGATTAGGAATCCAAACTTGCAGACTGGAGCACTATATCCCAGTTTATGCAACACTAGCACTAGAGATAAAGAAATGGCAGATCCTGGACTGCATCTTAAGACTGGGTTTAAGACAACACTGCAATGAGAGGAAAGGTGCCCCTCAAGTTTTTATCTGCCAGTCATATAGGTTGCTTTAATTTCAAATATGTAAAATAGGTGAGTATGTGATGTTATTCGAACTAATCCCTTCCAATATTATTTTCTGTCTGCATCATGTGCTATTCAACTTAACCCAATGTAAATTACATATTTGGAAATGTTTTCACTAACACATATAAAACAAACATACTGTATAGTACTTAAAACATTAGAAATACAAGAAAAGATAAGACAAGTACTAACCTGAATCCAACTTTGCGGGAATAATGTAGGCAATTCTCCTTGACATGAGTCTGAAAATATGCTGAACGACACAAAGCACCACATTCGGGACAACAATACGGTGATTTATGAGCATGTATTCTCTGGTGGGCTGTGTAACTGCACTTGTTGGGAAGCATCATTTGACACACTTGACAAGTCTGCAGAGGAAAAAGGCCCTAAATAAGCTTTCTTCCTTTTGAACAATAAAAATACTGGAAAAGCAAGGTACTATGGAAGGCTACAGTAGCAACAACTGTCACATTTTCATAAGTACTTTACCTATAATATTAAAATCACATGGGTTATGATTCTCAGTTCCTACTTAAGGGAAAAGCAATACATTATAAAAGTAGATAAATTTCGGCTGTGCTCGTCATCAACCCTTGCTAAAGCAGATTAGTAAGGAAACTGTTACTTACCCAGTAAGCACATGTTCGTGGCATGTAGTACTGCAAATTCACATGCTTAGCTTAGCATAATCCTGCCATCTAGTGTTGGGCTCGGATGTGTGCAAGTTGATTTTCTTCTAAGAAAGTCTTTCGAGTCACGAGGTAGTGTGACTCCTCCCTGTTGCTGGTAATGCACAAGGTCATCAACTCCATTGTGAGATTATTATTATGCCCATGTGAAAGGAGTTTGTGAGAAATAGTGGAAGTAACTGTAACAAGCACAGGCGTCCAGGGAGTAGGGTGGGCGCATGTGAATATACAGAACAACATGCCACGAACGGATGCTTACTGGGTAACATTTTTATTCAAGGCATGCGTGGCTGTAGATGCATATGCTCAGCATGGACTACTAAAGTAGTTCTACTTCATAAGTTGTGACTAGCCTGTGGGAGTTACAGCTGTTTGAAATAGTGTACATATAATTGCTTGGCCCACGTTGGCTTACTGACGGGCCAGCGCATCTACACAGTAATGTTTCGTACATTTATGGTATGTAGACCATGTAGCTGCTTTACATATGTCAGCTATAGGTATATTTCCTAATTAGGCCACTGAAGCTCCTTTTTTAAGAGTGGAGTGAGCTGGAGGAAGAACAGGTAAGGAAAATGCTACTTACCAGTATGCATCTGTTCTTGGCATGTAGAGCTGCAGATCCTCACACTGTGCATTAGATCGCCAACCGGTGTTGGGCTCAGATGCTTGCACTTTGTTGTTGTCTTCGAAGAAGTCTTTGTAGTCATGTGATAGGTGACTCCTCCTTTGGACAATAGTGCGCATGGGCATCGACTCCATCCTCAGATTGTTTTTCGCCATATTGGGGAGTGATGGAGTTAGTAGAAAAGGAAAGAGATGTCCATGTGTGTGTATCTAATTAAGATAGGACTGGAACACATACAGGTCCCGGGGAGGTGGGTGGGCGTGTGAGGATCTGCAGCTCTACATGCCAAGAACAGATGCATACTGGTAAGTAGCATTTTCCGTTCGAGGCATGTGAGCTGCAGAGCTCACACTGTGCATAGACTGTACAGCAGTATCTCCCCTAGCGGTGGTCACCTGTATGTGTTGCAGTAGTTTGAAAAAGAGTTTTAAGGACAGCTTGGCCCACTGAAGCTTGTTGCTTGGCTTGCACATCAACACAATAGTGTTTAGTGAAGGTGTGTGTTGTAGACCATGTGGCTGCCTTACATATGTCTTCTAGGGGAATGTTCCCTAAGAATGCCATGGAAGCCCCTAGTTTGCGTGTTGAGTGCGCTCTAGGGGGAACTGATAATGTGCGTTTGGCTTTTTGGTAGCAGATTTGGATACATTTAACAATCCACCTTGCAACCCCGGCTTTTGAGATGGGATTACCCTTGTGTGGTGGAGAGAAAGCTACAAACAATTGTTTGGTTTTGCGAAAAGACTTGGTTCTGTCAATGTAATACATAAGGGCTCTCTTGACATCTAGGGTGTGGAGAGCTCTTTCTGCCACGGAATCTGGGTTTTGGAAGAACACGGGTAGTTCTACCGATTGGTTAAGGTGGAAAGGCGAAATGACTTTGGGAAGGAATTTTGGGTTTGTCCTGAGAACTATTTTATTATGATGTATTTGTAAGAAGGGCTCTTGTATAGTTAAAGCCTGTATCTCACTGACTCTCCTGAGAGAAGTGATTGCAATCAGGAACGCAACTTTCCATGTAAGGAATTGAAGTTCACATTTATGTAGGGGTTCAAAAGGTAGTCCCATGAGCCTGGTAAGTACTATATTAAGATTCCACACTGGGGAAGGTGGTAATCTGGGAGGTATGATCCGCTTAAGGCCTTTCATAAAGGCTTTAATGGCGGGGACTCTAAAGAGTGATAAGTGTTGCCTGTTTTGTAAGTAAGCAGCAAGGGCTGCGAGGTGCAGACGTATGGATGAGTATGCAAGATTACATCTTTGCAAATGTAGCAAGTAGCAAATGATGTTTTGCGTGGAGGCCTGTAATGGTTGGATATGATTGTTAGTGCAGTAAATAGCAAATCTTTTCCATTTTGCTGCATAGCAGGCTCTGGTAGTTGGGCGTCTAGCCTCTTTAATAATGTTCATACAGTCTGGCGGTAGGTTAAGGTAACCGAATTCTAGGACTTCAGGAGCCAAATCGCAAGGTTCAGTTGAGATGGATCTCGGTGCCTTATCTCTCCATGGCTCTGCGTTAGCATTGATGGGGAGAGGTGTAGTCTTTGGTATGGGACTACCGATAGTTCTAGTAGTGTGGTGAACCACGGTTGGCGTGCCCATGTGGGAGCTACTAGTATCATTTTTAGAGACTGTTGTCGGAGCTTGCGTTCTACAAGTGGGATCAGTGGTAGCGGTGGAAAAGCATACACAAATCTGCCGGACCAGTTCATCCATATCGCATTGCCCTGGGACTGCGGGTGTGGAAACCTGGCGGCGAAGGTTGGGCATTTTGCGTTTTGGTGTGTGGCGAACAGATCTATGTCTGGCTGGCCCCACATCTGGAAAAAAGGTAGAAGAACTTGTGGATGTAGTTCCCACTCGTGAATCTGTTGTATCTGTCGACTTAACAGATCGGCAATCTGATTGTGAACCCCTGGTAGGTGTTCTGCTAGAAGGTATATGTTTTGTGGAATGGCCCACCTCCAAATGTCCTGTGCCAGTTGGGACAGTTGTGGAGAGTGTGTCCCCCCTGTTTTTGTATATAGTACATGGCTGTGATGTTGTCTGTTCGGATCAGGACAGCCTTGTTCTGTACGTGGAGTTGAAAAGATTTGAGAGCTAGGAATATAGCTAGTAACTCTAGGTGGTTGATGTGGAGCAGCTTCTGTTGAGTGGTCCACTTGCCTTGTGTTGTATGATCTAACAGGTGTGCTCCCCATCCTGTGAGTGATGCGTCCGTGGTTAGTACTATTTGTGGAACCGGCTCTAGGAACGGCCGCCCTTTGGACAAATTTTTGGTGTTCCACCACTGCAGAGAGCGATGTGTGCGGCTGTCCACCAACACCAGATCTGTAAGATGTCCGTGAGCCTGGTTCCATTGGCGCGCTAGGCACTCCTGTAGAGGACGCATTTGAAGTTTGGCATAAGGGACGATGAAAATGCAAGATGCCATCATGCCGATTAGCTGCATAAACACTCTGGCTGGGAGAGAGTGTTGTATTTGAAACCTGGGGATAAGGGTTTGTATACTGGCTATCCTGGCTGGGCTGGGGTAAGCTAGAGCAGTGGAAGTGTTTATTGTGGCTCCCAGATATTGAAGTATATGGGAGGACTGAAGGTGCGACTTGGTGTAGTTTACTGTGAACCCCAAGTTGTGTAATGTTTGTATTGTTTGGTGAGTGTGTTGGACACACTGGTTGAATGATCTGGCTTTGATGAGCCAGTCGTCCAGGTATGGGAAGACATGTATTTGTTGTCTTCGTAGGTGCGCTGCTACTACTGCAAGGCATTTGGTAAACACTCTTGGAGCAGTGGTGACTCCGAATGGAAGTACTTTGAACTGGTAGTGCTGTCCATGGAGTACGAACCTTAGATACTTCCTGTGAGCAGGATGTATGGGAATGTGGAAATAGGCGTCCTTGAGGTCTAATGTGGCAAGGAAGTCTTGTTGTTGTAGTAAGGGAAGCACTTGCTGGAGAGTGATCATGTGAAAATGATCTGAATGTATATACTGATTGAGGGATCTGAGGTCTAAAATAGGCCTTAGAGTGCCATCCTTTTTGGGGATTAGGAAATACAGGGAGTAAACCCCTGTGCCCTGCTGTAGTAGAGGATCTGGCTCTATGGCGTGCTTTTGAAGCAGGGAAAGTACCTCTTGCTGTAAAAGCGTAAGATGGTCTGCGGACATTGGACGCTGCTTGGGTGGTATGTTGGGGGGTAGCTGTTAGTTCCAGGCAGTAGCCATGTTGGATAATTTGTCTTACCCACCTGTCTGTTGTAATGGAGTTCCAGACAGGTAGGAACTGTGATAGCCGTCCCCCGACAGGGTTGGTGTGGTCGGGGGGAAGTGGAGGGAAGTCACTGTTTAGGAGTGGTGGAGGTACGGGTGTTATTACCTTGACCTCTGCCCTTAGTGTTGTTGTCTCTGTAACCGCCTCTAAAGTATCTTCTATTGGGAGAGGTTTGGGTGGTGCTTTTATATGAAGAGGAATTGTCTGTGGTGTTCCTAGAGCCCCCTCTGTAGAAGGAGCGGCGAAAGGAGCCACGTTGTTGTGGGGACTGCAATGCTCCCATTGACTTGGCAGTGTCAGTGTCCTTTTTCATTTTTTCCAGTTCTGTGTCAACAGCAGGACCAAAGAGTTGGTTTTGGTTAAATGGCTGATTTAAGATGGTAGTTTGGACTTCTGGCTTAAAACCTGAAATACGGAGCCAGGCGTGACGTCTGATGAGTACGCTAGTGTTGACGGACCTAGCGGCGGTGTCGGCTGCATCCAGGGCGCACTTAATGGAGGCATTTGAAATAAGTTTGCCCTCCTGAATGAGGTCATTGGCCTGTGTCTTGTACTGATCAGGTAGGTGCTGCAATAGGGTCTCTAGCTGATCATAGTGGGCCCTATCGTACCTAGCTAGTAGTGCCTGGGTGTTAGCTATGCGCCAGATGTTGGTGGCCTGCGCAGCTACACGTTTGCCAGATGAATCCAATAATTTTGACTCTTTGTCAGGGGGCGGAGCATCCCCTGAAGTTTGGGAATTAGCTCGTTTACGAGCATTAGAGACGACCAGGGAGTCAAGAGGGATCGGACCTTTGATATAGGCAGGTCTATACTTTTTATCTATTCTAGGGTTAAGGATCCTGGCCCTTACAGGGTTGTTGAATATTTCAGGGGCATGTTGAATGACACCTTTGATCATGGGTAAAGTTTGAACAGTTTTTTGAGACTGTTCAAAGGTGTCTAGAAGGAAATCTTCCTCTGGTTGGTTGGTGTTTATATGCACCCCGTGAAAGACAGCAGCCCTTTGGATAAGTTGTCCAAAACCAATGTGATCATCTGGTGGAGATGGTTTTGTGGGATAAGGTGGAGGGCTGGGGAGGTCTGTAGGATCTAGCGGGTCGTTGTAACCCCAGTCGTCCTGTGGTGGGTTATCTGGGTCTAGAAGTAGATTATCAGGGTCATCACCATACCCCATGTCGTCCTGATATTCATGTGGTGGAGAAGTTACAGGCTGAGGCGGTGTAACAGGGATGTGGAGAGGAGGGGTGTTAGATAGAGGTATAGGAGAAGAAGGAGGCATAGGGGAAGTAGAAGAGTCCTTCTTGTTTGGAGGGACAGGCTTGTGGCGTGGCACAGAGGAGATATGTCCAGTGTTAGGATTAATATGTATTTTCTGTTGATTAGGATCGATGGGATCCGGTCGAAACAGTTCCTCCTCCTGAATATTTGGCTTCGGCGACGACTTTTCGGTTCCGAGCGCGGTGATGGCTTTTTTGGATGTTCTTTTGTCTTAGAAGGCGTAGGGGAGTCCTTCGGCTTAGCTATCGGCTCGAACAGCTTCGGTTTAGGGGCTGTGTCGTGGAGCCTGGGTTTCGGCGCCGAGTGATCCGCATGCTTGGAGGCGGATTTTGGGACCGAACCGGATTTGGGCGCCGGGTGTTCTTTCGGTTTCGGCACCGAAGGTGCCTGTGGAACGGACACGTGTGGTTTGGTCGGTGCCGAGGAGCCGGAAGGCTTTATTTTCTTCTTCGGCGCCGAGCCGGAAGGCGGGGCGTCCGAAGCACGTTTACGGTCGCGACTGGGGCCCGCAGGCGAAGTGTTGACCGGTGCCTTCGTTTTTGCAGGTGGGGTTGGGGCAGGGGCGGTAGTACTCACTCGTTGCCCTGGAGTGATGGAACCGTCTGAGTCCTCTGCCTCCGAGATGATAGTGAGGTCTTCGGAATCTTCCTCCGGAACATCGGGACCCTCATCGAAGATATTGACGGGTTCCGGAGCGGACCGTTGCGCCATGATGTGCCTTCGGGCTCGACAATCGCGAATGGTCTTTTTGGAGCGGAAGGAAGCGCAGGCTGGACAGGTGGCCTCGTTATGGTCAGGTGAGAGGCACAGGTTACAGACCTCGTGGTGGTCACTGTGAGGGAACTTTGCTCCACACTGGGGGCATTTCCGGAAGGGCGTCCTTTCCATGGGCAGTAGGCCTTACGGCGTCGATGGGCCCAACGGCCCGCGTCGACGGCTGGAAAGGAGATCGAGGAAGGGACGTCGAGATGTTGATATCAAGTCGTGAAAAACGCTGAAAATGAAGTTTCGAACCGGAGGGTCGAAGTTGCATCCGAACCCGATGGCGGAAAAAAACAATCTGAGGATGGAGTCGATGCCCATGCGCACTATTGTCCATAGGAGGAGTCACCTATCACATGACTACAAAGACTTCTTCGAAGACAACAACAAAGTGCAAGCATCCGAGCCCAACACCAGATGGCGAACTAATGTACAGTGTGAGCTCTGCAGCTCACATGCCTCGAACAGTTATTTTAGCTTTAGCATAGCCTGTTTGGATGCACTTAACAATCCATCATGCAATGCCTGCTTTAGAAATGGCTCTTTCTTTGTGAGATTTTGAGAAAACAACAAATAGTTGTTGTGCCTTCCTAAATGATTTAGTCCTGTCACTGTAAGACACAAGAGCTTGTTTTACGTCAAATGTATGTGAAGCCTTTTCTGCAACTGAGTCAGGGTGGGGAAAAAAAGACTGGAAGTTCAATAGACTGATTAAAGGAGGAATTGTGAGACCACCTTTGGAATAAATTTGGGGTTGGTGCGAAGTGCAACCCTGTCCCTATGTATTTGGAAGACAGGTTCTTCTAAAGTTAGTGACTGAAGCTCACTGACACGTCTAAGCGAAGTGATAGTGACCAGGAATGTTACCTTTCAGGATAAAAACTGGAGGGGGAAGGAGTGGAGGGGCTCAAATGGAGGGTCCATTAACCATGTTAATACAATGTTGAGATTCCATGTTCAAGCAGGGTGGCACCTTAGGAGGAATGACTAGTTTAAGACCTTCCAGGAAGGCTTTGATGATTAAAATTCTGAATAGGGAAGTGTGTTGTCTATTTTCTAGGTATGCGGCTATCGCAGCTGGTGTAGCTTTATAGATGTAAAGCAGTGGTTCCCAAACTTTTGACTCCTGAGGACCCCCACTGAATCACTACTGGAGGCCGGGGACCCCCAAGCAATTTTTACAATTTAAATTTCAAATAATTAAAACAGTAATTCGCAAAAATACACAAACAAGTACACACCAAACAAATATTTGCATTACTAAAGCTTTTATTTTATATTGAAAAATATGCAAAAATCAAAACATTTTAATGGGAAGGATGGTGCTGCATCTCGGCGACTAACTTTTCAATGTTTGGTTTTATTTCGGAAAGTTGAATCCTTAGGTCAGATTCTACATTTTGCAAGCGATTTCTGTTCTTATTTTTAAGGTACATAAGATTTGAGAAAGCCTTCTCACATAAATATGTGGTGGGGAAAGGAAGTAAAACCTTAAGTGCCTTGTACGATAATTCAGGATAATCTGTTCGTACTTGCAGCCAAAAATTTGTCAGACTCAGAGACTTTTCCTTGAATTGAAGTTTAAGTGCACTATCTGTAGAGATTTCAATCAAACAGTTTTCTTCAGATGCTGTCAGCCCCATTAAATTGTCAATATCTACATGAAAAGGATCTTTAATCCAGTTTTTGCTTTCATCCGGAAGTGGAAAGTACTGACGAAAACTACACCGCATATCTTGGAGATGCTGGATTAAAATTTCTAAGACTTTGTTCGATAATTCATCATCAGCAGATTCCAAGAATGTCTTCAGGTTCTGAAAAGAATCAAAATGTCTTTGTTTTAAGCGACAAGCCCATAAGTCGAACTTTTTTTTATCATTGCCTCAATCTTGTCTTCAACATTAAAAATTGTGATACCTACTCCTTGCATACTCAAATTGAGTGCATTTAAATGGGTGAAGATGTCTGCCATATATGCCCGCATAGATAACCAAGTATAGTCATGTAAGCGCTCATCAAGTGCAAATGGAGATTCCAGTTCAGTGACAAAAACTCTAATTTCATCTCTTAATTCAAAAAGCCGAGACAAAACTCTACCACGTGACAGCCATCGGACTTCTGTATGCAGCAAAAGCTGATGATGATCACTATCGATGGACTGACAGAGCTGTTCAAAAAGCCTTGAATTTAGTGACCTAGCTTTGATAAAATTTACAATTTTGACTGACTCATTCAAGACCTTTTTAATTCCTCTGGTATCTTCTTAGTGGCTAATGCTTCTCGATGAATGCAACAATGATGCCATACAACTGAAGGGTTAATTTCCCTTATTCGTGCTACAAGTCCAGTTAGTCTCCCAGACATGGCACGTGCCCCATCTGTGCTGATTCCTATGCATTTGGACCACTGAATTCCATTTGATGTCAGAAAGTCATTGAAACTGCTGAAGACCTCTTCAGCAGTGGTATGTATCAAATAGCGGCATCAAAAATGTTCCCCTCAAAATCGTATCTAACGTATCACAGAAGATGAGATTTATTTGCTATGTCCGTACTTTCATCTACTTGTAGGCTATAATGCAGACTTTTACAAATTCTTTCGATTAACTGTTCCTTTATGTTGTCTGAAATTTTGTCAATTCGCTTTTTTACAGTGTTAGATAATGGCACCAAATTTTAATCTTTTGCTGCTTTTTCTCCAACCATTGCTGTCACCATGGCTTTAGCAGCAGGTACTATTAGTTCTTCAGCAATTGTATGAGGTTTTCCAGCTTTTGCTATGAGCATGGACACTTCATATGAAGCTTTCAGAGCATTTTCATTAACAGATCCTGTTGCAGTTTTCTTAATAATTTTTCTACTTTTTAGGAGCTCTTGCTCTTTATTCTTGAAGAATTCTATGGATTTAGTCGCATGTTCTTTATGCTTAGTTTCCAAGTGTCTTTGTAATTTAGAAGGTTTCATGGCCTCATTTGACAAATTTTCATAGCATAGCACGCATTGTGGTTGCTGTTCATGTTCTGAACATGTGAAACCCAATGATAAATATTCACCATCGTACTTGCGAAGCTTACTTTTCTTTTCACTTAACTCCCTTTGTTTTGAGCATGATGGCCCATCATTGATGTCTTCAGTGGATGTTCGCTTAAGGTTAAGCCAGCGATCCATCGTCGTTATGTTTTTTAGGATACCCACAGCTGACAAGTCTATTGAACCACATTCGGTTATGGAATCATTTTCTAGCAAAGCTATTTGGTAAAGCACGTAGTAGACCTTCACTACTTTACCTACTACAGGCTGCCCTCGTCAGATGTTTCCAGACTACATATGCTTTGACGTTGAGAGATGAAGCAGCGCCTGTAAGAAGATTTTAACACTGTATGAGCACTGCTTTCGAGGAAAAGACAGAGGACACTAGCAAATCATATGCATGGATATGGCAATTTTATCTATGCGGCTTCTAGATAATTCCATTTGCTCAGTTTAATTAAACATAGCTCATTCATTGTGGAAGCAGTCCATTGTTGATTGCACAGAGAGGTTCGCACGATAGTATGGGAAAATATGAGCAGGGTTGGAGTGAAGCGAGAACACTTCAGAAAGTCATTTTGTCTGCTACACACTGGCCGTAACAGTGTTGAGGTTGAGATTAAATTCAAACCAGGATGTCACAGACGTTTCCTATGTGGCTTGCTGGCAGCCATGGCACATGGCATGAGCAGCTGATGTGACACCGAGAATAGTTAAATTAAATGCATACAAATACATGCCAACATTTTAGAAGAGGAAAGTGGGTTATTTAAAAAAATATACTTGGGAGAAAGCATTTCCTCCATTTACATCAATTGAAGAAGAGGCAATTTCAGGCGGGAGACACCCTGAATCAGGTCTATTGGAATGTATGGATACAGTGGTGTATTTAGCAGTACAAGGCTTCTGCTCTCAGCCATAACAAACACAAGGAGATGATGGACGGAGTGCTGAAACTTTTCAGACACTCCCCCCCCCCCCCCAGTCACAGATCTGGGTTGAATCCATCATCTTTCTTTAGCTCACTTCGCCACCCCAGTTTGGACTCATTTGCATATGACTGGGTCCAAACTGGAATGGCATGGTGAGCAAAAAAACGATGGATTTAGGCCCAGATCTCTGTACTGGGGTGAATGTATGACATTGTTCTGCATTCTGTCCATCGATTGTTGTTTTGCGCTGTTCTCTTTCACTTCCATGAGGCTGATAACAAATAAAAAGGAAACACTTTTTAAATGCGTGCACACGCTTTTAACGTATGCATATTTAATCAAGGCAGGGTTGTGTTTCCTGCGGGGGATAAGTACTCAGTTTATGATGTGACATTGTGATGACAATCACGCTGCACCTGCTTCGGGTAAATACAGTTTTCAGAATGAGGATTACATCATTACACGCATTGATTGCATAATGTGCCATGAATAAACCATTTAAAAACCATTTTAAGATAAACCATTTTAAAATAAACCATTTTAAAATAAATGCAATAATTTGGACTACACTTGCAGCCACACTTTTCCTGAAACCAACCCTGATGGCGGGAATAAACCATAATGTCACTGCCACCAGCACACAAGCTGATCACTCGTCACACAAGAGAAGAATCATAAAAAGGCTGCTGCTAATTCATAGCTGCCAAGGTTTCAGATTGCTATGTGTGACATTGTCATAAATACAGTGTAATTATGAGTGACATTTCAGCGACTATGAGTGACACTTGCTCACGAGCAAAATAAAGCAATGAAGAGGAGGGAAACAAATATCAGAAATTACACCAATTTGAGCAACAAGACAGGCTAAGTTAACTGCTTCAAAGCATAATAAACAATTGTTAAACAACTCATTTATCAGACTGTACCCAAAATTGTGGAAAATAGATCAAGCAGTCTGGAAGACGTTCATAATTTATTATAATCAGATGAGTGACTCGCAGACTCACTCGATTGATGCTGACCACATGAGCTGTAAGCAGGGCTGCATTAGAAAGCGGAGCGTGGGAGGCACTCTTTCACAGCTAGGCTGATAGCATAGTCTCACTGACCTGACACTTTCAGAACACTTTCTTTTGAGGAAGGCGACGAGCCAGCTCTGCGGTAAAGATTATGCTCAGGCCTGATGGCACACACGCTGTGATGCATTTTTGGATTAGGATTTGCACATTTACTATTATTTCACAAAAAGGTACTGGCACAGGCCTTTACTTTCACCCACCTCTAGACCACATTAATTGCCAAGTTTTTTCTGTCACGTTTTACTTTTCCAGCCAGAATAGCGTTTTAACCAAATGCATATTACATTTTCGTGCTAGTCATTTCACTTGTAACACTGAAAACTGAGCTGCCCTGCGCCTGCAGATTTACTGGGTCTCAAATTATCAGATCATGATAATACCTCTTTTCTAAGCTGGTGTGGGATCCTTTTTTCACTTTATCACTCTTAACGTTCTACAAAAGGAGTGCACGAATATGCCAACAACATTAAAGTAAACAGACTGAGAGCAGCAGCACAATAGCAGTCGGTACACATTGCACAGATACTGACGGAACAAGCAGACAAGTCATAAAGAGCAAATAGGTACAACACAAGTATAGGCATCATTTTGGTCAAATTATCAGATCATGATCATCTCTGCAGTGCGGTGCGCTCCGCGCAGTGACAAGTTACAACATGAGAGCGGACTGAGAGGGGCATCTGAGGAAAGCGAGTAACCCCGGTCCCACGGTGTCCTAATTCCCCTGGCCTACGCTTGTATAGCTGTAAATTAAATTTTAAAACACTCACGTGCTCATCGGGTGAAGTGCCCTCCTGCTGGCCCGAGGTGCCGGAATGCTGTTTAGCCTTGAAACGAGAGGCACAGCAGTACTCTGTATGGCATGCAGGGCAGAAAGTGGAGACAGGACATTGGGCGGCAAAATGCTCTGGGGCTGGCCGCAAACGCGAGGGAACACGCACTGCCGTACGAGCGCCCGTGCGACTAGAAAATAAGCCAATCACCCTTCAGCTTGCACCTAAAGCTGAAATGGTAATTGGCCCGATTTTGTTGTGGTCCCGCCGCCCCTGCGCTGTCATTCACAGGGCTTGTAGCGCATGGGCGTTTCAGTATTTATGACGGAAGGCACTCCAGTCCGGCGGACCCCCTGGGAATGTGTCACGGACCCCTGGGGGTCCGCGGACCACAGTTTGGGAAACGCTGATGTAAAGGATAAACCGGAGGGTGCAAATGAAATAAGTAGCAGACTATGTCTTGTACCTTGGCTGCTAAGGGATCAATGTGTTTGGAATGACACTAGTGAACACATTTTAGTGGCGTAACAGGCCCAGGAGGTGGGCTTGCATGCCTCTTTAAGAATGTCCATATATTGTTGTGGGAGATTGAGGTAACTAAATTCTAGGACTTCAGGAGCCAGATCCAAGATTGTCCGATTCCTCCATGGTTCAGCGTGAGAAGGTCCTGTCTGGTCGGAAGTGCTTCGCGGGCAACTACTGACAGTTCGAGGACTGTGGTGAACCATGGCTGTCATGCCCATGTGGGAGCCACCAGGATGACAGTGAGAGATGTCTGCCGAAGTTTGTGAACCACAAACGGAAGGAGTGGGAGAGGTGGAAAAGCGTAAGCAAATATCCCTGACAAACTCATCCATAGTGCGTTGCCCTTGGACTGTGGGTGTGGAAACCTGGAAGCGAAGTTTGGGCATGTGGCATTTTCTGCTGTGGTGATAAGGTCTATTTGTGGTTGTCCCAATGCTGGAAATATTGGAGGAGGACTTGTGGTAGAGTTTTCACTCGCTGACTTGTTGGTGCCTCCTGCTGAGGGGATCTGTAAAGCTGTTGTCCACTCCCGGTAAGGTACTCCACTAACAGGTGAATGTTGTATCGGAGAGCCCATCTCCAAATGGTCTGGGTCAAATAAGAAAGCTGAGAGGACTTGGTGCCCCTTGCTTTTGGAGATAATACATTGCTGTCATGTTGTCTGTCTTGATGAGGACTACCTTACCAATTAGGTGAGGAAGGAAGGCTTTCAGCACTAGGTAAACAGGTAGTGCCTCTAGGTGATTTATGAGGAGAGGTCTCTGATTGGGTGCCCAGTGATCCTGGACAATGAGATCTTGGGAATTAACTCCCCGGCCCGTAAGGGACGCGTCCGTTGCTTTGGTTCTCTTTGGAATAGGGTCTAAGAAAGGCCGTTATTTTAAGAGGTTGTTGGTGTTCCACCATTGCAGAGAGTGCCAAGCTTGACGGTCGACCAACAGTAGGTCTTCCCACTTTCTCTGCACTTGAGTCTATTGGTGTGCTAAGCACTCCTGCAACTGACACATGTTTAGTCTGGCATGAGGTACTATGTCTATGCATGAAGTCATCATACCGAGAAGAGGCATGACTGTCCTCACTGTTGACCTGGCTGAAATTGGTGAATGAGTGCCTGGAATGATTGTATCCTGGCAGTATTCAGGTAAGCTATTCCTAGTTCTGAGTAGAGTACTGCTTCTAGGTAAGGTTGGATTTTAAGGGGTTGGAGGTGGGATTTTAAGGCATAGATAGTAAACCCGAGTATATGCTGACCTGGGTGTGTTGGTGACACTTTAAGATGAGTAGTGCTCTTGATAAGCCAATAGTCCAAATATGGAAAGACATGTTTGCTTTGTCTGAGCAGATAAGCAGCCACGACCGCTAGACATTTGTGAAGCCTCTAGGCCCGGTAGTGACCCCGAGGGGTAGTACTTTGAGCTGACAGGTGTTTTGTGATTGGGGGGAATGAGTTGCCAAGTCAGGGTTTGCTGGTTGTGGCGAATGGTTTGGCAAATCCGCTTTTGCATCTGGAGTAGTTACCCCTATATGAGCCTCAGTAGTAGCCTCCAGGCAAGGTATTTTGAGCTTGTGGCCACTGTTATGAGGTGAAGGTTTCAGGAGAGGTGTTCTAATACCCTCCACAGAACAATGAGTGTTGCAGGGATTCTGCACAAACACATAACTAAGCAGAGGATTATAGGACCTTGGTGTATAGGGGACTGAGTCTTCCTACCACCTTAGTACCCACGAGCCCAGGACCGACTAGCTATAGTGTCTCACTTGCTCTCCTACTCACTCACAGAGAAATAAAAGATTAGACACCCCAGAACACAACACTCCCAGATTTCTCAGAAAAAGCGGTAGCAAGACACACCCTTTCGCTCGCACTCTTGTACTTGTCCACAATAAGGTCTGACAGACAGAAAATAGATTAAAATGTTTATTTTAACTAACGTGCCCCAACATGCAATATACTTGCCACAACACGCAGGAAAATGCATAGTACCAATACAGTCAGCATAGCAGCTAGTCCATAAATCATGAAGGGAGCGGTCATCATGAAGTCAATAGAGCCTAACCTCCCTCCCGTTGCTACAAAGCAGTATTTTTTATATCTGAGAAGATCTCTGGGCTTGGTCAGCAGACCCCATAACTTAGCCTATAGATGGTAGATCTACATCCTAGGTGCTGTATCGCTCTTCTCCCCGGAAAGATCCCTCTCCAAGTGTGTGCTACCTATTTGTGTATTCTAATAAGACCAACCAAAGTACGTAGTCCAAACAACAGCTGCATCGGTATGTTTTGTCTAAGGGCTAAGGCCTGGCCAGAACAAAATAACAAAGGGCATTGTTGTTCGACCTTGCTCACAATGTTCAGTCAAAATCCCAGGAACTTGCAGAGTGAACACAGCGATGAGTTCTCATGTGAAAACAGCCATAGAAATTATTGCAAAAATAAAGTTGTGTTGTAACGTGCGTAACGCAGCAGGCAAGCTGCAGCATGCACATGGTAACTTAGAGAAAACGACAATGTCCCCATGGGCTATGTGACATGAGCAGCGAAAAGAGCCACGGTGAGAAGTAGTCTGTAGCACTCCCATGGCTTTGGCTGCCTCATTATCTTTTAAAATTTTCTCTAGGAGGGTATCTACCAGAGGGTCGAAAAGATGTTCTCCATCGAGTGAGAGGGCCAGGTGATTTTGCTGTACCTTGGGCTTAAACCCTGAGTTCCGAAGCCAGGCATGTCTGCAAAGTAATACACCAGAGTTTACTCATCTTACTGCAGTTTCAGCAGCATCGAGGGGACTATGTATAGTGTTAGGTATTAACTTACTCTCAGAGGCTATTTGATGGGCTCGGTTTTTTGTGCTCTTCTGAGAGGTATTGGAGAAGTACCTCCATGTAGTCCCAGTCGGCTCTATCATATAACAAAGTTTCTGATACGCTAGTGATTGGCGGATTGTCCGGCCACACTCTTCCTAGCTGCATCAATCTTTTTACTTTCCTTATCTTGTGGAGGGGCTTCACCAGACGTTTGGGAATTTGCTCTTTTATGTGCAGTTGCCACTACTAAATAGTCTGGTGGAAGTTGACCTTTAGTATATATTGGGTCATCTAGGAACGCTTTACACTTCTCATCTACTCTTGGCGTTATGACCCTAGATCGCAACAGGTCAT
Source organism: Calotriton arnoldi (assembly GCA_963921515.1). NCBI lineage: Eukaryota > Metazoa > Chordata > Amphibia > Caudata > Salamandridae > Calotriton > Calotriton arnoldi. The sequence goes on from CAWUFW010000038.1 coordinate 4,075,951, forward strand.
TAAATATGTCAGAGGAGTGACGGAGCATCCCTTTAAGCATAGGTAAATATTGTGTAGAACACTGTGTGGAGGAGTGCGTTTCAAATAAGAAGTCATCCTCTAGGTGCTCTGTATGGATTTGCACCTTATGAAAGGTAGCAGCCCTACCCATTAAGTAATGGTAAGTAGTGGTGTCAACTGGTGGTGATGGTTTTGCTGGGTACAGATCAGGTTCTGGATTATCTGCTGGATCCCGGTCATACGTATCCCATGGGTCATCTTGTGGTGGGATATCAAAAGTGTCCCCATCATCTCTACCTCCTATGAAAGAATGTATTGACCCCTCTGGTGAATATGGTGCAAGGACAACTGGGGAAGCAGGTGGTGAGTCTGATTGATGTGCCACTGGTATAGGTGGTGGGCTTATGCATAGAGGACTTGTGACCTTGTCTGTTTTCTTTCTCTGCTTTGGCAGAGGTGAAAAGTCTAGCCTCTTCAAATGTAAGATGTCTTTTGGAGGGTTGGGCACCAGTGTGTGGAGGGCGCGATAATTTCCGACCTGTATCTAGATGGATCATGATATGCTTTTGCCGAGTGTCTATTTCCTACTGCAGTCTCTGAAGCAGGGGTTAGACGGAACCTGACCGATGGGAAGTTTTGCTAAACGCTGACATTCTCGGCAAAAACGCAGATGTTTTCGGCTCAGATGGGGTAGGTTTCAGTGCTGGCAGCGGTCTGTGGTTTGATGCTGAAGTTTGTGGCCATCCTACCATCGACTCCGAAGCAGAAGTGGTCCGCTCAGAAGCATGGGACTTCGATGGCTTCTTTGGCACCAAGCTAGGCCTGGGTGTGTCCTAAGAATACAGTTGATGCCGACCATGGCCCGAAATCAGTGGTGGCCCAGCAATCTATTTAGGTCGGTCTTGACCTGGAGGTCGACCTTTTGTAGTGGTGTGCTACGGTCAATGCCGATGTGGTGGGGGCACAGTACTCACAGCTGGTTGAACACGAGGTAGACCTTGCATCTAAATTTCGGAGACAAAGCTATTGTCAGTGAAGAAGGCCCCTTCATCCGCAGCCGAAGCCTTTGTGCGTATTGTACTGATGGGAGTTAAACACACATTTGGCCAGAGTAGATCGCATCATTTTGGAATACGCCGAAGCTGACTATAAGTTTAACTTTAAAAAATCTAATATAGCATTTCTGAGTGTCCTATTTTTTGGATAGGAACTTACACATGAGAACGGAGCTCTGCTACAGCCTCCAAACACTAAGGAAACAGCAATCCTTGTTAGGCTTTCTTAATTTTGGCAGAACGTGCATACCTGATTATGCACAATGCATTAAATCATTGTATGAATTGATTCATCCTGATTTTTCAATTTCTCATTGGACATCAGAATATACAGACATACTCAGATCATTTCAATCTGACTTGCTTGAAACGAGTCACTTACATACAAGTGTTAATACAACAAACCTGGTCATCCGTGTAATTGCGGGTGCCATAGGTTTTACCTATGTCACCTTTAATGAAGGTGAAACAGTGCCCATTGCATATAAATCACATTGTGCGGAAATGCGTTTGGCATCCACTGAAAAAATACTGATTGCCGTGCAAATGGCTATACTTAAAGAGTGGACACTTGCACAAGAGAAACACATTATTGTCATTACTCCCATTCCTGCCTTATAGGCTGTCAGAAAAGTCAGCGTTCCGAACGCTAAAGCCCTCCATACTAGATGGATACAGTGGGCAACATCTTTAACAGCTGTTGATGTAGACTTTGTCTTTGACCCGTCTTTACAGACACAAGATTTTCTTCAATATGAGCATGTTTATCCCATGCCCAGCTATATTTTGGCTCTTGAGCAGTATTAATATGTTGTTTATACTGATGGTTCAGCACAACCCGCTATGGGTACTATGCACCAATATTCAGCAGCATGTGCCACTGTTCTTGGTGTGATGTTGGAAGGAAAATTCCAACCACAAACAATTCGCACAGAGTCTTTTGGGGACTGCATAATGCAGTTAGATGAACTGAAAGCGTTGTTACTTGTGCTGGAATATAGGGATCCTGGATTCCCCACACTTATAGTGTGTGATTCGTATTATTGTGTCCAGTCTTTTGGCGACAATTTGCATTACAGAATGGATTCAAAGACTCTAAAGTCAACACAAAGCATAAAACACTTTTGGTGAAGGCGGCAGACCTTAAAGATAGGTTGCCAATGACTCATGTTATTCGTACATTGGGTCATCAATGTGTGGGAACATGCGCTGCAGGGAATTCTTTGGCAGATGAAGCGGCCAAATCTGCAGTTACGATTGCAACAGTTGCTGTGGTACTTTTTCTCAGATGAGAGTAAACCACAATATCTTGATTGTTGTTAATGCTACACACAATGGCACCCATTTGCCTAGAGGTTTTCCATCAAAATACACATATCATCTAAGTGACCAAAACTTGAACCTTGTAGCAATTCAAGGGGTTGGTGATTGTTTGATGCCCAAGCAGGACCAAAGGCTAGCCTTAGTGATAGCTGCGCATGAAGGTGTTGCTTCTGCACATGCAGGTGTGGTGGCCACAATTTTGTTGCTACAACGTTTTTGGTGGCATGGCTTATACAAACAGGCCAAGGAATATGTTCTTATTTGTGACATTTGTCAACAAATTAAATCCTCCACCGTGGCTCATCCACAACATACACACCGGTTGATTTCCAGCAAACCTTTCGGCTGCATTTATCTGGACCACTGTGGTCCTCATAATTCGTATGGAAAGTTTAAATTTATCCTACTTGCTGTTGATTCTTGCTCCAGGCTCCTCTGGGTGTGGCCACAACATTCGGCTGACGCTCGAATTGTTAAAAAAGATCTGCAAGTACATTCCACCTGGACCAGGGCCTGGATTTCACTGCGAAAGCATATAGGGATTCTATGGATTCCCTGGGTGTAGAGATCCATTATTCTTCTCCATATCGGCCCGAGGGCAATTCTGTTGTGGAGAGGATAAACCATGACCTAAAGTAGCCCTTAACAGCTAGACTATTAGGCACAGGACGTAGTTGGATCCACCACCAATATGAGGTACAAAAAGCACTCAACAATCTCCCTAAACGGCCTCTGGGTGGCCGGACCATAAGGAGGTCCTATTTGGCATTAAAATGTATGTTCTAGACTTTGATGGTCCAGACACTGTGGCGGCAGCCACTACCTTTGACGTAAACGATCGTTGTGCTATCTTACAGAACTTATAAAACTTCTGTGACGGACAATCCAATGAGCAGTTGAAGACGTCGGACTCTGTAGTAATCAAGGAGCAGCCAGCACCTTCCCTATGAATTCCACAAGTTGGGGATCTCGTTCGACTAAGGATTGTGGTAAAGAAGGAATTTGGTCCATCATACCGAGCACCGGTGCCGGTCCTTGGCATTCAAAGTACAAGAATTGTAATAGTGCCACCGATTGCTGGTTCTAAAGACAATCGTTTTGTCTCTATTCATCATATCAAATTACATCATGTGGCCGATTCTAAACAGTAGGTCACGAGGAGTACTTGGGAGCGCCACAATTCCTTTTGCTACCATACAGGAAATTCCACTGCAGCTTGTGAGCACCATCAAAGCTGTTTCTCACCAGCTGGGGGCGGTGGACAATGCACTTCAGTTGATTCCCAATACTGCTATAAATTCCAGCTATACGACTGAAGTGTGTAAAGTACTTATTACTGCGTCTTCTGCAGCTGATGTAGTTTCTACAGAGCCACCCCTCGTGGACTTTACCAGTTCTCTTACTGAACATGTAGTTCCTGTTTTTCAACAAACTGCTTCTGGTTATTATGTGGGAACAGATGACTTTTCATCAGACTCTTCTGACATTTCTTCCATTCTACACACCTGCCAGGTCAGTTCCTCCCTGGACCAGAAACAAGCATTCTGGGACTAGTTTCAGGGTTTCACCCAATATCATCCAGGCTAACTTTAATCCAGTGGCACATTCATCACTACCCGGGACAGGTTTCTATTTTTCAAATAACTAGACTGGATTGTGGTGATGATGATCTATAACTACTGATATGGCCACTTTTTTCACTTGAGACTGAAACTTTGACGTTAATGGACAGTGAAAGATATTAACGTAGATTTGGGTACTATAAAGGTGGGAGGAATATTAGTTCTGTAATGTGAGAGTTGGTATAATACCTTTTGTGTATGACAATGTTAATATTGTCATGATGCCAAGACCTGGAACATCGTGTCTCTCCATCTCAGACAAGCCCGGTCCTGACCCACTTCAGAAAAGAGCTCAAGACCTGGATCTTCAACTGAACCCCAGCGCCCCGACGGATCAGCAGACCTCCCCCCACCCCTCAACCCTCCCCCCCTCTCCCCCCAGCGCCTTGAGACTCTCACGGATAAGTAGCTGCGCTATACAAACCCTGTTTGATTGATTGATGATGACGATGACCGCACTATAAGTTACAGCGACGACAGGTACTTTAGAAATGACTGCTGTTTTGATGGAGCCGAACTTGGATCGTAAATTGCTTGTAGAATGTAATACTGATGGGATATAGATTTATTTTATTTGCAGGAGACGGAGTTAGTGAAAACTAAATTTTGAATATAGTTTCACAAAGACGTCGCCCGCAATACATAACGGGCCAGCTTCTGCTGTTTTCAAAATGGCCGCTGCTTCAACAGAGCTGGATTGGACTTGTAAATTTCTTGTATATTGAAATAGGTTTTACAAAGATGTCGCCCACGTTACTTGACGAGCCAGTTTCTGTCCGCTTTTTATTTTAATTTTTCGATTGTCCCAATGAGGATATAAACACCCTGCTCAATATGGTGCTTGTTGCACACGCTGAGAAAACTCACGCTGGTCGGAGTACTCTCAGTTCTTTTAGATTGTTCACAGTAATAGGGGCTTAGTAGGTTATAGGAATATAATTTTAAACTCTGGCTCTGGTGGAAACAGGTGGTGAGGGATCACGAGAACTCTTCACTACTATGAGAGGTATAACATGGGCAATTTTAGCATTAGTGTTTATACTTGGTTATGAGTGAGGCTAATCTGTGTAGTATTATGGTTAGAGCACGCTGAGAAACACTGCTGTTCGGAATATTCTCTACACTCTGGAATGTTCACGCTAAGATGGGTGCGAGTACGTGTAATCTTCCTGTGCAATCAACAGATTACGGGCACCAGTTTAAGATACAGGTATTGGTGGATATGGGCGGAGTGTGACGACAAGTACCCTTCACTGATATGGGAAGCATATTAAGGCCATTTCAGTGTTACTGTGCATGCTTGGTTACGAGATGAGAATTTATGTTTATTAGCATAAGGTGAAATGCTTAGAAATTAATGGGTATCACTACAGAAGTACAGGACTGTCGAACCCACATGTGAGTCTGAGTTGGCACGTTAAATAAATCTGACAATAGACACATTATGTTCCAAGCCAGTAATACTGTGGCTTGAAGTTTACTTCTATTAACAATTAGTGATTACAGTTAGAAACATATTTTATTTTCATTCCTTACAGGCAGGATTTAGTTTGGTGCTGAAACTTACTCTTACCACACAATCTGAATCGGTAAGATGTTAGTAATATTGTTTTATAATCTTTTTATTGAAACATTGCAGAGTGTATAATAATAATACCAGTCTTTGTAAAGCGCGAACAATTCCCCGAGGGTGTCAAGGCGCTGGGGGCCGTCGGGAAGATTAAGCGAGCTATTGCCCAGAGTCACATGGTGCTGGGCTAACCTGCCACCGGGGATCGAACTATGAGCCCCCGTGTTCCGGAGTCAGCCGCCCTGGCCGCTGCGCCACATCTCTTCCCTCTTCCCCACAACCTTGACAAAGCTTCACACCAGGTGTAACAGCAGTGTAAAAATTATGGTTGCTCAATCTGAGTTTCGTCTAAGCAGTGAGCATATCATTATAGCCCATTATCACTTTCCTCATAGGCAGATCTTCCATGCTTACTACATCCCTTCTGGGTACTTGGGGGAACACAGATATTACCCATATGTTCATTCCATGTACCCCATATCTTGTTCCACTTATTGGGACAACCTCCAACCTCTTAGACTGTCTTTTCCACCACCATGGACCAGTCCATATCCCTGTCCCACTCGCTCAACGTTGGCAGATCACCCCCCTCGCCCCCTCTCTGGGCGATGTTTCACTTTGCAATCATCATCCCGAGGGTGGCCCAGAGTTGTTCTTTGCTATTCAAGTCCCATATAGTTAGGAGGCACATTTTAGGCATCAGTGGTAGTTCTCTACCACACACCAGTTGAAGTTGGGTCGTTATAGATTCCCAATACTGTTTAATGACTGGGCAGTCCCATAGCATGTGGTAGAACGCACCCTCCTGTGTACAAGATCTGCTAAATGTTGTGTCCTCTTTCCTGCCCATTTTCGATAAGGCACAACATAAGAGGAATTATCTATGGAGTATTTTGAGTTGGACTAGTTTTAGTTGTGACGAAATGGCTACCTCTCTAAGGGAGGATAGTGCTTACGGCCATTCCTCGTCCTCTAGGTCTCCCAAGTCTGCCTGCCAGAGCTCACACAGACGCCGGAAGGGGGCAGGGAGATTATGTAGTATCTTTTGATATGTCATAGATATTGCTTTACGGTCCATATAATCGGTCAGGAGCCTATCCTCTAGTGGGGACGCGTTCAGTGCCAGGCGGCATGACTGCCATAAGGGCATGCCTTAGCGGTAGGTATCTGTACATTTCTTTGGCTGCCACATTGTATTCATTTTGTAAGTCTAAAATTGGGATTGCTCTCCCTTTAGACCACAGGTCTCCAGCTGTTGAGACACCAATGGTATCCCTTTTATTGAATCCTGGGCATCTTATCAATCTACCAAATTTGCCGGCCTCCCTTAGGGTGCGAGTTGGGTCACTTTATTCTGCCATCCCATGTTCCTGGTCACTCCATGCCGAGCCGGTCAGTTGCTGACTTTTGGGGCTTGTGTATAATGCTCTGTTGTAACTTCCCAGACCCATGAGTCACCTGCCCATCCGGTAAGCTGGATCATCATGCGATCTATGCATCCATTTGTTACTTATTGCCAGCTGTGCTGCCCAGTAGTATGCTTGAATGTCAGGTAAAGCAATCCCCCCAGTCGTTCCATCCCTTTGTTACCTTCTTCATAGCTATTTACGGTGGTCTTCCATCCCATAGTAGGGTTCTTATTTCACTCTCTATAGTGCGGAAATAGGTGTCGGGGACTCTGAATGGTGTTTTGTAGGGCATATAAGAATTGTGGCAGTGCCATCATTTTGAACAGGGCTGTGCGGCCTAATATGGTTAATGGTAGAGATCTCTAGTGTTGGATATCTTTCTGAAATCGTGTAAGGGGGCAGAGCAGGTTATTTCCATAAAAAAGGTCCACGTGGCAAAGATCACTAGGTAACGGAGACCGTCTTTCACCACTACCGCCTCATAGTCCAGGGGTAGCCTCGGCACTGGGACGATTAGAATAAAGATTACGGATTTGGACCACTTTATAGCGTTGCCCGAGTACTTCCGGAAATTTGTAAAAGTTTGCAGGACTCGATTAATGGAGGGGTATGGTGACACTAGGTAGAAGAGGAGATTGTCAGCAAATAGGTAGATTCTATCTTCCTAGTTGTCAGTCCCGCGTATTAGGGGGTCTCCCCTGATCCAAATCGCCAAAAGCTCCAACATGAGGTTAAAGATCAGTGGCGACAGAGGAAAGCCCTGTCGAGTGCCACGGCAGAGAGGAAATTCGCGTGATGTGCGGCCGTTTACCACCACTTGTCTAAGGGCTCAGCATATAGTAATCGGAGCCGAATCCCAACTGCTCCTGGACCACGAAGAGGTAAGGCCACTTGATGGTGTTGAATGTGATGCTGGCGTCTAAAGACATTATCAATGAGTCTTCTTTGACTGTGTTTATGCGTCCTAACACGCTGTTAAGGCGACGCAAATTCAGTGCTGTATTGCGTTCCGGCATAAAGCCATATTGATCCTGGTGAACTAGGTTCGTGACAATGGGGAGTGTTAGAAATGGGGTTCTCTAGTTGGCAATGGTTTGCACCTTTGTCCAAGTAGGGACCCTTCTTCCTAGTCAAGGTGAGGGGGATAAACTTCTAAAATAACCCCTGCTCACACCCAAGATAGCTTGGCACGAGCAGACAGGCTTATCTCTGAGGCAGTGTGTAAAGCATTTGTGTACACATACAGTAATACAGTGAAAACACTACAAATGGACACCACACCAATTTAGAAAAATAAGTAATCTTTATCTAAACCAAACAAGACCAAAATGACAAAAATTCACAATACAGTAATCAAAATATGACTTTTAAAAAGTAGAAACAGTTCTGTTCATAGCAAACTATAGTTGTGACACTTTCAACACAAAGTACCTTGAATGCGTCACAGTCACACAAAAAAACAGCTGCAGGAAAGGTGATGAGTTGGTTCCTTACTCCAGGGGAGGTGATGGGTCGGTTCCTTACTGCCACGCAGGGGAGGTGATGAGTTGGTTCCTTACTGCAGGGGAGGTAATGCGTCAATTTCTTACTGCGCCCCCGGCGTTCTCGTAGACTTGGCGACCCGGTGCGATGCGTGAGGATTGGAGATGCGTCTGTTCTTGCAGCCGCATAGCAGGGTCTGCGTCGGAATCGGTGCAGTGATCTCGGACTTCGTAGATTGTGCACTTGATGCGGCGATTTCTCGAGCCGCGGGCAAGCGCTGCGTCAGTTTCTTCGGCGATGCGTTGGAATTAGGTGCGGATGCGTCGCGCTTCTTGAAGTTGCGTTTCTTTTCCAGCTCCCAACAGCAGGAACAACCTCCAGAGGCCCAATACAGCAACTGGCACCTCATGGCAGGTCAGAACTCCCAAGTTCAGGTTTGCTGGTGGTGAAGTCTTTGGATCCCCGAGACTTCAAAACAGGAGGCAAGCTCTACTACAAGCCCTTTGAGATCTTACTCAAGCAGGAGACACAGCACACAGAAAAGTATTTATCCTCTACTTGGTAGAAAACAGCTACTGAAGCGAACCCCAAACAGCACACGGCAAAGGGGCAGTACTTCTTCAGTTTCTCCAGCTCTTCTCCTTGGCAAAGGTTCCTCTTGAATTCCATAAGTAATCTAATGTTCTGGGCCCCAATATTTATACAGCTATTTTCTTTGTTCTCTGGTGGCAGAGAAGCCCTGTGCTCAGTTTAAAATATTTCTGTCCTCTCTGGTGCAGCTTCCCGGCAGGAGGTGGAGACAGCATTGTGTAAGGCAGACCAGGCCCATTCAGGTGAAAGGAAATCTCCTCCCCCTACTCTAAATGTAACCCAGGTCTATTCAGCCCAGCCCTGACTCACCCTGGAAAGGCAGGGCACACCTCACACCCCCCAGTGGCTTTCTGAACAGAACGCACATCCCCAGCCCCTGTCACTCCAATGCCAGACAGTCAAACCACAAACCAGCAGAGGCCCAAAGGATGGCTAAGCAAGAAAATACCTACTTTCTAAATGTGGTATTTTCAAACACAGAATGTAAAAATCATCCTCAGTAAAAGATGCATCTTTAGATTCTGAGTTCAGGAATACTAAACTTTATCTTCCTATCTGGTCCCAATGTCTAGTTATATTTATAAGATGTTATAAATAAACTACCATTCTATCCTATGGGACAGATAGCCTTTCAATAGTGAAAAAACAAATTGGCAGTATTTCACTATCAGGACATGTCACACACATCAGGACATGTCCTACCTATCACATACACAGCACCTTGCCCACAGGGGTGTCTTGGGCATACCTGAGGGGTGACTCACATGTAAGAAAGGGGAAGGTTAGGGCCTGGCAAGTGAGTGGACTTGCCAGGTCGGCATGGCTGTACTAGACCGCACACAGACACTGCAATGGCAGGCCTGAGACCCTTTTGCAAGGCTGCTTGTGTGGGTGGCACAATCAGTGCTGCAAGCCCACTTGCAGCATTTAGTTTACAGGCCCTGGGCACACAGTGCACTGTACTAGGGGCTTAACAATAAACTAAATAAGCCAATTATGTAAACACTAATCCATGACAACAATTTACAGAGGGAGAACTTGCACTTTGGCACTGAACAGCAGTGGCAAAGTGCCCAAAGCATCTAGACCAGCAAAAACTAAGTCCAACACACAGTAAAAACATAGGAGGCAAAGGCACAAATACAGGGGAAACCCACGCTAAGGATTCCAGGTCTAACAGGGAGAAGTCGAGATGCCAGCAGCTTGGCCAGGATTTTCCTTTCTGCATTAAGCTGTGAGATAGGTCGGTAGGAGCTGCAGCTTTCTGCCAGATTTCCCCGCTTGTGGAACACCACTACGGTGGCTAGCCTTTGATCACTGGGTAATGTACCCTTCTTACCACTGTCTTCATACATCTGTCGTAACTAGGGCGTTATCTTTGAGGCTGTCAGTTTGAATAATTCTATGGAGATGCCACAAGGCCCCATCACCTTCCCGGATTGTATGTTACGGATGTAGGAAAGTGCCCCTTTTTGCACGGTTGCCTCCCACTTTTTGCCTGATGTTGATGCTCTTTGACCAGGTACCCAGGGCCTATGTTCTTTCCCTAAATCTGTACTGTTACACACCCAAATTGGCAAAGTTCTGGACACATATAAGCCCCTTGTAAAAGGTACCATAGTACCAAGGGCACTGTGACCAGGGAAGGCCTCTGAGGGCTGCAGCACTTATTGTGCCACCCTTAGAGGCCTTGTACCTTTACACCCACACACTGCCACTGGAGGCGGAGTGTTTTGGTGCAGAACAAAGTGATGAGTCGACATGGCACACATCCCTGTGTGCCATGCTTACAACCCACTGCCTATGGCATAGGTCAGCCACCCCTCTAGCTGTGTGCACTATGCCACTGGTGGCAGGAGCCCTGTACCCCTACAGTGTCTAAGAAGTCCATTCTTAGACATTGTAAGTGCAGTAAAGCAATAAAGAGCATATAGTATGGGAGTTTGTCATTACGAACACCACAGCACGATAATGGCTTCACTGAAAACTGGGAAGTTTGATATTAAACTTCTCAGTACATTAAACCCACACTGATGCCAGTGTGGGATTTAATGAAAAATGCACTGTTAGAGATGCACCCTGAAAAAGACTAGACTCTAGTATCCTGGCTGAGTGGCTGCTCACCAGCTGCCACCACCAGACATGTTTCTGGACCCCTGGGTCGAGAGCCTGCCGCTCTCGGGTTCCTGAAATAAAGCACATCCTGGGTCGAGGTGCCAAGCCTCCTCTCCCAGGATGGACAGGTGCCACGAAGGGGAAGCTTCAAAGGCTTGCTGCCTTTGTGAGCTACACCAGCCATTTGCTTCTCCCAGCAACTGGTCCCAGCGGTTCTGACCCCCACTTTGGGCGGGAGAATCGGCGGGAAAACCAAGATAGCAGGAGAGGTGTGCCCACCTTTGCCAACCCCACCCCTCAGGTGGGGGAGGCGAGGCGAAGCACAACTCTCAGTCCCCGCCATCTTGAAGATGGGGGGGGCCCGACCAACCACAGTGAGGTTTATGCCCCCCTCCCACTGGAGGGTGGCATAATAGGGGGTGTACCCACCACAAGGAAGGGATACATTCGTCCCCACTTTTACCTACCTGAAACAACCCTAAATTTAGTATTTAGGGGCAACCCTGAACCTTGCCTCCGCAGACAAGAAGAAACAAGAAGAAGAAGGACCGAAGAGCTGTGCTGAAGAAAGAAGAGGAGGACACCAACTGACATGGCACCAGCCCTACCGGCCTGTCCCGACCTGCTCCAGTGAAATCCCAGTGTGTCCTGCAGCCAGCAGCCCCCCAGAACCCGAAGAACCTGCCCTACCTTCCCCAACCAGACTTTGTCTCCCGTGAGCACCGGATTTGCTCACCAACAGACTGGCTCCGGCCATATCCGCGAGTCTGCACCACTCTGCACCCAACGCCCACGGCCCGAGTTAAAGTGGCCCTACACCACAAAGGTCTCCCCGGCTATCCTGACCTGGGATCTGGTGAACCCTGACCTACCTCAAGTCTCCAGCCTACGCCTGCAGCCCCTTTCTGGAGGATCCCTGCGACCGGAGCCGGTAAGAAAAACCTGATGCCAAAAGACAACCCTGCACCCGACGCCCCACGGCCTTGGGTGGCCCAACCAACAGTGTCCCGGCATCCCAACTTACCTCTCAAACCGGTGGTCGCCTCCAGAAGATCTTCGTCCCGAGCCTGCAGTGTTTGCACTGCAACAGGGCACCCAACGGCAAAACAGCACCCTGCAACTGGCGGCACCTGTGCCGCTGTGGGTGCACCTTGTGTGCTAAATTGGATCCCCCTTTCCCTGAGCTTAGGTCCAGGAGCTTTGCTCCCACAACCTTGTGGCCTGCTCGTGAGTAGCCACCAACGGGAGGCCCCCTATCCTCCATTGGATAACACTGGGCCTCAGCACTCTGCAGCCGGCCGCCCTAGTACCACTGAGGGAGCTTTGAGAGTGCATCCTTGACCTTGGGGGAACCCTTGTTCTAACCCCAGAAACCCAACTCCCAAAACCAAGTACTTACCTGTAAACCGATAAATTCATTTTCTTCCATAGGGATTGCATTGACTGCTTTTCTGAAGTGTGGAGTTGAGAAATTGTATGAAAACATAAGGAACTGTATATTTACTAAACCTGATTTACTCACCCTTTATCTAGGAAATGCCCCAATGTGATATCTAGGCATATCACACTGAGTAGAAAAAGTAATCTAAAAAGTAACTGAAAAGTAATTTACACTTTGTATGCACAAGTGACTTACCTGTAACCAAACCAATTGCATTCAACTGCATTTCAATTGTATTCAACTGCATTATTCTTGCAAAGTATTATTCCTCTTACCTGTACCAGGCCTGGCTTGGTTCTAGAAATAAAATACAACTAAATAATATTTTTATACAAACAAATTGGTCTGAGTTCAGTCTTTGAGTGTGTGACATCATTTCTTGCCTGAGTGTGTACTATAAATGCTTAACAATACCCTCTGATAAAGCCTTACTGCTCGCCCACACTACCACAAATAGAGAGTAAGGTATTATCTACTTTTACCTCTGCCTACCTTTGGGGATCCACTGGACTCTGTGCACACTATACCTTACTTTGGTATAGAATATACAGAGCCAGCTTACTACAACGGATCACTGCAATTATTTCTTCCTTGGTTATATCGTTTTCTAGTGAGGCTCTCATATGTGAGAGGGTGAGGGAGGGGAATGTCTGCCAGTAGTTCTCTAGAGTTGTCTATTGTAGTGGATGTTGTGGGGGAGTATGGGTGTGTGAATTGGGAGGCAAACGTCTCCGCTATCTCTTGTGGGTCTCTCAGGGTAACCCCGTCGCTTGTTTTAAATGCTGCCACCTAGCGTTCTGCCCGCTCGCGTCATTCAAACCAGGCCAATAACTTGCCCGCCTGGTCCCCGGTCTCATATAGCTTGTGTTGTATTGCGACTTGTCTGGTCTTGGATGCGTCTGTTACGAGGTTTCTGTACTATTGACACTTTAGGGCTCGCCGCCACACTGTCAGTTGTGATTCCCTTTCCAGCAAGTCTCTCTCTAACTCAGTCACTGCTGCCCTCTTGTCTGTCTTGTGGCCTCCTGCCAAAGCGAGTGCCTGACCTTTAATTACGGTCTTGAACGCCTCCCAGAGAATCTGGGGGGACTCCACAGTTTCCTTGTTTTCCTTGAAACAATGGTCTGTGACGAGGAGAAAGTTCTTATGTATGTATGTGAGGGATTTTTAGGTACCAGTGGTTCAGAGAAATCGTTTTCCTGACGGGTGTCATAGTCCGAACGTAACTTGCCCGTACAGTGGAGTGGTCTGATATGTCCCTTGCGAGATGGCGCAAGTCTCTAAAATTGGGTACTTGGTCAGTCAGTCAGTATGTAGTCTATCCGTGACTGACTATTGTGGGTCCCTGAGTGGAATGTTTATTGTAGCAGCTGCGGATTGAGTGTTCTCCACACATCAACCCATAGCTGTAAGGAAGTCTGTTAGATCCAAGCAACTGCTTGGATGGCACTTGGCGGGACAGCGATCTTGACGATCGAAGAGTGTCATTTTGAAATCTCCTCCTACTACCAGGTCTCCAGCGGACGGATCTATTATTAGCTTACTCAAGTCAGGCAGGCTACTTTGTGGAGTGCAGGTGGGATATAAACTGAGAGAATAGTAATCCGCTTCCCCTCCCATGTGCTGGTTAATGCTGCATATTTGCCCTGTGTATCTGTCCATGTCTTTTCCATATTGAGGGGAAAGCGCCTGTGCACCATTATTCCAGTTCCTCTGGATCCTGAAGTGAACTCGGCATGGGCTACAAGTTTATAACCCCATCTATCTAAGGCCTTGCAAGTGTTACCCACTAGATGTGTCTCCTGCAGTAGAACGACAAACGGGGTGTGCCGTTTAAGGAATTGCATTACTATCCATCTCTTCAGTTTGTAACCCAAGCCGTTAACATTCCAGGGGAGGAACTGGAGCGATGTTTCTGTTACACTATGTGTCATCGTTGACAGAGTATCGTCTACCCATCTCCCCTCTTCTCCACGGGCCGTAGCAGGGACAAATACCAAGTAGGCTTCTCCCCAAGCTATGTAGTGTTGATATGGGCTGCTGTTCTAAGGTTCCGTTCATATTTCGCTGTGTGAGTGGTGTCAATGCCATGAGGTCGCTCTTACCCCCTTACTCTCCCAATTGCTAACTATAACATAGCTGTAGTCCCCAACTGTAACTTGGAACCCCCCACCCTGCCTCCCTGCATGACGGTTTAATAACTGCCTGCCTTCCCAACACTGCAGAGTACGTATCGACCCACCCCATCAGGGATTCGGGCTTTGGCCCTCTTGAACCCTCCCATTCACCCCGCCTTTAGTGAATAGATCGTTACAGTGTCATTGTTTGATTGTTCATCAGTCTTTCTGGCAATTGTGAACACAGTGTCCCAGAGGAGATAAGTTCTGGTATCAGCGGCTGGCCTTGGGGACAGTCTCGTATTAGAGTCTGTTACAATCCAGTGTCCACTCCCTCCCCTTCCTTGGAATGGGTTACCTGAACGCGGCACTCAAGTGGATCTCGTTATCCGTTCACCTGGCTGGGCAGTTCCTGTAGTCACATCAGTCCGTGGTCGGCTCCTTCACTGTCGGAAAACCTGCTTCACTGGTTTCCCGGGCCGCTGTGTCTGTTTCCCAGGAGTGTTGGAGTCTCTCACTCTGTGCCACCCCTCCAGCATTCCCAAGTGGCCTCAAGACTAGTGAAGAACCAGTGGCTTCCCCCCGTAGCTTGACCGGAAATAGCATGGCGTATTTAAGTTCTCTTTCCCTGAGGGCTTTCTTTACTTCGATGAAACTGCACCTTTGTTTTTGCACTTTTACCGTGAAATCTGAAAAAAAGGTGATTGTGCAGTTATATTTGACTGCCGGGGCGATTCTCGTAGTTTGAAGTATGAAGTCTTGAGTGCGGAATTTAAGGAATCGGGCCAGTATCGGTCTGGGAGAGGCTCCCGGTGCCCGTCGTCCTCCAGGTGTTCGATGAGCTCGTTCGATAGAGAAGTAGTTGGATAGCCCCCTAAGCTGTAGGTGCTTAAGGATCAGTTCCTCTACAAACAAATCTGTGACCTGTCCCTCCGTCCGTTCGGGGACACCGATAATAAGTACGTTATTGCTCCTTGACCTTCCTTTGTAGACATCAAGTTTGGCTTCAAGCGTCTTAGTCGTTTCCTGTAGAGCATTAACTTGTTGTCGGAGGACTTTGGTGTCTGCTTTTAGGGTGTGCGTCTCATCTTCCATTTGTGACTCTTTCATCCAGTTTGCGCAAATCCGTTCTGAGTAGGGTGACTTCAGTCACCACAATGTCTATTCTGTCTCCAGAGAGGTACGCACATTGTTGATAGCGGCGATGACATCATGTAAGGTGAGGTCCTCTTTTCGGGTCACTGGCTGTGCCACTGCCAGAGGCGGCTCTGTTACATTCCCGGTCAGGTCTGGACTCCTTTGCGACGTGAATCTGTCCAGCTTGGTCTGGTGTGTCCTGCGCCCTCCCTTCCCACTGGACATGTTGCACTTACAGGTTTGGGGTGGTTGTGGAGAGCATAGAGTATTGGCAGTCCACCCGGGTAGTCACTGCCGCCAGCCCTGAGGGAGGATCCCCGCTGTGGCCTGTCGGTTTTCTCTAGGTGGATTTCCACTCCCACTGGCTTCAGTCAGTGTCTCCAGGCCGATCGCCCCTTGTATGTTAAGGTGTCGCACGTGGGTGCCAGCACGGTAAACTTCATGTCACTGAAAGATCTTGGCACTGGGCATAGTTCGAACTTTGTCTTGTGAGTCCATGTAGCAGCTCATTACTCAACACCCGTCGTTGCTATGTTTGTGCCTGGATGGCCCCACCGGCTCTCCCCGCATACTCAGGGGGCTGCGTCCGTGAGTCTCAGTGTACCTCGCGGTTATGGTTACAATCAGGTCTTGCGTTAGTGACAACAATTGAGGCTGTGGACAGGTTTTCCCAGTTGGTGATGGATCCCCTTACTCCTCTGCCCGGTCTCTTCTCAACCGAGCCGGTACGGCCCGTGTCCGGTCACGGCGTCAGGACACGGCCGCTGCCCTCAATTCTTGGCAATCTGTGGAGCGCTGGCGGGACACCCCCGCGGTTTCAACTTTAGGCCAGTTCACGTGCCGGCCGCCAGGCCCACTCAGTATGCAGTCCGTTTTACGGCCTCTTTGCAGGGGTGCCGCCGCAGGCCCCCAGCACAACAACGCTTTGGCCCTCCGGCCGACCCCACCAAACCAGCCCCGATTCCGCCTCTCTCCGGCAGGGATCTGTTATGCCTCACCTTCTCTTCGGCTGCGGCCATGGGCCAGGCTTTGCCCCCACTCCTCGAGCTGCCCTCTGGGCCGGTCTCGGCATCCCGGGGGCGCAAAGCAGGTGTCGTGCCCCAACCGGTCCACCTGTGCCGCGGCTACACCCTACGCCCACGACCAAGCCTCAATCGTGTCCTGGAGGATAGCCGTACCACCGTCTTTCCCCCCGCAGGGTCCAGCACCGATGATCCCCAGTGTGTGTATGCAACTTAAGTCTCAGGCTTTCCACCGGGGTAAAGCCGCACTACGATCTCTGTGCAGGCAGCCTCTGGGATGTCCGAGTTTGTCGCCATTTTTCTGTGTCTGTGCAGGCTCTGTTTACTGCAATTTTGGCACCGTTGATACGGATGATGTGGCGGATGTAATGGGGTATGGGCGGCGGGTCTCGGGACCTCAACTAGTGTGCAACCATCTTCTCCAGACGCAGGCAACACCCCCGAAGATGTTGGCAATTTGAGATAATTAGATTAGATGTGTTTATATTTACATATGGTCATGTGGAATCTTTGCTCTATATTAATTTTAGAGATTTTACTTGGGACTAGTGCTGCATACTAGGTGCTTTGGCTTTTGAGTTTGTATACCAAACCACATAGGTAAGAAGATACAGGTAGACTGCAGAATAATTTTGGTTTGGGCTTTTCTCTTTAAATATCCGACAATGGGTTATATAGCTCAGTATGTGGTCATGGTACGAGGGTCGTGTTCTGTGATATTTCTTTTCCCTCACATGGTATAAAACCTTTTTACTTTTTTCTTCTGGTGTTAATCATGGTATGGAGATGCAGTCTTTTTATACATATAATTTTGCTGATTGTGGGGCTTGCAGTTATAAAACAATAAGTGGTACTGCTGAACAAATCCTTTCTACTCTACTATACTTCACAGGGGAACTTCAATTTCGATCTTCTACTTTCATTCGGGGTTGCATCATTTCTGGCAATTTAAGAAGCATAGAATTACTTGGATTACATTGTAAATCCGAATTATTATGGGCTTTGTGATGGATCATTAGAAACTTTGGAGATTGCATGGTTAAGGATGGATGTGTTTAGTTCTTTTGTAGCCCTGATGAAGTCGATGGTAAACATACCAAACAACGAAACACGTGTTGGCTAATGGCTACGAGATTCGCCAAAACTGCTGGATGAACGTGAAGATTGAAAAATAAAGAACTACTATTTACAAGCATACTTTTGCAATTTTGACATTTTTTATCTGGTGCTCAGGGGATTTTTTTGTAACTAATATTTACAGATTTGTTTGGCCCACATTTAGCCGTGAAAGGCTGTGACTATGAAATGACATGACATGAAATCTATTTGGGGTGCTAAACCTTGGCAAGTTCAGGGTACAGACACCTTGTTCCAGGCCTGCTTCATATCAACACACATGATTTTTCTAAATGATATAGTTCAACAGACTAGGACTGGCGAAAAATAAAGACATAATTTTGCACCAAGCATTCCTTCTGTTGTCCAATTTGACAATTGGCAACACTTAACAAAGTACACTGAACAACAGCTGAACAGTATGTTACAGACTGGTATATTTAATTTCACACTCTGAGGACCTGATGGATAGTTTGTGTGGCCAGTGGACACAAAAGGCTGTTATGCTCGTTTTTGGAATTCCACACCGGGGTTAAAGGAAAGCAGACGCGACCCTCGTTATTCCAATTTCCAACACTCCAGTATTATCACCACGTATTCGGTAGGGAAATTGTGCCAACAATGGTAAGAACATTCTACACTGTTTGCAGTAAAACAACATCTTTCCCTCCTTTCTAAAGACATGAACCTAACTGATTTTATGTGTCCTAAGTCTCAGCGTTCAAAAAGATTTATTTATGAGACATTTAATGAAATTTGTAAACGATCATAAATGGAAGCTGCTGCACATTTACAACAAATTGATCAAGATAATTTGGATAAAGGGCTTGCTGTTGTTGATAATATTAATACGTTGTCTTCTCGCATTTACAACTTGAAAAACATTGTGTCAGCTGTTATTGATACGATGCACAGTGACATGTCTTCTTTATACCATAGGCTGAGTCAGCTTAGATCTAGCATGCAGTTTAGTTTGCTCTTCAGATCCTCAAAAGTGGCCGTGTGCCATAACATTACCTTAATTCTATGCAGGTATACTTGCCTTTCAACCGGACACGTAAACAATGGTTCATGGCTAAGAAAGATGCGACTTACACAATGTTACATCTCGAGGAGTTAGAACAGCTCCCAGTGACAACTGAAGAAACACCCTCCGCAGGGTGGTTGATACATGGCGTAATATCTTTGCCAATTTCAACATTACAGTTTACACGAAACATTTTCCAATGAATAGATATGAAGCCATGGAAGGCAGCTTCATTTAGGAGTTATGGTCACTCCCATTCTCTTACCGATCTAAGCAGGCTGAAAAAGAGGCATTCCTTCTTGGAAAGGAATGCAACCCTTCGGTTGGTCTCTCACCTGTTCGTGCACACGTTACCATTCACGGCGCATGCAATGCTTTGATAGGCGAACTTGGCCTGTTTTTAAAAGGAATCCAGTCCCTTCAATTCTCCCCCCTTCACGGTTCTTTCAAATGGAAGCTATTTAATGTTAAGCAGCCAAGACTGTTGCGGCATGAAACCAGGATCCTGTATATTTTATCAGTCTCCCAGATAGTGACCTGTGCAAAAATATGCTTTTTCCACCTACGTATACGGTCTCCAATACTACATTGTGTCCTTACAGATACATCGTTACCGAAGGTAAGTAACTTGTTCATCTGAAAGAGGCTGTAGTTATAGATTCCTTACCTTAGAATAGATACCCCAATACCAACCCCGGTGGTGGGTCTGAGAACTAAGTTCACACCAGAAAGCCCTGGAGGACAGAACGGCCAAAGAAGCCGTATCTCCGGACTTGGCTGTCCAGGCAGTGATGTTTAGTGAACGTGTGCAGTGATGCCCACGTGGCTGCCTGGCAGATGTCAACCAGCGGAACTCCACGTTCCAATGCAGTAGTGGCTGCCGTCGCCCTGATAGAGTGGGCGCGGAGTCCTACTGGAGGTTCCTTTTTTGCCAAAGAATAACAGATCTTGATGCATAGGACAACCCATCGAGAGATGGTACGTTTGTGCATGGCCCGACCTTTCTTGGCACCCACATAACCAACGAAGAGTTGAGCGTCCACCTGGAAGTCTTTAGTGCGGTCAAGATAGAACGTTTTCGGTCCAGACGGTGGAGGCTCTCCTCCTTTTTGGAAGGATGCGGAGGCGGGAAGAAGGTAGGCAATGTGATAGTCTGACCTATGTGGAAAGAGGTAAACACTTTGGGCAGAAAAGAGGGCCTAGTGTGAAGGACCACTTTGTCCGGATGAACAGTAAGAAAAGGAGGCTTGGAAGACAGAGCCTGAAGCTCACTCACCCTGCGAGCAGAGGTGATGGCAAGCAGGAAAGCAGTCTTTAACGAAAGAAGACAAAGAGGACAATTATGTAATGGCTCAAATGGAGCGCACATAAGATAAGTAAGTAAAAGATTCAAGTCCCACTGGGGCATTACGAAAGGAAAAGGAGGAAAGAGATGAGTAATGCCCTTCAGAAATCTGTTTACAATAGGAGACTTGTAAAGAGAAGGCTGATCAGAAAGGCCGAAATGGCCGAAGGATAGCCTTTAAGGTTGCCCAGAGCACAGCCCTGCTGGGCCAAACAGAGAAGGAAGAGGGGAACCTCTGAAAGAGGGGCAGAAAGGAGATCCACAGCCTTTGCTGTGCACCATGCCACAAATTTGTTCCATCTACAGGCGTATACCGATTTAGTGGAGGGACGCCTGGCTGCCAAGATGGCATTACAGACTTCGGGAGGAAGGTCAAAAACTGTCAACTGTCACCGCTCAATCTCCACGCAAGGAGGTGGAGGCTGGACAGGTTCGGGTGGAGGACTGTCCCCTGCTGCTGCGACAGAAGATCCTCCCGAAGAGGCAGTCTGATCGGAGGATCGATGGCCATGCTCAGGAGCTCGGGGTACCAGACTCTTCGTGCCTAGCCCGGTCGCGCTTGATCTTCTTTGGCACTCTGGGTAGAAGTGGTACAGGCGGAAAGGTGTACAGGAGGCCGCAATTCCCCTCGCGACGAAAGGCGTTGCCAAGCAAGTGCCGCCTTGGAAACTCCAAAGCACAGAACTGGTGACATTGCACGTTCTCTTTGGTGGCGAATAGATCTAACCAAGGCTCTCCCGACTAATGAAAGAGACCTTGCACCACCTCCGAGTGAAGACCCCATTCGTGATCCATCATGCACCGGCGGCTGAGTTCATCCGTCCAGGCGTTCAGGGAACCTGCCAGGTGTTGAACCATCAGGGATATACCCTGATGTTCCAGCCATGTCCAAAGGCGAAGGGCCTCTTGACACAGGGTCCACGACCCCACCCCACCCTGCTTGTTGCAGTACCACATGGTGGTGGTGTTGTCCGTGAACACCTGCACTACCCTTCCTTTGACAGAAGGAAGGAATGCCTTCAGTGTGAGACGGATCGCCCGATGCTCCAGAAGGTTGATGTGGAGCCCGGACTCCGCCTCTCCCATGTGGCCGCCCCATCCCAGGAGTGACGCATCTGTCACTACTGTAAACTGTGGTTGGGGAAGGGAGAGGGATCTGCCGCTGACCCAATCTTGGTTCGTAAGCCACCACTGCAATTGACTTGCAGTTCCCTCCGAGATCGCCGAGATTCCCTGATGCTGCGCCCACTGGAACTTCAGGTCCCACTGCAGAGCCCGCATATGCCATCTGGCATGATCCACCAGCAGGAGGCCATGAGGCCCAGCAGCCTCAGGGTCATTCTCACCGAAATCTGGGATAGAGGCTGAAACATCGGTATCATAGCCCGAATATCCCGGACTCGCTGCTCGGGAGGATAGGCACGAAACTGCGCTGTACCCAGAACTGCTCCGATAAAAAGGAGCTTCTGATAGGGAATCAGGTGTGACTTCGGCACGTTGATAGTGAACCCCAGCGAGTGCAGGAGGTCCGCCGTAGTCTGGAGGTGGAAGAAGACAGCCTGAGGTGAGCCCGCCTTCAACAGCCAGTGCTGAGATAGGGGAAGACTGGAACCCCTGATCTGCACAGATGAGCTGAGACCACCGCCATCACTTTCGTGCACACCTGAGGGGCGCTGGTGAGGCCAAAGGGGAGCACGGGAAACTGAAAATGCTCATGGCCTACTGTGAACCATAGGTAACGCCTGTGGGCCGGCAGGACGGGGGATATGAAAATAAGCGTCCTGCAAGCCCAACGCTACCCTCCAGTCTCCAAGGTCGAGGGCAGACAAGACCGGAGCCATGGTTAACATTTTGAACTTCTCTTTCCGGAGGAAGGAGTTGACGGGACCTGAGGTCTAAGATAGGACGCAGGCCTTTGTCCTTCTTGGGTACCAGAAAGTAGTGGGAGTAGCAACCACGCCCTACTTCTGGCACAGGGACCTGTTCGATAGCTCCCTTGGCCAAGAGAGCCGTAACTTCCTGGCGGAGAAGGGCCAAGTGATCCTCCGACATGCGATGGAGTGCTGGTGGCATGAAGGGAGGGGTAGTCTTGAAGGGGAGGGAGTAGCCGCTTTGGACTATCTGCAAAACCCACCTGTCCAACGTGATGTTCTGCCAGTGGGGGAGGTGACGGCGAATCCGTCCGACCACTGGTGGCCCTGAAAGGTCGGACTAGGAAGGTTTGGAGGCTGCTGCAGGGGGGGTGAAGGGTGGACTGGCCCACCTGCTGGCCCCCAGACCAGCGTGGCTGGGTCCCACGTCCGCGGCCACGCATAGGCTGGGTTGCTTGCGTGTCCCTGAGCCTTTGGTGGGACGTGTTGGGGCACCCCTTCCGTAGCCACAAAAGGGGCTAAAGGCAGACTGCATGGGGCGAGAGGTTGTTGCGAGGCCCAAGGATCTGGCCGTAGCCCTAGAGTCCTTGAAGCGTACTCAACAAGGTGTAGCAGCTCAGGGCTACCGATGTGGAAACCATTCTACCCAAAGAGTCGGCGGTATCCAGCCCACACCGGATTGTGAAGTTATCTGCGTCTCGACCTTCAGCAACTGCGTGGGTGAGCACGGCCCTGGCCTCCTCCGGGCACTGTGGCAGCACTTGCGCAACCGTATTCCCACACCGTGTGGGTATAACGGCCCAAGAGGTATGCAGTGTTCACGGACCGCAGCCCTAAGCTGGTGGAAGAAAACCTCTTCTTCCCAAGATGGTCCAGCTTCTTGGATTCCCTATCTGGGGGAGCAGTAGGAAATGCGCATTTTGAGGATGAGGCTTGGACCACCAAGCTCTCAGGAGTCGGGTGTTCGGAGAGGAAAAGTGGGTCCAGTGCCGGGCGGTGGCGTCGGGCAATCACCCTGTCCACAGGAGGCCTTGTGCTAGGCTTGGAACTAGTGCCCAGAAGGATGTCAGTGAGGGCCTCATTAAAAGGCAGCAGGGGCTCCGAAGAGGGCGCTGCCAGTTGAAGCACCTCTGTCATGAGGTTAGTCCTGACTGCACTGTAGGAAGCTTGAGGCCCAAGGCCTCAGCTGCCCTACACAACACCACAGCGTAGGAAGCTCCCTCCTCCGTAGCCACGGTAGGGGGAGAAAGCATACCAAGGTTTGGGGAGGTATCCAGACCACTGGCATCACCCAATTCCTCTCGCCAGTCCGGCTCTTCAAGTTGGTCAGCTAGAGGGTCAATAGGCCCCTCCCAGTCCTCCTCACCCTCCTCCGGCTGCCACTCAGGGCGATAAGGAATGCCAGGGATGAACAGCAGTACAAAAGTACCCTTTAGCGTCGGTCGACGTCGGTCCGGCACCGGGTCCAAGTCGGGCGTGAGGCTGGGGTCGACGCAGATTGGAGGGACAACCGGCATCGAGGGGGTCTTCACTGGAATAGGTGCCGGGGAAGGTACCGCGCGGACGACCGGCACCGATCCGGATCCAGGCCTGGATCCTCGGAGGCCCTCCAGCGGCAGGGCCGGAGCCTCCTGCATCGAAGTCCCAGTGCCCCCAGCAGAGTCCGTGGGGCCCGAAGGTGCGCCTGCAGAGTCGGGCTGCCCAAAGACGCTGTGCAGCGCTTCGTAAAATACACGAAGCTGGGCAGGGGAAGCTCCGGGAAAGGGAGAGAAGCGCAGGCCGTCCCAGCGGGCTCCGAAGACTGAGCCGGAGAGCAACGGCGCTCCGGGTCCCGTGTCGCGTCAGCCGTCGGACGGGGAGAAGGCGAAGAGCGATGATTCTTCTTTGCCTTCTTCTTGCGCTTTGACTTACCCGAGTGAGAAGACTTCGAGGACGAGTGGTGGTGACTCCGCGACCGGTCCCGCAAACTTCCTCTCAACTGGGACCTCGAACAACGCCGAATGGACTGCTGGGCCACCAAAAGGTTTCGGGACTGCTCCCGCAAAGACTTCGGGTTCATGGCCCTGAAGTCGGAGCACGACTTCGGGTCGTGATCGTGCTACAGAGACCAGAGGCACACGAGGTGCGGATCGGTGACTGACATCAGCATGTGACAGGAGTCAAGGCTTGAAGCCGGTCCGACAATGGGATATCCCTCGTTCACCAGGAGTCGAAGACTCAAAAAAGATGTCGACAAAAGTCGAAAAAGTTTAGTCAAAAAATGACTAAGGGGCTCGCTCTCTCCGGATCTGCGCTGGATGACACAGAAAAAGAAAGAACTGACGTCAACACGCAGGTGCGGCGTCTAAGTAGATACCGCAACGTCATCCCGGCGACCACGCCGCTGACAACGGAGTCGGCCGACGCCACCTACCAATGCGCAGGGGTACTGCTACGAAAAAATTTCTCAGGATCCAGTCCGACGCCTGGGGGTAATTGTAAGGTAAGGAATCTACAACTACAGTCTCTTTCAGATTGTAATATTTTAGTACAAGCTTCTAGATGTTATTTGAATATTTCTTTATATGTGCCTTGTTTGTATATTATTTTTATAGCCTTATCACGGGTAACAAATATGCACTGCACTTACTGATGAATGAACATTTAGAGTATGTTGAAACTTTACCACCAAGTGTATTATATTGCATACAAAGGCATTCTTACAGACTTGGCATGTATTAGACATGTTTTTAAATTTTACATTCCAATCACAGGTGCGGACTATTAAAAATTGAATATATTGAAAGATTGTTGCATTTCATGACTTGCATTGCATCTGATAAACACAGAATCAAAAATAAAATATGATTGAATAGGTAGGTGCTGATTCATATATGCTAATTTATCAGTTCTGCAGATATAAAAATATGTAACCAATTACTGTTGATATTCCTATCTGGCTCCAGACAAACGTTAAAGGATTTAAAAAGACTATGTAGGTTTTAACTTGCCCACCTGCATATCACACTTGTAGCTACTAAGTGGTAGGATTAAAGACAGATTGAAACTAAGTTTTAGAATTATATATTTCTCAAATTTAGGCAGAAAATATAATGGGTGTGATTAACTTTTTGCATTATATTAGGTTATTTTTTGCATGTAATTACGGATGTGTTGTGGTTTTATATATTTTAGCACTTTTACAGCATTGAAAAAGTGAGATTATACCTGCAAAACATGTGTCGGCTGAGACTTTATTTGTTGTCAGAATTTAAGATTTGTTGAAATAATTTCTGGAATTTGGAATTTAAACGTCACAAGATCTTCTTGCCCACTTTGGGACAAACATCATGATATAGTCACTTTGACTTTAACAGATTGTTCTTCAGATTTTGAGAAAATGTGTTGTGGGGTACCTCAGGGTTCTGCTCAATGCCCCACTCTTTTCAATATATATCTTGCTCCTCTAGGAAAGTTAGTGGAGAATTGTGAGTTTTAATTTAGTATCCTACACACACTAATGATACACAGTTGATGCTCTTTTTCCAACAAATGGCTAGTGAGTTGGTGGAAAGTGTTCAAAGCTGTTAGACTGCCACTGTGAAGTGGATGACAACAAAGTTATGAACAACTAAACTCAGATAAATCAGAAATTTTGTTCTTCTGAGCCTTACGCTCTCCTACGGATATTTCTTTGTGGCCAGATGATTTAGGTCCTCCCACAGTTCTGAAAGAAGTAGTCCAGAACCTTGGTGTCAATTTTGACATTCAGCTATCTTTCGAGCCTCAGTTGTTTTTTCTCTTAAAATCTTTAAAGAAGCCCCTTCTATTCCTGCCAGATCAGTCTCAAAAGATGGTAATCCATGAAATGATAACATCCAAACTAGATTATAAAAACTCACTTTATTTTGGATCACACAGAGGACTTCTTAATAAACTACAACTAGTTCAAAATGCTGCTGATCGTCTCATTTTGAGATGTCCTAAAAGCCAATCCTCTAGGCAGAATCTGAAGGCCTTACACCGGCTACCCATTTAACAGAGGATACTGTTCAAAGCTCTCAGCATCACCTATAGGGTTCTTCTCCTTTCCGGTTCTCTCTTCTTACAAAGGAGATTTAAACACTATGTCTCTAACAGAACTCTACGTTTTTCCAACCAGGGATTAGTATGCAGGAGAGACGCTCCTTTATCTGACAGCAAAAAAACTGGAACTTGCTTTCTAAATCACTGAATTGAACACTGAAAAAGCCTTCAAAGATTCGCTAAAAACTCATCTCTTCAGGGAACTTTAATCATCTTTCTACTTTACAATTATGAGCACTGGGACGCTATTGGTGAAGCAGCTGCATGCTATATAAATGATATTTCATTCATTTATACATTCTTTCAATACTGGTGTGCCTAAGCTAGGGAAATGAAAATCAGATTAAAATGTTGCACTTTTGCTTTACTTAGGACCCTGTGCATGGGGGGAGGAAACAGGCTGAAAGGTGTATATACGCAAAGAAGTTGGGCCATTTGATTGAAAAGACACAGCCCCTGGGACCCAGTTGCCAAAACTTGCTGGCGCATGTAAAGAAACAGCGGTGCCTAATAAGACAAATATGGACGTAAAATATTATGAAAAAGTTTGAATAAACAATTAAAATTTACATATCAAAAGGAATAATCTTTAATTGTGGGTGCTACACTCGCACACAAAAATATGCTCATACTGGTGAATTACATTTAGTTTTTCGGTATACGATCCTATATAACAATTTTAACTGCTAAGGTTTGTAAAACACACAAGTCGATGTCATTTCGATCCCTTAGTGATACGGAATCCTCACCAGGATTCAAGATGGAGGGAGTCCAAAGGAGTAGTAGAGAAAGTAAAAAAAGACAAGAAAGAAGACCAATCAGTAGTAGCATATGTGGAGAACACACGTGTGAAGTGTAGGGCTTCCTATGCTATAATCATAAAGAGTCACAGAAGGTCTGAACAGAGAGGAAGGAAAAAATTAGACTAAGGGTTAAAACAAAAAAAGCAAAAAAATATAGTAGGTGGGTAAGAATACACAAAATGAGAAACGGTCAACTTACCCAAGATGAAAGTGAGATCTGTTAAAAAACTGACAAAGATTCAACAGGCATATACATGACCTCAGACTGTTTAACAACAACAAGGTGCATATGATTGAGGAGGGTTATCAGTTACGAAAATCTGTGGTTGACAGTCATCTTCTTCATCCTCAAACTTAGGGACGTAATGCATATTCAACTGAGTAGGGCTGTTGGTAGTCTCAAGGGCATCCTGGTGGATGAAATCACTTTCCAATTCAGAATCCAGCATTTGTATGAGAAGGCTTACTCTCATCTTTCTAGGTAAAAATGTGACAGGTGTAGAAAAAACCACCGTAGACTGTGTCGAAGAAGTGTTCAACATCGTAGATAATGATGGAAGGGTCGACGGGCTCTTATACATCCTTGGTATGTCAGGTGATGTCGTCGTCAATAATCTCTTCATAGACGTTCACAATGTTTGCACTATACGTGACAATTGGAGTATTGTCAATGACAGTGGTTCCTTCTTCATCGTCGATGATGATGGCATAGAATTCACCTGCAGGGACTGGATTTCAGTCAGGGCATGAATGGAGCTGGATTTTCACATAGGTTTTTGAAGATGCTGGAGTGTTTTTCTGGGCAGACCACAATCTTTTTCTGAGAAAAGATGGCTGTGGGCTCTTTAGGATGTTAAGTTCAGCTCTGGAAACTTCATATGGTCCTGCACCCCTTTGTGAAAGTGCTTACACTTTTCACTGTATCACCCCAGAAGAAGGGATATACCCCTTAGAAGGAGGGAATGTCTTTTTTCTAGTACATAAAGGGCCAAGCTCCTCTCCCTTGTCTTTAAAGTCTCTGAAGGAAATGTTTTACAAATGTTGCATTGTGAAGCTTTGTAAGCTGGATAAAGGCAATACATGCATTGCTTATGTGGGTCATCAGAGTATATCGTTTTCTAATGACAGGTAGAACAAGATTTGAAAAGTAGTTGTTTCTCTCTGTCAGTCATGAGGCCAGATCGAGACAGAGGAAAGGACCCCCTGGTACAGAAAAATGGAGCTTTCCCAGAAAATCACACCAGACAACTTACAGTATACTGAAAGTTGAAGATGGAGCTGGCTAAGCTCCAGGGCAGACAATAAAAGTAATAGGATAGGGTCAGTGAAAGGTTAGAGCATAGCTCTTCCCAGGGACTCCCATCACACACAACGTACCATAGAAATCTGAGCCATGGTGGTCTGTAGGGGGAGTAGGAGAGCTTAGCACTTTCACCATATTGAACGAAGTTCGGATTGTTTCAAAAGAGGTAGATGTGATACTAAATAAACACGGTTGTTGAGTCCTATAGCCGTTTTAACTGTTTACTGCTATTTAAAGTTACTGTGGTTCCCAGCCTGACAACGGGTAATGATTCAAACATGTGAATATATGAAAGATCCAATGCTCGAGAAGTGCTATCCCGCACCAGTCACCACTGCACTGTAGTCATACAGTTGCCAGCCGTCCAGAACTGCCCACTAATGTGGCGATAGTACTGGGTGCAGAGGGAAAAGACATCCAAACACAACCACACCACAGGAAGAAGAGGGGAAACACTAACAAAAACAGTGAAGCATACCTGTGGAGCTCATCAGAACAAGAGCAATAGCAGGTAAAGGAGGGGTAGTTAAAAGGTGCAGAAGAATGGCATCATTCCGGATAGAGCCTAGTCCGTGCAATCACTTCTAGTGGGTGGTGAAGGATCCCACACTACTGTGTGTCGCAAAGACCATACTCTCAGCCGGCCGAAGTTGGCCGACATATCACGAACTAAAATTAAAGTACAGTCCAGAGGAGCAACAGTGTTGGAGAACTATGATTTTGATATTATTCAGATGGTTCCAAAAACCTAGCCATATTTCCATCAGGGCTTGGCACTGGTGGGACAGCAATGCCCCCTGCAATACAGTAGAGACCTTAACTTCTGCCATGAGTTCCCTCATTTGTCCATTATCGGATACCCTGATATTTTTGGCACAGTACACGCAACAATCCTACATTAGCGCCAAGACCTAGGTCTAGTAACCAACCATCAGACCCAGAGACTGGTCCAGCGGTCTGGAGGGGCACACCAAGTGCCATCTCTTATTGACATGGAACTACCATCCACAGTATATAAACACTAAGCAGTGGCAATGTGTGAGAGGATGGAGGCAGGTCTGCTCGAAATGCAATAGAAGTGCAGCAGTGACTTTTGTTGTTTGTTGTTGATCATCCCTTCCTGAGCATTACCCTTTGGCTGATGGTGGGGGTGATTAGATTGGTGGGTTGATTTGGGGGGGCTCTCTTTTATGGAGGGAAACGTCTAGGTCTCTCTCAAGACTGCTACTCTAGAAAGCTGACAACACCCACATGCAGAGACTTCGCAGATCATAGTGCTTAGGTTTGGGTGCTCTAATTTGAAGACCAGATCACCACTACCTGCTGTGAGAGCCATCATTTTCAACACATGGTGTGACTGCTTTGCTGAAGGTCCTTTTGAAAGGGAACCGCTTTAAACTGGCTCTAGAAGACTAACAATGGGATACATATCCCCTTCCTGGAAAATGACTCACAGAAGGACTCAAGCTACCCCAGTTAGTCCCAGGTTCCTCATGACCAAGGGAAGGTGTGCTTCACAGTGTACTTATGAACTGCAGAAATAAAGAGCTGGTGTTGAGAGTCAGTCATTCAGAAGTGAGGGGATATCACCTAAAGTCTGTGCCACGTTGCTCAAACAGCCTTATGTTTGGGAGTCTGCCAAGAGAAAGGAGGGACTGCCCGACCCTGCAAGGAGATGAATGCTCAAGGTGGGGAAGCATAGTCAAAGTACCCAGAGCATTAACAGGCCCAGAACAGCAGACTGAATCAAGGGAGAGTAATCAGCTTCAACCATGTTCTAGGACAGGGCCTCCCCGCTTCCTGGAAGGTTTTCTGACCAAGCTTCGAATGAGTGACCATCACAGCAACTCCAACGTGGCAACCCGCCAGTAGGAATGACTGAGTCATGATGACTCTGCCGGGAGCATACACCACAGTCTGAGAATCTGCAATCCTGAAAAGTGGTGGGAATCCTAGTTGTTTGGAGAGTAGCACCACCAGGGCTTGTGCTACTGCATTGCCGGAGCTGCCACATTCATAGATCAACAAGAGGAAACAGTAAGCAAGACTGGCCACCAGGACCACTGCTGTGAACTGTAACCTGTAGTCCTCACGCTGTTGTGTGCAAGCCTCACAAGCACCGGGCACTGCAAGTACACCAGCCAAATGAAACCGAACACACACTATGCCTTTACCACTAAACTGAATGGGTATTCTTTTGATTCTATTAATTGAAGCTGAGGCAGAACTTTTCAGTAGCGGGACACAACAGTAATGACCAAAATGTTACAGAAACCACAAACTTGCATAGTTATAGTCTCTGTAATTATAATCCATGAGAACCATGTGCCTGATTGACCTACCTTTGTGCAGCATTACATTTTGTTGCGTAATAAAAGTACTTACCTTTTTCAATGCAGAAAAACACTGGCATTTATAGTCTGTTGCATAACTGTGGGTTCAGAGTTTCTACCAACCATTTTCCTCGACCCTTCTTCTCTAAGAAGCCTTTGATTGATCGCCCTTGCTTACCAGAAAGTCAAGTGTGGAAATGTTGAACTCGCTACCCGTTTGCAGTGCGATCTTAGGTCAGGGCCCCGGACATCAGTGGCAAAAGGCCCTCATCAAGATGGTTGAGGCAGGCTTTGATTGACACAATGCCTGTGTTGAATTGGATTAGGAAGTGATCTAATCATGGTAAATGTTTGGTGCCAAGTAGGTTGATTTTGGTGAAAGTGGAGGCCAAGAGGTCAAGACTATGGGCAACTTTATGTGCTAGTTCCCTTATTTGCTGTGTACAGCCAAGGGAGTCCATGCCATCCATTAAGGTTTGGGTGAAGGTGTTTGTAGGATCATAAGGCCAGATAGTCCTATCACTAAGGATGATAACGTGGTTGGGAAACAATAATGCATGTTGGGCAAGGCCCGATTGAAAGATGGGAAATAAATATTTAGGTGGGCAGTAGACAACTGCAAGATATTTTTGGGAGACCCGCTTAGTTTGATATTTGAAATGTCAAGTGAAATCTGCTTGCCTCCAATCCTTAGCTTCAGAAAAAGCTTTTAAGATTTTCTGCCATGAACACATACATTTGGAACACCTTGCTTCCAATTAAATTTCCCACACTCTCACCTTGTCCTACCAACCAACTCCTGGTACCCAGGGAAAGCAGTTGGCCTCCTACACCCCTAAATTACTCCATTTCCACACTACCTTGCGTCCAAGTAATGACCATCCACCCCAGAATGCACAGTGCTGTAGCTAGATTTGTGCTGGATCATTTCAGTTATAGAAATTTAAATGGATTAGCATTTTTAAAATGAGCGGTTTCCTCCAAATGTTTAAATATAAATTCTTACAAAACATATACAATCACTTTTCCTTTAGCCGTCCTCTTCCTTTAAATTATTTTCCCATATACCATACCCCTTTGCTGCTCGAAGTATAAAGTGAAAGGTTAATTGATCAGTAAAACAGGAGTTGGTTAGAAATTCCATTTCTTCATTTTGGGCTCTGTTCTGTGTTGCAAGAGTATATATATGTTTAAGACCTACTCTAGTGAGTTTTATATTCTCTTAGCAACATAATTAGTCATACTGTTCAATTTACAGTCAAAATTACAATAGGAAGGACATGTTACAAAAACTTACCAAGCCATCGTTTTCTTCAGATGTCCTCTGGTAATGACCTGCCATGGAAATGTAGTCATTTAGCAGCTTACTACATTCATGACATTTTAGCCCATGACGTATAAGTCTCATAGGATCAGTATACAGAGGCATTGCTGGAGGATAGTTAGTGGTCTGGCTTAGAGTTGCACTTCCTGATGCTGGAGCGACTGGGCGCGAGACAATTGTCTGAAAATTTGTAGTCAATGAGGAAGGTTGTGGGGCTAAACTGAAAGTGGAACTGAGGATAGCGGGTGCAAACATTTGGTCTGAGGCGATGGGTTTCATTAGTAACTGAGAACACTGCATAATACAACCTTTGCTCTTGTGCTCCCGTGCATGTCCAAGTAAGCTACATTTGTTGTAAAAGAGTACCAACTTTGAACACTGAGTACACATGACCTCAATATGGACACTTCGCCTGTTATAGTGCTGTGTGAGGCTCTTCTCCAAAGCAAAGGAATCTCCACATTCAAGGCAACAGTAGCCATTGGCAGGTATACGGATGCTGCTCTCCAGAGGGGGGTTGAGATTTGGAGCATATACTGGCACAGGGTTGGCACTATGGAGCAGTTTGGTAAATGCTTCCACAATCACTGGAGCAGCTTTCTTCACCTGATGAACCAGTGGCATGGACATTTGTGTTTGCTGTGGCAGACCTCGTTTTGGGACATTAGCTTTTGTTGCTGCAGGTGCAGCGAAACTGTTGGGGACTAAATTGAGATTGGCCAAATGAACAGCTTTGGGAAGGAGACTGGTTGGAGTTGATGGGGATTTTACTGCTGCCTGCTTCTTGTTATCCTGTGTTAGCTCATTGGCAGCTTTCACGACTCCGCTACTTGGGGTTTGAAGTGGAGAGGTAAAATTAGTATGTAGGCTAGAATTATCTTCTGTTTTAACACTGGCTTCCTGTAGGCTCACAACAATTGTATTGGCTACTGAAGCAAGTGAAGGGTCTGCACTCTCCACCAAAATTGTGCCTTTATGATTTTCCACAACTGCACCAATAACGGGTTGCATCTCATTTTTGATAACTGGCTCTTCACAAATTGAACTTTCAGAAAGATAACCCTCTGGTGACTTCACCAGACCATCTGAATCTAATTCTGGCAATATTCTGGTAACTGTTCGTTTGATTTCACCAGAAGAGGTCTTAATTGTTTTAATTCTGACTTTAGGTATGGCTGGAGGGGATCCAGCTCCCATGGACGGTGAACCTTTGCTGCTGGTATCACTACAGACACTCATGGGGCTGTCAGGCTGCTTGTTAATTTTCTTCATGACATCTAGAGGACTTCTTGGACTTTTTGGCGACTTAGGCATTTTAGGGCTCCCCATCACCTCTTCTTTTAAAGCCAACAAAGGCTCCTTTTTGACAGATGATTGTTCTTCCTTAGAAACAGTTGCAACTTTCTTGGCCTGAAGTGCAACCAGCGCAGCCACACAGGAAGACAACTTTGAATGGGCAGGTTTGAGGCGCTGACGTGGTGGAATAGAAGAACATGCATTTTTTTTTGCCTGGAAGCTCTTGGGTTCTTCAGCACTGTTGCCTTGGAGCTCAGCAAATGAAGGTGTTGCCCCAAGCAAGTTGTTGCCTTTTGCCAGTTCTTTCCCCCGGTCTTCAGATTTATTTAGCATTTGATTGTGCTCTGCACTTGTCTCTTCCAGCTCAGTCTCTTTGTTGTTTTGAATGTCTGGCTTCTGTTCCTTTTTACAATACTGATCAAACATGCTTAATTCATGCTCTACAGGCTTCCGCACAGTATCTAAAACAGAAACATCAGATGCAAGGTACATAGGAGGAGGAAAATACAGACTCTCTGACTGTTTCTGTTTATTTACAATACCATTGTCTTTTAAAGCATCCTCCGGTTCAGGACTTGAAATAGGACTGAATTGGCTAAATGATGGTAAGGGCTCAGACTTCGGTTTGTCGATTTTCTCATCATAGTTTCTTGAACTATCTCCGTTGATAAAAGCAGAGTCAAATTTTCCATAACTATGTCCTATATTAGGAGAGTCAGAAGCCAACTCCGATCCGCGGAATCCATTATGCAGGAGAACAGGACCAAGATGACTTCCCTCCTTATCTGCTTCAAAAGACTCCTGACGACTAGTGTTCTTTACAATGACACTCACCACAGGTACATCAGAAGTAGGCACTGAGTGAGACAAGTTCAAGTTTTCATCTATGCACATTCCTGGAGGTTTTAGGTGACTTTCAGTTTCATCATTGGTAGACTGGATGGCTTCCTTAGCATCAAGGCTTGTTGGGTCAGGGATGTCAAAAGCAGCTAGAAGATCATCAAAATCTGGAGTTTTCATGTCACCCATGACTGGAGTCTTGGCAAACACTAAGAAAAAAAGACATACAAATCAGGTAGTCGTTCAAACATTTACCAGGTGGGGAAAATTATGACATTTTGTATAAAGCAATCTAGTGGCTGAACCACAAACGGCTTGAACTGATGCAAAACAGTTTTGCCAACTAAAACTATGTGAGTCATATGCTACACACCAATTTACAGGTGAGCAAGGTCTCAGTGGAGACCGAAACACGTTGGTTTTGTTTGTCCCAGGTGAAATTTTGCCTGTTAACATTTAATAAAAACCGAAGATTTGAAACTGAAGCCAGAGTGCGACCCTTTCTTTTCTTCCGCGGAAGGGAAGTGTTTGGAAAATTCACGGCGGCCGGGCAAATATATATATATCCTCACCAATATTCCAATATTCCTCCACCTGGAACAAACGGAGCACTCTTGGGGTTATAAAAATGCATTTATTCAGCTCGGTGCTTTCTTTTTAAAATTTGCATTCCTTTCATACAGCATAACGCGTTTCAGCAAAACAGCCTTTATCAAAATGCTCTGAAAGTCATGTCAGTGGTTATGTAGTGCACATTACTTCTCCTCCTTTACGGTCAAAAGAGGACTGCGATTTCATTGTAGTTCCTCTGATTTCTAGCACCGCCATCACTAAATGTCTTTCAAAATCATTGCAGTAATGTTTTATCTCAGTTATAGTTTCTTGGTTAAATACCTTTTCATTTTATCATATATTGATAGCGGTATCATACTTTGCGCTGTAGTTTAGGAGCGACTACATGGCACGTTATCCCTCTCGTCAGCCGCTTATTTCCCATGAGTAATTTTGATACCTGAAGGTGTTGGTCACAGTGACTGTTCCTTGTCATGTTGTCATGCCTAACTTCATGTTAGCAGGCCAATTTTATTCATCGGGCAGCGACGGTTCTGGCAGATCAATATTGACCATCCAACAAATGCCACACAATCTGCCGAACTCTTTTCAGACGGGTGCCACCGGCATGCATGCGGCCTGCACGTTTTAATTCCTCACCAATATTCCTCCACCTGGAACAACGGAGCACTCTTGGGGTTATAAAAATGCATTTATTCAGCTCAGTGCTTTCTTTTTAAAATGTGCATTCCTTTCATACAGCATAACGCCTTTCAGCAAAACAGCCTTTATCAAATGCTATGAAAGTCATGTCAGTGGTTATGTAGTGCACATTACTCCTCCTCCTTTACGGTCAAAAGAGGACTGCGATTTCATTGTAGTTCCTCGGACGAGAGGGATAACGTGCCATGTAGTTGCTCCTAAACTACAGCGGAAAGTATGATACCGCTATCAATATATGATAAAATGAAAAGGTACTTAACCAAAGAACTATCACGGAGATAAAACATTACTGCAATGATTTTGAGTAATGTGCACTACATAACCACTGACACAACTTTCATAGCATTTGATAAAGGCTGTTTTGCTGAAACGAGTTATGCTGTATGAAAGGAATGCAAATTTTTAAAAGGAAGCACGGAGCTGAATAAATGCATTTTTATAACCCCAAGAGTGCTCCGTTTGTTCCAGGTGGAGGAATATTGGTGAGGATTTAAAACGTGCATGCTGCATGCATGCCGGAGGCACCCGTCTGAAAAGAGTTCGGCCGATTGTGGGGCATTTGTTGGATGATAGATATATACACATACATATACATACACTGAAAAAAGGTTACAGGGACGTTATAGTTAGGCTCAGATTTCACTCGTACAAAACCAGAGAAATTAGGCAGTTATAGCTACATGAGTTAGCTATAATTTACACGCCCGAAATGCACTGCTATGACCTCACATATTACATCACAGTGACACCACTGATGACATCTCAAATTACATCACTGATTACATCATCCACAGAACCACTCACATACCCAGTCCCACTCCCATGCAACCTCTCATACGTCAACTCACACCCACACAACCGCTCACATACCCATTTATGTACTTACACAACCACTCAGTCACCCATACAGTCACTCACACACCCACCCACTCACTCACTCATACAGCCACTCACACAACCACTCACTTACCCATACAGGTACTCATACAACCATCCACTCATCCTTGCACCCACTCATTCACCCATACAGTCACTCACACTCCCACCCACTCACTCATACAGCCACTCACACAACCACTCACTTACCCATACAGGTACTCATACAACCATCCACTCATCCTTGCACCCACTCATTCACCCATACAGTCGCTCACACACCCACTCGTATACCCATACAGCCACTCACACATGCAGTCACTCACCCATACAGGCATTCGCATACACACACTCACTTACCCATAGACACTAACTCACCCACTCAGTCATCCATACAGGTATTCAGACAACCACTAACTCCCCCATACAGCTACTCATAAACCCAGTCACTTACCCACACAGCCACTCACAGTAACACTCACCCATACAACTACTCACTCACCTATAGAGCCACTGACACACCCACCAACCTATACACCCACTCATTCATCTACACAGCTACTACATACCCACTCATTCACCAATACATCCACTCACTCACACACTCACCCATACAGCCACTCACCTATAGAGCCACTGACATACCCACTCACAGAGCTACTCACCCACCTACAGTTACTTACACACCCATCTATTTACCCAAAAAGCTGCTCACACACACACACACACACGATACACAAATTTACACAGCCAGTCTCATAATATAGGTTAGAAGTAGTATCACTCACTAGTAGTACACTAAGTAAACTAATTTAACTTTTGTTGTACCTTAGCATATATGTACTATAACGTCGCTGTAACCTTTGTTTTTTCAGTGAAGGAAAAAAATATATATATATATATATATATATATATATATATATTCATATTCTCATTCTAAGGGCCCTCTCAACTGCTGCCAGCCATTTGTCTATGTCATCACTCTCCTGGTACTTATGGACAACCCCCCTGGTTAGCTTTGGGTCAATCCCACAACTCCTTGACATCTCAAACTCGTTTTGCTTCCTCCCTTGCCCGCTGTTTCTTGGCCAGGGCCAACTTCTTCTCCTCTAGGCATTGTAAGCAAACTGGGCCTCAAGCTCTCCAACTCTGAGGGACGGTTCTGCACCCTTCTGGGTGGGCCTCGCAGATCCTTCACCTCCACTAGCTAAAGGACAGACCCTGGCTTCTGAAGTAATAGAAAGGTGATCATGTTCCTCTACTTGGAGGTTGGAGCGGTCAAGTTCCCGCTCTACTAGGATGCTGGAAGGGTCATAATCCCCTTCTCCTTCACTCTCTGGAGCTTTCTCCGTTTCTACTAGCACTGCCCAGGCTTCAAAGGAATGCACCAACTCTGCCTTCCTTGTATGGGTTAGTGACCTCCTCTTACTCACATCACCCTAAGTTTAGCTACAGTGATTGTGGGTAGGCTAGTCAGATCAAGCTCCATGGTCTCCCAATTGAACACAAGAACACTTTTGAAAAATCAAAAATGAAGTAATAAAAAAAATTAGTCCAAATTTCAAAATTCAATCTTTGCTCTCGGGCAATTCAGACGCTTTTTAAAGATCACTTAAATGCTGTATGGTGTGTGACCACCAAATGTTGGAAGGTGGTTTGTTAGTAGGTGCAGGTAGTAACAGCACCAAATCACGGATGAGGTCCAGTAAAGTCTCAATAAATTAGTCCTTGCTCAACCCTATTTAGCTTTTCTCACATGTAGTCAGACTTAACTTAGGAGACAGCTGTATATAGCATTCAAAAACAGTACATAAGTAAGACAACACAATAAAAATCCAACACCAATTTATAAAAATAGGAAAATGTTTTGTGATTAAAATGACACCAAAATGAAACGTGCATTTACAATGCAATAGGTCTCAGATTTACAAGTGTTTCGTAAATGCGACACCTATTGCATTACAAATGCTAGTTTGTATAAACGCTTGTGTGGCGATTTAACTTTAACGATGGCCGCACCCTTTCTTTAGACGAGCTGTGTCTAAAGAAACGGGCGTGGCCACCATTAAAGTGAAAGCGCGGTATGGGGCGTGTTTACAAAAAAAAGCATTTGTTTGTCGGCTCGTTTAAGTAAAGGGGCGCGGTCGACATTAAAGTGTAAGTGCAGTATGGGGCAATTAATAAAAAAAAAAAAGTGAAAAAATATATATGCGGCCGCGTTTGGCGCAGCAAGTAAAGCAAAGGCACGGCCACCACCATCAGCGTGGCATGCCGTGCTATGTAAAAAAAAAAAAAAAAAAGAATAAATCCTTACGAGAGAGCGTGCCCTGCCTGCAATAGCAGGCATGTTGAAACCATTAAATGAAATAGTGCTCGGAGGCTGTAATTAAAGTCTACTGAGCAACAACACATGTAAAAGGGGTGTCCTCATGGGAGGTTAGAAATGAAGATAAGGCTGTACTAAGGAGAGACTAACAAGCCTACTAAGGAATGAGAAGCCAGCGTTTATTAAGGACAATGACACAAGCCAATGAAAAATATGGGAGGGAGTGGGCGGGGCTTCAAGTCCATACTCTAATACAGCATGCCTCGCAGAGCAGGGCCTGCGCTGCCCAGGCTCAACCGAAAAAAAAAATCCAATGTATGGAACCAGAGATTTGAATTTTTAAAGAATAAATGGTTAGTAGTGCCTAAAGGCCAAAAGCGACACTTTGGGACATCTGGTCACGCTTGCCCAGGACAAAATCAAAGTTTCAGGCGAACTGCAATGATATAAGGAGCGGTAGGGCCCAGTCAAGTTTTACCATCTGACTAAGTCACTTTTTTGGAGCTTTTTCTCCCGATGTCAACTGAGGCTCCTTGTCAGGCCAGCTTGCGAGTCGACGAAGCAGGCTTGCTTCAGTGCAAGGCCTCGGTTAAGTCCTGGAGCTCTTGGAGCTACAGAGCTTTCAGCAGGATAAACATGAATTTCAGGAAGGGTCGCGGTTCGACCTCGGTGGCTTGAGTCTAGACAATGGGTTGCTCAACTTATGGAGCCTTTTCACAAAAATTCTCCAAATGATTCCAAACTTCTGGAACTCTTGCGAGAATGTCCTTTTGGGGACTTGCAGTGTCCATACCACCAATCCAAGGTTCCAGAAGCTCCGAGTTACTCCTTGGGACTTTGGGACTACAAGATTCATAATGCATCTGGCCAAATCCTTAAAAGTACAGGCGAAGCTGGTCAGCTGCATTCTGCTTGGAGATGGTGCAGTTGGAGCTCTTTTAACATGTTGCTTTCAAGAAGTCCACTCTCCAAACTTTCAGAACAAGGCAAAGTCCTTCTTTTGGTGAAGCCCAAGGTGTGCAGCAGGTGTAGTCCTCATGAATGCAGTCCTCTTGCTACAGGCTAGGGGGTTCAGCAGAGCAGTCCTTCTTCTGGTTTCTTTCAGGCAGGGATCCGAGTTGCTGGGCAGCTCTCCCATATTTATCCAGATTTCTGGGCTGGCAAGCATGGAGGCAGCCCTGACCAATGGGGTGCAGGGTGCCACCCTCTATGATGACCACTTCCCCTGAAGTGTGGCATATTCTTGTCCCAGAAAGCACTGTTACACAAAAACCAAAATGGAAAAAATCTCTCCTGGAGCTTCAGGTCTGGCTAAACTCACACCATTTTAGCTTCCTTCTGTCAACAGTTAGACTTTATTAATGTTAAATAAAGCCATCCCATGTTAGCATATGGATCTAATGTACTACAATGGGGAAAAATTATATTGGCTGTTTTTACCTCAACAAGGCTTATAAAACATATTTTATAATGTTCCTGAGTATTTTAAAATGGCACCCTACCCTTGGGGTACCTAGGGTAGACCTTAGGGGTGACTTGTATGTATAAATAAAGTATTTTAAGACTTTGGGAGTGCCTTTAATTCCAAAGTCGAATTTGGACATAGTTTTATTCTTTTGAAAAGCAGGGCTGGCTTAAAATGACAGCAGGCAACCCACCAGTGTACACTTAGGGGCATTAAATCTACTGGGCCTCTAAATCTCCATATCCTACCATATATTAGGAACTTACAGGTAGGTTGTCAGTACTAATTGTAATAATACCTAATTACCATGTACCTCTCACACAGAGCACGGGCCCTGGGTTTGGTTAGCAGAGTCCAGGGGACAATCAGTCAGAAAACTAGCATCTAGTAGTCAAAATGGGGGCAAAAAGTGAGGGGACACTGAAAATAGTCCTAGTTTTTCACAACCAGGAACTCTGATCCCTGCCTGGAAATAACAAGAGAAGAAGGAATGCCCTGCTGAACCCCTGGTCTGCACCTCAAGAGGGCTTCACTCATAAGGACTACAACTGCGGCACATCTTGGGCTTTACAAAAGAGGACTTTGCTTGGCTTCAAAAGGATTAAGGAGAGGACTCCCTAAAAGCAACAGGTACAATAGAGCTTCAAGTATTCACCTGCATCAACTCCATCAAGACAAGCCCATCTGACCAGCTACACCTGGACTATAAAGGATTTGACCAGGTGCACTGTGGGAGTTGTAGTACCAAACCCCCATGAGGCAAATAAGAGCTTCTGGACCCTTTGCTTATGACCTCATATATTAAATCACTCATTACATGGTCAGTGACATCACTAATGACATCTTCCACAGAACCACTCACACACCCACTCGCACCCCCCATACAACCTCTCGTATGCCCACTCAGACACCCAGCCAACCAGACACACAGCCATTCATAGACCCATACAAGTATTCATGCATTTACTTACTCGTCCATACAACCTCTCACACACCCACTCTCTCACCCCGTACAGCAATTCACACACACACACACACACACACACACACACACACACACACAACCACTAACATACCCATTCACACATCCATACAAGCACTCACACATCCACTCACTCACCATACAGCCATTCACACAAACTCACTCTCTAATACAGCCACTCACACACCAGCTCACTTAACCAAACATGCACCCAGCCACTCACACAGCCATGTACGCACCCAGCCACTCACTCATACAGCCATTCAGACACCAACCCACTCACTCACCCATACAGACACTCATACATCCACTCACTCACCCATACAGACACTCATACATCCACTCACCCACCCATATAGCCACTCACCCATACAGCCACTGATACACCCACTCACTCACCAATACAGCCACTCACACAGCCACTCCGACTCAGATGATGGCCCTGTAGAAATGTGAACATTGTGTGAGGGATGGGGGGCGTAACTGTTTTAACTACTGCTTACTTTTGGATATGGAAGTATGTGATTCGTTCTTTCCACTGGGTGTGGGTCCGATTTATTATTTCTGGTGACTCTGTGCGATGTTTCTTGTTTATTTGTTATCATTTGAAAATGCATAATATAACAGTTTTTAAAAAAAAGAAATAGGTTTGAGGTGCTAGCCCCCCCAGAGGGCTTCAAGCAGTTGGGCGAGTTGTCCCTGGGGCTTCAGTTGGAAAATGCTGCCCCCCGGAGTCTTCCGGTGAGATAGGCAGGGCAGATGGGGCTGAGGCAATAATAGTACACGAGGAGGAGTTGTTAACCACCATATTACTGAGTCTAAGGGCTGAGACTAAGAACAGATTTGAGGTTTCTGAGGCTAATCAATCTGGGAATTAAGCCTCCTGTCTAGAATTAAATAAGAAACTGGATGAAGTGGCCGAACAAACTAAAGTTTTGGAAGAAGAAGTTGTATTGGTTAAGCAAAATGTACAGAAAAATGCAAGCAAAATCTCTCTGCTGACCAAACAAAATCAAGGCCGGAGGGAGGATGTAGAAAGGATCGAGAACCATTCTAGAAGGAACCACCTCTGGATCCTGAATGTCCCAAAGATGGAGGAAGGGGCCGACATGAAGTCCTTCATTGTTGCATTACTACGAGACACAGTCCTCAAAGAGAGGCCAGATATCAATCTAGAACTTGAGACTCAGAGAGTGCATAGGGAACCACTTAAAAGAACCAGAATCCCCAGAAACCCAAGAAGATCATGGGAACTGTCCTTACTTATACGGTGAAATAAGTTATCTTGGGCATTGCTTTGAAAGGCAGGACACGCACTTTTAAAGGTAATTCTTTTACCATTAGGTTGGATGTTTGTAATACCACTAACCAGCAGCAGTGGGAACTTGGTAGGAGGTTGGAAGAGCTCCATAAATTAGGGGCTAAGGCGCAGCAAAAATTTCCGGTAATGCTGCACATCATGTGGAATAACCAGATGTATAACTACAGCACTCCTGAAGTTGTAGATAGTCTGATCAATACAAACAAGAAACACATGAATTCCTGAGACGCCCGTAGGGGAGGAAGACAAAATGGGACAGGGTGTGTGTGTGTGTGTGTGGGGGGGGGTGTACTTGGCAGGTTTGCATATTTGGTTTTTGCATGCGGTACTCCCTTCCGGAGAAAGCCCATAGGCATTCAAAATGCTAAACAGCAGAGGGACTGCTCCTCAAGGGTGGGTTTGGGTAGGGCCACTGGGAGAGTAGCAGGGGGGCAAAAACCAAAAAAATAAGTCCTCAAGATCAAAATATATATATATATATATATATATATATATATATATATATATATACACACACACATATACATACATATACATACACGCCTCTCCTTCTGAACAAGGCTGCGGGCGGCAGCCGACAAGCGTAGATTAACTAACCATTTCCTTGAACTTTAAATTAAAACTCTTTTGAATTCCCACTTTGGAGTGCCGACATCGTTCTAATTGAGAACCTTGCTGTGGAATATATATATCTTTCTATCTCAAATAGGGGTAGGTGAAGAGATGTTTTTTAACCTGGAATGTTAATGGCCTTAGATCAAAGGACAGTCAAGAGATTGGTATTTCGAATTGAGTATGGTCCACATAATGAGCTTGCAAGAGACTCATTTAACAGCAATAGAGTAGAGCACTTTGTAGGTGGATCCAGACTTCTGCAGTTATAGATCAGGTATAGCTTTGTAAAGGAGTAGTCATTCTTTTGAGGAAAGGAGCAGGAGTGGCAATGTTGTCTTCTAAAACCGACAGCATGGGTAGATGGGTTTTGGCAGATATGAGATGTTCCAACTATGAATTAATCTGTGTAGGTTTTTATGGCCCAAACGCTGATAGCCCCTCCCATCTCTCAATGGTAACTTTACAAAGGTAACTTTAGAAAGCTGCCACTCTGTTGCCCAAGTTTTCAAGTGGCCATTAGAATTGCTGGCCACAAGACACCCTTCTGCACTCCTCCAGAAACATGTGAATGACTTGCAGGAAAGGACACAACAAAGGCCTGCCGTTGGAAGAGGTGTTACCCATCTCTAGTAGGAAGCACACCGGGATTGAGCCCAAAAAGCGAGCTTCAAAGGGGACGCCACCTTTGAAGGGCAAATGGTGGACACACACACGAGGGGTTACTCTTTTGTTGTAGTAGACAGTGTGGTGCCGGGGACACAAAAGATAAAACAGTCACCAAACCGTTTTTTCCATGGGAATATAGCCCACAGGT
Organism: Calotriton arnoldi; assembly: GCA_963921515.1. NCBI lineage: Eukaryota > Metazoa > Chordata > Amphibia > Caudata > Salamandridae > Calotriton > Calotriton arnoldi. Next base: position 4,119,832 of record CAWUFW010000038.1, read on the forward strand.
AGCCACACCTCTAGGGTGGGCTACCAAGCTCTACACACCGAGAGAAGGGTTCTGCCACCTTAGGAGTGGGTAGATTATTGCACTCAGAGATAGCTAGATGCCACATTCTGCAGGAAGTTGTCATCAGGCATGAAGGAACCCAATATCTCATTGGCTAGTAGTCACTCCATGCCGCCAGGGCAAGTTGTGGGCAGAAAAAGGGGCACCCCTGGCACCCAGCCTCAGATCATGCCTGTACTGGAGAGAGGACCGAAGAAGGTCTTCCCTGCTGCACCCTAAACCTGACAAAGAGAGGCTGCACCAAAGATTGGACTGCACCTGCTGATTCTTGGGCTAGCAAAGAGAGGACTTTGCCAATGGTGCTCTACTTGAGGAAAAGTCGTCCCGAGCCCCAGACTGAAGAGATGAACTCCAAGAGTCAGTTGGTTGACTTCCTGGTGCAGCTTCACGGCCACAAATGCTGAACAAGCCTGCCTTGGTGAGTAGGTAGCCACAACCGCTTAATCGCCATAAACTGCTGAAGCACACCCTGGGAGACCGAATCCTGACGTTCAAAAGTTGCACCCGAGTCTACTGGATTCGGGAGAGTTGTCAGAGTGCACTTTGGTTACCAAGACAGGCACTAGCCTCGGTACAGGGAACCGCTGGTTTCGCTGTGACTAAATGTTTTGCATTTGTTCCTTTGTTAAAGCCTGACTACTCGAAGCTGCAGCTACCCAGGGTTGAGCTATGGTTTTGCAAACGAGTCTGACAGGACCCAAGATGGTTTAGTGAGTTTTGAGGTCTCACAACCACACCATATACTAAACCGCTTTCCTCACTTAAAGTGTGTGTGCTCTCCTTAGTAAACATGGTAAAACTGGCATACATCTAATTGGCACATTTATATTCTTATAATCTACTAGTATATGGTACTAACTGTACACATAGGCGACATATTAAATGCTACTATTGGACTGCTGATTAATTCATCTTCTCTTTATTTCTTGCTTTCCTTTCTGGGGCGATAAGGTTTGACTCATCTCTTTGGACGTATGCCATTTCTCTCATGCCTTCAACTATAACAAGGCTGACAGTACACTGATGAGACACACTTTTTTTTTAGATATTCCTGCACACGGGTGTTAGTTTTTAACACTAAACTGATTGAGCGTCAGATACCACATGTTAATTGTTGGTTACTTTTCGTGTATATACAGGGGTCTTTTTTTATCAACAAAAGCAAAGTCCTGAGGATGGTCTAAACGGACAAAGACAACATTAGACCAAAACGTCGACTTTTACACCTATTCCTTATTTTATTGAACTACAGGCAATTTTGGTATTGTGTAAACTCTTCAGATTACCTATAAATACTTTGTGAAAAGGTGTTCACAATTGTAACTATGAAGATTATTTAACCCTATGTATTGTTTTACTTCTGGCTACATTGTGTTGATTTCTTGATTTTGTACCCTTTATAACTAATGATTTTTTATCAATATAAAACTCCGTTTCAGAATACCTACACCCGTGTTGTTCTCATCTCTGTATTTCTATAATAATGTTTGATTCATTGATAAATTAACAGAATTGTTTTCGGAGTAATCCAACTGGAAGCGACTTTAACAGAGCTTACCTGATTGTAATTTTTCAATTGCTATAAATATATGTGTGAACTAATCCCTTGTAGGCACAGCTACCTGCTCATATAATTGCCCAAGCCTCCAAGGGTCTATTGGGTTTCCCATTTTTTGAGATACTATTGGACTGCAGCACTCATTGTGCCACCCACTTTAGTAGCCCCCCTGTAAAGCATGTCTCCAGGCCTGCCCCTGCAGACTGTGTGAAAAAGTTTTAAATGACAATTTCCACATCAAAAAATACATTTTTTGCCCGGCCCAAACCTTCCTTTTTAGGTCTCGCCTGAGCCAGCGCATGCGCTGCCCTGGTGAGACATTTTGTGAGTGTGCTTTTAAAAGTCCGACCACAGCTTTGTGTGGCATACAGTGTGCGGTTACGCGCACAGGCACGAGCAGAGGCGCCATCTGGCTTTCCTCTCGCTCGCCCAAGCGCGCGCGCCGCTTCAATGCCCCTCCCCACCACAGAGCGCGTCTCGCAGCTTGTTTTTGTTGTTGTCAGGGGGCCATGTGCTTTTTATGGCAGCCCGCACACTCCACTCCCGGGATGCTTCCCTTAATGAATAATTAAGGGCACCTCTGCTTTTAATTTTTAGCGTGCTGTGCGCGCTTTCACTTTTATAATTTTTTTCTTGAAAGCGGGCCATGCACTTTCCATTTTACATGGGTGCCCACACACACCACTCCCCCATCCATGCCCTTCCTGTAGCTTGTGTTTTTTTCCCCCCGACGCGGTGTCCGCTTTGTGGTGTTTCCTGCAGAGTTCCTTTGTTTTCTTTTGCGCAGCTTGCACAACTGGTTTAATTAGCTTGCAGTTGGTGTTAGAGGTCCTGTACACTGTTTTCACACCCCACAAGAGCACTGTCCCGAAAACTACTCCCACCCCCCCACCCCCATGGCCTTGAAGGCACAGTTTGGACCCCACTATGTTGCGCTCCCCACTCAGATTTAACCCTTACAAAAGTGTTAGCTTTTCTTTTCGTTTTGAAAAAAATCCTCTGTATCATGATGTTGAGCGAGGTTACTTTATTTATCACCTAAAATAGACACTGTTGCTTCGTAATGCACTGATATGTAAAAAGTGCATACTGACTTACATTTTTTATTCTGTTCCGCCTTTGTGTTTTGCATTTTTGCTTTTTTTTTTATTGTTCTGTTCTGCTGAAAGCTCTACCACGCGCTGCATGCACTCTGGGATGGGAGAGCCAAGGGTTCACTTTTTCATTGAGCCCGCCTCTTTCTCAAAAGTTGTGGAGTTCAGCGAACGCCGAACGGCCGGCGGGATTCACTGTGTGCCTTAAGGCATCGTAAAGCTGCAGTGTGAGGTGGAGGCCATTAACCTTATGCTGCCGACCTTCGGCATTAGAAACCGAGGCACAGGCACTGTTCATCCGCAGACAGCATCTCCAGAGCAAGTCCAGGGCCAGGAGTGCTCCTGTCTACTTAATGACCTGCCCACTTAAGGAGAAGGCGGGGTCCAAGTACAAAAGTAGGGCTCTCCCCAAGGGGCTTGGGTCTGCTGCAGCTTGTGCGGGACTGGGGGAAAGGGGGGAGGGGGGAAACCCACCAGAGACATTGCATACTTTTACCAACAAGCATTTGCAATGCAATAGGTCTCGCATTTGCGAGAGTTTGAGCTATTGGCATTGTAAATGACAATGCCTTTGATTTATATGTTTTGAAAACCTGCAAGCAGTGCATAAACATGCACTTTGTACTTTGCAGGTCTTCCTAACACATAAATAAAAGCCATTGACATTTATAATGCCAATAGTTCAAACTCTCGCAAATGCGAGACCTATTGCATTGCAAATGCTTGTTAATACTTAATATTCTTCCCTGAGGTAGGCCTTAAAAGCCTACAGGACAGGATGCATGGTATTTAAAAGTAGGACATGTATTTACAGTTTTAAACTTCTCTTGCTTCTTTCTGTACCTCTCTTGCTTCTTTCTGTACCTCTCTTGCTGCACCTCTCTTCCTTCTTGCTGCACCCCTCTTCCTTCTGTACCCCTCTTCCTTCTTTCTGTACCCCTCTTCCTTCTTTCTGTACCCCTCTTGCCTCTTTCTGCACTTCTCTTCCTTCTTTCTGTACCCCTCTTGCCCCTTTCTGCACTTCTCTTGCCCCTTTCTGCACTTCTCTTGCCCCTTTCTGCACTTCTCTTGCCCCTTTCTGCACTTCTCTTGCCCCTTTCTGCACTTCTCTTGCCTCTTTCTGCACTTCTCTTGCCTCTTTCTGCACTTCTCTTGCCTCTTTCTGCACTTTTCTTCTTTTTGCACCTTTCTTCTTTCAGCACTTTTCTTGCCCCTTTCTGCAAATCTTTTCCTTTTTCTGCGCCTCTCGCCTCTCTGCGCCTCTCTGCACCCCTCTTGCCTCTTTCTGCGCCTTCCTTCCTCTTTCTGCGCCTTCCTTCCTCTTTCTGCGCCTTCCTTCCTCTTTCTGCGCCTTCCTTCCTCTTTCGGCACTTCTCTTGCCTCTTTCGGCACCTTTCTTTCTCTTTCTGCTCATGTCTTACCTATGTACGTGTAGTTAGAAATTAGCATTTAATAAACCTTAGAAATTCACTGAAAAAACCACAGGTTTCAGGGACGTTATAGTTAGGCGGACTTTTCACTTGTACAAAACCTGAGAAATTCAGCCGTTATAGTTAGCTCAGCTAACTAGAACTCGCGGCCCCGCAATGCACTGCTGATGACATCACATATTACATCACTCATGACATGGTCAGTGACATCACTAATGACATCTCAAATGACATCACTTATGACATCATCCACTTAATCTCTGATGCACCTACTCACACCCTAATATAACCTTTCTTACCCCCACTCTAAAATACAGACTACCATTTTCGAAACCATAGACACACCAATACCAGTTAGAACATACCCACTCACTGATTCATAGGTCTACACACACACACACACACACATCCACTCACTCACCCATACAGTCACTCATACACGCAGTCACTTATCATTACAGCCACTGATGTATGCACTCATAACCATAGAAGATACTCACACACCGCCACTCACCCAGTTACTCACACACCTAGTCAGTAACCCAAAGAGTCAATCACACTGCCATTTACTCACCTATACACAAACCACCTCACTTATTCATACAGATACTAGCACATACTTACTCTTATACAATCACTGACATAAGCACACACTCATCCATACAGCCACTCACAATCACACGCTCACGTACAGTCGCTTATATACCCCAACACTCACATATACTGCCTTTCACATATGTAGTTACTCACATACACCACTGAGACATCCATTCACTCACCAACACAGCCATACACTCACTCACCTATACAGCCCCTCGCAGACGCACTCATGAACCCATACACCCAGTGAATCACCCACTCACACATCCACGTAGGGAGTCACACACAACACAACACAGACCCACCCACACAGACACTCGGGCACCCATTCAGGTACTCAGACAACCAATCATTAACCTATATAGACACTCATTTAGCTACTCACCAACCCATGAAGCCACTTACACACCAACTAACAGACTGATACAGACATTCACACAGATTAGTCACTCACCCATGCATTCACTAAGACACGTTTAATCACTCACTTATACAGTCAGTCAAGCACCCACTAAATTATCCATACAGACACTCATTCTTCAATACACCTTGGCGTATATAACATTCTTAAACTTTTTATAAACACTCGGTCACTGGATGATGTCATGAGTGACGTCACTGACCATGTCATGAGTGATGTAATATGTGATGTCATCAGCAGTGCATTGCGGGGGCGCGAGATCTAGTTAGCTCAGCCAACTATAATGGCTGAATTTCTCTGGTTTTGTACGAGTGAAAAGTCAGCCTAACTATAATGTCCCTGAAACCTGTGGAATATATGTATATATGTGATCAAGGTCTCCTGAAGGCCGAAACGCGTTATGGCGGTGGTGCAGGGCACGAAATAAACTATTTGCACCATATCTTGGGTCCGCATCGTCTGTTCCTGATTCATAGGAGCGTGTGAGAGGCGAGATATAGGATATATATCATGTGAACAAGACCTCTGGAAGGTCGAAACGCGTCGTGGCGGAGGTGCAGGCATATAAAATAAAATTTTATTAGCACCAAGCAAAGGGTCCGTTTGTCATTTCCCTGCGGATTGGATATTTAGTGGCGAACTCCATTCGATATATATATATTTGTTAGACTTGGCATCTTTTGGCGTGTTTCCCCTGACTTTTTGCTTTCTGACCTCCCGGTTTTGACTCTGTTTTTGCTGGTGTAATGATTCTGCGCACTTTCCTCACTGCTGTCCAGTGGGAAAGTGCAAGTGCTCCTGTATCAAATGTGTTATGGATTGGTGTTTCCATGATTGGCCTATTTGGTTTATGTATCAGTCCCTTGTAAAGTGCACTGCGAGTGCCAGGGCCTATAGACCAAATGCTGTTGGTGGGCTGCAGCACTGGATTGTGCCACCCACGCAAACAGCCCGTAAAGTGTAACTCGGGCCTGCCATCGCAGAGCCTGTGCGCAGCCTGGGGCTGCCATGTCGACTTGGCAAGTGCACACACTTGCAAGTCCCTAAACCTTCCCTTTTCTACATGTTAGTCACCCCTAAGGTAGGCCCAAGGTACCCCTGTGGGCAGGGTGCGTTGTACGCGAAAGGTAGGACATGCCCTGGTGGGTGTGGCATGTCCTGATAGTGAATTACAGCCTAGTTCATTTTTCACTCTTGCAAGGCTACCTGTTCCCCCTAGGCCAGAACGGGCAGTTTGATTATTACAGCTTATAATCCTAACTGACCCCGGGAACATGGTAGAAATTCGAGTTTAGTATGCCTGGACTCAGAATGATAAAATGCAGCTTTTAGTGAAGTTGGTTTTAACATTCTGTGTTTGAAAATACCCCTTTTAGAAGGTGGGTATTTTCTTGTCTAACCATCCAAGCCTGCCTCTGCGAGGTTGTGTATTCCTTGTCTGGAGTGTGAGTGACAGGGGCTGGGGGATGCCAGGAGACAGGGTGAGTCAGCGCAGGGCTGAATAGCACGATCTACATGTAGATGGGTGGGAGGGGTCGCACCTGGGCCCTGAATAGGACAGTGCCTTCCCTCCACAATGCTGGCTCCACCTCCTGTGGTGCGTCTGATGTCCCTGGCCTACTCACTGAAAGAAGGAACGGAGACTTGTCAACAAAGTGCTCCAGAACTGGTTTGGACTAGGCAAACGCCTCTCTGCCTTCAGAGAACAAAGGAATTTGGGATATAAATATTGGGGCCCTGACCCCATGAATTTAGATCTCGCTGGAATCAAGAAACCTGCCAAGACGAAGAGCTGGAAGAGCTGCCAGGAGGAGTACTGCCCCTTTGCTGTGTTGTTGCTTTGTTGGGTTGGCCTGCAGCTGCTGCTTCTGCCTTGGGCAGTGAAAGGACTAGACTGAACTTTCTACAAACTTGTGCTGAGTATCTCCAAGGGCCTGAAACCGAGCTGGCCTCCTGTTAAGAAGTCTCAGGGACTACAAAGACTTCACAAACCTCTGGGTACCGCTTCTGAACGCTGTTTCAGTTGCCACAGAGGAAGGGAACTGCAACCGACTCCGTCAACCGAATCCATCCCTGGCCGGTGACCTGTTTGCACCGCAGACCGCATCGCCCGCTTCGCATCGCAACCCTGGTCTCACCGTGGGCGACGTCCGACGCCGCCAACATCGAGCCGCTGCTTGCACCGTGACCTGTGGGCACCGCAGTTCGCATCGCATCGCTTCACTGAACCAACCGGACCCGACCGACGCGGTCGCTGCAACTGGCTCAAGAGTCGAGACCGCACCACATTTGGGGCACCGCTCGCACGTCTGCGACGCACCGCTCCGACTCGCACCGCTGTCCGACGCCAGCTCCCGCACTCCGGCTTGGTCGCCTGCATCGCAACCTGTCAGCACCGCATCGAGCATCGTCTCACCCTGCATCGCACGCCTTGGACTCACCGACTCCGTCTGCACGACGCTCATCGAGCCGCTGCCTGCACCGCATCGAGGGACACCGCACCTTGCATCGCTCCGTCTTGCACCGCAACCGCGACGAACGCCGACCGGCTCGTACACTCCGTACCAGCCACAACGAGAAAGGTACTGTAACCGAGTCTGTTCACGACTCTGCTGGCCCGTATCGACGCGGTCGGCTGGAACTGTTAGACTCTGTGGTTTTCAGCATCGTGGTAGGCTCGGACGGAGCTACCGACTTGCATCGAACTTTGCTTTTGTGCTACTCCTGCAAAGAAGAAGTTACCGTATCAAGCATTCATTCGTAAAGTATAGTATTGTGGATTTTTGTCGTAATTGGTCTTGTCTTGAGTATATAAAATATTGGTTATTTTTCTAAACTGGTGTGGTGTCCGTTTGTAGTGCTTACACTGTATTACTGTTGGTTATGTGCGAATGCTTTACACACTGCCTCTGAATTAAGCCCGACTGCTCGTGCCAAGCTACCACGAGGGTGAGCAGAGGTTACTTCACGAGTGTAACACCCTTACCCTGACTAGGAAGAAGGGTCCCTACTTGGACAAAGGTGCAAACCCTTGTCAACTAGAGATCCCATTTCTAACAATATTGTATTGAAATAAAGCAATTTTGTTATACGGATTCCGAGAGAGTGCGGTTTTTCATACCAACCTCTGGGCTCAGAGGTTACTTGTTGCAATATTTACGGCTGCCCTGTCGGAGAAAAACTGCACCGCTTCAAGGAAGGAGCGCTGGCGTCCTACTCGAGGGCGTTGTGGAATGAGATATATATATATATATATATATATATATATATATATATATATATATATATATATATATAAGATCGAGCACAGAAAATCGAAAATCAACTGCCCATTTTGTTTTCGGAGGGCTATGAACAATATTAAAATAAAATGTCACAGAGCAGAACGCACTTGAGGGTAAGAATTTTACTTATAAGCACCACAAGTTCCAGAATGCAATGTACAGCTGAACTCCCCTGAGAGGCCTACTGGAGGGCAACACAATTAATTAAGCATGCAGAAAAGGTGATTGTGAGTTAAGTTTCATTAAGCCTGTAAACAAGGAGCTGAGAGCCCCAAAACGCGCCAGGAAAGAGAAGATTCGGAATGCAGATGCCGGTTTTTGCTTTTATTAAATGCATGATTTGGAAGAAATCATCTGCTGTGGAGTGCATTTACCTTCAACTGGGCTATAGAGTCCCATCGCCTAGAATGGGTTAAGATCCCACAACCATTTAAGCCCATCATTACTTTTTACAAAAAACTAAGCAACTAGGAGCGTTACAGTCTTTCATTTGTATATATATTTGTAATAAAATACTTTATTAAAATCAGGTCCACATGAGAGCTTACTGAATTGAACTGATTTTTGTAATTGATCTCCGTAATATACCATTCTTTACTTTTTGATTGCTCAAGTCCAGGTTATGTGGGGTTGTATGGGCAAACATCTTCATTTTGTAACAAGGTTTAGGGACCGCCACAAACGGTCTAACCAGCACTGGGTTCGTTTAATCCTCCAGTAAGGCACTAGATAGTTGGGTGAAGGGCAGCAAACTGAGGGATTGTGATGGGCTGTACAATCTATTCATGAGCGGGCACATGTTCAGTAATTGCTTTGCGGGCGGTTGGGGAGGGGTAAGGTCACAAGGAAAACTAAAATGAGGGCACCTAAGAGTTTTCAGGGGATGGAATCCCAGTCCACTTCTCAGCAGAAGAACGCTAGGTTCAATGGGAAGAAGGCACCTGGCTACTACCAGTCCAAGTGTTATGAGTGTTAAGAGTATGGGCACAGAAAAGTTGAACGCATTTGTTCCCGTAGGAAGGCGCCGCCAACTGGTGTGCGCACTCCGTGAATGGCCAGTATAGTACTGGGTGAGTACGATGCCCTAGTTTGTTTTAGGTGTGTGCGTGCAGAGGTTACCCTAGTGCCCCTGAACTCAGAGCAGATGGTCCTTGATTTATTCCACCAGGTTGTGACAGCCGAGAAGCAGGTGAGTTGCTATCCAGTGGCTCTGGTCACCTTGATTGGGGGTCGGGGGGGGGTCACAGGTTCCTTAAAAGGTAGCTGTGAGTTTAAACAAGCCTGTTGGCTTTGTTAGGGGATGACCGAGAGCACACAATCTTGAAAGAGGTGGAGCTCAGGTCCCAATTGGAGATGTTGAGATTAACACAAGTGGTTGTGCCTGTCTAGACCATCCATGGCAGACTGCCAGGGGAGTCAGAAGGAGCTGGAGTCTAAAACAGTGGCACAGGTGCCTGCCAGGATGAGGAACGACAAGGGGAGCAGGAAACCATCCTGGGGAGGAGACTGATCCAGAGTGTGCCGCCCCAGAACATACGGGACAGCACTGTTACTGTGGAAGACCTCCCTGAGCTAGAGAGCAGCAACTGAAGGAGGACCGTCCCAGGCAGGGTTCTGCAAGGTGCAGAAGGAGTGCCCCACTCTTGAGGGTCTGCAGTGGCAAGCGAGGCCCAGGCAGCTGACGACACCGCTGGAGATCACCTCAATTGTATGCAGAATGGTCTCCTGCATAGTGAGCCTAAGGTCCCAGAATCAGTATCAACCAGTGTATTGGTAGTACCCAGACCTTTCTACTGGAGCTCGCTCATGACATCCCCCTGGCAAGACATCTGGGCATGCCAGAACCTTTGACCGACAGCCCTCCCACTATTATTGGCTTCGGATGAGGATGTATTCTGCAGATCCTTTGTAAGCTGCCAGGCTAATGGGAAGTCAGGTGTAAAAGGGTACAGGTCCCCTACCTACTTACATAGTCTGTGGTGGGAACACTCTTTGAAAGGGTTCGTAGGTGGGAGGTGGATCCTCTGGGTTCTTCGGTGAGAAATGAGGTGATCCATCTGAGCGTGTCCCCTTGGATGCCGATGTGGTGGATTCTTTCAATCAGCGTGTGGTGGGATATGGTGTCGAAGGCTGCCAAGAGGTTGAGGAGGATCAGAGCGCTGTTTCTCCTCGGTCAAGGAGGGTTCGGATGTAGTCGGTGGCTGCGATCAGGGCGGTTTCGGTGCTATGATTACTGCAGAAGCTGGATTGAGAGGATTCGAGTAGCTGGTTCTGCTTCAGAAGTGTATGAGTTGCTTGTTGATGACCTTTCACTGGGAATAAGAGCAGGGAGATTGGCTGGTAGTTTTTAAGTTCACTGGGGTCAGCGGAGGTTTTTTTTTTTTTAGTCTGACCTCAGCATATTTCCAGGTATCAGGGAATGTTGCGGTGGTGATTGAGGTGTTGAGTAAGGTGGCGAGCTCCTGGCCGATCCCTTGGTTTCAGAGGTTGAAGATATGGTGCAGGCATGGTCTGTGGGAGCTCGTGTGGATGGATTTCATGGTGGAGGTGATGTCCTGGGTAGAGAGGAGGTTTCAGGTGGTCAGTGTGTGGTTTGTGCCAGTTGCGGTGGTGGCAAATCTGTCGAGGAAGTCTGTAGCTGTGAGTTGGGGTTTGAAGTTTCTGTATATGGTTGCGATCTGGTCGTGGAAGAAGTCGACGATATTATTCCACAGCTCCTGTCAGGGTGTGATGTTGTTTTCGCTGGCAGTCGGGTTTAAGTATTCCTCAACGGTGTTGAGAAGTTCCTTGGTGGTCCATCCACTGGTCGCCCATGATAGTTGGAGGGTGAACTAAAGAGATTTGGAGTATGCGGCTGATGGGGGTAGTGGACTGGCCCGATCTCTGGCTGCCCGACCCACGGGGTACCACATCCTCAGCTATACAGAGGCTGGGAAGCTTGCATGCCGTGGTGGCTGGGCAGGTAAAAAAAAAAAAAAACACATGGCTGGAAGCCCCTTTCGTGGCCACGAATAGATCAAAAGGCGGTCTGGGATTGGCAGGGCCATAGAAAGCCCCAGGGCCTGGATGTGACTATGCTATCCTTGTAGCGCTTCAGTGCTGAGTCCGCCTTGTCTCCGAAGAAATGGGAGCCATCGAAGGGCATGTCCATAAGCGAGGCTTGGACATCCCCTGAAAAGCCAGTCATTCTCAGCCAGTCGTGGAGTCTTGAGGCCATCAACGAAGAAAATCTCTGCCTGGTGAGTCAGTCATGTCCAGCCCACATCTAATCTAGAACTTGGCTGCATCTCTCCAGTCTGCCATAGCCTGGGAGAGTATGATCCAGGCCTCCTCTAAAACCATGGGTCACACCTGCACAACCAAATCCCACAGTGCACGTCTCAAAAGGCATGCTGTGTTCACTGACAGCGGCAGGCTGGTGGAAGAAAACATTTTGTTGCCTAAGGTGTCCAGCCTCTTGGATTCCCTATCCGCTGGGGTGGTAGGCAATGTGCCAGGGTTTACATGGAAGTGGAGGCTTGGACCACCAAGCCCTCCGGGATAGGGTGTTGCTTGAAGAAACTGGGGTCGCCTGGGGTGAGGCGATGGGGGCAGGCAATTGTCATGTTCACAGAAACCCTGTGCAGGGCTTGGACTAGGTCCCAAGTGGAACCTCCGTAAGGGCTTCCTAATTCCGGGACAAGTCTCTTGAACGGGATCAAGATCATCGCAGTGTTGTACGTCGAGTGGAAAGGAGCTTGAGGGACCGCTACCTCAAGGCCTTGGGGTGCATGGCGCAGCAATCGACGCAGGTCTTGTTGTCGTGGTTGCACTCAAGGCACCAGAGTCAAACAATATCGCTCGGTGACAGGTGTCGAAGGGCTTGAAACCAGCTTTCTGAGTGGACATCAATGCCACATAAGGAGAAAGATAATAAAAAACTTCGACAAAGTCAAAAAAGGTCAGTCAAAAAATTACAGGGTGTAGCTTTCTCCAGATATGCCCTGAGTGGAGCTGAAGAAAAGAACTGACTGCAGCGCGCTGTCGTGGCGCCTAACAATGCCACCAACCTGGCACGCAGGGGTACTTATCACAAAAAGATTTCCAGATCGAGTCTGACGCCCGAGGATAATTCTATGGTAAGGAATCTGTGGTTTGAAGTCTATCAGATTGAGAGATGCAAGTATAGGTTGGCATTCTCCACCCCAGAGGACCATTTTCAGTTTAGAGTGATGTCCTTAGAATTAAAGAATACCCCGGCCACATTCCAGAGGATGGTCAACCGGGTGCTGGCTGGGCTAGAATCCTTCAGTGCTGCCTACTAGGATGACATTGCTGTATTCAGTCCCAGCTGCGATGACCACCAGCACAACTCTCAGTAAGTTCTTTAGGCTCTGCCAGATACAGCAGGGATCTGCTGTATACTTCAGCCACCAAGTTGGTGGTAGCAACATATAGCTTCTTCAACCCAAGATACACATCAATATGACTCAGGAACCTCCCAAGACTCAGACCCAGGTAAGACCTTTCTTGGACCTCACTGGGTATTAAAGGAGACTTGTTAATGGCTATGCCACCATTGTTTTCTCCTTTACAGAGTGGACTTCCAGGAAGCAGCCCAAAAAGATGATCTGGACAAAGGTGCGCCAGAAAGCATTTGATATCCTGAAGAAAGCCATTTGTACAGCGCCTGTGCTCAAGGCCTCTGACTTCTTTAAAGAATTCCTAGTTCAGATTAAGTATGGTTTTGCACAAAAAAATGTACTCAGAAAAAATTCTTAGTTACTGTAAGGCTATAATTGACTCAGCCTTTCAAAATTCATCCAGTTAAATTCCTATAGCCCGACGCCCAAGAGATATTGTTTGGGGTCAAGGGCAACATGTTTTCATGTGTGTTTTGTTCTTGGGACAAGTAGGCCCAACCCCCTGCAGCACAAACTTTGGCTGCCAGCTTGCAGTACACATTATGGATCAGGGAAGGGCACTGTCTGCAGTTAATATATTTTTGTCCATATGTTAACGCTGTTGAAACTTGTATTTATGGTTCATTAATTGAAAGCCTTTATTATTAGGGTGAGCGCTCTAAGTAAATGTTGTAAGCTGTGACTGCACTATGGACAGTGGTTCCAGTATAAAAATGCGTACACACGTTTTCAAAGTTTAGCAATATGACGCGATGTATAATGCTCCCAGAATGCTCTGTGATTTGATGCAAATATTTGCAGAAGTTTGAAAGCAAGATTGACGATTCTTTGCTTTCAAAATAAAATGTTCATACAAAAATGAAACTAAAGATTTGAGGTTACCCCAAGAAACTATTAAAACACGCAATGAAACGTGCATGGTGGACGCCAAGAGAAACTCTTTTACAGAAAAAAAGAAAAAATAACACTGAACGCCTTGTATGTGTGACGACCTATTGCTCGCGCACGAATTTCCTTAAAAAGGTGATCAACCAAAACTGCCATTTGGTTCAAAAGGCACATATATCATTCAGCAAACCTTTGTTTGCCCTTAAAAAGGATAAAAGCGTAGGCAACCAAATCATTTGCACAGCGGTACCAAAACCATTGGTTAGGAGCACACTAAGTTCACAACTGAGCCTACAACCGATCACTGGACACCATAAATGTGGCACATGTGTGTGCTGCTCTCAAACGACTGAAGGAGCACTTTTTTCCTTTAAAAATATCAAATGGAAACATGATGTTTTCACTAATTGTAAAACGAAGAACGTTGTTTATGGCATTATGTGCCCATGTTCAAAACTGTACATTGGGAAAACAAACCAGGAAGTCCGTCAGCACATAATACAACACATGTCTAGGATTCGCAAAAAAACAGCTAACGCACCTTTGGATACTCAACAATCACACTGTAAACGAGTTAAAATGGACTGTCTTATCAAAAATTGAAAAGGACCCACGAGTGCTCCCACACATCTGGCTGGCCATACGCTGGATCTCATTTTCTCGAATGATCCTACATTGAAAGTAGAAGTCCCCATGCCACTAACCTGGTCTGATCACCGGTTAGTCCTTCTTAGCTTGTCCAGTATTCGCTTGAATAATAATTCCAGGCCTTTGTATGAGGAGAGGAGAAATTGGAGGAAGGTCTTCCTTGAGTTCCTGGGTCCCTTTCTTCATAATACTCCCCCTCAGCTGACAGGTGATCCCAGCAATGACGCATCATCTTTTAATGATTGGGTTACCTCAGCTCTTGATACAACTGCTCCGATTAAAACAATGAAACTGGCCAGGAATAAGCCTTCTGCTCCTTGGTTTTCTACAGAACTCCGTTCAGAGAAAAGCTCATGTAAAAGGCTAGAGCATGCGTGGCGGAAAACCTATAACTCTGAGGCTAAATATGTCTACAAAGAAGCATTAAAAAAAATTCACGCCTTGAACGCCTTACTATTAGAAATTATGTTGCAAACCAAATCAAGGCTTCTGATTACTCCTCCAAGTAAGTCTTTAAGATTGTGCAAGGCTTTATGAAACCACAAGCTATGAATAGCACTTTTGCGCCCTCGGCCACTCTATGTGATAATTTATCGACTTTCTTTCAGGAGAAGGTTCAAGCGATTTATTCCTCTTTCACTGTGATGGGGTCCTATACCACAACTCTCTTGTCTCCTGTCCAATCCAATGTTTGGGCTGAATTTCGCCCATTCTGCCTAGAATCTTCCCTCTTGGATTTGAATAGAGTTAAGTCTGGCTCGCCCCTTGACCTGCAAGATTTTTTAAACTGCTGGCCCCTCTGCTTAACCCCTATTTAAATTCAATTTGGAATGCTTCTCTGTCAACGGGCAGTTATCCTTCAATATGGAAAAAGGCATATGTCTTGCCGATCCTTAAGAAAGATGACGCGGACCCAGCGGTACTTAAGAACTTCAGGCCGATCTCTCTTCTGGCAGCACCCGCAAAAATCCTAGAGAAGGAAGTTCAGAGGCAGTTATCTGACTTCCTGGAGGCTAATAACCATCTTCATAACTCCCAATCGGGCTTTAGGTCGGGCTACAGTACAAAGACTGCCCTGCTGGAGGTGGCGGAAACTATACGGGAATCCTTAGACCAGGGTAGCTGTGCTATGCTTGTGCTGTTGGACTTGTCCGCAGCTTTTGACAAGGTATCACACCAGATTTTGCTGGAAAGACTGGCACTGCTTGGAGTGATGGGAACTACTTTAGCTTGGTTCCGCTCTTTCCTCAAGGCCCGGTCACAGCAAGTGTTTCTCCGCCCTCATGTTTCCTCCTCTAGTCCTCTTGTGTGTGGAGTCCCCCAGGGATCGGCGTTGAGCCCTACTCTGTTTAATGTTTATCTTACCCCCCTGGCATCAGTAGTCGAGCATTGTGGGGTGAGAGTGGTCTCATACGCTGACTACACTCAGCTGGTGTTCTCTTTTAAAGATCACGCAGAGGTTGCATTTGATAGTTTTAAGCAATATTTGATCAAGATTTTCTCCTGGATGACAGACAGTTGCCTGAAATTAAATGCTGACAAAACGGAGGTTTTGTTTCTTAATCAACCGTCTCCTCCACGGTCCAATCTCTGGTGGCCGGTGGAGCTTAACCCCCCTCCCGTTCCTGTCACCTCAGTTAGAAATTTAGGTTTTAAATTCGATTCCAAACTCTCTGGCAAGGCCCAGATTGGTCAAGTTTCCGCATCCTGCTTTTGGAAACTGAAAGCTCTGCGGAGATTTCTCCATCTTCTGCCGATGGACTGCCGGGAAACAGTGGTCCATGCTCTTATCACAGTGGAGAGGTGTGGTGCAGCGGCCAGGGCAGCGGACTTCGGCGCACAGGGCTCACGGTTCAAGCCCCGGCTCCGGCGGCAGCTCAGCACCATGTGACTCTGGGCAATAGCTCACTTAATTTCTACGACGGCCCCCAGCGCCTTGAGACACGTAAGGGTGAGTAGTTTGCGCTTTACAAATACGGATTTTTACAGATTTATCACGTCTCAGCTGGACTATGCCAACAGCTTGTACCTGGGTCTCCCAGCATATTTGATCTGGAAATTGCAGATTATCCAGAATGCCGCAGCTAGGCTTATTAGAAACGTGCCACTCCGCCATCATATCTCCCCACATCTGCGAAGCCTCCACTGGCTTCCAGTTAAGAGGAGAATAGAGTTTAAGGCACTGTCCTTGACTTACAGAGCTTCAAGAGACAGCGGCCCTGGATATCTGAAGCAGAGACTCCAGAAATATCGCCACACTAGGACCTTGCGATCTAATCATCAGGAGCTGCTCCGGATTCATCACTTTGCTAAAGCCAGGATTGGCGGGCGAGCTTTCTCTATGAAAACAGCTGCCCTCTGGAATTCCATGCCAGACCATCTTCGTAAAGCTGAGTCAGAAATTAAGTTCAGGAAGGCTTGGAAAACCTGGCTATTTGATCTTCCTTAGTTTGCCCACCCCTCCCCCGTTCCTCTATCTGTTGTTCCGCTGCTTAGCGCCAGGACACCACCGTTGGTGGTAGCCGCGCGCTCTATAAATGGAATTGAATGGAGGTGGAGACATGGAGAGACTACTGATGCAAAGAGAAGCTATGTTGATTGTGAAATTTAACACTGCAGTGGTTTGGTTGAAGGAATTATCTGAAATTTACAATTTATGATAGAATTCCTTTGCCCACAGATCCCACGTTACACAAAAACTTTTGTTAACTCCTCAATCATTTTCTTAATCAGCAACAGATGGATGGACACATCCCCCTTACTTTGTCGACAGCTTGCAAAATAGGACAGGATGGAGAAAGCTTAGGCTTTCCATTTTAGAATGACAGACAATTTTCTTACACAGAGAAGCATTATCCATCTCAAAGCTTCGCACACAACTGTAGACGGGTTAAATGAGGTATGAAAAACTCATTGGCCTACAGATCCCATGCTGCATTTCAACTGTCAACTTTTTTTAAAGCACTGGATGTATAGCACGCCTCCTACAATTTTACCGACACCAATCTGACGGAGTAGGATTCAGAATACATCTAAAATGCTTTTTATTTCAGATCAATATTTAAATCCTTTGCAGATTGTTTTTGTAAATTGAGAAGTCCTTTTTTCCGTTTCACCAACAGTCGCTAACAATTCAATTGTTTGTTTATCACCCATTATTCACAGTGTATTTTCCAAGGGACACAATAAAGTTTCCTGTTTTCACGTCCATGCGGTCACATGATCCTCCAGGACGCGCACGTTTGTGTCGTCATAAATAGACTGCGTCTGAGAACAGAGGAAACGACTCAATGGTGCTGGTCGGGAGACTCGGACAGGTGAACGGTACGCACACGGCGTTCTGAAACAATTGAACCAGGTATGCGCAACCACAATTCCTTTTTTTTACCTCTCCTCCCGTTTCAAGTTTTGGCAAATTGATGGTCCGGCTCTTTCACTTACGAAGTTGGTTGATTCGTTTTAGAATAATACAAACCCAAAGCTTCTGACTGCCGAACTTGCTGTGCACACAAAAGGCGTCCGCCCAGGACATTACCCGTGCGCTATAGGTATGCAGATCTTCCTTTTTAGGTCTCGTCTGCGAGGCATATTGTAGTAGAGGAGATTTTAGAAGTGGAGTGGAAGCCCCGCCCATCTTTTTGATTGGCTTGCGTCATCGTTCATGCTAAAACGCTGGCTTTTGATTGTAAATGAGGCTTCTTAGTCCCTCCTTGTTACCACCCAGTCTCCTTCTGGGACGGCCCATCCGGACTGGATCTTTCGCTTGCGGCGTTACACTGTCGCCTTCAATTACTGTCGGTAGGCACTTATTTTTTTCAGCCGGCTTTGCAAATGGTGGCCATGTGTATATGTTTACATAGCGCTTTCACTTTACCAATAGCTGCCGCCCCACCCTGCGAGTGCTGTGTGGGGCGGCAGCTATTGTTAAGGGGAAAGCGCGATGCAAATATAAACAAGCAGGCTGCCTTCTTTGCAATGACGACAGCTTGTTTTGTATTTGCAGCGCGCTTCCACTTTTACAATTGGGCCACACCCACCACTAGCGGGACGGGCTCTGCAGCTCGTCCCAATTTTTTTATTTTTTTTTAAACATTAAATAATGGCGGCCGGGCGTCTTGTGTGCAGCTCGCCCAACTCCTTAGCTTTAATTTTAGCGGCTCGTGCGGTGCCACCCCCGGCACACCACTCTGTTTGGTACCGAGTGTTATAGAACATGTATATTTTTTAAAAGCTCCTTTGAAAGATGGCTGCCTTTTTTTAAATTTAGTCTGCTGTGTTCGTTGCTCGCTGCTGCGCTCTGGTGCTCTGCTGCTCCTCCTCTGGTCTCCTGTGCGATCGGAGGCCCAGTCTGTCCTCCTCCAGCCCCGCACCCGTATCTGTCCCGGGCGGATGAGACCATGAGCGATAATGAGGACATCGAGGTGGAGAGCGACGAAGAGCTGCAGACCTTCCACTCCGAGGCCGACAAACGGGCACACCACAATGTACTGGAACGCAAGCGCAGGGACCACATCAAAGACAGCTTTCACAGTTTACGCGACTCCGTCCCTTCCCTTCAAGGAGAGAAGGCTTCCCGTGCCCAAATCTTGGACAAAGCCACAAAGTATATTCAGTATATGCTGGACTGGCAGCAGTGCCGCATTGCAAACCCCAGGTGAGTGTCAGCGCTGCATTCACTTTCACTGCAGCTTGTGTGGTCGCGCTGCAAGGTGTCGGCAAAGCTGCAACTAGGGCTGGCTGATATCCAGGTATTTCCAGAGGCGTATCTGCCACTAGTGAAGCAGGTAGAGTGGCACCGGGGCCCACAGGCTTAAAGTGCCCACTGAACTCTGAGTATTGCTGTAATATATCATTCAAACATCAGCCGAAGGCAGTTCTTTCGTTGCAGGAGGGCCTATGATACACTGGCTACGCTACTGGCATGTTCCCCTCCTAGAAGTGTAAATGAAGTGCAACGTGCGCGCTTGGACTTTACTCTTGCTGCTGTACTGGGCATGCCACTATAACACCGGTCACCTTCACCCGCGAAGCCTGGGAGGACAACACAGGGTGTTACTTCATCTTTCACTTGACACGATTACCGTTTCACCAAATTTGCACGGGGTATCTATCATTCAACTTTGCAGCTACGTGTGTGAAAATTCCAGTTCACTAGTCACAAGAGGTCTGCACAGCCAGCAGCTGAGAGTCCAGCTGCATTTTGGCTGTTGAAAAAAATATAGACAGCTCCCTTAGCCTAGAACTGACCCCTGTTCTGTCAGCCAGCGACCGCAGAGATCACAAGGTCAGTCCCTGCCTGTTTCCGTACTGTAAGCAATGCACCCACAGGCCTTTATATAAACACTCCTGTCTAGCGCCTAAACGTTGCTGCAGATTTACCCAAAGCAGCGCTTTGATCTTCTTCCTACACCCATTCAATTCCTTCGCATGGTTGAGTTAATGGCAAAATGCAGATTCTTCTAAAAACAATGCTTTGCCACCAGACCAAGGGTCGGCTGACTATCCATCCATAACCCCATTTCCCAAGCATTCTTCCCTTGCTGCTATTTCCAAAAATAAATATTACTCCCCCATGTCACCATTTTAAGGAAGTATGAGTATTTATAAACAGTATTTAGCCCCATTTTGAAACAACACTCCCTTTACAACCTAATTGTGTCCTAATCTCGCCAACCATGCATCCCAGTTTCCAGTCTAATCCACGGACCTACCAGCCCCTACCGCCAAACCATGCCTTAATCCATCTCCAATGTAGCCCTTAACCTAATTATCCCAAACAGGCTTTACTCAAAAAAACAACAGTGCGCCTTGATCAATCAAGCCACTGAAAGGCACCCCGTCTGCCTTACATAACTAAACCAGCCCCCTAGCCCCCCACCAGCCCTCCTGCTCTCACTATAAATGATTAACGTCCACTGCTTTGTGCTGCTCCCTATCCCACCCCCAGTTAATACCCAGTGCCTCCCTCCGCTTCCTCTCCCTCCTTCCCGGTAGCCCCGGTTCACTCCCCACACATTCTTATCTTTTATCTCCCACTGGGACTGGCCACTCTCCTCTATTTATCTCCCTCTTCTCCCTGGAAGCTGTGCTCACTGGAAGGAAAAAACAAGCATTTGCAATTCTATAGGCCTTACATATTAGTGACAGTTTGAGCTATTGGTGTTGCAAATCAAAACGTTTGTTAGATTTATTTACTTTTTTAAATATTCCAGCAGTAGAATAGGTAATAAAATAAATTCCACGAAGCAAGGCAAGGGTGCAGTACCTTATGTGGCTAATAAAGGTCCCTTCACAACTCCACAGGGTCACCTAGTAACAGCTTGTGGTACTACACCCTTTCCTCGCTTCGTGGAATTTCTTCTTAAATCTAACAAACATTATCATTTGCAACGCCAATAGCTCAAACTTAACACAATGCGAGACCTATTGCATTGCAAATGCTTGTTATGCCAGTCACCAAAATCGTATTGGCTCCGGACAGGCAATTCATGACCCTTGTCTCCTTGATTCTTTCCCTTCCCCAAAGCACGTATCATCTTTAAAACGCCATCCCCACCAGCCCAAACAAGATATTGAAGTTGTTGTGACGTTAGCCACTGCTCCGCATCTTGAATCAGAACTAAGTAAGTGTTCAAAATAATCACCCAAACAATATCTTACATTATCCCTTGGGATACCAGTCTTTATCATTTCTTTATTATCTTTATAACTCTCTAGCATCATTTACTGAGTCCTTTCCCTGTCTTTCCTGGTTTCACTTCCACACTTTTTTCTACTACGGTCCATTGAAGTGGCACAGGCTGTGCTGTGTAGAGAAAGTTTATACAAGGTAAATCCAAAACATACGTTTTTAATGGTTTGGAGTGCTTGGTGATTTGTCTGAATAAGTGGTAACAAGAGCACCTTTTTGTTTCTTTTTCTTTTGCTCTCTTTCGTTCCAGGTCTTGAGGAGAACCCCGTTCAAGGTTCACTCTTTGTTCTATGAATTGCCTGATTAAATCATGAAACACAAATATATGTTTATTTTTGGTGATCTGAATACTAGACGGTTTGGCAAGTGCCCCTAATGGGGTTTTCTTTAAAAAAAAATCTTGAAGACGGTTTTTTCAAACAATTATCCAACCTCCCCCCTGGGCCTTCTTCCCTTTCTTCTTTTTGTTTTTCTATTTATTCGTGTCATTGTCTATGTATTTTCAAAATTTGGAACCTGAGCTGGTTCATGCACTAAGAGTTTTTGGTCTAATGTGATGTTTAATGTCTCGTCATATATGGGACTCAGGATTAATGTTATATATGTGTGTAATTTGATGTGGTCCATGAAAAATCGTGAGAATTGTTCATTGAAATAATAACATGAACGTTTAAAGTTTTCTTGATGAAATTGAATTTTTATTAAAAATAAAAAAATGTTTTACTTTTTTCAGTCACTAGGAGTGTCACGTGTGATTGGCATAAGTAATCAGTATAGTAAGCATCAGTATTGGCAATTGTTTTGTTGTCTTGGTATTAAGTTGGCCTAGCCTTGCTGATTAAGGGCCAGAACCCTCTATTGTTCAGAATAGTGTAGCGGGTTTTCACTCGCGAGGTTCTTTTGACTTCATCCTGAATTTGGAGTTTTTCCCCCAAAAATTTCTTTTCACTTACTCTTTGAGATCAAATCAAATACCTTTTTTTGCTCCACTGAGCATGAAGGAACAGGACACCTTTGCATATACAGAGGACCACATCCAAAAACTTTTGAGCACTCCTTCCCTCTTCTCTTCAATTTCCTTGAGCACTAGTGCTAAACAACAAAGCGAATCCGATAAACTTATCAGACTAAAGAAAAAACAAATAAAAACTGATCTACAAGTTGATTTTTTACTCCAACACCTGAAAGCAGGGACCATTGCAGCAGGACTACAAATACGTAACATTCCGGTCATATTCACAGAGGATCCAATCTACAAAAAAGGCTACAGCTTCATTGAAACCAAATGAAGCAGAGACCTAATGGGATTGACAATTGAGACAGCACAAAGATTATCACAACAACAAATACTTGAAATTTCTACTTTAGAGCAGGAAATAAAGGACAGCCAAACAGTTGCGGATACAAAAACTTTATTGGCTAAGGTTGAAAAAGAGATAGCTGAATTTAAAGACTTTACGATAAATCAAAAAGGGACAAAATTTGAAAAAGACAAGAAAAACTTCTCTTTGGAATCAACTTATCCCTATTTACAATCGGATTTCTATTCGCGTCCTGATTCAAGAAGATATCTCTCTGACTTTCAAGGACGATCAAGAAACAAGTTTATCTCTTTTTCGGACACATCATCATCTTCGGGTGGCGACACTGATACCTCAGAAGGCAATCAACAGTTGAACCGTCGAATAAACAATCAACAGCAACAATCTTTTTTAGGCAGAGGCCAACAGCGACCACGGAGAAGAAACAAATACCAAAGCCAGTCATGGGAGATGACAACCGGACGACAATATTACAAAACCTAATGCAGTCACCAATTTTTATGTCAAATTCTGTTTATTGAATTTTTGTGATCGATACAGAAATGTAGTGCATAAGCAACAATTATCAAAGTAGGCCAAGAGTTACAGAAATCACATGTAGGTTACAGCTTGGTCACGAGTTCTATGGCGTAAAAACATATTGATAGTTACATTCGCATGTTGTTGCATTTAGTATCCTACGATCTTCCGTCAATCCGCCCTCTAGAGAGAGGAACATAGAAAAGAAATTTAATATACCTAAAAAACCAACAAAACCATGATGTCATGGTGCAAATAATAATGGGGTGGTCATGAGGGCTGGGCGCCTGGGCCCATGGTAAGGCATCATCCTAGCTGCAAACTGCCAGCTGTACTGCTGTAGCATTATATATGGAACAGGTTAAGGGCCCTTAGCCTTGGGGCACATGCCGTCAACGGGAGGCCTTCCGATAAGTAACTCACCAGCGGGACCATATGTATTCGAACCCTTTCCTGGTGTCATCCACTATGTCGGCCATTCGCTCCAGAGCCAGCGCCCTCCACAGCCTCGCATGCCATTGAGTTAGTGAGGGTGCCTCTTGTTTTTTCCAAGCGGCAGCTACTGCCAATTTAGCCGCCCCTAAGCACAGCCACAGAACAGACCTATCACTCTGCGTCTGGCGTTTCAGCATTGGGTCTCTTGCCCCCAGCAAGGTGTGTTCCAGGGTATGAGGAATTGGGTAGCCTAAAATGAATTTAATTTGGGACAGGATCTCTTTCCAAAAAGGCTGGATGGAGGGGCAGTCCCACCAGATATGACGGAAGTCGCCCAATAGACCACATCCCCGCCAGCAACTGTCCGAAGTGGTGGGGAAGAACTTGTGTAGTTTCTGGGGATATAAGTACCAATCATACATGATTGTGTAGTGCGCCTCCCTTAGATACATCGGCCGGTTGAATTTCGCTATATCATTATGTAAAAGCTCCCACTGTTTGTCCGCTAGAGGAGTACCCAAAAGTGCATCGCAAAAGCATTTATATCGCAGGGTCGACCGGGGGCTTAGAGCTTGTATGAGAGCGTACAGAAAGGAAATGCATCCCTTGGAGGTGGATCCCGATTGGGCAAACTTCTCTATGGGGAGCAGGTCTCTGGTGGCGGCCCGCCGCATCAGGGGTTGCTGCACCCAATGTTTAAGCTGCAAGTAGTGGAACTCCTCTTTGGTGATCAGTGTGAATTGTTTCATACATTCTTGAAAGGTGAGAATCTCACCTTTGTGAAACAGGTGGGAAATCATAAGACATCCTCCCTCCCGCCATGCCTCGATGGGTCCCTCGTGGAGCGCAGGGGGGAAAGCAGCGTTAAAATGTATGGGCGTGTAAGGAGATGGGAAGGTGGTCAACGGCAACCTCCTGGTGAGAGTATCCCCTACCCGTAATGTGTTGGATGTGGGTGTACTGATGTAGGCATTGGGCGGTCTGTCATGTTTGGGCTTCCATAATAGATCCCATATGGTGCGGCCGGTGATCTGTCCATCTATATGAAGCCGGTGTTTCTCAGAGGCAAGCAGCGACCATTCTGTGATTACGCGTAGCTGAGCCGCCCTATAATATCCCTGAAAATCCGGCAGCGCCAGTCCCCCCTCTCTGCGTGGCCATGTGAGCAGGCGGTAAGGCAAGCGGGCCCTCTTCCACAGCCAGATAACTTTAGTAATCATTTGTTGCAGCTCCCTGAAGAGACCTTTTTCCACTAGAATGGGTAGCCCCTGAAAGAGGTAAAGCAAGCGGGGGAGCGCGTTCATCTTGATGGCATTAATCCTGCCCAGCCAGGAGATGTATGCAGTACTCCACCTGCCCAAGTCACTTTTTAATAGGCGAAGAAGGATGAGGGAAGTTGGCCCTGTAGAGATCCGAGATACGGGGGGTGAGCTTAACACCCAGATAGGTAATCTCTTTAGTTGTGCAGTAAAATGGTGACACTCTCTCCACCCGTCGCCACTCCTCTGTAGATAGGGTCAGATTAAGTAAGAAGGATTTGGCCAAGTTGATCTTAAATCCCGCCGCCCGATCAACAGGGCAAGCTCCCCCTGGATAGCTGGAAGGGAGGTCAATGGCTCTGTGACCGGAAGAAGCACGTCGTCGGCAAAGAGCAATATCTTATAATCGTCCGAGCCAAACCACACCCCTATGTCCGGATTTTCTCTAATTTTGTGCGCTAGGGGTTCTATGCTTAAAGCAAAAAGGAGGGGGGATAACGGGCACCCCTGCCGCGTCCCACGAGCCAAGCTAAAAGAGGGGGAAGCAACTCTATTGACCAGGACCCGGGATCTAGGAGAGTGATAGTTGGCGCGTATCATCCCTACAAAAGTCTCATTGAATCCAAAGCGTCGAAGCACTCGAAATAAGAAGGTCCACTCCACGCGGTCAAATGCTTTCTCCGCGTCAAGCGAGAGAAGAGCCGCTGGGATGTCCTTCTTCCGAGCCTTCTCTATTATGTGGATGATGCGCCGCAAATTATCATGGGTCTGTCGCCCCTTAATAAAGCCCGATTGGTCTGGGTCAATAAGGCCGGGGAGCACCGATTTGAGGAGGTTAGCCAAGATTTTGGAGTAGATCTTGGCGTCTAGATTCAGAAGGGCGATCGGGCGGTACGAGGAACAGGCTGTAGGATCCTTCCCCGGTTTGGGAATTACTGCCACAATCGCCTCTCCCAAAAAGGGGGTGACCTGCTGTGTAGAAGCGATGACATTAAATAAGGTAGTTAAAAAGGGGGAAAGTTCCGGTGCAAAGGGATGATAAAAATGTGCCGTAAACCCATCCGGCCCCGGCGCTTTCTGTAATTTAAGTGCGTCAATCGCCTTCTGTACTTCCTCAGGGGTAATGGGTTGAGCCAAGTCCTCGTTGACGGTCGCCGGGACCTGTGGGAGGTCTAAAGAGTCCAGGTACCTCATTTGGTCCTGCGCCCGCGGGTGTTTTGAGGTGTAGAGAGTACGGTAGAAGTCTGCAAAGGCATGCGCTTTCCCCTCCTCTGTCTTGTGTGAGACACCCGCTTCATCTATAATAAGTTTTATGTATTCCCTTTCCTGTTTGCCCCGTAGTTGGCGTGCGAGAAGGGACCCCACTTTGTTGCCTCCCTCATAACCCCTGGCCTGTAAGCATAAGATGGTTTTTTCGGCCCGGTTAGTGTAAATGGCCTACAGTTTCCCTTTGAGAGCAGTAACTTTCCTTAGTGCCGGAGCCGATGGGCTAGTCTTGTGTGCCAGTTCTGCAGACTGCAGTTCCCTTTTCAACATGAGACGCTCCTCTCGCTGCTGTGTTTTCAGGGTAGTGGCCAATTTGATGTATTTACCCCGGACTACCGCTTTGAAAGCGTCCCAGGTGGTGGCATGAGAGGTAAGGTCAGGGTCATTCTGCTCAAAGAAATCTTTAATGGTTTGCCTAAGTTCATCGCGCAGCAGTTGATCCCTACATAGGAAGTTGGGAAAGTACCAACGCGCATGTTTTGGACGTGGGTTCGGGCAGATGAGAGTCATCTCGAGAGGGGCATGGTCAGACAGACAGATCGGGTGGAAGTGTGTCTGTAGTATCATGGGGAGCAGAGATTGGCTCGCAAATATGTAATCTATGCGGGAGTATGTTCTATGGGAGTGGGAGAAGAAGAAATAGTCGCGCACGGTGGGATTACTATCCCTCCACACGTCCACCTGGCCCAGGAGTTGGAGCTGTGCTCTAAGTGCCTTGCCAAAAATCCCCCCTGCCGCCCTGTGTGGGTTAGTCGTGTCCAGCCCCTGATCCCCAATGAGGTTGCAATCTCCCAATAGAAGAATGTCCCCTTGCGCAAAGTTTTCCAAGGCCATAAGGAAAGAGGATAAAGTCCTGTTGTCCCATGTTGGGTGCATAAATAACTGCAAACGTGCATTGCCGGCCCCTCAGGTCCCCCTTGACCATAATGTACCTCCCTGCTTTGTCAGTTTTGGTTTCTCGGACTTGAAACGGGACCCCCGAATGGAAGAGTAGTGCCACCCCGTTCTGTTTGGAAGCGTGAGAGGATCTGAAGATAAGAGGATATGCTTTATGCTTCAGACGGTGTTCCTCGGATTTTTGAGGTGCGTTTCTTGAAGGGCCGCCACTTGGACATTATGATCGAGCAAATATTTCCAAAGGCGTTGACGCTTATTAGGGGAGTTGAGGCCCCGGACGTTCCATGTTATAGCCCGGACTGCCATGTGTATTTGGTTGTGACTCTGCCTCCCCCTTCGAGCCTCCTGCGTTGACTGTGTCCCCGTGCAACCCCCCCGTCCCCCCTCCCACTAACAAAAAGTGTAAAAAAAGCACCATGACATCGAACTAACTTAACAAAACAGAAGAAACAATAAAATCGAGTGTAAAGGATCCCCAACATAGAGGGAAGACTCCTTACTAGAACAGACTCGAGGAACGCAACCATGCCCGTTCCCCCAGCCCCAATAACATCAACTGTTAAGGCATATGCATAGGAAAATTATACAGCCCACTGTGGCTGCCACGATTCTGAGCACCCCTGTAATAGCTACATAAATCTATCAGCTCCGGCGGCTCCATAAATGTCCGGGTGCGTGCAAGTCTTCCGCTTCAACCACCCTCCCAATGTAATCTCCTTACCGCAGTAGTGATAGGCAGCGATGCACTCTACTCAGACCAATCGCCGCCCATTCATATGGGTTACGATTACCTGACCCAGGGCTACATAAAATTGATCAGGCCATAGGTTCACCAAAGTCTTGTGGAATGCAAGTCTTCCGCTCCATCCACCTCTCCACAACAGCGACTGACGGACAGGGGGGGGGGGGTGAGGAGGGGGGGGGGGGTAGAGTACCTTGTATTCTGAGAACAGGTCGGTTCAGAGACCCTCCAGACGTGGAACTCCCAAAGTCAAGATAGATGCAAGTCCTCTGCTCCATTCATTCTCTTATGGACGCTCTCATGTCTGGGGACATTTTTCTCCATCTGGAACAAATGTCAATTACCCTTGGGGCCCTTAGAGCGCCGGATTCAGTCTGGAGTTTTCTTGCTCCCCATTCCCACTCTCCGCCACTGGCCTCCTCCTGGTCGCTCATGCTGTCGTACCCCTTCAGTGTCCCGTGAAGATGTCGCTCCGGTAGATGTGGAGATCTTTATTCCTAGCAGGTCCGCCGCCTCCAACAACTCTGCGCAATGGAGAGGCTTGTTGTTCCATTGGAAGGCAATCCCGAAGGGATACGTCCAGCGGAACCAGACTTTCTTTTCCCTTAGAAACTCGGTGATCGGGCGGAATTGTTGGCGTTGCAGGAGCGTGGCCTGGGCCACATCTTGGTAGAGCGTGCATGTGGCGTTCTGGAAGGTGAGCTCGTCAGTGACCCTCGCCTTTTGTAGGACCAGTTCCTTAACCTTGAATGAGCTGAACTTCGCCAGTACGTCACAAGGTCGTCGGTTCTCTCCAGGAAGCCGCGGCCCCACTCTGTGGACCCTCTCCAGCCAGACCTCAGGACCGTCCTCCCCA
This sequence comes from Calotriton arnoldi, assembly GCA_963921515.1. Classification (NCBI taxonomy): domain Eukaryota; kingdom Metazoa; phylum Chordata; class Amphibia; order Caudata; family Salamandridae; genus Calotriton; species Calotriton arnoldi. The sequence goes on from CAWUFW010000038.1 coordinate 4,148,205, forward strand.
AGGGCTGAGGAGAATAGGCCCACCATGAATGTCTCCAGATCCGGGCCTTCACAATCTTCTTCCAACCCTCGGACGCGAATATTGTCACGGCGGGAGCGATTTTCTAAGTCCTCGCACTTGAGCAGAGTGGCACGCAGCTGGGCACTCAGGTCCACTGAGCCTTCTTCCAGGGGTTTAATACGATCGGCTAGCTCCTGATATTTCACTTCAAGGTCTAGCGTACGAGTGCCCACCGAATCGACATCTGCCTGCAGGTGATCAGCTTCTCCCTCATCTCTGCCCGGAATGAATCAAAGGAGGCATCCATATCAGCTTTAATGTCCGCACGGAGCTCCTTTTTGAACTCCCGAAGAGAAGCCATGAGGTCCTCTCTGGTCAGCACCATTGTTCCCGTCGATGGCGACACCTCCTCTCCAGCCGCTCCTGCGCCCGCAGTGGCGAAGTAATTCGAGACCTTGTTGTTGGGGGCCTTTTTGGGTGGCATAGGGGGACCCACTCCTTGGTCAGCTCCTGGCCGCCCCTCCGTTCGCGCAAAATTAGTGCGTACTCTCTGCAAATGCGTGGGATCCCACCTTTGATTCTCCGCCCTCTCAGGGGGCTCCCCCAGCTTCGGACAAAGCGGCTAGGAGGGCTGCCTGATGGGCCACTCTGGCTGTTTCGCAAAGAATGCTACCCCTGGGTGGCACGCAAATCGGTGGGCCAGGCTGTGCTCCAGACTAGATGCTGCTCGGTGCATGAACTCCCCGCAAGGCTCCGCGATACATGTGCCCCCCCCCCCTCACTTCGTTGCTGCACTCTGGACTTGCACTTTATCCTGTGTTCGCCATGGCGGCCATCTTAAAGTCAGGCGTCAGGCAGTTCATAGTGCTCAGTGGGGCCTGCTTGATCTCCCTCGCGTCCCTTGTTCTGTTGCAGGCCCCCACTCCACAGATGGCATAGAAATCACAGTGCTTGCCAATCCCCCCCGCCGGTGATTATCGCCAATAGAGATCAGTGTCCCGGGGTCCCAGCACCCCGCAGTGGCTCCCAGTGCCCCAGCCAGCTTTTATGCACAGTGTCCCGTTTTGCTTGGGGGGCCCCCACTCGCAGCGCTCACCCAATGGTTCTTAGGGGCCTCGCAGATTGCTGGGGGTTCGTTCGGCAGGCTAGAAACATGACGCCCTGTGGGGTCCCCGGTCCACGCCCCGCCACCGCAGGCCGGCTGAGTCTTCTCAGTGCCTCTTCGTAGTAGGGGGGGCACACAGGACTGCAATCGGGAGGTTAACGCGCCTACAGTTGCCATCCATCATGCGGCGCACCAGACCCAGTGGGGGACCCCGCCATCTTGTGTATTCCGGGCTCCAAAGCTGGGGACTCCGCTCGCCACCTCCGTGGGGGCAGAGAATCGCCTGACACGCAGTGCAAAGTCCCTTACTTGTGGCAGTCGCTGATCCCGCCAACCAGATCCAGCGAGGGAGATCGCAGGCCTCCGTCACTGCGGGCGTCGGAGCCGGCCTCAGGGAGAGCCGACATTTTCCCCCTCTCTGCTCAGATCGACTCAGTTTGCCGGAGCTCCGTCACCGCATCACAGGAGCAACTCAGGGCATCGGGGCAGTCCCCGGTCGTTACCCCACATCTGGCCGTGTCGTGGGGTGGTCGGAGTGCCTGGAAGATCGCCTTACGCTCAAAAATCCACGGGGCCTGGGACGGAGCCGATCGGATTCACGTCCGATCGGCCATGTTAGATGGCCACGCCACCCCGTCACCCATTTTTAATCTATCGGCTCGCTCCCTTTCAGGAGCAGTACAATCCATCCTCAAAAAGGGTCTCTCGTTTGTACCCACTAAACCAACTAACTTTGTGAAAATGAAAACAGAGGTCATTGAATTCTGCAGAAAAGTAAGGTTGAAATCGATTTTTCTGGAAAATGAATTCCCTAGAAATATTGAAACAACCGGATCACTTTTTGCCCACCCGCGAACAAAGTTCCAAAGGGGATAATAACATTTGAACGGACGGTTTTATCTGCAATTTCGCAAACAGGAGGAAAAAGAGACTTTGTGAAACATAACATCTCGAAAGTTGAAAAAGAAGCAATACTTTCACTTAAATCTGACAATTCTATAATAATAAAACCGGCGGACAAGAGCGGCTCCCGTTGGTTATCAGTACTGCAGACTATCAAACAAACAGAGGTCCTAAGACAGCTACAGGACACCCAATGTTATCGGAAAATCGATAAGGATCCAACATTGGACATTCAAGGTGAAATCTTGGCACTCCTTGAAGATGCCTTGGAGCAGGGAATAATCGGACAAAAGGTATTTGGTTTCTTGAACAAAAAACATCCAAGGACTCCCTTGTTATATTTTCTTCCCAAAATTCACAAAAATGAAACCCATTCACCAGGCCGACCCATCGTGTCTGGCTGTGGATAAATATTGGAACCTATATCCAAATATGTTGGCTTCTTTTTAAAGCCTTTCCTGGAAAAGGTGCCTTCCTACCTTCAGGACACCACTGAATAGAAACTAAAGATTTTTCATCCAGTTATCAACTATTGGTTACCTTGGACGTGGTGTCCTTATACACCCAGATACCTCAAGAAGACGAACTAAGCGCAATTGAAACTTTCCTGGAGCAAAGACCAAGACCAGTGAGTGTCCCCAGTGAATTTATAATGCAACTGCCCAGTTTTGCACTGAAAAAGAATTATTTCAAGTTTGACAATGACTACTATTTCCAGACCAAAGGGACCGCCATGGGCTGTCCCTTTGCGCCGGAATTGGCTGTGTTATACATGGCAAAATTCGAGGAAAGATTTGTCTACAACAATAGCCCCTTTTCTGTCCAAATTTTTAACTGGGTAGGTTATATCGACGATGTCTTTTTAATATGGGATGGGGCGGCAACTGAACTAATGGCATTTCATGCTTGGTTGAACGAACGCTCACCAGACATCAAATTCAGTTTAAATTACAGTTCCAGCAAAATGATATTCTTGGATGTGGAGATCTACGCTTCTCATGGCACACTCATCACAACACTACATAAAAAACCAACGGACAGAAATAAAGCTCTTCCTTATACAAGTCATCAATCACGCAGTTTGCGTGATAACCTCCCCTTCGGACAGTTCCTCAGGGTCAAGCGTAATTGTACATTAAAAACTGAATACATGCACCATACGAATAACTTATTGGAGACTAAAGATGCGGGGTTACCCCAAGAAACTATTAAAACACGCAATGAAACGTGCATGGTGGACGCCAAGAGAAACTCTTTTACAGATAAAAATAAAAAAATAACACTGAACGCCTTGTAGGTGTGACGACCTACTGCTCGCGCACGAATTTCCTTAAAAAGGTGATCAACCAAAACTGGCATTTGGTTCAAAAGGCACATATATCATTCAGCAAAACTTTGTTTGCCCTTAAAAAGGATAAAAGTGTAGGCAACCAAATCATTCGCGCAGCGGTACCAAAACCATTGGACAGGAGCACACTAAGGTCACAACTGAGCCTACCACCGATCACTGGACACCATAAATGCCGCACCTGTGTGCGCTGCTCTCAAACGACTGAAGGAGACCTTTTTTCCTTTAAAAATATCAAATGGAAACATGATGTTTTCACTAATTGTAAAACAAAGAACCTTGTTTATGGAATTGTGTGCCCATGTTCAAAACTGTATATTGGGAAAACAAACCAGGAAGTCCGTCAGCACATAATACAACACATGTCTAGGATTCGCAAAAAAACAGCTAACACACCTTTGGTCAATCATTGGATACTCAACAATCACACTGTAAACGAGTTAAAATGGACTGTCTTATCAAAAATTGAAAAGGACCCACGAGGTGGAGACATGGAGAGACTACTGATGCAAAGAGAAGCTATGTTGATTGTGAAATATAACACTGCTGTAGATGGGTGGAACGAATTATCTGAAATTTACAATATACGATAGAATTCCTTTGCCCACAGATCCCACGTTGCACAAAAACTTTTGTTAACTCCTCAATTATTGTCTTAATCAGCATCAGATGGATGGACACATCCCCCTTACTTTGTCGACTGCTTGCAAAATAGGACAGGATGGAGAAAGCTTAGGCTTTCCATTTTAGAATGACAGACAATTTTCTTACACACAGAAGCATTATCCATCTCAAAGCTTCGCACACAACTGTAGACGGGTTAAATGAGGTATGAAAAACTCGTTGATCTACAGATCCCATGTGCATCTCAACTGTCGACTTTTTTTCAAGCACTGGATGTATAACACGCCTCCTACAATTTTACAGTCACAAATGTGACGGAGTAGGATTCAGAAGACACCTAAAATGCTTTTTATTTCAGATCGATATTTAAATCCTCTGTAGATTGTTTATGTAAATTGAGAAGTCCTTTTTTCCGTTTCCCCAACAATCGCTAAAAATTCAATTGTTTATCACCCATTATTCACAGTGTATTTTCTAAGGGACACAAAGTTTCCTGTTTTCAAGTCCATGCGGTCACATGATCCTCCAGGACGCGCACGCTTGTGTCGTCATAAATAGACTGCGTCCGAGAACAGAGGAAACGACTCAATGGTGCTAGTCGGGAGACACGGACAGGTGAACGGTACGCACACGGCGTTCTGAAACAATTGAACCAGGTATGAGCAACCACAATTCCTTTTTTTCCCCTCTCCTCCCGTGTCAAGTTTTGGCAAATTGAGGGTCCGGCTCTTTCACTTACGAAGTTGATTGATTCGTTTTAGAATAATACAAACCCAAGGCTTCTGACTGCCGAACTTGCTGTGCACACAAGAGGAGTCCGCCCAGGACATTACCCGTCCGCTATAGGTATGCAGATCTTCCTTTTTATGCCAGTCACCAAAATCGTATTGGCTCCGGACAGGCAATTCATGACCCTTGTCGCCTTGATTCTTTCCCTTCCCCAAAGGACGTATCATCTTTAAAATGCTGTCCCCACCAGCCCAAACAAGATATTGAAGTTGTTGTGACGTTAGCCACAGCTCCGCATCTTGAATCAGAACTAAGTGTTCAAAATAATCACCCAAACAATATCTTACATTATCCCTTGGGATAACAGTCTTTTTATCATTTCTTTATTATCTTTTTAACTCTCTAGTATCATTGACTGAGTCCTTTCCCCGTCTTTCCTTGTTTCACTTCCACAGTTTTTTCTACTACGGTCCATTGAAGTGGCACAGGCTGTGCCGTGTAGAGAAAGTTTATACAAGGTAAATCCAAAACATAGGTTTTTAATGGTTTGGAGTGCTTGGTGATTTGTCTGAATAAGTGGTAACACGAGCACCTTTTTGTTTATTTTTCTTTAGCTCTCTTTCGTTTCAGGTCCTGAGGAGAACCCCGTTCAAGGTTCATCAGGGGTTCGAAACGCGTCAACCTTCTTCTGTTTGACCAAACAAGTGAACTTTAAAAATTGAGTATCTGGTTCACCCTTTGTTCAATGAATTGCCTGATTAAATCATGAAACACAAATATATGTTTATTTTTGGTGATCTGAATACTACACGGTTTGGCAAGTGCCCCTAATGGGGTTGTGTTGTTCTTTAAAAAAACTTTGAAGACGGTTTTTTCAAACAATTATCCAACCTCCCCCTTGGGCCTTCTTCCTTTTGTTTTTCTATTTATTCGTGTCATTGTCTATGTATTTTCAAAATTTGGAACCCGAGCTTGTTCATGCACTAATAGTTTTTGGTCTAATGTGATGTTTAATGTCTCGTCATATATGTGACTCAGGATTAATGTTATATATGTGTGTAATCTGATGTGGTCCTTGCAAAATCGTGAGAATTGTTCATTGAAATAACATGAACGTTTAAAGTTTTCTTGATAAAATTGAATTTTTATAAAAAAGAATTATTTTTTGTAACTTTTTTTCAGTCACTACGAGTGTCACGTGTGATTGGCATAAGTAATCAGTATAGTAAGCATCAGTATTGGCAATGGTCTTGTTTTGTTGTTTTTTTAGTCCTCATTTGTCAATGTGCAAGACCATATCAGAAAAGGGGTCCATTTTTACTGGGACCGGGGTACCCGGTCTCTCCGTAAGGAGGAGATGTTATAAACATCCTGGGTTTTTAAGAGTAATATCCCCCGCCCCCCCGTCCGGTCAAAAGGACTAACTTCACTGAAACAGACAAATATAATAGTGGCTCTGACACAGACAAGCCGAAACCTGTGAAGCATATTACTAATCATAAGACCAAATAATAAAAAAAATAAAAAAAAAGAAATAAAAAAAAAGAAAGGAAGGAAAAAACGGAAAAGCAACAGAAAAACAGAAAACTGAGTTTCAAAATTAAATTCTAGATAATAAACATATATCAAGTTGAAAGGCTGAGATTTATCCTATTTCTATAGGCTTCTAACCATATGTCCCATAATTCCCAAAATTTTGTTTTCTTACTTAACCTAGTAGCTCGATCGAGAGTTGCCACCCTTTGTACTGAGTGGATCCATTCAACCTCTGTGGGGGAACATGGAAGTATCCATTTGATACACAATTCCCTTTTTGCCAACAGAATTAGAACTAAAATAATGGTTTTTTGAATTTTAATAAAATTGCCATTATCTGCCACTCACGTTAAAACCCCAAAAATGACAATATCCAAGCTCACCTTTAGTTCTTGACCTAAGACTTCTGAGTAAAAATCGTTCATAATCTGGAAAAAATAGCTCAGATAAATTTTAAAAAATTAGTTGTATCAGTTAGAAAACAACTGCAGGCTTGGCGAGCGCTGCCATTGTCTTTTCTTGGTAGATCAAATCTTTTAAAGATGTCGGTGCTCCCAAAGTTTCTTTCTTTTTAACACCATCCCCCTAGAATTTAACAAAGCATGGTTTAAAAAAAATACAAGGAGAGTTCACCAGTTTCATCTGGGGAAATAAATGTCCCAGAATTGCCCTAAAGAAACTACGCAAAAAGAAAGAGCAAGGTGGTATAGCCACCCCAGACTTATACCAATACTATTGAGCCTTCAACCTAAAGAACTTTCGTCAGCTTTTAAAGGATAGCTCCAGCTTAGCCCCTTATTTAAAGGCTCTTGTAAAGGATCCTCAAGTTCAATCATAATTTTTTCTCTTCAAATTTGGCCAACCTAAATTTTTTGAAAAGTCAAACTAAAAATCCTTCAGAATGCAGCCAAGATTTGGTAAAACATAAGACTTACATTGCAAATACCATACTACTGTGATTCCGCACCTATTTGGGACTCTCCGGGCACCCCGGCCTGTCTTTTGGACTCATTAGCAACCCCGCTACGAGAGAGTGGGATTAACTACTGGGGTCAACTCCTGGAAAACTCTAAATTAATTTCATGGCAGAGATTGTCCGAGGTCTCTAGTAACTCGGTCTCCAAATTTAAATACTATCAATTAGCCAACTGGGCAAATACACTGGACAAAAAGGGTGAGGGGAACTCGGAGGCTGAATCTAGGATAAATCTACACCCCAAGCTACAGAAAGAAATCGCAGAGTGGTATTGGCTGTTCATTCAGACAGAAGGGGCTCAGAATTCGTTGATGGAAAGCTGGAAGAGGGAACTGCCGGATAAGGACCATGAATTATTATGGCAAGTATCTATGGCTTATTTATGGCGCTATGTGAGATCTGCCCCACTAAGAAAAAACCATCTCTTCACTGTCCATAAGGCATACTGGACACCTCGGAGGTTATCGAAGATGGGAAGCCGGACAGTAAGAAAATGCTCCAAATGTGGTGAAGAAAATGCGAACGAAGCACATATGTTCTGGCAGTGTCCCTCGATCCAGTCCTTCTGGGAGAAAGTGGGTAAGATTGTATCAGAAGACAATTGTCTTATGTTATGTTAGTAGGAACTTCTAAAGCGCACGGTCACCAGGAGGTTTCATGGCGCTAATCTTGGACAGTGTTGCGGCGCAATGGACTATGCGTAAGCTTGCTCAAACAACCAGGTCTTAAGCGCCTTTCTGAACCCCAGCAGGTTGTCGCACATCCTGATTGCTAGTGGTAAGGAGTTCCAGAATTTAGGGGCGAGGTAGGAGAACCTACGCCCATCCTGGCGTAGGAGTTTAATGGCAGGGGTAGTCAGTAGTTGAAGATGAGCTGACCGTAGGTTGCGAAGTGGGGCGTGCTTTACAATCATACAGCTGATGAATTTGGGGCTCCTGCAGTGCAATGCCTTAAAGATTAAGCACCCTGTCTTAAAAGCTGCACGTTGGGCAATAGGTAGCCAGTGAAGTTTGGATAGCCAGGGTCTGGCGGATTGCCATTTAGGTTGTTTATAAATTAATCTCGCAGCCTGGTTCTGTACTAATTGTAGGCGTTTGAGTAGGAACAGAGGCAGGCCAAGGTAAATAGAATTTGAGAAGTCAAGACGCGAGAGAACCAGAGCTATCACAACCTGTGTGAGGGCTGAGTGGGTCAGCAAATGGGCGATCTTCCTGATTTTACGCAATTGGAGAAAACGGGTGGAGACCACTGCCCCCACTTGTCCTCTAAGCGAGAGATCTGCATTTATAGTGACCCCCAGGCTTTTCACAGAGGGAGAGGAAGTGGGGGGGCATCCTAATTCTGTCGGCCAATAGTGTGGGCCCCAAGAAATCTCACTCTTCCCAGGCAACACTAGTTCCGTCTTGCCCGGGTTGAGTTTAAGATGGTTGAGGTCCATCCAACGCTGAATGTGAAGCATGGTGGCTTGGAATTCAAGGACAGAGTCAGGAGAATCCAAGGTAAAGACAAGCTGGAGATCGTCAGCATAATTGAAAGTAGTTATCTTTCGGTTTTTTAATGAGTGGATCAGGGACATGAGATAGAGATTGAATAAGTGTGGGGATAGGGACGAGCCCAGTGGCACCCCGCATGTGGTGGCGAGCTTAGAGGCAGTAAATGGGCCAAGTCGCACCGCTTGAGTTCTGCCTTCAAGGAAGGACTTTATCCAGTTGTATGCGGGGCCCTGTATGCGGGGCCCTGTATGCCGGCCTGTTCGACACGGTCCATCAAGATTTTATGATCGACCGTGTCGAACGCGGCCGACAAGTCCAGGAGCACCAAGGCCTGGGGGATGCCCTTGTCCGCATTAGCTCTCAGGGTGTCCAATACTGCAAGGATTACAGACTCAGTTGAGTGTGCGGGCCGAAAGCCAGCTTGGTGTGGCTCTAGGTGTTCTGACTGTTCAATGAAATTGGAAAGGCACCTGGCCACATGGGCCTCTAGGATCTTGGCCAAGAAGGGGAGGAGAGAGATGGGACGATAATTAGAAGGATTCAGGGGGTCAGCCCATGGTTTTTTTAATAAAGGGACACAATTGTGTTCTTGAAGGCACTGGGTACCTTGCCCTGTACGAGAGACTCGTTAAGGAAGGGAAGCACGCTGTGAGGTAGGGCAGAGAAGGCGTCCCACAGGACGTGAGGTGGACAACAATCGTTAGGGGACCCAGATTTTACACGGGTCATTAAGTCTGATAAGATCTGAGGACATATGACTGGAAAATGAGCCATGGTGGCTGAGTTAGTTGACAGGTTGTCCAGGTGTTCCGTACTGACGGTGGTGGGAATGTTAGCTTTGATGATGGAAATTTTGTCCAGGAAGAAATTGTTCAAGGAGTTACATAGCTCTTGGGTAGGCGTCTGACTGGGGAGTATTCTCTCAGCGTTACAGAGGTCATTAACTATCATTAAGATTTCCTTCGGCTTATTATGAGCATTTAATATTCTGGCTGAGAAATAGGCCGCTTTGGTTTCCAGTATGGCTTTTTATACTCTTTACGAGCTAGCAAAAACTGCAGTTTATCTTCAATGGAGTATCTTAGCCTCCATTTTCTCTCTTTTGACGGAGCTCAAGTTTTTGTTTTTTGAGCTCGGTGGTAAACCATTTGTGTGCATCTGAATGGCGAGCATGGGAAAATTTAGTGAGTGGAGCATGAACATTACAAGCAAGCAGTAGCCAATCCGAGATGTTCTCTTCCATAGAGTTAACATCAGGGTTGAAGATGGGTGCTGAACTGGCCAAGGTTTTGACAAATTCTGATTTATCAAGGGCCCTCCACTTTCTTGTCATGCCTCCCACCGCAGTGGGGATTTTGATCTTAGAGTTTATTGTGGCTGTAAATTTTATTAAATGGTGATCTGACCATATACATGGTGAGATTGTGGGCACCGACAGTACAAGGTTTGAGGACCAGATTTGGTCCAGAGTGTGTCCCTTTACATGGGTGGGGGAGGATAAGCGCTGGACCAAATTCAAGTTAGAGAGCAATTCAGAAAGTTCAGCGGCATGTGGCCCGCCAAGGGCGTCGTGAAACCAATAATTCAAGTCTCCTATAAGTAGAACATTAGCATAGTTCGTGACAAGGTTGGCCATTTGTTCGCTCAAGGAGAGAGGGAAAGTAGGCATGGCCTGAGGGGGTCGGTAAATAAGTACAAAGATGAGAGATCCAGTGTTAGTGTCAATTTTAATAACAATATTCTCTACCTCCGGGAGATCGAGGGAAGTAATGGTGGTGAACTTGTAGTTTTTGTGTATAATGGCGGCTAAACCGCCGCCAATCTTTCCTGAAGGCCGATTAACAGACAAGATGTAATAATCCGAAGGGAGTGCCGCTAAGATGTCCGGAGTAGAGTCCTGAGTTAGCCAGGTTTCAGTGACCAGAAGGACGTCTGGTTTTTCTGAAGTAAGCAGCAGAAAAATGTCTAGCTGGTGTTTAACCAGGGAACGGGTGTTAAGGTAAAAGATGCTCAGAGCAGTATGTTTAGCTGTAGTGGGGCTAGGGGTAGGGGGACGGTGGGAAATGGGGGAAGGGAGGGCAACATGGCGGCTCTGAATTTGGAGGATACCGTTATCCATGATGCGATTGTGAGCAACAGGGTCAAGGGGGAGACATGGTTGAGCTAGCAATCTAAGTGCTTTGGAAGAATATTTAATAATTTTACCATAATTCGTGGCCCCTGGCCCGTCTGGGCGCGGACGGCGCAGACGGGCTTGCCTTTGGCGCGCCCGCTGCGCTCCCGCGCAGTGGTGTGCATTTGTGCCTGGGCCCCACCTCGGACTCCTCCTCCTTACGGCCAATTGGCTAAGGCCTAGGGGTGGAGAGCTAGCAGAGCTTCTGGGGTTACGGCAAGGAGCCAGCGAGCTCAAGTTAAACAAGCATTGGCATAGCCAATAGGTCTCGCCCTTTGGAACCTTATAAGTATTTAGTTATGCAGTACAATATCCTTGGTGCAACAACATCAACTGTTGCATGTCTAAACACTTATAAGGTCCCAAAGGCGAGACCTATTGGCTATGCCAATGCTTGTTAGAACTGCTGGTGCTGAGCCCCGGCAAGACCCGGCCCACTTAAAGCCCTGCATGTATTAAATGTATCAAGAACCCTATCAAATGTGCCTGCATTTAATAGGTGTGGATGCCTGACCAGAGAAGCTTGTGTTTAATGTCCAGAAAAGGCACATCAGAGAGGCCTCTCTGTACTATATGCGTACAGGAGTCTCACCACAGAGGTCACACGCAGAGCGCGTGAGGCGTTAAAACACCCACCACAGGAGCCGCTTGACAGATCGGGATAATCGATGAGGCCGAGCGCCCTCCCGGGGGGAAGGCGCTCAGACACTGCTTGTGCTCTGCCGCACCCTGGGGGAGCTGCAGAGGGGGACAGGATTACATTTGGGGTTGTTGGGCCCGCAACGTGACCGCGTGACTCTAATCAATCACGACTGTGACGTAGGGGCAAGGGAAGCTCAATAAAGAGGCTCAGTTTTAACACGAGTGCAAGAAGAGTACAGCAGTGTGGCTTGGTGATTACTTACGAGTGAAAACTTAACATACAGCACAGACCCAACCTGCTCGGCTCCTTCACCAGGGTCGTCCTTCCAAATCTGACAAAGTTCTTGCGGTGCAAAGCTGCTCTTGTGTGTTGTTTATATGTACAACTGGTAAAGAGTCAAGTGTGGGTTTCAGTGCGCTGTACAGAGTCTAGGTCCGAGTATCCAATCACAGAACAACAATGTTTAACATGAAACGGAAGCAGAAAGAGTTAGATTTATTTTCACGATAGCGTCAGAAACAAACCTTGGTAAAGCCAACAGGCCTTGCTCTACCGTGCTCACTCTGTCAGACTGAGCAGTGTACGCACGCACTTTTTGGCGTTCTTACACAACGCGCCTCGATTCCCTTCTGCGGCCGAACATCACTTAACAAGTCCCCGAGTCCCTGTGCTATAAACATGACATTTCTTTCCGCTCTTTGTGTCCCCGAATCTCTTACCTTGTGCCCCTCACTCCGACGGTTCAGAGACGCTGACTGTACGTGCACCGCCCCCACCCCTACAAGCACCCTTGCAGTGACGCAAAAATTACAAATAATTTGTAATACAAGCATGTTTCCTGAGTATATTTGTATTTTAGAAGCTAATAATGCAAATTACTACACAATTACTACACAACATAAAATCAAAACGAATACGTCTACAGTGTAAAAAGGCACAATTTATGAACAAAACCAAAACAAATAACATGCTAAACTGATCACCTTCCGATTAGCCGTTTTAGGAGAATTCCCACGTACAAAACACGTTAAAATCGATTTAATGATGTGTTATGGTTAGACTGAAACACGCCTTCGTTAATAAACTTAACTATGTGTAGACCTGGTTTAGAAAAGAGCGGTTATTTTAACATACACATCCCAATGAAAGTGCGCACGTCGCACTTCACGAAATTATAATTTCAATATTCAGTAAAATAAATGCACCAACTTGCACAAGGCGCTATGTAGAGCCATGTTTTCTGGGCGCTAGTAAACAAAGGCATCGGACAGATAAACATGTGCTTAAGGTCCAATGCTGGGTTCTGGTAATTATCATTTAAATATGTGTAATAATGTAAGAATACCAACCTCCATAAGGCGCTATTAAAAGCCATGTTTTGGGCTCAGGCACTGACACGGCCCCAGAGGTGAGGGACTCCGGCTGTGAAATTATAATTTTAAATATTCAGTAACGTACAAGCACACCAACCTCCCTCCATAAGGCGCTTTAAAAGTATGTTTCTGTATACACAAGCATCGGACAGTTACAAAGGGGCTGAGGTCTAACGCTCCGGATCGGGGGATTTAGTTATAATATAAATATTCAACAATATAAGTCCACCGCCACCCACTAGGCGCTATTTAAACATATAATATTATAAGCACGGCAACTTCCAAAATGCGGTGTACAATATGTTCGGCTCTTGTAAACACAATCCTCGCACATACACACGGGCGAAGGGGCCAGCGCTTGGGGGCTGGGTTGAACTATAATTGAAATACTCCATAAAGAAGCGCGCCAACCTCCGTAAGGCGCTATAAAAAACGTTCGGCTCTTCTAACACAAGCCTCGGAAACAGACACGGGTTGATTGGTCCAGAGCTCCGGTTCTAGAGTAGAATGCAATTATGATTTACCTTCGTCTTACGTTTGCTAGAGTCTTATATTAACAAGAAACGCGCTCTCTGGTGAGGGAGGGGGAGGAGGGGGGAGGAGGGGTGAAGGAGGGGGAGGAAAGGCAGATGGCGCCTCGCCAGAGATGCGAGGAATGGAAACGCGCTCTCTGGTGAGGGAGGGGGGAGGAGAGGCAGATGGCGCGTGTGCACGCTCACGTGAACGCAAGCTGGTCGCCAGCCGAAAGCCAGTGCTGTTTGCACTTCCAAAACCCGCTTACTAAAACTCTCGCCACAGCAGCGCATGCGCTGGGTCAGGCGAGACCTAAAAAGTAAGTTTTCCAGTTCAATTCAATTTTAAAAGGACAATTCTAAACACATTAGACAATTTAAAGAATAAAGCGCTGTCAGCAGCGGTCTGCGCGGCAACACTAGGCAAAATTGCCCGCTCCCGCGCTGCAGCGAGCTTTTGTGCCTGGGCCCCGCCTCTGACTCCTCCTCCTTACGGCCAATTGGCTAAGGCCTAGGGTTGGAGAGCTAGCAGAGCTTCAGGGGTTATGGCAAGGAGCCAGCGATCTCAAGTTAAAAAAGTAAGTTTTCCAGTTCAATTCAATTTTAAATGGACAATTCTAAACACATTAGACAATTTTAAGAATAAAGCAATTTTAAGAATAAAGCGCTGTCTTGTAATTAAGTTGGCCTAGCCTTGCTGATTAAGGGCCAGCACCCTCTATTGTTCAGCATAAAAAAATGAAAGCAGGAAAAAAAACATTTCGCTGAACTACTGTAAAATTTCAGGTACTATTTCTTTGTAGCATCATTTAGTAACATGTTGATGCATGCTAGTATTTCCCAAAGATGTATATAATGGAAAATCAGTGTAACCAGTTTCAATAAGATTATGGGAAACAAAAATAAACAATTATTGGCAAAGCCATTGGGTCTGAAATTGGTGGTCAGCTTTTTAGTTTTGCCAATGTGTGAAATGTTTTGTCATGGTTTTTGTAAAACCTTATTGGTGTGGGAGCTGCCGGGCCCTCACCATTATAACAAACATTAGCAAAAACAAAAATAAATTTTTGTCTCAAAAGGCACACACTTCCACAGTAGTTACTGGCACTGAACAAAACTACTTTGTGTGCCGATATGCTCCTTGTGAAAGAGCAGAATGTTGTCACTCACAGTGAAGCCAGCCGATACAGAGAAAGAATTTTAATAAACGAAAAAGGTCATGGTCCACGCTAGACCAAATTAGGGGCCCAATTATTAAAGAAAGTCTGAAAAGTGCACCCATGGTATATGTCCTTGCATTAAGTGCAGCTATACGGCTTTCGTGAATTCCCAAGAATTTACAGAAGTAGGACAAGAAATAGTACTCCTAGAAAATATTTGTGAACTGTATTTAAGCATAAGCAAATATGCATGTGTAGATTTGCTCATGCGAAAATCTGAGTGTTTGCAGTTTACTTTCCCTCCAACCACTTTTTTCCCCCCAACTCTGGAAGAAGGTTTACGTCTGCCATTGTCAGGAGTAAATTTCCAACATTTCTCAGTATGGGAAAATATTAGAGAAGAGTTGTTGAAAACCCTGAAAACATGGAAGTGAGTAGGTTTGCACAGACTCAAAAGGGCATTCTAACCCTGGAACTATTGCTTCCCACTACCTTCAGCCCCAGTATGTAGATCTGCGGAAACGTGGCAACATAAGGGGATTGCAAGTATTCAAACATTACTATGGTATGAACCCTGAAATAATCAGAGAGGCTATATCAGAGCTCTTATATAATGAGATTGCTGCTATTACTTGTCGCCGCACTACATGGCACCAAAGGGACAAGTGGATTTTGTTACAAGACAAGTAGATTTATGAAGCAACCTGCCCCATGGACAAGTAGATCTTTTATTAAATTCCACACCCTTGAGTTTTTACATTTACACCTGTTCAAACAATTTTTAAAAAGCTGCCCTGCTAAAATACATCTTGCTTCACATCCTATGCCAGTCCAGCTGTACTCAGAAAATGAGTATTGGATACTGTCAGAAACTGGGTTACTGGTTGAGGGGCGAGTAACACTACTCAAGCAGCAACCGCAATCCTTACTAGGGTGAAGTTACAAGCAAATGCCAAATTAATTTATGCTGAACTCTCTGGTAGCTTCGCACAGAAGCTTAGCTTGGAGGCAACATCTACATTATTTATGCAGTACTTCAAACAGTAATAAAGTGAAACACAAGAAAAATCCTACACCAATTTAGAAAAAGAGAGTAAAAATTAATAAATAATTTAAGACCAAAACAACAACAAGCATTGGCAAAGCCAATAGATCTCAGGAATGTGAAGACTATAGGCATTGCCAATGTTAATGTATATTATTAAAACAGCCCAAGAGCCATACACAATTTAATTTACATTGTCAACGCCTAGAGCTCTAGGACTGCCGAGACCAATTGGCTTTGCCAATGCTTAAGTGTATTGTTGGAGACACTGTAGAGCATGCACCGTCGCAGAACTATGAGGAAGGTAGGTCATACAAAATTACCACATCATGATTTATGTTTATAAATCGTGTCTCGTGATGTATTTAGAATGCTATAATTTATGTGTGCTTTGCAAATGTGCGAATGAGAGATTCTTATACAATCCAATCCATACATACAGCATTAGTGTCCACGTTATTCCGCGATTTGTATAAACATATTTTGTTTGCATAGTAAAGGATGGGGCGCACGCACATATTGATATGGAGAAAGTCATCTGCCAGTAATGCAGCATTTTCTTTGGGCTCCATGTCGGGGTCATTATCCAACAAAAAAGTGAGTTAGATCACAAATACAGAGCACATGATTTACGATCAGAGCCTGAACCCACAAGTTAGCTTTATTAAACACAGAGCGATAGGAAGCATTAAATAGAAAACATATACTTTATGTTCTGCAGAAAAAGCACATACCAGCAGCAATCTGTTTCTAGTGATGCGAAGTCCTGAGCCGGAGACTAACCATGCACCGGTTCCGATTCAGAGTTTGGTGAGGCGATGCATCACCAGTGGCTCCGATGCGGAGTTTCTGGTCAGTGATGCGTTGCACTACAGCTATGAAGCATCGGTTCTGCTAGGACCACAGATGGGGCTGGAAGAACACATTCAGGCCCATTTCCAAGGGTCCAGGACTAGGGTGACACGACTTGGGAGGGTAGGTTTCACAGCTAGCATAGTCCAGGTGCTGGGTAAAAGATCGAAGAAGTCTGTTCTGTCCCGGAGGCTTCTGATCAGGAGGCCAGCCAACTAGCCCTTGAAGTCACTCTGGTGGTCCTGGGTTCATGATGCAAGTCCAGTCCACTCAGGCAAGAGCGCAACACAGTAGGGTAGCAGAGTGGCAGTCCTTCTTGCAGCAAAGTAGCACAGTCTAAGTCTTCCACAATCCAGATGTGTACTGAAGAGCTGGGGTCTGAGGTCCAATGTTTATACCAAGCGCCCACTTTGAAGTAGAAGAAGCTTCTAGAAGCTTCCACCCCCTGCCCCCCACAAGTGCTTGGAATTACCTGTCTCCCTGCCCTGATCCAAGATCGTCTGTGCGCACAATAGACTAGTGTCAAACCCTTTGTGAGAGTGCCCAGGCAGAGCCTTTGTGTTGTGCAAATGTGGTAGGTGACAGCTCCTCCTCATCCTTAACTCCGAGTGGCTCACCTCGCCAACACCTAGAGGTAACGTATATTAATAAGGAATGTTTGGGCCTGGCAAGAGGTTTATCTTGTATCATCAAAGGCAAGGGGACCGTGGGCACTTGTAGGTCCAGCATACAAGCAGGTATGCAGTTCCTTCGGACAGAGTCAAATGAAGAGAATCTGTGATTGGTCGGTCTAATATCCACAGGATGGGACAGGAGTCCGCTCCTTTTGGAACTGGGAGCCTCACACACCCAAAGGGTGTCATGCTTCATCATTGGACTTGCTCCTCCTCGGGCCGGCGCTGCAATGCCCGACAGGTACCTGGCACCCGTAAAGTGACGATTACACTGAACGACCTACCCTCTCTATTTCAACTCCAGCCTTTGTGATATGCAAATGTGGTAGGTGACCGCTCCTCTTCATCGTTAACTCAGAGTGGCTCACCTTGCCAACACCTAGAGGTGACATGTATATTAATAAGGAATGTTTGGGCCTGGCAAGAGGTTTATCTTGCCAGGCTGAAATGGCAATTTAAAACTGCACACACAGGCTGCAATGGCAGGTCTGAGGCTTGTTTAGAAGGGCTACGTAAGTGTGTGGCAAAATCAGTGCTGCAGGCCCACTAGTAGAATTTAAATACCCTGGGTACATGTGGTAGTACTTTACTAGGGACTTATTAGTAAATTAAATATGCCAATTGGGCATAAGGCAATTTTACCATGTTTAGGGGAGAAAGCACAGGCACTTTAGCACTGATTAGCAGTGGTAAAGTGCATAGAGTCCAAAGGGCATCAAAAACGAGGTGAGCAAAAATTGGAGGGGTGAATGCACAATGTTTGGGGGGGGGGGGGGGGAGGAGGGGAGACCACACTAAGGCTGACAAGTCTCAAAAATACACACGTTGTTGGATGCAAGTACTGTAAGAACAAAGGTGGACTGGAATGAGTTTGTTGCTGAAGAACAATTGGGAACCAGCTTTGATCCTTAATGCTCCACAATTTTTGACTGTTGCGAGACCTTTATGCAAGACATTCTGACAAATGAGGAGCACCACCGAGACCGCGACTCTGCCTTGAAGGGAAGCTGGCAGTGTCTGAATTTGAATTCTGGCAGTGCACTATGCTTATCAGCAGGCCATAAATTCCTGAATGTCTAGAGGGATGGATGTCATCTTAGATGTATAACTTTCCTCTTAGTTTTCCAGCTCTCCTCCATTCCCATGTAGTCAGAAATTGTTGGAACACTATAAAGTTTCCATTTCCTCATGAGCTGCATTACACCAACAGGTGAGGATAAGATCATGCATAATATTACATACATCAATTAAAACAGTAATAAAGATGCTATGAGCTCAATCCCAGAAGAGATTACAAGAACAAGGTGGAGTTGCCTTTAGTGCATAACTACATAAGGTTTTGCTACCCATAACAAAGAAAACATTATGCAAAAGTGGGAATTTTAAAAGTTGCTGTGGGTAAGGTTACCTTAAAATCAAGTTCCAGGAAATCCTCATTGAATTGACAGCCAAATGTAGCACCCCATTGCATGATAGGTTTCTACTTGGAGATCTTCCTGTAACGAAGAAAAGAAAAAGGTTACCGATAAAACAAACATACAGATGGAATTAAGCAGTTCAGTGCCCCATACAATTTAACCCTAAATACAGGTTCACATATATTTCCCAAAATACCTTTCAGAAACACCCTCTTTACAGTAACTTACCGGTATACATTGTGAAATAAACCAAATGTATTGGCCTCCCGCCAATTAAAATCTAGATGAACTGCTATACACAGATGTTGATTAGAAGTAATATAAAATGTGAAAGAACTGGGAGAACCAAGTCTCAAATTTCTATAAACATGCTGCTGCTGTCCCTTTAAACCATATAATAAAATTCTACTGCTCTAGCGCACATCTGTATGAAAACAAACAACAGATGAAATCCTTTGAAAATGTGCCTATTCTAATTAATGCGAAGTATACTGTCGTGACGGAAATGTCTCCTGCATGGTGAACAGGTACCTCTGGCCTTAGTAACCCAACTGCATGTGATCTCTGGTATTTTATGGCCCAACTTACACAGTAATCACACATGCCCACAGATGTCTATGCTTTATTTCTGATTGAGGTCCAAAACCAGGTTCTGGAGGAATGCACCAAACGTGCTTTCTAGGGGGTGGTAGCGAAGTACAGTTTTTCTAACTCTAGCACTGAACAGAACTTCTTCTTTGGTTCAGAAGACATGTTGCGCCTACTGCCCCACTTGTGTAAATTTTCACTTGTGAAAGACATGCAGAGGCTTGCGCTGACAGCCCGAGTGTATGTTGTGTAAAGCATTGCTAATAGTAGGGTTCCATATGGCTATGGGTGTTAGGAGACCAACATGATCCATTTTGTATTGCCACTAGTTTTACATAGCACAAGAAGTTGGTAGATGAATGGGACGAGTCAGCACACATTTCTAGGCAGGGCCTGCCTCTTTCATCAATCAATCAATCCAGAATTTGTAGTGCGCACTACTTACCCGCGAGGGTCTCAAGGCGCTGGGGAGAGAGAAGGGGGGGGGGGGTGCTGCTACTGGTCGAACAGCCAGGTCTTGAGTAGCCTCCTGAAGGTCAGCAGGTCTTGGGTCCGTCGTAGGCTTAGTGGAAGGGTGTTCCAGGTCTTGGCGGCGAGGTGTGAGAAGGATCTGCCGCCGGTGGTTGTTCTTCGAATGCGAGGGACGGTGGCGAGGGAGAGGTCGGCGGAGCGGAGCTGGCGGTTGGGGACGTAGAAGAGGAGTCGTCTGTTGAGGTAGGCTGGGCCAGTCTTGTGGAGTGCCTTGTGTGCGTGGATGAGGAGTTTGAAGGTGATCCTCCTGTCGACGGGGAGCCAGTGCAGGTTCCTCAGGTGGGGGTGATGTGGCTGTGGCGTGGTACATCGAGGATCAGGCGTGCGGAGGCGTTTTGTATGCGTTGCAGTCGCTTGATGAGCTTGGCCGGGGCTCCCGCGTAGAGGGCGTTCCCATAGTCAAGTCTGCTACTGACGAGGGCCTGGGTGACTGTTCTTCTTGTCTCTGTCGGGATCCACCTGTAGATCTTGCGAAGCATGCGGAGGGTGTTGAAGCAGGAGGAGGAGACTGCGTTGACTTGCTTGGCCATGGAGAGCGTTGAGTCGAGGATGACTCCCAGGTTGCGTGCGTGGTCGGTGGGTGTCGGGGCTGCTCCCAGCGTCGTTGGCCACCAGGAGTCGTGCCAGGCTGAGGGGTTGGAGCCGAGGATGAGGACCTCCGTCTTGTCCGTGTTCAGCTTTAGTCGGCTGATCTTCATCCAATCGGCGACGGCCTTCATTCCTTCATGGAGATTGGCTTTGGCGGCGAGGGGGTCCTTGGTGAGGGAGAGGATCAGTTGAGTGTCGTCGGCATAGGAGATAATGTTGAGGTCGTGCTGTCTGGCGATGCGTGCGAGCGGGGCCATGTAGATGTTGAACAGTGTTGGGCTGAGGGAAGATCCCTGGGGTACGCCGCAGATGATCTCGGAGGCTTCGGATCGGAAAGGTGGGAGGCGGACTCTCTGGGTTCTGCCGTCGAGGAAGGAGGTGGTCCATTCTAGGGCCTTGTCTCGGATCACTGCGTCGTGGAGGCGTGCTCGTAGAGTGCGGTGGAAGACAGTGTCGAAGGCGGCGGAGAGGTCCAGCAGGATGAGGGCTGCGGTCTCACCGTTGTCCAGCAGGGTCCTGATGTCGTCGGTGGCGGCGGCGAGGGCAGTCTCAGTGCTGTGGTTGCTGCGGAACCCCGATTGGGATGGGTCCAGGATGCTGTTTTCTTCGAGGTATCGGGTTAGCTGTTTGTTGACGATCTTCTCGATGACCTTGGTTGGGAACGGAAGCAGGGAGATGGGCCGGAAGCTCTTGAGGTCTCTTGGGTCCGCCTTGGGTTTTTTGAGTAGGGCGTTGATCTCTGCGTGTTTCCAGCTCTCTGGGAAGGTCGCGGTCTCGAAGGAGAGATTGATAACGTTGCACAGGTGGGGTGCGATGGAGCTGCTGGCTTTGTTGAAGATGTGGTGCGGGAAAGGGTCTGACGGGGAGCCGGAGTGTATTGTGCCCATGGTCTTGATGGTGTCATCGATGTTCACGCTGGCCCAGGCTGGCAAGGGGTCATGGTCGATGGTGTGCGGCGGGTCTGGTGTATCTATCTTGGTGGGGGCTGTCTGGGTGTTGAAGCTGTCGTGGATGTCGGCGATCTTGCGGTGGAAGAAGGTGGCGAGGGAATCGCACAGGGCTTGCGACGGCGGGATGTCGTTGGTGTTGGAGCTGGGGTTGGAGAGTTCCTTCACGATGTTGAAGAGCTCCTTGCTGTTGTGTGCGTTGTTGTCGAGGCGGTCTTTGAAGGAGATTCTCTTGGCGGACCTGATGAGGTGGTGGTGGTTACGGATGGCGTCTTTATGGGCTGCGTGGCTGTCCGGTGTCTTATCACTGTGCCATTTCTTCTCAAGTTTCCGGCAGGTACGCTTGGAAGCTAGGAGTTCCGGGGTGAACCAGCTGGCTCTTTTGGTGGTGTCGCTGTAGGTGAGTTTTTCAGCGGGGCGAGGGTGTTGGCACAGTCGTCTATCCATCGTCTGAGGTTGCAGGCAGCGTCGTCGGTGTTGGATGGGTCGGAGGGAGGGCTGAGAGCGAGGTTTGCCCGTAGTTGGTCTTCGGTGACTTTGCTCCAGCAGCGGCGTGGGATCTGTTGGGTGCGGTGGTGTGTGGTGGGTTTCTGGAAGGTGAAGTGGATGCAGCGGTGGTCGGTCCAGAGGAGTTCCGTGGTGTGGCTGAAGGAGACGTGGGAGCTTGAGGAGAAGACGGGGTCGAGCGTGTGGCCGGCGGAATGTGTTGGTGTTGTGACGAGCGGTCTCAGTCCGAGGTTGGCGAGGTTGTCGATCAGGGTGGTGGAGTTGCTGTCGTTGTTGTTCTCCAGGTGAAAGTTCAGGTCTCCGAGGAGGATGTAGTCGGTAGAGGTCAGGGCGTGCGTGCTGATGAAGTCGGCGATGGAGTCGCTGAACTGGGGTCGGGGCCCAGGGGGTATGTAGACAAGGGTGCCTCTGAGGGTGGTGTTGGGGTCCGTGTGGATCTGGAAGTGCATGTGTTTGGCGGTGCAGAGAACGTCGTCGGTGCTGGTCGAGACCCTGATGGAGTTCTTGTGGACGATGGCGATTCCTCCTCCTACTCCGTTGACGCGGTCTCTGCGGGTGATCTTATAGCCGTCTGGGATGGCTATGGCGATGTCGGGTGCGGAGGAGTCGTTCATCCAGGTCTCTGTCAGGAAGGCGACGTCTGGTGATGATGAGTCGAGCAGGTCCCAGAGCTCGACGGCGTGTTTGCGTGTGGAGCGGGTGTTTAGTAGGATGCATCGGAGGTGGTTGACGTCCTTCTTGGCGGGCGCTTCGGTGGCTCTGAGGCTGGTGTAGCTGCAGTTCCGGCAGGTGAAGGGGCCATGTGTGCGTTTCGGGGCGGCCTTGAAGCTGTTGTGTCTCTGTCCGGGGTTGAGAGCGTGGAGTGTGGTGGCATCGTAACGGCGTCGGTCCTTGAGGCTGGAGCGGGGGGCGCGCGGCCCTGGGGTACTGGCGCTGTCCAGGCGCAGACGGGCGCAGACGGGCTTGCCGGCGGCGCGGCCGCCATATATGGGGAGCTGGGAGGGAGGAGCAGCTGGGAGGCGGGAGGCAGGGGCAGCGAATGGGCAGTCAGGGGGGCGGGGCCGCAGCGGCGGGAGGTACAGAAGGCAAAGTTGGGCACAGCAAAAATGGGGGCACGAGGGGAAACAGAAGGCAAAGAGGACACAATCAATGGGGGCACGAGGGGAAACAGAAGGCAAAGAGGACACAATCAATGGGGGCACGAGGGGAACAGAGGCAAAAAGGACACAATCAATGGGGGGCACGAGGGGAACAGAGGCAAAAAGGACACAATCAATGGGGGCACGAGGGGAACAGAGGCAAAACGGGCACAGAGGCAGCAGCGGAGGGGCGAGCTTACCAGCAGCAGCAGCGAGCAGGACAACACAGGCGGAGCTGTGTGGCGGGGGAGCGACCTACCTGGCAAGGTCAAGGGTCGCTCTCCTCACCGCGCAGCGGCCGCCAATTATGGGGAGCTGGGAGGGAGGAGCAGCTGGGAGGCGGGAGGCAGGGGCAGCGAATGGGCAGTCAGGGGGGCGGGGCCGCAGGGGACGCAGCGGCGGGGGGTACAGAAGGCAAAGTTGGGCACATCTCTCCTGGAGTGCTGATTCAGAGACCCTGATATAAGCCAGTTGTAGATGTTTCATATATCATTATGCTCATGAGTTGGGTACTACAGCCGGAGCTAGCATCGTCACTACCAACTATGATAGCCATCACCTTTTACAAAAGACTGTGGCTGCTCTGCAGAAAGAATTTGAAGGATGTTCTTGCCCAGTTTTCAGAGCAAAAGTAGGATGGACCACAGAGTCAAACCACCCCAAGCACCATAAATGTAACCGTGTGGTCGATGGACCAGTAGCCTCTGCTTGTGCTTTGAACACCCCAACCCAACCCAGATCCTCAAACATGTTAATTCGTTCCGCAGTACTGTACATTTGCATCTCATTAAAGACAAATTTTACAATAGAAGCTCAATGATTTAGCTCATTATTTAGAAGCACCCAAACACCTTTTTCCTTGAAAATGACTTAACAGTACCTGGAAGCAACCCAGTGATCTCTTGGCGAACACAAGCTATTTTGTGAAAAGGGGAAAATGACCTCAGTGAAACTATTTACTATTATTAAACTCATCCACCTAGTTATTACGTCTAAGCAGCCACCAGTATACATTCTTGTCAACGTTTTGGGTCTGGATTATCACAACTTGTTAGGTCGAGCCTGTGATAAAGCATGCCCTGCTTGCAAGACGTATTGTGTAGAGAAAAGGGCTTAGACTCCGTTCATTGCTTAACATTCCTTGGCTTAGTTGTCACTCTTCTTGCAGATTCCTAATTAGCCGTCACAGCCAAAGTGGCACTTCAGTTCCTTTCAGTGAAGCATGCACCTAGCACAGATTAATGCAACTTAATTGGTGCCAGTCCGCTGCTCGCGCAGTGAGTCAGGTATTATTTCTTCTTCCCCCGCCCACTCCTTTTCCTCATACCACCCTTCTGCCACATTCAGTTATTGCTGCTGCCTCCTTCCACCCCTCCACGCTCGTGTTGCTTCCCTCCGTCTGTTGTTGCCAATACCACCCTCCTCCCTCACGTCTTTCTTGCTTGCTTTTTAACGTGAAGGAGGTTGGGAGCACACTGCCTCACATTCCAGCACTCAATGTGCCCCAATGCACCATGGTAAATGCAGTACTCTGATAGTGACAGAGTGCGCTGCGGACAGTGCAGAAGAGTTGCGCAGAGTAGAGCGGAATACAGTGGCGCAGACCAGAGTGGCAGAGAGTGCAGTGCTGCAGAGTAGAGTGGTGTAAAGTGCAGTGGCATAGAGTGAAATGGCCTAGAGTAAATTGTTTCAGAGTAGAATGAAGCGGCATAGAGTGGAGCGGTTCAGAGTGGAGTGGTACAGAGTAGTGGCATAGAGTGCAGTGTTGTGGAGTGGTGTAGATTGCATTGGCGTATAGTGCAGTAGCGTGGTGTGTGGTGCAGAGTGCAATAGAGTGGCGTAGACTGCAGTTGCAGAGTAGATTGTTTCAGAGTAGAGTGAAGTGGCGTAAAGTGCAGTTGCATGAAGTGGAGTGTCGTATTGTATTGTATTGTAATTGCATTTGTATAGCGCTTACTACCCCTGACGAGGCGTCAAAGCGCTTTTTCGGCGAGTAGCACGCTACTCCGGGACCCATAGAGGATTAGTGTTGAATTAGTATAGTGAAACATGCAAGTAAATTTTAAGTGGTGTATATGTTAGTCAGTTATTTGGATTCGGAAGGATAGCAGAAGGATAGAAGAGGAAAGAAGGTTTGTATTTATATAGCGCTTCTAACCCCTGATGGGGTGTTGAATCGCTTTTTTTTGGGTGAGTAGCACGCTACTCCGGAAACCCATAAAGGATTAGTGGTGAATTAGTATGGTGAAATATGAAAGTAATTTGAGTGGTGGATATTATTCAGTTATTTGGAGTGAGAAGGATAGTGGAGGGATAGAAGGGAAAGAAAGGTTTGCATTCATATAGCGCCTGTTACCCCTGATGGGGTGTTGAAGCACTTTTCTGGCGAGTAGCAGGCTACTCCGGAACCCATAAAGGATTAGTGTTGAAAATTAGTATAGTGAAATATGAAGTAATTTGAGTGGTGGATATGTTAGTCCGTTATTTGGATTGAGAAAGGTTAGGGAGGGGTAAAAAGGAAGAAAGGTTTGCATTTATATAGCGCTTGTAACCCTGATGAGGTGTTGAAACGCTTTGTTGGCGAGTAGCACGCTACTCTGGAACCCATAAAGGATTAGTGGTGAATTAGTATAGTGGAATATGGAATTAGAGAAGTGAACATGCTAGTCTGTTATTTTGATTGAAAAGGATAGTGGAGGGATAGAAGAGTGAAGGATTTCTTTTTTTAGGTCATAGCAGTAGGAGGAGGCTTTTGGATGAGTAAAAGGGTTTTTGGAGGGAAGAGTCAGAGGGAAGAGTTTAGAAAGGTTTTTGGGGGATTGGTACAGTAAAGGAGGTGTCAGAAGATGCAAGGAGGGGTAGAGTAGGAGAGAGTCAAGAAAGGGTTATTTTGGGGAACATAGTAGTGGAATGGCGTTTGGGATAAATGAGAGAGTGGGTGTAGACAATATAATGATAGATGTATAGGGTGAGATAGGGTAGTGAATTGGAAAGAGTAGTAGAAAGAAGTTTGAGATGAGTCAGAAAGTTGGGCTAGAAGATATATTGAGGGAAGTATAGGCTGAGAAATAGGGTAGTGCATTGGAAATGCTAAATTAGAAGAAAGTGATAAATATATAGATCCATAAGTACATTGAAAGTATATAGATGCATAAAGGAGGCAAGTATATGCAGATTAAAGATATTGATAGAGGTAGCGGATGAGAAACAGGGTAGTGCATTGGATATGCTTTTTCAGGAGAAAAGTAACAGACACACAGATCCAAGTACATGGAGGTACATAGATGCCCAATGGAAACAAGTACATGTAGACCAAAGAAGATTTTTTTTTCCCCCCCTTTTGTTTTTATAAACAACAATTATTGTACATGTTTATACAAAGCAATACACGAAGATAGGCACATATATATAGTGAAAATCAATGCTTATGTACAGAGGGACAAATACATAGGATGGGTATTAATGAATGGGAAAATGGGCAGCATTCCTGGCCCTGGTCCTGACCAGTCTCGTACAGGCTCAAACAGGCACTCACCCTTGTCCTCTCCACCCTTAGCTGAGACGCCCGGTCTGAGATGCCCTAATCCTTGGCCGTTTATAGCCCTAGTAGTCAGGTGACCCCTTCAGCCAATGGGAACCCTAGCCCTAACAATATCCAATCACAGCACTAGCCCTAAAATCTAGAACCAATAGGAGACGAGGACCTTATAGCCAATCTTAGCCCTAGTCCAAGCACCCAATCAGTTTCAAAAACCCTTGATCTCTACGTCCAATAGAGGCCCTAGCCCTACCAGTAGTCTCAACCCTAGTCCAAGCAACCAATGGCACAGGAAGCCCTAGTCCCTACTTCCAATAGAAAGCCTAACCCTACT
The DNA here is from genome assembly GCA_963921515.1 of Calotriton arnoldi. Taxonomy (NCBI): domain Eukaryota; kingdom Metazoa; phylum Chordata; class Amphibia; order Caudata; family Salamandridae; genus Calotriton; species Calotriton arnoldi. Next base: position 4,174,941 of record CAWUFW010000038.1, read on the forward strand.
CTTAGTTCCACACCTAGTCCAGCAACCAATAACACCAGAAGCCCTAATCGCTACCTCCAATTAAAGGCCTAGCCCTAGTCCCAACAACCATGAACACAGGAAGCCCTAGTCCCTACTTCCAATAGAAATACTAACCCTAGCCCTAGTCCCAACCCTACGTTGATTGAATCTCAGACCCAGAAACCAATCAGAACCCTCAAATACCCAACCAAGGAGGACACTAACCCTAATCCAATAGAAACATCAGATACAACCACCAGTGTACACTTGTACCAAACAATATCAGACTATATAAGGTCCCAGCTACCTCAGACAAGGTTTGCTGGCCAGGGAGTTGGAAGCTGCTTCTCTATTCAGAAATCTCCTAGGAGACGGACCGGCTCAATCCACACTTTGGACTTCTGCAGGTAAGGCCCCAACAAACTTGTCCTCTAACAACACTATTTGTATAAAACTTTACTCCCTCTCCTGGCCAAAAAAAGAAGTGCACAGTCCCTATTACACACAGTTTAAACAGCTTACAGCACATTACTGCTGTCTCAGGAGGGAAGGGGGGGCTGGTTTCACTGACTTGTTAACACAAGATGGTCGCTGGGGGTGCACTGCTTAACATACAGATCTTAGCACAGAGCAAAGGAGACATTTGGAGGGAAAAAACTACAGAGTTTGGACTGCAAATCCCACAATTCAACAGGTTAAATGGAAGCAGCCACAGGCAGGAAAAAACACAAGTTTAAACACAAAAACATGGGATAAATTATGCAATCACTGGCAGGTTAAAACGACAATTTTAAACTGTAACAACCACAGGCAAAGACAGTTAAAGAAATTTAAAAAGAAAAAATAAGATGATGCAATCACAGGTAGGGAAAATCGTTTTTTAAACTTTTTTAGGAAAGAGACAGCACTAGTCTGCCTCCTTACCACTTCCTGGACTCTGCTCACTGCAATCTGGGGCACAGGTAGGCTGCAACTCACAAGATGGAGAGATAGAGTGCAGTAGTGCAGAGCGGCTTAGAGGGGATTGGCGTAAAGTGCAGTAGCGTAGAGTTCAGTGGTGTAGAGTTAAGTGGAATAAAGCAGAGTGGGAGAGAGTGCAGTGTTTCAGACTATAATGTCATAGAGAGCAGTGGTGTATAGTAGAGTGACATGGAGTACAATGGCGTAGAGTGCAGTGGTGTGAAGTACAGTGGTGCTGAGTAGAATAGAGTGGCATAGAGTGCAGGGACAGATTAGAATAGAGAGGCATAGAGAACAGTGTCAGAGTGATTTTGTGCAGAGTAGATTGCCGTACAGTGCATTGATTTTGAGTAAAGTGGTATTGAGTGCATTGGCGTAGAGTGCAGTGCCGCAGAGTAGATTAGAGGGGCATAGGGTGCATTGGCGTAGAGTATAGTGGCGTACAGTGCTGCAAAGTAGATTGGCATAGAGTGCAGTGGAGTATAATGTATTGGTTTTGAGCAAAGTGGTGTAGAGTGCAGTGGTGTGGCGCAGAGTAGATTTTTTCAGAGTGAAGTGGCATAGAGTTCAGTGGCATAAAGTGGAGTGTCGTAGAGTGCAGAGTAGATTAGAGTGGCTTAGAGTGGATTGGCATAGAGTGCAGTGGCGTAGAGTTCAGTGGCATAAAGTAGAGTGGGAGAGAGTACAGTGTTGCAGAGTATAATGTTGTAGAGTGCAGTGGTGTGTAGTTGAGTGCCGTGGAGTGCACTGGCTCAGAGTAGTCGCGTAGAGAGCAGTGACGTAAAGTACAGTGGTGCAGAGTAGAATAGAGTGGCGTAGAATGCATTGACCCAGAGTAAATAGACGAGTAGTGTGGTATAGAGTGCACTGGCGTAGAGTGCAGTTGCACAGAGCACAGTGGTGCACAGCAGAGTAGTATGGGGTAGAGTGCATTAGATTAGTGGAGTAAAGATGAGTGGAGTGGTGCAGAGAAGAGTGCAGTGACGCGGTATGGAGTGGAGTAGCGTAGTGGGGAGTGGTGCAGAGTAGAGTGGAGTGGTGCAGGGTATAATGGTGCGGGGTAACATGGAGTATGCATGGTATGGTAGCGTACTGCCATCTAATGGCTTGTTAGACCTGACAGCCTTAGGGTGGCCTCCCCCCCCCCCCAGCTTTTTGCCCACCTCCTCCATTTTTCGGACTTCGTTTTTGCTGGCTTTAGGACTCTGTGCGCTTTACCACTGCTAACCAGTGCTAAAGTGCTTGTGCTCTCTCCTCTAAACATGGTATTATTGTCTCATCCCCAATTGGCGTATTTAATTTACCTAGAAGTCCCTAGTAAAGTGCACTACATGTACCAGGGCCTGTAAATTTAAAGCTGCACTGCCTGCAGCCACACAATAGGAGCTCGTGTGACTTGATGGGTCATCCTGGGAGGATAGAAGGGAGGAGGTGGGCACAGCATCACACTTACACCTGAATAGGCTGTGTCCTGTCCCCACATAAAGGGCTGCATAACCTCCTATAGGGAGTCTGGAGCCAGGGAAGGAAGGGAGGACCTTTGTGCACTTCAAAGACCTGTCTTTGATGTCTCCCGCACGTCAAAGGTACAACTGGGTATAAGCATTGAACATCTGACCTCACTACTTTAGTACACTTCTGGACCTGTGAAGGCTCTGCCAGAAAGAAGGAATGCTGTGCTGCTGAAGGACTGACACTTTGCTGGACTCCTGCCTTGCCGTACTGCCCTACTGCGTGCTGTTCTCCTGCCTGGGTGAGAAGGACTGGACCTGCATCACTTGCACTCAGAGTGACTCCAAGGGTTTGCTGGCTTGCCTCCTGATCTGAGGTCTCAGGGATATCAAAGACTACCAACTCTGCGCATTGACTCTACCATCTGTGAGTCTGCCCTGCCAAGTGGGGTCACCCAAATCATGGACCCTTGGTAGTGAGGCCTAAGGTGCTTTTTTCAATAAAACAAATGCATCCTTTCCAGAACCGGCGCCGCTGTGTGGGTCAGAACCGGGACATCACACTTCTTGAATGACCAGCAACGGCGCATTGCCTCTGCTGCATTAATCGACCCAACATATCACCTTTGAAACCAGCACAGCACGTCCCTCTACTCGTGGTCTTCACAACTGCTTCAACGACGAGAACTCCGCATTGCAGTCCCTGTGCTAATCAGAGTTGACACATCGCCGCTGCTGTGCAGACAAGGACCAGCGCATCATCGCCTTTGTGAGGATCAACAGTGACGCATTGCTTCGGCTGCTCCCCAAATCTTCTTCGACATAAGACGCAGCCAGGATCAAGGTACTTTTGTTCAACAGGCTTAACTGGGCCCTTGTATTCGGCCCGCGCATCATTAAGGTCGCCTTGAACTTTTGAATTTGTCCCTTTCCAGCGCAAACAGATAGCTCTTATTGCTTCTAAGCACCATTTTACAGTATATTCTTTCAACATTCATATCTCAAGTTCTACTTATTGGATTTTTGTCATTTTGATCTTGTTTTATTTATTGAATTATGGTCTATATTTCTAACAAGGTGTGAAATCCTTTTGTGTGGTGTTCAGTGTTTTAATGTTTGAAGTGTTGCACTAATACTTTATACTTTGCCTCTAAGGTAAGCCTCAAATTGGGAGTTCAAGAAGCAAGCAGCAATTATAAAATCAGCTATATTGAATTTGAGACCGGAGATCTGGATTTCAAGTACAACCCCTAAGAATATGCTTAGGTCGTTGCAACTACAATGCACAAACACGAGGTCTGGGTGCTCACAATTCAAAATGCTTTCAATCATACGCAACAATTCCACTTCATACCTCTGAGACCTATCCAAATAAGGTCGAATAGGGGAAATCCAATGTATTTCTCAATGCCACAATTACAATTTTTGACATGCAAATTTTCACAAACAGCATTGAAAGTAAAGGGAATCACAAAAAAGCGAGTGTAAAGATTGTGGATGGAGTACCGAATACTAGGTTAGGCAGTCAATAACTTATCTGAAATGCATAAACTGATTGAGAGAAAAATATATTATTAGTGTTGTGATGATTGTAATAGGTTTATATATTTTAACTGTAGAGGGTAACTTCCAATGAGATTCTTAGCCAAACCTGCAGAGCAGTCAAAACTTTATTAACCTTCGACTTGGAGATTTCTTGTAAGGACTTTAAATCAGTTGCCAGGGAAACTGGGTTTTGGGAAGGTTTACGGGGGAAGGGTGTAATGGAGAGTGTACATTTATATTGAAAATTAATCGAGTAAATGAGTTGGCAAACTAGGCAGGTGAATTTTCAAGTCGAAGTAAGAGAATAGGAATAGATCGAAATAGCCTAGTTCTCCTTTTCTCTTAGTGTTGAACTGTTTTTCAGACAGATCTGGGGATCCAGTGCAGGGTTACACAGTTGGGTGGGTTGGAACATTACATATTACTATGCCAAGTCCCTTCTATATAGAACTTTCTCCATTAACAAATCTCAGTCTGAAAACTGCACTGACCCACCAAACATACCATATGCTGGTATATCAAGCCTCTTCTACATTCAGCTGCCCCCCTAAACAAAGCTCAGCATTTAGAGGTCAGTCCCTCACTAGATACATTACCCGTTAATAGGCCATGGCTCTTGTATAAGCAAATTTCTCCCTGCACAAAATTCAGTGTAAAGACTCCAGTACTCCATCACACATAGTATGTAATGGTAGACCAAGTCTCTTCTACATACAGCTGTCTTCATTAACAAAGTTGAGCACGTAGAGTCCAGTTCCCCACCTTACACACCATCTTTTAGTAGGCCAAACTTCTTCTATGTACTTCTGTCCCTCTAAACAAAGTTCAGCTTTAAGAGGACACTTAACTAGACACATTAACTAGTACTAAGCAAAGCCTGGTCTACATACACCTGTCCCCTTAACCGAAACTCAGCATCAAGAGTCCAGTGCCCCACCAACATACACCGCCTTTTATTAAGCGGAGACTCTTCTACATAGAGATATCTCACTAAATAAAGCTCTGCATCAAAAGTCCAGTCTCCCACTAGAAACATTACCCATTACTAGGCTGAGCCCCTTCTACATACAACTTTCTTCCAGGACAAAAGGACATCCTGAATACTCCTGTCACCCACCACACATACTATGTACTGGCAGAAAAACCCTCTTCTACAAAAATACATTTCTGACTTAAGATTCCAGTCCCCCAGTAGAAACACTAGCTATTACTAGGCAGAGTAGCTTCATGTGGCCGGTCACCCACCACGTACGCACACACTTGGACTATGCCAAGTCTCTTCTACATACAGTTGCACTCCTAAACAAAGGTTTGCAGAAAAAGCAGAGTTCCCCACTAGACACTTTACCCATTACTAGACCTAGCCTCTTCCACACACAAATTTCTCTATGAGCAGAGGCCAGAAGATTTCAGTTCCCCATCACATATATCATGTACCGGGAGACTATGCCTTTTCTACATTGAGCTAACTTCCTAAACAAAGGTGTGGATCAAGTGACCTCTCCCCTGCACATATAGCACCTCTTAGCATGACAGAACCTCTTCTACATGCAGCTGTTCCAAAGCTCTTCATCAATTACTAGACACATTAGTGTAGCCCCTCCTACATACAACTGGCAAATTAGTAAAATTATATTGATTTCAACAAAGTTTAATTTTCCATCAGGTTATCTTTGCTCTGCAGGTATTAAACTTCTTGGAAAATGCCTATTATACAGTAGAAGAGGAAGAAAAAATATAGATACCATTACAAAGCAAGTGATATTTGAACGTACAACTGATGGAAAAAGAAATTACAAGAAAAAAGACAATGTTGATAAGAGTACCCAAAGATTTCTTAGAAAAATAATTAACAAAACTAGAGATAGTAGTCCCTCCTTTTGTTTCGCCGTGGAGACTGTCCCGTTACATGAATCCTTTCACTATGGGCCATATGATTTCCTTCAGGCACCTACCCGTCCCTCGCAGCTTGTGTGTATTCTGAACAGATGCTCTTCGCTCCCTCTCATGGGCTGCAGCTGCTGCCTCCTCGCTACGTCCTTCCCCCGTTAACGACTGGAGGAGGGAGCAGGAAATTTACTGGACTGCTGCTTTGCTGGACTCCTGCCTTGCCGTACTGCCCTACTGCGTGCTGTTCTCCTGCCTAGGTGAGAAGGACTGGACCTGTATCACTTGCACTCAGAGTGACTCCATGTTACTGCCTTGTAGTAGGTGTTACAGTAGTTCACATTTGCCGGGTGATTGTTTCCGTTTTTTGGTGCTTTACAAATATCCTTGAACTTTGAACTAGGCGAGCAGTCATATCGAAAACGTAAGTATTATGGAGGCTTCAGTTTCATTTAAGAGTCGTTTTTCTTTCCTACGACATGGACCGCAGAATCCAACTTCCAAGACAGACGCTAGAAGTTACTTTCCCGGTAACGTGCATAAAAATCGGATCACTGACAGAATATCGAGGAGGAAAATATCGACCTGCCAAAATACCGAGGAAAAAATATAGAATGCCAAAATATCGAATCCCTATCTACAAACAGGTAAGTACAAAAATATCGTTGTAAAAAATATAGTCAAAATATCGAATTTTTTAAATGTCTTAAAAGTAATGTAAAATTAATGAAATAATATATATAATTAACTAAAACATACTTAAATAACTTTAAAATTAATAAATAATTAAAGTAAAAAAAAAAAACATACTTTATTTTTTAATACATATATATAATAACGTAATATTAATAAAAATATTCAATATTTTTAGCGTAGGATAGCGGGAGGGTAAAATTTACTATTACTACTCCAGTGAGTGCAACAGTAGGGAAAGCGTTGGATAGCGTAGGGGTAAAAATTACTATTCCCACTCCAGAGAGTGCAACAGTAGGGAAAGCGTTGAATAGCGTAGGGGTAAAAATTACTATTCCCACTCCAGAGAGTGCAACAGTAGGGAATGCGTTGGATAGCGTAGGGTAAAAATTACTATTCCCACTCCAGTGAGTGCAACATTAGGGAAAGTAATGATTTAATATTTTAATAAAAATAAATTACCAATACCAATAAAAAATTAATTAAAATTACCAATTACAAAATATTTAATAATTAATTCTAAATACCAATAATTATTATTTATTAAAAATGAATTACCTATTAATGATTAATTAACAAACAATTAATTTTCAATACCAAAAATTAATAAATAATAAAAAATACCAATTAATAATTGACAGTAAATTAATTATCAATACACAAAAATATTTTCAATAATTAATTACAATTAAATTACTTCCCACCCTATTCCCCTTTAAACCCACAACGAAGAATAAATTAATACAATTAACATAATTATCAATTAATAAAAATTAATTACCAATTAATTAATAATAAATTAATTATCAATGCCAATAAAAACATTTTTTAACTTAATTACAATTAAATTACTTCCCACCCTTTCCCCTATAAACCCACAACCCGCTACAGAACTAAAACGCAAAATTAAATTAAAAATAATTAATAAATCCTAAAAATTACTATTTAATTTACTATAATTAAATTACTTCCCACCCTATTCCCCTATAAACCCACAACCCGCTACGGAATTAAATTACGCAAAAATTAAATAACATAAAATTCATTAATTTAAAAAAATTAAACATACATTACAAAAACTAATATACACTTTTAACACATATACTAACATACAAAACACTTAAAAAAATTCGATATTATTAAAAATTCGATATATTTTAATGCCTATATTATGTACTTCGATATTTTGACAGTCGATATTACTTACCTGCATTTCGATATTATTAACCACTCTATTATGTCCATTCGATATTTTGTCCATTCTATATTTTGTACTTGATATGTCCATTCTATATATTTTTTTCGATATTGTGTCTAGTTACCATAAAAATCAGATGGCTTCTGTCAATTGTGTGCTTTTATTGTGTCGCAAATTTCTGACATCTCAGACAAATGTCCTTTTTTAAGGTATTTAATCCCACAAAATTGCCCTTGTAGGTACGGCTCCTCCATCACTGATGTCCTTAAAATGACGAAGTGAGGTACGCTGGGCTTTGCAAGCTCCCTCTCCTCCCTTGCCATGGTCTGGCGTACAATAAATGCCTTCTTAAGGAGGGCTAAATCTTCCTTTCGCGTTGCGTCGGGGTTAGAAAAAAAGATCTCCTCTTCCCAGACTCATAAGATTCCTTTCTATATATATGAGCCATGGTACCCTGGAAGCATATTCCAGTGCCAGGCAATCCTTAAGGATTGCTTTATTTAACGAATTCCCCTCCTTGACCCATATTTTTAGCCAGAGGGACAACGGGCGAAAAGCTATAAGGTCAGTGATGGGGTATTCGTAGCTCCACATGGGCAATAAAAGAGGGGATGCCCTGAGGAACTGATAGCAGTCGTCTCAAGGATTTTCCGCAATTTGAGTATCTTTAATGTCAGCATATCCCCAGATTTCACTGCGGTGGAGGGCCTTTGATGTACACTTCGCCCTATAGAGCTCAAGAAGGGACCCCACTGGTCTTTTCTCCAGTATGGAGGCAAAATTGAAAATTGCTGCGGTCTCCCTGTTGGTCATTACTCTTGCGTGTAAGCAGGGGTACCCATTTGATTTTGTCGTCCAGGAGTACCCCCTCCCCCCCCAAAGTAGGAAAACACGGTCGTCTTAGGGATCGGGGTAAGCCCTACCTTAAAGATGCATGGTCTACTGGGCCGTGCCCCCACTTGCATGATGTATGATTTGGAGTTGCTAATCGTCAAATTCAGGTCTCCCATAAACTGTGCAAATGTGTATAGAAGGGTTTGCAGGCCCCGCTCGGTCCATGCCATCAAGACGGCGTCGTCTGTGTATAGCAGGACCGGGAGACCCTGCCGACCGACCTGGGGGAAGTCTGCCCTGGTCTCCAGGAGTGTTTTCTCTAAGCTATTAATATAAAGATTGAATAGGAACAGAGCCAAGATGCAACCCTGGCGGACACCTCCCCTAACGGGGAACGAGCGAGATACATGCAGGCCGACAGGTGTCTCGATGGAGGTCATATAGGAAGGAGACTATCCACCCCTAAAGTAGAGAGGATCTGCCACAATTTGCCTCTATTCGCACAGTCAAATGCAGAGGACAGATCCATAAAAGCCAAAAAAATGGTACCCGGGCGGGCTACCATGTATTTGTTCAGTATCAGGAAAAGGTTTAGACATTGGCCAATTGTAGAGTGACCACAGCGGAAGCCGTATTGGGCATCCAACAAGATGTTGTCAAGAGCCCAAGCCGATAACCTTCCCAACAATATCCGCTCGACCACTTTCACCACAGAGTCTAACAGGGAAATAGGTCTATAGCAAAGGGTACTGTTCCTGTTCCCCTTTTTGAAGACCGGCACAATGATGGAGGTGGCCCAAGAAGCTGGGATACCAGACCTAACAGCTGCATTAATTACAGAGGTAAGCAATGGGGCCAAGAACGCCACATCCGACGGGCCGGGGAGCGGAGGGGGGTGGGGAGGGGGGATTTCCGTCCGGTCCCGGGGCCTTATTGCATGTCATGTCCTCCTCCAATACAGATAGAATTGTGAGTTTGCCTCCATAATCAGGTAATGGTGACAGGACCGAAGTTCCCTTCAACATGCCCTCAAAATGACTAACCCAGTCGTTCTCTGGGATGTGAGCATCAAGGGCATTTGCGGCCTCTACACCTAGGAAGGGGCTAATAATAATACTCCAAAACTTGGCACGGCACTTGTAAGTTGTTACTTCCATTAGTTTACCCCAAGCTTCCTCCTTCAAAGCCTCCTTGCGCTTGCTAAGGGCTAGTTTGTACTGGTATTGGTTATTACATTCTCAAGACAGCCAATTCTATTCAATTCAATACAATACGGATCACAAAGAATATATCAGTGTACGGTTCGTATTTATATAGGTCAATTGCGTTTCAATCCTAATATCGATACTAGGTTCTCATCAGGTCTGTAATGACCTGGGGACTAAAGAAATGCAAAGGGTTGCATGGCTGAATGGCTTGATTGTTAAGAGCTGAATGCAAGATTCTAGATAAATACATACTGGCTTAAAAATCAGCTTCTGTCCTCATCATTTGTTGATAATTGGTGTGATGACCAGTGTAAGAATATGCCCAGATTGTGGAGTTCACTGATGGGCTCCGAAATATGAAAAGTGGAAAGGTAGCCAGCTTAGGGGAGAACCTCCCTTGTACCTTCCTATAGAGGGAGATCATAATAATCAAGAGAAGGTAGTATGTTGGGGTAAACTTGTTAACAATTAGACCAAGGAGATGCTCCCCTTGTTTATTACACTTACAATTTCCAATGGGGATTTTTGCTAGAGAAACTGTGGCCCTATAATTTGCAAAAACGCCTATTGGAGGTGCAATTCAAAGGAGGCATTTGATAACCAGCATTGGAGCAGGCAGAGTAAAGACAAAACTTCTCACTGTGTAGGCCATCTATCCAGTATAATCAGAAACCGCTCTCCCGATCAGAGGCGCGGTAGTGCAGAAGCACCGTTGGCTCGCCTGAGTCAGATAGATAAACGGTGAGCATCCTGCCGCACAGCGTCCTCGTGGAGGAGGTGTGCGGTGTGTAGGCGTAATGAGAGGCCTACGGTGGGCGTGGCAGAGTGGTACCAGAGTTAATGGAGGATCAGGGCAGAACCAGACCTCCTTTGAAATAAGTATGGCAATACCAAGGTTTTACAGTAATCAAATTGCAATAAATTAATTATGGAGCCCGGAGGGAAAATAGATGTCCCAAAAAAATATATATGTTTTGGGGAGGGGAGAAACTGAACCCTGGCAAGCATGCACCAAGAAGCAGTACCAAGAGCTGTGAGACCAACACTGCTGATGGCATGGCAGGCCCTAGTTTGATTGGTGAGCCTGTGGCATTTTTTTCAAAAAACGTCAATATTATGCATATATATGAATAATTTACCCGTCCAGGTGGATTATTAGAAAAGATATATGTACATAGAGGACGGCCTCCGCTGAATGTATAGGCAGAGGGGTCTGAGGCCTCATTTGTGTGGTATCAAATAGGGAGCTAAATGGATGGCGCCTATGACAGGTCTAATTTCTGCAGGCAGGTGCAGGCAGCGGCATCTTGCCGCTAGACCAAGGGGTCTCATGGCTATTTGGTAGAGGACAAGATTTATATATACACACCGGATTGTGGCTGATAGAAGGTGTGAAATGACATGGTGCTAGCCCAATGGTCTACAGATAAAGAAGGTGTGCCACGCTTTGTTGTAATCTGGAGATCTCTAGGCGCTGGATGGCATGGTTAAGGCTAACCCCAAGTATTGTAGACATGGGCTGAAATTGTGAGTGATGCAGTAGTGGTTGGGATGCCCATTTGGTACTTCTGGTGCGGGGGTAGTGTCCTATCTGAATTGGAGGTAGATATATTCTGAAGGTATTATAAAAGCCATTAACAATATCAAAACTTTGAAACAAATATAGAAAACGTACGGACATTGAAATAAGCGTACAGTGTAAACCAATTACATTACAAACTAACATCACAGACAATAGATATGTTGCAGACAGGGTTTTTTTATGCTTGTATAAGAGTATTATCAGTTCATTAGTGTAATAAATTTACACCACTCTTCCATCGTGTTGAGGCCGTTCCTTAGAGTCGCATTTCTCTATCCATTTGCATTCAAGTCTTTGTAGTGTATGTGATGTCTCCACCTCTTGGCGGTAATGTGGCTTTCTCGATGACTTCCCATCTGATATTATTCGCTGTGGGCTGTTTCTCCAAAAAGTGAGGTACCATTGGGGCGGTGACTATAGAACAGCGAATTCTGCTTCTGTGTTGAGAAATTCTTGTTCTGACTTGTTGAGACGTCTGGCCAATGAACATCAGACCACAAGGACACTATACACAATAAATCACATTGGTAGATGCATAGTTTGTGTGTTCTTGTAGAGGGGTCTGTATCTGGTTATGTGAAAATGTTTTTGTATTTGCAGTATATTCACATGAAACACAATTTCCACCTTTATAATGGCCATTAATGGGTTCAAGACCCCAGGTTGACACAATAGTAATCCTCGGTTTAGTATTCTCTGAATTTGCATGTACAAGATGATCTTTGATATTCTTGCCCTTTTTGTAAGAGAACAAGGTAAGCTCGCTGAATGAATCCATTGTGGCAAGTGTGGGCCAATGTTTTTTGACAATTTCCACTAACTTGTTGGTATCTGGGCAGAATGTGGTGACACATGCAATTCTGTCTATTTTGGGTTTGACATTGGTTTGTAATATCTTTTCTCTTGGGCTATACCAAGCCCTCTTCGTGGAGTATCTAATCAGGCATTTTGGATAGCCTCTTTCATGGAGTTTGATAATAAAAATGGTGCCTTCTCTGAATAAATCTTCTTTCAGGGTGCGGTTTCTGCGCACTCTTAGGAATTGCCCAAATGGGAGCCCATCTTTGAGGGCCCTTGGGTGGAAACTTTTGCATTGCAGCAAAGTGTTGCGTTCATTAGGTTTCCGGTAGAGGGAAACAATAAGATGGTTTTCATTATGTTTTATGACCAAGTCTAAGAAAGGAAGGCTGTGATTACTGTGGTTCGATGTAAATTTTAAGAAGGGTGACTGTTGTTGAGATATTGGATGAACATCATGTGGATCTTTTGTGAGCCCGTCCATATTAAAAAGATGTCGTCAGTGTACCTCTTCCAACATCGAATATTAGGCCAAAATGAGTTCTGGTCGGTGGTCACAAAGTCTTCCTACAATTGGCCCACATACAGATTAGCCAGATTTGGAACATGAAGTTATGATTAAACTTGAAGTAGTTGGTGGTTAGGGCAATCTCCAATAATAATTTCATAAAATCAGTGGGTGCATTGACTGGAGCTGGGCGTTTGCTGAGGATTTTTTTGATTATCTCAATGCTTTCTTGTTGTGGGATGTTCGTATATAGCGACTCTATATCTAGAGTCACTAATATCTCCTTGATGGGATCAAAATGGAGGCCCTCAATAAGATTAATCGTGAATGTGCTGTCACAGATGTATGTGCAAGCAGGGAGACAAAATCTTTGATTAAGATGTGTATGTATTCCCCAAGAGGCTCTAAAATGGAATCACAGCCTGATAGTATCGGTCTGCCAGGGGAATTGGTGACATGTTTATGGATTTTAGGCAATGTATACAGTACTGGGATCTGGGGTGATTGTTTGTTAAGGAAGTCAAATTCCTGTTTCGAAAGAAAATCTTGATCTAAAACTCGGGTAGTGGAATCTGATATTATGGTACTTATTTCTTCTATAGGATTAGAGCAGAGGTCTTTAAACTAGGGGGCATGCTCCCCGGGGGTGGGGGGGGGCTTAAGTGATCTCGGGGGGGCCAGTCTCTGGCCAAGAGACGCACCATGCTTAGATTTAAGAGTTAAAAACATGAGCGGTAGTAAGCCACCTTGTAATGGGCCATCACTAACAACTTGTGTCATGTATATCCTGACTGTGAGTATGTGTAAAAAAGGGGTAACTGAGCTTAACTGCAATGTTTAAATATGTCTAACCATATTTAAACATTGCCAATTTAGCAAAATAATTGTGAAAAAATTGGAGGGGGGTGGGGGAATCAGAGGATTATATTTATTTATTATTTATTTTTTTGCAGGTGGGGCGCAGCATTAAGAAGTTTAAGGACCACTAGATTAGAGTGTCATTTTTTGTAGTGATTGATGTTGGATAGTTGCTTAATAAATTCTGCACCATAGGAATCCCTGTCTTGAATTACAATGCCCCCTCCTTTGTCCGCTGGCTTGATAATGACCGACTCCTCCTTCTTTAACTTGTTGAGTGCCTGTCTTTCTTTCCATGTGATATTGTGTGGGGTGAAGGACCTCATAGTTCGCAAATTGTTAATGTCATTGAGTACTTACTGCCTTTGCAAATGCCAGGATTTCTGCTGGTGTAGCAGCGTGGGGGGGGGGGGGGGGTATAAATGATGAAGCCGCCTGAGGAGGGACACAGAACAAGGTGGATGAATGTCCTCGTCAGAAAAAAAAATATCTGAGTCATACTGTTCAAAAGAATCTGTATAATTCCAACTGTAGTTTAAGGAAAGCTGTCCTTTCTGTCGGAACAAAGGACAACCCCTTGCCAAGTAAAGATATCTCTTCTGTGCAGAGTAAGCGGCTTGAGAGATTAAAAATAGGAATACACTGGGTGGAATCTATTGTGGCATGAGAATGAGGTATCTCCGATATGGAGGTACTGTGTCTGGATTCTGTAAGGGTTCTTGCCCTGGTTTCATTACTATTTTCTACTGGGCTTCTGGGCCCCACTTGTAGTATCGTCTAAGCCTGGACGGTGAACTCCGCTCTGTTCGCGGAGTTTGAAGAGTTTTTAGCACACCGTGCTTCGCGGAGTTCCAAAAAGCTCCACTCCACGTAGACGAGCACGAGCCAGGAAAATCCAACGCTAGACCACTTCCCTGCGAGACTTCTCTACGCAGGAGGTCGCAGATAGTCGCTACCGCTCACGTTGAGAAACCTCCCGTTCACGTTTAGGAAGCTACCGCTCGAGCGGCAGAAATAAGCAGAGCCATCTTGCACTGTGCGAGATGCTGTTCACGCTGATTTTACAGCACGGGACAAACACCCGGCACTAAAAATCAGTGCGAATGGCGAGAGGCAACCCACTCCACCGCTCGCAGAACTCCGCGTAGCTTGGCAGAGTTTTTTATCACTTCGCGGAGTTCCGCTAACTCCGCCCAGGCTTAGTATCGTCTTAGAGTCTGGCGTTCCCAGAGTATTGGTTCCATGTTCTGCCTCGGGTCCCCCCCCCCCCCCGACTCTGCCTGTGCCTCTCTGGGCTTGGTCTAAAAAACTGCTCTGGCCTTGGTTATTGGAATCACCACTGCTTCCCTCTCCTGGTTCGCCTGAGCTCACAGATCCAGGATTCAGAAAAAGTGATCAATCAATGATCCTTATATCTATTCCAGGTAACTTGTCTGCGTGATGGTTGTGTCGGAGTGTGGAAGTCTAGTAGGTATGGGTATGCCTTCCCTTTTGAACTTTGTCGGCTTTCTTTTGTAGTTCTATTGTTTTAAATTCTGTAATGGTTTTGCAGAGTTTGTCTAGGGCAGATTTGGCTTCCTCAAAACTGCCGCAACCTAGTAGCTCTTTTTCTAAGTCTGCTATTTCTTTAAGCTCTTCTTTGCCGTGTTCCAATACAGTCTCAATGCCCAAGACCACCCAGTGTCTTGAGCATGTAGTTGAAATGTGACTAAAGCCTCCCTTAAACTTATTGTCTTCTCTAAATATGCCTGGGATGTTGCGCACCTGCAGGTATAGAGGAATAATGCCTGCCTTCAGATATTCAGTTAGCATGCAATTCTGTCCTGACATGTTTTTTCTTGGCCTTTTCAAGTTTATCTATGAGGATCGGTCTAGGGCTCTGCAGAGACGTAGATATGTTGGAAGAGAAAAGATATGGTCCACTAATGACCCTTGCAATGTATTCTTCGGTGTAGAGAGGTGACTCTCTGTCTGACATAATTTGCAACGAGTTTCTGCAAAACGGACATCCTTTCTGTCTGCTATTATGCCTTATTAGTCACTGTATAAACAAGACAGAGTAAAACAATTAACATATTTCCTTGAACTGAACTGAGGTTAATCAACACACAACCATACCAAAGGAAAAATTAGTACCTAGTAATACTGATAAAGTAATCGGGGATGAAATTTAACACCACCGTCCACGTGCTCCAATGTATGAGTGGCAGTGCAGCAGTATGTGTATCATAATGGTAAGCAGCCATTTCAACGCGGCTTTTACACCGCATACCATTACATTGCGTGCGTTACAACGCATGCGATGTAACAACGCATGCGATGTAATGGCGATCCAGCTCGTTGTGAGGAAACTGAGGCTCTTCCGTTTCCTCACAACGACGTGCATCGTGCACCGCCCCTCAGCCGACGTGAAGCGAAGCAGGAACCAGGGAGAGGAACCACGAGGCGAGCGAGGTAAGGGGGATTGGGCCAGGGGTAGTGTTTTAGGGTTTGGGGTAGTGTTGTAGTGTTTGTGTAGTGTAGGGTAGTGTTTCAGGGATTAGGGTAGTGTTCGGGGGTCATGCAGGGTAGTGTTTGAGTGTAGGAACTGGACTGGGGGTCGGAGGAGGGTCGTGCTGGAGGTAGTGTTTTAGGGTAGTGCTGTGGTGTGTGTGTAGTGCAGGGTAGTGTAGTGTTTTAGGGTTGCTGATCTAATGATGTAAATACATTTCAGACGTCCCGAGAATGACGATTCTTATAGGTTTACTGAATAAAGATTTTATTAAAGACAAGGAGGCTAGCATTATCCATAAAATGTTATTCACTTCTTCTGAGCAGCAAACCATTAAAAGCTTCTAAAACAGAATCTTATAACCTCACAAAGTGAAAAGAATGTTCAGTCCCAATATATACTGTCCGTCCTCCATCATCCTCTTTTGTTTGACCTTCCTTAAAACGTCTTTGAACTTAAAAGGTTCCAACGAGAATACCCTCTTTTAATTATCTGTAAACAAAGATACGTTAAGGAAAAAATTAAACCTCAAACATATTCATGTGAAAAACACATTCTACTAATACAACATAGATAGAATAAACATACTTTCATATAACCTTATCCCCACCCCCCCCTCCAAAAGGGAAAGGTGGGTGGAATAATGCTAACCTCCTTGTCTTTAATAAAATATCAATTCTTTATTCAGTTAGCCTATAAGAATCGTCATTTCATGTCAAGACATGAGGCTAGCATTTTGCATGTTCAAAGTCCTTCAAAACACATTTTGAAATGTGATCCACTGCCTTAAAATAAAATATCCTAAACGTTTTATCAGAGGACCAATCAGCTGCTTTCAAGATATCTTCCAATCGACCACCCAACAGACAAACCTTACTTGCCATAGCTCCTCTAACGAAGTGAGCTGTACACTTAGACACCACCCCTGCTTCCTTCGTAGTTGCTTTCACCCACCTTGCAATCGTAGCATTTGTCATTGGCTTAAATGGTTTCACATAGGAGATCAACAGCTGATCAACTCCTGCACCCCTTTTATCCAACATCCTTGCTTCATATTCAGTCAGACACCTCACCTAAAAGAGGTGCCTCATCAAACCTTGGATAAAAAATTAGAACCAGACATGGTCTTAGTTCTCTTACAGATCTAAAAAAAAACACTCCATCTGGTTGAAAAAAATCTGTGACAATTCTAAAGCCTTGACATCCGAAACCCTTCTGAAAGATACAAAACAATAAAGTGGCCAACTTCCAAGTCAACTCCCTCACCTCCAGCTCCCCACATCATCTATTGCCTGGCCAATCACTAAATAACCCTAACACTCAACCTACATCCCACAGGGTCGGATACTTTCCATTAGGTGGCCTCTTCAGACGGATTCCCTTTAACACTCTACAAAGCAACTGACGTTTCCTTACCAAAATGCCTTGCACCAAAGAATGTCCCGCTGCTACTGCTGACTTGTAACAATTACCGTCCTGTAAGACATTCCTTTCTCAAACAGATAAGATAAAAAAATTGCTAACTCTAAGTCATTTGATTCCCGGGATTCAAATCCCTTTCCACGCACCAACGTAGCCACACATCCCATGCTCCTCTATATCTCTTCTTGGTACCAGGAGCCCATGAATCATTGAGTAAACTTGAAGCTGACTCCGAAAGCCCTGTGCCTATTCCGGAACGCCTGATAACCTCAAAACCTTTAGGTTGAGAAAACACGTAACAGTCCCTTGAAGGACCTTATCAAATATGGCTATTCTACCGCCAGCTCCATCACTGATGGGAACCAAGGCTGAGACTTCCAAAAGGGAGTTACCAGAATCAACTGACATCTCGGTCTCCTTAAATGAACCAACAGTCTATGAATCATTAAAAAGGGGAGGTGTGGGGGGGCATAAACCCTGGCTCCCCTCCAATCCTACAAAAAAGCATCTATCGCCATTGCTCCCAGATCCGGTCTCCAATGCACATAATTTGCCAATTGATAAGTCAGTCTGGAAGCAAAAAGAGCCACTTCCAAAGGACCCATCAACTTCAAGATGTTTTGAAAAACATCCTCTCTCAATTTCCAGTTGCTGAAATCTCTCACATTCCTGGACTTCCAATCTTCTACCATATTTTGCTTCCCAGGCAAATATTCAGCCTTCAGATCCATATACTCCAACATTTCCCTTGCCAGATCTGACAATCTCTTTGACCTGCTTCCTCCCACCCTGTTTAAGTAACTGCTGTCACATTGTCCATTTTTAAAAACACTGACTTGTCCTTCAAATGCTTCCTGAAACTTTGAATGGCCAACAAACCTGTCTGCAAATCTAGGCAATTAATATGATCCTCCCTTTCCACTGTTGACCATTATCCTCCTGTCTCTTGCCCCAACCATGAGGCTCCCCAAACAGAACTGCTCGCATCGGTCTCCAATACAAACTCTGGTTTTGTGCCAAAAATCGCTCTTCCATTCCTGGCCTCCAACTTCTCCTTCCACTACACTAACTCTTCCTTTGCCTTTTTGGCTACATGAACCGTGTCTCTATACCATAAAACCTTGACTAGCCCAGAAGTCTTTAACCGCTGAAGGGCCCTGTAGTGCAAAGGACCCGGAAACACTGCTTGTATAGACGAAGAAAAGAGATCTATTACACGTGCTAACTCCCCCAACTTCGCTGAATCCTTTCTTGACAGAGAAGATTTCTTGTCTTACCTTCCTAACCTTTTTCTCCGGTAATTGTAATCGACTTGTCACAGTGTTCACAAAAAAACCTAGAAACTACATCAACTGAGGGGGTACCATTATCGACTTGTCCATGTTTATGACAAACCCTTAACTCTGAAGTAGATTTAACATTACCTCCAACTCCTTCTTTAGCTCCTTCAGATCCTGATTCATTATCAGTATATCATCCAGATGAACAGTAATTCTCATTCCTCTTTCTCTCAAGAAACCTACCACTAAACGCATCACTTTCGTGAAGCAACAAGGAGCTGCTGACAGCCCGAAAGGAAGAGCTAGGAACGGATACAACTGTCTTTGCCACCTGAATTGCAAATATAATGACTTTACTCTGCTATCGGCACAGTGAAATAAGCGTCCTTCAGGTCTATTTTAACCATCCAATGTAGGTCCTGCAACAAATCCCTTAACAAATTAATTCCTTCCATCTTGAAAAGTCGATACGCTACGTACAGATTCAAATTCCGCAAATGTATTTACAGGCCTCCATCCCTCGTCTTTTTTCTCTACCAGGAACAAGGTACTTAAAAACCTCTTTCGTCCTCCTATATTTCTCGGATTGCATTCTTCTCAAACATTTGACTCGACTCTTCCTGAACTACATTTCCCAAATCTTTCTGAAACACCAACTTGTTTGGCTCTACCAGTTGACATGGTTCCGATTCGAATTCTACTCTATATCCCTCCATTGCCTGCAACCCCTCTACATCTTTCATTATTGTCTCCCACTGATTCTTGATAAACCTCAACCTTCCTCCTACACCTGAAAGGATAAAACCAGAAGTAGTCCTCGTACTCACCTTGTCCTTGACACTGATTGGTTAGATGACCCCATCCTCTATTGCCTCTCCTTGCTTGGTTTCTACCCCTCTGTGGGTAAAACTGTCCACCACCAGGGTTTCCCTGGTATGCTCCATAACCTTGGTATGATGCATTTTGGTATTGGGCTCTGAAACCTGCCTGGCCAGTAGGGTACACTCTCCTACCAGCCCTGCCATAAAAACTTCTGTTTGCAAAAACTCTGCGCATGGAATACTGCGCTTTATCTAGACTGGTGAAAGTCTTCACATATTTTGTCAGAGGCTTCGCCAGGCCGTCACCGAATAACAAACCCTTAGCATCCTCAGATGACTCTTCTTCTCAATTCACTTAATTTTAGATTAATTCTCATCAGCAGGGGTTTCCGCCTTTCAGCCAACAAACCCACATTTGCGTTACCCAAAAAACGTAATCGCCCTATGGCACCATCCTCCTAAAAGAGTTATATCTACATCAGTGCCTTTCAAGTAGGCTTCTTCCACCGAATAAAAAATCTTTGCTAGAGGCCCTAGGACATCCAAAACCTTGTCCTGACAGATTTTAAGAGATTTCTCCAATTCATTCTTGGGATCTTTTCCCATTTTAAACATGTATGTGATTAAATCAGGATCCATATTTGGTGTCTGAGTTACCTTTTCTTCAATGACTGGCCTAGAACATTCCGCTCTCATGATATTCCGCTCCTCCTTTTCTAAGGATCTACCCAACCATACCTTAATATAGTCTGCAAAATTATCTAAGGGCCACCAGTCC
This sequence comes from Calotriton arnoldi, assembly GCA_963921515.1. Taxonomy (NCBI): domain Eukaryota; kingdom Metazoa; phylum Chordata; class Amphibia; order Caudata; family Salamandridae; genus Calotriton; species Calotriton arnoldi. The sequence goes on from CAWUFW010000038.1 coordinate 4,195,255, forward strand.
TAGCCCCTGGGATGTCTTATCTCCTCCTCATCGACTACTGCACGTTCTCTCTTCCCTAAAACCTGCTTGAATGACTCGTGCACAGCTTCACTCACCATTTTCCTTAACATCTCTTCCCCCCCAGCCCCCAGTGCCTTGAGACCCTCACAGGCGAGTAGCGCGCTTCACAATTCCCTAATTGATTGATTTCTTCCTTTTTCCCTTGCTCATCCTTATCCATTTCCATCCTAAATATATCTGTATTACTATTTCAATTTATTTTTAAACATAAATCCTAATAGTAATGTAACACCTACTGTGTCACCCTTAAAAAAGGTTTTCTAACGATATAGGGGATGGGCCATGGATGCAGGGGAGAAGCCCTGGTACCGCATGACTTAGACTGGGATAGGGTGACGGGCACTCTGCATAGTTGGGGAAGCGGGTAGTTTCAGACCCAAATTGCAGGGAGGGGGGTACACTGAGTCAAATGTTTTACTGTTGTTGTTATTCTCATGATAGGGAGGGAGTGGGTGAAAAAGGGAAGAACAGTCACTCCCTGTGGTTCGAATTGTGTTTGAAGGGGTTGACAAGGGTACAATTAATTGATTACACTATGTCTAGTAAAAAGCTTGATACTAGTATTGACACACCACATAGTACGCTGACCACATGACCGTACCTCGGAACCGAGGGGGGTGGAGGACTGGGAGTGGGTGGTGGAAATGCCACATCAACAATGGTACAAACTGATACAGACCTGGGACTGAGACTTCTCTCTTGGAACGTTAATGGCCTGGGAGACAGGCTGAAAAAAGGCGACATTCCCCCAGATGTTGTCCTACTCCAAGAGACTCAACTGATAGGTAATTCCTGTAACACCCTAGACCGTTGGGGTACATATAGGTAGTACATGCGTGCTTCACCACTGGATCCAGAGGAGTGGGGATACTCCAGCGAAAAGCTTTTCCCCTGGCCATTGACCGCACTTGGGTGGACGTACAGGGCAGATACACGGCAGTGACCGGGACATGGAATGGTAAGACAATCACCATAATGATGATATATGTCCCCCCGCTCTACACGCGCTGGCCTTCCAAGATATAGGTGATGTACTTTTAGACTATCCAGAGGGGGAACTCCTGATCGGATTGCTCCAGGCCATAAACAATTACTTTAAAGAAAATGTGGGGTCGGTCCGATCTACGCAGACCTTTGGGGAAGCCTTCAAACCAGTGATCACAGGGTAAGCCGTCTCTTTAATGGCGGAGTACAGAAAGGAAAACAGAGCCGCACTTGGGACTCTCAAAAACGAACTCCAACAACTGGAGGTAGAACTGACGGGCAACAACCCAGAAGGTGCCAAACATACACTAAATCTTATAAGGAAAGAATATAGAGAACCAGTAATGGATGCAACGAAGGCCCATAACATCGCCACATGACATAAAATATATGAGGTAGGAGACAAGGCAGGGAAACTGCTTGCCTGGCTCGACGGGGGGGGGGGTGGGACAAGCCAATAGACTGGTTACCGCCATAGACACTGAGGGACGAGAGACACTCAGAGACCCGCAGCTCATAGACGCGTCTGCTACTCACTGCCACCATGTCTACTCTCCGGTGGAGAAATCAACGAGAGAGGAAACCACAAAATTGCTAGCAGATATTCCCCTCCACACCCTCAGTTCAAAAGACCTAGTAATAACGGAGGGCGACATAACAGATGAAAAGGTGGCCCAGGCGATCCGGAGCATTCAATCGGGAAAGGCGATGGGGCCTAATGGCCTCCCGATTGAGCTCTATCAATTAGCAGCCAACAAGGTAGGCTCCTACTTTAAGAGTATGTACTTAGAAAGTAGAATGGTAAGAAAAGTTTCAGAAGACCAACGTCTAGCTTCTATAGTGGTGATCCATAAGGAGGGCAAACGAGGGATAGAACACATCCTACCTCACTGCTTAATGCAAAAATCAAAATCCTAGCTAAACTACTCGCCACGTGCCTGATCCAGATTATCCCAAAGCTGGTACACTCCGATCAATCTGGCTTTATGCCAGAACGAAACACAGCACTTAATTTACGAAGGCTCCAAGGAGTGTTGGGGAGAGTAGATCCGCTGAGGGAGGATGCGGTGGTCATGTCACTCGACGCTCGTATGGCCTTGGACACTGTTGAATGGCCATACATGTTTGCAGTGTAGAAGAGGAGGGGATTCAGCCCCAAATTCATGGCGTGTCTAAGACTCATCTATACAGACCCAATGGCATAGGTAGTGGTAAATATTAGAATGTCTCCAAAATTCCCCTAAGGAGAGGGACAAGGCAGGGCTGTCCACTGTCATTGTTGCCCTAATGCTAGAACCACTAGCTTCCTGGATCCAAAGGGATTCATTGATAAGGGGCTTACGCTGGACCGAGAATTGGGAAGATAAAATATCCTTATATGCGGATAACGTGCTTCTCTATCTAGCATCTCCCAAAACCACGATACATAGAATATTGAACATTGTGAGAAGCTGGCTTGTTATATGGTGCACACTTATGTAAGTGGGCACCCTGCACCAATCCAGACAACCCTTATGGTGATTTTAGTGGTTTTAGACAACCTTAGAAAGCTCTCTTAAGTGGTAGCTGTGGAGAGCAGCCTGTTTTACCAAAGCATAATCTCATTGATATAGATTAAGTGAAAAAGAACCACACAGTGTATTTATAAAAATATGTATTTATTATGACACTCACTAACACATACAGATATCTCCTAGCCGGAGATGTACACAACACACACAATACTTTGCAATAGAATCAGGTAAGTAGCACAGATACACAGTGGTCGCCAGGGGGAGACCAAACCATATACTAAAATAGTGGGATGCGAACCATGACTCAAGTCAAGACTATACCCAGAAGACACAGAAGTGCCGGGGATCCAAGGAACCACCCGAGGGAAGTAACCAGGAACCCCACGGAGGCCGTGTGGGAATACGACTGCGGGCTCAGTACAAGTCAATGGGTAAGTCGCGGTTGAAATTTAAAGAAGGACCCTTCCCAGTGGACCCTGAAGAACCCCCGAAGACAGAAGGTTAGAGAGCCACCCCACCCGTGGATACCCTAGGAACCAGGATACCTACACCAGGGAAGCCCGGTGCATAGGTGTGAAGTGGCGTCAGAAACCGCTGTCAAACTCAATGGAGGACTTCAGGAAGATGCCGCTGCTGGAAAAGGTGAAAGTGTCCGGTGGAACCCAAAGGTGGATTCAAGATGAGAAGTACCTGTAAGCAGAGGGGACAGAGTCTATGCCACTCAGGAGAAACCAGGAGGCCCGGAAGACAAATGCCCACCGATGTCGGGTGCTGCAGGAGAGTTGACAGTGACCTTGGAGCTGCAGCTGTGCAGACCAGGCAACGCTGTGGAAGACCAGGAGCCGTTCACGAGCTGCCCCACGTCGGATGTCAAGAGCTGAGGGGCCGGTGTCCGTCGGGAGCACCAACAAGCCTTGGCAACTGCAAACAACGTGGAAAGCGAAGAAGGTGCAGTGTCGGGCCAGCAAGGTCCAGGTGACTCACCGCAGGCAGGGGAGTCAGGGCAGTCCCCTAGCAATCAGGGGAGCCTGCAGAAATCAACAGAAGACCCCCAAGAGGACCCACAGGCGGGAAGCACTGGATTCGCAAGAGGACCTCGAGCAGCTCACCAAAGATGCAGGCCCACGGTGCTAGTTATGCGGTGAGGATGAAGATCTTAGTCACAGGAGATGCTTGAGGTTGGGCTACTTGGAGCCCAAAGATCTTGGAGGAAGGAAGCCAACAAGCCTTTGCAACAGCAAGTCTACGCAGGGTTCGTTTCCTGCGGCTCAGACGAGGGATACTGGCCTCAAACTGGTGAGAGGACATGGCAGGCCTGGAGGGATGTGAAGAACCACCACCTGTGTTGCTGAGCCTTTTGGAGTCCATGAGAGCCAAGGATCAGCAGACCGGTCAGCTTCGTTGCAGTGCCTGCAGATGCAGGGAAGTGACTCCTTCACTTCAAGGGAGATTCCTTCAGGTGTCTTGGATGTCCACAGGCCTTGGAAGGTTCCTGTATGGAGCACAGGCATGGACATTGCAGTAGACCAGCAGGGTGGCGAGACCCGGAGCAGCAGGAGTCTTCCTAGTTGCAGTCTTGATGCCCAGAGCGAAGTCTAGAGTGCCCAGACGGTTGAAGAAGTGGTGTCTTGAAATGAATCTTGTCCCACGACAAATCCAGGGACCCACCCTCAGGTAAGCCCATAAGTACCCTAAGGAAAGAGTTGGGACGATTCAGAGTTCCCTCCCAGGGGAGGGGTCGGACAGTGGGGAGGATACTCCCATGTCCTTTGTCCAGTTTCACTCCAGAGCGGGAGCCAGCGGCTCCATGAGCTGTTTTGAACTGGACTATGCAAGGAGGGCACCAAATGTGACCTTCAAGCAGACAGAGTGGCGCTGGCAAGCGCTCCCACCCGGCCCCAATACACTAAACCCTGTCTGGGAGGTAGTCACATCTCCCTGTGACAGGATACCTTTCGTTCTGCCTTCCCCTGCTCGAGCTTGACTCAGCACCAGGAGGGCAGAATCGTGTCTCTGGTTGGCAGCAGCCATGTTGTGTTGTCCAGGTCTAGAAGACTGGTATCAGGAGCACTGAGGGCCTCCCGGAGGAGCTTTACAGTGCATCCAGCATGTTTGATACCAAACATGACAGGGTTCGTTACAGCCAGTTTAGAGCTGGTCATCGCATAATGACACATGGCCACTCTATGTATCGTAATGGCTGATGCACTTACAACCCAGGAGAAAGGACTCAGAAGGTTGTAGGGGTGTCCTGCTCATGCAGGAGCACCCTCACACTTAGAACCGAGCACCCTGCCTTCAGGATTGAAAGGGCTTCATTAGGGGTGACATAGGTTTTAAGTGCAGTGACCTTAGATATAGGAAACCTATATCTTTCGTAAGTGGTGCTAGCACCAGCTTACACAGGCTGCAATGGCAGGCCTGTAGTTACAGTTTGTGTGGTCTCCCATGGGTGGCATAATACATGCTTCAGCCCATGGGGGACTGGGGTACCTATGCCCTGGGTACCTCAGTACCACATACTAGGGACTTATAAGGGTACACCAATATCCAATCTGGGAGCTACGCAAGTACTTACCATAACCTATTTAGGGGAAAAAGCACAGAGACTGGGGTCCTGGTTAGCAGGATCCCAGTCAGACTAGTCAGAAACAGCATAGCACCAGGCAAAAAGGGGAGGGGTAACCATAAAAGCAGATCCTACTTTCCTACAAACATATTTACCAGCTTTGGCAAATACTTGGGCTACAACATTAACTGGTCGTAGTCCACCATATATGTATTACGTGAATGCTCCCTTCGCTTCCCAAAGAGAGTGAGGCGGAAGTTGTGACAGAGGGCTTCAGCTATCTCGGGGTCTACATCACCACTGACTTTGACCATTTTTAGGTCTCGCCTGAGCCAGCGCGCATGCGCTGCTCTGGCGAGACTTTTAGTAAGCGGGTTTTGGAAGTGCAAACAGTGGCTTTTGCTGCGGACTAGCCTGCGTTCACGCGAGCGTGCACGCGCGATCAGGCGCCATATGGCTTCCCTCGCCATCTGGACGCTCGTGTGAACGCAAGCTGGTCGCCAGCAAAAGCCACTGTTTGCACTTCCAAAACCCGCTTACTTTCACGGCCGCGCGGCCGTGTCAGTTTCACGGCCGCGCGGCCAATGCTGGTTTCTTTTGTCTCAAGCACTCAATGTGACTGCATGTATTTTCAAGTCGTCTTCCTAGCATGCTTCTCTTTCGCTCTCTGCACCCCATGTTGTTCCCTGATATCCGTGTGTTTCTCTCCCTCCCACTCCATGATGTGCTCGCCCTCGGTTGCTTCTCTCTCCCACGTTGCTTTCTCATCAGTGTGCTTCTCCACCCTAGCTCCACGATGCTGTCTCTGTCTCGAAGGTTCACTCCCCCATGCTCACATTGCTCTCTCTCAGCAATTTACTTTTCTTTGTCCCTCATCCACGACTCCTTGTTGCTTTCATCCATCTCAGCCCCACATGTTGCTTCCAACCACCCGTGCCCTGCGTGTTGCTGCCCCCATCTCCGCACCCTCCTAAAAATATATATTTACTAATTATTTTCCATTTTTATTAACCAATACAACTCGGATCAATAAATGGAAAGGAAAAAAGCACCCTCATAATTTTGTAAGTATGCGCATGTGTGGTGTGTGTGTCTACAAAATGACACGAGTGGCCACATCCCGAGTTTTGTTTATATACAATTCTTTAGCCATGCTACACAGCATCGGGGATGCTGTACAGCATGCCTACAATCCATTGGCCAAGCCAATGCTTGTTTAATTGGATGACTGATGATACAGTCCACCCCTGTGTGGAATATAGAGTCTCCTCCGTTGTCTGTCTGAGTCATGTCTCTGCTGCATTACTTTCTATGCCCCCCCTACCACACTTCCCAAAAGGAAACAGAGCCAGGACACTTAGACACTGCCACAAAAAAACAAAGTTGGAAATTTCCAGCTTTAAAAAACATAGCTCCTGCTGGTGCAGCGCATGATGGATCCCTCCCTGCTTTGGTCCCTGGTGCAGTGCACTGACTGCACCAGTGGTAGCTACGCTCCCGGCACACACGCACTCCGTCTCAGGGCAAAAAAAACAAGCATTGGCATAGCAAATAGGTCTCGCCTTTGGGACCTTAGAAGTGTTTAGTCATGCAACAGTTGATGTTGTTGCACCAAGAATATTGTGCTGGATAACTAAACACTTATAAGGTCCCAAAGGCGAGACCTATTGGCTATGCCAATGCTTGTTACCATTGTAATCTCTTCCCCTAGTGCAGCGTTTGCAGGGCGATGTGCGTCACTGGAGGACTTTGCCACTATCCCTATTGGGGAGAGCTGCCGTATTCAAGATGAAGGCTCTCCCTCGGTTTCTATATATATTGCAAAACACATTCCTAATCCCCTCCAAGTACTTTAAGGCAATAGAAAGTGAACAGAGGATGTTGCTTTGGGACGTGAAGTCTCAGAGGATAGCATATCAGAAGCTGGTGCGGGGTTGTATGATGGGGCATAGCGTTGCCTGACATACGGAAATATTGGGCGGCACAACTAGTGGTCATCAACCAGTGTATTCATCAACCGCCGGACGAACCAGCGTATAGAATGGACAGATATGTTTTACGGTAGGGGGCTATACCAGGGCACTTTACACCTCTCCCCAACATTTTCCACTGACGGGCCCAACAAAAATCACAGTTCAACTTTCGCACGCAGTACAGAAGCACATGGAATGGGACAACAAAATAACACAGCTCAATCCACTGTGGGAGGCCGAAAGTCTGGATACCATAAGCAGAATCCCCGGTTTCGACAAATGGGACCTAATAGGTATGTCCTGAGTGAGCGACCTGTGGTCACGAGGAGGTGGGAGGGAGGGGGAGGGGGAGAGGGGAAGGTGGGAGGAGCGATACCCTTCACAAAACTAAAGCAAGAGCACGAACTATCTGTCACAGAGACGTTGCTCTACCTCCAAATCAGACACGCACTTCAGGCAGCCATCCCCAAGGGTACAAAGCTTCCTGAATCTTCCCCATTAGAAGATAGAATCCTGACAGATCATATGACCCATAGAGCGATATCTTTGACATACCTGAAGTTAATCAATAATTACCCTGACCCCCTCCTTATGCTTCGAGAACAGTGGCAAACAGATATAGGTGACCTGGATGATTAGGACTGGCTTGAAGCTTTCGGCATCCCCGAAAGTGGCCATATCAACCAGATTTTGGTTACTACAACTGAAAATATTACATAGAACATACTACTCCTGCCAAATTCAGGCTAAAATGGTTAGGACAGACCCTAATTGTAGACGGTGTGGCCAAGAAGGAAAACATCATACAATATGGGAATGCCCAACTATAAGGCAGTACTGGGCAGCCATTGTCCGAAGCTTGAGCAAAGTTTTGGGAGTAGAGATAGCTCCTTCCCCGAAATGGTGCCTCCTAAATGTATGGGAAGCTACAGACCTCAGTATCAAAGAACGAGCCTGGGTCACACTGGGACTGGTAATTGCTAAGCGCAATATTGCAAAGCTGTGGGGAGCATTCGACACACCGACACTACAGGATTGGATGAAGGACATTGATTGGTGTATGATAGCGAAGAAAAAAAACAGTGTAGGAGAGCAGGAGTTGTCCCAGTAAATAGGAACAGGTCTGGGGCAAATGGAACATTTATCAAGGGAGCCCAAGTGGGAACGCGGAGGGGGGGGGGGCGCATGGGGGAACGGGCAGACGTCAAGTGGCTGCCTGGGAGTGTCGCTGACTGCTGTAAAACAAATGTAATGTGACGGCAATGTGGTGTCTACTCTTAGAACTGCAAGTTATTCTTCCCGACATAGGCAATGGAACAGTACAAATTGTAATGTGCCCCATTAAAGTTATCAATAAACAGAATGTTTTTTTAAAAGTTTTTCTACACCTCTTTTCCAAAAATACTATGTTTTAATTAAATATACTACTCTCCTCAGAAAAAAATGATACTTGTGAGACTGTTCCCAACAAACGTCTGCGCAACAAAGCGATTCATTGCAGTGGATACAGTCCCACATCTACTGCCCTTAAATAAGCCACAACGTAAAGAAAAGGCCTCAATTCCTTTTGGGAAGGCCTCGTTGTGCTAAATAATATTGATAGGCGCCTAAAAGCCCTAAACGAGGTTTGGGTAAACTCCACTGAAAATCAGCCGCAAACTACTTAACGATACTGAGCGGTCGCATATGCAATACACTCATGCTGTTAAAATGGCCTCCACATCCGAACACGCTGCTGCTCGCGAAGCAGCCTGCCAACCACATTGATGCGACATCAATAGTCTCCTACGCTTGATGGCAGAAGGCCCGTCCTCCGCAACCTCCCAAACAAGTAAGACACAGAAATCCTGAATATACTTTACTGTGTTCTTTTCTGAACTATAAAGCCTCCATTCTCTTAAGAAATAAGAAGCCTTGTACTTAAAAAAAAAAAAAAAACCATGGCATACATATTCAAACCAAGCCATAATAAATTCGTTTATCTACTCAAAACAAAAAAATACCCATAAATTGGGCGAAATTAGTCATACTCAAACCATACTCGCAGCCAACAAATCATACTCTATATACTTATCTGCTCAGAAGCAGCAAACAAAAGAGGAAGATTGAGGACGGACAGTATATATTGGGACTGCACATTCTTTTCATTTTGTGATGTTTTAGAAGCTTTTAATGTTTTGCCGCTCAGAAGTGAATAAGGGTTTATGCATAATGCTAGCCTCCTGTCTTGACATAAAATGTATAAATCTACTGAATAGTCTTAATTTAGTGCAAAACACACTGGTGTCCACTCATAAAAAACTGTAATCTTGACCAAGTATGGGCAGCTAATCTTCAACTAGTTGGACTAGAGCTTCTTCCTTATATGTGGCCTGATATTTATAATTAAATTTTACCTTCACTGTCCACAACAACATGAAATCTTTTCAGTAACGTACAAATAATCTCATAAATGGCATTGTGTAGACAAAGAAAACTTTCTGGAGATGCTATTTGACTTTATGGCTCATGTCCATCTAGTGGAAAGGGAGGCTAATCAATGGCTGCTCATAGCCAGCGATAAACATGCCCCTTTGTGTAGGTCCAAACCTCTAGATGGGCCGAGTCCTCCATTTGGTTCTAGGATTAAATAAAAGCTGCTAAATTAAACTCCACCAATTGGAACAGAAATGGTGCAGAGATTACTCTCCTAAAAATAGAGACCTTTTAAAATAAAGGTATGAGTGATTGATTGTAAAGGATTACTCATAAGTACTAAGACACCTTTTTCCCAATAAAATATTACAGTCCGCTAATAAACAAAAATTGTGACTGAACCCTCTAAGCTAGATAACTCTGAGGTGTGGCTAGGTCAAACCTCGCGCAATACCATTATAGTAATCAAAAATACAAATAGTATCCAAGAAGTGCTCAAGGGGACAGTTAGGAAACGGCCACCCACGTATCCAAAAATCCTTTGTGACCACTGGTACACAAAGGGCAAGTCACAAAACAAAATCCAGTTCCCGAGCAAGAAGCAGACTTATATCATCAAAAGTCAGTTCAAACAAATATCAGTCCAAATCTTGTACGATATGATTCTTCTTTATTTTCTTTGTTCGGAGCCATAAGTTAATTACAAGAGGCTCATGGCAACAGATAGGAGTAGCTGGTATAGCCGAGATGTAGCCAACACGTGTTTCGTCTTGGGCGATCTAGAGACCCATATTATATGTGACTGATTATATGTTCTGCCTGGAATCCGGCGGAACTGCCCTAGAATTTACGTTTGCCCTGAGGAAGTCGATGGGCGATATTCCCAAGACGAAACACGTGTTGGCTACATCTCGGCTATACCAGCTACTCCCATCTGTTGCCATGAGCCTCTTGTAATTAACTTATGGCTCCGAACAAAGAAAATAAAGAAGAATCATATCGTACAAGATTTGGACTGATATTTGTTTGAACTGACTTTTTGATGATATAAGTCTGCTTCTTGCTCGGGAACGGGATTTTGTTTTGTGACTCTAAGCTAGATAGGTTTTCTCTGCCAATTGCTCCCAATCAAGAATTCTGCATCTTGCCGAACGCTTATCTTACTGAAAAAATAAAAAAATAATGAGGGACCCCATTTCTTCTAGCAACAGGGAGCGGATACTTCCTTTCCCAGATAGAATTTCTCTCACTCTCTCTACTTTCCCCCTTCCCAACGAAGTCAGTCTTTCCTCGTTGATGGCTCACTAAATGACTCAATGTCCTCCAAACTTCCTAAAGGTTTTTCTACCTAAAATTTTGGGACCTGTTGAATCTCTATTAAATATCGCTTTATCACAAGGAAGGATATCAAGCTCATTTAAAGAAAAAACAAGATCAAGATCCTCAACTCTCAATAAATTACTGTACTATTTACCTGCTGCCTTTTCTCGCTCTACTTTTGGACGCTCAACGCTCATATGACACAGGTGCTGTGCTCACATCTTGAAGCCTCCTAATTTTTAAATCTCTGCCAGGCTGATTTTTGTCCAGCACATTGTTACGAATCAGTAATGTTGTCTGTATTACATGACATGCACCATGTCTGTGATAAAGGTGGTTTTGTCAAATCCCTCGGCAGCTTTTGACACAGTTGGCCACACATTTTTTGTGGACCGTGTGGAGGCTGTCATGCAGCCGGTCCAGCACTTGAATGGATCAGCTCTTACCTGGATGGTCGGACATAGTCGGTCCATCTAGGTCCTTTTAAGGCCACTGCACTTGAGTTGGAGTGTGGGGTTCACAGGCCTCCTCCCATTCAGCCCACCTTTTTAATATTTATATCAGACCTCTCATTCAGGAATTAGCTGGAATGAATAGTAGAATATACTATTAGGCTTATGATTCTCAACTACTCTTCAGATTTGATAGCTCCTCAGCCTCTCAGGAAAACTTCCAAACAATCATGCATTATATGTGGGAATGGATGGGCAGCAACTTACTAAACAATGAGGACCATAAGGACCATACTGAAATTGTGATTTTGAACAACAAAGTCGATTTATGAAATCCCATTTACTAACGATCGGAAATGGTTGCGGCTCCCACCCCTAAAAAACAAGCTAAAAGCGTGTGTATTAGAATGAACAGGGAGCTCTTGCTAAAACTCCAAATAGGATCAGTGAATTCAACATGTTTCTTAAAAAGATATTTAGGTTCTTTATGGAAGATGCCTTAATCACTGTGATTATGACATTAATTATGTCACGGCTCGATTATGCCAACTTGTTTTACACTAGTAAAATTCAATTACATAGACTACAAATTGTTCAGAATCAGGCAGCTAGACTGAACTTAAAAACAGCCCAGAACAGGTCACATTACTCCTTTTTAGGTCTCGCCCGAGCCAGCGCATGCGCTGCTCGGAGAGACATTTTGTAAGCGGGTTTTCACAGTGCTACCACAGGCTTTTTGGTGGCCTCACGCTTGCGTGCACGCGCGCAGCCACCATCTGTCTTTCCTCCTGGCCGCCTTGCTCGTGATCACTTTCGCGCGCACCATTTGCTTGTTATTTTTTTGTGGGCCCTCCACTCAGGCATGCGCAGTGTGAACGGAAAATGTGAGGCACGGGCACATTACAGCCTTTCCACTGCGCCGTTTCTCTTTTGAAGCGTTTGGAGACCTTAAAGAAGACTTTTTCATATATTTAGATCTCATCTCTGAAGCACTAATTTCGGAAAACTTGATTTAACCCATACAGTACGAAGCCTTTGCCTCACGTGGTACCACCAAGCTGGTGTTTCCGAAGAGACATGCGCGAGTTGTCAAATGCGAATATTTACTTAAGTAAATGTGCTGATCCTTCTAATGCCATAGCAGTGATTCTAAGAAAAACAAATCCATTGATCTTTTCCGTCAACCAATGCCTTAAAAAACGCATAAACTGACAACTGTGTAACGTCCGAGGCCAAAGTATCTATTCTCCATCGCATCATTACACCGCCCCGGCTGAGCACGTCTCCTATGCGAATTGTACAAGGCTACAGTGTCCACGTGGCAGAAAAGATATATGGTCTCTGTCCACTTTCTCATTAAATTAAACCTACATGCGCAATGTTGCAGCCTAGTTGAAGTTACACACAGCATTTCTCTTAATTCATCAAAAATAGGCAAAGCCAATAGGTCACGCCTTCTTGGCATACTAGTTTGAGTATTAATTTTTTTGCAACCATATTCCACATAAAAAATAACAAGCATTGGCATAGCCAATAGGTCTCGCCTTTGGGACCTTATAAGTGTTTAGCCATGCAACGGTTGGTTGATGTTGTTGCACCAAGGATATTGTGCGGCATAACTAAATAATTACAAGGTCCCAAAAGCGATACCAATTGGCTATGCCAATGCTTGTTTAAAGGATCTCCATAGGCTCCTGATGGAACTAAGAATTCAATTTAAAGTCTATTATATCATCTTTAAGGCCTTGCTGGGCGAAGGCACGCAATTTTAAAAATCAAGAATTATGAACTATATTTCTGCTTGAACTCCGCTCTTTAAATGCATTGATAACTCCAAAATACAACAGGCAACGGATGAGCGGTTGCAGTTACTCTGTACAAGACCGAATTATTTGGAACGCTCTGCCTCCCTGTTTATGTCACCACACTGAATCTGGGTTTCAGGAAAGAAATCAAGACCTGTCTTTTCAGGCAAGCTTATCAATTGCAGTAATAGCTGTGTTAAGCATATAGCATGACCGTCTAAATTCTACCCTTAGCCCAATAAACCTTATGGTGTCTGTGCGCTTATTAACTTCACCTAACGTAACATAACATAACATGGCACAGTATCCCAAACTACTACTATCTCTGAAGACATTCAATTAAGTTACTTTGGATCTGAAAGTCAGCCTAAAGTAAATGAAGAAGCAGTAGCATCTACCACAGAGACTGAAAGTACAGATATAAAACTAGGCAAGTTCTGCAAAGACATAAGAGAATTTAAAGCAACATTTGCTCAAATTCCTAACATGACCTGCGTTTGTTAGAGTTGTACTCATTGCAAAGAACAAACAAGAAAAATAGATATCTGTGGAAAAACTGAAGACAACTTTATTCGGTGGTTTAAACTTGCACTCCATTCCATTGCAGAGCTCCAGCTTGATTTATGTGTTACTCAAGCAGTGTGCAAGTACTGCACAGCTAAACTTGATGATAAAAAAAAAAGAAAATGCCTGCTCTGTGTATTCACAATAAGCTAGAAATGTTCCCAGTTCCTCCTGATTTAAAAGAGATGAATGTGTACGAGAGCATTCCCATTTAAAGATTACACCCTTTTCGAGCCAGTCATTAGAACTATACCAGATGAAGCGAGCAAAAGGTGAACTTAACAGTGTGTGGGAAGAGAGCTTAGAAGCCCTCTGCTTTCCACATCAGTTTCCAACAGGAGTAGATCATCCAGTATAGATACCAGCTTCAGAGTACAGGGCAAGAAGACTGTACTCTGAAGGTCTGCGATTCAGAAAAAATATTCTGTATCTATTTCTCCTGAAATCTGTTGTGTCATATGCTGTTGCATATATTGTGAAGACAGGAGCAAGTTTTCAAAATATGAGTTCAAGAGACGGTTGAGAAAACTCATAAAAAAGCTGAGAATCTTGAGGGCAACCTGAGGAATCTCATAGCATGCCAACGTGGAACCCATGAGTACTGGTTCCATCGGCATGGTGAACTTAAATGCATGTTGCGCAACTTAGGTGCACCTATCTGTTCACAACTCTTAGTTGTGAGGAGTATGCTGGAATGATTTGCATTACTTCCTCAGACAAGCTAACTTCCACATTTGCCGGCATCAACTTTAAAACACCAGGGGCCAGATGTAGGACCCTTACATTTTGCGACTCGCAAATTGCGTTGCTTTGCGACTCGCAATTTGCAATTTACAACAGTGTCTCAGACACGGTTAGCGATTCCTAATGGGGTTGCAATTTGCCTGCCTCATTAATATTCATGAGGCGGGTGCTATTTGCGACCCTATTCGGAATGGCTAGCACTCCCAGGGATAGTGGCCTGCTGGGGTCAGCAGACCACCATGTCTGTGACTGCTTTTTAAATAAAGCAGTTTTTTTTAAATGCAGCCCGTTTTCCTTGAAGGAAAACGGGATGCATTTAAAAAAAGAAAATGGAATCGTTTCTGTTTAATTTTTTAAGAGTACGCAGTGGTCCCTGGGACCACTGCCTGCTCTTAAAAACAATTTTGCACACACTCACAAAGAGGAAGGGGTCCCCTGGGGACCACTTCCCATTTGTGAGTGGCTTACCACCTACTTGAAGTAGGTGGAATACTGCGAGTGTTTTGCGACTGCAAATGCGGTCACAAAACAATCGTACATTGAAGTGTGAGTCACTATTAGGAAGGGACACCCTTGGCAGGCCCCTTCCTAATAGCGAGTCGCAAACCCTATTCTGCGATTCGGTAATAGCACCACCACTACCAATACCACTACCACCACCACCTGCACCACCACCACTAATACCAATACCACCACCACTAATACCAATACCACCACCACTAATACCAATACCACCACCACCACCACCAATACCCCCACCACCACCAATACCACCACCACCAATACCCCCACCAACCAATACCAGTACCAACACCACCAATTCCAGTACCAACACCACCAATTCCAGTACCAACACCACCAATTCCAGTACCAACACCACCAGTACCAGTACCAACACCACCAGTACCAGTACCAACACCACCAATACCACCAATACTGCCACCAATACCACCACCAATACCAGTACCACCACCAATACCAGTACCACCACCAATACCAGTACCACCACCAATATCAATACTGCCACCAATACCACCATCACCAATACCACCACCACCACCAAAACCACCACCAATACCACCACCTCAGCGCCTCTCGCTCACTAGTAATAGCAGGGGCACTGTACGAGGCCGGAGCTGCAGCCGAGACTATCCCTCCCTCCATGCCTGCTATAAAACACAGCCCGCCTTGCACCAGGAGGTGAAGCCAGGGCCCTACTACAGATGGACTGTTTTTTATTAGGCCAAACATAGCAATGACATTACGCAAAGCCACACTATACACTCAAATCACGGAGAGGGCAGGAAATAGCCCCCCCCCCCGCTCTTCCTCCTAAGCCGCGACAGTGTAATCACAGAGCGAAAGGTGTTGGAATGCTTTGTTAGTGTTTATAGCTTGGATCATATGTAACTCTCAATTCACACTTTGTGTCTGTGTAATTTACAACACTTACACGTCTTCTTCACTGCACTATTTATCACTACTTTGAAGACGTTGCAGGCCGATCTCTTCCTCTGATATTTACAATCCAACAAGCGGTGGAGAAGGCCCTTTATTGCAATGCAATAGGTCTCGCATTTGCGAGAGTTTAAGCTATTAGTGCTGTAAATGACAAAGCCTTTTATTTAGGTTTTAAAACCCTAAACATAAATAAAAGGCATTGTCATTTACAATGTCAATAGCTCAAACTCGCATGAATGCGAGACCTATTGCATTGCAAATGCTTGTTAAATATTGGCATGCATCAACCATGTTATATAAAATGAGGCTTTAGTGAAATATTTCAAATTCTGTAATAGATTATCAGAACATTTGCCCAAGCTTTCCATTTTTATGTACATTTTATTCTGAAAGCAAACAATTACCAATCTTGCCTTCCTACTTATATTATTTGCATATAATCAGGGAGCATTATAAATGGGCTCAAGTGTTTAAGTTTTGCAGGCATAAATACAAGTTTTTATATTAGGGCCACTCTCAGAAATGCAAGGTAGCTCACAGCTCAAAGCATTTCCTTGGAGAACTTCCATTAATGGTTATTGCTTTAAATTGATGAATCATGTATAGAAATTTTAATAATGTGTACATATGAATACAAAACTTGCCTTAGCTGCATGCAATCCTCTTTCATAGATCTATATTGTGGTATTATTGTAAACTGGTGGCCAAAGATTTTGTGACACAGCAGGTGGGCCTACTTGTCCAGTTGACAAACTAAACATGAAAACGTGTTGTCCTTACCCCTAGATATGAGCTCTACGCATATGATGATAGGAATTCAATACCTCTGTAGAGATCTATTAAGCCAGGAAACTTTGGCATATTTTATAGTCATATTAAAGTACATTCATAGTGCTTGAAAGTACAAGAAGTGTGTCTATAAACCCAGGTAGGCTTTAAATAAAAGCACAAAAAAATGGCAGCTTGGCAATCATCAGTTTCAATATCTAGCTAAACAAAACTCTGCTTCATACTCAGCAAGTTACACCATGTGATTTTTAACATACTCTCAGCCAAGTCACCTGTTTTCAAGTACATGTGTCCATTAATACGGATATCAATATCGGCTACCAGAGATATAGATGAGTTGTTTAATAGAACCAAACATCAGCCAACAGGCATACTATCAAACTGTAAAAATGTTCAGTCTTGCACCATTAATGGCAAGTTTACTAAAGGAGGGTTACTAAGAGCGGTCTTAGTGGTCATTGAAGGCTGGGGTTTTCAATGTAAGACTAGAAGGGTATGATCCATGCCACATATTTAGACTATCCCCCATAAAATAAATTGGAATATTTACAAAAGCATTGGTCCTGAAATTCTAGAAGGATATAGACCTTTAGTTTGACTGCAAATATGAGGACAGCACACCGTAGTGAAACCTACTTAAGATGAAATGTAATTTATTGCTGTATGATCCAACAGCTTCTCTGTTGGTAGGCTAGGTACAGCTTATTCTATTAGCTGGAGAGAGTACAGTCTTATTTTATTTGTGCTCTGCCATTGACAGTGAGTTTAAGCAACAGAATTTGGAAAGTGAGATATACGTACACAAAAGTTCTAGGAGTCCCATTAAAAAATTATCACTGATCTGACAATCCTTATTCCGAGACTATTAAAACACTTCTTTGGTACATTATAAATGATACTATATTTAGCAGGGGTGTGGAATTTATTAAAATATCTACTTATGCATGGGGCAGGTTGCTTCATAAATCTACTTGTCCTGTAACAAAAACCACTTGTCGCTTTGGTGCCATGTAGTGCGGCAACAAATTATGTCAGCAATCTCATTATCGAAGAGCTCTGATATAGCCTCTCTGATTATGCCAGGGCTCATACCATAGTAGTGTTTGAATACCTGCAATCCCCTTAAGTTGCCATGTTTCCACAGATCAACATACTGGGGCTGAAGGTAGTGGTAAGCAAAAGTCCCAGGGTTAGAATGCCCTTTTGAGCCTGTGCAAACCTACTAACTTGCATGTTTTAAGGGTTTTCCACAACTCTTCTCTAATCTTTTCCCATGCTGAGAAATGTTGGAAATTTACTCCTGACAATGGCAGATGTAAACCTTCTTTCAGAGTTGGGGAAAAAGTGGTTGGAGGGAAAGTGAACTTGCAAACACTCAGATTTTCGCATGAGCAAATCTACACATGCATATTTGCTCATGCTAAAATGCAGTTCACAAATATTTTCTAGGAGTACTATTTCTTGACCTACTTCTGTAAATTCTTGGGAATTCACGAAAGCCGTATAGCTGCACATAATGCAAGGACACATACCATGGGTGCACTTTTGAGACTTTCTTTAATAATTGGGACCCTAATTTGGTCTAGCGTTGACCATGACCTTTTGCCTTTATTAAAATTATGTCTCACTCCCCGCATCGGCTGGCTTCACTGCGAGTGACAGCATTCTGCTTTTTCACAAGGAGCATTTCGGCACACAAACTAGTTTTGTTGAGTGCCAGTAACTACTGTGGCAGTGTGTGCTTTTTGAGACCAAAAACAAGTTTTGCTTTTGCCAATGTTTGTTATAATGGTGAGGGCCCGGCAGCTCCCACACCAATAAGGTTTTACAAAAACCATGCCAAAACAAGTCACACATTGACAAAACTAAAAAGCTGACCACCATTTTCAGACCTACTGGCTTTGCAAATGCTTGTTTATTTTTGTTTCCCATAATCTTATTGTAACTGGTTACACTGATTTTCCATTATGAATATTTTGGGGAAATACTAGCATGCATCAACACGTTACTAAATGATGCTGCAAAGAAATGGTACCTGAAATTTTACAGTAGTTTAGCTAAATGTTTTTTTCCCGCTTTCATTTTTTTATCAACATTTTATTTTGAAAGCAAAGAATCATCAATCTTGCTTTCAAGTTTCTGCAGATCTACTATGCATCAAATCAGAGAGCATTCTGGGAGCATTATACATAGCCTCATTTGTTGAACTTTGAAAACATGTGTACACATTTTTATACTGGAACCACTGTCAGTAGTGCAGTCAGAACTTACAACTTTTACTTAGAGCGCTCACCCTAATAATAAAGGCTTTCAATTTATGAACCATAAATACAAGTTGAACAGCATTAACATATGGACAAAAATATTACCTTAACTGCAGACAGTGCCCTTCCCTGATCCATAATGTGGTACTGCAAACTGGCAGCCAATGGGTTTGTGCTGCAGGGGGTTGGGCCTACTTGTCCCAAGGACAAAATACGCAAGAAACCTTGTTGCCCTGGACCCCAAACAAAATGTCCTGGGCGTCAGGCTATAGGAATTCCACATCCCTGATTTAGTAAATATTTTTTGGGGGAATCAATGTAGCATATAAGAATATTGAAAGATCCAATTTCAAAGACATTTTAATTTAAATGCCAATACCAATAAAGCATGCTGTAATTATGCGATGCACTGTTAATCAGTTAAACAATATCACAAGTGGGAAGAGGTGAGATATTTGACGGGAATTTAACCTGGGAGGTTATGCAGATTTGTGCTGAATATGATCACCCTATTGAGCTAACTTTGTGACAAAACATATATCGTTATAAACATATAATGACTTAGAAACGGACTTAGAAATGTTAAGCTGGAACCAATAGTCCCCTGCTACTGCCAACAAAGGGAGTACATCCCCCATTGCCACTTGTGTAAGGTGTTCAACAACTTCACTTTACCAACTGCAGTATGTGTGATGTATCAACCTTCATAGCCACGGATGTGCAAGCTGTGCCTTGAAGCACAGAACTAAAATCAGGCCAGCCAAGCAGCAATCCAGAGGCCAATTTTCCGCTGCCTACTGCAACCCACACTGCCCACCTGACCTGGCTTACTACTGTACATACCAGAAGCAGATGGTAGAATAGATGGTATCAGGAGGCGTGTTGTTGAAGTTTAGTGGCAGTGTCCATTGGAAATGGTGATGTGGTTTGTTGCCACCGTCAGTCATTGATGGTGTAGTTGGTCTCTTAGGTTTCCCTCATAAGAGAACAGCAGTGCTGATGTGAGAGTTCTACTGTCTGTTGCATTACCTACACGGGCCAAAAAACAAAACTTTAATGTTTTTGATTAGACCAAAATAGAACAGGTGAGTTGTCTAATATCCGGATCAGAGGCTTTTTCTCTGAGATACCAGACTGAATTATTGTAGGCCAGCTTATCAGTGGTAGATTTTTTGCAGCTATATCATGTGATCATTGCCAGCACTACTGTGCAGTTCAGGAAAAACAAGTAAAACTATCATAGTCCGGTGCGGTTTCTCCATTAGGACTTTGGGGCTACGTCCCACTAAAATTCCTACAAATTACTGCACAAATATCAAATAGATCGATTTAGAGATCCGATCAAATCTCTAATCAAATTGATGTATTTAAGTCTGCGCCGTATGTCCCAAGCTGCCTGCCCCCCTTCACTCTGAAGCAGGAGACAGAAGCCAGGCAGTAAATCAACTTTCTGAACTGACGCACGACGCAGGGCTTGCCATTCTAAAGCCCTTTGTTGTCATTGTAGTATCCACTTTAGGCATGTGGCGCTTTTAGCGTCACGGTTTCAGATGTCAGAACCTCCATACCTGCGTGAGGGCAGCTATCCGTCATAGATCCCACCCTTTCCCATTCGGCACACATAGGAGTGGATGCAAGTACGATTGATTTGGTGCCTTCTTCTCTGTAATGGTAAGGGTTATAATGCTAATCTTGTGTTGTGTATATTGTACCGAGACCCCTAGTCACGCTAATCTCCCCCAGTGTGACACCCCAGGCCCTGGTCCCTTTAAAAGTAGAACTGCTGTATGTGTTCCTCCACGAAATTGATCCAAAAGACGAGCAGGGTTTTAGTTGCCCTGCAAAGTTGATCCAAATATCCCAGTCAAGTGTAAAGGGAGAAATATGTGTTTATTGTAAAGACAGTTATTTGCTATATGGCGATAAAACGGCCCCTATCTTCATGCCCTTAACATAAAATGCCAAAAACATAGATTGATTTAAGAACAATGAATGTTAAAAACATTAAGGCAATACAGGTCAGAGATTTAGTTATACTTTATCTTGCATTCCCCACAAGTGTTAGCTATTTTATCATGTTGCGTTTCTGTATTTTGTTCCGTGCACCTCTTGCATAGTGCATACTTTGAGCCGTGCCAGGTGTTTATGAGAGGCTGTGATTGAGAGTCCTGAGGCTGAAGCCAAAGCAAAGTAATTGTCAGTGGGTTGGCCTCTCTGCAAAGCATACAGAACAATGGTCATGTATTCCAGTTGCAATTGAAATTCTGTGGAAATGTGTGGAAAGGAGTGCACAAAATATTTACAAGGCAAAAGCAAATGAATTGCTTAAATGTGAGTGGGTGATTCTGCAACTCCAGCCACTTGTTGCGACTAGCGGAAGTGACGAAGCGCAAGTACAGAGCAGGGTGTGTTGCAGCTCGGAGTCTCGCTCACTCGCTGCTTGCCCACCGCCCGTCCTGAATCCGGAGGGGGTTGATGCAGCCCGCAACCCGTAGCCCACAGCTCCTTACGGTTACTACAGATATCATAATGGTGGGGGCCTGCACTGCATACGTCTCGCTGCAGACTCCTCTGGTTTGATCCATTGAGGCAAGGTACGGTTGGGCGTCAGCTGTGGTTAGAGCCGAGGTAACACCCGGTCTAACGGAGGCAGCCGGCGTCAGCCGGTGCGGCTTGCGAGCCGGTGTGACCAATCTCAGCCCACCCGACTCAATTACAACAACAGAGAGCGGAGAGCGTCAGCCGGTGCAACCAGTAAGCCAGTGTGACCGTTCCAAGCCCACCAGACTCAACTTCATCAGCGGAGAACGTCGGTCGGTGGAAGCCCTGGAAACCTGCAGATGACCATTTACTGCTTATTGCCGCTTCTCACTTTACTCACCAGCGCCGGGACCCAAGACCAGCGAAAGGTGAGCTGGGGGAGTGATGGCGGGGGGGAAGGGGGTGGGGGGGGGGGGGAGGAGGGTGTAGAGAATTTAGAGAGCCTGGAGTGGCGTGGCAGGAGTATGCTAGAGTAAGCTGACCAGCTGATTTGACCTGAACAGCCCCCGTAACACTTACTCTAGCTGAGACTCTGATCTACAAGCATTGATTGGCACTTGGGGTGCCTGGAGGGGTCTGTTCTGCTGGTCTCCGATGGTTCAGTGGCCCAGCAATCTTGCAACCTTCCATAACCATCTGCGGCCTTCCCTCTACTATGTCACCCCTCAGCTGTTACTCCAGCTGTTTCTTCAATTACCTGGTATGGGCCGTTTGTTCCCTTCATTAATTAAAAAAGCGGGGATAACCAAAGATTCTTAGCTGGGCACGACTTGATCACGACCAAGGATTTGCGCCAGTATTCTACCGGCACTGCATCATCAAGATACTAGGTGCAATACTTTTCCGCATGCCACGTCAGTCTGCTCTATACCTCTTAGCCTTCATCTTTGCACCTGAAAGTGTTACGCTGTTGTAGAGCATTGACAAGCATCGCGAGCATGGTTGCCAGTATCTGGTGACTGCGAAGTGTGTGCTCCAGCGAACTGAAAAAAAGTCAAATGCAACCAGCGGTAGTTTCTACACCAGGTGTCAGATTATAGACTCCCGCTGGTCTCACTCTAGCCACCTTCAGGCATATAAATATCATGCTATTACCAGATACTGACGTTTTCACCAACATTACCATTTCTGGAAGCGATCATACCCAGGAATAGTAGGACAACTATTTTTTGCAATACAGAAGCATGGGTTCAGGTAAGGAAAGACCACATTTTCCCCCAATAAGAAGAAAAAAGAAAACTTCAAGCTTCAACAACTTCAAATAAAGTTAAAGCAAAAACTACAGGGGGAAATCAATCCTTACTTTCGCAGATTGCATACATGTTTGAAAAATCAACGAAAATTCATCAAAAATGTATTTTATGAAAGATCCCATCGGAGCTCTGTTCTCAGTACAAAAGGAGGCAGAAACAACTTGCCTACAATCTCCGATGAAACCAGAATGTAAGATACAAGCTTTACATCAGATCAGGCACAGGACCCACAAAGTATGTTTACCCAAAACCATTACAGGAAAGAGGAAACTGTAGGAGATCAAGGGGGGGGGGGCGCACATAACCGACATGGAAATGCTAACAATAGCATCAACAATACAAATGACACAAGAATATCTGCATTTACCTGAAATACCCGCTAGTAAATCACAGAGAGTTCTGATATCGGGGGTACCACTCCCTTTGGAAGTTAAAGTAGAAATTAAAAAGCGTACAACTGAGATGGATGCAATGCCCTCTTCCCCTGAAATAAATCAGAGAAATCATAAATCAGTACCAGGTGTTCAGGAATCACAATACAATGTAATAAGTGGAACCATAAACCCCCCCCCATGTTTAAACTCAGTGACATGATCGGATATGGAGAACTGTTTACTTTTTTACAACCTCTCTGGAGATACAAAAGATCATAAAGAAAGAAAAAGAGAACCTGAAATAAAAGGGGATAACTCACAATTTTGGAGTACACCATGTAACAATCATAATTGCAGCGATGAACATTGCTTGAGTGTGATAAAAAAAGACAGATGAAGAAAGATTAAATCCTTCAATTAGTACCATAGATACATTGCAATACAAGTCAGAATGCTTACAAAACCAAAACCTACCAACAACTGGCAAACAAGATTTTGGGGCCATATTCTATAGAACCTGACATTGGAAGCGCTCACATATCAATCAAATAAAATGGAGGTACAAGGATTGCTTAATATCATGGCAAATTCAGTGGCTGGAATAGACCAGAAATTGGCAACATTACACAACTTGATATTGCGAGCCCAAGCTACAGCCTCATATTCTGATTGTACATGTGCTCCTCTAATCAATAAATTGGCAACAATACCGGATGTGATGAGCTCTATACTTGAGGACTTAAAATTGAATCTACAAATCAGAAGGTCTAATGAACAACGGGAAGTAGGAACAAGCATTGGCATAGCCAATAGGTCTCGCCTTTGGGACCTTATAAGTGTTTAACCATGCAACAGTTAATGTTGTTGCAGTAAAGATATTGTGCTGCATAACTAAATACTTATAAGGTCCCAAAGGCGAGACCTATTGGCTATGCCAATGCTTGTTTTAACCTAGAGAGTGTCCAAGACCCCAACCTGTCAAACGGGTACAAGTCCAGGACCTTCCGCTTTAAAGTGGTCAATCGATGCACAGGAGGGTCCTCTCAGGGTCTGGGACAGAAGGTTCTACTGGCAGGATCTGCTTAGTGCATTCTGATTAGTGGCGTGCAACGATTTTTTTCCAGGGGTCAAATTTAGTAAAGTGTATGATTTTTGCACTTTGGGATTTTGTGAACTTTCTCGGTTTAAATTCATCTGCCTCGCGAGAAATTATCTAGACATTGCACTATCATATTCTCTGCACTACGAGATAATACTCACTCTAATAAAATCCAGCCAAGAGGGAAAAGGTATACACGTTTTTCTGTGGAAGTTTAAAGTAAGAGACGGAGATCGTCTTGCAATTCCCAATTCAATACCAGAGATATTACTTTACAGGGTAGTGAAAAAGCGCTCAGCTCCTGCAGAGAATGGGTTACAAAAGCCCTGGAGGCTGAATATTATTTCCTCCTCCAATTCAGTCTTATATTAAAAAAATAGTTGCTATTTTCAGATAATAGACTAGTTTAAAGTCATAGTCAAAAGAAATTAAAACACAGAACTACTGAACTCAGATATGACAGAATTTATCCCCAGGCTCTACCTTTTAGTCTCTAAAATCCCTGCAAAAGTGGGTGTTAAATCTGTCAGGAATGCAAGAAACGTAATACGTAATACAATCTTCATAGCTCGGTTTAGTTATGTCTCAAGGAAATACTTACATGTAGAGTAACGGGTGGCTCGTTGGTCTAGGGGTACGATTCTCGCTTAGGGTGCTAGAGGTCCCCGGTTCAAAGCCTGGACGAGCCCTATGTTTTCTGATTTCGTTATATAGTTTACTGTGTTTTAGAATCCGAGGAAGGTTTAATTTGGATAGAAAAAAAATAACTCAAAACATCCATAAAAAAAATAAAAAAAACAGGGCTCGTCCGGGATTTGAACCCGGGACCTCTCGCACCCAAAGCGAGAATCATACCCCTAGACCAACGAGCCGGCATATCTATGTTGGATTTCACATGGACTGATGTACTCAATTATGTGGTGGAACATATACATGATTGATGTATTCTATAGTTCTGTACCTTTGCCACGTACACATTATTCTGTCTTCATTACTGTGACCCTTTTACCTTATACGAACCTCTGCCACGTGCACATTATTCGCTCTTCTGTACTTTGACCCTTTTACCTTATATGTGTGTGAAAAATGAAATAAGTCGCCAATCTACATCCAATATTTTTTTAGGGGGGAGGGGTGGAGCTTCAAAATCAAAAGTCAAAGTGCAACAACATAGTAGTCTAAAGTGACGTGCTCGCTTTAAGTGCAAAGGGAGAGCGCCCGAGCTGTGAAAGTGGCTGGATGTGGTAGCAGAGATAGGTTCCCTCTACGTTACTTCCGGCTCTGATTTCTGCCGCAGGTGCTCTACGAGGGACACGGCGCGCGGTTTCAGGTGCGCAGAGACAAATCGAGCGTTTTTGGGCATAGCCAAGAATAACATGTGTAATGGTAAGCGTGACTAAGGCCCGGTACCATCAACTGTGGAACATGCTGCTTGAATGAGACGCTTTACAGCGAAACCCTGACACTTGGCCCTATATCTCTTTCCTCGCTGACGTCCTGCTCACCTCCAGATCTCCTGGTCTTTCACAGAATAACAGCTCTTTGAGCCTCTAAGCCTCCGAGGTGTCCGCCTGCACAATGATCGTGCCCTCCCCTGTGCCATTTATATCCCATAACTCCACCCTAAAATCTTCAAGTAACAACCCCTGCGTCACCCTTCTAACACAGCTGGCTAGCGAAGAAACGGAACCTGGCTGGCCCATCTCCCATCAGCCACATCAGTACAACCAAAACAAACAATGAGTCTGTTGTATGGACCTCAAAGAAAGACCACCACCTTTCCCTCTCAACAAAAAAGAGCATGCCACGGGGCCAATGCTAACACAATCCTCCTCATAACTCCTACTGCGTGACAGACATATAAAATAATACCTAAAGAGGGACCACAAAAACAATAGGAACAAGCATTTGAAGGCACGAGCGGGGAGGAGGTGGGGGCGACGCGAGTGGTGCGCGCGCCACAGCGAGCTATCTGCGCGCGCCACAGCGAGACATCTGTTTTGCATTATCGGGCACGATAATGCAAAACAGATGTCGGCCCTGCGCGCGTAACCGCAGGAAAAAGGCCATGACGCACGAGCGTCTGGTCAGCTTTCCAAACCCCCTTACTAAAAGTCTCACAAGCAGCGCATGCGCTGCTCTAGGCTCGACCTAAAAAAGGAGGAAACTGAACCAACTAGAAATATAAAAATCGCAAAGTAATTTGGTTCAGCCGAATTCACGGAGCATACAGGGTGGAATGTCGATTATGCAAAAGATAACAATGGAAATATGTTTAGATCAGCAAAAAAGAAGGAGAGATATCAAATTTCACTCAAAAATATAGGGCTCCATCTATAGAAGAAAAAGTAGAAGAACAAGGAGATAAGCAATCAACTTCTCCGTCTTTTAGTATGACAAAAAAAACAGAAAAAAACTAAGAAAAGCAAGAAATAAGACCAAAAGTAATCCAATAAACAATATACAAAACCAAACAATAGGACAAAAGGGGAATAGTACTGACAGTCTCAATCAACACAACGAATTATTGGGGAATCAAGATAAACCAATACCTGGTTAACAGATAATTATAATTAAAGAAAAAAAGAAAAGAAAAAATATTTCCCTCGATTTTATAGAGGCAGGAGAGAAAAAAAAACTCTAAAGGAGCATCGCAAAGAAGATAGTAAGATATGTGAACTACAAAAAAACTCACCTTTGGAAAAAGGAAAAAGTGGAATACAATCTTATGAAGCAGACATAGAGAGGACAAATATGAATAAAACGGAGACAGAAGCTACGTTGTGTGAAGCATATAAGCCATCACAGGAGAAGTCCATGCCCAAGACCGATGGATCACTGAAAAAAGCAGAACAAAAAAAGACCATCTGACCTGAAAAAATTGAAGAACCACTGGATGTTGATAGAGAAGGATATTCCACACATGAATGAATGAAAAAGTTTATATAGCGCTCAGCTACTCCAGAAGGAGTGTCCCGGCGCTGCAGAATCACATAGCTGCTTAGCCTAATGATGGTTTAGCTTCCAAAGAGCCAGGTTTTCAACAGTTTTTTAAAACTCATCAAATCCTTAGAACGTCTCTGGGGCAGAGGAAGTTTGTTCCATGCCTGTGCACCCAAGAGGCTGAAGGATTTGCCACCCTTGCGTGCCAGGCGAACCTTCAGGACGCAAACAAGCGCCCCCGAGGTTGATCTAAGTGCCCTAGTCGGAGTATACCAGCCGACACGTCTTCTAAGGTAGCTAGGCCCTTTACCATGAAGAGCCTTAAAAAACATAACTAAGGTCTTAAACTGTATCCACTCCCTAACTGGGAGCCAATGTAGTGCCTTAATGTGCGGTGCCATATGGGACCTTGGTTTTAGGCGAAGAATCGCCCTGGCCGCCGCATTCTGCACCACCTGGAGACGTTGGAATCTGAGACACCCAAGTAGAGGACGTTCCCGTAGTCCAGCCTTGATGTAATCAGTGCCTGGATCACAGTCCTTCTACAGTCTAATGGAAGAAGTGGAAGAAACTTTCTCACCATCCGAAGCAATCCAATACAGGTCCCAACCAAAGCCTGAACTTGGGAACGCATAGTAAGAGCATCATCAATGCGAATTCCCAAGTTTCTGACGATAGGTTGAGCCACACTGGGAGGGGAAAATTCCTCCGGCCACCATTGGCCCCAGTCATGCACTGTAGGCAAGCCGAAGAGGACTATTTCTGACTTATCAGAGTTACACTTCAGCTGGTTTTCCTCCAAACTCCCGAAGACGTCGGTGAGGCAGGATCTAATCATGCCCCCATCGAACTCATTACCTCTGTTGTAAGAGAAAACCAGCTGAGTGTTATGCAATACAAAGAACAATCATAGTCCAACAAAGTCCAACGCAGTCCCATAATTGATCAAAAAAGGGTGTGCACGCGATTCTAAAGGGCTGGATGAAGACAACAAACTTACAAATGAATTAATCAAAGAAAGAACAAACAACCATGGTAATCAACAGAAGTAAGAAAACACCCAATGATGGTAATATCCAACTTATTTTTAAACCAGAATACCAATCCAGAGGTAGACATGATATTTTAAATTGAGGAAATATTTTATGTCTCTGTCGCGGGGTGCCTCCCCGTGACCGGCTGGAAGGGGATGACGGCATACAATTACCCCCTTACCTCTCTCCTGTTCTGTTTTTGCAGTCGCCGGGGGAACCGCTAGCCTTGGACCACTGCGGCCCCTTTAATTCGGCTCACTGCCGCGAGGACGCACCCACCCATGTGACGGGATCACATGGTCCACCTCGAGTGACGTATGAGGATGTGCCAGTGTTTGAAAAGGGTGCCGAGGACGGAAAGGAAGGAAGCACTCCGGTGAACCGCGCTGAAGACGGAACCGAAGAAGGAGTCCGGGAGAGAAACGAGGAGTCAGCCCTGCCGTCACACGGACTATTCGAGACCGGGCCATCGGACGTTGACGGGGACTTGAGGAGCTGGAGAAGACGCCGCGGGAAGGAGACGGAGACCGAGGGAAGGAGCCAAGGATACCGACGAGAGAGGGAGCCGGACCCAATCCGGTACCGCGACAATGCCAGCCACGCTCCCGGAGGTGCGTGGCTCCCTGAGGTACGTGCCCGTGTCAGAGGGTGGTTTACGAAAGGGGCTGGAGGTCCTAACTCGGGGATACCACCCGGGGTATAAAAGGGAGTTCTGCTGTTCCTCACGGGTCCTACCCCAATCACTGAAAACCCCTTGTGGCGGTCCGGGTGACTTCCTACACAACCCCCCCCTTACTTGTGCTATATCACGGTAGCCTACCCTGACCCCGTACTTCTTTCTCTTTCTTTTGCCCATACGGAGACCGACGACCTCACCTGCCAGACGAGAGGGATATCAGCCTACGACTCCTGACAAGCCCTGAAGTTAAAGAGCAAAGGAGACCACTATGGACTGATCTGTATCTTACAATAAAAGACCGTTACTGTTACCTCTCATACTCTGGCCTCCTCGTGTTTCTCCACACGTGGTGTCAGAAGTGGGATAAAGGTCCATTGAACCGCCAACAATGGAGACCCTCATCCAACAACTCATTATAGGGCAGGAGAAACTCGAGTGGGCCCTGGAGAAGCACATGACGTCGGCCCAGGCCGACAGGGAACTGTTCAGCACATCTATGAACCAGCAATTAGAAAGCCTCTATAAGGTGTCGGACAGACAGGACGAGATCGTGAAACAATTGCCAGGGAGGCAAGGGGTCCCAACGGCGTTCCCCACTGTACCCCTACAGAAATACAATGAAGGAGAGGACCCCGACTCGTTTCTCCTTAACTTCGAACGCGCGGCCCGTGCGTCTGGCTGGCCAGAGGCCAAATGGCCTTTCTTCCTAGCCCCGTTATTGACAGGAGAGGCCCAAGCAGCTTATCAGGCAGCCAACCCCCTAGGTACTTCCTCCTACGTAGAAATAAAGGGCATAATATTGGACCATCTAGGGTTGGATGCTGAAGCTTATAGATCACGCTTTAGGAAGGAAAAGGGGAAGCCAGGAGATACACCAAAGACACTGTTTCACAAACTAAAGACAGCTGCTGATAAATGGCTGAGGCCCCGAGACCACACTAAAGAAGAGATCATGGCCATGATTTACCTTGAGCAATTCCTAGAGGCCTTACCCTACCCAACGCAGAAATGGTTAAAACAACATACTGGTCTTACCCTTGAGCAAACAATAGAAATGGCATCCACCTATTCCAGGGCACAACCGAAAGCACCAATCTGGGAGGGGAGAACAGACAACGACCAGGTGTAGGCAAACCAGAAAAGAAGACACCCAGGTTCTCGCTTGAGGTCACCAAACCCCGACCACCTAGACCGGAACCTGTAACAGGAAAAGGACCACAGTGTTTTGATTGTGGTACTTGGGGACATATTGCCCGGTATTGCCCATCGAGAAAGACCAGCGAGGAACCCATGGACATAAACTATTTACCCCGCCACGTCATGTATACGGAGGAATTCGGTACCGGGTTTTATGTAAGTCTAGTCTTAGACGGGGTCCACGTAAAGGCACTCCTTGACTCGGGTTGCAGACAATCCGTCATACAGAGCTCCCTCGTCACCACCAAAGACATAGTCCCCCACCGGTTAATCCCCATTAAATGCGTTCACGGGGATGTCAAATCCTATCCAGCCGCCCAGATAAAAGTGAGGTTACCTAATGGGAAGGTTCTGTGGGCTATCGTAGGGGTATTGCCTTGTTTGCCCGAGAGACTTATCCTGGGAACAGACCATCCTGAGTTTATGGTGCTCCTCCGGAATAAGATCAGGGAGTTACAGCCTGAGTCCACCGTACTTATCAGTCAGGCTCCTTGGCAGAGCGACAGGAACTTCCGATATGCGCAGAAAAGCGACCCTACCCTCCAAGCTGCGTGGCAACAGGCCTCCCTGCCTATCACCACCTTTCCTGCTTTTACCATTGAGAACGACCTTCTATACAGGGTGGGTGGTCTAAACGCCACCAAGCAGCTGCTTGTACCCAGCAGCTTTAGGGAGCAGGTCATGTTTTTCACGCATAGTCACCTGATAGCAGGACATACAGGGTCCCAAAAAACCAGTCAGACAATCCTTGAGCACTTCTATTGGCCAGGCATATACGCACAGATTACCAGATATTGCCAGGAATGCGAGGTGTGCCAAAGGAAAAACCCCTATCGCCCTCCAGCGGTCCCATTGCAACCCCTACCAATCATTGGTAGACCATTCGATCGCATTGGTATGGATCTTATCGGCCCTTTGCCTAAATCAAAGAAGGGGAACCAATACGCGCTAGTCATTATCGACTACGCCACCCGTTACCCCAAAGCATTCCCCTTGAGAACACCCAATACCGTCTCTATCTGTGAGAAGCTGATGGAGTTGTTCTCGCGAGTTGGTTTTCCCCACGAGATACTTACGGATCAAGGCACACCGTTCGTTTCAAAACTGATGGCCCAGGTGTGTAAGTCGTTGGACATAACCCAAATCAAAACATCCGTATACCATCCTCAAACGGACGGTTTATGTGAGCGCTACAATGGCACTATCAAACTCACCTTAAAAAAAATGATGACCGCTGAAGGCGCTAATTGGGATGCCCTGCTACCTCTGGCATTATTCGTTATACGGTGCCAGAAACAAAGCAGCCTTGCTTGTTCCCCTTTTGAGCTCCTGTATGGTAGACAACCGCGTACTCTCCTAGAGATGACGCGGGAAGCCTGGGAAAGGGAAACCCCGAAGAGACCCAGGCTCTTCTCGATTATTCAAAAGGATTGAGGTCACGGTTGTCCAAACTAAGGGAGTTTGCACATAGCAATCTCGAAAGGGCTCAACAAAAACAGCAGGTGTTTTATAATAAAGGCAAGAAGTGGCGACATCTTAAAGTGCATGACTGGGTCTTGGTCCTTCTGCCGGCTTCTCTCCCTAAACATCGCGCAGAATGGAAGGGACCTTATGAGGTCA
Source organism: Calotriton arnoldi (assembly GCA_963921515.1). Taxonomy (NCBI): domain Eukaryota; kingdom Metazoa; phylum Chordata; class Amphibia; order Caudata; family Salamandridae; genus Calotriton; species Calotriton arnoldi. Next base: position 4,226,909 of record CAWUFW010000038.1, read on the forward strand.
TAGAGAAGATAGGGTTAACCACCTACCGTCTTCGTCTCTCCAAACAGAAGACCCAAATGTACCACATTAACTTACTGAAGAAGTGGTTAGGGGCTCCACCTAAATCCGTTGTGCTCTTAGCCACTAAATCAGAAACACCCAAGACTACCTTGTCTTCCTTGGACATAAATATGTCCCTGCAGGAACAACAGAGGAAGTCATTACAAGCAGTGTTAGCGACGTTTTCTTCTGTCTTTTCTGATACACCCGGACGGACCCATTTGATTGAGCATACCATCCCCTCTATACCGGGAAAGACCATAAGACAACGCCCTTATCGAATCCCTGCTGCTCGCAGAGTCGCTATAGAAAACGAAATACAGAACATGCTAAACTCAGGCATCATCAGACCCTCCAAGAGCGATTGGTCCTCACCAATAGTCCTCGTACCCAAACCCGATGGGTCTGTGAGGTTCTGTATAGACTTTAGAGCGGTTAATTCCATCACCCAATTTGACTCTTACCCTCTCCCACGAGTGGATGAACTAATAGAGCAATTGGGGGAGGCCAAATACATAACCACCTTGGATCTAACCAAGGGCTATTGGCAAGTACCTCTCTCCCCCAAAGACCTACACAAAACCGCGTTCTCCACTCCGTCCGGTCTATACGAGTTCACAGTCCTCCCTTTTGGGTTACACGGCGCCCCCGCTACTTTCCAGCGTTTGATGGATGTAGTGTTGAGATCACATCAGGGTTACTCAGCAGCCTATCTGGACGATATTATCATCTACAGCACGGATTGGGACCAACACTTGTCACTATGCCAGAAGATATTCCATGCCCTTCGGGAAGCAGGTCTGCATATCAACTCAAAGAAGTCAAAGATAGCCTATCACAAGGTCCGCTACCTGGGTTACCTTCTAGGGGAGGGGGTGATAGAACCCCAACAAGAGAAAATAAAGGCGATTACCAACACGCCTTTCCCCAGAACAAAAAAAGGCATCCAGGCCTTTTTAGGGTTACTGGGGTACTACCGCAGGTTCATCCCCCAGTACTCCCAGATCGCCTCCCCTTTGACCGATCTCCTTCAGAAAGGGATAAAAGAGAAAGACCTCCTCTCACCATCCACCAAAGCACTTGAGGCTTTTCAGGAACTGAAGAACGTCATATCATCCAGTCCGGTGCTAATCTCCCCCGACTTTTCCCGTCCATTCATCCTTCAGACAGACGCATCTGACTCTGGGTTGGGGGCGGTGTTGTCCCAGCAGACCGGGGATGAGGTGGAGCGGCCTGTGGCCTTTATTAGTCGGAAGCTCTTCCCTCACGAAAAGAATTATGCGATCATAGAGAAGGAGTGCCTAGCAGTCAAGTGGGTACTACCTGGAGGGTGCCCCTTTTGTGCTGTATACTGATCATGCACCTCTCCAATGGTTGTCTCGCAACAAGGGCAACAATCCCCGGGTCCTGCGGTGGTTCCTTTCCCTCCAGCCCTTCTCTTTCGAGGTCCGACACAGGAAGGGCAGTTGTAATGCGAACGCTGACTTTTTGTCCCGTGTGCCGCAGTTCCCCGACCGTGAACTGTCTGGGGATGGGGTGTGTCGCGGGGTGCCTCCCCGTGACCGGCTGGAGGGGGATGACGGCATACAATTACCCCCTTACCTCTCTCCTGTTCTGTTTTTGCAGTCGCCGGGGGAACCGCTAGCCTTGGACCACTGCGGCCCCTTTAATTCGGCTCACTGCCGCGAGGACGCGCCCACCCATGTGACGGGATCACATGGTCCACCTCGAGTGACGTATGAGGATGTGCCAGTGTTTGAAAAGGGTGCCGAGGACGGAAAGGAAGGAAGCACTCCGGTGAACCGCGCTGAAGACGGAACCGAAGAAGGAGTCCGGGAGAGAAACGAGGAGTCAGCCCTGCCGTCGCACGGACTATTCGAGACCGGGCCATCGGACGTTGACTTGAGGAGCTGGAGAAGACGCCACGGGAAGGAGACGGAGACCGAGGGAAGGAGCCAAGGATACCGACGAGAGAGGGAGCCGGACCCAATCCGGTACCGCGACAACGCCAGCCACGCTCCCGGAGGTGCGTGGCTCCCTGAGGTACGTGCCCGTGTCAGAGGGTGGTTTACGAAAGGGGCTGGAGGTCCTAACTCGGTGATACCACCCGGGGTATAAAGGGAGTTCTGCTGTTCCTCACGGGTCCTACCCCAATCACTGAAAACCCCTTGGTGGCGGTCCGGGTGACTTCCTACACAACCCCCCCTTACTTGTGCTATATCACGGTAGCCTACCCTGACCCCGTACTTCTTTCTCTTTCTTTTGCCCATACGGAGACCGACGACCTCACCTGCCAGACGAGAGGGATATCAGCCTACGACTCCTGAAAAGCCCTGAAGTTAAAGAGCAAAGGAGACCACTATGGACTGATCTGTATCTTACAATAAAAGACTGTTACTGTTACCTCTCATACTCTGGCCTCCTCGTGTTTCTCCACAGTCTCTTTAAAGCAATCCCTTCTTTAGGAAAAATCACATGTGAAGATATAGAAGCCATCGAATTTCTCCCAAATAAAGAAGACAATCATGAAAAGACATTGATAAGTAGGCCCCATCAAACGGTATACCCAAGACACATCACATGAGAGAACATTCACATTACATGAGAGAACAGAATTTCAACAGAAAAAAATAACGCAACAGGCATTCTCAATATTGAAAAACCCCATAGGCAAAACGGATAACCTATTAACATCAATAACGAATCAAACTAAAGAAGAATTGCCAAACAGATTTAAATGAAGGATGGATTACAGCGGCCCTTCATGGGGGAGTGCAACCTTAACAGAATAACCAAAAGAACTACAAGGAGGAAATATACAATCGAAAAGAATTTAGAAGACTATGCTCCTGGAATATTAACGGGGTACGCTCTAAAATACAAAATGCATACCTTTCCTCGATGTCGAGCAACTTTCAGATTATATTTTTGCAAGAAACCTGGGCTACTAATCCAGTAATGTTGGAAGGTTTTAAAGGGTACTTTGAGCCGGCATTAAACAAAGAAAATATGGGCGTCCTATTGGGGGCCTAGTAATATTCATTGCTATAAATTTGAAAATGGAGCACGAACAAGTGGTCTTAAACAACAATAACATTTTAAAAGTAAATTTAAGGTACATGGAAAAAAACTAATTAAAATCACTTCTACTTATAAACTTATATATGCATCCTAATTTAAGTTCAAGGAAAAACATGAGTACGTTTCTTATGAGCTTTGTATTACAGCAAATGATTGAGGACCCATACATTGAATATATTATCCTCGGGGGATTTTACCCTAAATCTGTTACTGCCCTATTCAAGAGATGATGCAATCCTACAACAGGACTAATTATAGACAATTCCTCAGCAAACATTACCTACGGTAATAAGTACGCCAGGAGGTAAAGTCGGAATAAATCTCTTAAAGGACATAGAATTGCTGGGATTAAGAATTTTAAACGGGAGGTGTCTAGAAGATACACCACTAGCATGGACATTTCACTCTCATGACAATAAATCAAGAAATGATTACATAATAGCATCTTTGAATTTATTCAATAAGATATCACCCTTTCACATAGAGAAATCAAATGTTAGTGATCATAGCCAGCAAATATTTGTTATGAAGTTGCAATGTATACAACATAAAAAATTTGCAACCGCCCCCAAAATTATGGGAACAGTTAATTACAGAAGACTGTACTGGAAAGAAAGAACTTGTAATAGGCTATTGAGACAGATAAAAAAAAAATGTCCAGATAATACGATCATACTATTTAAATTAAAAAGTACTAACCAGGAGTAACAGAGGTTATTTTGGCATGCAAAAACTCAAGCAAAACAAGCACTCTGGGATAAAGCGCTATATACAAGTAAAAGGACTAACTCAAGAGACTTCTGGAAAGTGATAAATGGCCTATCACGATCTACAGAAACATCAGTATTGTCTACATTAAGTGAAGCTGACTAGATAGGATTCCTAACATCACATCTAAATAGTAACTGGGAAATCACAAAAAGGGACACTAGGCCTAACGATGCAGGAATTGTAATAAAGAACTTGGAATATGAAGTTGACATAACTGAAAATCAAGTATGTAAATTAATGGGATTCCGTTTGCATTATACAAAGAAATCCCGCCGTTGGGCAAAATATCTTGCGAAAGTATTCAAGAAATCCATCAAATCATCATCAATACCAGAAACATGGAAGGGTTCGTTGATATCACCTATACATAAAAAAAGATATTGGACACAGCCGGGTATTTACCGCCTAATGACCCTACAAGACACAGATGCCAAACTTTTAGCAGGAGTCCTACTGTCAAAACTTTCTGCATGGGCAAATGAGAAAGAGATAATTCCACCTAATCAAACGGGGTTTCATGCAAGGATTGGGAGCTGCAACGAATATACTAGTTTTATCAGTACATAATGGACAAATATTTATCAAAGAAGCAACCATTATATCTGTGTTTTGTGGACTTTAAATCGGCCTTTGATTGTGTGCATAGGCAGTTACTCTAGCAAAAGTTGTAAGAGCAAGGAATACCATCTTCCATTTTGAAACCGATTCAACTACTCTATTCAAATACTTGGGTTAGAGTTTGGTTAGGTGATACCTTGTGTGTTTTAAAGAAAATTGTAACGTCCATGGGCCTAAAGCAAGGGTGCGTACTTGCCCCGTTCCTTTTTAACCTGTTTCTATAAGATCTATCACAAGCGATGGACGAGCTGAACGCCTATCCACCAAAATTAGCTAGTACTCACATAGCAAACCTATTATATGCAGATGATGTTATCCTATTAAGTCAAACAAAGGTCGGGTTACAACGCCTGATAAATAGGATATCAAGGTATTTCCAAGCAAAAGATATGGTTATAAACGACACCAAGACAAAAATAATGGAGGTTAATAAAAACCAGAGACAAAGTATAAGCACAAATGGTACTTCCAAAACATGCACTTAGAACAAGTAAGATCATACAAATATTTGGGAGTACTTTGACGATAAAGGATCATTCCATCCACACAAGGTTGATATGCAAAGGAAAACCAATACCTTATTGACAGCATTCAGAACCTTCCAGAAGTCCTTAGGGGGACCGATTTACCTCCCGTTTCTAAAAGTAATATCAGCAAAATGATTACCAATGTTAACGTATGGTAGCAAAGCTTTGTACGGCAAAGACGCTATAATCATTAATAATGCAGTGACGAAAACCTTCAAATCACTTTCTCAACTACCATTCAATGCATCGCCTGCCCAAATTAGATTAGAATTTGGGCTAACTAACCAACTAATTGTAAGGAAAGGCCAATTCATAAAAGTGTGGAAAAGAATCAAAATGGATAATTTAAATCAAATGTCCAATTTGCTATGGCAGGAATTACAAACAAATCAGAAATCTAAATTTTGGAAATATTTACAAGCTGCCTTGGATGAATATTCAGCGCATAAAAGATCTGGAACATGCCGATAACTGCAGAATCATTTAAGAAAGCTATTAATAAAATAACAAAACATCTATCACTGTATAAAGATAAAGATCTTTTTGCAAAAAGAACGCATGCATCGTCACTAATGAACGGGTATGCATCAGCGAAAGCTCAATCATATTTAGGAACTCCTGGGTCTTCAAAGCTAAAAAAACATTTTTTTTTAAAGCACGTTTTGGCCTTTTACCAGGATTATGTAATGCCATGGCTTCGAACAACGGATATGATGCCTTGCCGTTTATGTAAAATTGGAGAAGAGAACGTTATTTACTTGCTATGTATATGCTCAAATTTAAAGGAAGAAAGAAGAACTATGCTTAAGTAGCATTTTAACATTTGCGGAATACAGACCTGTAGACAAGCACTTATAAGATGTCTACAATCAGACGACATAGCTTTGAACACAGCTTTTGTAAAAATGTTATTAATGATAAGGAAGAAATTAGATCTGTAAGACTAATCTGCGAGATAATGTAGGATGCATGCAATAGCTAATTTGTCTTAGGAGATATGCGTTATTAAGTGTCGCTACATTTTATATTATAGATGATTTTGATTAACTTATTAATGTATGTTTTTTATCTTGAAGTCAGATTTTTATCGTTAAATATATTTGTTACACTATGAATTATTGTCTTTCATATATTGTAAGACTTTACTCAAACAATAAAAATTCAATTGAAATGTGAATGAGTGCAGGTTATGTTTGGGGGTGGTGAAGTGAGAGATGCGAGGAAGTGCATTTTGAGGAGAGTGAAAAGAGGGTGCTGAAGAGGAAAGAGAGGCGGTTGAAGATGGACGAGATTTGCAGAGAAAAATGGCATGCATATCCAACTTAAAGCACACATAACTGAAGGCCAAAGCTCCTTCCACAGGCCTCAATACTATTTCATTCAGACTCATAATTTCTGAACTGAAACATTTACAATGTTAATTATTCATAACAAATCATTGTTGTTACTCATTCATCTTAAACAGCTAACAATAATTGAAAAAAGGTAATCATACTGACAGGTTTGGGGTGTATTTCAGTTGTGTTTTATATCAGGATGCAATTACATTTCAGATAGAAACCAACTTACAGGTCGGGTGGCACACTATGGGAATCACAAATGTAGTTTACATGTTTCCTTTTAGAGAGCCCCCCACTTTTTTTGTGCCACTTAAAGACCTGTCAGCACATATTTCTTTATGACTGATTGCAGCCTGCAGCTGTGGGTGCTTACCTAAACCCCGTAGGAGCATTTTCTTCCAAAGTTGATGCCACAGGTAGTGCAAGACACTGAGCAAGAACACACTTTAAAGGACTGAAGTTTTTACCCTTTCAGTTTGCACATTACAATAACTGTTGAACATATTGATGCAGTAAGATATTGGCCCATTTTGAATGCGTTTAATATTTCAAGATTATACATTCCCACTGCTCTATAAGATTTGCTTTATTACTAAATTAATTTGCTTTACAATTCACCATTTGCCAATCTTTTTTAAAATTTTCTCTAAAAGAGGACCCCATGTTTGTCAAATAAGCTGGCTCACATCCTCGCTATGTAAAAGTCATACCCAACTTTTAAGCCCCCACCACTTTCAAATGTCACCAACCACCACTGATTATATCTCTCCCTCTGTCAAATTATAAAATGTGTCCTAAATCATTAAAAATACTGGTCCTGGTTCACCTTTTCAATAAGCTAAGTGGATGGAATGAAAAATTGGCAGTGTGTACATTACCTTACAGAACTTGGGGATTATTGTTTTACTCTTCAACATATAATAGAAGGCAGTCTGTCTAATGAATGCGCAAATAGCCCCTTCACCACTACCAGCTGTCACGGAGGACAAACTCTCCCTGACAAAAATAATTACCATTTGAGAGGAGGGCAGAAATGTCCCAGCTACTAAGTACGTGGTACCCTCTTGTTAGTTACACGAAGGTGCACTGTGTACCCACACTGCTGATGGTGTACTGAATCTCTACATTCACCGAAAAACAGTGAGGGTCCCTTAGCACTTGATTATCAAAAATAAACATGTTCACATATCTATCAGAGCCCAGTAAAGCATTATGTGCAGAAGTAACTAGAACTGGGCAAAGTGGAAAGAGGGGCACAATTTATGTCGAAACTAGGAAACTCCTTGTAATTCTAACCAAGGGACAAGTGCTCACAGAAGTCAAAAGCCCTCATTTAGGAAACGCCAAGAATGCAACGGAGAGGTGAAGTGTTTTGTAATTAGGTTCTTGGACATTTTTCTACTCTGATCTATTTAAACAATTTAAATAATTATTGTGACACAGCACATTTAAAATTAGTAATGTAAACAGTAGGGTAACAGGTTTGTAGAGATGTACGAGCTTGTTATAAACCTTTTAAAACTGTTTTTTCCTCATCTTTCTGATACATTTCCAAATACAGCGGGGAAACTGGAATTATGGGATTCTGTTGCTACTATGTTTTCTACATAAATTATGGATTCATTACATTTGCCACAAAATCCATCATCTGCTGGATAATTTGAAGATCTTAATCTACGGGGGTAATATTTTGCAAATACAGTTGTAACTACGACACAACATGAAAGTACCTTCACACAGAGTGTTATTGTCCCTTTAAAGCCATTGCATTCCAACTATTAAAGCCCTCTGCAAATACCAGCCTCTAAACGCCTCTGCCTTCCTCTCCTCGAGCAGACTTCAATCATGAATGCCAAATCTCATTCCGAATTGTGGGGCAACAACCAAGTCCCATCTCCAAGCAGTGATGACTGCGAACCAGGTGAGAATGCAAGATGTATATAGATACTCACATCATTCGTTGTGACAGAGGCCAACGAAGCAGGCCCAAAAGCGGACTGAGATCGCAGGAACTGAGGAGGAGAGTTAGCAGCCAAGCGGGGAGCCGTGGTGGACTTTCTGCACGCACTGGAGACCTCGACCAACTGGCGGCACAGAGTAAGGGAGATTGCAATGGGAAAGACCCGAAGTACCAGTGGGGAATCGGAGGTCGGGGCAGCGAGAGTGGAGCAGGAGGTGACGCGGTCATGAACAAGCACGGGCCGGGTGGCTCTCCGATGACAAATCGCGCCAAGAGAAGGTGATCCGCAACTGAGCCAAGGGAAACCATATCTACCTAGGACAACTTACCAGGACCACTCCCATTCACGCAAGTCACTGAATTCTTCCGAGTGCGGACTCATCAGACAGACTGGGTTGTCAAACCCCGAACTGTAGATCCAGTGATTCCACCTCTGAAATCCAAGAGCAAGCACGATCGCCCCATGAAACGAAGCCCAAAACAAGCGCAATTTCTACCAAACGAAGCCCAAAACAAGCCTAGTCCCAAATACCACGAAGAATAGTTGAAAAAAATGGACGGTAATTAACAATTAAAAACATAAATACATTTATATAAATGTATTTAATTAAAACTTAGTTCTTAAAGAAAAAATGCATTGCATGACGGGCAAGCACCTCATAATGTAATTAAATGGACAGAGTTGCAGCAGTAATAAAAAATGGATTTTCGTTCTACCCAATCTTTTTTGATACCCATTTGAATGTAAGAATTCTCATTTAAATTGTATATTTATATTTCCTAAAGAAAGTGTTTAGCAGCTTTTTCTAAAGAAAACTAGTTATTAGTCAACGAAATGCACCCATATTCTAAGATGGCCACCCCTTTGACTGCTTTGTATTAGCGACTTTGTTCTGTTTCGATGTCTTACTAATAAAAAATTGCACACAAGGTTTTGATAGTTGGTCCCGCCCGTTTTTTTGCAGGCTCTGCAGATGTTTGTCCACTGTTCAGGATCATTCAAAGCCCTCTTATGTTTTATATTTACTGGTGGGACTTAGTTGCGAACACCTGGGTCGCTAATAGCGGAAGACCAGCGTGGGACTGGGACAGGAGATGGGCCCAGGTACCAAAATAAACGTGCCCCTATTTAGTAGAGGTGGGCGAGATAACATTTTGGCAGACGAGCGGAGCCAGAACCGAGCCCAGGGTCTGGCTGGGCTCGTGGAGCCGGTGCACGAGCCGAGCCCTGAAAATGTTTACTATGTAAATTATACAGCAAACGTCACATAAAATATAAAGTCTTTTCAAAATTGAAAAAGTGTATTTCTGTAACGTGGTAGCTTTGACATTGGTACGTCACATTATAGCACTGCACTGAGAAGTACTTATTAAAAGTGATACTTTTTAAATCATTAGCGAACTAAAAGGCAAGGAGGCTTGGATTAGGATCAAAAATAGGCCCGGCACCCCCAAAAAAGTGGCCCATATTAGAGCAGTGTGACCTTGGAGAAATGTAGGGTAAATTCAGCATTTTAGAGCTGGTAGGGTCAGTATCATTTGTCAAGACTGGAAATACCACAGAGGTAAAATCTGAAAACTTATAGCAGTATCAACCCCTTGTACAACACAGAGAGATACCTACTCCCAATGAGTTGTGTCTCTGATCCAGATTACCAAATAAAACACAAATTGAACACAAAGCCATGGGGGAAGGGCTAGGCCAGGATCTTTGGAAAAACAACCTACAATTACAAAACAGAAAAAAAGCAGCACTGAATTTTCCTCTTCTCCATGATTCACTACGGAAGGGTTTGAGAGAATAAAAGCTCTCATTTTCAGTGGCAGCTCTGCCTTGTTTCTGCCAACTTTTTAGGTCTCACTTGAAAGAGTGCATGTGCTGTCGCTTGTGAAACATTTTGTTAACTTACAGTGGGCTTAGCGCCCTCCCATTGCTTACCGTTGGATGGCTTCATCGTCATTCTCATTTGCTTGCTTCTCTTTGGTCTGCACGTGTCGGGTTCCCTTATTACTTGTGTTTGTCCCTCGCCTGAAACATGACCAAGTACTTGTGTCCTTCTACTGCATGCACTTTTGGAGCTCATGTTTTCTTTTTGCTGTAGCACTCCATAAAAGTGCATGTACTTCTCTCCGCCCGTGTCTCTCTTTTACCTGTGTACTTTTGTTCCCCTTGCTGTTGTTGCTTGCTCCTCCACTTCTCAGTTTTGTTGCTTGCCCCCACTCCCTGTCTGTGTTGCTGCTTGCCCCCTTCAACCCCCAATGTTATTGCTTGCCCCCAGCTGCTGTCTGTGCTGTTACTTGCCCCTCCTGCCCTCTAGATTGTTGCTCTATCTTTTCCACCCTACATGATGCTGCTTGTACCCCCACCCTCTGTGTTGTTGCTTGCCCCCTTCCGCTATCCATCTTGCTGCTTGCCCACTCCTGCTGTCTGTCTTGCTGCCTGCCACCATTCAGTATCCATCTTGTTGCTTTCCTCTGCCATCCTCCCTCTATTGTCTGTGTTGCCCCCTCACCCACCCGCCATAACCATAAAAAAGCGCTAAGATGTGGACAGTGCTGGCCGTTTTATAGAATTTTTTTTTTTTACTTTCATTAATCCCTCCCTCCACCTCTCCTGTTGTTGCTTGCTCCTCGCCCCTGTTGACACTTTTTGCCCCCACCCACCAGCCATAACACAAAAAAGCAGTATGACAGGACACCGCTGGCTGCGTCACACTGCTTTTTTCCAATTTCAGCCATGCAACACAGTAGCTACGTTGCTGTCCAACGTGATTAAAACATTGACAGTTTGCGTAGCTGAGCCCTATTGGTTTTTGCCAATGCTTGTTTTTAATAGAACCAGTAGTGTATAATAATCTCTATTCACTCTTTATAAGACTTTACAATTACCCAAATAGACCTTTTTAGCACCCTTAGAATAGAGAAAGATTAAGTAAAAAGCAGTAACCCACTTACCTATCTACATAAAAAACAAATTTGTGATCTGCATGTTACACGTTTTGTTTTGCAGGAGGCACATTAACCCTTTGTGCTAAATTATGATAAGTCAAAGATGTTACTAGAGCACATATCTTTCCTGAAAGTACTTTTATCACTGTCTGAATAACAGGGACAAGTGCAGGTAAGTTGGAAAGTTAATTATTGAAATGTATTCCATATGGGTCGAAGTGAAAATGGCCCAATGGCCTCAACACCTAGCTGGCCTCCCAGCATGGCCTCTCAGCCTCTTCACACTCTCTTCTCCCCCGCCCAGCATGGCCTCAGTTTGACTGTCTTGGAGAGGAGAACAGCAAAGACGCTGCTTCTTTGCTGAGTTGCTGCCGCCCCCACCACCCTCTTAGCCCCACAAGGGCCAAGGTGTGAATAGCTTAACAGTCAGAGCTACACTTGGCCCTTCAAGGAGGTCCTTGCATTCACACCTCCATCTCCCATCCATCATAGCTTCAGTGTGACGGCCTGGCTGGGAGGAGTGGGGAAAAGCACTGCTTCTGGGGTCTGGACCAAAGAGAAGATGGCCCAGCTACAGCCACAAAATTGGTCTCACACGAACGCCACTGCATGCTCACTCGTCCAGGCCTTCCAACTCTAAGCACAGCACTGTGTACCTGCATCCTGCCTGCTTATGCCTGCCTTGTATAACAGTGGCTCGAGCAGGTGGACATGTAGGGGGATGTGTGGGCAGTAGGACAATGTGACTGTTGCCCTCCAAGAAACCGTCCCACAGCTGGCACTCAGGCACCAGCCCATCGGCTGGTGGCCAACTGCCCGCTTTGCCAATCCAACCCTGGAGGCAGGATAGTTGTCATGTAAAACCTGTACATGGCCCAGATTATTATAAAGCAACATTATACATAGCTGCCAAGGTTTTAGATTGCTTGTGTGTGACATTTTATAATTTTCATAATTTCAGTGTAATTATGAGTGACATTCAACGACTATGACTGACACTTTGTCGTGTGCAAAATTAAGCAATGAAGAAAAGGGAAACATATAAATATCAGAAATTACACCTATTTGAACAACGAGATACCCTAAGAAGATCTTAAAACATAGCTGCCAATTTTTTAGCTTGCTTATGTGTGTCATTTCCAGAATTTTAGTGTGCTTATGTGTGATATTTAGAAGTGCTGTGTAATGAGATAAATGTCTGAAATGAGCTCCTTCAGTCCAGTGTAAATGAAAAGGACTGCTGTAATGCTCCTGAAATTTTGTGCTCTTCCCTGAATACAAAGTGCTCCTGCTTAAAAGCCAGGACTGACATATGGAGTCAGTAACCCTACAAACTGGCCTGGCGGCTATGTTATGGACTAACCACTTCTCCCTGCCCACCTCCAATTATAATTGTAGTTCCACATTTTAGCTAGTAATCAAAAGCGGGACAAGGAGCTGTTTGAGAGGTCCAGAACCCACGCTCCTAGGAACATGTATACACAAAAGAGGGGTGCTGTTCCCAAGGGGAGGGAGGAAAAACCAAACCACACAAGGGTGGATCCAGAAACTGAACAGAAGGACTCGGGGGAATCCCAATGATGAGATCTGATTGCCCTCCCACACTGAAGGGGGTGTCATGCTTCATCTTAGGGCGCTACTCGTTGAGCCAGCGCTGCAATGCTTGTATTATGACGCTCGTAAAGGAGAAGGCTGTTGCAATCCGCCTTCTTCTTATATGTTGTGGTAGATAACTTGCCAGTCTAGTTGTATTTTCAGATGCCAGAATTGGAGTTCCTTGCTAGAAACAGTCTTTGTGAATCTCAGGAAAGGGTTCAGAGAGTTGATCCACTCGGAAAAGGTCTCACAGGTATTCTCCAGAAGACCTCAAATGACCATCCTAGAGCCCATTAACTGGTGGGACAAAAACACTTTGTTCACGAAAGAACAATGCTGGGTCCACCGCCTCTCTACCAATACCAGAGGGCTGAACGACGACATACTATGGAATAAATTGAACTAGTGTCAATGTCTGTGTCAATGACAACACCGTCTGAAGCTTCTTTACCTCTGTGTCCTTAACTGCGGAGGGGGTGTCCACTTCCCACACCCCGGTGGTATCTGGGGGAGAGTGGGTGTAATATCTCCCTTTCCCAGAGAATATTATTCTAACAACAGAAATATTAGCGTAGAACAATATAGGGATCCTTAAACCCCCCCCCCCTTTTTAGGTCGAGCCTGAGCCAGCGCGCAAACGCTGCTCTGCGAAGATCTGTGGTAGTTCAGTATGGGAGAGAAGCCCCGCACACTCCACCGCCCATATCTTTCATTGGCTTGTGTCTTTGTCCTTTGAAAATGCTGCCGTCTGATTCCTTAATAGGCTTCTTAGTCCCTCCTTAGTACGGCCAGGTCGTCATTTGTAACCTCCCATGACTTCTGGCCCCTTTACTTCGGTTCTTACACGTACGTGTTATTTAGTCTTGCAAGCACTATTTTCTTTATTGAGTTTATTTTACTGCGCTTTACAGTGGGGGCACCCCCGCTTTAGCTTTAAACATCTAAAGCTAAAGCGTGGGTGCCGCAATTGCTTAAAAAGTAAAGCAATCGGAAAAAATGCACACTTTTTTCCGATTGCTTTACTTTTGAAGCAATCGCGGCACCCGCGCTTTAGCTTTAGATGTTTAAATCTAAATCGCGAGTGCCGCCATTGCAATGCCTGCAGTAAAGTTTCAAGACTGGTTTACTTAACCAGCCGCACCTTTCTTTATTGGTCGTTTGACATGTTCAGGTTTACAAATGAATGTTTTTTTTTTTTAAAGCGCCATGCCGTCACGCTTTAACATTTAATATTATTTTTTTTTTCTCTGTGCCACACGCGCTTCAGATTTAACATGGTGAGCGCGCCTTTCATTTGTGCTGGGGCTCGCTAAAATCAACTTTTAAAAATCCTTTTTTTCCCCCAACAACACCAAATTGCCGCACTTTGACAATGGCGCCCACGCGTTCATTGTCAGCAGTTCGGCGGCTTCTAACATTTCCGCCCGCTTTCCCTACTTGACTGCTTTGGCGCTGGTGTGTTGTTAAGCGCTGAGATCCCTACTACAGCCCCTGCAGACACTACGGACAGCTGCAGCTTTGTTTACTTCAGATAGATGGCCCTTCTCCTTTCATTCGAAAATAATCTGGGTATCTTGAAGGCCAGGTGTGAATTAATAGGCTCGGCTTGTCTGTACTTTCTTCTTCTTCTTCATATTGTGGCAAGGGGGGCGCAGAGCAAGTGGACAATGGTGCACTTTAATTGACTTTACAGTTCGACATAGAGGGATTTTCGCGCTCTGACCTCCTCCCTTTGTTGATGGCTTGCACAAAGGAGAGGGGGCGGGCAGGTGTGAACTTCTCACTCTTTGGTCTGTTTTTCAGACAGATGCTGACCTGTAAAAGCGCGTGGAGGTAGGCGAGTCACCCACAAGTTAAGCGGGCGGAAGGAGGCCGCTTTCTCAGTATCGCTTGATCAGGAATGTGGGTAATAAAACATCGATGTGCTCTCAGCGGGCCAGCAGGGTTTGGTGAGTTATGGAAGTCAGAGCGGGAGGACAATGTGCAATAGCACAGTGAGTTGACGTCCTGTACAAAGACCACAAATTACAAGTGCTATTTTATAAAACATGTCAATTGTGCGTTCCTGAGTCAATAATTGGTGTCATGAGTGTTTGGAGACACCTTGAAAGGTTTTCATCGGTCATAGGCATCAACGGTCACAAGAATTGTTTCATTGTTGTCACGTTGTGATGGAGCAAGGACTCACAATGAGACTTGCTTGGAAGCAATCCTCTCACAGTATTAATTAATTTGTATTAAAACCTTTTAATGTCTTTATTAATAATGTGCAAACACAACATTTTTATCTAGAAGATGCTTGCCTATGTGTTTTCCACTAATAAGTAATCCTTGTCTAATCCAAAATGGCCGCTAAAGCGCGGGAAATCTACTGCGCATGTGTCAACCATGTCACGTGGTATGACGTCTTTCTTTGCTTGGAGGGAATCTTTTGCTTCTGCCCAGTGTATGCTAAAATGGCCGCTTAATGTTCTCAAATGCTAAAGCTTTCGCATTGCTGCAATTAATAATGTGGTATTCTAACGCTACTAATGTGGGATAGACATTTATAATTAAATGGGAGTAGAGTAGAAGTAAGGGGTATACAGTGAAAACATTTATTTTTGATTTTAATATGTTTCTTCTTTGATTTTCTATTAGTTCGTAAAGTGGGCCTGGGTTGGCTAAACAGCAGCTCGAGAGCCATGTGACCTGCGCATGCGCTCTGAAAACTAGCAAAGCGATGAAGTCAACTTGGAGGATGTCCAAGGACATGACCCGCTGATCACCTTCAGAGCTCAACTAAAATGTCTTATAAATGATACATTTTGTATATATTTTGTAATAATCCTGGTGTGAAACGGGTGGGAAATAAAGCAAATGTATTAATTGAGAGGGGCGGGATTCTAAAACAATTGGCTTAAGAAAATTGAACTAAAATGCCATGGTGTGAGGATCAACCCCCTGTCCAATCAGAATTAGTTGGCCCATAATTTTGAAACATTAATGGGAGGTACATGGGCGCAGAAGGGTATAATAGATATAGAATTAGCTAATTAGTTAGGAGTGCGAGGAACTGAGTGCTTTGAGCTCAGATGCTGCCATAAAGAGAACAAAGCAGACTGAATCGCTGTCCAAAGAGGTTGTGAGGTGGGGGCGGCGAACTGCACTAGAGGGAGATGCAGAAGAATTTCGAGGAGGAACGAAGTGTCAGAGAGGGGAACGATGCAGGCGTTGTTGGTAGAGAGGTCATCTATCCTGTCCTGAACCTGGTCCGGAGGTCTTGGTCTTCATCCTTTCTTGGGACCCTTTTCCAACTCCTTGGCCAAGGGGTTTGGTTTTCACACCTTTAGGTAACTATAAATGCATAATCTTTAGTTTGTACTGCTGTCTCTATCTTCTCCTTTCTGAGGGACCGTCATTTGTGATTAATAGGTGACTATAGTATGCTTCCTCCTTGATATGCGACTAAGTATTTTTGTGGATTGTATTTACTCTGCTAAAGAATTTAGATAAACACTTTAAAACTTCCTGAGTCAGTGGTTATTTCAGGTGGTTAATGAAATTATGTTTTGTATGATCTCATTTCAACCCCAGTTATCAAAGGTCCATTGGTAAGTCATTACTCTTCAATCAGAAAAGGTAATTGGTAGCAGGAATTTTGATAAAGAGTACAACTGACTCCCACCAGCGGTGATTATTAGTTAGTGTGAATGAATGGGCCCAGGTGAGCATTTTGTGTATGAATGCTTGTTGCTAATAACCCGCTGGATCAGTTTTCTGGCTATCAGAGGATGGTTATACTTTGTTAATTGGGTAATGAGAATTTTATTTTTATGAACTAACATCCGTTTTTAAAAGTTTTGTTTATGTTGTCTAGAAATCCTCTGGGAATTTGAATAGCGGATGGTAAGTGGAAGCCATACTGCAGTGAGGTTATCTGTCAGGCAGAAATAGTACTGAAAAGTTAAGCAGGGCTATCAGTACTTGTTAGGGACTCTGTGTGTGTGTGAGTGACAGCAAAGGAATACACTGGTGAAAATTTGATGTGATATCACCTAGAAAGGGTAACATTGAAGGAGTAGCAGGTATTTCCGAAGCTTACGTGAAGAGTAAACGGAAGGGTTTTACTCGTAGTGTATGTCTAGTAAACGGAAGGGTTTTACTAAGTGTGAGAAAAAACTATCCTTTTCAAATTAGGGAAACTGACAAGATAGCGAATGTTTTATGTTGTTATTAAAATTTTAATGAAAAGTGTTGAGGAATTTAAGTTTGCGTAAGATTTTTGTAAAGGGAGGGTCAGCTGTCGGAGTAGAAGCTGACGTCACAAACGCCGCGCTGAGATTGGCTGAAACAGCGGGCATAGAACGAGTCTTGTAAAGGAGGGGTCAGTAGTCAGGAGTAATACTGACGTCACAGGTGCCGCGCTGGGATTGGTCCACACAGCGAGGGACAGAGAAGCGCAGATTGTAAAGGAGGGGTCGTCAGAGAGAGTGAATAGACGTCACAGAAAAGCCGCGAAAGGATTGGTCCCGAGACAAATGTAAGCTGGAATTTGATTGGTTGTCAGAATAGAAATTGAAATATTAGTGGACAGTGAAAATTGTATGTGGAAACACGATCCGACTTTGTTAGGAACCCGTCCCGACAGGAGATTTTTAGGTTTTGCAGAATATAATTCAATACATAGATATTTACCCAAAATGTACGGAAAAAAGAGAAAATTGTCGTTCTTATAAAAGATTTAAAATTATTTTAAGAAAGATAAGCCAATCAAAACTAGGGAAGGAATTCTCATTCCACAAGCAAAAACACCCGCCTCATTCATGATGATGGAAAGGGGTTATCATACTTGTGTATGGTTAGAAAATTGGATAGAATATACAAAAGATGATGGAGTACTAGCTTTTCCAGAGAATGGCACATTCAATGGGAGAGTTCAATACATAGATATTTACCCAAAATGTACGGAAAAAAGAGAAAATTGTCGTTCTTATAAAAGATTTAAAATTATTTTAAGAAAGATAAGCCAATCAAAACTAGGGAAGGAATTCTCATTCCACAAGCAAAAACACCCGCCTCATTCATGATGATGGAAAGGGGTTATCATACTTGTGTATGGTTAGAAAATTGGATAGAATATACAAAAGATGATGGAGTACTAGCTTTTTCCAGAGAATGGCACATTCAATGGGAGAGTTCTTCAAAATTTAAAAATGAGAATGAATGAATTAGAACCCAGACCAAGACTAACGCAGTACGAAGCCCTAGAGGAATGGGAAACAGAAGCCTTTGAACGTGATAGACCTAGGAGTAATAGGGGTTATAGGGGATTTTTCCCTAGATACCAGAATGGGACAAGAGAAAGTCAGATGAAACAGTGGAGACGAGCAATGATTTCTGAAGGTTTGTATCCAGTATTTATGGCTGATGAGCAGCTAGGGAGCAAATGCAAAGAAAAGACTAAACACATGACATGGTTTGGAGAATCCGAAGATGAATTCATGGAAGAAATATTAAAGAACCCTCCGCCATACCAGGAAGAGTTGGGTGGATGTTCCCCAAGTGCACCTGTTTTGAGAACACCATTAGTACCTCGAGTACTGCATAATCCACCAGTTAATAGAATACTTCAGGATAAGGAAAAAGAGGCTTTAGACAGAAACAGAGCAGAATTAATACAGAAAATAACACAGTTGAATGTACATCCTGAATCTCTGACTATACCCGTAACAATTGGGACCGTGATCCCTTTATACGGAGACAAAGTAAATTGCCCGAAGCCTCTAGTTATGACTACGCCTATGGATATCCCTAAAAATGAAGCTGTAATAATTGATGATCATATCAGTGATTGTGAATCTATGATTTCACTAATGGATTTGCCTATTCGAGAATCCGCAAATAGCACCCCCAGAAGAGTCACACCTGGTTGCTCAAAGGATGTAAATATAATAACCTCTTCAGGAACTAAAAATGCAACAGTAGTAACTCCAGAAGACTTAGAAAGATGGGCACAAGGAATAGACAGACAAAGTTCATCCCCAAAGATTTTGGACATTTATAAATTAAAAGTCGAGTTAGAAGAAATGATAGCAGGCAATGTAGGAGTAGATCGTTTAAATACCTACAGTGAAGAAGAACTATTGTTCGTATGTAGGAGCATAACCAGAAATGTAAAAATATTCCATGAAAAGTTAACGGATTTGGCCTCAGAGATGGGAATTGAAATAAGGAAGTCAAAAGTATTGCAGAAACCATATAGAGCAGAATTTACTGACAAAGACTTAGAAAATATGAATACATCTGGTAGAAAATTACAAGTTAAAGAATTAATGACAGTCTTACAGAAATGGGGAGAATTGGATAAATGGAAAACTAGATGGACAAAGAAAAAGGAAGAAGCACGTTCAAATAGAATGACATCTGAGTATTTATTGAAGGAAACAGGAAAGGTAGAACAGATGTACCCGATGCGGGAGGTTCCAGAAGGAGGCTATGTTCATGTCCCATGGAGCAGGCAAGACATTTTGTCATTTACAAATGATTTTCCAAAATTGAGAGAAAAACCAATTGAATGGTACAAGCAGGTTGAGAGGTTTGTGAAGGTTTCAAAGGTTTTGTTAAAGGACCTAGATGGTTTGTTCGACATAGTGGTACCTGCCGATTTATGGACAGACTGTAAAATTACAATCGACTGGCCTAGTGAAGAGTATCCTAGGGATCCAAAGACAGGTGCCCCATCAAATGATGTGATGAAAAAGTATCACCAGGTAATAACTTATTTGAAAGGGAAAATACCACCCAAAGAAACAGATTGGGTGAAAATAGACAGAACTACCCGAGAAGCAAATGAATCGGTACATGCCTACTATGAACGTCTATTACAGGTGTTCAAACAGTACAGCAGTTTTGAAGATATTGGAGACAAAAATATGAGTCAGTTTGTCTATCGATTTGTTTGTGGTCTAAAACCAGAGATTTGTCAGATGATTAAGCAACACAAGTTATGCTGGCAGGGAAAGCCTATCGATGAAATTTTGAAATATGCTAAATATTGTGGAGATGACATTGAGGATAGACACAAGAAACTACAAGAAAAGGTGATGTGGGCTCAAGTGAAAATGGCTAATTTAGATAATCCAACAGAAAGTCAGGGAAAAGAATCTGGAACGAATGGTGACACAGGGAATGGTGGAAAAGCAAGAGGACGAATGAGCAGAGAAGAGGCTAAAAAGAAATTTCCTTGTCATGGATGCGGAAAGTTGGGACATTGGAAGAACGAATGTAAAAAGATTCAAAATAATAATGGCCCAAATCATAATTTAAATCCACAGACGCAGAATGACTCACAGCAGGGTGTAAATCCTCAGAGTCAGTTGCCACCTGCCCCTATACAGGGTAATGTAAGCAGAGCAAAGCACGGTACAGACGTCGGATATCAAGGAGGAAGTGGTAAGAACGAATATGTAACTTCACAGTTTCTTTTACAGGATGATTTTAATCCAAATGATTATCAATGACGGTGCCTAAGAGAGGGGGAGAAGGAGTGCGTACTTGGCGCATCCTTGCTGGTAGATCAGTCAGGTCCATATGTTGAAGGGAAAGTAAAAGGTAATGATATCACTTTTCTGTTGGACACTGGTGCTACCCGTTCTACTGTGAGAACAGCAGACATCCTAGACATCCCTCTCTCTGGAGAAGCTATACAAGTTGTAGGTGTAGCAAATCAAAAGATTAGAACACCCCTTACTGAGCCCATGGAAGTAAGAATCGGAAACTTCCGAGAAATGCACCAATTTGTGGTGTGTGATTCTAGTCCAGTAAATTTGCTGGGCAGAGACTTACTGTGCAAAATGAACTGCACTATTTTCTGCACACTGGATGGTGTTGCAATACAGATCCCGGATGAAGATCATGTTTACAAATTCATGATAGCCAAGCAAGGAACGGAAGTAGATGAGATGTTTTCCTTGATAACCAAAGACGAATTACCAGAAGAGTTAAAAACTACAGTGAGTTCAAAGGTATGGGATTTTACTGGAAAAGAAGTAGGTCTGATGGCAAATATAGACCCAGTAAAAATAACTGTAAAAGAAGGCGCAATTTTCCCAAATACCAGACAGTATAAAATGAGTGCTGAAGTGAAAGCAGGAGTTA
Organism: Calotriton arnoldi; assembly: GCA_963921515.1. Lineage (NCBI taxonomy): Eukaryota > Metazoa > Chordata > Amphibia > Caudata > Salamandridae > Calotriton > Calotriton arnoldi. Next base: position 4,247,929 of record CAWUFW010000038.1, read on the forward strand.
CAGAGGAAATTGACAGAATGGTGAAACAAGGTATATTAAAAGAAGTTATTGAGTAGTCCTTGTAATTCGCCAATCATGGGTTTGAAAAAGCCTAGTGGGAAATATAGGATTGTTCAAGATTTACGGAAAATTAATAAAATTGTGGTACCTTGTTGTCCTATAGTACCAAATCCTGCAGTAATCCTATACCAAATACCATGGAACGCAGAATGGTTTACCGTAATTGATTTGTGCCAAGCATTTTTCTCAATTCCATTGCATCCAGATAGTCAGTATTTGTTTTCGTACAAATTCGAAAATCATGTTTATGTGTGGAATCGTGTTCCTCAGGGGTACACAGAAAGTCCCTCCATTTTTAATCAGATACTGAAAAGGTGCCTAGAAAAATTAGTAATGCCCAGGAACTCAGTCTTGGTACAATATATAGACGATTTGTTAGTCGCATCAAGAACTCATGACGATTGTGTCGCCGACTCAATTGCATTACTCAATCATTTGGCTGAGGAAGGACACAAAGTGTCAAAAAGAAGAAAACCTCTGAACTGACCTATATTGCTTTACTGTACGACCTATGTCGGTTCAAGCTATGCAACCAGCTTCAAAGAAATTATTGACTAAGTCATTTCTGTGCAAAAAATGCATACATCTTTATTAATTTTTGATCTTAGAACATAAATAATTCATAAAAATACATCTCATATGAGGTTATCCCAAAATGACATTCATATACTTAGATGTCTACCACTTTGAGAATAGAATGACCACATTTAGACAATCAGTGCAAAATATTAAGTCAGATTAAAAAACAATATATTACATTATAATCAGATCTTCATCTGTGGCTATGTAGCCTGAAATGGGACAACAGCAAAGAATCTAAAAACAGCAAGTATTTACAATCAAAAGTTGTGTACATAAGAGACACCCCACGCTTACACTTCACTCCTACATTCACTCCTCACATGAACCCAAGCACCCTAACACTCATTCATAAACACAAAATCCTTTCCTCATGGAGATCCTAGAAAACTTAAAGAGGACAGATACAAACGAACAGTTCCACATTCAAGTTAGTAGTTGTATCCGTCTCTGAAGGAACTCTCCAGGTAAACAATAATGGTCTACGCGCGTTTCGGTGGGATTCGAAATGACACCACCTTCCTCAGGACCAAAAGTTATTCAAAAAAACATCTCATATGGGATGAGCGGGGGTATCAATAAAGACAGATACACAGACAAAAGTCAGGAGGGCATAATGGCGTGAAGACATCCAAATTCCATGTCGTCGAACAATTACGTATCCTAAATCTTTGATCCAGCTTTTATGGGTCCAGTCAGAAACTCAGAGTCTCAGCACAAATGTTTTAAAATGTTAATCCTTTACGATGGTCTTCTTACTGTGGTAAGAATAGCCTTCAATCCTCCTTTGTACCAGTTCGTAAGAGCGGCCTATTCCTTCACCGATTGAACTGTTAGTTTGTATCTGTCCTCTTTAAGTTTTCTAGGATCTCCATGAGGAAAGGATTTTGTGTTTGTGTATGAGTGTTAGGGTGCTTGGGTTCATGTGAGGAGTGAAGTGTAAGCGTGGGGTGTCTCTTATGTACACAACGTTTGATTGTAAATACTTGCTGTTTTTTAGATTCTTTGCTGTTGTCCCATTTCAGGCTACATAGCCACAGATGAAGATCTGATTATAATGTAATATATTGTTTTTTAATCTGACTTAATATTTTGCACTGATTGTCTAAATGTGGTCATTCTATTCTCAAAGTGGTAGACATCTAAGTATATGAATGTAATTCTGGGATAACCTCATATGAGATGTATTTTTATGAATTATTTATGTTCTAAGATCAAAATTAATAAAGATGTATGCATTTTTTGCACAGAAATGACTTAGTCAATAATTTCTTTGAAGCTGGTTGCATAGCTTGAACCGACATAGGTCGTACAGTAAAGCAATATAGGTCAGTTCAGAGGTTTTCTTCTTTTTAATTGTTATATTTCCCTTCCTCTTGGACCTAGAAGTAATTTGGGGAACCCCTTTTTTACATTGTAGGACACAAAGTGTCACCTGAAAAGTTACAATTTTGTACAACAGCAGTTAAGTATTTGGGACACCAAATTGAGAAAGGAAAGAGAAGAATAACCTCTGAGAGAATAAAAATAATTAAGCAAATGAAAATGCCAGTAACACAAAGAGAGGTGAGAATGTTTCTTGGAATAGTAGGATAGTGTCGACAATGGATTGTAGGGTTTTCACTACTAGCGAAGCCTTTAATTCAGTTAACCAAAAGAAAGCAAAGGATCCAGTTGAATGGGATGATGAAAGTGCCAATGCATTTGTAAAATTAAGAAATGCTTTGTGTGAGGCACCTGCCTTGGGCATGCCTGACTATACAAAAGAATTTACATTGTTTTGCTATGAAAGAGAAAGTTGTGCACTTTCAGTCTTAACCCAAAGACATGGACTGGACAGGCGTCCTATAGCATATTTTTCGGCTACATTGGACCCAGTGGCTGCAGCATTGCCAGGCTGCTTAAAAGCAGTAGCTCCTACCTGTATGAGCATTGAACAAAGTGAGTCAATAGTAATGGGACACCCTGTCAAAGTGTTCGTCCCACATGCAGTTGTGATTCTGCTGACAAGAACTAGAACTCAGCATCTTACCCCTAGTCGGATGACAAAATATGAGCGAATAATTCTAGGAGCTGAGAATGTGACCATAGCTAGGTGCACAGTTGTAAATCCTGCAACATTGTTACCAGATCCATATTGTGAAGAAGTCAGGGACGACACAGATCATGACTGTTTGGAAGTCACAGAATTGTGTACCAAGCCGCGCCATGACATACAGGCAATGCCTCTTAAAAACCCAGACAGGGAGCTGTTTGTGGATGGCTCATGCTTAAGGCATGAAGATGGCAAATTGAGTGCAGTTTATGCTGTATGTGAACTTACCGGAATAGTCGAAGCATCCTATTTACCAGGAGTCAAATCTGCACAAGTAGCTGAATTAATTGCTTTGATTAAAGCCTCCAAAATTGGGAAGAATCTAAAAGTGACCATATTTACGGACAGTCAATATGGATATGGGATTGTGCATGATTTTGGCCAACTGTGGATGCAGAGGGATTTCATGACTTCTTCAGGATCCCCAATCAAAAATGGGCAGTTTGTAAAAGAATTATTGGAGGCAATACAATCACCAAAAGAATTGGCAGTGGTGAAATGTGCCGCACACCAGTCAGGAGATGACTGAGTGGTAGCCGGTAACAGATATGCAGATTTAATCGCTCAACACTGTGCCAGAAATAGACTAGCAGTAAACAGAAAAGTTGAAAGAATGGGACTCAGCTGCCAACTTATGCTATGTTCAACACCTGAAACATGGAATGATGTGAAACAATTGCAGGATGATGCTGAAGAGAGTGAAAGGGATGTTTGGATGAAAATAGGGTGTACTGGAAGGACAGATGATGATGTGTGGGTGTATCGAGATGGCAGACCAGTCATGACTGATTGCCTAATTTCACACATGGCTAGACTGTATCATGGAGACACACATGTAGGAAGAGATGCCATGATTAGACTTTTCAGACAAAGTTGGTACAATCCAAAGTTTAGGGCTGCATCAGAGAGCCTTTGCCAGAGATGTTTAACTTGTCAAATGATAGTCCAGGAAGGAAAACAGTAATTGGTCTGGGGAAAATTGGAAAGGCAGAAGGCCCATTTGTGAGATTGCTGTTAGATTTTATTCAGTTACCACCATGTAAAGGGCTGAAATATGTACTTGTCATAGTGTGTCTGTTTTCAAGGTGGGTGGAGGCTTACCCTACCAGGAGGAATGACAGCATAACAGTTGCAAAACTGTTGTTACGAGAACTCATTGCACGGTTCGGTTTCCCAGTAACTTTGGAATCAGATAGAGGAAGTCACTTTAATAACGATGTAATTCGAATAATCTGTGAAGCATTTAAAATTGAACAAAAATTGCACTGTGCGTACCGCCCAGAGGCTTCTGGAGTGGTTGAACAAATGAATGGCACAATAAAATCAAGATTGTCAAAAATGTGTGCATCCACATCGTTAGATTGGCAGATGCATTGCCTCTTGTCTTAATGGGACTCAGAAGCATTCCTGATAGAAATACAGGATTGAGTCCGCATGAAATCATCATGAGAAGAGCAATGAGACAAGCCCATGTACCTGGCAATAAACTGCTGAACATAACTGATGATATGGTTCTAGATTATTGCAAAGCATTGGCTGACCTAGTGCGTTCTGTCTCTCACCAGGTTGGAGAAGACGCAGTTTCCAGGCAGCCTGAACAAGAGCATGATCTGAACCCCGGAGATTGGGTGGTAGTGAAGCATCACACCAGAGAAACGTGTTTATCACCCAGGTGGGGCGAACCTTGTCAGGTTATATTGGTTACAAACACAGCAGTGAAATGTGCAGGTTTACCTAATTGGATTCATGTAAGCCATACCAAAAGGGTGCCAGCTCCTGAAGAAAGAGATCCTCAGTCAGCATCAATAGCTGAGGAAGCTGAAGGTTGGACAGCTGAAGAATCCCAAGTGATAGATTCGGGAGTAGCTGAAGAAGAACAACCGAGCACAAGTCAGGACTGGATACCAGTGGTTGATATACCTGAAGTCTTTATCAAAACAAGGAGCAGAGCTAGATTAGAGGAAATTAGAGAGGACCAGATAGGTGAAGAAGAACAAGCTCAGGATAGGGAGGTTGAAACTATAAGAGAACCTGAGCAGGCCCAGATAGGGAAAGGAAATTGGGCTCAAACTATCAACGAAACTACAGGGTTTGAGCAGGGACAGACAGGTTTAGAAGAACGCGGTCAGGCTGCAGAAGTACAGAATACAATAAGCCCTGATCAGAACAAGTTAGGACAAGGAAAACACGTTCAGGAAGAAGAAAACCAAGAAAACATCGAACAAAAGAATATCAAGCATGAAAATGTCAATCCTGAACAGAACAAGTTAGCAGAAACTCACATTCAGGCAACTAAAGAAACAAGGATAAGACCTGAACAAGAGCAGATAGAGAGGGAAACCGAAAACAAAGACAAACAAATTGTGCCACACATTATTGTGAATACAGAAGTATTTGGAAAAGACTCAGAAGGTGAAAGTACAGTGCAAACCAAGAAAGTCCGAAAGGGTGATCATTGGCCTAGTGTTATTAAAAGAGTAAAATATCATATAGCAACACGAAGTGAAGACCCAGAACAAGTAAATGAAGTAACAAGCTTATCTGGACAAACAAGTGGGACTGAAAAACGAAAAAGCAAAAGATTGAAAATCGTGAGCAATAAGTTTAAAGGCCCTGATTGGACTTATATAATTCTCGAGGATTGTGAAAGTTCAGAGAATAGTGAAAGTGGTGACGAAAGAACAAGTGCAGAATTGACTTATGAAAAAGACGTGAAACCACCTTGATAACGTTAAAGTTTTGAAGAAAAAAAGAAAAGAAGAGAAATCTTCTTGGACAAAAATGGCTGACGACAGAGTTTCTGGGAAACCGAAACGGAAATGTTGTAGAAGATGCTGTGCTATATGCATATGTAGTTTGGTAGTGGTGCTTATAGTGTGGTTAGTTATGATTGTAGCAATTCCTTACCTTATGATAATGGACAAAAAGAATAATAACAACACCAAGGGAAGGATAGATAATTTGAAAAGTGATAGAGTAGAAATAGAAGCAGAGGATGAACCAGATTTTCATCACGTTGTAACAGATAACAATACTAGTTTAAATGTTTTTACTAAATTATTGTTTCAGTACGTAGATACAATGGATGTTAGTGACTGTTATGTCTGTATGAAGTTACCTGAATCAGTAGCAGAAGGTCTAACCTATAATCATTTGCCTTTAACTTATGGTATATCATGTAGTGTACTAACTAGTTTATTTTATAGAACAGGAAAACTTCAGTATTATTATTCAAATATAGATGTGATGTTTTCTGAGGTTCCTATTCGAAAGAATCTGAACCCAGTGCTTAGTGGTCAAGACGCACAATTTATGGGAGAATTTTTCTTAACAATGAAGTCGATAGACATAACACATGCACATAGAAGCAATTTAACATGTTCATTACGTGAAGAAGAAAAGATATTTTTAAACTTAGTTGAAAATAGAAGACAGAATTTCCAAAGGAAAGCGTCTGAGCATAAAGCTCATCTACCACCTTGGGCTGAGAAAGAGGGTATTTATACACCTGGCAAGTCTCAAGCTGCTATGGCTCTAGATTTTGTAAAGACAGGGAAAATTTGTCTTCATAGGTTAAAGACTGAATATAACAACGTTTTTATTGGTACCAGTGAATGTGAACATCATTTCTTAATTCTTGGAGGTTGGGGACTAAAAGGAGGAACAGATTCAGTTTTTCCTGGAATATATTATGCGTGTGGGAATAAGGCTTACTTTAGGCTTCCTGCACGGTGGTATGGAAGTTGTTATTTTGGAATAGTTTTTCCAAAGGTATACCACGTAAAAATAAACACTGGGAGCAATGAAAATAATAGTGAATTAACACGTAGTAAAAGAGCTAGTTTTTCAGAAATTGTAGGTGACATATTTGGTGCATTGATACCTTCAGTGGGAGTAATTCTGAACTCAATGAGAATATGTAAATTGTCTACAGTGGTTGATCGTTTATCAACGGATACTGCTGGAGGATTTCTAATGATTAATGCAGAGATGGTTGCGATTAGATCTATGGTTATGCAAAATCGACTTGCTCTTGATATATTGTTAGCAAAAGAGGGCGGAGTCTGTAAATTGTTGAAAACGAAACATTGTTGCACGTATATTCCGGACAAAAGTGCAGAAATCGGAACATATATAAAGAATATTTTTATACTTGAGAAGGAACTGAAACCACTGGAAGTTGATAGTGTATGGGAAAGATTAACAAATAGCATTGCGTCAATTGGTACCTGGTTTACTAATGTAGGGAAAGGACTTATAGGTCAAATAATAGTACCCTTAGTAGGAATAGCAATAACAGTATTGTCAATAATGATATGGTGTAAATGTTGTAGAAAGAAGGAAACATTTAGGGGCCGATTCCGATGTCGGACGGACTCAGGTCCGTCCGACATCGGTCAGGAGCCGTAACCGACCGACCTGCTGTCGTCGGTTACGGCCCTGCCAGTACGATGCGACCGAACCCTGTTCGGTCGCACTCGATACTACTACACAATGGGAGCATGCATTCCGAGCGGAATGCATGCTTGCATTGTGGAAAGCAGGGGTGCAGTTCATCCCTGCACCCTGTGGCCGGCACCCCAAGGTGCCTGCCACCGAGTGCAGGGATCAACAGAGGGGCACCATAGGTGCCCCCAGGCCGTCATTCGGCGGCCTCGCACCCATGGGGGCCCTACTGGGGGCCCCAAAGACAGTTACCGACTGCCTTTTCGTGCCGGAAAGACCAGCACGAAAAGGCAGTGAAATACTGCCATCGTACTCCCTCGGTCGTGAAGAGGCGGCCGGGGAGTACTGAAGGATTTCCGGACAGCGGACGGGCTCTCCGAGCCCGTCGTAAGCCATCCGGAAATCCCAGTCGGATTCCTTTCCGACCGAGCCCATCGGAATGGCTCGGTCGAAAAGGAATCCGGCCGGCACGTTCCGATTCGGTCGGAAGGGCTCCGACCATCGTTTGGTGCCCTTCCGGCCGAAATCGGAATCGGCCCCATAGGGTGACAGGAAGAGGCAAGAAAAGAAAATTTGAAGAGATTGAGTTAGAAGATCTGCGAAGTGAAATTTACAAGAAACTGAAGGGAAAAGATAAGAATGGACAGTGTAAAAATGAAAATGTGAATGAAATATGCTAGAAGTTGGCATCTGGTTATAGGTAGTTTTGATGGCTCAGAAACGCCATCAGAGAGGGGATTGATGGAGCAAGGACTCACAATGAGACTTGCTCGGAAGCAATCCTCTCACAGTATTAATTAATTTGTATTAAAACCTTGTAATGTCTTTATTAATAATGTGCAAACACAACATTTTTATCTAGAAGATGCTTGCCTATGTGTTTTTCACTAATAAGTAATCCTTGTCTAATCCAAAATGGCCGCTAAAGCGCGGGAAATCTACTGCGCATGTGTCAACCATGTCACGTGGTATGACGTCTTTCTTTGCTTGGAGGGAATCTTTTGCTTCTGCGCAGTGTATGCTAAAATGACCGCTTAATGTTCTCACATGCTAAAGCTTTCGCATTGCTGCAATTAATAATGTGGTATTCTAACGCTACTAATGCGGGATAGACATTTATAATTAAATGGGAGTAGAGTAGAAGTAAGGGGTATACAGTGAAAACGTTTATTTTTGATTTTAATGTTTCTTCTTTGATTTTCTATTAGTTCGTAAAGTGGGCCTGGGTTGGCTAAACAGCAGCTCGAGAGCCATGTGACCTGCGCATGCGCTCTGAAAACTAGCAAAGCAAAGCGATTAAGTCAACTTGGAGGATGTCCAAGGACATGACCCGCTGATCACCTTCAGAGCTCAACTAAAATGTCTTATAAATGATACATTTTATATATATTTTGTAATAATCCTGGTGTGAAACGGGTGGGAAATAAAGCAAATGTATTAATTGAGAGGGGCTGGATTCTAAAACAATGGGCTTAAGAAAATTGAACTAAAATGACATGGTGTGAGGATCAACCCCCTGTCCCTGTCCAATCAGAATTAGGGGCCCATAATTTTGAAACATTAATGGGAGGTACATGGGCGTAGAAGGGTATAATAGATATAGAATTAGCTAATTAGTTAGGAGTGCGAGGAACTGAGTGCTTAGAGCTCAGATGCTGCCATAAAGAGAACAAAGCAGACTGAATCGCTGTCCGAAGAGGTCGTGAGGTGAGGGCGGCGAACTGCACTAGAGGGAGACGCGGAAGAATTTCGAGGAGGAACGAAGTGTCAGAGAGGGGAACGATGCAGGCGTCGTTGGTAGAGAGGTCATCTATCCTGTCCTGAACCTGGTCCGGAGGTCTTGGTCTTCATCCTTTCTTGGGACCCTTTTCCAACTCCTTGGCCAAGGGGTTTGGTTTTCACACCTTTAGGTAACTATAAATGCGTAATCTTTAGTTTGTACTGCTGTCTCTATCTTCTCCTTTCTGAGGGACCGTCATTTGTGATTAATAGGTGACTATAGTATGCTTCCTCCTTGATATGCGACTAAGTATTTTTGTGGATTGTATTTACTCTGCTAAAGAATTTAGATAAACACTTTAAAACTTCCTGAGTCAGTGGTTATTTCAGGTGGTTAATGAAATTATGTTTTGTATGGTCTCATTTTAACCCCAGTTATCAAAGGTCCATTGGTAAGTCATTACTCTTCAATCAGAAAAGGTAATTGGTAGCAGGGATTTTGATAAAGAGTACAACTGACTCCCACCAGCGGTGATTATTAGTTAGTGTGAATGAATGGGCCCAGGTGAGCATTTTGTGTATGAATGCTTGTTGCTAATAACCCGCTGGATCAGTTGTCACCTGAAACCCGTAGCCTTACGGCTAGAGCTGCTGACTTTGGAGCTGGGGAACCTGGTTCAAGTCTTGGCGTCGGCTCATCATCCTGTGATTCTGGGCAAATCACGTAATCTCCAGCGTCTAACAAATAAGGAATGTGTCCTTGCGTAACATAACTGCTGTCATGTAAAGTGCTCCAATACCTCCGGGTCGAGTTCACGCTATATAAATCTTCAACAAAAAAAAAACCATTGAATGGTAAGAGTAGGAGGTTAACGATGTGCAACGTTATAACATAAAGGGATAGGAGTTGGCAAGGTCTTGAGGCTGACATTTTATTGGCTATAGCTGCTTTATAATTTTCTCCGGATGATGGGGCATTTGCGCGAGCCTAACATGGCATGGGCAAGGTGGTATGAAGGCTACAATATCCTACAGCTGTTGTCTGCGAGAGGTCCATTGCAGTTCGATAATGGTTGGGATAAGTTGCATTGCGGTTTTGGGGAGCAGGTGGTTTCTCATGCAGAAGCAAGGAATATAATTTCTTCTATGGTCCTTAGACCCGTTAGAGTTTATAGGCATCTTAACACTGTGGGGTGAACATTGTTTTCCCATGATGACCTGGTAAAATTCTGAACAAAGTTGCTTGGTAACAGCGGCTTGGGTTTTTTCAGCTCTGCCCTTAGATAGGAGAATAGGGAGCAGGCACAAGGCATTCCCGCTCACGGACAAGTCGTTTTTTGGTCGAGCCTGGGCAGAGCATGCGTTGCTCTGCAACGCATGCTGCATTAAGGTATGGACGTGAAGCTCCGCGCACTCTTTGCCCAGTTTTTTCATTGGCTTGTGTCATTGTCCATTGTAAACTGTGGTTTTTCATTAGTCAATAGGCTTAGTAGTCCCTCCTTAGTACCACCTTTTCCCGTTTTGTAACCTCCCATGAGGACACCCCCTGTTACGTGTGTTGTTGCTCGGTAGGCTTTAATTACAACCTTCGAGCACTATTTTCTCAAAGAGCTTTGTCCTGCCTGCTCTTGCCGGAAGGAAAAGGCAGGACACGCTCTCTCCTAACAGCTTTTGCAATGCGATAGGTTTCGCATTTGCAATAGTTCAAACTATTTGCATTGTAAATGACAATGCCTTTTATTTACCTGTTTTAAAAAAAACACATAAATAAAAGGCATTGTCATTTACAATGCCAATAGCTCAAACTCTAGTAAATGCGAGACCTATTGCATTGCAAATGCTTGTTTTATTAGCAAGAATGCATAATATAGCACCCTCCAAACACGAGTGACACTTACCCCAAGATGCACGCCCCCACATCATTTCTATATGTGAGTTGGGTTGTAATATCCCCCTTCCTCAGAGACTATTATTTTAGCAACAGAAAACATAGCATTGAACAATATAGGCGCCCTTAGAACACCGTTCTTTTTTAAGCAAGGATGCATAATATGGCACCCTCCAAACACGAGTGACACTTGCCCCAAGATGCATGCCCCCACATCATTCCTATATGTGAGTTGGTAAGAAGTATCAATGTGCCTTCTTTGCCCGAGTACTTTACCCTCTCCGCCCATGTTATCCGTTCAACACCTCTTTTATTACACCTTGATATGGCCTATAGACAGTTAAAATAACTCAGCATCTCAATTTGCTCTGTCAACACTGGGGCATCACTTGCGTACCCCGGTGCCATTGACATAGTGCAGTTATTCCAGCCACACATCCTCACACTCAAATATGGCTGCCCTAAGGGAGGTACGCTTTACCCATAGCGCTCCCTCTCGGCCATCCTGTAACATGCTGCACGCATAACGGGCTCACACTCCAAGATGACCGTTATAGGGAGGCACGCTCTACAGGCAGCTCCCGCTTGCCCATCCCGAATCACAGCTGCATAGAGCCTGCTCGGCCATTCTGAGGCTTACAGCTGACTACAATTAGGATTCCACCACCTGCACATGATTTGGCCCCTCTACTGACAAGTTAGTGAGGTCGCTCTATACGTAGCGCTTCCCTCGGCCATCCCGAATCACAGCTGCACATCGCCTGCACAGCATCCTGAGACTTACAGCTGACTACAATTAGGATACCACCACCTGCACACGATTAGGCAAATCAGGGACCTGCAGACAACTATATATACTTGCGTGAGACCTCACTCCATACCTTCTGGTTGGCAGAGGAGGGTAGGTCCCAGCAAACACACCGCATTGTTCACGTGATGTGAGTAACTTGTCTCTGGCAAACAAAACCCTTGTTTCTCAAGCCTTCTCTACTCTATGTATTTACTATTTATATTGTTTTACACTCAGTTGGTTTCAGGCCCTCTGCCTTCCCTAGGGGATTTCTTTATCTCTACTGAAGGGTGAGGGATTACCCTTACTTTACCTTGATGCTACACTGTTTACAAACTTGCTACTAGACAGGGTTTCCTCATAATTTACAGTGATGGCATGATCACTTCATATTATCGCCAACTGTATAATTTTAACCTCTGTTTCATGTATTAAAAATGTATATTTTATATGGATGAGTGTGTTAAAACTTGAAACGACTACACACTGTGTGACAATTAGCCACTTAAAGCACTCACTGCACCTATGGGCTGCATAGTGCTAATGCATTATTTTTCAGAGTCTGCCACTCTTGGTATAAGTTGCAAAGGCCTTTTACCATCTTCCCCTTCACAGGTTGGATCCTCCTTCTTGCACCGCAGCAGGTGCAGGTGAATTAATTTGGATTGGTTACCTGCAAGTATCTCTTGGACCAAATCCATGGTAGGGTAGGTACATTTACCTGGTTCTGAAGAAATGCCATCAACCCTCCTGGCATCGAGGCATGAAACATGTTGACCTTTTAAGCTATCGCAGTACATTATTACTACAGATAGCCCACTGTTTTTACTGCATCAAGGGGACCATTAGATTAAATCTTTCTTGGATTCCTCTTAAACTCTTTTAATTCACTTCAGCACCACCCTACACCCATACCCCCTCACTTACACTCACCATATGGCTAGATCAAAAGATCTCTGCTAAAGAGCCCCCATTGAGGGGCCCGTCGAGCATTGCAGCGCTGGCTTGACAAGGAGTGCCCTTTGATGAAGCATGACACCCCCCGTGGGTGTTTGAGGGCATTCAGATCTGATCATTGGGATTCCACCAGAGTCCTTCTATTCAGTTCTCTGGATCCACCCTTGTGCTCTTGGGTTTTTCCCCCATCCTCTTGGAAGCAGCACCCCTCCTTTGTGTATATATGTTTCACATTTTAAGTCATTGTCAGAAAAGCTAGGATTTACTGAAGTTGGCATATGGACTGCGTCACATAAATCTTGCCAGAACTTAAGGACCAGCAGCAGAAGTGGAAAACTACAGCAGCTAGCAGTTTTTTTATTTTAAATTATAATGTATGGGAACGTTTTTTGAATAAGAAATCAAAATGCTTGGTAGACTATACTGCCATGCTACGGAGTCTGACAAAAGCGTTTGAAACTTGTCTGTTGTGTTATTGTTCTCATTCCTCTTAATGATGACAATGCTGTCTGAGCGGGGAGGAAAGTGTTGTGTTGTCTGCTCGTGTCTTGTTAGTGAGCTCACCGCATTCTCATTCTCGGACCTTCACAAGTTTGGAATGCTGTGTGGTCAGTAGAAGACAGAGCATCCTTACATGAAGAGGTTTCGTGTAGAGCTCCAATATGCTGTTCCAGGGTTCAAGTTAATAAAGGAGTGAAGCAAGTCTACAGTGTCTACGTTCCTTGCTTTGCAAAAATGGCGACTTGAACCCTATCGGACCCACTATTTATTCGACCATCTCATCTTCACCAGTTTTTGGAAGCATTTGGAGATCTACAGCGTGAGGACTCGCTCTACAAAAGAAACTTCGCGCTACACTTCACAGATGTTGGACATGCTACTCCGGTTCGTAGATTTTATGTTTATCTACCTTCTTCGCTGTTTGCCCAATGACCGTTGTGTCCGCAGTCCACGAGACACGCTCTCCGCGAGACGCTGTGTCCACGTGTTGCTGTCCAGAGTGCCCAGGACACGCTCTTCTGTGTGACGTCATTCCTGCTTGTGTCATTCCTGCTTGCCTGGATCCGATCACAGCTCTTAACGTCACAGCATATGCAGTACGGCCTCACGCACGTTACGCTATGTTGTAACGTGGCGGACATCTTGGGAGTCTCTTACGTTACTGCACAGTTCACGATCCGCACTAGCAGTTTTCTTCGGCGGATATGACAGTTGCTCTACATTTCATTTTCCTCATCGGAGTTCAGGAGCCGAGGGAAGTTCTTCTGCGGTGACACGCACACCAGGTGTGTCAATTTTATTTTGGGTGCCGTTTCTCCCCTGCGGTGACACGCACACCTAGCGTGTCACTTCCATTTTGTGGCTGCATCTTCTTGTCTTATAGTGGCTTCTTCACTTTGCTCCACAACGGTGACATACTCTCTTCACGAGCCACATTAAAGGAATCCAGATACGGTGACACGCTCACCTTGCGTGTCACATTGGCAATCTCTTCAACAGTGACACGCACACTTACTCTTTTGCTTACTTGCTAGTAAGGTATTTACAGCCAAATCGTATAATTATAACTTTTTTTTTTTGAGTTTAAAAGAGGTTTTATTTGCAAATAATTAAGATACAATATAATATGAACAAGATAAAACCGTACATATAAATGATCAAATTAAGAAAAAATCTGTAAGAGAAAAGGGGGGAGGGAGAAAAGGGGAAAAAGACTAACAATACTTATGATCACATTTCGAGAAATTAACATCAAAGTCGAGAATAGAAGAACGAGGGAAAAATTAATTAATATCTTACTGTAAATATAGTATATGAAAAAACCAATCTTGGAGGTTTAGGAACTTCCTCAATTCGAGGATTATGAGAGCAAGCATTCATTGCAGAAGTATCTAAAAAAGTAGTTATAGGTTGCCAGAGGGAGTCACGCTTAATCGCAAGTGAAATGGGAAAGAGATATGCCCTATCTAATCTGTGGTTGTAACAGACCGCATACCACCAGGCACGATAAGAAATGTTTGCAGAATTCTTCCATTCCCTAGTGATTTGTTGAAAGGCAACGGCTAGAAGAAGATCTATTATGGAGAAATTAGTTAACTGGGAATCCCAAGCTTCAGATAAACTCCCTAAGAAAATGTTAATAAAAGTAAGGGGGACTTGCGTATGAAATATAATATTTATTTGTTGCCAAACCTGTGTCCAAAAAGTATAAACATATTGGCAATCAAATAACATGTTTTAAATCAGCTTTGTTAGAAGAGTAAGACCAACAGGAAGGAGGAAGAGATTTATTTATTTTATGTAATGAGACAGGAGTGAACATGAGTCTATTGTATATATAGAATAGAGTCTGGGTGGTATTGGCTGCTCTGGAAGATCGTCATATTTTCAACCAAATCTTATTCCAAATGTGGATAGGAAAAGTAATATGGAGATCAGTTTCCTAGAGTAATTCTACTTCTGTTTTCTCTCTAGTGGATGTCTGAGGGAGAAAATGTTTTTATAGTTGGGAAGCAGAAGGGGTAGATTCCAAAAGTGTAATTAAATTAGATGATGGGGGAGCAGAATATATGTGGGAGGGTATGAAAGTATTATAGGTATCTTGAATCTTCGTGATTAAAGAATTGAATTTAGTTTCCCAGGACGAAGACAATAAGAATTTAGCTTGAGCAGTAGCAAATGAAATGCAAAGATTCTCATGAAAAAGTTGAGAAACCCAATGAAGGCCCTTGGCATGCCAGTCCTTCCAAAAGATAGTTTTATTATTGATTCAAATATGGCTGTTGTACCAAATGGAGGAATGTAAGAATTGATCCTTAGGGGATTCGTGACCAATGAAAATAAATTAGAATAAACATGTGAAACAAATTAAGTTGAAAAATAGAAAAAGTGAATAGGAATAATACTAAGACAGAAAAGAATAGAAACATATAGCAAAGATTCAAAAAAGTTACAAAAAGCTGGAATATATATGAAATATAGGATACAATGTGACTATAAGGAAGACAACTAGTAAAATGAGGTATGAAGGAGAAAGGGAGATGTAGACTCCATGATATGAAAGAGAAAAGGATTGTCAGGAGAAGAGAAAGTAAAAGAAAAAGAGAGAGAGAGAGAAAAAGAGAAAGGGAGAGGAGAGGAAACAAACATTACATATTCATAAGACAAAACAAAAACATCAAAAAAGACATACCAAAAACGAGGGTTGGGGAAACCACATAAGGAAGGTGACACAGCTGACCAGACACCTCGGGGCAAGATCGGGGGGGGAAGACACTCCATCCAAATGAAAATCGCAAATCACAAGGATCAAATAAAACAGGATACCGTACCTAGTATTAATAGAAGAAACAAGAGAACAAGGAACTATGAAAAACCAAATTGAAACTCGAACAATTAATAACAATTTCAGAGGAAAAGCAGTATAGAAAGCATTGCAAAAGATAGAAAATTATGCATTATACCATCAAATGTTGGAAACTCTAGAAACGTCCATGTCTTCCTCTCTACAATTGTCAATGAAGCGTTGCAGCAAAGCCGGATCCTCAAAGTTCGTCGTTTTATTTTTGTAAGTTACTTTGAACAGGCATGGGTGAAAAAGGCCAAATCTAGCATTAAGATTTCGCAATGCAGGTCTCGCATCTAAAAATCTTTTCCTTTTGTCTGCTGTTTCCTTCGCATAATCCTGGGAAAAGAAGAGGTTAGAACCCTGCCAGGATATTCGGCCTTTAATTTTGGCTGCCTGCAATACTTTCAGTAAGTTAGTATATTCTAAAAAGTACATAATAACACCTCTTGGCTTTGTAGAAGGAGTTGGAAAACGTGGATTATGTCCCAAGCGGTGCGCTCTTTGGATGTTGAGAGTTGGGGACTCAGGAATACCCAGAATGTTTGGAAGAAAAGATTTGAAAAAATGCTATAGGATCTGAACCTTCTTGCCCCTCTACCAGACCATATAGTTGCAAATTGTTACGTCTATTGCGGTTTTCAAGGTTTTCAATTTGTTTTTTAAGGGATGAAATTTCCGTTTGCATTGTGGGGATCCGGTCCACCACAGTTTGAAGAGAGTCAACGCGTTGTTCCACTTGTACAACTTTGTTTTCCATGTGTGACCATTTAGCTTCCAAAGCATGTAGACGATTATTGGTTTCTTCCATGTGAGGACGAAGAGCACGAATTTCTTCCAAAAGTAAGTCTAGAGATGTGGGAGGAGGAGAAATGGCATGAGATGGAGGATCTTTTTTAATACGTTTGCCAGATGCAAGGTTGGAGGAGACCGATGATTTGCGCGAAGGCTTCGTCGTTGGAAGAGGAATATTAGAAGACAATGAAGAAGCACCCACTGGGAGGGATACATTTTTGCTAGAACTCTCTTCCATATTGGACTGAAGAATATTGAAAGGATTATAGTCTTCAGGAGGAGATGACGAAGCAGACAATTGTGTGGAACGCCTCACTGGTTTTGTTCTCCCCATAAAATATACAGCGTTTACAGACAACAAGGGCGAATAGAGATATTGGGAAAGATCAGTAGACTTGTGAGAGAGAGAAAAAATACTTTGTGAGTTATACTTCTATGACAAAAAAGACGAATGCTTGAAAAAACACCCCTTACACAGAATGTGGACCAGTGAAAGTCATTGAAAAATTGACATGGATATTCCGTCAAGGAGATATGTTGATAGAAAAAATGACAAAATTATTTGAGAGGAGTACTTCAACAAAAATAGCAATGTTGCAGAGAGAGCAAAAATTCTGACAGGAAAAACAACATGGTGGACGCGGTACCTGTAAAGGGATACGCGTCGTATAACCTCACTTGGAAACAAGCCACGCCTGGATGAAAGATAATTGTAGTCAGACGTTTCTTTGTTGTGTCACTTTATGAGTGAAAAACAATTACAAGTGATATTCTTGATAGAAAACAGAGCAACGTGCTGTCACAACATTTGCATAGTCCTTAATATTCTAATTGATAGTCATAAGTATTGCCAAATCCAAGTATTTCTTAGGCCTCTTCAAAATATTACTTGCAAGGTGAGTGACCGTTTTCAGAAAAACAAATTTCCATAAGAATAAACTGCCATATTGATGTTTGCAACCTTCAAGAATTTACAGGTACATGACGAGGTACAAAGACTGTGGCTTTTAGCAACACAATTCGATTCATACTCCTTCTGACAGCATTGAGAGAGTGAGTAATAGAAATAGCAACGTTGCAGTGAGAGCCGAGACTCCGTCAGGAAAAACAAAATGGCGGGCGCGAGTCCAGTGAAGAAAACGCGCCACACATTTAAAAGAAAAGGGGAGTCATAAGGCTGCTCACCGATCGGCAAAATTCAGTCCATTGCAGGCAGGCAAGATTCATGTGTTGACGGGTGTCAAAATTAGCGGCAAAACATGCAGATAACAGGAACGGAGGTCGAAAACCCTCCGGAGTTGCCGCGGAGCGTCAGCGGAGAGCGGCCATCTTCTCCTGGCGTCAAGCCACGCCCCCATAATTATAACTTTTAAAGTTGTTTTTTGTTCTTTTCTTCCATTTCACTGTTTTTTGGTTACATTTTTACAGTATTTTAACATAATTTACTTCTTTAAGTGTTCCTCGCCTGTGATTCATCATGGCTACTATGCATCTTCCGGTTCCTCAACCCTTCATGGTAAAGGATGGCGAAGTTAGTAGTCTGAAATGGGAGGAGTGGAAGGATTTTTTAATTAATTATATTGACACTTTTGAAAGCAAAGAGTTATCTCCTGAAAGGAAAAAGAAAATCCTATCACACTGCTTAGGTCCTAGAGGTTTAAGAGTTTACAACCGCATTGAAAAAAAACCAAGATCAGGTGATGATGGTAATGTTTTTACACATGCTATAGCAGACTTAGACGCTTACTTTGCTCCCACTGTATGCAAAGCTGTGTATCGCTTTAACTTTTATCACCGTAAGCAAGGAGCTAACGAGAAGGTTGAAGACTATGTTGCAGCCTTAAGCAAATTAGCTCTTCCATCTAAGTTTGGTGCTATTGAGGAAGAGGTAATTCGTGATCAGTTAGCTATGCATTGCAACAACTCCCATTTACAGGATAAACTCTGGATTAATGGCGATGCTAGTTTACGGGAAATTACCACCATCATCTTTAAAGCAGAACTCACTACAAGGTGTGCCAAAACAGTTGTCGCTTCAAGCAAGCTGGATCCTAGTGAGGATATGGTTAAACTAGTGAAAGGGAGCTACTCTCGTCTTAACGAACAAGGAAAAAAAAAAGACTGAAAAGGTACAAGGGAATGAGAAGGTGGTCCCCAAGTCCAATCAAAGAGACAGATTTGCGGAATTAAAAGGGAAGTGCTATCGGTGTGTTAGCTCATCTCATTTAGCACATGATAAAAAGTGTCCTGCATTGGGGCAGAAATGTGCCATCTGTAAAATAAATGGCATTATGCACGTGTATGTCGCAAAACCAAATCTGTTAAATGCATTGTTGAGAAGTTAGAGCAAGGGGAGGAGAGTTTGGAGTCTGATGTTGAAGTCTCACAGATTATGGTTATACGAGATGAAATGTGTGGAGCTGATGGTAAAATGAGGAAACCAGCATTGGCATAGCCAATAGGTCTCGCCTTTGGCCTTTTAAGTGGGATGAAAAAACTGGGGGCGGGGGTCTCTCAAAGGGGCGTGGCCGATGTAATTAAGGGCGTGGCTTAAAACACTTAAGCTAAAAATCTGTACTTAGCATAGTGTGCTGCCCCACTGGTATTTTGCTGCTTCTGTCCATTCATCCAGATATACAACACAAGTAACATTGCACCTACAACAACCCAGCACTATTGGCTTTCTCGATGGCTGTAAATTGCATAAGGTACATAAGCAACAACTATGAATTCACAGTATATTATATTGAAAATGCTTCCGTTCTTGTTGTCCTTTGACAAACATGCTTTTGCTCAGAGCTTTATGAGGGTGTTTTGCTTCCGCCCGGTCCCTTTCTCTCGAGCGCCAGCATTTTATTATCTGTCAAACAGGTTCGAGCCTGACGTCGGCTCAACATCCTGTGATTCAAAACATTAATATGTCCTTGTGCACATACACACTAATGTTTTAACCTGTAAAGATTGTACCCAAACTTTGGCTGCAAAATTGAAGCTGTTCATTCGTGTGATGCGTATGATGTCTCTTCCGGACACATTGCTTTCTTTAACAATATTATGCTTTGTCTATGCTTTTTAGTCAAGCCGGAACACTTAACTCACACAGCCCTAGAACCTACCACATCCTTCCTGAAATCTTTAGTAAAATGATGACCCAGGGTTGTTGTGAAGGTTATGTGACAACAAAGGTGAGGGAGAAACTTGCTTAGATACAGCGAATCGAAACACAGACGTGAGGTATGAAGTACTGGAGAAAAGACACGTTATCATCTCCCTTGCTGGCGCAGTTCAACAGCTGGGCTGACAAGTTACAAGCTACACTAAATGACACGTTATCGACTGTCTCCATACATGCGGGCAGACAGAGCAGTAACTCATCACATGGCTTCCCAGTGATGAGGCAGTAGAACTTCAACCCAGAGGGTGCCTGAATGCCCGAGGCGGGTTTCAAGCAGCAGATAAGCAGTTAATGAGTAAAAAAAAAACATCCTTGCGGTGACCAGTAAGAAAGCCGATCTCGGGTGGGTTCTAAAGAGGCTCCACGCTGTGTTAGTGACCAAGGGCAGTGAAGTGTTCGAGGAAACGCAGTGACTAAATGCAGACCATGGCAATGGGGGAAGGGAGCATCCGTGAGGGGATCCATGCTTTGTTGGTGGGTAGCTCTGTACAACACTAACTTCTACCGCTTCTGTGGGTGCTGGGGGAGGGTGAGCACACCACACAATTACTCTGAAGAGGTGAAGCGGCAGCTGTTACACAAACAAACTTGTTGCATCCACTGTGGTACTTCAACTGATGCTCATGAAAAGCGCTATGATAACTTCAGGTCGAGTTCGCGCTATATGCTTTATGTGAGTGTAAAGTGCTGCCTGCTTCATATCAGAGTACAGTGCCGCCTGCTTCATGTGAGTGTAAAGTGCTGCCTGCATCATCAGAGCACAGTGCTGCCTGGTTTGTGTCGGTTAGTGTATAGTCCTCTTTGCCTTGTGTCACCATGGAGCACTGCCTGCTTCATGTGAGTGTAAAGTGCTGCCTGCTTCATATCAGAGTACAGTGCTGCCTGCTTCATGTGAGTGTAAAGTGCTGCCTGCATCATCAGAGCACAGTGCTGCCTGGTTTGTGTGGGTTAGTGTATAGTCCTGTTTGCCTTGTGTCACCATGAAGCACTGCCTGCTTCATGTGAGTATAAAGTGCCGCCTGCTTCACATGAGAGTACAGTTCTGCCTGCTTCATGTGAGTGTAAAGTGCTGCCTGCTTCACATGGGAGTACAGTACTGCCTGCTTCATGTGAGTGTAAAGTGCTGCCTGCATCACCCTAGCACAGTGCTGCCTGGTTTGTGTCGATTAGTGTATAGTGCTGTTGGCCTCGTGTCACCCTGGCGCACTACGTGCTTCATGTGACTGTAAAGTGCTGCCTGCTTCATGTGAGTGCACAGTGCTGCCTGCTTTATGTCAGTTTGAGTAAAGAGCTATGCCTCTGTGCTTTGCATATTCGTTTTCTTCTTGGAGTGCCTATCTGCTTGCAGGCTGTCAGCCCAGAGTGCTGCATCTGTGATCACAGCCTCCTTGGCTGCTTCATTTGAAGTTTTGCTGTAGTCCTTCATTTGACAGCTTCATCTTGTTCTTAAAAAGGTCCAACCCATTTTAAACTACAATTCCCAGAATGCTGTTTTCTATAACGGGCAAAGTAAAAAAAAAAATCCCAATGGTTGCTTCAGGTCACGGGTCACCGCTTGGTAGACGTGATTTACCGACACATTTCTCCAACTGAACGTAGCAATCTACGTCACCCCTCTCCCCCTTCAAACCCCCGTTTATGCAGAGCTCTGACGTTGCCCAGCTACGTGGGCAAGTAGCGCAACCCGTGCAGGTATTTTTCTTTGCATTCTGCGATGCTTAGTCCTGTGAATGTCATCATGACATCGGAACTACAAATCCCAGGATGCAAAGTAAAAGCAGTCCTGGGCGAGCTACCCAAGCATGGAAAGAGGAAATCAAGCGCTCCGTGTGACAAACAGCTTTCAGAGCCATACCTCAACAGCTCATCGGTATGCAAAGTGGCTCTCTGTTATTAATCCCGAAGATGCTCACTGCGGGGTGCCGACAAAAGCATGAAAGGCAGCAACCTGCTGTAAATGGTACAGGGAGGGCGAGCGAGCTGAAGCAAAACAAAAAGTAGTGCGCCAAACGTGCATAATATGTGAAAAGTGACCTGATCCATGTAACTGGGTCAGTCGCCAGGGCGGAAACAAATAGGCAAAAGGCGGGACAAAGAGCTTTCAAACCACCATAGAAGAGGAAGATTTTGCGAGGGGCACTAGAAAGGGCCAATTAAAAGTGGTGGTCGTGGCCTAAGCACACAGAGAGACTACCCCATGCCTAGCAGAGCAGCGCATGTGCGCTGCTAGGCTCGACCTAAAAACCTGTTTGGAAACTCATGGCTGGGGGTGTGTCCGTTATCCATATGGCGGATTCCGGTTCCCCTTATTGCATCATCAATAAAAATACGTGGGTGGATTCGTTCAAGGAGAAATTAGGGGATGAGTTAGAAGTTCCGGATATCCATACTGTCAGTTACACGGGAGAACCTATTGCTTTATTGGGTTTTCGCAAATTTACTTTTGAATTTAAGGGAAGATGTGCCGAACGCAAATTGTACGTGGCCGTCTCTGGTCCATGTGTCCTTGGGTGGTGGGAGCAAGGGGAACTTGGCATTTTACTGGATCACCAACAGCTCTGATCCCGTTCTCAGTTTGAGCAAATACAAGGAAAATACACTGATGGGTGTGGAAATTGTGTCTAAGTTTCCTAAAGTTTTTTCTGGAAATGTGGGTGAACTCAAGGGATTCTCGCACAAAATTGTACTTAAGGAGGATGCTTGTCCCTGTATCCACAAAGTTAGGAACATACTTTTGTGTGTGAAAGATGAGGTAATTACTGAAATTCTGAAATTGGTTGACAATAATCTCATAGAACGCATTGACATCTTCAGATTGGGTCGCCCCCCTTGTCGTCACTCGCAAGGCCAATGGCCGGAATTGTTTGTGTGTGGATTTGAGGGAGCCCAACAAGAACATTTTTGTTGATGTGTTCCCTCTTCCTAGTGTTTCTGAATTACTGTCATGTACAAAGAATATGCAATGGTTCTCCACTATAGATCTGACCTCTGCATACCATCAGGTACCTTTACATAAGAGTTGCAGATACCTTACTGCTTTTGACTCCAGCGGGCATTTTCCAATTCAAGCGTGTTCCTTTTGGTTTGGCTTCTGACGCCTCCATGTTCCAACGCATTATGCATTTAATTTTTAAAGACATGAAGAACGTAGTTTTTTCCAAGATGATATTCTTATCATGGGGTCAAGTAAAGCTGAACACAACAGTACTTTAAATGCAGTACTCCAAACTTTGGAATGAAATGGTTTGACTGCTGAAGAGTCTAAATGCAAATTTGGGAGGAAAAGTGTTACATACATGGGGCATACAATTAGTTCTGTGGGTATTTGTCTTAAATCTGAATTGGTCGATTCCATTAACAAAAGCGCGGTTCCGCAGAACAAAGATGAAGTCAGATCTTTTCTAGGTCTGGCTGAGTTTTATTCCAAATTTGTTCACAACGTTTCAAGTAAAATGTTTTGTATCAGGCAACTACTAAAAAAGGGGTGTACATTTTTGTGGACTGATGAATGTCAACTCTGTTTTGAAAGTATCAAGAGAGACATTTGTTCAGCTCCTGGCCTTAAAGGATTTGAACCCGGCCTTAAGTGTTTCATCACCACTGATGCGAGTGGCAAGGGCCTGGGTGCTATCTTATCCCAAGTGCAGGAAAATGGTAAAGAATGTGTGGTTGCTTTTGCTTCCAGGGCACTAACCCTCACAGAAGAGAGATATTCTGTCATTAATAGGGAGGCTCTTGGGTGTGTCAGGGGACTTAAGTATTTCCGACAGTACGTGTGGGCTACGTGTGTTACTGTGAGAACGGATCATAAGCCTCCCACGAAAGTTCTCACTTCAAAGGGAATTGGTAATGTGTCTCCCAGAATCTCTTGCATGTCTGTGCAATTATTGGACTTTGTCTTTGATATCATATACGTTCCTGGTGTTCGCAACAGAATTGCAGACTTTCTCAGTAGGTGTCCTTTGCCGGTGGTAGGAGATTCCAGGAATGAATGGGATGATTGGCTGGTTGCTTCTATTTTCAATTAAGGAATTGTGCAGCATCTTCCGTGATGAGTGGGCCAAGGGTCTGTTCCAGGACAATAACTTGTCGTCTGTTATCAAGCATGTCCGTGTAGGCTGGCCTGAGAAAGCTCTTTTAGACTGTGATTTATTACCTTTTTGGAAAGTCAGAAGTGAGTTGTCTGTAGAAGAATATTTTTTACTTAGGAGTGGTAGGTTGGTTCCGTCTCTGGGCTTCGGAGACAAAGTTATAAATCTTTGTCACAATGGTCATTTAGGTATCGTTAAAAGTAAATGTAGGGTCAAACAGTCTTACTGGTGGCCTGGCGTAGACAAGGATGTGGAAAGAGTTGTCAGGGAATGTGTTCAGTGTGTCAATTCTGATAAAAGTTTAGTGACTCACAAATCTCCGTTACACCCTGTTGTTATTCCTAACATGCCTTGGGAAAGAGTTGGTATCGATTATTTTGGTCTGGTCAGAGACGGTGACGATTTGCAAAAGTACATTTTGGTTTTAATTGACCATTTTTCCCAGTGGCCAGAAGTTAAAGTGGTGGAAAAGATTGATTCAGAAACAGTATTAATTTTCTTGACCGAAGTATTTGGTCGCGAAGGGTTGCCCAGAGACATAGTTTCGAACAATGGTGGACAATTTATTAGCGATATCTTCAAAACATTCATCAAAGAAACTGGCATTATTCATAGAACTACTTCACTTTATCACCCAGAAGGAAATGGTAGAGTGGAACACCTTAATAGGGTGATTAAAGGTGGCATTGAGTTAGCATATAGTAACCACAAAGACTGGGTAGATGAACTTAGGTAGACTGTTTGTGCCTATAGGGTCACACACTGTTTGTCTACTGGTCATTCTCCCTTCGAGTTGCAGAGAGGCAGATCCCCTCGCACTAAGGATATCATGGGGTGGTTGAACTGTATTAAAAGTATTTCGTGTTCTGTGGAGAAAGTTAAGAAATCTCTTGTGGATAACCAAACCAAATATAAGAACAGTTATGACCAGTCGCATGGTACTAAGAAGGTCTGCTTACGCGTTGGGGACATTGTCAAGGTCAAAAAAGGGAGATTGACGTGCAAAGGGGAGAGTACAGTTTGCTGCTCCTCTTAGAGTTGTTGAAGTGTTGTGTAACTCTGCTGTGCTCAGTGATGGTAATGTTTGGCAAGCTAATAGGATTGCTGTGTTTAAAAGCACGGATTCCAGTGTGAAGGTTAATGACACCAATCCTGGCTCAGCTGCTTGTCGTCCTTTGAGGTATGAATGGATTGAAGATGTTGACTCAGGAGGTGTTTGTTTACTGGATTCCTCAACTGCATCCGCTGACTGTGAAACGATTGCAGGTACCAGTGGTAATGTGTCTTCATCTGTTTCTTCTTCACCAGTACCCTCTTTGTCTACTGAACTTAGTGTCACAGGTCGCTCTGATACTATTGGTACAGAGGGTGAGTGTTGAGTTGGGACGCACTAAGAGTGGGGAGGTTACCAGGTCCCGGAGGATGTCTGTCAAGCCCAAAAGTTTAGATGATTATATTACACATATCTGTCAGTTTTAATTTAGTAATGATTTCACTTTTGTTAATTTAGCTGTTTAATTTTCGATTGTCTTATGCACTTTGTACTATTTTACTAAACTTAGGAATTCTTAGTTCTCATATGTAACCATAATTATTTTTTGTATTGTTGTTCATTGTTTTATTTTGTAGGGATGGGGAAGTGTTGTGTTGTCTGCTCGTGTCTTGTTAGTGAGCTCACCGCATTCTCATTCTCGGACCTTCACGAGTTTGGAATGCCGTGTGGTCAGTAGAAGACAGAGCATCCTTACATGAAGAGGTTTCGTGTAGAGCTCCTCTATGCTGTTCCAGGGTTCAAGTTAATAAAGGATTGAAGCAAGTCTACAGTGTTTACGTTCCTTGCTTCGCAACAGAAAGCAGTGCTAAATCTAAGCAGATTGGTAACTTGATGCCTGTCCTGGTAGGACGTCGATTATGCTGGGTGTTCGTTTATCTGACCTCCAGATTCTAGCATTCTTTTTCTATTCATCACTCTCAGCCAGCTGCCCCTCCCACAAGGATACTGTCACAGGACTAAGAAACATTTTGATCAGGAAAAAGAGCTGTGACTGTTGGTCCACTATGTTAGTTTTTACAAATATTGCTTGCTATAGCTGCACAGTTCTACTTAAGAAACACTAATATGTCATGTCCTCTGGTTGACCCTCAGTGACACTACATGTTGTGAAAAAAATCACAAAGCTGTGAGACGGGCTAAAATTTTCAGAACTTGGGAGGGTCTTACCTTCCTGTAAAAGCAGACTGACTTCCTCTTCTCACCATATGAATCCTAACTATCACCTTCCCCCACCAGAACCCTGCATCTCCATTAGGCTCATGCAAACCACCATGGAAGAATGCAGCCAATCACCATGCAAAACACGTTTGCAGTGCTCTTTCATTGTTTGTGACCTATCCAGGTATATGGAAAGGAGGGCTGCTCTTCAAATGTTGCAAGACAGCCGCCATTAACAACCCCAAACATCAACTAACTGCACAGCCTGCTCAGGACAGCTGATTTAACACAGGATGTGCCGGTTTCTATTTGACTTGTCAGCACATCAGGCACACTATCCCGGCTCACAGCGCTCAGCCAGAAGAGAGAGTTTTTTTTCATGACAATTAAATGCAGTAACATTAGTACATTTGTGTTAGGATAACCTGTGATAAGTTTCACTTGACAGGGCTGCTAGCGCAAGTGTGACCAGGCGGATTTAGTTAATTATTCCTACAGTGCCCCATTGCGCATTTAAGAGGTCGGAGGAGCTATAATGCATGACTAATGCATTTTAGTGTGGTGATGCAGCCACCAACACTAAAATGTGTTAGTCTAACCCCTGATGCGTGGCACTTGGCAGGGCTGAATTATAGTCAAGATGAGTGTCCATTTCTTTGAGAATCAAATACAATAGTTTTTTGTACAACAGGTATTCTGAACTCATTTTTGAAAGAGCTTTTAAACATGATAATGATAAAAAGGAGTTTTTGTGAAATAAAATATTTGCCTAAGATCACACAATTTAGGTGGGCAAGCACCAATTTTTGCAAGTTTTCTGGTTTCACTTTGTACAAATTAGCCACTAAATCAGTATCTATTTGTCCCTCCCCTATTCCTTTCTATTTTAATGCTTTGTTTTTATCTCTTTTTGCATTTTTCAGCAGATTTTATATGCACAACGTGATCCAAAAGTATTGTAGCACCAGTTCCATTGCACAAGGACACATTCATTTTTTAAAGGTGGGGGTAATTAAGTGACTTGCTCAGAATTATAGACCCTTTTAATGCCACCTGTTGTGACAAATTTTGCTCAGCTGAGATAATTTACATACAGGCAGTGTACATGGGTGCTTCCCCGTTTTTTTAGTCAAACCTGTATTTAGTGGTTTTCCATAGTTACATCATTACAGCACATCTGTGTATAGTCACTGTCTCTTAGTACATGGTGTCTATTGGCAAGTTCAGTTGCTACTAACCTCAGGACTCTCATTTTACAATCTTCAGTATGTGCACTGCGCTGTAAGTATACATAACAATAATCATACTGTTGAAAGTAGAACAAACACACAGCATGAAGAGGAGAAGTCGTTTATTCAACCGTGATCCTCAAACACCAGCTAACGCATGAAGCATCTCAATATTCTACAATGAGCTTCACCTGAAAATTCTATGGATGGGTAAGTACCAAATGGAGGAAGGAGGGGAGGAAGGGTTGACTAGAAGAAGGAAGGGAAAGGAGAAGGGAAGAAAAGGGGTGTATATGTGTGTGATAAACATTACACATAATATAAGAACATTACAACACATCTCCCTTTGCATAAGGCAGAAAAAACAAAGTAGGAGGATAACCTGGTAACAAGGTGGAAAGATAAGAAAGCATCTGGAGAATAACAGAAAAGGATTACATATCATAGTCCGCTTGCCACGATGGTGGTCGACGAATCCTGATGCTCTTTAGTTCTTGAGAGCTTGAGGTGGATGCATCCGGATTGTCCTCACTGGAAGACATTGGAAGACACACTTTAGGACAGTGAGCCAAATTGTCCATGCTCCAGGTACAACCATCTTCCAGCACTACAGAGTTATTGTTTACCCGTTTGATTCTTAAGGGTTTTGAGAACGAGGAAACTTTGTAACGATATACGTTGGGTTTCTTGATAACCACCCATTGACCTTCTCGCCAATCCTTATTGACGGTACCCCATTTCTGGTCGTATCTGGATTTGTAATCTTGTTGATGACGCCCAACCTTTTCCATGACTGTATCCCTGTCTACCCAAACAGGGGACCTCCCCCCATTAAGCCAATTGGGAGTAAGTTTGGAACCAGGGTTCCTTCCCTTGAGGGAAACAAAGGGAGAGACCCCAGAGATAGTGTTGGGCGTGATGTGGTAAGACCATAGCATTTTCTTTATAGCATCCTCTACAGGTTTGTGAGAAGATAGGGCCAATTGAATGGTGTTTTTTATCATCCTGTTGGCTCTCTCTACCAACCCATTGGCTTTGGGACAGTAAAGAGGGGATTTTGAGATGGAAAATGGACAATTTACTCAAAAATAGTGTAATCTCATCTGAGGTAAATTGAACCCCGTTATCCGTAATCAAACTACTCGGTATGCCTTCTTTAGAAAAAACTTCTTTAAGAAATTCAATGAGGGATGAGGTGGTAATGGATGAGACAAATCTTGTGGAAATCCAATGGTAATGGTAATCAATAAGTACAAACATGAATCTTTGGGAATAGTTCAGTAGATTCAAAGGACCAATAATGTCAAGACCCAACTTGTCCCATGGTTTAGAAGGAACTGATACAGGAATAAGTGGGGCTTTGCTAATGACTTTAGCCTTGTCACTGGATGTGCAAGTTAAACAATCTTTCACAATACACTCCACCATGGAGTCCATGTTGGGAAACCAATAATCTTGTCTAATCTTGCTTTTCGTCATGCTCCTACCAGGATGACCTTCATGAGCTATATCAATGATGCGCTCATACATGTTCTTGGAGGGAATGATTCTGTTCCCTCTATAAATGTGATCATTAATGATGGGCAATTCATCTTTCACAATCCAGAAAGATCTAAGGTTTTCAGGTAAGTCTTTACAATTTTTGGGCCACCCATTTCAAATGAAATTTTTAAGATCAGTAAAGCTGGTTCATCTTTCCTACATTTCTCCCATTCATCCTTACTGATTGCAGGAATATCAATAGACAGTATGGTTTCATCAGGGGGGGTTACACTGGGAGTTCTCATTGTCTATGGGCAGTCTGGACAGGAAATCGGCAATTTGGTTCTTGTTACCAGGTACATAACACATAGTGTAATTCAAGTCTTGTAAAGCTAACACCCATTTGGAAATGCATGGCTTGGCTTTTTCAATACAGTTGGTGGAGAACATGGGCAGTAAAGGTTTACTGTACGTTTTCAGGGAGAATGGAATTCCCCACAGAATATTTTTAAAATGATTTATAGCCCAGTAACACGCGAGAGCCACTCTTTCTATGGTAGAATCATTGCATTCTGGGTCTTTCAATGTCCTAGACGCAAAAGCGATTACTCTTTCTTGCCCATCAATACTCTGAGTGAGTAAGGCTCCCAACCCTTTCATGCTGGCGTCAGTAGTCAAACTGGTTTTTGCATTGGGATCAAACATACTTAAGATGGGAGCTTCCATGATTGACTGTTTAATGTGTGTAAAATCCATTTGACATTGGGCGTTCAACTCAAAAGGAGTACTTTTTTTTAGTAAATTCCTGAGAGAATGCACTTGCTCTGCAAAATTCTTAACATACTTGGACATGTACTCTACTAACCCTTGGAATGACTTTAATTCTTCTTTGTTAGTAGGAGCAGGAGCCAACTTGACAGAATCTACTAAACTGGTTTTTGGCTTAATTCCTTCGCCAGAGATGGTATGACCTAGATACACCACAGATTCAATGCCTATTTTGCACTTGTCCTTCTGTGTAGTGAACCCAGCCTTGCTTAACTTCCCAAGAACTTCCTCCAATACCTTGTTATGTTCCTCCTTTGACTCCCCGTACATTAGGATGTCAACTTGGAAGCACAGCACCTTGTTGGTCCCCTGAAGAATGTGTTGCATGATTCGTTGGAATACTGCTGCGGCAGATGCCAAACCGAACGGCATTCTACAAAATTGGTATGCCCCAAAAGGAGTAATGAAAGAGGTAAGGGCTTTGGAATCGGGATGGAGAGCTACCTGGTGGTAAGCTGAGGAGATGTCTAGGACACTAAAATACTTTGCTCCCTGTATGACACTGAGCATCTCGTTGATATTGGGGAGAGGGTGTCTGTCCACCCAAATGTTGGCATTGAGGTCTCTAAGGTCAACGCAGAGCCTAATACCCTTTCTACCCTCCTTGGATGCTACTACAATGGGGGCCTACCATTCTGAGCTCTCAATTTTATCAATTACACCATTAGCTTCCAATTTGTCTAATTCTCTTCTGATTGGGTCTCGTACTAACAGTGGAATAGATCTGGCTTTGTGAACTGCAGGTTTGTGTTGTTTCTTTAGTTTTATTTTGTGCAGGATACCTTTTAACAAACCTAATTTGTCGAAAAATACCTCTGGAAACTTTTCGCACACTTCTTTACCAACAACAGATCTTTTAACTAAATACACAGGTTCAGGTGCATTGGGGTCCAACTTAATTCCCCAGTCTTTTTGGTGTTTCCACCCTAACAAGTTTGAGCCGTTTTTTGTAATATAAACTTTGCCCAAAGTGGTTCTATCTTTGAAATTAATATGCATGAGAAGCATGCCCACCAGAGGTATGGGATCGTGGTTGTAACCCCCAGGGTTGACATCAGGAGGCAATAATGCATAATCTTTGTTTCCTGATTTTTCCTTAAATGAAGCTCATTAATAAGGGTATAAGGGGAACAAGAGTCTGCAAACACTGTATACGGAACATCATCCAACAAAATTTTGCACTTGGGGTAGTTGTTAATAGGAAGCTCTAATATCTTCATTAGGACCAACTTCATCGCTTACCATATGAGTAACATTACCTCTTATATCTCTGCAAATTTTTGCGAAATGCCCTCGTTTGTTACATTTTCTGCATGTTACATTTCTGGCAGGGCATTTGATGTTATTAGCTAGGTGATTGGGGTCACCACACCTAAAGCATTTTAGTTTGCTACTCTCTGAGTTTTGTTTAAAGTGCTCAGTAGGGAGTGATCTATTCTCTTCCTCTTTTGTAGACACCTTGTACACTCCTGTGTCTATAACTTGCTTTATCTCAACAGCATCTTTCATTTAATTCATACAAAAAGCAGTGTGTTCAATGCTTTTTGCTATGTCTATTTCTTGTTTTAAATCAGGAGCATCAGCTAATAGTTTTTCTCGAATTTTCTTGTCACTGGTGCTTCTAACTAATTGATCCCTGATAAGAGATTCAGTTAAGGTACCAAAATCACAAGTAGATGCTAGTCCCCTTAAAACAGCAATATAATTACATACTTTTTCATCTTTTCTTTGTGATCTCGAAAATAATTTATGTCTTTCAAGAACCACATTAATTTTTTCACCAAATTGTAATTCTAATTTCTTAAGAGTGTTTTGATATACATCCAGTTGTGGCTCACCATGTGCATCATCATCAACATTTTCACCTTCAATTATAAGATCAGGAAGATCATCAAATATTTCTCTAGCATGTTTCCCCAAATTATGCAATAAAATATGTTGCTTACGTATGGATGAAAATCTAGCACCCCCTATTGCAATAAGGTTAGATTCAAAGAGGTTCATCCATCTTTTCCAGAGGATGAGTGGTTCTCCTGCATCGTTCAAAAATGAAGGAGGTTGGGACATTGCGAACGATGCCATGGTGGAGATAGAGGGAAAAGTAGAAGAAGGTGGGGAAGATATGGTAGAGCAGTAAAAGAATCAGGAAGAAAAGTAAGGGGAAAAGATATGGAAGTTATAGCAGAGAAAGTGGAGATAAAAGCAGAAAGAGAGAGGGAGAGAAAGTAGAAAGACAAAACAAAAACAATGCTGTGCCTATCAGCGGTAGAAGGCACTCTGTAAAATAAATGACAATGAGCTGTAAAGATTATTGAGCAATTGTCCGAGGATAAAAGTTAATGTTATGTAAGTAAGGCTGTGCCTATCAGCGAAGGAAAGGCACCCAACAATGGAAACTGGCGAGTAAATGTAATGTCCGTTCTGTGGTAATACTCCCTTCTGTGGCAATAAGAGTAAACAATTGCCAAACTGTCAAAGGAAAACATCAGGAGGTGAATGACGCGCTCCCCCCAAGAAATTCCTGATGACACACACTAGAGAGTTACAAAGCTGGAGCAGCGCTGCTCGTAATTAAACAGCTGAACAAAAGATCCTCGGGCGTCCCCCATGCGGTGAATCACTATACGCCACCTAAATGGGAGAACTGAGGCGAGGTAGCGTGCGGCCCCTTGTGTGATGAGGCGGATGCTTCCTATCGTCGTCAGATGGACGCGTGAGGGGTCCTCGGCGGCTCCTCCTACAGCAAAGCGGATACCACACCCCTCTGAGGGAACTTGAGATCGGAGCGGTGCTTGGTGTCAGCAGAGAGGCACAAGTGGAATTCTCGGCAGCTCCTCCACAATACTCCGGGCACAACAGCTCCCGGACAGGACAAGGAAGCGGCACCAGGAAGAAAGCCAGGAGGTCAGAAGGAGCGAAAACACTCGTGGAACAACAGTGACAAGCTGTGCCTGTCAGCGCCGAAGACAGCTGGCAGGCGGCACAAGGCTCACAAAAGCTGAAAACGGCACAAAAGTCAAAGTCAGGTAAGGATGGTGCAGGGTAGAACTTCCCCAGAGGTGAGAGATAACAGAGTCAAAGTAGAATAAGACTCACCAACTGGAATCGGAAACGAAGAAACAGCATTTCTCACCCACACTCACAAGTCGAGGTAAAGCTTGAAGGTGAAGAGCGGTGGCAGAACGCAGATCACTGGTGTTGTAGTAACTGGGGAGAGGATCAGGAGCTGCCCCCAGCGCAGCGCGAATCGTCGCCAAATTGTTGAAAGTAGAACAAACACACAGCATGAAGAGGAGAAGTCGTTTATTCAACCGTGATCCTCAAACACCAGCTAACGTATGAAACATCTCAACATTCTACAGTGAGCTTCACCTGAAGATTCTATGGATGGGTAAGTACCAAATGGAGGAAGGAGAGGGGGGGAAGGAAGGGTTGACTAGAAGAAGGAAGGGAAAGGAGAAGGGAAGAAAAGGGGTGTATATGTGTGTGTGATAAACATTACACATAAGATAAGAACATTACAACACATACATTTACCCCATAACCAACCTCCTCTCACCCCCCACCCACAAACAGTTGGCGCATGGGAATGTCATCTAATGTGCACGGGTGTAGCTTGTGTGTAGTGTATAGCTAAAGCCGGTTGCAGTCAAGTCAATAGGAGGGGTCCATCATCCCTCAAACATTAGTCAGAGAGATTCCCTCAGAACTGGAAGAAGTGAAGTGCCCTTGTGCGCGTTGGATACACCAACAATGGGAGTCCCCTAGAGAGATATGCCACCAGGGGATTCCAAATATATTAAAAGTTCTTAAAATTGTCATTAAAGATGTCTGCCATACACTCCATTGTGAGAGCCTGTTACAGTCTGGCATGCCATTGTGTCAGGGTCAGAAAGGGGCCTCATTCCATTTCCAGGCAGACGCCACCACTATTTTTGCAGCAGGAGACATAGTCAGAGTATGGAGCGGCCACCCACGGATTGATATTTGAGGGAGTTATTTCGGAGGCCTAGAAGCGTGGATCCAGGATAATCTGGGTTTGGGTATCCTAGGATGTCTTTGATCTGAGCTAGTATTTCTGACCAAAATGGGCAGATCGTGGGGCAGTCCCACCATAAGTGTCGGAAGTCCCCTAACATACCACAGCCTGCCAACATAAATCCGAGGTATTGGGATTTAAAGTGGGCCTCACGAATTCCCATGGAGTGATTAAACCTAGGTATGTCCCTACAAAGTTTACTCCACTGTGCTCCGAAATGGGATTGCCCAGTGTTCGTTCGTAAAAAACCAGATGCCGTGGTTGAGGAGAGGTAATTATTGAGAGCAATAGGGAGTAAAGAAGAGATACTCCCCTTTGAGCTGATTCCACTTTTGACAAAATGTTCAATGGGTTAGGGATCTCTAGTGGCTGCATCCTGGACATCTGGGTGGAGGATCTAGTGTCTGAGTTGGGTATAGTGGAAGTGTTCTGAAGCTGGTAGATAGAAGTCCCTCTGGCAATGCTCAAATGTCAAGATGTCTCAGTTGTGAAAGAGGTCTGACACAGTGAGGCATCCCCCCTTCCTCCATTCATCAAAAGGGCCCGAATGTAATGCTGGGGTAAACACTGTTTTAAAATGGATCTCAGTAAAGGGGGAGTGGAAGGCAGTCCACTCTGTTCTCACAGTAATTGCATCCCATACCCGTAGAGTAGTCTTGGTGGTAGTGCTGTGGGACACATTTAGCGGGTGATCTGCTTTGGGCTTTCTGCCAGGCACCGCTTTGTCCATATGGAGCAGTGTGAAAAGAAGTGAAGTCCGTGTCAGGTAAGTTCAATCTCTTTATTAAGGAGAAGAGATCTCCAGAGGAAACGACCGTTCAGAGTGACAGCAAAATACAACTGACTCTCTGACAATTCCACATGCCACCATTCTAGAGTAGAACCATGGTCATGGTGGCACGTGCTTACATTCATAAGTAGATACACGCACTTAAAGGTACATAGGACCCAACACATCTTCCCCCTTAAACATAGGAAAATATGATTGGCAATAAATGTTAATAACATTAAAATAACAGAGAGAGAAAGAAGAAAAAATAATAATAATAATAATACTAATAAATAAATTGAAACTACATAAGATATCATGTAGGAAAAGGAATGTGAATAAACACTACCAAATGAGAACACATCAAGATTATACATAATCCTTAAATCTGGTTGGTGGTTTCCGTTCCCTTGCAGGAACCCTAGAATTGGGTTCACCATGCATGGAACTGGGTACACTTTGAGATTCCATGCTAGGGTCGCCAGGCAAGCTCTGTTTAGATAATCTTTCCATATTCCACCATTTTCCATCACTTAATTTGACAGATCTGTTCTTCATGGAAACGATTTGCCTAGGACATGAAAACTTGGAATGACCCTTAGCAATGACACCCGGAAGTCTCACTTTGACCCAATCCCCTTCTTTGAAAACAAACTATTTCCTTCCTTTAATAGGTTCATTAGTGATGTACTTACTCTGAGCTATGATACAATTTGCCTTCACAGAGTCAGGATTGACCCTGGGAACACTCAAATCACGCATCCAAGGTCTTACCAACTTTAGTGACAGCATTGGGAGTTGTATGCAAAGCCCACAGTAAATTCGATAATTCCTTCCTCCAATTCAAACCATTGACCATGAACAATTGAATACTATCTTTTATGACCCTGTTACACCTTTCCACTAAACCATTGCTGCGGGGGTGATATAAAGATGTGGTGATGTGTTTAATGCCCCAATGAGAAAGAAACTCTTGAAATTCCTTCGATACGAACTGCACTCCATTGTCAGTGACTAGTTCGACAGGAGCACCTTCTCTCAAAAAAAGGACTGAAGGAAACCCACTACCTCACAAGTGGTCGACGACTTCACAAACTTCACCTCAGGCCACCTGGAACCGTAATCCACTACTACTAAACCATACCTGCTTTTTTCATCCAACACAAACATGGGTCCGATGATATCTAAAGCCAACTTAACCCAAGGTTTGTCAGGAACAGGAATGGCTTCGATGGGACTGGGAAAAGGGACTTGGGTCTTATCGCTTGTAGCGCATGAAATACAGTCTCTCACCACATGCTCAACAGAGCGATCCATTCCAGGCCACCAGAATACTTCTCTAAGTCTTCTCTTCATCGCCCTCATACCTATATGGCCTTCATGAGCAAGCATTAACACTTTATTCTGCAGAGAAACAGGCACCACCAACAAGTCTAATCTCTTCAGAATACCAGACTGCAAATTCAACTCAGGGAAAACGTGCTTAAATGCACCTACTTCCTCGTGCTTGGGCATCCAGCCCTTACCTAGCATGCTAATCACTTCTTGTAACATAGTGTCTTGCTGAACGGCAGACTTCCACTCTTCCTCCAAGATACAGTTAAAACCAGAGTCCATTAAAGAGGCAACAACACAAAATTCTTCCTCCCCTTGTTCACCTGAAGGTTCATTGGCTAAAGGTAGTCTGGATAAACAGTCCGCAAAAATGTTCTTTACCCCAGGAATGTACTCTAAATAAGAGTGAAACACCATCAACCTGTAATGCCACTTGGCAATACGGGGAGTGGCATTCCCAGCGCCTTTAGTCGTGAACAAGTTAACCAAAGGCTTGTGGTCCATGCGAATGTAAACTCAGAACCCCATAAGTATTGTCTGAAGTGATCCACACCCCACCAACAAGCTAAAGCTTCACGCTCCACAACTGAGTAAGTGGACTCAGCCCCTCTCAAGGTACGTGAGGCAAAAGCCACTACCTCCTCTTTCCCTTCTCTTTTTTGTAGTAGAACGGCACCTAAACCATATTGACTGGCATCGGTGACGACGATGGATTGATCATGTGTGTCAAAAGGTTGTAAAGGAATGGCACTACTCAAATCCAATTTTATGGACTGAAATTCCTTCTCTAGATCAGATGACCATGTAAAATGTTGGTTTTTCTTCATGAGTAATCTCATATTATGTGTTTTGCTACTACAATTGGGAATAAACCTGGCATAAAATTCTAACATGCCAAAGAATGATCGAAGTTGGTCTTTGTTCTGTGGAGTAGGAAAACCTTTTATGGCTGTGACCAAATCTTCCTTAGGTTCAACACCTTTGGCTGATAACTTCTAACCAAGGTAATTCACTTCTTTAACAGCAAATTTACACTTTTCTGATTTTAAAGTCGCGCCTCGCTCAGATAGAATGGATAACACTGTAGCTAAAATGTTGTCGTGAGACTCCATATCTTTACCATAGACCAATATGTCATCCTGAAAACACCTTACATTTGGTACATTGGAAAACATGGACTCCATTACTCTTTGAAATACAACAGAGGCTGACGCCAAACCGAAAGGCATCCTTTTGAATCTGTCCGCACCTGACGGGGTAACAAAGGATGTAAGATGGCGGCAGTCTTTTTTGAGTATGATTTGGTGGTACGCAGATGACATGTCTAGGGTAGTAAATACTTTCTGTGATGTTTGGGAGGGGATATCTGTCCACCCATATTCTGTCGTTAAGATCTCTTAAATCTATGCACATTCTAAGTGCCCCATTGGGTTTTCTGGCCAAAACTACGGGAGAAAGCCAATATGAGCTTTCTATGGGCTCAATGATGCCCTGATTGCACAGAGATTCAAGTTCTTGGGATAGTTCCTTCCTCATAGCGAAGGGTACTCGTCTGGACTTGTGCACAACAGGTTGAACACCTTGCTTTAGAATGATCTGATGGGAAAAACCTTTTATCTTACCAAGAGTTTCACTGAAAACAGATGGAAAAGAAGCTTTCCAATCGTGGGCATCAACAAGGCAAACAGATTTAAAATCATCTTTAAGGAGAACCTGATCAGGACTATTAGGATCCAAAATGATGCCTACATTTTTTTGTTCTAACCAGCCAAGAAGAGAAGATCCATCTTCTGCAACATAGACAGTGGCTGGAGTTGAGCGCTCCTTGAATGTTAAGGCACAATCAAATTCACCTAAGACCTGAACAGGTTTGCCCCCATATGCCACCAGTTTGACCAGGGATTTTCTCAAGGGAATATCAGTTAACTTACACCACTCTTCAGGACCAATTAACGTGAAAAATGAACTAGAGTCGGCCATCATGGAAATGTGATTACCATTTACCCCAACTTGGCAGTAAGGACGCTTTACAGAGGCAGATTGGAATTTTAATACTTGAGACACACCTACTGGAAAACTGGAATCAACAGGAGTAGACAAAATATTTTGGGTCTCTTTGACATGCGATTCATCTGCATTAGATAACATCATAATTTCATTACCGTCCTCACTATCTGACCCAGGATCTACCTCAGACCTGGTATCAATAGAAAGGACTTTTTTAGTTGAAGATTTGACGTTGGAGTTAGTGGTTTTAGATTTGCAAACTTTAGAAAAATGGCCTTTCTTTTTGACATTTGGCGCAATATTTATCAAGAGCAGGACAAAAAGGAGCGTTTCCTAAATGACTCTTGCTACCACATCTATAACATTCAAATGATTTACGTTGTTTGTCATATCTAACTTCTTTCTTGTTAGAAAACTTGTCAAAATTAAGAGCATGGACCTTGGTTTCCAATGACATTTGATCCATGTATAAAGCAGTGGATTCAATATTCTTAGCTATTTATAGAGCTTTATCCAACGTCAGATCTTGCGTTGTTAATAGTTTTTCTTGAACCTTTTTACTGTTAGTTTTCTCAACTAACTGATCTCTTAACATTTCGTCATGGAACGTTTTGTAATCGCAAGTGGACGCTAATACTCGTAAATCACTTACGAAAACTTCAACCGGTTCACCAGGTAACTGCTTCCTCATGTAAAACTTATGTCTTTCCATAATAACATTACGCTTCTTTTTGAATCTGGAATCTAACGTTTTTATGGCAGAAGCATACTCATCGTTAGCAGCACCCTCACCCATGACTACAGCAGGAGGCAAGTGTTTTAAAACTTTCCTTCCCTCTGTACCCAAAGAGTGACGCAGTAATGCAAATTTTTTCTTTTGCGTGAAAACTTCTGCTTCAATGGCTTCTAAATAAGCCTCAAAACCCTCTAACCACAATTCCCAATCAACAGGTGGATTACCTGGAGAGGAGAGAAAAGGAGATGGAGGGAGTACAGATTGCTGCATTCTAATAATTGAATATGAACACTAACAATAACAGTGCAGATCTTTTGATATGAGACAATAAAGTAAATGGAATGAAACTCAAAAGAAAAGTGAGTAAAAAAAAACAAAGAAGATCCACTGAATTATTTTATAGCTGAACGGTGTGCACGTCACCGACGTGCACTAGAAAATGTGCTGAATGCTTGTGGATAGTGGAAGATGTCAAGTAAGCATAGGTGTGCACATCACCGTGACGAGCAGAAAGCTGAAAAATGAAGGACTTCACTGAGTTGCTTGAAGAAAATGAAGTTGATTCACCAATGTTAATAGAGTGTGTGCATCACTGTGATGCACAAAACAGAATGAAATGATGGTTGTGGAGTTGATTTCACAATTTACGTATCACCGTGATGAGCAACAGTAATAGGAACTTGATGCTTGCATGTTTCACAGCGTTGAACTTAACTTGGTGATCTTAGTAAGCAAGCCAATTCAATTAAAGTCACTGCAACCATGGTGTGCGCATCACCGGAATGCGCTAAAAGTCATCAGCTATTAATATTTGTAGAGTTTTGGTTGTGCGATGAATTGCCCAGAAACAAGGACACTGTCTCAAACAGTGAGTAATGGCCGCACAGGTTGCCAGGAAACGAGGGATGCGTTGAACGCAGCTCGTAACTGCAGGCTCGCGCTATGAGGGAACGCAGTGAGGAGGCTGTCTCAGGCAATGATTGATGATCCGCGGTTGTCAGGCAACGGGGGACGCATAGAACGCTGTTGCGTTACAACAGGCTCGCGCTGGAGGGAACGCACAGAGTCACGCTGAAACGCTCGAGCGCAACTTGGAAAAACAACAATCCATGAAGTAGAAAGCAGGAAACATGGAAAAAGGATATAAATAAATATCCTACCAGAATTCAAGTTCGTGTAGAAACGGCAGAACTCCAGGAGTCGCAGGAATAAGATTGCTGTCCGGAAGAGAGACGAAGAACAGGCTGCAGCAGGAGTCTCTTTCCAAATTGTTCTGTACCGGTCCAGGGTTCGAAACCAATCGTCGCCAGTGAAAAGAAGTGAAGTCTGTGTCAGGTAAGTTCAATCTCTTTATTAAGAAGAAGAGATCTCCAGAGGAAACGACCGGCCAGAGTGACAGCAAAATACAACTGACTCTCTGACAATTCCACATGCCACCATTCTAGAGTAGAACCATGGTCATGGTGGCATGTGCTTACATTCATAAGTAGATACACGCACTTAAAGGTACATAGGACCCAACACAGTGTTTGTCAAATTCCTGTGCCGACCACTTAGTAATCACTCGTAGTTGGGCCGCGTAATAGTAAAGCTATAGATCCGGCAGTGCTAAACCTCCGGAGCTCCTCGGAGTTGGAGTTGTTTATAAGGGAGATGGGCTCTCTGACCCTGCCAGATGAACCATAGAATCATAGATTGCAAAGCTGGGAGGAACCCGCGACCTAATTCTATTTGAAGCCCTTGGAATAGATACAGTAGTCTAGGTAAGACATTCATATTGATAACATGTATAGATCCTAGCCATGTGATGTACATAGGAGCCCATCTACGAAAATGCCCCTTGAGGTTTTGGAGAAGCAGTGGGTAGTTAGCCCTGAAGAGGTCCGGAACCCTAGGTGTGATCCTGATGCTAAGATAAGAAATCTCTTTTTTGGACCTACGAACGGGTGTGGACGCCACCAAAGCGTCCATTTCCCTCTGCCACAGAGTGAGGTTGAGTAGGTATGATTTGGATAGATTGACACGGAAGCCTGACACCCGTTCGAAGGTCTGGAGCTCTGTTTGTACAGCGTCTAGGGTTGAGCTTGGGGAGGTTAAAGTCATCAGCACGTCATCGGCGAATAAGGAAATCTTGTGTTCATCTGTGCCAAACGGGATGCCCTGTATTAGAGAGGAAGTGTGCACTTTCGCAGCTAGAGGCTCAATACTGAGGGCAAACAATAAGGGCGAAAGGGGGCAGCCCTGTCTCATTCCCCTCCCCAAGTGGAATGATTACGAACCCACACCGGGCACTGGGCTGTACATAGTTGGCTTTGGTCATGGCTATAAATTTATTGCAGAACTCAAAGTGTTTTAAGTGAGAAATAAGAAAGCCAATCCCATCCGGTCAAAAGCTTTTTCTGTGTCTAATGCTAGTACAACTGATGGGACCGCTTTTTTCTTTTTGCTGCTTTTTCGACCAGGTGGATGACCCTCCAAAGACTCTTGTGAGTTTGCCTGCCACTCATAAAGCCTGACTGGTTTGGATTGATTAGTTCAGGCATTAAGCCTAGAGGTTAGAATATGTGTGTCCAGCTTGGCATCTAGGTTAAGAAGTGCTATCGGCCGGTATGAGCCACACTGTTGTGGATCCTTTCCTGGTTTATGAATAACTGAAATAAGCGCCTCACTCATTGATGGGGGTCACGGCCACAGAGGTTGTCAGCGAGTTGAAAAGAGTCACTAGGTGCAGTATCAGTTCAGAACCAAAAGTCTTATAAAATTGTGCTGTCAGGCCGTTTAGGCCTAGGCACTGTGGTGTTTAAGGGCTGCTATGGTTTTAGGGACTTTCACCTCCTCTATGGGCCCTTGCAACAATTTGTTTTGAGCCGCCATTACTTTCGGGAGATTCACTCCCTTCAGATAGCCAATCTGGTCCGTCTCATTATAGTGCTCAGCAGTGTAAAGGGTTTTATAGAAGTCTCCGAATGTTTTAGCCTTCTCATGGTCACTAGTGACCATTTCCCCCGATTCTAATCTGATGTTTCCTATATATTCCTTTTCCCTCTTTATTCATAATTGCCGAGCTAAGTTTGCCCCCGTCTTATTACCTTGTTCATAGGCCAGGCATCTGAGCTACAGTAGTGTGAGCTATGCTCTGTTATTATAAATGACATTAAGCTTGCCCTTGAGGGCTGTAACCCTTCTTTGCAGGGCAAGGGTTGGGTTGTCTATATGGGCCTTTTCTGCGTGTTGGAGTTCAGCCTTTAAAGTTATCCTGTCTCAGATTCTCTGTTTGTTCAACGCTGACAGTAACTCAACGCATTTACCCCGTAGGACAGTCTTAACCCCTTCCGTGCTCATGACGAGCTCAGCTCGTCATGCTGCGCGGTAGCGCTGTGCGCATGATGAGCTGAGCTCGTCACGACCCCACCCGCGATCGGAATGTCCAGCACACGAGCAGAATTCCGATCGCGGTCAAGGGGTTAAAGGAGTCCCAGTTGTTGGCATGGTCCGTGTCACTCAGAGCATTCACTAGGAAGAACTCCCTAATGGCCTTCTGTAGTTCTTCCCTCATCAATCTGTCGTGAGCAAAGGATCCAGGAAAAAAACAGTGTCGATATTTTGGAGGTCCTACATCCCACTTTATGGTCAGTGCCACCGGAGCATGGTCAGCGATAGTAATCGGGTGAAACAAAACTGTTTGCAAGGCGGGTGAGAGGGCCTGATTAACAAATACATAGTCTAGCCTCAAATAAGACCGGTGGGAGTGCGAAAAGTAAGTATCGTCATGTTCGCTGGAATGCAGTGTGCACCAGGCGTCTATGAGGCCCATGGAGTTGAACTCCTTTTCCATGTGCCTGTGGTGGCTCTGTGTGAGTGGGAACTCTCTAACCCCGCTTCCCAGGTAAGATTGATTGAAATTTTCCATAAAACAAAGTCTCCTTCCGCAAATCCACCCAACATTGGAGGAAGAAAAGGAGGTTTGATTTGAATTGGGGGCGTATATAGAAGTGAAGGTGCACATGCGGCCATGTAATCCGCCCATGACCATGACCACCCTCCCCTTCTTGTTGGACTTGCACCCTTCAGGCTAGAATTTCAGCGAAGAGTGAATGAAGAGTTCCACCACATTGTTCTTGTTGAGAGCGGAGGATTTGTACATCACAGGCTATGCCCTGTGTCGTAACCTATGCTCGTCCGCTCTTTTCAAGTGGGTCTCCTGAAGGGCCACTACGTCATGCCTGCCATCAAAAAATATTTCCATAGTTTGTGGCGTTTAGCAGGAGAGTTGAGCCCTTTGATGTTCCAAGTAATTGTGGTGACAACCTTTATTGAGCACTAAGGGGGGTCATCAATCGCACATCTCCGTGCGAGCCCCATCCAGTGGGAGTCCTCCCGTCCAGCCCAGTGAACCCAAATATCTGTATGAGATTCCCCAGCCTTGGTTCCCATGCGCCAAGAACCATTTAAACTAAATTCCCCAAATTTACCTCAATACATAAACAAATGGAGTTGAATTCCCCAGTGAAATACTTTCTAGGTAGAGAAATGCATCTTGAGAGACTTCTAGGTCAATTACCGCTGAAAGCAGGCTAAATATGGCTTAGAAAAGACAAGGTATGTTATAGAATACTAGTAAACTCATGTTAACTTTAGGAAGGAGTTGAGATATTCAAAGTCAAAGCCACCCACTGATCCCCTCCTCAGGAGAAACAGCGTGGGAAACTCAACAGCAAAGTGTCATAGCTCTTGTAAAGTAAGGAAATTAGGCTTATAGCCCATGGATAATATCACACCCCTTGTGATAATGTCAAAGATAGGGTTATTCTAGGCCCACATTTTATCGTTTCCGTTGCGGGCGGGGCCGAGACTGTGATAGGAGAGGAGTTGGCCTAACGGCTAGGGTGGTTGACCTCGAATCTGGGGAACTGGGTTCGAGTCTCGGCAATGACACTGAACATCCTGTCATTCTGTCATCCTGTCATCCTGTCAATCTCCCCGTGTCTAAAAAAAAATGAATGTGTCCTCATGTAATGCAACTGGTGCTATGTAATTAGGAAACAGTGGTTCAATGTGGCCTAAATGGTCCAGAGCGAGAAAGTGACCCAGCAGGGAACACTTGGTTCTAAGG
Source organism: Calotriton arnoldi (assembly GCA_963921515.1). NCBI lineage: Eukaryota > Metazoa > Chordata > Amphibia > Caudata > Salamandridae > Calotriton > Calotriton arnoldi. The sequence continues at coordinate 4,291,620 of CAWUFW010000038.1, forward strand.
AATTGAAATTAATTCTTGAGGGAGCAAAAGAAAAGATCAAAAAGGGGTCATGTAGGTCAGATAAATGATAAACACTTATTTTACAGTTTCTTGTTTAGTATTCAGGCGCTCACATTTTTAAGTGAAAGGAAGCGTGACGTGCAGGGTGATAGTGAAGTTTAAAAAGACATCGCATTGACAACAGTATTATGAGCTCCACAATTATTTTACAAAGAGTCATAGGAGTTCACGTTGTATGGTGGTCGACGGCGTTTCGAACCCAATAAGCGGCGGACGTGAGATTATGTGAATGCATTCAACGCCAGTGAAGGCAGAAGCAGGACGCTCTCGTCTGCACAGCTCCAGGCCCCCAATTAATGCCCTGTTGTTCGCTTCCATCAAATAATACCAATTATCCCGCCCAGCTGCCTTCCCACCCCGGGTTTTCCTCAAACATAAGCAAACACGAGTCCCGGGCAGACATTTCTACTCAGTTCCTTGGTGCGCTTCACATAATCTCACGTCTGCCGCCTATTCTAAAAATCAGTACCAGCCGCCCACACCATTAACAGACGAGCGGGTCTAGGATGACTTTTCTTTCCTTTAATTCAGCTTGCTCACCCTTGTCCTGAAGATGAACCCCAATTATTGGGTTTGAAACGCCGTCGACCACCATACAACCTGAACTCTACAGGGCCGCCTGAAGGATTGCCTCCTTCATCTTAAAGGACTGGAGCTTTGCTAGCACTTCTCTTGGATGCTTATTGCCTCCTGGGCCCGGGGGCCCCACCCTGTGAACTCTGTCTATTTTAATTTTCATACCAGAAAAGCCCAGTAGTTCCGAGAATAAGCCTGTAACAAAAGCCTCCGAGTCCGGCCCCTCTTCCAGATTCCATAAACAAATGTTGTCCCTCCCTTATCTGTTCTCCAAGTCCTCGCATTTCACGAGGGAAACCTGGGGCTGCGTATGAAGGAGTTTCACAGAGTCTTCTGTCTGGCCAGTGCGATGGTTGAGTTCTTGTACCTTAGCTTCAAGATCCAATGTGCGGGCGCCTACAGAGTTTACATCCTGCTGGAGTGAGGTTAATTTAGTTTGAATGTCCGAGCGAAGTGTCTCCAGGGATGCGTTCAAATCAAATTTGAGTTATTCGCGCAACTCTCTCTTAAAATCCTGCAGGGATGTGTGGAGATCTTCCTTCGTGAGCATCATATTGCTCTCTGCTTCTCCTTAGGGGTCTTCCCATGTGCGTTCACCATTGCAAAGTAGCTCGAGACCCTGTTAGCTTGAGATTTCTTAGGCGGCATAAAGTCGATAGGTGTAAAAGCCAACGGTATCTAGGTGTCGATGTGGGATTCAATAAGGAAGCCTCTTGTTGGGAGCATCTGGAGTGTAACGTCATCCTGTGGGAGCCATTGTTTTCTTCATTGTGCTTATTCAGTGTAGGGGGGCCATGCCAAGGGCCTCTAAATTCTCCTAAAATGTTATGTTCGCCCCAAACTTCCATGAGGCAATCCTCTGCTCCCTCTTCTCAGGTCCCCATCATCTTCAATGCCCGGGGGGTTTGGGCACCCCAACCCCAGGTAAGGTTGGGGAAGCCCCCCCACCCCGGTTCAGTCTCACTGAGGAGCTGCTCCGTCTGCCGCTTCATTCTAGTACAGTCCTCCTTGGTGACCGGAGAGTTCCTGAGGGCTACACCCACAATCGGGTTGGTTTCTGTGGAGACGGCCTGGATCTGGCATGTCCTGTCCTGCGGATGGCAGTGGAGGCGGTGCCTCATCCCCTCGAGTCCGCAACTGTGTCCCCCCTGCACTTGGTCTCGTTCTTTCAGGCGGGATATGAGGCTTGCAAAAAGGACAGTTCGGTCTCCTCCCAGAGTTTGGAGCTTAAAGGCTGAAAGTTTTGCTGTATCTCGATGTCGGAATCTGTGGTGTCTCACTATTCCGCCATATTAAAGTCAAGCAGGCCCGGGTGATCTCAGCCAGTCATTTTCAGGGGAAAGGAGGGGGTAAGCACCCCCAGAGAGGCCTCCAGTCCTCTGTCTCCCCATCCTGTCTTCCTCTGGGGCATGTATGTCCTCCTTCTCCCCCGGATTACTGCCACTGACGGGAGAAGCACCAGGCCGCACCATGCGGGTCTGCCATCACGAAGCCAGGCAAGCTCCACACCCCGCCCGTCTGGCGTGGGATTTGTAAGTTATGTATGTGTATAGTTTTGTGATCAAAAAAAATTAATATAGTGTGTAGTGGTAATGTGTATAAATAATAATATAGTTTACAATGAAAAATAATAAAGTTAAAAATATATATTTAGTAAAGACATATTATTTCATACAGAACATTGAAATAAAATATAATTTTTAATATTAAATAAAACATTAATAAATTGATAAAAAAATAATCACACATGTAATCTTTTAATTGATGTTTCTTTATTGTGAATGATATAGTAATGGTAAAATAATATATATTTTATTAAGTGCATAAATAATATATATTTATGGTTTCAAAATAAATATATTTGACAAATTATTTATCTTTGTGAAAATATAAAAATTATAACTATTTATTTGTATTGATTTTGGAGAAAAGTATTAGAATATTTTGTGCATTTTTAAGTTAAAGTAGGCTTTTGGCTATTGTTTCTAGGTATTCTAGGCCTCTTGTTGTTGGATATAGTCTGACTTTATATTGTAGGTATTCAAACATTTGTCTTGTTTGTTTGGTAAGTTTGGGTCCTATTTTTGTTATAGTTTGCTCCATTCTTAGCTGTTGGTAGCTTTGTTCTTTTTGGAGAGATAGTAGGAGTTTGTGTAGAGTAGGTGGAGCTCTGCCTGTTGTTGCTTGGAAGGCATTATGCCATCCTTCAGCAGCATTGTTTGTTTTTGCCTCTTTATTTAGTGTGCTGTGGTATACATTCCACCATGGAATGTGGTATTTAGGTTGCCTTCTTTGTCCTGATCTGTGGAGTCTTCCCACCCAGGTATCCTCAAAATAGTCTAGAAGATGACTTAATTTTTGTTCGTATTGTTGATAGTATGGACTTTCTATCAATAAGTTGTAGTGTCCGGCCACGTCAGTAACTGGGACGTAGGCCAGTGCTATAAGTTTTTTAATTTGATAAGCGAAGGAGCTATTTGTTGCATATTCAGCACTTATGGCCCGATTATGATGGCGGACGGAAAAGGCCTCCGACAGCCATGCATGCGGAGAAAGACCGTCCGGATGTCCCGCGGCAATACCACCGGTCAGATTACGATGCAAGTCAAATAAAGTATCACCGCAGCGGCAGGAATTCAGAAAAAACCTTCCGTAACGGTGGCAATACCCGAAAATGCTACCTCGGCGGACGGGGAAAGCTGGTCTATGGACCAAAACGTCTGCACCTCCCGCGGAATGACCGCACGGCTAATTACGATGAATAAGCGGAGCTGGTGTAAGGATCATGGCAGTACCCACCGCAGCGGTGGCGCCCAGGCCAAAAGAATGGCGGAAGTAACAAAATTCACTACAAGTCACAAAGTGTGCCTGTATCATCATCAGCCTTCTATTACATAGACACGCAAGAATGACACACCACAAATGCATACCGGAGATGAAAGCCATGGACAGCATGAAAGACACACCAGGTGGATATCACTCATGTGGACACTCCCACACACCACAGTATATAAACCAACCCCTTCCTGTACCAGCATCCTTAGCAAATTAGGAACAGAGAGGGGCATCCACAGAGAGAGAGAGAGAGAGAGAGAGGGACACCAGAACTAATTGCACAGAGAGGACACAGCACACCATCACACCCACACAACTCCACACACCATCCCCTTCACAACCACACACCTCACTCATCCACATATTCACCCTGCACCCTGCACCTCACATCCATTAGCACCATGTCTAACAGCAAAATGCCTAAATTCACTGGCACAGAGTTGAAAGTGCTGGTAGATGAGATCATCAGGGTAGAACCACATTTGTATGGAAACCTGGTCCAACAGACACCCAATGTGCGCAAAAATCAGATGTGGGCTAGGATCTACAACAAAGTCAATGCAGTGGGGAACATCCCACGTACACTGCGTGACATCAAAAGGCGGTGGAACGACCTCAAGCTCCGGGTCAAGGCACGGGCACAGAGGAACCACCAGTTGGTTCAAAGAATGGGCAGAGGGCCTCCCATTCCACTACTGAGATTCACAGAATGGAAGGAGAAGGTGCTTGCCATACTGCATCCCGAGAGTCTCACCGGAATCGAGGGGGGAGAGGAGGCAGGTAAGTACAAAGTAAATGTTCAAATACCACTGTAACGTACTGTTGTGCACAACAAGTGAGCCTCGCTTGCCAGACCCAAGCGAACACATGGAGAATGCACGTTAAAAAAATTATTGTCTCACAAGACCTCCATTTCCTCACTCTGCCTCACAGAACAGGTAGGTAGCCATCTTACTGGGGAGGGAGTCATTGAGACCTGACAGCAAGACCACCCCTCCCACAAGGCCCCCTGCCCACCCTCCCAAACAGCATGGAGCACCCTCTCCACCCCTGAGACACGTGGCAGCCATTACCCCCGACAGTGCCTCATAACAGGTAGGCAGCCATCTTACTGGGGAAGGAGTCGTTGAGACCTGACAGCAAGACCACCACTCCCACAAGGCCCTCTGCCCACCCTCCCAAACAGCATGGAGCACCCTCCCCACCCTAGAGACACGTTGCAGCCATTACCTTCGACAGTGCCTCATAACAGGTAGGTAGCCATCTTACTGTGGAGGGAGTTGTTGAGACCTGACAGCAAGACCACCACTCCCACAAGGCCCCCTGCCCACCCTCCCCACTTCAGGGACACGTGTCAGCCATTACCCTCGACAGTGCCTCATAACAGGTAGGTAGCCATCTTACTGGGGAGGGAGTCGTTGAGACCTGACAGCAAGACCACCACTCCCACAAGGCCCCCTGCCCACCCTCCCAAACAGCATGGAGCACCCTCCCCACCACAGAGACATGTGGCAGCCATCACCCACCTCTGCAGCACTACACACGTAGATAGTCAGCTCATGCACCCTGGCCTCCCTCCCAAATAGCATGGTGCCATATGCCCAGCACATCACGCACATGTTTGCCAAGTCTGCAAAGCAACATAAGTTGTAGCCAGTGCACACACAGATTAATGCCATTAAGAGGTCACATTCATCACACTGTCATCCAAGAAGTCACATGTAACTGCATAGTCAATCCAAGATTCGCAAAGAACCACATTCAAATGTCGATGTCACATTGTCCATAAGCATAAAGGCACACATCAACTGCACACATACATGTTATGTTATGTTATGTTAATGACATTTATAAAGCGCGTCGATTACCCGGAGGTGTCCTGGCGCTAGCTTAATCTTCTGAGTGCCGTAGGCGGAATAAAGAACGTTGTGACCGGATCATTGTGAAAAGAGCCATGTTTTTAAGCCCTTTCTGAAGGACAGAAGATCCATGGTGTTTCTTAAATGAAACGGCAAATCATTCCAAGCTTTTGCCGCACCATGAAGGAAACTTCTGCCACCCCATTGGGCTTTTTTACACGTGGCACTACGACCAGCTTGGCCCCCTTTGATCGTAATGTTCTTTCCGGAGTATACCATTGGAATCGTCGCTTTAAGTGCTCCGGCCCTGTGCCCTGGAGTGCTTTAAAAACAATACATAAAGCCTTAAAGCGTACTCGGCTCCTTACTGGGAGCCAATGCAACTTTTTAATGTCTTGAGATACCGGAGAGAATCTCGATGTTCCTGTGAGCAGTCTAGCTGCTGCATTTTGTAACACCTGTAGCCTATTCAAGGATCTCTGTTGAGCATTTAGGTAAAGACTGTTACAATAGTCCAATCTCGCCATCACGAGAGCCGTGACCACAGTTTGTCTACTTTCTAGGGGCAAGAATGGCAATATTTTCCTTAGCATTCTCATGACAAACATTGTTTTTGATGCCACTGCATTTACTTGGGGCCCGAAGGTAAGTCTCTCGTCCACTACTACACCCAAGTTTTTACCTTATTTGTGGGAACGGGGAGAGTGCCCATCGAGTCCGGCCACCACTTGGGTGTCCAAAAGTTGGCATTGTTCCCGAACAATATTACTTCGGTTTTGCCCGAGTTAAGCTTTAGGCAGTTCTCTGCCATCCAATTTCCCACTGACAGCATGCAGTCCTGGAAACGTCCCTCAATGCCTGCCTCATTGCCTGGTGTCAACGATACCACAATTTGGGTATCATCCGCATAGGAGGTGAGACCAAATCCAAATGCGCTTATAATAGGGGCTAAAGTACTGACATAAATATTGAAAAGCGTTGGGCTGAGAGAGGACCCCTGTGGGACGCCACAGGGCAGTGAAAAAGAATTGGACTGATAGTCTCCCAGTGCCACGATTTGTCTTCTGTCAGCAAGAAAAGATCTCACAAGATCCCAGGCCTTCCCACAGATTCCAAAGGCTTTTAGACGGTCCATTAGTATACCGTGATGGACCGTGTCGAAGGCAGCGGACAGATCCAAAAGGATCAGGGCCGCCCTGCCTCCTCGATCAACAGCCTCCCTGATCTCCTCTGTGGTTTTAATGAGTGCGGACTCTGTGCTGTGTCCCTCTCTGAAACCATATTGAGAGGGATCCAACGCTTGAACATGGAGACTCAGCCACACATCACTATACAGAGGAGGCCACTACAAAACAGCACAACAGAAATATTGCACCTGAGGCATACTGGCAATTACATAAGTCATGTGAATTTTAAACCGAAGTAGAAAACAATACCATCCAGAGCGCACAATGCCTGGCACCGCAGTGGGCGAGCATGTACACCTTGCGTTTCAAAAATTCGAAACTGCTGCCGGTTCCCATTGGCTGATGGCTACTCCTCATAGGCGGTGATACACCGCGGAGGTCAGGAAGCGACCATCGCAAGGCTGCACAAATCAATTGGTGTCAATGCCTGGCACCGCAGTGGCGGAGCACGTCCACCGTGAGAGTCAGTCAAAAACCCAACAACATCAATCATGAAGTGGCGGCACAGTAGACAGCTAATCAGATAAATGTCAGAAAGGTCCAAGCATAAACTGCAGTGGATGTGCATCAAGTTGATACCCGAGGAAATGTCCATTGAAAAACAAGATCCACACATATGAAATTGTTGCCCACGCAATGTCACATTGCTAACTGACAAATCATGTACCTCAACATCCTGTTAGACTGATGAAAAACTGAGGACAATGCAAAGTAATGTCACTGTCAAAAGTCTGGTCATCTAAATTGAAATGTGCAATACATTAACATATAAGTTTTGCTGTCTACTGAACATGCTGACATAATGACCTCTATTCAACAGGTGATCCGATTACAACACCTGTCGGAAGTGTGACCAACGAGCCCAGCCAGTCTCCCCCCCCATGAAGGTGAACTCACGGATGCAGATTTGCTCCCTTCCTCGGACGAGGAGGACCGACCTGGCCCTTCAGGCATGGCCAGGCAACCCCAGTCTCCGGGCCTCACTGTCCCCACCACCACCTCTACTCCCACAACAGCAGCAACAACGCTGATCCCTGCGACTACGACCTGTGTGCCAGCCAGCACCAACACCAGTACCACGGCTTCCAACACTGTCCCTGTGGCAGTTGCACCCAATTCCACCAGCCACACCCAGGATGCTGGGGACAGTGTGCGGGGGCAGCGACAGGCTCGGCCACAGGTCCGTGTAAACAGGGCAGGTGGGAGGGCCCCCCCTGGGACAGTCCCAGGATGACACCGCGACTGAGGCCCTGGCCATGGTTAACACTGTCCTGGGTGCATACCAACAGACCCAGGGACAGATGGGCCAGGTCGTCGAAGAACTGCGGGAACTCCGCCTGCTGCAACGGTCCATGGACACTCGCTTGGGTGTCATTGCTGATTACATGGGCCAGCTAGTAGGTGTTCTGAGGGACATCCATGCTGCTCAACTAGCCAACTGCCCACCCAGCTGGACGATACTGAGAACACCACCACAGCGGCCACAGGGAGGGGTGAGGCAGCAGGCACAGACTCCTCAGACACCTCAGAGCATGCAGCAGGTTCCCCCCCCGGCCAAACGGTCGAGGGGACGTCTGAAGAAGACAAACGGAGGATCACGTGGCAAAGCACCTCCCAAAACCCGTTCCATGCGCCAACTATGATGTCAGCAGTGTTGCTTCCAGCATTGACTCTGTTGCTGGACAGAGCCAACATTTCCACAATGTTGGCAGTGTACTGTTGGACTGTGTCATACCAGCATTGTGTGTTCTACCCTGATGACTCTTGTGCCAGCACTTTCAACTTCACCCCTCACCTGTCACTCATGTACAAATAAACACTATTCACAACACTGAGCGTTTGTGTCAGTACCATTCTTTTCAGAGTAAATAGCATGTTAACTCACATTGCAATGTCTCTCCATATTTGAATGCCACAATCCATTGTGTGAGCGAAGGTACCTAGAAAGACACAAGAACATGACATGTGGTTGACATATGATGGCATGACAGCCAAAGCACAGCACCAGGCAACACTGTACACGTGCAATCCAGATTACACTGGTCAACTACATCAACATGGACAGAAGGGGGATGGGAGCACAGCACTACATCTTCCAGCACAGTACACACCTTAGCAACCTAGGAAATGCACCTCCGCTTAAATGCCAACTAGATTCCTGTGCGTGGTGATACACCAAGGTATTAGCGGGTTAGTGTTGTCAGTCTCAAGTCACATGTGTACATGGATATCATCCTTCATCAGTAGGGAACAGATTCAGCAAATAGGTGTAAGGTGAGTAAGCAGCCACCATTGTCTCAGCTCCCTGTACCTCTCCCTGTCAAACTGAAGTCAAACCCTGTAGTGTGGATTGTGGCCTCATGGTAGACATTGCTAAGTTAGCTTAGGCCTAGCTGCCATGATGCCTCCTTTGCACACGTTACTCCGTGACTTTGTTTTTCCAGACTCTGCTTGTGACCGTTCACATTAGAACTGTCTGCATTTCTGCCTTTCACCTTTTCTGATGTTCTCTGTGGTTTTCATCTGCACACAATGTACAAGGTCGAAAAACAACGTCCCTTGTTGTTGCTGTTCTGGTCAGCCCCTCGCACTTAGACATAACATGAAATACAGCTGCACTGGAGAAATTCGTGTGCTTTTAATATTGTGATCTCCCTGTTAGAGGCACTTGGAGAAAAAACCTTTCCAGGGAGAAGAGCTGTGCTTGTCCGATGATGTAAACATTGCATCTAGTTCTTGAGGTATGGGGGTCCCCCTGCCAAAGCCCAGGGGTCTTCTATTTTTATAATAAACTAGTTACTAGCACGGGGAGGGTGGCAAGGCATTATAGTCCTTTATCCACTGTCTTTATAAAATGCTGTCCCCGTTTGTATTCTATGGAATTGTAACAATGCTTACTGTTTTGTCTTTATGCATTATGCTGCTAGTACTGGCACGTGTACTGTGTCTTAGAGCACAATAGTTGAAATAAACATTTTAAACTATACTGTGTCTCTTAATAGGCACGTTGTGGACAAGTATGAGTGAGTAATGAAAGAGTGTTCTTGCTCCCGCGATTCCTGAAAGAGTCCATGTTCTGGGATGTCTAATCATTGGTAGCATCGCTGTAGTACGGAGAACGAATGAGACACTATAGCTAGTCGGATTGGGATTTTGGGCACTAAGGTGGATGGTTGGTACACCACTATACACCGAGGTCCTGTTTTCCAGCGCATAGTTCTGTATATGTGCAGAATCCCCGCAACATGGCGCCCAACGTGGGGCTTCTTATCTGCGAGACGCTTGAGTAGTGCTTGTGCTTGTCCACAATTCCCTTCACTTATGTTTCCGGAAACAGATGTGAGGGTGTAACCTCATATATTGATGTTTTTATAGGTTCTTTCAAGCTTGAAGGTATTAAAAGGTATTCTCTTTATTGTTAACCCTATATTGCGCTGCCACGCACTAGGTTGTTCTACATTCTTAGTCTTGATGGCTGTGAATGTCAATATACCGGCACATAGCCGTGCCGCGCTCTGTGCTCATTTAACGGCCTATGGAGTACCCGACGCGGGTGTCGCCCTCATCTTTGTGGTCCAAGCTGATCCGGCTTACCACTTTGAGGTATTTTACTCAGGGGTCACTTTTCCGGCGGTGGAAGGAGCTGACAATTTGTTCCACGTTTACGCTCCCACCGCCCTTCCTAATGTTTATCGGCCTTATCAGGCTCTTGAAGTACCGCTCACGGCATGGCAACACCGTGTTTGGTTTAATGGCGCCCTCCCACACCCGGTCACCCCGATTCGTTTAGGCCCTTTATCGATAGATGGGGCCGCTTGGCCTGTTTTGGCCGGGTATACCCCGCATCCAAGTTATTTAGCGGTTCCGGTAGATGAACTGCGCGTGCTGCATACGTCTTTGATCCGTGTGCACAGAGCTTTAGTACAATATGTCACAGGCAACGTCCAGATGGCCCCTCCTGGAGTTGCGGCGCATCCAGCTGGACTTGGCGGTGTGACTATAAGTCCCGTCATGGTTAATTCGGTGATGGGCAAACACCCACAGAATAAGGATGATTTGCCTTATTGGCTTGCTGAAAAATTTGACCAGCTGGAGGCAGTGTTTCCGAATACCTCTCCTGTGGAAAAACACAGGATTTTACTCTTAGTTTGCCAAAAGACTTAGTTCCCGAGTTGACAGAATGCAACAACTGGGGTAAGGTATTTGCGGCAGTGTATGCAAAGTGTTTCGGCACTCCATCCATGACGGTCCACCCCACCGTGATTAAGCGTGTACAAGAGGAACATGGCCCTGAAGCGGCTGTGGATTTGGGGATGAGACTGGTGGGAGTGTTCGATGTAGTGGCTGATCTAATCCTTGCGAATGTCAAGGGTGATGCAGTTAACTTTCAAGTCGCTAATGCTTTGGCTTTGGTCCCAGAACTGGACAAGCCTCGCGAATTACCAAAAATTATTGCACAGGCTTATAAAACTATTGGCCGCAATAGTTTGGGAGTTAAGCCTTTTGCTAAAACGCAAACTCAACCACAATCACAACCAACATCTCAGTCTGGTAAAGACGAGAAACCATTCTTTTCTAAAAAGAACTGGAAGTTAAAGAAACAGGGAAAGCAACAACCAAAACAAGGGTCGCGTGCTGCGTCACCGGTTTCTGTATCTTCTGAACGCACTTATGATTTGCGCGACCGAGCGAGAATTAAGTCTCCTGATAGATTTCAGGTCCCTGACCTGCGTTCTCCTCGTTCTTCGCAGGCACCATCGACCTCACAGGCTGGTGGAGGAGATCGCCAGGAAAGAGGCAGGGGTCGTGACGCTGAATGGGCTGTGGCCCAGGCCCCGGCACTGTACCGTAATCACGTGGGCTGGGATGAGGATTCTCCCCCCCCATGATATACCATTGTGGTCTATGCCACAGCCTCAACCCCAATATCCCCTCCGGTGGGAAGCTAAGGGTCCCGTTTCCGACATTCTGACACAGTTAGAATATCAAGGAGTAATTGAAACATGCGTGTCACCAATGAATAATCCCCTTTTCGCGGTTTCTTAACCCGATGGGTCTTACCACTTGGTTTTAGACTACCGGCATTTGAACTCGCATTGTCGAACCTTTGCGGTACAGAATACCCATAGTTCTGCGCTCGTAGACAGTCTTGTTCGTAAAAAATATAAAACGATACTTGACCTTTCCAATGGGTTTTACACTCACAATTTGTCCCCTGACTGCAGTCAATAGACCGCTTTCACTTCCGGTGGAAAACAAATAAAATTCCAGCGTTTGCCAATGGGCTACTAAACAGCCCGGGAGTCTTCGCCGCCCGTGTTGTCTCTTTGTTGGACAGCATAGACCCAGATGCGTATTCATACGTGGATGATATATATCTGACTGACGACGAACTATGGCCGCATCTTACCCGAGTAGACCGCATTATTCTTGAGTTCGCTGTCTTAGGTTACAAATTTAATTTTGCCAAATCTCACATCGCAGAATACACTGTGTTGTTTTTGGGCTATGAGCTCAACAATGAAGGTAGGGGTTTAGCTCCCCACTTCCTGGAGAAGTGCGCACTTTTGCGCCCTCCAATGACCCTGAAAAAACTTCAGTCTTTGCTGGGATTTTTAAACTTCGGGCGTTCTTACATTCCCGAATATGCCCTGCGTATCAAGCCTCCCTATGCCTTGATACAACCTACCTTTTCGAAGTCATGCTGGCTTCCGGAACATTCGCTTATTCTGCAATCTTTGCAGTCTGATCTACTTGAATCTAAGTTCTTGTTGACTCGTGATAACCACACGAGCCTGGTGATTAGAATTATGCCAGGGGCAATGGGTTTCACGTACTTGACGTTTAACGAAGGTGACACAGTACCTATTGCCTACAAGTCTCATCTTTACACTTCAGCCGAGTTGCGCTTTTCAACTGTGGAGAAAGTTTTGACTGCAGTGCAAATGGCGATTCTTAAAGAACGCGCACTGGCACAGGGAAAACGCATCTTGGTTGTCACACCCTATCCTGCCCTAGAGGCAGCGACAAAGGCAAGTGTACCAAACTCTAAGGCTTTGCACCCCATTGGATACAATGGGCTACTTCTTGACGTCTCCGGATGTCACCTTTATCTTTGATTCCTCTCTTCAGACACAGGAGTTCCTGCAGTATGAATTTGTTCATCCTCCTCCTCTGTCTTTGCTGCCGCTTGAGGAGTACAAATGTATCATTTACACCGATGGTTCGGCGCAACCGGCCACGGGTTCTAAGCATGCATACTCAGCAGCATGTGCTATTGTGGCAGGTACCATGGTGAACGGTGAGTTCAAATCGAGTGTTGTGCACACGCAGGCACTGGGAGACAGTACCGCCCAATTGGCCGAGCTGCGTGCTTTGGTGCTCGCTCTTGAGTTTGCAGACCCGGATGTGACCACACTTATTGTATGCGATTCTTACTACTGTGTTCAGTCTTTTAATGACAACTTATTCTTTTGGTCTCAAAATGACTATAGAGATTCTAAAGGCAGCGCAATTAAGCATAAAATGCTTTGGGTTCGAGTAGCAGATCTTAAACAACGTCTGCCTCTCACACAGGTGATTCACACTCTTGGCCACCAGTGTGTGGGCGCACACGCGGTCGGTAACAGTTTGGCGGACGAAGCTGCCAAATCAGCAGTAGCCACGTGCTCAGTAGCAGCCGTTACAAGATCCATGACAAAAATAGATAATGAGATTTTGGCAGCTGTTGCTGCAACTAAGGAAGGTTCTAATTATCCACAGGGTTTCCCTTCCAAGTACTCTTATCACTTAAGTCCTGACCAGGTTCCTTATGTAAGAATTCCGGACGTTGGTGATCGGCTGATTCCCAACGCGGACCGCAGAAATTCATTGATAACAGCCGCACACGAAGGCTTGGCTTCGGCCCATGCTGGCGTGTCTGCAACTGTTTCACTCTTGCAGCAGCATTATTGGTGGCATGGTTTATACAAACAGACCCGTAATTATGTCCTTTCTTGTGACATCTGTCAGCAAATTAAGCCCTCTACGGTTACACGTCCGCCACAAACACAGCTCTGCATTTCTAAAAAACCTTTTGGTTGTGTATACCTTGATCACTGCGGTCCATTTTCTTCTGATACTGCATATAAATATATCTTAGTTGCAGTTGATTCGTGCACATGTTTCATCTGGGTTTGGCCACAACGCAGTGCTGACGCTCGAAATGTCATCAGGGATTTGCGTGTCTATGTGGGAATTTTTGCCTGTGGCACCTTCCATTCCGACCAAGGTCCAGTGTTCGCCTCTAAGGCGTACAAGGATGCGATGAGGTCTATGGGGTGCTGGTGCAATTTTCGTCTCCATACAGGCCTAAGGGCAACTCAATTGTGGAGCGAATGAACCGTGACTTAAAGCAATCCTTGACAGCTAGAGTCTTAGGTACTGGCAGGAACTGGCTGGCCCACTTGTATGGCGTGCAACGTGCACTTAATAATCTCCCTAGAAGATCTCTGGGTGGGCGGACCCCATACGAAATGCTCTTTGGCATACAGATGTTTGTGCCAGACCTTGATGGTCTAGACATGGCGGCGACTGCCGCAATCTTTGATGTAGATAATCATTCTACTATGTTACAGGACTTACAAGAGACCTGTGACAGACTTGCAAGCGAACACTTACCCTCAGCCGCAGACGCAGCGCTGCAGATTCCGCTTGCCGGCTGGCTTCCAAAGATTGGAGATCTGGTCTGAGAGGAGGTGGAGAACAAAAAAGTATTTGGCCCCTCTTATCGTGCACCGGTTCCGGTTCTTGGCTTGAAGGGTACTCGTACAGTCATCTTACCACCGCTTCCTGGTCGCAAAGACAAGAGATACATCTCAGTGGACAATGTCAAGTTACAACATCTGGCCGATTCTGAATAGTGTAACACCTGCGGTATCATGTCCAGCAATTTCAAGAAATCCTGTTCGTGGCCCTCCAGTCTCCACAGGCGCCGATGTTGCCATTGGGATGGTCGCTTTGCCAGATCGCCTGCTCAACCTCCCGGCTTCCTCCTGCAACGAGGAACCTGAGTATACTTATCCCGCAAGTGAGTCAGTGGCTCATTTGCCTACAACACCACTGAACCCGTCTCATTTTTCCTTTGATTCATCTTCCACCTCATCAATTGTCCCAACCAAATTCAGTATTTTTGTATCCTGGTTCAGAGACAATATTTTGGTCCTTCCGTGGACATACATCTGTTTGGTGCTATTCCTGATTTTCCTGTTCATGTCCATTGGCTTTGTGACAGTCTTTTTCTTGCTCATCAATGGTCACTACTTGCCAGACCGCTCTGGGGTGAACTCTGTTGCTGGAAATTTGGCTCCGCATTCTTCTTCACATATCATGAAGCGTGACCACACATTTGTGAACATTTCCGCCTTTCCAGTTGCAGATGGCATCGTATGGGATGCAGTGAATTTCCAAATTCATGGACCGACAGAAATTATTAATGTCCCGAATGTGCTTCGTGGTTTCCATGGGTGATGTGGTAAAAAGGAATATTCATTCAGATGATTGGGACGTGCATGCAATTGAATTGTTATTTTCTGATTTGAAATATTATGCTGCTTTTAATGCTGAGGATTTGTACTTAAATTCTGCTAATTATGCCGATTTGTATTGTTACCAGCATTACGGTAACCATTTTCTGCATAAACCAAGTACACTTCGAGGTAGTTTCAATTATACCCAGTGGGAACATTGCCCGACCCCTCTGCAAGGTAGCTCCCAAACACTGATAAATACATTTACTTACTTTACAGATTTTGACAGATCAAACCCAGGGTCCTATTACTTTAAATTGAACATTTCTTCAAATCCAAAGGTGATGTTGACCCACACCAAATTGCTATATTCCAGTTCCTTTATGGACGCATTAGCTGTTGGTGGCTATGAGCACTGGAAAAACACCATTGACTTGAAATCTATTTGGGGCACTAAATCTTGGCAGGTACGCGGTACAGAAGCCTTACACCGCGCTTGCCTTATCCCCACCCAAATACTATTTTTGAATAGTACTATATATCAAACAACTTGTTTTGGTTTGGCAACTTCCAAACAATTAAATGCACCTTCCACTCCTGCGTTGTCTTCCTGGCCGAACAGGAGCTTGCATTTAAATTTTTCCCTTGATAGATTGCAAGCTTTGTTTCAAAATAACTCATTTAATGTCTCTACACTAGATCGCTCAGCCTGGTTGGTGTGGCCCATAGCTTCTAATGCCTGCCAACTGCGTTTTCATAACTCTGCTCCTGGTTACAAACAGGATAGACCAGGTCCACGTTTTTCTGATTCACGTTCAATTACAACATATTCGGTTGGTAAATTATGTAAACAGTGGTTGCAGCACTCTACCTTAGATTCCGTAAAACAACATTTATCCCTGCTATCCAGCAACATCAATATGGCCGACTTTGTTCTAGGACCTAGAGGTTCAAGACCTAAAAGATTTGTTTATGAGACTTACAATGAAATCTGGAAGCTTTCACAAATAGAAGCTGCTTCCCGTTTACGGGAAATAGATCAAGCGAATCTAGAAAAAGTGCTTGCTGTTATCGACAATAGTATTAACACCCTGTCTTCCCGCATTTACACATTAGAGAATATTGTTTCACCTGTTGTTGATATTGTACAGGATGGCGTGTCTGTGTTATATCATGGTCAGAATCAATTGCGTTCAGTAATGCAGTTTGCTTGGACTTTGCAGACACTGAAAATGGGGAAGGTTCCATGGCATTTTTTAAACACGTCTGCCTTGTTCTTGCCGTTTAATTTAACTGAGAAACAGCAGTTCATGTCCATGAAAGATGCAACATACACTCTTCTACATATCGAAAAAATAGATCCTCTACCATTCTCTGTGGCGGAGACTGACTCTGCAGTGTGGCTAGTACACGGGGTTGTCACTTTGCCTTTTTCTTTATTTGAATTCAGTTCATGCATGAAACATTATCCTGTTGGCCGTTTTGAGCCTTTAGGCAGTGCCTTTTTGCATGAACTTTGGTCCCTACCTTTCACGTACAGATGCCTTAGGGATGACAAGGAGGTATTTCTCACAGGAGAGTCTTGCGACTCTACAGTGGGTCATTCCCTTGTTTGTAAAAACATTAAATTGCACGGGGCTTGTAATGTTTCTGCCCCGAATCTTGCATGTGTTTTAAAGGGCATTCCTGTTCCGGTTATATCACCTACTTTCACTATGCTTGCTAATGGTAGCTATCTGCTTTTAAATAATCAAGATTGCTGTGGTGTGCAGGCTGGCATACCCTACATTGTAACAGTTTCGCAACGTGTAGTGTGCTGCAAAAATTTGCTTTTTCCACCCCGCGGGGGAAGTTAGATAGTTCTATTTGGCCTTACATACCGACTTTGAAGGCGGATTTCAATAAATTGAGCAGAATAAAGGCGCTATTATTAAACCAGGAGGTTATGCTAACTTCCGCACGGGAGACCTTCGTCCTCCAGGTGGCCAGCACCCACAGTGAAATACAGGCCCTTTTGAACACTAACCTCCCCCAACATTTCGGTGAACTGATTCACCGTATATTTAATGCATCTAATACCGAAGGTCTTGTACACTTTTTTGAAGTTGTGGGCTCTGGCCTTTTGACCTCCTTTCAGACTATTTTTGGTGTAATTCCGGCTTTTATTCATTCTATTTTTTCCAGCGTCTTTGGTGGCTTCCCATTGATCCTAGCCTTAGCTGCTGGAATATTGCTTTTACTTTGTCTGTTGCGCAATGGCTGCACCTCTTGTGGGCCTTCACAACCCAGGGCGACTGCGGATGCTCCGTGACCGTATGATTGACAGCTTCGGCGTCCTGCCACTGGCGACACTCAGCGTGGCTTATGGACTCTCTTTTCGCTTTGCGTATTTCACTTGCGTGCAACCTGTGATGTCCTGCTTACGATGTCCGTTCTCTTGGTCCTTGGATGTTTGCCTCTCCAATACGTCTTGTTCTGACCCTGATTTCGACCAGTTGATGGGCCCCTTACTGGCCCATGAACGGGAATGTTCCGGTGATGGATTAATGGCGCGTGCCGCTGCACTTGGAGTCTTGGCACAATGGGAAATCTGGGTGGCTGCTCAGAATCTCCTACAACAAAGTTATATTGAATATCACGCAAGTTGTCCCGCAATGCTGATCGCTGCTCCCTATTGTGAGAAACATGAATGCAGTTTCGATTTGTTGAACTGGATGGCATCTCTTTTTTCAGACGATGACAATGATGTCTTTTTGGAAGGTGTTGCGGTCTTTTGCGCATACACTCTGATGGATTAGTTTTGTTGACTCTCAATAAACTACAGATCCGGATTTTTTTTTTGATCCTCTTTGAGTGACCATTTTTTTCTTCCCTATTTCGTCTTTTTTTTTTTCTTCCAAAAAACTAGTCTTACGTACAGACGTTTGCAATCTGCTCCATCTATTTGAACTCTGCTTTCGTCCTATGTCTTGTCCTATGGACTGACCAGGGGAGGGTGTAGTGTGGATTGTGGCCTCATAGTCGACATTGCTAAGTTAGCTTAGGCCTAGCTGCCATGTTGCCTCCTTTGCACACGTTACTCCGTGAATTTGTTTTTCCAGACTCTGCTTGTGATCGTTCACATTAGAACTGTCTGCATTTCTGCCTTTCACCTTTTCTGATGTTCTCTGTGGTTTTCGTCTGCACACAATGTACAAGGTCAAAAAACAATGTCCCTTGTTGTTGCTGTTCTGGTCAGCCCCTCGCACTTAGACATAACATGAAATACAGCTGCACTGGAGAAATTCGTGTGCTTTTAAAATTGTGATCTCCCTGTTGGAGGCACTTGGAGAAAAACCTTTCCAGGGAGAAGAGCTGTGCTTGTCCGATGTGGAAACCTTGCATCTAGTTCTTGAGGTATGGGGTCCCCTGACAAAGCCCAGAGGTCTTCTATTTTTATAATAAACTAGTTACTAGCACGGGGAGGGTGGCAAGGCATTATAGTCCTTCATCCACTGTCTTTATAAAATGCTGTCCCCGTTTGTATTCTATGGAATTGTAACAATGCTTACTGTTTTGTCTTTATGCATTATGCTGCTAGTACTGGCACGTGTACTGTGTCTTAGAGCACGATAGTTGAAATAAACATTTTAAACTATACTGTGTCTCTTAATACGCACGTTGTGGACAAGTATGAGTGAGTAATGAAAGAGTGTTCTTGCTCCCGCGATTCCTGAAAGAGTCCGTGTTCTGGGATGTCTAATCATTGGTAGCTTCGCTGTAGTACGGAGAACGAATGAGACACTATAGCTAGTCGGATTGGGATTTTGGGCACTAAGGTGGATGGTTGGTACACCACTATACACCGAGGTCCTGTTTTCCTGCGCATAGTTCTGTATATGTGCAGAATCCCCGCAACAGCCCTTCTGCTTCATCACATTTATGCACATTTGACGTGCACGTTCATGGATGCTAAGGGATGTACTGTGCTGGTAGGTGAATCAGTGTCCTCCCACCCCCCTACAACCATCCACATGGGAATGACTGCAGTGTCAATGACTCACACAGCGCATCACAATGCAGCATTCAGCAGTGTCCCAAAAACAGGCACGAACCAAATGAATCATGTCAAAGCTAGATTGAGGAAATTATTGCGTTCAGCAAGACAAGTACAGTCACACGTGTATTGTAACCTATCTAAGTTGATTGTTGGCAAAATACATCAATGTACACCAGTCCCAGCCACCAGGTTCACAAGCCCCTCATATGTACCAGAAGGAACTGATCGAGTCATGTACATCACAAACAGAGGTATTTCCCGTGCAGGGCTCACGTACACAGAAAGAGTTTCTCAACGTGTCCATTGCCGTAGGGATGAACTCATCACTTCCCCATATGTGAATGTCAACAGTAATTTGTGGGCTCACATTCCAACAATGTAAACAGACTTCAAAGTATCAACAGGGCTGAAAGCTCATTTGTATTAACAAGAAGGCGGACTCACATCCGCCCCTCTGACCTACGCATACCAGGTGGCTGTTACCTCCTGCGAGATACTGTAACAGCTGAATACGAGTCTCCCACTAGGTTCAGTGCAACTGATACACCAAGGTTCATACACTCCACACACAGGAGTCCTTTCTCATATCACAATTTCCCTTGTGGGGAATGGCCTTGTCACTTCCGTTCAGACCATTTCAGGAGTACAACAGGTGCTCACTCAAACAACTTTTTGTCGGACATGTGGCATTTTCAGCAACATTCCTCCCGCTGTTCTGAAGAGTGCAGGTTCAACGGCAGCTACAACGCAATGGCTGCACATCCTGTGGTCCTGCACATCCCCGGTCATGTGCAACTGTACCGTGAACGAATGCTGAATATATTGGGAGCGTTGCCATTGGCTGTGCTGCGCATCAGTAATAGGCTAAGCTTCCGCTATGCCTATTTCACCTGTGTGCAACCTGTGTTCCACTGTCGCAGCTGCCCCTTTCAATGGGCCATGGATGTCTGCCTATCCAACACATCGATTGCTGAGCTGGATTATGACATGTGGTTGAGTCCTTTGTTGGTCCACGACCGGGACTGTGCCCGGGATACCCGTCTATGGGATGCCTTACAACTTGGCATAAGTGCTGGCAGCTGCTCATGTTCGATTGCACAACTTCTCGTGTGCAATGACTACATGCGCTCCCCTATTGGCCTGAAATGCTCCTTACGGACACGGGGTACGAGGAGCACATCTGTTCATTGATATTACTGGATTGGGTGGCCGTCCTGTTTGCTGAAGCTGATCATGATCTACTCTTGGAACTGATTGCCTATGAAGCTGCAATAGCTTTATTGGATGAGTAACTACTTACCTGCATCCACAACTGATTGGTACTAATTACAGATGTATCAACATACAGTTGCATCTTTCGGTACTGATTACAGATTTAGCACTGACAATGGACATGTCTGCATTTGCTTGGACTCTGCTTACCTCTGTGGCCTGCATCGCTTGTTGGCACACACCTGTGCAAGGTGAGGCTGTCTCCTGCCCATAGTGGACATTGTCGCCTAGTACCAGTCTTGCTGCCATCATGCAGCTGTTGAGCTAGTTCTTACATGCCTTTGTTGTAGTGCAAGTATCTTAGTTTGAGTCTTTCATCTGATTACTGTCAGCAGAACATTCAGTCAGCGCTGTCCTGGAGTACAGTACATGTCAAATCATATGGGCTGAGGAGTGGGCTCCTCTGACAAAGGGCATTGAGCTAATGTGATCCATCACATGACTTGTCCAGCAAGGGAAGGGGGGATCAGATCGGAGTACTCCCTCCTGAGTGCTCATTAATGTGACATCTCCCTCCATGACATCTGAACACGTTCCTATGCTGCCTGTTTCTGTCTGATGCATTGTTCTGCATGTTGTGGCACGTATCTTGCATGTTAGGACATGTTAATAGTAATAAACATTTTGCACATTAACTTGTATTATATTGTGATCAGTGTTGAGAAGTATGAGAGTGAGGACGAGAGTGTGTGTCCTGTTACCTGGATTACAGAGGGATCAGGCAGTGTTGGGTCATGTGGTGTCTTGGCGCTTGTTACACTGTCGGTGAGTGACAGAGCTACTGTGGCAGGACACACAATGTTGCCAGTGCTAATGCTTACCCAGTTGTTTGTTTGACTCTTCCACTGCCTGCCCAAATCCCATATTCATGTTCTTTTTCATGTGTATGTGTCCAGATTCACAGCTACAATCCACCAAGTTTGGGAGACAACAGCAATGTGCACAGACACAGTCATAGTTGCATGATGATAACTTACACTCATTGGAAGTAGTTGGCTATGAGCTGGTCACGCAGGTCAAGACCTTCTTCCTCACCACTGTCATCGTCCCTGGGCATGTGTGAGTTTGCAGCGGGGGGCTGAATCTGGGGTATCCTCTTGCGCAAGGCCTGGTTGTGCAGCATGCGACTACTATCTGGCACACCTTCTTGGGTGAGTATAGAAGTGCCCCTCCAGTCTTGGCCAGACACCTAAATCTCGACTTCAGAAGTGCAAAAGTGCGCTCCACCACACAACGTGTTCTCCCATGGGCATCATTGTATTGTTCCTCCCCTGGTGTAGTTGGATTCCGCAGTGGGCTCAGCACCCAGGGACGATTGGGATAGCCTGAGTCACCTATCCTGGATAAACACATTTATAAAAATGTAACTGTGACATGTGAGTGGAGCAGCATGTCACACATACGTCACACTCATTGACACAGCCCACTCACCAACAAGCCAGGCACAATCTGGGTGTAGATTAGCCATCAATTGTGCTATGCTGCTGTGGCGCAGAATAACTGTGTCATGTGCCGACACAGGATACTTAGTGTAGTTATAACAATGGGGATACCCGAAATGCTACAGGACCCGGGTTAATGTTACGGTACAGTAAAAATGGTCACAGTAACAGAGAACAAATAGTGCGAATTAAGATTTAGCCAACATTCACAGAGATATTATTCATCAATACAAATTTATTAACAAAATTGAATACGCAATTTAAATGTGGCAACACAGTTGCTCTTTCAATACTCCACAGTTCTGAAAATTTCAAAAAGAGGTGCTCGGGTGTGAAATAGGAAAGATGGAGTGTAGTTGGTCAATGTGAAACCATGAGGGGGTGGACAAGGAAAAGAAGTGTGACATGTATCCATCACATTTAAAAGATACAATTCCAGCCTGACATAGGTCAAATGTTCCTATATTAGCACATAGCCCTACAGTGACCCTGTTAGTACTTCACAGTTGTCAGGACTTGTGTATTTTTGTCGTAGTCTAAGTTTCGACCCCATGGATGACAGCTAGGTGATTCAAGCCTTAGAATGGGGTCTTCATCAGGACAGTGAAAAGATAGGGCACCTAAAGATAAAATGAATGATGCGCCATTAGTGGGGCACACTATCTGAACATATAGCTGGTGAAAGAGGCTAAAACGAGGTAAAATGTACCTGATATTTCATCCAGCGCTAACGTGTGGGCTGGGATGATTGGCTGAAGGTTGGACTCATCAGAGCTCCTGTGTGTGGGGGAAACACATATGCTAGTAAGTAATTCCTGAGCCAAGGTGCAATGATATCGAACCTTGTTAAGTAACACTTACTTTCCGAAATCGAATGGATTTAGTACGGCCTTCCGTGCACGTACATGATGAGCAGTATCAAACTGTAGGTCACAGGGATCCAAATCAGTAATCAATGAATGATCTAAAGAGTGGAAAACTAAGCATTAGTACGGGATGTATCACCGTCTACAACGGACAAACTGATAGAGCGATACCCGGGTTATGTGGGTGGCTCAAAGCAATATGACTGAACGGAAAATACTGTCAAAAGGCCCAGGACGTAAATGTTCCTGTTGTGATTCTGTGAGCTCGCCACTTACTGGAGTACACAGAAAAGGGAAAAATAACACGGTAAGCGAAAAAGAGTTAAAACGTTATGGCAAACAAATGTCCCAGGACGTATATGTTCCTGTTGTGATTCTGTGCGCTTAACACTTACTGGCGTACACAGAAAAAAGAAAAAAGAATGTTCGCATAGAATGCGCAAATGAAATAAAACGTTGTAGCAAACGTGATACGGAAACATTAATGTATAGCCAATATTATAAAAATTATAAAAATTTGGTATCCGGGCCTACAATCATGATGAATTGAGCCTCACCTCAGTATCTGGCTGTTCCTCTTAACGTCTGCTCGTAGAATGAGCTCGCGTTTACTAGTACCCGTATTTGACAGCTAAGCGGCAGCGTGCACGCCTGGTGCAGCCGCTGACTGCCTCCCGTACCGAAGCGTGAGGCGGCGTAACCATGGTTACGTGATGTGGGTCACTGACGGGCTGGAGTGTACTATAAAACACTCTTTGCACCCTCCTGTCTAAATTGTTTACCTCTTGGAAAACCGACCGTGGAGATGTTTCTTCAACTAAAATTGCAAGCATGTGGCAATTTTAAAGTAATGTCAATAAATGAAATTGCTATTACACGTATGATGTTATGAGCAATATGTAAAACAATTGCACATCGTCATGACCTGTAGTAGAATATAAAAAACATTAGCCTCGACAAAAGGCAATCTCTGATACCCTGGAATCTTCATTGTATATGGATATACAGTAGAATGACATGCTATAAGTTTAAAAATACACATAGATGATAATCGTGGAGCTATTCCTTCAATTAGAAATACAAGCATGTGGCAATTTAAAGTAATGTCAATAAATGATTAAGAAAATGCTGTTACACGTATGATGTTTTGAGTAATACGTAAATCTTCATAACCTGTAATAGAGTATATCAACATTAGTATGGAATAGAGGCAATTTCTGATACACTGGAATCTTCATTGTATATATATATATTAATGTAGAGTGACATGCTATAGATGCACATGGATGACAGTGGCGCATTTTTCTTTCGAGAGATATATGAAGAAGACAGTGCATAATACGTTAGTAAGTGCATTGCATCTGTACATGTATGAATGGTACAGTGACAAATGACATTTGTCAAAGGCAATAGAGGGTCATGTTTAGGTGACATCATTCCATAACTAGGTTGGAAAGTTGGGCATTTGTGCCATCTAATTTGTTAAGTCCATTATTCACTGTATCCAATTTATGCATCCATTTACACTCTCTCATGTTCATGACAGTATTCATATCGCCACCCCTGCATCCCAACGAGACCTTTTCAAGGACTACCCATCTTAATGATTCTGGTTTGTGTGCTTTGGCCTTGAAGTGCTCTACAAGTGGTGCACCTATTGTCCCGCATCTGATTCTACTACAGTGTTGTAATATCCTAGTTTTGACTTTTTGTTGGGTCTGACCAATGTATAACTCATCGCAGGGGCATAGAATGCCGTAGATCACGTCCGTCGTGTTGCAGTTGGAGTGTTTTCTGAGATTAATGGTATGTTCCTTATAGCTGAATGTCTTGGTCTCAATGGTTAGCTTGCATGCTTTGCATTTAGTGCATTTGAAATGGCCTACCACTTCCGGTAGGTTCCAAAGAGTTTGAATAGTGGGTTGTGGTGGTGTGTGTAGCAAAGATCTGACCACATGGTCTCTCACACTCTTCGCTTTTTTTAAAGAGTGTAGTGGGGGCTCCGATATCTCTAGATCATCTGATACGAGATTCCAGTGTCTATTTATGATCTTCTTTATCTCGTTGCTCCTTGTGCAGAAGGTAGTTACACATATCATTCTTGACATTTCAGTGGGGCCAGGTTTGGGAGTGAGGAGCGCATCCCGGTCATAATACCAGGCTCTCTTTCTCGCCCGTTTCACTAGCCTTTTAGGGTATCCCCGTTCAATAAGACGGATGATCAGGTCGTCTGATTCTTTGAAGTAGTCATCTCGTAGAGAACAATTCCTTCTGATTCGTAGGAATTGCCCAAACGGCAAGTTATCACGTAGGTTTCTTGTGTGATGACTTGAATATCTTAACAAAGTATTTCTCTCCGCTGGTTTTCTGAAGAGTGTAGTGTATAGGTGGTTATTATTCACTTTGATGGTTATATCAAGGAAGTCCATGGTATTTTTGTGCCAATTCATGGTGAATTTTATGTCGCTGGATCTGGTGTTAAGCCAATCAAAAAAGTCTTGGAGGTCAGTAACCTCTCCCGTCCAGATCAGGAGAACATCATCAATGTATCGGCACCATTGTGTGACCTTGGTTCTGTAGGGATTTGTCTGATTGAAGATGAATTGTTGTTCAAAATCATCCATAAACAAAATGGCCAAATCCGGGGCGAAGGCTGCGCCCATGGCCACACCTTTGGTCTGTAGAAAAAACTCGTTTTGAAATAGAAAGAAGTTCTTCATCATGGCTACTTCAAGTAGGTCTATGATGAATGTCGTTGGAACATATGCTGGTTGCGTTCTTTTCTCCAATGCTCTCTCCATGGAGTTCAGGGCTGGTCGCTGTGGAATACTCGTGTACAAGGACACAGGATACTTGGCACACACATGTGAAATGGTCTGTTCCGCTTGGCATACCACTTGCACATTTATGGAGTGTTAATTTTATCGGTTAGTATAAATGCTTTCACGTGCCTGTGGTGGAACTAGGCCAATGTGGGTTCCGTTAATGCCGCACACTACATGTGGAATGCGTCCAAGTTCATAGGAATCCCCCTTCACACCTGCCAAATCATTGCGCCTTGGGAACTGTATGTAGTGAATCTTGTATGCCATTAATGCAGACAGGACATCACGCAACACCATGCTGGACATAGGCTGTGACATCCCTCCAGCGCTGGACACGGTGTACTGGAAAGACCCAGTTGCCAAAAAATGCAGTGCAGCCATCCCTTTGACTTTTGCTGACAATGCCGAAGGATATGTTCACCTGGACTTCAAGTGGGGCTCCAACTGAGCACATAGCTCTCGCATTGTGAGGCGATCCTGACGGAATTCCATGTTAATTGTAATGTCCTCCATGGTTTCCAGGACTGGGACAAGGTGATAGATAGGTGTGCTCCTCCTATGTACTCTGGCCGGGGACACATGCAGAAGTAGGTAAAAATTGATGAGATGTGTGTGACAGTTTCAACAGAGACTCACACGGCCACAACATTGACATGACTCTTGAGCACGTGAAAAGACACAAGTGACATGCATTAAGACCTTGGTTCACTCCACCCACTCCTCATACTGAGCACTAGTACATCAACAATATGAGATTGTGTATGACATGTCGTACCCTGCTACATCAGGGTGTGATCAGCCCTGTGTGTTAGGCACAGCACATGTGCTTGCCATTGCACGTCCTAAATCTCAAGTCCGACAATACACAGCAACACAACGGGATGAGGGCAGTCTGTGTCACCTGGACAACATCACATGAGTATGCAGCACAGTAGACATGTTCATTTGTGCATTATGTGGTCAGTCCATCAGGACTGTGTGATGAATCTGCGTGACACACATTGCCACGTTCAAAGTGTATTTAAGCAGATACACGTGTTTAGTGTATACATGCACACATAGCTTGACAGCACAACTTATGTTGGATCCAGCAATGTATGTTGAGACACATATGCATTGCCCTGACGTGTGTGCACACATGGACGCAATAGCAGGTGAGCACACAGCATGGCACAGCAGTACGTGTGTAGAAAGTGTGGAGCTGAAAAGTATGTCTGATTTCATGACAATGGCCAGCTAGGGATGTCAGCCGACATCACTGGCATTTCATGAGACAAAACATGGACAAGTGTCCGATCGTCAAGTAGCAAGTGTTACTCCAGACGTGTTAACATCTTTTATGTCTCAGTACAGAACGTGAGTACAGTGATAGCGGCCTTTGTCCTTTTGGACTCATTTACTCTTTTCATGCCATGCTGGCCACCACACAATACGAGTGATGTCTTCCCACTCTCCTTTTCATGGACATTCCATGTGTGTCAGGACGTAAGGCATTGGTCACACACCATGAAACCTTAACAGTTTGCACATTTGACCTTATGCAAATGTTGTGTGGTGAATGGTGCAGTTAGCAAAGCGTGCACGCTAAAGCTAAATTGTGTTTACAGGCGCTAGAACTGGCATCCACAGAGGTAACAAGCATTGGCCCCAATCGAATGGTGCCGTATAGCAGTGGCCGCTGCTTGACCTCCGTGGGGCGTGACCGCCAATGAGGAATAGCCATCAGCCAATGGGAACCGGCAGCGGTAGTGATTTTGGAATGTCGCGCTAGGCGTACTAGGCCCCGGCGGGGCCAAACATTGGCCCCAAATGAAGGAAGCTAAGCCGGCTGGCCAATGGTAACAGCAGACCAACATTTGAACGAGCCTAGGGCACTATATATATGCCTGTGATATGTACACACCTGTCACTCGCCTAGAGACACTGCTGCCTGCCATTCCTCAGCACGAACAGCGGCTGTACGTCATCTCTGGAACCAGTCATGTCTCGTAGAGAGAACCCGAGGGCCCGTCCCTTCACCACAGAGGAGCTGTGGGTCCTGGTAGGAGAGGTCCTTGGACAGTACGGGAGGCCATATGGTGCTCCAGAGGGACTGGAAAGTGTAGGCCACACATACTTATGTTGGTTACGAGGGTCAAAACATGTGGCTGTACAGTGGTGTGTGCCTCAGACTGCTTGCCAAAAGGGCAGCATTCTGATTTTGTTGTCTGCATTTCACATTCATTACGCACTACTTGATGCACTTGAGTGTGTGGGGAGGATGGCACACTGTTCAATGTTGCTGCTCAACATGTCTGAAACATCACACATGTTACTTTCAGCAAGGATGATGAATATGTGTTGGAGTCTGTGTAGCCAAACGAGTTTAAGTGTATACTGATGTGTAGCTCTATTAGCTGAAGGCATGTGGATGTGCCTACAGACAATAGGATGTGATGTTGATATGGCACCACATGACGAGCAATTTTGCTGTATGATGGCTACTTGGAGCATGACTGCCAGTTTGCATGTTAACATCCATGGGCTTAGCATGGAAAAATTGTAGACTAATGCAGCCTGTGCATGGACAGTCACATGTGTGCATTGGGTACATGCTTTTATTTTTATCTTGCCTATCATGTTTGTTGTCAGGACACTTCACTGAACAGTGTCTCTGTCTCCTGCTGAATCTACCGAGATCAGAGAAGGTGATGGGCACGTAACAGTTGGTGTACCTACTGGCATTACTGCTCCCCTGGAGTACAGCGACACTGATGGTACCAGCACATCGTAGGGGGACCGGAGTGCCCTGGATGAGTCAGCTCCTGAAACGCCTACCTCCACTTCCTCAGACTCAGGTGGTGACTCCTCGGTGTGGTCGGGCAGAGGAGAATCGAGCTCTGCTTCTTTGTCCAACACACCCCGTTCTGTGTCCACAGTCCCTGATGCTCCCCCAAATGTCATCCGTGCACGATGCCCTGAGAAGGGTAGGGTATCTTTTCCCCCAGGCACAGCTGCCCCAGCCCCTGTGTCCCCTGCTGCCCTCAGTGTGGAGGCCATTGACATCTTGCGTCAGGTGTCTGTGGGTCAGACTTGCTATTGAATGCCCTACAGGATCATGGCAACAAGTTGTCACAGGTAATAGCGTTCATGGAGGGCATCCATTCTGACGTAGGTGGCCTGCTCTGGAGTGTCCAGTGTCTGGCCTCCTCACTGACGGCTGCAATAGTGCAGTCACAGGCTCTAAGTCTGGCTCCTGTCCCTTCCTCAACCACCCTGCCAGTGTCCCCACATGATCAGAGGAGCCACACACCTGTACACTCAGGCACCAGGTCATCCCCACGCAGCACATGACAACAGGAGTCCAAGCGACAGAGACACGAGACATCATCCACAAGGAGCACAAGGAGCACAGATACCAGCACCACCAAAATAACCTCACATGAGAGTGCGGAGCCGAAACACAAAAGACATGCCTCAACATTGCAGACGTCAAAGTCCCAGCACTCCAATACCCCTCCAGGATCCACTACTGATCCAGGTTCAGCACAAGAATTTGCCCTGGCTGCCGTGGGGCTGTTGCGTTCCACAACTGCCCCCCCCCCCAGTTCAGAGGGATGTTGTGCCCAGAACTTCCACTCCCACCAAAAGCCCCCCTAGTAAGCATGGACAGAGAAGCAGTGAGGTAGTGATTGTTCCACAACAGGGGAGGCAGGGTAGGAGCCCCCCCCCCCAGCGTAGGACTAGGTCTGAGGGTTTTGCAAGAAAGGATCCACGGCCACCTGCTCCACTTTCTGGGGGGAAGGGAGCAGCTGTGGGCACCTCACCTATCCCTTGTCCATAGACACTTGTGGGCTATCGTATCCCCAAGCAAGTGAAGCCCAGCCCTCCACATGCAACATCAGCCACTGAGCATCACCAGTGCATGTCACCACCTCCCCGTGCGACGACTCCACTGGGTCCTGCCAGCCCTCAGGCTCTCACATCCAGGGATCCCTCTGCCTGTGCCAGTTCCCCCCCCCCCAGGTCCAGTCCTCAGACTACCCCAGACAGTCATCCCCCACACAGTTCCAGTTCTCCACATATTTGAGGGCTGGTTCCTCTTCCCAGCCCATTCCTCCCTGAGCGGTGCCTGAGCTGACCATTTGCTAGCCCTGTACTGGTGATGTTTTCATGGCTGTGGACTGTGTTACATTGATCTGTGTGTATTTCCAAAGCACACAGGTGCGGACTTGAGTTTTGACTGGCAGTTGCCCATCATGTTTTACACTTTACATGCTGATACCGAGTTTGTGTTTGAATGAAGTTATTCATGTTCTTGACGTTGTCGCTGGACTTACAAATGTTGCTGTACAATGTATGTGCATGTGTTCATGGGTTCAATGCTCTGAAGTCACACTTTGCCATTCTCATGTACTGTACTAGATCTTACAGGGGTTACCAGGGGTTCCGCAGAATGCTGTCATGTTTTGACTCAGAGTATTGATGGGGGCGGGCTACTTGTCAGTGATGGTCCACTCTGGTCCTGTTCATTGTGTTGGCTGTGCTCTCCTTCTTCACACATGTCAGATGGGTTGGATCTCCATCATGTGAATTTCTTCCAATTTACATGATGACTTGAGGGGTGGGCAGGGTACTACATATCTGTGTGGTCTATCTTGATGTGTACACACCAGTGTGGGTATTTTGTCATCTTGGATGGGTATGGCTTCATAGTCAGATGGATGGAGGTACATGTTCTTATTGGAGTCATCGTACAGTGTGAGTGTGCTGTAATTCACTGAGATGTTGATGTGTGTGTGCCCTTGGGCATTGCCTTTTCAATCATGTATGATCCATGTGATGTGTGCCTGTTTGTTTCCATGGTCAGACACCTTGTGGGGTGTTGGTGGACATGTTGGGGTTGTTGCAGGAGCTGTGTGCTGTGTGTCATTGTGACCTCGCAGGCCTAGGGTGCACCTGCATGTTCGACTCATCATTGGTGAGTATGCAGAGTGTGTCAGTGCAATGTCTGTGTTGTGTGTCTTGGGATATGGCCTTGGTCTTGCTTACCTTTGTTCGCACTGTGCTGCCTGTCTGTGGGTTGCAAACATGATATGTGATTTCTCACAGGCATAGCTGTCACTTGACACTTTCTGTGCCCAAATTGGAGTTGTTCGGATTCATAGCTGTGACAGTAAATGCATTTGGCCATGCACATTGAGTCAGACTTAAACATGGATTTTTGCTCGGGACACTCCTCAACTGTACAGATCTGGTGTATACATCACTTCATTCGTGACCTGTGCCAGTGGCTGCCATGCACATGTTTGACCCTCCACTCCCCTTCATGTTCTGGCACTGTACTGTGTGCTGATGATCTATTTCCATTGGCATGCTGGCCGGCGGCACTATTTCAGTGGGTGATGTGTGATATTTGTACCTACTTGCTTTCAGTAATGGTTGCTGTGGTACAGTACAGATGGATTGGCAGCACAGTCCTTTTGTCTTGTTCCTGCATGGATGTTTGGCAGGGTTGTGTGGCAGTGGATGTTTGCAAAATGTGTAGCTGTTTCCCTTGCGTCTGCTAGCCATCCTGGGTAGGCATCTTGGTCACTTGTATGCACTCCCATCACCAATGCTAATCTGTCACCTTGATCAGGATTGGAGCTGTGTGAGTGGTGCTGGTGGGTGGGTGTGAGGGGAGCTGAGTGGCAGGAGGCGTCAGCACAGGGCAACCTTCTGGCCCCTGAGAGTCTCACTGATGTGAATAGGGGAGGCATCTTACCCCAGACGTGGTTGTGCAGGCCCTGCCTGCACGCTTGCAGTGAGTTGTTGTTGTACTGTGGTTGCATGCGTGTATGGGTGTTGGACGTACCTCTGCTGATGTGCGCGGCGGCGTCTGATCTGCTGGTAATGCATCCGGTACCGCAGCGGTAAGGCCTGTAGGGCTGGATCCATTGCGGCTCTGGTGGTGTACGTGTATAGGGCTTGGATATTGCCTCGCTGTTATTGTGTTTCCGCCATCCGCGATGAGGTGGGTTTTCCGCAGCGGTGGTATTGGATGTTTGGTACATCGTAACGTGGTTGGCGGTGGAGACGTGATTCTGCACGCTGTTCTTGCTCTATTGGCTCCGTCCGCCACCCTTACGTGAGGTCAACACGTGCGGACGCAGAAACACACGGATGTATGTAAATGGCCTATGTTGGCCCATTGTAATGTGGCGGTCGCAATAACCAGGGGTTAGGTGCAGGGAATGGGGTGCAGGGAATTCTCCGTTTTCCACCACCGCCAGCACTATGGATGCCCTTCCGTCCGACATCCTAATGACCCCCTTAGTGTTGATTTCTGAAGGTGTCTCCATGTACATTGATTAAAATGATAGTAGCAACCCTGAATTGCTGTGTGTGGGTAGGTTTTTAGGATTGCATTTATCATTGCCTGCTCAAAATCAATAATTATTTTTGGGGGAAAATAATTATTGGTTTCCTGTTTAATTTTAGATAGTAGTTCCATATAGGTGGAGGTTTGTTTATTTGGTAGTAAGGCGTAGAGAAAAGGGATGTTAGTATTTTGGTATAGTGAATGGATAGTATATAATTGATAGAATGGTTTGGGACATATTTTAAAAGTCCCATCCATCATCCAAGCTTCTGACTGTTGGAGTTTTACTAAATTATTTGCAGTTCCAAACATAATTATTCTTTTATCTTTAGATTTGTTATTATAAAGAAGAAATGGTTCTTCATTATGTGTAATTGATGGTTCTGGGGGAATTCCTACTTTTTCAAATGTTTTTGGGGCAGGTGTGGTGGTGGTAATGGCTTTTTTCGTTCAAGCTATAGTTCTTTTAAAGGAAGCAATAGAGGGCATTTGGCCAGTAGCTTGTTGGGGTACTTTAGGCAGCATTTCCTTCAGTAATTCAGTGGTAGATTTCTGTGAGCTAGTGCTAGCTTCTTTTATATAGTCTAGAGCATTTCTAACCTCTATTTCAGTTACATTTGGGGGATGGTTATGCTCCCTAACATACAGAACAGTTGTTTCTTTAGTTGTAGCCCTTCCATAACATTTATTAGAATAGTATTTACTACATTTCCAGTTTACTTTCAGTCCACTTTGCTTTTCTTGGGTATACACATCCCCCATGTAACATAGTAAAAACTTTCCTTTCTGTGAGGTTATGAATTGGGCGCCTTCAGTCATTGTGATCTTTCAAATGCTAAGAAAAATGTATATACTAATTAGTAAAAAGAATACTGTATAGGTTTTTTTATTAATACATATACATTGTTATTTATATACTTACAATGTTGAATTTGAGGTCGTTTTCTATGCTGATGCGCTTTTTTGTTGTTTGATTTCAGTTTTGTTGCTGATATTTCTGTGGGCATAAAAAAGATAATTTTAATAATTTTGTTTAATTGTGCATGAGGTGGGGGGGATTTGGGATAAAGTTGGGCTTTGGTTGGGTATTTTTGGTAATTGTTTTAATAGAATTTCCTTTAATACTTACTTTATTTCTCAGTCGATTTTTCACACTGCTCTGTAACTGTTTGGATGTTATGGGAATTATCTGTAGAGGAGACATAAATTTAAAATATATATATTAATTATTTGTCCATTATAAAAAGTTGTTGTTGAACATTAGCAGTAGTGTTAGATTATAAATGGCATTCTACTTACTTTCTCAAGTAGGAAATAGGATTTTCTTTAATGAAATCCTGTTTTCTGGCAGCAATCCAGCAGGGTTTCGCCTTCTTGTTTATTTTTGGTTTCAGGTGTAAAATAATTATTCATTTTTTGTTCTTTATATAGTGTTTTATTAATTGTTAGTTTAATGTGATTCGTTTATTTTAATAGTGTGTGTATTTCATTGGTTATCATTTATTGGATTAATTGTTTTGGTCGTTGTTTTCCATATATGGAAAACGCTAATTAAGAATCAGTTATTGTTTTTTTGTTTGTTTTTTACAGATTAAGTCAGTTAAATGTGTATTATATTGTATTTCTTGTTAAATAATGTGTGCATATTATTGAATTATAATATTTATATAGTTATTAATAGTGTATTTATAATATATTTTAGGATTATATATTTTAATAATTTTAAAATAGGTTGTATTTGATTTATTTTTTATGCAATGCATGGTTATTGATAAAAAGATATTTTTGGTGTTACGTTTTGTGTATTTTAACAGTTTTTAAGATGTTGATATTTTTTAAAAAACGATATTATTGCTGTCTATATTATTGTAATCGATATTTTTGACATGTATATTTTTAGACTGTGTTCGATATTTTAGGTAACGATATTTTAGTGTTCGATAATACTGATATCGATATCAATGTTTGACGATCTTTTGGTGTCGATATTAGTGTTTTTTTAAAATTAAGTATAGGTTGTCGATATTAGTGTAAT
Organism: Calotriton arnoldi; assembly: GCA_963921515.1. Lineage (NCBI taxonomy): Eukaryota > Metazoa > Chordata > Amphibia > Caudata > Salamandridae > Calotriton > Calotriton arnoldi. The sequence goes on from CAWUFW010000038.1 coordinate 4,325,466, forward strand.
CGATATTTTTGTGCCAATAATATGGTAGGTCGATATTGTGTTTGTCGATATTATGTCAGTGATTCTGCCCCAAGTCCCAACCAAGGCCACAGACATAGAAGCCAGAAACAGGACTCAGTCAGTGCTCTCAAGCAACAGATGATCTTCCCCGCCTGTGCTGCAGCCTCAGTCGGTCCTCAGTTCACTGTGGTCTTCGTGCAGCTCCGGCCCTGCTGGCAGCCTCTGAACGTAACCGCTCACAAGGTCTGCTACTGTCATCGGGGCCACATGTCCATTACACGGCATACAGCTGTCACCAACAGTCCCCTCCTATTTCTTACCATCTCAGGGAGGCACTAATGACAAATACAGTGTCTGATTGCCATCTGTGTTGCACAAAATTAAGAGGATTACTTTCATCCAAGTTCACATGAAGCTCGGATGAATGTGTACAGTGCCGCCACCATCTCGGCCCTCCCATGAAACAAATCCTGTTAATCTAGTAGGTATAGGCTTACTTGTCAAAATTAACTACGTGCTTTTCTGTAGACCAGATGGTGTGGCAATTCAAATGCAGGATGAGGACTCGGAGTTTAAAATAAAATAACAAGAGTCAAACGTTCATTAATTTCCAGTCCTTACAAAAGAGGATTTACTTCTTGATTTAAGGCACACAATGAATAAAGAAGTATGGAATTTTACAGGCAAAGAAATAGGATTGATTTAAAGGGCAGAGAAAGTAAACATTACAGTGAAATCTTATACAGTTTACCCCCCAAATTCCTCAGTACAAGCTTCCACGAGAAGCAAAGGAAGGGATGAAACCTGTGATCGAAAGGATGACTGAGCAGGGCATTTTAAAAGACGTGCCAGAGAGTCCCTGTAACTTCCCGATTATGGGCACAAAAAATCAAGCAAACAATGGAGGGTGATTAAGACCTGCACAAAATCAATGAAATTGTAATCACATGTTGTCCTGTGGCACCGAATCCTGCTGTGATTTTAATTCAGATTTTTGCTGATGCAAAATGGTGCACAGTCATTAAGTTGTGCCAAGCGTTCTTCTCAGTTCCTCTTAATGAGGATAGCCAGTATGTGTTTGCATTTAATTTTTTGAATAAAGTTCTTGTTGTTGTCATATTCCTCAAGGGTATACAGAGCCCCTCAATCTTTAGCCAGTTTCTAAAGTAAGATTTGAAGAGTTTACAGTTGCCCCGTAACTCGGTGCTAGTTCAGTACAGAGACAATTTAATATCAGTGTCTAAAACAAAAGTAGATTGCAAGGTGGTTACAAATGCGCTCTTGAACCATCTTGAAGAAAATGGGCATAAGGTTCCACCCTCAAAAATGCTGCACTGTATGAAATACGTTATATATCTGGTACATCATATTGAAAAGGGAATGAGAAAAGTATTTAAAGAACACATTTCTGCAATCCTGAGAGTGAATCCTCTGAATACACAAAGAGAAGTGAGGATGTTTCTGGAAATGGTTGCCTACAGCAGACAGTGAATTCCAAACTTTTCCCTGATCGCAAATCCTTGACTGATGCTTACTCACAACTATGTAAGTTATCCGGTGCCATTCAATGAGGAATGCAAGAGTGCCTTCCTCGAGTTCAGAAATTAACTCTGTAGTTCACTCTCTCTAACAAATATGAAAAAGATTTTTTTTTTGTTCTTTTATGAGAGAGAAGAGTGTGTATTGTCAGTACTTACCTAAAAATATGCAAAGGTGGCCTTTACCTTATGTCTGTGCCACATTGGATCCAGTAGCCGCAGCTCTTCCTGGCAGTTTAAAATCAGTAGCAGATGTTTGTCTTGCAGTTGAACAGAGGAAATGAATTGTGATTAGTTATAGACTTTGGGTTAGTTTCTCATTCAGTTGAGATGTTGAGGACACGTACTCAAACTCAGCATCAGACAAACAGCCGACTAACTAAATATGAGCTGACTATCTTAGCAGCTGACAATATTTCAATAAGAAGATGTAATACCCTACTCCTACAATGTTTTTGCCAATTGCAAACATAAATGATGATGATGATGATGACGACGATGATGACGATGATGATGAAGGTTGTGATCATGAAGGTTGTGATCATGATTGTATTGATGTGACCAAATTGTGCACTAAACAAAGACTGGACATACAGGGTGTACCACTTGAACTGGCTGATTTTAATTTATTTGTGGTCTGTTCCTGTGTGAGTGAGCATCATGGAACACTGAGAGCAGCATATATGCAGTCAGCACCATATCAAATATTGTGGAAGCATCGTACTTGTGTAATGTAACCTTGGCACATGTAGCAGAACTGATTGCTTTAACAAGCGCATGCTGCTTAGCCAGTGGATTAACTGTGACAATTTACACTTGCAACTAGTATGGTTTTGGAGTGGACCGCCATTTTGAACAATTGTGGTCATAAAGGGGTTATATGACAACTTCTGGTCTCCCGATCCATAACCGGGGACACTTTTTAAATCTGGTGGAAGCACTACAGTAACCTAAAGAGATTTCAGTGGTGGTCAAGTATGCTGCTTGTAAAAGTAAAAATGGTATGATCACTATAGCAATAGGTATGCTTATGACGTAGCAACATATTGTGCTCCTGAATCTGTTACAATCAATTCAAAAGAGCAAGAACCATGTACAATTCTGAATGATGAAAATGACAATGTAAATTGTTTCTTGTTAACTTAATTCCAGATGTTACCTGAGTGTAGAGAGCTCCAGTACGAGGCACCAGGAGAGGAAAAGAGAAAATGGGAAACAACATGTTGTACAAAGATCACTATGAGGGTTGGATAACAGCTGAAAATCGATATGTCTTACCTAATTCAATGTTGTCACCAATGTGCAGATTGATACATGATCCAACATATATTCGTCTTAATGCTATGGTCTGGATATTTAATAAATACTGTTCAATCCACATGTTAGGGCTGTAGCTGAAAGTCTGTGCCAGTGTTCGGTTACCTGCCAGCAAGTAAATGCTGTGGAAAATAGCATTAGTAACTTAGAGTCACATAGGAAAATCTGAGTGACCATTCACCTGAATTCAGGTAGATTTCATGGAAATGCCCATTCAAAACAAACTCAGATGCATTTTAGAAATTTTTGTTTTCAAGGTGGTTTGAGGCCTACCAAACTAGGCGACGCGACAGTATGACAGTGAACAAACTGTTATTGAGGGAGTTGATCCCTAGCTACGGAATGCCAATGTGTTTAACATCAAATAAAGGTAAAGCTACTGAGACAGTTTTGGTAACTGAGCAAATGTTACCAGGGTAAATCCAAAGTTCAGGCTAACTGCGATGGAGGGTAGGCCAGCTACAGGACTCACGCAGGTCCTGCTGAAAAAGTACCTTGGATGGAGGAAGTGTCGACGTCGAGGACTTGATACGAGGAGCAGGGGAGGTGATGTGTCAGCGTCGATCCTGTGAATACAGGCGATGAGTCGGTTCCGATCCGTGCAGTTGATACAGGCTTTGTCAGCGAACACCTTTACAATGCAAGCGGTATGTCATCATCGAGCTACACTGTCTGTTGTCGTCGTGCTGTGCAGTCCGTCAATGCGATGTCGTTGAACGGTCAGCGCGTTGGCTTCAAAGGGCGATGCGTCGGTTCCGATCGGCGCAAAGTCTTCAATGCATAGGTTTTGAGCACAGCAGCAATCACCTTTTAAGGGCCCTGGACTGAATTGGCACCACTTGGCAGGGCAGGACTCACAGATGGCAGAGTCCAGGTGCTATTGCAGAGTTGAAGGCAAATCAGTTCATCCAGAGCAGCAGTGAAGCAGAGTGGCAATCCTTAGAGCACAGCAGTCTTTACTCCAGGCAGAGTTCTTAACAGGTCCAGTAGTGTACTGGCTTAGTAGGGTCAAAATCCCAGTACTTATACCCAGTTGTGCCTTTGAAGTGGGGGTGACTTCAAAGAAGGGTCTTTGAAGTACACACAGGCCCTTTCTTCCTTCATCGTAAACCAACTGATAGGAATACGATTCTACACTATAAAAGTTCACATCCTAGGAACCTCCGGGATAATTTGCCGTATGGACAGCTATTGAGGATCAGAAGGAACTGCTCAAGGAATGAGGACTTTGAAGTCCATGCATCAGCCTTTTGTGATCAACTGAAGGAAAGAGGCTATCCTAAAAGATTGCTGAAACAAGCAAAACGGCGTGCGTGGTTCACACCAAGAGAGTGCCTTCTCTCAAAGAGAGTGAAAGAACCTATGACTAAAATGGTGTATGTGTCGACCATCGGTCCACACACTAATAAGTTTCGCCAAATGATCCTCAAAAACTGGCACCTACTCCAAGATCTGGAATGTCCATTTGAAAGGCCCCTCTTCGCCATGAAGAAAGAAATGAGCATAGGGCAATAATTGGTGAGAGCTGACTACATTCCAGCACCTAAAAAACATGACCTTCGCTCGCAATGGAATCTAAAACCAATTGAGGGCCATCACAAATGTGAGAATTGTGTGTCCTGTGAGACTACCTGTGAAGGTTCCATATTTGAACATAACACCATTAAATGGACTCATAAGTCCTTCTCGAATTGCAAAACGAAAAACGTGGTCTATGGAATCACCTGTCCGTGTGGCAAATTATATATAGGCAAAACCAACCAAGAAATTTGATTACGAATTGTTCAACACAGATCTAGAATTCGCACAAAAGTGATGAACGCGCCTTTGGTAAGCCATTTTACACAAGCTAATCACAGTGACAGAGACATTAAATGGACGGTCCTTTGTGTGTTCAAACAGACACCAAGAGGTGGAGATGTGGAAAGAACTCTTCTACAAAAAGAGGCCTACCTCATTCTCAAATTTAATAGTGCCACATCAGGCCTAAATGAAATGTCAGAAATATCTAGGACGTAAATACAAATAATTGATGTACACATCGGTTCATGACTGCATTTTGGTGCTTTAGTGAAATACTCATGCATTATGAGTACTTCATTCAAAATTCGATCCATTATACAAAGGCTTTAACATGGCCAGAAGTGATATCATTAACAGGAGACTACAAGTCCCAGCATTCATTTTTTGGTACTCTCTCAAATTGTGGGCTTGAAACAGGAAGTCCGGTTTGCTTCTGAATAACCAAGCTCAACTGAACCAGCTCTGTTTAGCAGACTGGTGCCATGCTGACTAAAGGACAGCTGTTTGAGAAATAAACGTGAGTGTTTTCACTTGCTACAATGTATTTGGCTTTCCGAGCAAGGAGCATATTGAGAGATGACTCATCCAGCAATTGCTTTCACAGATAATTACTGCACGCGCGCCACGGGCATGAAAATCATTTGACTTCACGGCCACATTAATTAATCTTTGCTGCTGGGAGCAGGTTTCTTAATGTGAAGTAAGTTTTAACATTTGATATAATGAACAAACTAGAAATATGAACAGTGGCGGCTAGTGACCTGTGAAAGTAGTGGGGCAAAGATCTCGGGGCTCGCGGTTAAAGCATACATGCCCTGGAGACTCGTGGGAACAACAACTATGTCCTTGCAAAGTTTGAATGCTGCATAAATAATACAAAACAACAAGTAGGGAACCTTCTGCAATCCCGTCTTTAGTTAGAGAGCTTCTCCATTTCTATGGAGCGCTTTTACAACTACACATAGATGCTGGTTTCATTTAGACTAATACGAAGCCTCAGTACACTACAGGAAGACACATATAAGAAATCTCCAGGCTTACAAAGGTCCGATTACAATCAGGCTGCAAATAGGACCTCAAATGGGGTACAAATTGCTAGTGTTTGTACCACGATTTACAACAGGTAAAAACCTGGTGCAAACGGTGGGAGAAAATAGCAAATATGTGCTGTTCGCGCTCATCAGAATAGGGAATAACCGGTCTTAGTGGTGTTTTAGTACCCAATTCGAAGTATCTGAATCGAAATTAGCGGTAAATGGTGCACCCATTAATTTGTGTACTCTGCAAAAAAAAAAAACACTTACCTACATCGGGGGACGCTAGAAACATAGCACAACTTACGTTACAATTAGAAGCAAACGTCAACATGCAATGAGAGCCTAAAACTAGAGAGGCCAGGCAAAAGGCTGACATGAATGTCACAGGGACCTGCAAAAGGCACAGACACGAAAAGGCAGTGATAGCTCGGCAGGAAGCTAAGGCAGTTACCACCAGAATTGACAGCACAGACACTCGGGCATCTACTCCTCATCTTCATAAGGCGTTCTACCCTCCTGTCCCTACAGACACACTAGGCAGCAGAGGAAAGGAAATCAGCCACCCTCCCCCGTCCCCACCGCTACCAAAGGGATACTGTGCATCAAACATGGCGCTGAGGAGAGAAGAGAACCCGAAGGACCGCGAGTGGACAGGCTATGCCTGAAGCATCTGACATGGTGATCTGGCACCGCTCAGAGTACTTGGCACAATATGTCCTGTCCATCTCTCGCCCCCTCATGGTCTCTTCAGGCCACAACTCTCTCTCTTCCGGCCCCCCTTCCCAGAGACAGTTCTTTAAACAACAAGTTATAACAGTGTTAATTCTGTATTATACAAGAGCACACGGGGCCTGCGCCAGAGAGCCGCAACTTGCTACAAAGGTACTTTTGTTCAGTCGCGGCCGGCATGACGGGCAGGTTTGGGTGGGGTGGAAATGGGGTCGTCGCGGGGGGGATGAGGGGAGGCGGGAGGGATTCGTTTAATTAAAAATATATATTACATAAAACTTACCGTCCCGCTTCTGGATGGGTCCCGGCTCCCGCTCCCACCGTCCTGCGTTTTCACTGCCTGCAGCTCTCGTCATCAGCAAAGGCAGCCTCCCTCCCCTCCAGGCTCCACCAATCACAATGCTGCAATGGCAGCGTTGTAATTGGTGAGGCGCATTGGAGCGCGCCCCACCCGGGCCATTTTCTCTATGTAGGCTGCTGCATGCAGCAGCCTACATAGAGAAAAAGGGAGAGTGGGCGGTCCTGCTCAAGGGCAGGGGGGAGTGGCTTGCCCACTGTTGTGCATACTGACTGTTTGGTCGGCCCCACGGCCGACCAAACAGTCAGTATACACAACATTGGGCAAGCCACTCTCCCCTGCCCTTGAGCAGGACCGCCCACCCCCAACCAGGCACTTCTGCTTTCTTGCCGTGCGAGAAGGCAGAAACATAAAATGGTAGTTTTTACCATTTATGTTTCTGCCTTCTCGCACCGCGAGAAAGCAGTGGGGCAACGCCCCCACGCCCCAATGGGGGAGCCGCCACTGAATATGAAGCTGAACTCTTCGTAATCCTGAGCATTTTTTACAGAGCTAAACAAATGCTAAAATCACGGCTGACGCATAGAGAAAGAAGTTTCTCCAGTGCAGCCCCGGAAAAAGAAAGAAGATAACGGATGTTTAAGCACTTGTGCCTTCTAAGTAAGTGCGATTTGCCATTCATTTTAGTTAGAACAAGACTCTTTTAAAACATATGCAAGGGTAGTGATGAAGTGTTGTTGCTTTTTTCAGACAACAAAACCTGCCTCATCCAATACTCCCCTAACTCTGCTCACATTATCAAGAGCCACAAGTAGGTCAGAACGGAGTATTCTGATGTCACATCAGTTTATTTTTCTTTAATTAATTTCATGTTTAACTGTTTATTGCCCGTTCTTGTTTTAGGCCTATGGTCAACAACGTGAAAAACCGGGCCCTCAACGATCTTGACGTGATTTCTAGAAATAATAACAGGTACACACCTTCTAGCAGTTCCATAACAGGGACGCTAAAAGGAGAAAAGGAAGGGCTATCTCTAATTTCATTCCTTTTAAACAAGGTTTTTCTCTCTTTTTGGTTTCACAGAATCCAGTCACAGCCCTGAGGAGAATCCCTTAAAATAGAAAGGGTTTCGAAACGCGTTAGAAACAATAACAGAATCCAGTCACAGCCCTGAGGAGAATCCCTTAAAATAGAAAGGGTTTCGAAACACGTTGGCATAACTTTAACCAACAGGGGATCAGCCAGTGTTATAAATAGTATAGCAATTGAGGGAAAAACTTTTCCCAAACTATATATCCTCTTTTGCATGAAATGTAAATACCCCGGTTGGATGGTATCCCGAATGTGTTCCATTTAAACAGTGTTGATGGGTATGTGGGTTGCCTCATTATTGCTCTCTTTTTTTGGCTGGTAGTAGCTTTACAATTGATTTGTATGTGTTTCAGTCCCAATGTTTTCACTTTATTTGTCACTTGTGAATTGTTATCCTGTGAAATCACTTGTTGATTGAGTTATAATTGTATTTGTTGTTTTGATCTCTTTTCGAGCCTAATTTTCACATTATGTAAATTATGAAGTGTTGTCCATCTCTACTCAGTGTAGTTCTTAAATGCATAAGAATCTTTCAGAAAAAAGAATAATTAAATGATGTAGACCATCTTATTAGTGATTTTGGTCTGTCTGTTAAATAGTTGACAGCACAATAAACAGTCAGCTAGATATCTCTTTTTATTCTGTAATTTACTGGCCCAATTTAGCTGTGTGGTATAGGGCCCACCCCTGCTTTATTGTACACTTTCTAAAAGTGGCATTTCTAAAACACTAATGTTAATTCCAACTTTACCAGTAAAGAGGATTTATCATTACCATTCCAAAGATATAGAACATGATTCAGCCACTCCTTTCTAATCAGGAATTACAGCTTAAAAGTGTATTAAGGAATTTCCAACGCTAACCTATAAGAGGAGTGGGCCTCACAGTAGTGGAAAACAAATGTGGGTATTTGTCACTACTAGGACATGCACAATGTACCAGTACATGCCCTACATTTTACTTACACAGCCTATGGGCTACCTAGGGCCTACCTTAAGGGTGACTTATGTGTAATAAATGGATGTTTTAAGGCTCGGCCAAGAGTTTTAAATTGCAAGTTGAAGTGGCCATAAACTAAAAACACAGACGCTGCAATGGCAGGCCATAGACAGGTTTGAAATGCTACTTGTGTGGGTGACACAATCTTGCTGCAGGTCCATTAGTACCATTTGAATTATAGGCCCTGGGTATATGGTATACCACTTTACAAGGGACTTACAAGTAAACTAAATATGCCAATTGTTTATGCACTGATGTTACCATGTTTAGGGGAGAAGCACATGCACTTTAGCACAGGTCAGCAGTGGTAAAGTGTTCTGAGTCCTAAGCCCTACAAAAAGAATTAGCAAAAAGAGGTGGTAAGCAGGCAAAACGTTTGGAGGAAGACCAGGTCTAACAGTGGAGTGGAGTTGAGGGGGGTAGAGTGGAGAGGCATAGGGTAGAGTGGCATAGAGTAGAGTGGAGTGGTATAGACTGGAGCGGAGTGGTTCAGAGTGGCAGAGAGGAGATTGGTATAGAGTGGAGTGGCATAGAGTAGATTGGCACATAGAGTGGCATAGAGTGGGCTGGAGTCAAATAGAGTGGTGTGGAGTATAGTGGTGTGGAGTGGAGGCACACAGAGTAGAGTGGCATAGAGTGGAATGGAGTGGTATGGAATGGAGTGGTATGGAATGGAGTGGTATGGCATAGAGTGGAGTGACGTAGGGTGGAGTGGCATAGAGTAGAGTGGAGTGTGGTAGAGTGACATTGTGTGGAATGGAATGGAGTGGTGTAGAGTGGCACAGAGTAGAGTGGTGTAGAGTGGAGTGGCATAGAGTGGAGTGGCATTGAGCGAGGTTGCAAAGAGTGGAGTGGCATGAGTAGAGTGGCGTGGAGTACAGTGGCATAGAGTTGAATGGTGTGGAGTGGAGAACTATGGAGTAGAGTGACATGGAGTAGAGTGGTGTTAGAGTAGCATAGAGTAGAATGGCATAGACTAGAGTGGTGTAGAGTGGCATAGAGTGTAGGGGCATAGAGTGGAGTGGTGTATAGTGTAGTGGCGTAGAGTGACGTAGAGTGACATTGTGTGGAGTGGCATAGAGTAGAGTGGCATAAAGTAGAGGGGTTTAACGTGGAATAGAGTGATGTAGTGTAGCATGGCATAGAGTAGAGTGGAGAGATGTAGAGTGGCTTAGAGTGGTGTGAGCAGAATGGAGTGGCATAGAGTAGTGTAGAGGGTTGTAGAGTGGAGTGGTGTAGAGTAGAGTGGTATAGAGTGGCCTGGAGTAGAGTGGTGTGAATTGGTGTGATGTAGAGTGGCATAGAGTGGAGTGGAATGGCTTAGAGTAGAGTGCTGTACAGTGTCATTGTGTGGAGTGGCGTAACATAGAGTGGCGTGAAGTGAAGTGGAGTGGCGTAGAGTGGTGTGGAGTGGCGTGGAGTGGAGAGACATACAGTACAGTGGAGTGGCATATACTACAGTGGTGTGGGGGGGAGTGGCTTAGAGTGACATATAGTGGAGTGGTGCAGAGAGGGGTGCAGTGGCATTGAGTGGAGTAGCGTAGAGTAGTTCAGTTGTGGGTGTAAAGGGTCAATAGAGAAGGCAGATAGGGTGAAAGCAACATAAATAAGAAGTCGTATGCCTGTGTTAAAAGTAGGAAAGTACATTGCAGGCCCAGGAACAATACCAAAACGCTTAGAAAATGTTTTTAAAAATCGTGTTGCACACAAATTTACTTGGTCCATGCTCTAGGGATGAGTTAACACAAGAAAGGAAGGGTTGCCCATGGGAGCTAAGTAACCAATAGATTACAAATGAGAGTGACAACAAAAACAACTAATGGTATGCTGTGGGTGGGTGGTAAGCCCACTGAACAGTGCTTGTGCGCCGTGTAGAGAAGACCTAAAAACTGGACTTTCCCTGTACAAAGTGTTGATGGGGAGAGCCATGAGAATTCCTTGCAAGTGATACCATTGTGTTAGATTACAGCAAGGCTTGGCTGATGTTGTACGCTCTCTTTTAGGTGATTTTGGCAACACCATCAGCAAAAGAAGAATTGTGCCACAATCTCCAGCTTGGGAATTGGGTGGTTGTAAAGAAGCATGTCTGCGAATCTTGCCTGGAGTCAAGGTTGAAAGGTCCTTATCAGGTGATCCTTGTGACTAACACTGCTGTGAAATGAGCAAGCCTGCCACAGTGGATCCAGGTTTCTCACATGGAGAGAGTGAAGACTGCAGATGATGAAGTGGTGACAACAACCAATGATTCACAGTTTCAAGCCTGAGTTTGCTGCGTGGATCCATAGAAGGTGGTAAAGATCAATATGAAGATCAAATTCAGGTCCCAGATCAAGAACAACAAGATCAAAGAGAAAGTCAAACTCTGAATCAAGGAGTGAAGCTTAAAATGTGAGTTTTGAAAACCCCCAAGAAAAATCACTTTACAGTGAAAAAAAGAGAATCAAGCTGTTCCAGATAGAAACATGAACCAAGTGGTGAGTGAGGATGGAGATGCGGCAGTAGTCATTCGTGGATCTGATGATGAAGAAGAAAAAGTGCATCAAGGGGATAAATTGACTCCGTCCATGAATGGTAGAAAAAGAGTTTACAACAAAGTCAACAAAAAACAATCCGAGAAGAACCAGAGCTAACAGAACAATAGTCTAAAGTGAGTAGCATATAGCCTAAAGATCAGTAAAAAAGCATAAAAAGGAATACAGCTCCTGAATGGTCTTACCTGGGAGATATTGAATCAGATGTTGAAGTCATTCAACTGACACATTGCTAATCTTTTGAAGAAGAACAACCAATAACTATTGTGAATATAAAAAATAGATTTCTTTTTCAAATCTTGACATTTTTGTGCACAGAATGTCATAGGTAGACACCTGTTTTGATTTGCACCTTTAGTATCCAGTCAAAACAAAAAGCGTTCTTTCCCTGGATTTACATTGGAATATGAGCTGAGCTTATGAACTGAACATTCAAAGAAACTGAAGTTTTAATTTTGTACCTTAAAATTAGTTGTTAGCTTTTTATTTTGCTTCTAGATATTTGTTCTTAGAAGAAGTATGGCAATTAGCAACCAAGGTTGCTGAACAATTTGAGTATAGTTTTATTGATTATATTTATAATTTTAGTTGGCTTATCGCTATGTTTAATTTCACCAGTCGAATATGGGTCTCACCACATGTTAGCAATATTGAATTAACACTGCATACAACAGTATAGTCCATGTGAAATCAGCAGCTGTGGACAGATCTATCGGTAATTTTAAAGAATATTCCAAAATAATGAAGATCCACAAGTGTTATGTATAAACTTCCCTGCCTGTTTCTGTGTCATAAGTCACCCACCTGGATCCCAGATGATTCCAATGGGGTGGCGACGCTAGCTCTCAAATCGTCCTGAGACTTGCCCTCGGTTTACAGGAGGAGACACTGCTCCGGTGGCAAATTCCAAGGGAAGGGGTGTTGGGATAGAGAGAGCGTGTAGAGTCAAAGATGCTGTGGCTAGTCTACTCAACAGCAACACTGCAGCAGGCACTCACACCAGTCTGATGAATGGTACCAGTAGATATGGTACCTATAAACAAACAATTAATAAGGCTTTAGTCTAGTATTAACTCTATCTCTTAATGTATCACCTCACAAAAGCTTTTCAAATCTCAACCAACCTTTAGTTTTGTTGTTGTTTTGTTTTCATTTAGATTGTCTGTAGAGGTTCCTTTATCAAAATTTTCAAAACTGTAGTGAGTATACTTCCAGCATCAAACCCACAAGCAAATTTGGATGGTGTTGGCTTCACCCAAATCCTGTCTGGCAGAGCCCTGCCAACAGTATGTACAAGTTGAACAAAAACACTTTTTACCTTTGTTTGCAGCACAATGTTGTAACTGAGCTCAGCACGTACTAAAATCAAGTCAGTTAATGCGTCTCTCCTTTTCTTCTTGTTCTTTTTTCCATCCAGGTGCGAGACTAATGCAGGTCGTTCTTTGCGGTGAGGTTGAAGCGGGAGGATCAAGGGAGCTGGCAAGACAGAGTCCTGGAAGCCAGGAAACATGATAAGTGGCAGGCAAAGAGGCTAAGAGAAGGGAAGGAGTGTGGATGGTCTTGAAATATGACTGCTTTAGAACGTTCAGAAAGGTTGTGTTCTAATTGTTTGTAACAAGGAACAGATGCAGATAATTAATTTGATAAGGCTACCTTCTAGAAGGTGTTTTGGAATGTTCACAAAGGTTGCATTCTAATTGCTTATAGCAAGGAACAGGTGCAGGGGATTAATTTGATGAGGGCTTTCCTCCGGGAGGTTCACGTTGAGGTCGTCTATGCCGGTTGCTTGATGCTTATTCTAGTGGATTTTCTGGATGTTTCCATGGCGCCTGAAACCTTACCTTGCATGGTAAACATTTGTAAAAGCTTTTTCAAACATTTCGGGGAACACCAGCTGCTGCTAGCTATTACCAACAGCATGTAATATGGTCAAAAGTCAGGGTACAAGACGTTTGTTCATTCATAAGTGTTGGAAGGAATGATATGAGTCATGCCGGTATATTGTGATAGTTAAGAGAGGTGAGCTGTGGTAGGAATACTGACTTTCTGCTTCTGATAGGTCAACATACCTGCAACTACCTTGGATTTATTCCTTGTTGTGCAATATTTTTGACAACATTCATCATGGGCTTCTTATCATACTGATTATAATGTTTCTTCAGGAGAGTTTCCTGAAACTGAAGATTAAAAGTCTGTTGCTAATTATTTAAGACTAAGAATGAAATCTAATTTAAAATCTAATATGATTAAAATAAGTTTGTGTGTAAATTCAGTGAAGAGGAGTGTGAGTTTATTGAAGAATAAAATGAAAGGAGAATGAAAATTATCAGAAATTGAGAAGATGCAAAAGAGATTATGTTGCAAGAAACCACAGAAGAAAAATTCAGAAATCAAAGAATGCATCCCAAAATGAGAGTGGAGCAAGAAAGAAAATGAGTGATGTGTATGATGCATCAGATATTTCAGAGTAATGAGCCAATAGAAATGGCTGGAAAGAGAAGTGTGATCAGTGTTATGTGGTTTGTGATGAGTTTTTTAACATTTAGAGGACGTTTTTATGTCTGCGGAAGAACTGCTTATTTTAACCTCCCACGTAATTGTGCGGGAAGCTGCTATCTTACTTCGTGTTTATCATGTTAATTACATTAATGAAAGTTATGATATTAGTCTTAAATGAGTGAAACATGGTTTTGGATATGTTATGATGTGTTTGCTTGGAACTATGAAACCTCCTGTTGTGGATTTGAATGATGTGAAAATTAGAAAGCTATCATTTGCGATATTAATGCAAAACGTTTTGTTGATGCCTTAGTCTCTGCAAGTTCTACATTTGTTTTCATAATGTTAGAAGGTGGTTCTGACCATCTGAGCCGCCCGAAATTTTTGCTTTTTGAACACCTAATTGTGGAGCTTTTACTGTGAGAGAGCCTCATAAGTTGGGACTCACCCACAGTGAACTCATGATGAAAGAGACTGCATGTGGATTTTACCGGTGTCCCCCTGGTGAGAGTAGGCTGCTTCGCTGCAGCCAGAGTAGGGGGCACCAGGCTGGTTACATGCAGACACGTGTGTACATGCGTGTGCACATGTGTGGGGGCTGCGCGTGGGAGATTCCTGGCATGCGCAACCCAGGAGCAGGTACAGATAGAATGGTGTGGCAGGAATTATGCAGAGCTGGGTGGTGACATAGAATAGGCTTGATACTATGGGAAGAAACATGTAAGGGAAAGCCTACCCTGGCCCCGACGAACAGAAAGCCGGGGAGCGCGACGGTGAAGGTGCCCAAGGGGTCCCAGGAGCCTACCCTGGCCTCTGAAGGAAGAAGCGGAAGCCGGGGAGCGCCGTCGCGCTCCCTGTGAAGAATTCTGGGGCCCGGGATCCCCAACTCCGGGCCCCCGGTGGTGGCAGTGTGGAGGGGGGAGTGCCGACACACTCCCCCACGGCGAGTCGGGCCGAAGGCGGGGAGTGCCGTCGCGCCTCCCCTGAAGACCTCCTGGAGGGGGCCCGGGACCCCCAACCCCAGGCCCCAGTTAAGCCCTGAGTAGGGGGAGTGCCGCCGCACTCCCCCGTGAAAGGAGGAAGGCTGGGGGAGTGCCGTCGCACTCCCCTGAAGATCCGCCACCAAGGAGCCGTCTCCAGGTCTGCCCGCAGGAGCGGGCAGACCAGAAGTGACACGCTGGCTCCCGCGGCCGCACACGAGGGTGCGGGCTGGGCGGGGAGCCAGCCGGAGCAGCTGGGGGTGGGCTCCCTGAGCTGCTATCAGCTCTCCCAGAAAGGTCCTGAAGAGCGGGGTGCCAGGGTGGGACCGGGCCCCCGAGAAGAGACTGGAGCAGCCGGGGGTGGGCTCCCCGAGCTGCAATTGACTCACCCGGGCGCAGGAGGGGTCCGGGTGGGACCAGGCCCCCCAACGATGGACAAATGCAGCGCAGGACCACCATCGCGAGCAGCGCGGCTCTCCTCGGAACAGCGGGAGAGCTGCTCATCTAAAATGCGAGAGGTGGGGGAAGAGCGCCCCATAATGCTTTGCAGAGCCTGGACAGGCCTGCATGAAAATGGCCGTTTTCCGCGCGTGGTGGCCCCAGTAGGATGGGGTCACCGCCAAGTGGGTGACAAGGTGTAGGGGGAGCTGCAGGAGCAACACAGTCTTCCCTAGCATGAAGAGGTGAATTCCCCCCCCTAAGGCTCTGGGGACTTCATGGAAATAACCCCTCAAGGGCTCAGCCAGCGGTCAACAGCAACCTGGGGCTGGAACTTTTGTTCTTCAGTCGAGGGGTGTTTTTGTGGACTGCACCAGGGTGTGAAGGGCTGAGCTGGGGATGTCTGGAAAAGGGCATCCCCTGGAGGTGAAGAGGTGCCATTGCACGAGAAGTGCCTTTACCAATGTTATTTCTATTGAGGGACTGAAAGTCACATGTGTAATGTGAAGCCATAAGCAAAGTGGGGTTATGTTGCTGGACATTCCTGCTAGGGTGTCTGGCTGTATATGCTTAATCCTGTGATTATAACTGTGATGCCTTTTAGGGGCTTTTATTGAAATGCATTATAATGGTTATCAGCTATGATAAGTACTGTCATTTTAAGTGATGCTTAAACATGTATTCTAGCTGCTGCGTTAGGTGAAGAACAACCCAGACTGTTAGCCCCTAAGATGTAGAGATGTATACTGTATGGTCAGTATGAGATGCTCAGTCAGGGTTGTGTGTCACCAGGGCAGGTGTGCCCATTTTAAATGCTTTTTGAGATAATGGGGTGGGTCGCCACTGGGATGGTGCAAGAGGGCAAGGCCCTCACTCCAGGTTATGTTCAACCCACTGCATTAGGGGGCAAGATGATGTGCATACATGGGAGTGGTGGTACTAGACCCCACCTCCCCCCTGGGGGAGGGGTGGAAATATTATGCAATGTCACAAAGTAATTCCAACAGCTTATGTATATTTGTAAATTGTTGCATAGTATTGAGTAGTGTGTGTGTTTAATAAATGTACTCTTCCTTTTATAAAGCAAAGTACAGACTGGACAATCAATTATTGAGTGTTATTTCTGCGTACTGGTAAATGACGATTAATAGCCCACACCACCTCCCTTTGGTAAGCCTTAGACTGCTCTGCAACGCTACCCTCTGAGAGTCAAGCGCTACAATGGGGTGTTTGGTTCCCAGTGAAGGACAAATGTAGTCATGTTATTTGCGCAGGCCTCACAGATACTGCCTCGTTTTCCAACACATAATATAAGATAAAATTGGCAATCAAATACTATAAAAACTCAGGTATCGAACCATAGTCAGGGAGGGACTTCACATTAGGACTATCACGCTTAAAACCATTGTCAGTTTGCAGGGCCAACCAGCCTCAGTCAGACTTAACATCAGACACAGCGAGAAAAAGTGGCCTTCAGACTTTCGCTGTTTATTTTCTAGCCCCAAATAAACTGTACTAGAGAATAGCTGACTCGTCATTTACATAATGGAAAGACAGGAATGCTGTGTGATCCTTCCTGAGTAACTCAAACAAAGGATTGTTATTTACTACTGTGGTTACGTTTTAACTTGGTATTGTTCTAGGGGATCTTTATAATGTGTCTGTTCCTAAGTATGCAAGATGCAATAAGATTAAGTTACTGTAAGTAAATTATATGTACTGTAACTGCACACTCTTTAAGGATTCTATTTCTTTAATACAATTTTGTCAAACTTATCTGATCAAAACCTGATTATTTACTCTAAAACAGTCCAGCTTTATATATATTTTTTGTGAACTTTCTTGATACCCTGGTACTCACACTGTACCAAGGAAAAAGCTGATTTTGTCTTTCTTTTTTCTGGGTTAATGCCCTTCCCGGTACCGTGGGAGTACTACAATACTAATGTAACTTAAAATATTAATTATACTCCACCCACATCTTCTGGTAAATAGCACCCATAGTTTTCTACAGTGAAGGGCTTGGGAATAGGTCTCAACTTGGAAGCAGACTCAGCAGTCAACGTTACTACACAGAAACCACCCACATCTACCAAAGGAACCACAATCCTGTGCGTGACCACCTGCATGCGGGCAAAACCCAGTTACACATAGACCTCATCCATGCACACAGAACAGTGCAATGTACCACATATCTCCTGGTCTACCCCCTGACATGCATTTCACCCTAAAATCAGTGACTGGTTGGTTGCACAGGGCCGCTTCCTGACAATCCCTGCACTAGCTCCAAACCATGCTAATTTGTAAAAATGCCCCTTTTCCCTCTTTAACCTCTATGGTGGTCTGCTGTATTTGACTTTTTGTATTCAGATGGATGTGCAAGTAACCAGCGGTGACGTACTTAAGTTTGAGTGTGAAATTTAGTTTGTGACCTAGTTACTCATCACACACTACACAAGCAGTTAAAGCTGTAGAGATGACAACAATGAATGTTTTCAGTAGTTTTCGGGCCCAGTTTTAGACTTCAGTTTGCATGTTTCCCAAGTTAGTAACTAACTATTCTACATACTTCTCGCTGACTTAAACCACTGTTTCTACTTCTTCAAATATAGTGTTTGTATACTTTCCTCATGTTGAGTGGATGAGTAGGGTGGCAAAGTAACTGCTCACTCCGCTTTGTGAAGGCAAATCTCACTATTTCAGTCACTCTAGCAGCAGCCCACTTTTCGTACTCATTGTGAGGGGTGTTTCCAAGGTGTTCCACGTGGATTCAACTCCTATTTCTTACCCAGGGTGTAAGAGAGAGAAGTAAATATGCATCTAGATATATTATTTTGCAGCTGCCAAACTCCAAACTATGCTAACTTTGTACAATGTGTACTTTACCACCTTCATCTCTGTCCTGATCTGCTCTATTTCATTATGAGGTTGCAGACACCTATGTTTTGAAGCAGGGAACAGTGACTGCAGATTAGTCTGGATTCTCAACTACAGTAGTAATCTTGGAAACTACAAGAACTTAAAGCTCTACAGCTGTTTACATATTAAATAATTTTATTAGTTTTCAAACCTAATTTCAGACTTTATTTTGCATATTCTTACGGGTTACTAACAGACTATTCCACTTATGCTTCCTGAACTTAAACTATTATTTTTACTTCTTCGTACACTTTACTCGTGTTAAGCGTACAAATAAGGTGCAAAGTAACCGTTCACTTCACTTTGCAAAGGCGAATCTGCTTACTTCAGAAGCCTGTGCTCACCCCTTCAGTAGCCACTTTTCGCACTATTTGTGAAGGGTGTTTCCATGGGGTTCCATGTTCATTTCTTTCTCAAGATGTAAGAGAATAAGGGAAAGATGCATCTAGATGCAATATTTTGCCGCTGCCTGACACCCAAGTCCAAACCATGCTAACTTTGTACAACGTGCACTTTCCCTCACTCAACCCTGTACTGATCTACTCTGTTTGATTATGACATTTCAGACACCGTTGCTTGGAAGCAGGTATGAGTAACTTCTCTTTTCTTACCTTCTGTAGTCATCATGAAAACCAAAAGAACTTAAAGCTCTACATATGTCTACACATTAAATACGTTTTCAATAGTTTTCTGATCTGCTTTAGACTTTATTTTGCATGTTTTCAAAAGCTAGTAATGAAGTATTTTCACAAGAAGCATGCCTGTGCACAAAGTTGCAGGGGCTACTATATGAATGTGCACCTTTAGGAAATTAGTTTATACCAGGTGCCACCTTCAGAATAGGTCACAGTCTTCAGCTCATTTTTAAATAAGTACAAGGTCATATTTCCCTTTTAAAGATAAGGGAAGGCTGTGTTTATTTTATATTATTGTCATCAGGCTGCAGATAGCAGGGCCTGATCATGAGCAGTGGCAGTCAGATTTATGACCCAGGCTCGGGCACAGAGGTGAACAACTTAAGCACTGAGGTATCTAACTCTTACATAAAATTCCTTTTCGACTCAATATTGGCGCTGTGAACTAAATTGTTTCTGAATGCTTTTAAATGGTAGAAAATGTAAATGAAAAGTTACCTTAATGATTAAGTTAACTCTTTATCTAAAATTTTTTCCTCCATTTCAAAGTGTCGCATTTACAAACAGCAGGTTTTTTGCAGTAGACACTGTGCCATACGTGTAACTTAAAAATACAGGCATTTTTTTAAATGAGAGAACTTTAAAGTGCAGAAAAATGTTCCATATTATGAACATTTTTACAGAACATTTTTCTGCACTTTAAATTTCACCCATTTAAAAAAATAAATATTGTATGTTTGTGTTATATATGTAACTGTACCACATATGGCGAAAGGTATGTCCTGTGCTGCAAGTACATACAACACAGGGTCTGTCACCTGTACAAATATATCCTATCCATACGCACACATGTTCATACTTCCCCAAAGGACACGTTCTCACTGACACTTCATAGCAGCTCTGTCATAGTGCTCCAGTTAAGGTATTTTGTTCAAATCATAGTATCTGGCTCTATGGACATTAGGCTTAAACTCAATGACGCTGGGTTTAGGGGTGTCTGGTAACAATGCACGAGTTGTTTAGCCTTCAGTAGCTCACAAGGATGTTCTCTGATCAGAGGTAGCTCTCACCACAAAAAAGGTTGGAGACCCCTGCTTTATACTGAAAATGGGCCAGCAGCTCACCCAACAATAAAGCTTTTCATAAGCCATGATAAAACAAGCATTGACAAATAGGTCTGGTGATTGCTAATTGTTGTCGGTCCCACATTTGCTAATGGGGGCGATTATTGTTATGCTCGACCCTAGTTTTTGGCCCTGTCTCAGGCAGAAATGCTTTTTTAGTTGTCTCCTACCTACAATTGTCCCTGCTCCATGCCTGTGCCATAGTAAATGAACAGTGGCTGGAATGGGCCCACCCCTTGTACTTTGAAGTGTGCTGTGATATTGGGTATGTGACAAGGTAAAGTAATACTTTGTCTTTTTTTAGCGTCTTTGGAGAACCTGCAGCTGCATCGAATAAGATAAGTGATTTTTTGGTTATTTACTGTTGCACACATCTCACACACCCACCAACTGATTTAGAACCGTACTTCTCCATTCTACATATGACAGTGTTTTAAAAGGTTTTAGACAGTCAGCAGAGATGGCGTCTCGTGACTGACTGCTGCCGAAGCTCTAGGTCGAGATATATAGGACAGCTCTGAGGCTGGATCAGATACTGAGGCTGCATATGAGGGAGAGGAAAATGGAGCAGAATCTGGAAGAGATTTTTCTGATGGCGGCGTTCATCCGATTACTTGTTTTCCAGATATTCTGGTGAATGTGGTCATTATAATTGCAATGTTCCTTCCCAAGCACAATCTGTGCAGCGGAGCGACCGTAGCAACGTAGACCTTTGCAGTAGAGCAGGCACGTGCGCTGGCAAGCACAGACGGAATGCTCTCTCAGCTGCCCCCCAGTGTAGTGCAACCCCCACATTCCCCTGTTAGTAGCAGATGCTGGATTATGCTCAAAATAGGGCTAGTGCACAAACCAAGCTTACAGTACTACTGGTCTTCTTGCACGGTTTGGGTAACACCCATCTTCGCACCCTACATGAGCAGAGATCTGTTTTCAATGATAATTCTGTTGCATTGCTCTGGAACCATCCAGACCATGACAAGTTGTTCAAATTAGGCCTCTCATGGAACATTTGTCTGCCAGGTTTCAAAAGATTTATACTCTTGGAAAAAATATAGCCATTGATGAGCCCTTGATCCTGTACAAAGGCTGGCTTCTGTTAAGGCAGTACACACTGAGCAAAACAGCTTGTTATGGCAACAAGTTGTACATGCTGTGTGAGAGCTTTACTGGCTATGTATACAGCTTGAGACTGTATACAGGGAAGGACTCCTCTCTAAAACCTATAGTTTTCTCTTCCTTTCCAGGAGTCACGGAAAAGTTTGTCCAACCACTCCTTCATAAAGGTTATAACCTTTATGTGGACAACTTGTATACGGGACTGGAGCTGTTCTGTGAGCTGTAAAAAGCTGGCACTGTGGCATGCGGTACAGTTCGATGTTTCCACAAAGGATTCCTGCAATATCTTGCCTGTATGAAGCTCCGAAAATCCCAGAGTACTGTGTTGTGTTCAAATGAATAGCTCCCAGTCAAATTCTATGATAGACATGATGTGTAAGTGATCATTACAATCCATGATGAGAGCACTTCCCCTGTCACGGTTTGGGGTCAGTTGTCCGAAGTTCATAAGCCACCTGTATACTTTATTTTACCAAGTACATGAGTTGAGTGGATAAAAATGACCAGGTTTTTTCAGCCATACAATGCAAGTCATACTTGTTCCAGATGGTAACTTGCAATGCATATGTTGTTTATCGTCAGACCACTATGGAAAGACCAATGTCTTTCCTTGATTTTCAATTGAAGTCACTAAAAGTCTTACTGCTAAAGAAGCAGCAGCCTCCACTTCATCTGCTGTGGAGGACGTGGGAAGGCAACAAGATTTACACTTTGCTGACAGCATTCCTGCAACAAATAGAAAGACTTGATCATGTCATTGTTGCAAAGTCTGCTTTAAGCAAGGAAAGAACAGGATACTTGTTGTAACAATCCCTAATGCCTATCTCAGCCAGCCACATGTTTGCAAACTTGCATTATGTTACACCATACAAAAGTAAAGTTTTGGGAAATTGACTGAGGCGAAGCTGCCCTAACATATACCTTTCAATGACTGTGCATGGATACATACCATCTATGGGCCACTAGTTCACTAGACAAGCAGTCTTACAAATTGTTTTCCTCTACTTGATGAAATCATGGAGTTACTTATGGCCTGCTCAACACCTTTATCCATGATCAGAACGTGATAGTTCTTCTTTTCTTTATATGATAAGTGCATTACAGTCACCACAATGCACATATCGTTGGACGAAACATAAACCACGTTGTCACCGAGTACCCTGTGTGGCAAAAACGTAAAGTCTTCAGTAGTTTTTGAGGTGCTCTTTAGAGGACTTGGGTATTCTTCCCCCACCATGTTTGATTTAGTTTCAAAGGTAGATATTCTCACTTAGTTCGAGGAATGTGGGCCTCGGAAGGCAGTTTTGGACACCCCCAACTTGTATCCACAAAATGGAAGGAGTTGGATTTAGCACAGTGAATGCGCTGAAGGCTCAGAACGACACATTTTCTTGAGCTTCAGGTAGCTAGCAACGGAAGGCATTAGTAAAGGTTCACTTGGCAAGTATACAGGATTGGTTAGGACTTTGAAGGAGACAGAGACATGAACAGGTAGGAAAAGCTTATGCTAGGTATGCTTTCACAGGGATATAGCTTAGGTAGAAGCAGATAGTCAATATAGTAGAGATACATACTCACTTCATCTTCATCAAAGAACTCAACCCCATTGGTGCCGCTCTCCCCAATACTCAATTCGTCCCTCACTCAAATAAGCAGATGACTCCAACCTATAGAGAATGCAGCAGCCAGCCTCCCAGTCAGCCTCCCATTACACACACACTCTGCACCTTAAAGAACTTCACTGGCGTCCCATCCACAGATTTCTTCAAACTCGTGATACACACTTTCAAAGCCTTACACAACACTGGGCAAAATTATCTGAAAACCGCCACAAATTAAAAAAATTTAAAAAAATCTTCCAGACACCATTGCTCAGCTGGACTCGTACTCGCACACAATTTAGGCATATGCAGCACCAGAAGAAACAGTAGTGACTTCTCTTACCTTGCTCAATTAACTGCCCCTATACGTCTGCATCACCTCTTAAACTGTTGTACGAAGCTGAAGACTTGTCTCTTTGAAGGAAGTGGCCCGAAAAGGGCCACCCGGGTTATTTACAACCTCCTAATCGCCTTCCACAAAATGAAGAGTCGGTCAGACAGTAGAGAATACAAACAGTTGTTTATTAGCAATACTCTGCAGAGGAGTCCAATCTTACCTGCACCCTAAGATGTCTGCCGAGGGACTAGGCCCCCAACAACCTGCAACGCATAATCATTCCTCCCAAGGACCTCCCAACCATGCCCACAATGGAAAGTTACCCACTTAGGCCGAACATGAACAAAGGAAGCACAGAAGGATGGGCTACCACCTGCTAGATGGGTACACGCTATCACTATCTCAAGGTTGCCGTGCTGGGTTTCGGCGTCTCCTAACGTGGAAGCAGAGCTACACACAAGGATAGGTATGCAAGGGCAGATTGGCCTATTCATTAGTAAGTCAGAAAGCAACCTTGAACAGAAAAGAAAATAATAACTGAATACAGTGTTCTGTGAGGCAAGCAATACGAATAATGAGTCCTAGTACAGACACAGCCTAATAGGGATTACGAAATTCAAAATGGAGTCACACTCGCTAACTGAAGCTCGCACATTGCAGGGATAACTCAGTGGGTTGCATAACGTGGATATGAATGGTGTCTAATTTAGCCGCACACTGCTAACCTAATATAACGTAGAACAAGTGTATAATGAGAATGGGATTTTCAAACCTAACAGACCCTCCTTTTAGCAGTGGAGGCTAAATGCTTTATTGACGCTATCAGGTAGGATCTTTACAATTCTAAGCAGGGAAAAGAGAAAATGCATAGTAACTTTAATATCGAAGGAAAAGTAAGCAACACATTTATAGCAAGATATTTTTAGTACTCAAAAATACCCTCATCTATCTGCATCATATCCTGTATTTCTTGCATCATCATATTAGAGACTTTATCATTACGGCCTGGCAATTTAGGGGTAAGGGTGAGTTTACTCACACAATAGGTGCAGCATGCTGGAAGGCAGTTGACACAGGCAGCACGTGAAGATGACACTTGCAATAGCTACTAGGAAAAGAAGTATCTTCCAACCACAGGATGATATCAGACCCCAAAATCACCCTGTCAAGGACCATGAACCATTATCCTGATGAATATCGGATGCAAGCCTATGTAGCTTCTGGATAGCTGAGTATACATTAGGGGCGTGGTCTGGGATGTAAACGCAGCAACTGCTGCCTATGACACGACAAGCTCCACCCCTATCTGCAAGGATGATGTCTAAAACCATCCGATTTTGAAGAGCAATGAGTCTGGTAGCCTGGAGCTCAGCCGTGATGTTAGTGAGTATGTCTGCTGTAGTGTTGATAACCCCTTCAACAACCCTGGTGAGACGACGAATGTTAACACTGTTATGCATAGGTCCCCAGAAAGGCACAATACCCTTCATGGCATCCATGAATTGCTGTAGAGTAGTATCAGTTTGATCGATATCTGCTGTGTCAATAACTCCCCTTACCCGGGACAAGTATACACTTCTCCGCTGCAGCCTATGGTCTTTGTGATAGTTGGACGGTGCAATGTAAACGGGAGGTAAAAGAAAAGAGACATAACACCGGCCAGACCATCCCCTAGGGAGCCATGTATAAGCCTGCTCCCCACAAACAAAGTATACATTTGGGGGGTGAGCAAAGGTGGGCTACTAGTAGTGTTTAATCGATGGGTGTAGTTGCAACTGCTCTGTCCCACTAGAATATTCCCAGAACCTTTGACACAGAAACTAGCTGCTGTATGAACCACAGGTACGGGCATGGCTTTATCTTCAGTGATATTTCGTGCATGGAAACATTTAAAGTATTCGGTAACATTGAATCCCTGAAAATCCAACATTTCATTTTGCAGCCATGTGGCATTCTTGTTACCCTCGTAAACATTCATGCGAGCATGTGGATGTAAGGTACCCTCCTTTCCTCCTGTCCCAGGTGTATAACCCTGGTGTACTACTATATCTTCTAACACTGCTTCATAATCAGACTTCGTCATATTCATAGCATCAGTATGATAATGTATATTCACCATGGAAAGCAACAGGAACCATGCCTCACAACTACTTAGGTACGACAGGGGTAAAGACACCAGTAAATCATTCTTGTGCATAACTGAGGGGAGTAATCCACACACCCAACAATTCGTGGCATTCGTCGTATTGTGTACTTGGTGAAGCATTTTCAGAAAGGCGTTTTCAACATATGTCTGTCTATGTCTCTCTTTATGTGGGGTCAACGTAACAAACAGATGCTCAGGTGGAGACGGGGTAGGCCCTATGAAAGTGTGTACGGGATGCTGTTCTTCTAAATACCATACTACCCCAAACAGTATTATCATTACTATGAGAAGGAACACTACCACTACTATCTTACTCCTAATAGGCCAGCTAGACCACACATAACTACCCTGCCCTGATGGTGGTGCCGCTAGGGGCTGTTCCTCCTCCATGGCAGCACGGCCAAATGGATACATGTGAAGAGCCTTATGAACTGGAGCCACAAGAATACAACCAACCAGAGGGGCACAAGTTACCCAGCATCCGTCTAGAGCCTCGCTGGCAGGCTCTTATCGTTCATCAACGATGGTGCTCTGAAGCACTCCCTCGAGGGGGCTGTGCGATCGTGGCCCTTGCTGGAAACAAATCCTTCTTCTTTCAGGATAGGGCACCCTCCCTCCAGGGCAAGTACCCTCAACAATCCTGTCCAGTGTGTAGGGCAGTGCACCAGTGTGGTTCACCCTAATCTGACGCAGGCACGGTAGATATAGTACCTACACCCTAATCTCAAGTCCTTCCCTAACTCCTGGACTGTCCCTCTGGCGCACTGTCCTTCTTTCGGCGGCGCAAGTTGTACCTGTCAACTCCAGGCACTGTTTCATCAACAAAAGGGGGTGAAACTCAGGCTCAGAAAGGCATGGAGACTCAGGTGCCTGTGGATCAGATGGGGAAGAAGCTGGGGCTGCCCTTATCTCCGGAGGGACCACCTCAAGCAGGGCGGCATCACTCTCTGCTTCCGTCTGCGCCCACCTCAACCGGGCGTCAGAGAAGGGAATAAAGCGGGGCACCCTTTCCCCTTCTTGGTCAGCAATGCTGTCGAGCACCCACTTGTCGTACGGAAGTGGGAGAGGAACCTTCTTGCAGTGGCTACCATGCACCCAGTTCTTCCGACCGTCGAGTTTCACTGCCGTTCTAGTGGCAAGTAGGACCAACAGTGGGCCTTTCCAACGAGGCTCCAGGCAGCTCTTCCTCTGGAAGTTCTTGACGAGGACGTAGTCTCCGGGCTGTAGCTGATGCCCGGGCCCCTCTGGTACTGGCCACAGTGTCTTCTGAATCTGTTGATGAAGAGAACGAAGATCTTTAGTTAACTCGCACAGGTAGTCTACAAGCAAAGGGTACTCTATCTCAGAGAAGCGCTTGGGCCTTGGAACGCCCCAGATATTGGCAGGGTGGCAACATACTACCTCATATGGGGACAACCCTGTCCTAGAGTGTGCCGTAGCCCTGGTGGATGACAAGGCCATGGGCAACGCATCTGGCCATCGCAATCCTGTGCTTTCTTGTATCTTTGCTAACTTCAGTTTGAGAGTACCATTGTATTTCTCAACCAGACCTGCTGACTGGGGGTGGTTAGCTGCATGAAACTTCTGCTTGATGTACAAACCTTCGCACACCAGTTGGATGACCTTGGAATTGAAGTAACTTCCGTTGTCACTCCAGATCAAACGCGGCAGTCCGAAGCGCGGGAAGAACTCTTTGATGAGTGCCTTCGCCGTCGCCATAGCCGTATTCCCTTTAGTGGGGTAAGCTTCAATCCATTTACTGAATGCACAAATCACTACCAGCACATACTTCAAATTGTTGACTCGTTCCATTTTGATATCCATCTAGAGAACCTCGAAAGGGAAGGAAGGTGGAGCAAAGTTACTAGAGGGTGTAGGAGTACCTTTCCCAGGATTATGTGTCATACAAATCATACAGTGTTTCACTAAAAGAGTGCCTACCGTGGAAATATTGTCGTTCTGCCACACTGGGTCCAACACCTTACATATTCCCTTGGCGCTAATGTGGGCTGGGCCATGGTAACCACAGGAAGTACATAGGCATGAGGTAACATCCATCGCTGTTTCTCGGACTTATCAGTCCAGCACCCATCCTCATCCAGACGCCCTGTACTCTCCTGCCATCTTGCCAATTCGTCTAGGGTCGCCTCGCTTTGTATCTCCTTGACATTTTCTAATGTGTCCTTGAACATTCCATTGTCTGGGACCCACCTAGCAGGACCTGCCACAAACATCTTTTTCATCTTTGATCTAGCTGTCTCTTTAGCTGTTTGATCTGCAAACGCATTTCCTCTCCCCACATCATCTGTTATTGCTTTGTGGGCACTACATTTTATTATTGCTAACTTATCGGGAAGTGTTAGAGCGGACAAGAGTCTATGTATCAATGGGCCATTCTGTATTCGTAATCCATGTGATATTAAGAACCCTCTCTCCGCCCAGAGGCGTCCAAAATTATGGGCGACCCCAAAGGCGTACTGGCTGTCAATATAAATATTGACAGTCAGTCCCTCACTCAACTCACAAGCCCGAAGAAGGGCAACCAGCTCTGCAGCTTGGGCTGATTGGTATGGGACACGGGATGTCTCAACTATAGTGTGCAACGTTGTAATTGCATATGCTGCAGTGGTGGTGCCATCTGGTAGTTTGAAACCAGAGCCATCGACATATAGTTCCCCTTGGGGTTCAGATAGGGGAACATCAGTCAGGTCTACCCGTCCTTTCGTCTCCTCTTCCGTTCTGTACACACAATCATGTGTATCTGTGTCATTACTCGTCGAAGGGAGGGGTAGTAACGTGGCTGGGTTCAGAGTGGCACATCTTTTGATGGTAATGTGCGGAGCAAACAAAGTTAGTTCATATCCAGTCAGACGTGCACTAGTAAGGTGCTGTGTCTTTGCCTTATTCTAAAGCGTATCCATAGCATGAGGTACCATTACTGTGAGTTCAGTATCAAGAACGAGCCCTGCCGATTGTCTGATAGAAACTGCCACCGCCGCAGCAGCTCTTAGGCAGCTCGGGAGAGCTCTGGCGACGTTATCTAGTACAGCAGAAAAATAAGCGCAGGGTCTTTGCTTACCACCAAAACCCTGTGTTAAAACAGAAAGCGCGCAAACATCCGCCTCATGTACGTAAAGCACAAAAGGCTTCTGGTAATCAGGAGTACCAAGCACAGGAGCAGAGCAAAGCGCAACCTTTAATTGCTCAAAAGCTTGCTGGCATGCAGATGCCCAAGGCAGGGGTTCATGCACTTCTTTGGTTGTCGGGTAAAGGAGGGGTTTTGTTAGTAAGGAATAATTGGGGATCCAGGGTCGACAATACGAGGTAATACCAATAAATGCAAGTACTTCACGTTGGGTCTTAGGAACAGGCACATTAGTGATAGCAGCTATGCGCTCTGGTGCTAGTCTGCGACCCTCCTTCGACAGTAGGTGACCTAAGTAGGTGACCTCCTGTCGACAATATTGAAATTTGGAAAGGGACACCTTATGGCCATGGCGTGCCAAATGCAACAGCAATTTAACAGTGGCATCTTTACAGCCTTCCTCAGTATCAGAGGCCACAAGGATATCGTCAACGTACTGCAATAGCACATTACCAGTGGGAAGTACCAAAGAATCCAATTGAGTTTTTAAAGCTTGACTATAGATACTAGGACTTTCTGTATAGCCTTGAGGAGCACTACAGAATCTAAAGCTCCTGCCAGCTAGGGCAAATCCAAACAGATATCTGCTATCTGTATGAATTGGAATGCTAAAGAAAGCATTCTTCAAATCAATCACGGAAAATAATTTTTCTGATGGGGGAATCATTGTCAATATCGTGGTAATGTCTGGGACTACAGGATATTGGGGCACTACTATTTTATTAACCTCTCTGAGGTCAATTACAAAGTGATAAACATCAGGATGAGCATCAGAAGAGTCCAAGGTTGTCTTCTTGAGAATCGGAAGGATAGGGCTATTACACACATTCGTCACTGTCTCCTCAACCACACCAGACTTAATCAAATCCTGTATTATTTGCAACAAGGCCTTTTCTCCTGCTTGTGAAATCTTATACTGGGGAATACGTGGCAATACAGCATTGTCTTTGATCTGAATAGAGACCGGCGGGATCTGGAGTAACCCCACATCCGTGTCTCCTGCTGCCCATAAGCTACGGGGCACTTCCTTGAATTCAGCGGGGAGGGGTGCGTCCTTTGCAAAGTATTGTTTTGCACGAGCCACTTGTGGCCCAACGGTCATGTAAACACCATCTGGAGAACAAAAGATGGTGGCATGTAATCTCTTCAACAAATCCAATCCCATCAAATTCTCCCCACAATTTGTCGTTAACCGGAACGGCGAATCCACCGTAGAGGGACCAATAGTCAGAGCAAGAGGTTTGGAAATGGGGCTAACAACCGGCATGCCTGAGAAACCTACCGAAACATTGTTTTGGCCAGACAGAGCTGCCCCTGGGACCAGCGAACGAGAAACAGAGCTATTCACAGCACCCGTGTCAAGTAAGAACGTCTTGGGCGTGCCTTGCAAATCCGCAGTGACATGAGGTCCCCGCTGGTCTACAGGCACCGGAACCGGTCCCTTACCCTGTCCCTGGCTGTCCTAGCTGTGAGACATCCCTGTCACTTCGTCCATGTCATAGTTATCATGATAGTACTGCCTTCCCCGAGGTTCGTTGTAATAGTTCTCGTTCCGATGAGCATACGATGTATCCTCAGACTGCCCCTCTCCTCGGCCCCCTCCTCCTCTACCACGTCCTCTAAAACCCCTGCCTCTCGGGGCCTCAACTTTCTGCAGCAACTCCGTACACTCACTTCGCCAATGCCCCTCCTTTTTACAGTACGCACATTGGTTGTACCCCACGGGCACACCGGGTGTACTGTTCCGGTCAGACCGGGACCCCCGTTGGGCCGGACCTGAACCCCTTCCTCTTCCATTCCCCCTCGCCACTTGCTGCATCAACACCCTCGTCTTCAACTCCTTTGACTTTTGCTCCACCTTCTCTTTGTCCTCCTTCTCTCTATGCTCGTAGTACTGTGCCATACTCTCAATTACTGACGGGGTTGAGGTGGTCCAAGTACTTAACGAAGTCTGCAACCTAGTCGCAATCTCGGGAAGCAAATTAGTGACAAACCTGTTGACGAACAAACGAACACCACCCTCCAGCAACAGATCTTGGCCACTAAAATCCAGAAACACCCCTTCAAACCTAGTAAAGAAATCGGACACACTTTCATCCTTCTTCTGACTGCATGCAGTCAACTTGTCCCAATCCACTCGTCTCGGCGGGATAAGGGAATGCATGTAAGTGATAATATGCCACGACAAGGCTAATAGCTCTGGCTTCGGCTTCTCGCCGGGCTTGCGCTCCTTACCCCATGCCCTGATCTCATCCCATGTTCCACCCAATTCCACCACATGATCCTGCGTATGCACCTGCCTCCATATATCTACCGGTACCAACAAACCGAAAAACAACTCTATATCAGCTAATGTCATCACTGTGGAGGAGGCCGCCTCCGTCAATTCTTTAAGGTACGCAGTTGGATTTTTCCGAGGGTCCGGCAACTGTCCTTTTAGGGATATTACCTCACTCCTCTTCCAAGGAGTGTAGATCCACTGTTCCTGGAAACGGGCCGCTACTCTTGGGCGAGTAACAATATTATTCCCATCTCGCAACTCCGGTATTTCGGGGTGGTAAATGGGATGAACTTCCCTCATGGGAAACTGTGACGCTGTCGTCGGGACCTTCTGAAGCAATCTACCCCGATAACCCACCAATGTCGTCACATTACTGAAAACCTCATTGGGGGCCATATCTGTAGTATATACCCTATCCCGAATGTCATAAATTATCTGCGGTGCAATACCCTTGAAACACTGTTCCCACAATCCTATCAGTGTAGCCAACATATGCTTAAGAGCATGTTGCTGTATAAACGGCTCATAATCTTTCATCACGCTCCACACATCTTCCACACTATAAATCGGATTCCGGGCCCACTGTGCAGCCTGGTCAGCCACCATTCTCTTTTCCTCATCACCCACAGCAGAGCGCACCAACACTTTATCCATGCGTTCACGTGCCGCTGCCCAATTCACTTCATGCACTCCACGCACAGGCGTCTCGGCATTTTGCAATGCCTGTGGTAGCACACCTGAAGGGGAAAGAGCAGATGAAGAGACTGGTACCATCGCGAACAAAGACTGCGTTGCAGGAGTAAGAGAAGGCGTGACCACAGGTACAGAGTCAGGAGACAGAATAGGGGAACTGACGGCTCCCGCCCCTGTAACTTGCGAAAGTGGGGAAGAAGCAGGCGGGCCGGGGCCAATGCAGTAGAGCTAGAAACAGGAAGAGTAGGAACAGCAGAACCAGAGGCCGAAGACTGAGGTGTTGGGATTATGGGATATATCCATTCAGGGGCATAAGGAGGTGGGGTCGAGAATCCAATAACTACTCAACGAAAACTTCACCTTCCTCTCTAGCAACATAATATTTATCACTTTGCAATCGAAACTTCCTATCTGCACACTCTATGCCTTTCTCGATCTTTTCTCTTTCATAGGCCACTGCTTTCTGCGTTATCGTTTGCGTCTGTCCCCTCTGGGCTTGCTTCTCTGCTCTCATACGTCGTTGCTTCGCTTCCTTCTGCCTTGTCCTCAGAGAATCAAACATCGACTGCCTGCTCTTTTTGGCGAACAATTTGTCCTGCAAGTAATTCAACTTTTGTTCATCAAATGTGCCAGTAAGCGGCCACTATAAATCAGCGTTGTCCCTCGTATATTTATTCCACAACATGCTAAACATAATAGGGCCAATACCATGCTTGACGTAAACATCAAAATTTGGGGTACCCTCTGGAGGCGCAGGCTGCCTCTCTTCCAATTGAGCTTCAGTGGAGCAACACCGACATCCAAAACACCCTAACTTGCTTAGACAAGGCATCTTAATATAAGACACACACACACTGTCCCAAATGGACAAATATAACACTAACCAACAAAACGGTCCAAAACCAAATCGAAGCAGTCCGAAAACTGCACCCTGCAGTCCGCAGACTGTACCAAGACAACACAGTCCAAAGACTGTACCAAAACAAGAAGACAGGCTCTAGCCCCAGACCTTTTCAAGAATAAGCTGAATTTCCAGTTGGCCTGGCAGATTGTTCGCAAACAGCCCCAGACCTTTTCAAGAGTGGCCAAATTTTCAGTTGGCCTGGTAGACTGCTCACAAACAATCTGTGTCCTTTAAGGGTCCGCAAACCCACCAAGATCAAGACAAGGCAGTCCGGAGACTGTACCAGACACAGCCCGTAGGCTCGTGCCGTTCAACCATGGCGCCACATTTTCCAAGAATTCAAGTCCACTACCGACTCTTCGGACCAAACGGTCAAATCCAAGGTTCTGCCTTCTCAGGACCCCAGCCGGTGACCACTAGACGAGGAGTCGCCCGATCAGACGGGTGGGGCAGCCAAGAGAACCGGGCTCTTATCGTGTGGGATCCCCGATCCGCCCGACCGACCGGACAGCACCCCGACCCTACAACCCGATTAAGGGCAAGTTGGGTCACCTTGCGGAGTCCCTGTTCGGGCGCCAACTGAAGGAAGTGACCCGAAAAGGGCCACCCGGGTTATCTACAACCTCCTAATCGCCTTCCACAAAATGAAGAGTCGGTCAGACAGTAGAGAATACAAACAGTTGTTTATTAGCAATACTCTGCAGAGGAGTCCAATCTGATCTGCACCCTAAGATGTCTGCCGAGGGACTAGCCCCCCAACAGTCTGCAACGCATAATTATTTCTCCCAAGGACCTCCCAACCACGCCCACAATGAAAAGTTACTGGCTTAGGCCGAACATGAACAAAGGAGGCACAGAAGGATGGGCTACCACCTGCTAGATGGGTACACGCTATCACCATCTCAAGGTTGCCGTGCTGGGTTTCGGCGTCTCCTAACGTGGGAGCAGAGCTACACACAAGGATAGGTATGCGAGGGTAGAATGGCCTATTCATTAGTAAGTCAGAAGGCAACCTTGAACAGAAAAGAAAATAATAACTGAATACAGTGTTCTGCTGAGGCAAGCAATACGAATAATGAGGCCTAGTACAGACACACCCTAATAGGGATTACGAAATTCAAAATGGAGTCACACTCGCTAACTGAAGCTCGCACATTGCAGGGATAACTCAGTGCATTGCATAACGTGGATACGAATGGTGTCTAATTTAGCCGCACACTGCTAACCTAATATAATGTAGAACAAGTGTATAACGAGAATGGGATTTTCAAACCTAACATCTTCAATTAGGTGAGTCCTTGGATTAGCCTTGACTGCTCCTGCGTTGGCGGCAGAATATCCCCCAAAGTGATAGTGCGCTATTCAAATACTCATAACATTACAGTGAACTTAGCATCCAACACTACAAGAATGGGTGACATGTGTCCTGCTTGCCATGTTTATCCTCCAACAGAACATAGTAGATGTTTAATTTGCTGTATGACAAGTGCATTACAGTAAAAGCACTGCACATAATGGTGGATGGGAAATATGCCATGCTCCCACTGACTACCCTGTGTGTCAACAACTAACTTTCTTCGTAGTTTAGGATGTGCTCTTTAGGGATCTTAGGACGGTCTTCCCGAGCATGTTTACCTTAGTTTCTAAGATAGCTATGCTCACTCGGAAGGCACGCTTGTGCATCGCCTAAGTTGCAGCCACAATCTGGAATGAGATGGATTTAGCACAGTGAGTTTGCTAAAGGCGCATGAAGACATGTCTTCCTCATGTGGCTCACTTAGGAGTGGTTAGTAAAAGTTCACTACTTCGGTAATGCTCAGAATGTTGACGGAGGCGGATACTTCACAGGTAGTAAAAACATAGTTAAATTCTTTTTCATTTGCAAGGTTGTTGAGGCACCAACAGTCAGCATGCCTGGACATATGTGTTTAAAGAGCTTTGCTTGTGATGTGTTTGTATGCAAGTTGGTTTATAGGTGGGTAAGAGCTTGTTTTGATTGGTGATTCTGTCCTGTGGCGTATGAATGTGATGGGCCCTTGAATGGCGGCTGTATGTTGATGTGAAAGCACTGATGTCTTTGATTGGGCCGGCACTTGGGGCTATGAAAGTCTTGAGTGTGGTGCATTGTGTAATGGTGCATGAATGGCATATGAATGGACCATAAAGAGGTTGGTGCCTTGACGCAGCTTTATGGCTCACCTTCAGTAGTCTTGGTTTCAGCATTCAGATACTGTGATCAGTATTTGTTCTTTGAACCTTGCAATTCTGAAGGTGCTAAAATTAACCAGTGGAATCGGTGGAAACATAGGGCCAGATTTATATCTATGGACGTAAGGATACTCCGCTGCAACAGCGACCGAGTATCCTGATCACCATTATAATGGTCTGCCTGCCTGATTTATATGTGGGCGGACCATTGGTATAACCATGGCGGAGACTACTCCTTCTCTGGCAGGTACACCCCTCCGATGGAGCGATGGAGTAAGGGCCATCGAAGGCTGACCTCTCTGTCCATCCACCTAATTTAGATTGAAAAACCTGGCAGTAAGGGGCAGTGAAAACTGTCTACTGCCCCCTCGCCATGTGAGACAACTCCCTTAGCGAGGGGTCTTTTTTTTAATTTTCAAAATGAAAATTGTTTTTGGGGCGTACTGCTCCGTTATGTTGACAGAGCGAGCTCCAAGTTTAAAAAAGGATTGACAGCAACCGCAGTAACTGCAGTTCCTGTCAAATGCTTTCTAAATGACCAATAGCTTGGCGGTCATTTCTTAATTTGTGGGGCAGAGTAGTCTAGGCTTGGCCGATGTTTAGTCATCTGCCAGGCCGATGAAGAATACTCCATCTGCAAAAATCTGGCCCTTAGTAATAACTTTTCTTTTTTTTGCAAACAAAACATCCGGTGTACATTGTGGTGTAACTTGCATTGATTCAACTCTTTCCTATAATGTCATGCGACACTTGGAAATGCATAAATGGCTAAGATCAATCATTTATTTACATTTTGTGTTGGAAATTTCTGGAATCTGTTGAGATCCACAAATTGACAACCACCCAGCATTGCCACTAGTCTCCACATAAAAATGGAACTCAATTTTAGTGGGTGGCCCTCGCGCTCACAATTGGAAAGGGCAAAAAAAATGCAACATGGACTCCTCAAACTTTCCACTGAAAACTGACCCTTTTTTTGCGGTGTGGATAGTTGTAGATTTTGGGCCCCAGCTCAGCCTACAACTAGGGAAACCTAGCCAACCTGCACACTTTTGAAAACTAGATAACCAGGGGAGTCCAGGGGTGTGTGACTTACGTGGCTCTCACTAGGTAATTTTATCCAGACCCCCTTGCAAACTTTAAACTTTGGCTAAAAACACACATTTTACTCACATTTCCGGCCAAAAAGTTCTGGAATCTGAGTTCCCACAGTCTCCCGATAAGAATGGTACTGCCGTTGTGTGGGTGAGCCAAGAGAACGTCAGACAAAAGACACTAAAGTGCTGCCTAGAGAGATCAGCAATAGGGGTAACTGCAGTATTTGGGGCCGTGCTCGGCTACCACCCTTGGAAACCTACCTACCTTACACATTTTAATACAAGTATACACCCAGGGAATTCCTGGGTAGTGTGTCGTGCGTGGATCCCTAGAGTTTTTCCTACCGACAATGCCGTGCAAACCACAAACCTTGCCTAAAATCGCACATTTTCCTTACATTTCTGTGATGGAATCTTCAGGAATCCACATAAGTCCTACCGTCCAGCATTAAAAGTGTGTAGATTTGGTTGGCTTCTCTAGTTGCTGGCTGAGCTAGGGCCCAAAATCCACAGCTACTCACACTGCAAAAAAAGGGTCAGTTGTCAGTGGAAAAATGTGAAAAATGTGAAAAATGTGAAAAATTTGCACCCTTTCCTATCATGTGCACTAGGCCTTCCACACATGTAAGGTACCATTTTTACAGGAGACTTGGGGAAATCCTGGGTGATAGGAAATGTTTGTATCCCTACATATTTTAGAAGTGCTCCTCACAGAAACGTGAGGAAACTTTGTGTTTTAGTCAAAATGTAAGGCATGCAAGGGCTTTAGGTAAAATTACCTGGTGGGAGCCACAAAAGTCACCCCACCATGAAATCCACTAGTTTGCTAGGGTTTTTCTAGGTGCCAGCTGAGCTAGGGTCCAAAATCCACATCCACCCATATTAGAGAAAAAAGGTCAGTTTTCTGTGAAGGAATGTGATGTGTCCATGTTGCATTTTGAGCCCTTTCTTGTTGCGGGCACTAGGCCTACACACATGTGAGGTACCATTTTTATTAAGAGACCTGGGGGAATGCTGGGTGGTAGGAAATGTGTGGCTCTCCACAGATTCCAGAAGTTTTCCTCACAGAAATGTAAGGAAAATATGTGTTTTTAGTCAAAGTTTGGTGTTTGCAAGGGCTTCTGTGTAAAAGTACCTGGTGATAGTCATGCAAGTCGCCCCACCCTGGATTCCGCTTGGTATATAGTTTTTAAATATGTGCTGGTTTGCTAGGTTCCCTAGGTGCCGGCTGATCAGTGGCACAAAATGCACAGCTACCCACATTGCAAAAAAAAGGGTCAGGTTTCAGTGGAAAAATGTGATTTGTCCATGTTTCGTTTTGGGCCCTTTCTTGTTGCGGTCAGTAGGCCTCCCCACACAAATGAGGTATCATTTCTATCGGGAGACTTGGCAGAATGCTGAGTGGTAGGACGTTTGTGGCTCCCTGCAGATTCCAGAAAATTTGCTCAAAGAAATGTGAAGGAAAATGTGTGTTTCACACAAGTGTGAGGTTTGCAAAGGCTTCTGGGTAAGAAAACCTGGTGAGAGCCACTCACATCACCCCACCTTGGATTCTGTAGGTGTCTAGTTTAAAAAAATGTGCAGGGTTTATAGGCTTCCCTAGGTGTTGGCTGAGCTAAGGCACAAAATCTACAGCTATCCACATTGCAAAAAAGGGTCTGTTTTCTGTGGAAAAATGTGATGTGTCCATGTTGCATTTTGAGCCTTCTCCTGATACGGGCATGAGGCACACTCTGAATCACATGCTATTATGGATACCTCCAAATCCAGAGTTGTACAAATAACCACTGCTCCTAAACTCTATATCTGGTTCCCATTACAGAAATACATAGGTTTCATTGATATCCATTTCTCACTCTATATATTTTACCATATGAATTGGTCTGTACTCGGTACACAATGAAAAACCATTGTAAGGTGCAGCTCAGTTATAGACGCTGGGAACGTTGGGTTCTTGGACAACCTACAAACCTTTTATATATACACCTGCAACCAGAAGGGTCCAGCGGAGCAAATGGTATCTTTCTTTTGTAAATCTGCCATCGTGAGAAGTTACAGATAAAAACGTTTGCACAAATGGCCATTTTTTTCCTACTCATCAGTTTTTTTTATTTCAACAGTTAGTTTCTTTGGGAAAACCGTTGCTGAATTCAGAATCTTGTCTACTTTTCATAAATCTATAGCATTCCACGGTCTCCCAAGGGTTTCACACCGGTTTTACCCACAAACTGGAAGCAGTTTGAAAGCACAAAAATAATCAAAAATGGAATTCTTCTATGAAAAATGCCAAAACTGTGGTAAAAAATAGTTTTTTAATTCCTGTTCCTGAAAGCTGGGAAGATGGTGACTTTAGCACAGTAAACCTTTTGTTGGTGCCATTTGTAGGAAAACAGTCACTTTTTTGCTGAGCCTTTTTGTCCTACTTTTCCCACAAAGCTCAAAATGTAGTTATATTTTTGCTATTCCCTCAGTCCACTCCAAGGGAATCCACAAATCCTGGATTTCTTCAGAATCTCCAGGATGATGGAAAATAATATATCCATAAACAGTGGATTTTCATTTTTAGAAAAGAAATAACGGTGTTCCTAAATATCAGTTTTTTAATTTGAATATGCCATTGGTATCTATCATATGCTCCTGTGCTCCATTATATGATAAGGTACCCCATCTGATGGAATCACACAGGTGTGTTAGATACATCTCCTTATGCCTGTCAGTACCTATTATGTGCCACAGGTGGCCCTATATGAAAGATAATTCCTGAGTTATGATCCCGGTACCCACAACCATCAATCATACTTCAGACACCACAATACTCCTAGACCCCCTGAGCTAGAGCTCAGACATCCTCTGATGGCTCTTGTACACCGACTGTTGTCTTTTACACACCCTCAAGACTGCCAGACACCTCACACTGCTCTTAAACCCGCTAAATTGACTTTTAGATACCACTGGGAGGCACTCGGGTATCCTCAACCCATACTTAAAGACCAACAATTGACCATCCAATACTTACAGCTAGCACACAGGCATGCTTGGTTTGGTCTTAGACACCCTTTGTTAGACCTCCGAGCTAGGGAAATGAGCAGGCTCAATTGACATCTGCCACTATTATATAATTATGTTTTACTACCGCTTGGCAGTTTTCTTAGAGAGTCTCACGTTGGCACATGTTCTCACTGAACCAAGATGTTTTTCCTTGCTTGGCACTCAAACACCCTCAGTTGGCCCTCACTCTCAAGCCACCCTGTGAGTCTATTGGTTGACCTTGTGCTCTATTGACTATCAGCTCTCTCTCAGACACATTTATATATATATATGTACATTACTGTACATATACATACTGTACACACATTTATATATATATGTACATGATGCCATACTAGCATTGTCAATAAAGTGCACACTATTTGTCAACCAAATACTCTCTAAATCTTCTTGGTATTTGTAAATCAATTTTGTTGTCATGTGGCTGCATACTAACACTCCCTGTAATCATTCATGTTATCTTTTCCTCCTTCTATGTTAATAACGCCATTATCATGATCACAAACCAGGATTCTACTCTTATTCCACATGCTATCTTTCTCAGCCTTGACATAGTTCCTCCCTACCTTTGTTAGTCTCATAAGAAAACCTTGAACTCCCTTTGCTGCCATTTTTGTAAATTTAATTTGATAATTTTGGCCCACAATATCCTTCACATCCTGACAACTTTCTTTCTGTCAGCCATTCCTTATATCTCCTTTGGTTCTCCTTCACCTTGAATTCATTTTTTAAAGCCATATTACTTAACACCAACACCAATAATGTTTTTGGTTTCCTTCTTCTCATTAGTTTAATTCATCCAGTAACTTCATTAGCTGTCATTCTATAAGACCTTACCTTCTGATTCACACGTTCAACAATAAGCTTTCTATTGACCACAGCTATTTGAATGCAATCCTTAATGACTCTGTTAATTCTTTCCAGTTTGCCGTCAGCTCTAGGATTATACAGGACTGTCTTCATATGTTTGATTTTGCAGACTTTAATATACTTTTCCATCCCAAGTGAACATAGTTATGTCTGTAATTATCCCCTTTGGGTATCCTTCACTTATGAAAACTCTTTCCATAAATGTCAAGATTTTGGCAGCCGGCACATCACTCTTAAATTCAACCTCAAAGCATTTAGAAAAATAGTCCACCATCGCTACTGAAAACATATTCTGCACTTCTAACCATGATGTCAACAGCAACATTTCCCCATGATTTAATTGGAAATGTTATGGGCTGTAAGTTATGCATTAATTTTACACACCTTATCACTTTTACCACATATCAAGCACTCCTTAACTTCAGTTTCTACTTCTTGTCCATGCTTGGCCACCAAAACAACTCTCTAATTCCGCTTTTTGTCCTACTACATCCCATTTGTCCTCAGCAAGCTAGTTCAATTATCTTTATCCTCAATTTTCTAGAATGGATTAACTTACTCCCCATATATCATCACTCAATTAAACCATGATACATTTAAATTGCTCAAAACTTCCATTTAGCCAGGATATTCCTCACCTCATTCTCCTTGTCCTCCTGACACCAATCATCTTCAGATATTACTCATAACTCCAAAGAGCCAACCATTGCAACCCAACCTTCATCTTTTTCCTGTACCATATTTGTGCCCTGTTAGCATTTTTATTCTTGATAAACTGTCTTCATCATC
The DNA here is from genome assembly GCA_963921515.1 of Calotriton arnoldi. NCBI lineage: Eukaryota > Metazoa > Chordata > Amphibia > Caudata > Salamandridae > Calotriton > Calotriton arnoldi. Next base: position 4,365,640 of record CAWUFW010000038.1, read on the forward strand.
ATTCTTTTTACCCTTCAACAAATTCAACTACAAAATTGTATTCATCCATTTACGATAACCACCGGGCAATCTTGCCTGACGCCAATCCATAACCTATTTTAGTCAATAAGTGCACAAAAAGTTTTTGATCGATGCAGACTTTAAATGGTATTCCCCGATATAGGTTCTGAAATTAAACCACCCATAAGACAGCCAAAGGACCTCTTTCTATCACAATTATCACCTTTCGGTCTTATTTAATGTGCACAAAGCAAAACTAAGGACCACGTTGTCATTATCTTGCAGTCAACTTCATATTAGACTCAAGCTATGTACACTCGTGTCAGTGATTAGTATGGTTTTACATTTTGCATCAAGCATACTTAATGATGGGGCATCCTTAATTTTTTGTATAATATTGCCAAATTCAAATTGACACTTTTCATTCTATATAAACCTAAAATTTTATAATAACTGTTAGAAATTGTGTTGTTAGTTGACTGGGGTATGAGCTCTAGTCAAGCAGCAACCACAATCCTAGTCCGGGTAGGAAGGAGGCAACTCTAAATTAACTTGTGCTCACCCTCTGGTAGCTTGACACAGAGCAGGCACGCTTAACTTTAGAGGCAATGTGTAAAGTATTTGTGCAACAGTAAAACAGTGAAAATACAACACAAAAAGGTTCCACACCAAGTTAGAAACATAGAGTGTAATTTAATAAATACAAGACCAAAATGACAAAAATACAATAAATAGAACTTGAGATATTGAATTTCAAAGTTTTTAGGTAAAAATATCCCCGAGAAGCAAAAAAGCGCTATTTGGGATATTTGGTTGTGCCGGACCAGGACAAAGTAAAAAGTTTAGATCAACAGCGATGGAGCGCGGGCTGGCTACAGGGACCTAGTTATGCCCGCTTAGTCAAAGTACCTTAATCCTGGTTGCGGAGCATTTGCATGGATGTGCGTCAAAGATGTGTTTTGCAGCCAAGGCGAAGCGTCGGTTCTGAGCTATGACGAGGCTACAGTGGGATGTCCAGATACGTCAATGACAAAGATCCTGTTGACGGGGTTTGCGATGCGAAAGCCGGTGTCAAGGATACAAAGAGCAGCAGAGGCGACGCATCAGTTGTGATGAGCAGTGAAGCTGCAGGTCGAAGGTCTGGCGTTGTTGTTAAGGCTGCCGTCGACGAGGGATGCAAAGAACTTGCGCTGGGTAAAGTGTCCCGCAGCTGCAGTTCCGAAGGTGATGTCAGTCCCAGATGCGGGAGGCTGCAGTGATGCAAGTCTTTTACGACAGATCGAACCCACCGAACAGTAGTGATACATTGGTTGTGCTCGGAGATGCGCTGCTCATCCGAGAAGATGTGTTGGTTCCTCTAGAGATACACCTTAGGCCCACTTCCAAGGGTCCAGGACTGGGGTGACACCACTTGGCATGGCAGACTCACGGATGGCAGAATCTAGGTGCAGATGCAGATTGGTTGAAAGCCAGACAGCTAGCCCTTAGAGTCACTCTGGGTTCAAGTGATGCAGGTCCAGTCCCCTTGATGGAGCAAGGTTTCAAAAATGAAACTTGCTTGTACGCAATCCTCCTCATAGTATTAACTTATTAAATTTGTATTGTCAATACTAACCTTTGCATTCACAAACACAAGAGGGACAGAAGCTTGCCTATGTGTTTTACTAATGAATAACGCTTGTCTGTAATCCAAAATGTCCGCTACAGCGCGGAACTTCATTGCGCATGTCGCAACCTGATCACATGGTGTGACGTCTTTCTTTGCTTGGTGGGAAACTTCTGCTTCTGCGCAGTGTGCACTAAAATGGCCGCTAAATGTTTTCACATGCTTCAGCTTGCTCTCATGTCATTATTAAATTGTCGTTTTCTTAATGCTACTAATGCAGGATAGTATTATAATTAATTGGGAATAGAGTAGGGAAAGTGGGCATACAGTGAAACATTTTATTTGTGATTTTAATATTTTCTTCTTGCACTTTTAGTAATTCGTAAACTTGGGCCTGGGCTGGTGACTTGAAACTCGAGAGACAGATGGTTCTGCGCATGTGTCCTGTGTGCCTACCTAGTGAAGTCAACTTGGACGTCTCCGAAGGCCATGACCCATTGGCCGAAGATGCTGTACTTTGTTTCCGGTGGACAAAATGATACTTTTCCCCTGTAAAATGTATAACAATTGTCGTGAGACGGGTGGGAAATAAAGCAAATGTATTAATTTGAAGGGGTGGGAACGTAAAGACAATAGGCTTTACAATTTAGGCCAAATCGATATGGTGCGAGAATCCACCCCCTGTCCCTGTCCAATCAGAAGTATTGGTCCCATATTTTAGCAACATTAAGGGGAGGTACATGGGCGTAGAAGGGTATAATAGAATATAGCATTAGTTAATTAGTCAGAGCATGCTTTCACGAAGAACAGGCGTCCATGCTGCGAGAGCGCCCTTAGCTCCAGACTGCCAAGCTGATCGGTTGCTGACTGAATCCCTGTCCAGAAGAGGTCCTGAGGAGGGGGCGGCGGAGTCCATTAGAACGGGAGAATCGAGGAGAAGTCGAGTATCAGAGAGGGGAACGGCGCAGGCGTCGTTGTAGAGAGGTCACCGGTCCTGTCCTGTTCCTGGAAGAACTCTTTGCTCTTCATCCTTCCTGGGTCCTATCTTTTCCATCTCCTTGGCCAAGGGGCTTGGTTCTCGCATTTAGGTAACTATACTGCAACCTTTAGTTGCGCTGCTGTCTCTATCTTCTCCTCTTCCTTAAACACCGTCATTGATTAGCAAAATTATTTCTATGCTTTTTCTTGGGTATTTCAATTAAGTACCGTGTTTTCTGTATTTTACTCTGCTAAAACTTTAGATAAACATTTTAAAACTTCCTGACTCAGTGGTTATTTTAGGATTATGAACTATATTGAATGTCACTCATTTTAAATTTCCCAATTGGCAAAGGATCCATTGGTAAGTTATTACTCTTCAATCAGAAGGTAATTGGTAGCAGGGACTTTGATAAAAGAGTACATCTGACACCCAGCGTAAGTATTAGTGTAGTATGAATGTATGGGCCCAAGTGAGTATATGGTGTATGAATGCTGTTGGCTAATATTGCGCTGGATCACCCTTATCGAGGCAAGAGGACAACAGGCAGCAGGTCAGCACAGCAAGGCAGGAGTTCAGCAAAACAGCAGCCCAATATAGTCATTTATATTTGGGAGAGGATGTCTTTATTTAAATCGCGTAAGTTGACACATACCCCAACTGAGAAGTCAGATCTGCAAACACCACGGTAGGCACCAAACAATCCGATGCTTCTGTTTTCTCTATTACCCCACATTTATTTTTATTTCTAGCTTAACGGGTTCCCTGATAGGAAGGCAAATGTTTCTCGCTTTGTTTACTTTGGGTCAAGCCTTTCTTCGTAGAATACTCTTATGCTTGAAGCCCGACCAAACCTACATTTTCCCAACTCATTATTGAATACCCTGGGACATTTACTAATCAAGCAATCCATTTCATTCGTAGGCTCAATTAACATAATTTATTTTTCTGCACCCGGTCTCAGTTGCATTCTCAATTACACTTGGTTTATCCAGCCCAAAATTGGAGACCCTCTCAGTGCTGTATAAATTTTACCTGGAACTTTCCTACCTCTAAATGCGATATCGGCTATAAAATAATGAGTCATTTTGATTTTGTGACCACCATACTCATATTGTCAATAGTCAATATTGGTCTTCATTACTTTCCAAATCCAGCAACTTCTGACAATCGTTTTGTGACATTATGGTACACCTCGCTCCAGAGTCTAGTACTTCAAAATCTTTGTGTGTTTTACATTTCTCCCTCTATTTATCAATCGGTGTATGTACTTATGACACTATAAGTTTGCTCCTCTAATGCATCCTATTCTACAGATAACACATAAAACTAGTTGTCATCTTCAATGGGTTCATACTCTGATATTAAACTCAATTATATTAACTTTATTACAACTTGGAATCCTATACTTGATACTTTTACACATGCCTGCATTGTGTTCAGTCTCTTTACACATTGAACAGGTTATATTTTTTCCAGGACAATTAGCACAATCAGCCCAATGATTCAGGCTAACACAACTCATATACACTCATTGTTTGACATTGTCTGTCCTAGTTATAACCATTTGAGTTCCCTGTAATGTAACACGTTTTCCTTCTTTCAACTATGATTTAATGACATTTATATATTCAGTAATTTCTTCCACACGTATTTTAACTATATTGGTTCCATCTGGTTTAGTCTCATTGTTTGTCTGACACATTTATTCATTGGGTCTCCACCTCTTGCAATTTCCAAAGCTTTCAATCAGGTGGGATTTCAAGCATTCCACATTTTTTCTTAAAATACTCTTATTTGAGGTATGCTTAATCATTATTTATGTCATATATACACATCACGGACTCCTGTAAATGAACAATTCACTATTAATGCTCTGTGGCTCGTGACAAAACTATCAATTATTTCATTGTGACCTTGTACTCTGGAAAATAATTGATATTATTCTAGAATGACATTGGTTATATAGCCAAAGTGTAATTCTAATTGTTTTAAAGACTTGGCATATAGTGTTGTATCAGCCCCATTCTCTTCATTTTGCAATGCTGCTAGTGTGCAATCCATCCTAAACCTTTCCCTGCGAAACAATGCAAGAGGGATGGTGGTTTCCCATCATCATTAAGTTGTTCTCCACCAGATGCTAGGATATCCACCTTGAAAGCATGAACCCATTCTTCCTAAGGTGTTTTAGGTTCAACTGCATAAAGAGGAAACTAGTAGGTGGTACCATTTGTGACATTTTGAAAAATATGAATATATATTTCTATGTACTTGTAGTAGTGGTAGTCACTCTGTAGTTATAGTTAGGGTTACCAGAGATAGGAATTCCTCATTATTTTGGTCACTAATAACTTTGTGTCTGTTTGACGAATCTCCACAAAACTTATTTCTTTTTCTACACTGGTGATGTATGCAAAGTTTTGCAGAGATCCGTCAAGGGGGTGCAAAGAAAAAAGGGTGTTCCCAAAACGTATTTTGGCACAAATGCATTTCCCATAAACTTTGGACTCATGCGTATCGTGAAAACAGCAAGACGGATTTGAATGAAATTTGATAGGAATTTAAATGATGGTGTATAGATGATCCTTTTGGATACTACAGGTAAGCAGGGTAAGTATTTTAAACTATAAGCTGTTTTAACTTAGTGTTATCTGTTGTTGCAGTATTTTTGCAAATTGTCATGGTATTTCATGGTATTTCACGAAACTACAGTGGTACATAGCAATGACAAGGCATCATGTAATTGGCTGATGATTGCTGTTGCAAAAGGTAAAGGCAGCCATGTTGTCTTTAGGTACACTTTGGCTGTGTTCCCCTACATATTACCTCTTTATTAAGTTGTTGTGTATCGGGAGTCCAGCAGTACTTAAAGAAAATAAAAGAATAAAAATATGTTAAAAATTCAAACACTGTACTTCACTATATTTTACAAATATAGTGTATTACAGTGTATTTTAATTTTTTAACATATATTTAAATCTTCACAAAAAAGTCCATGGAGTACCATGGTAATACCTACAAATTACCGCGCTACTTAAAAAATCTTTTAAAAACTGTTATGTTCTTTCTAAACTGCATATATACAATATTATAAATACATTTCTATTATCACTTTTATAAAGTGGTAATAGGTAGAGAACAACTATAATACCTAATACTTACCTACATAAAAGGTCCTAATCCAAAATGTAGCAAAAGTGTGCAGAAATGACATGGCTGCCTTTTACGTTTTGTAAAAACAGCCATTAGCCAATCAGATACTGCACTGTTATTGGCAATGTACCGCAGTATACCGCGAAGTTACTGCGCTATACTGTGGCACAATATATTACTAGGTATTTTAACACTTATAACTTTAACACTACTTACACTATGTACATCTACTACCAAACATTAGCATTTACAACTCATAATCTGTATTCCTGCCACATTACATCTACATGCGTTCACCCACTTTAATGCTACATATATTGTAAGTACCACACTCCACTCTACACCACTACACTCTATGCCACTCCACTCTACACTATTATACTCTACGCAACTACACTCTACCACACTACACTCTACCCCACTACACTCTAAACCGCTCCACTGTACGATATTTCACTCTATAGCACTCCATTCTACGACACTGCAGTATACACCCCTCCACTGTATGCGACTCCACTCTACGCTATTCCACTGTGCAAAGCTCTGCTCAACGACACTACACTCTACACTATCCAGTCTATGGCACTCCATTGTACACTACTGCACTGTTCGCAAATCCAATGTATGCCACTCCACTCTATGCCACTTCGGCATACGCAACTCCACTCTGACACCCCACTGTATGATATTACTCTGTACACCACTTCACTGTTTGGCACTCTACTCTACACCACTCCAATGTACTCCACTTCACTATACACTACTGCAGTCTACACTATTCCACTGTATAACACTCCACTCTATGCCACTCCACTCTACCCTATTCCACTATTTGGCACTCGACTATACGTCACTCCTCTGTACGCCACTACACTCAATGTTATTCTACTCTACACCACTCCACTCTACACGACTACAGGCTACGATATTTCACTCTACAACACTCCACTGTATGCTACTTCATTCTACACTACTCTACTGTACACCACTCCAGTGTATGACACGACACTCTACTCTTTTCCACTCTGACACTCCATTCTATGACACTCCAAAATGCTCCAATCCATTGTATGCAATTCCACTTTACACCATTACACTGTATCTCACCCCACTCTACTCTACACAACTCCACTCTGTCATTCGATTCTGTCCAACTCTACTGTCCTCTATTCCGCACTACACAACTCTACTCTACACTGCAGAGATATACCTGCAGTCGGGGGCCGCTGAAGGAGCTCCTGTCATGCTGCACAGCTGAGATGCTCTACGGCAATCGAGGGCATCCAAGATCGTGGGTGCGATGCTGCGCTTACGCCCAAACACTCTTTGCTTTGAAATTAACCTGTAGGAGCCGGCATCTTGCTTTTTGTACTTGCCTCCAGATGGTGAGAGCCTTTGAAACTTGTGGACTCTCAGAAAAATATGAGACAACCAGCTTTCAGCCTTTTAGAACAGTGCTACTAGCTGCCGTGCCGTGCAGTCTCTCCCCCTCTTCTATCTCTTAGCTACTCCATCGCCCTTGCTATTATTGATTCATAGACGTGTGGACTTCAGAATATATCACATTTCCATGGCAAAGGAGATACAATGCTTGGTGAGTAAGTATTGGGAGAGGAACTGTGTATAAAACATGAGTTTGGAGCTGAAAGTTGATCCCTGCTTCTCTTATAAATCTGTGCTGTTCATAGACTAACAGTGCGTTCAGGATATTGATACCCTCTGCGGACGTCAGCAGGGGGTAATTACTTTTGAGATAGGGGAGAGGGAGACTTTTGGCAATATATATTGTGGTAGTAAGGCACTGCTAATCTATAATAAAGATTTACGGAAAGCCATTTGGTAGCACACCCCCAAGGCTAAGCAATAGGCTACCTCTGGGTAGGGAGGACCCTTGGGGTAGATACAGAGGGGCTCCTGTAGTCACAGGGGCCACTTGAGACCCCCAAGGGAAGCCCCAGGTATAGCCGGCGCAGTACAATGAAGCAGATCTCCTGTGACTCCCTGTCAGGTATGTTCTACAGCATATCACACAGAAACAGCACGACGATGGTCCCAATGCCCCTCTCCGAACTTTCCTGCCAGCCTGATGACACTCAACTGTCAGACCAGCACCCAGGGGGTAAAGGGGAATGGGAGAGAGAAGAGACAGTAAGCTCTGGTTGAATTCCTTCATGAAAGTTTCCTTAGGTCTTTTCCTTCTGTGTTCTTTTATTGTTCTGCCTTGCTCAGGAAGGAACCTGCATAAAAATAAGAATTCACACTCCACTTAATTATTTCCTCCTAAAGCAAACTCTAACGATTATGTAATATTTGTCTAAAACTTTTCTACATTTACCCAATTAATTTATGACTGAGGCCTCTCTTCTATTACTGGTCTTTTCTATTCAAATTATTCTTGTTCCTAACAGTTCTTTTTTCTTTTTCTTTCAGCATTCATATACTTAGAATTTTTCACTAAATATTTCCTTGTTCAATATTTTCACTGTAATTTCTTAATTATATGTCATTTCCTTTTTTCTTTAAGAGTACTTGCGTGTCTTCAACGAGGCAAGGGATCTTCAGGGGAAAGATGACTTCGATCTGTGCTTCTTCCGTTCTTCGTTCTAGATGAGGTGAGTATAAAAACCTTCCTGATACTGAAAGCTCGGGAGTTTAGGAAAGGCTAATTTAGTCTTATGTAATTGGATTTCATTTTATTTTTTGTCCCAAAAACATGAGCTGACTTATTCTTAGATCGGCTGGAATTCGAGAACTGCCTGCGTTTCAATTCTGAGATGTGAGCGGAAAGATTTTCCGGCGCGCGTCCATTAACTGCCAAATAATCTGGTAACTAAAATGATAGTTCAGCTCCGACTCGCGAGCTGACTGGAACAGACTTACTTAATTCTCCTGTGAATGTCCTTGTGCTACTTCCTTTAAACTCGAGATTTAACAAATAATCATGTAAAATAGGACATTTACTCTGCTCCTGCCCCAACTTAAAGGAGGAAAGGATACGTTTACTCAAACCGCATTTTAATGAATGAGGGATTCGTATCCGAAGACAGGCTGTGATCGCATGCTTCAACTCCAAGAACCCGCAGCTAAACGGGAAATTCCTGTCTCTAGTAGAAGCTAAGCAGGGAAGTGTTGCGCTCCTTTCAACTGCATAAATACCATAAATGAGTTTTTTTCTCCCACAATCGAAAACTTCAAGCCCAGCCACAATAACCTCTTCGGGACACGCTCTAGCGCTGCTGATGCTCCAAAAAAAAAAAAGAAATGAAACACGCGGAGCAATCCGTTGCTATACTTTGAGACTTTTATGGCTTTTAGAAACCTATTTTTAAAAATATCTCCTTTTTCTTCTCAATATCTTTCCTCTTCCCCTCTTTTTCTTGAAAAGTATGAATTTTAAGTGTAAATTTTGTAATGGTTTTAATTAATCAAATACAATAAACTACTTACTTACGTAAAATAGGAGAGATTAATTCTAACGCGAGCTAAAACGATGAAGTTTTGAGATGCCTCTACCCTGACTAACTTTCACGGAGCAGGGAATAAACGTCTGACTGGTGTCAATTCTTCAGTGAGGTGCGCAGCTCAGAGGCTGAGCGCACTGGACATTCCAATACTGTTTCCAAGGTGGCATCACTAGTATGTAAAGGTGCTCGTAGTTTTCTGGCGGTCCTCTTAGGTTTTCTAACTTTCCTTTTAAGGTTCCTGCCAACTCTCTGATGCCCACATAAGGACAAGTATATTGGTTTCTTTTTGATTTTAGTCGAAGACTGTGGGGTTCTGACACTCCAAGATTAAACGATGCACCTCCACAACCCTCCACTAAAGGAGCGCGTAACCTCAGGCAAAGAACAGATTCCTACTATAAGGATTTAGGACTCGGATTCATGGGGACAGAAATACAAGCAGCTTCCCGCGATTGCTTGATGTGTTCTCTAACCAACAAGATAAAAGTAGGGCCTCCCCGTATTCGTATTGAACTTAAGACTGGCCATGATACGGTGGTCACAAACCCAGTGGAGGTTAAAGAGAATGCACCCCTCATCCCAGCTACAATGCAGGCCAATTCCAGCTTTGCATCCAAACTAACTGGCAATGGTTTAGCAAATGAAGCTAGCCAATAGTTCCCTTGGAGCCACGAAGTGTCAGACATATCCACTGCTTGCTGTGTCTGGGCTGAAGGAACTGGCAAAAGATGTTGCACATTCGGGACCGGGCGACAAAGTATCTACGCAGGATCAGACTAGAAGCAATACAGCCTGCTGAACCATACTTCTAATCCTCAGCAAGAATCAATTACTCTGTCTTCACCTATATTAGGCACAGCCCGCAACCACCAATGATGTCTAAAAATCTGCAGGGTTCTCATATAGGGGTTCCACAAACAATGACATCTCAACTCGATCTTGGATGTCTGCATATATCCACATAAGCTGGCAAAGCAGATGAAAGACACACTGCATCTACGGATGCTCTCCTCCTTCCAATATTAGGTGAACTCAAAATAATGAAGATTTCCCAGGACGAGGCAAACAGAAAAACCGAACAACAACTAAGCCACATCAACCATAATGTGCAGCAGCTTACGATATGCATCACCAAGGTCAAACCGTGCGTGACAGACCTAGAGTATGGAAGGTTTCATCTGGGTATATATCCACTGTCAAGCTTCAGGCTGAGCTGGCTGATTTGCAGGTTAAAATTAATGACGCTGAAAAGAGATTACGCTGTTCCAACTTAAGGCTCACTGGTATACCGGATGGACTTGATAATGGACAGACAGCTGCCAGTGTTATATCTGATCTTGTACTAAAATATGTCTAGCAGGAAGCTGGAGCTAAGAAGTTAGATCTTACCATTACCGGGTCTCACCGCATCCCTGCGGTCCAGTCCCTCAATGCTAAATATCCTCGGACGATACTGATAAATTTCAGGGGCTATTGGATTGAGAAGCATATTCTCTCTAATTCCATAAAAGACAAACTTTATCAGATTCCAGGGAACTTTCCCTTTAAGATTTTCTGCGACATGTTCCCATTTTCAGCACGCCGTAGTAACAAAATTCAAGAATTTGATCAGTTACTTTCAGAAAGACGGTGCCCCAGCCGGCATTGTGCAGCAACCGAGACTGAAAGTTCTTTTTAAAGCCACTTTCAGATAGGGATATGGGGACTAGGTTGATTGGGGATAGGTTATGGGAGAGTATATTGGCGGGGAGGCTGGGTGTGGATCTCCCGTCATGAGGGAGCCTAAGACAGTTTGTGCTCCAGGGTTGACAGGAGAAGGGCTAGGGATAGGGGTAGGTAGGTGGTGGGGGGCCACGTGTGGGGTGTGAATTGAGGGGAAAAAGCAAAAAATATCCAGCAGACAGTTTGGAATAGAATATGTTTTATGCAATGTCTCAAGCTGAGAATTATCTCATGCAACGTGAACAGCATAAACAATAGGTTAAAATGTCAAGGTATGTTAGCCTGGTTTAGATTATTAGAGGCAGACATACTTTTGCAGGAGACACACATAAAAGATAAAGGCCACCTGCTTCGCATTCCTTATTATATTCAACATTCATATTTTGCCTCATTACAGGCTTCACATCCTGGGGTAGCAGTACTGATCCTACTCTGAGTCCAGTCTGAAATCCTTGGGGTAGTGTGAGATCCGGGGGCCAGATAGATTTTAATTAAAACCAAATTTAATAATGCAGTTTATAATTTTCTAAGCTATTATGGACCCATTGATGACTTTTGCACCCCATACAAGAACTTTATTCCCTTTTACAACAGGTAATGGGCCATTTGATAAAAGGGGAGAATTCGTTTTAATCCAGGATTTGTCCCCGACACCTCATGCCTAAATAAACATCAAAACAAGCCAAAAGCCATTTGTGCCCTACAAACTCTAATTCGGAACTTTGCTCTTATCGATCCCTGGTGAGCCCAACACATGTCCGCATGTCAATATACATGTCACTCTAAGCGATATGTCACTGCTTCACGTATTGACTTTTAAAAAATATCTCATACAGTTTAATGGGCAAATGCTGCTATAGTCCCCAATGTTTTTTCTGATCATTCATTAATTGGTTTAGAAGTACCATTGGCAACATTACCATCACAAATACCAAGATGGAACTTTAACAAAACACTACTTACAGATGACTCCTGGGTTAAATGAAGAACAGTTTAGAGAAATTTCTAAGTCTTAATCTAGGTTCAGCCTCCAATTTTTCAGTATGGGAAGCCCTAAAAGTGTATTTTAGAGGCCAGGCCGCTCGAACACAGGCAGAATAAATGCAGCACGTTAAACTGCAAAGCAGGCTGGATGAAGCAATAAAAGCACACATACTAACCCCCAATAAAAGCACAGAGACAGCCTTAGTTAAAGCTAAATATAACTTTCAGGCATTTTTTACGGCCAAAGAAATAGTGAATCATACACCATATCTTCAGAAAAGATATGAGGAAAGTGAATTCATTGGTAAATATTTAGCTTGGTTATTTTAACGCAGAGCCAATGCTAACATCATTAAAACAATCTACGATCCTCTGATCAAAGCATTTCAAACACAACCTTTGGAAGTAGTTCAGACATTTTGAGAACATTACGCCAGGTTATACTCTGAATCTCACGACTGTTCTCCTCAGACTATTGATGAATGGTTAAGAGGTATCTAGGTCCCAGCGCTGAATTCGGCGCAGGCTGACTCCATATCAACTCCAATAACGCTGCCGGAAGTACAGCTCACGATTAAGTTCTTGCCCAATGCTAAGGCCAGTGGTAAGGGTAGTATACCTGCAGAGGTACATAAGATGTTTTCCTCACAACTGGCACCATTCCTTGTTCAGGGATGCTCTATACCTAGCACATTTACTGAATCAGTAGTGATTAGATTTTAAAACACAGACAAAACAGAGACTGACCTTAATTCATATCGCCTCATTAGTCTCTTTAGTAGAGATTATAAGCTATTCACTAAGATCATCATAAACAGGATATCATCTATAGCTCAGTTGATCATTTATTTAACCCAAAACAGGTTTCTTCCCAGGAGGAATATTTCTTTGAATACAAACTTTTTGGTGAAAGCGATTATTTATTTTCGAACCAGAGCACTAAGGCTGCTGCCATAATGCTGCTGCCATAATGCTTGACGCAGAAAAAGCATTTGATTTATTAGAATGGGAAGTGCTATTTGCAATCCTCCATAAATTCGCATTTCTTTTGTGCTTTCTCAGTTTTTTGAAAGTATTATACTCTGGGGCCAAAGCCACTATAATTGTTAATAATACCGTGGCTGGGGAAATAGCTGTCAGACGTGGTACCGTTAAGGGTGCCCAATGTCTCCCATTTTATTTGCTCTATTTATAGAGCCTTTAGATTGCGATATTCATCAGGACCAAACTATTAATCTGCCTATTTTTGGAGCTCCGAAACTCAAATTATATGCGGATAATATCATGTTATTCTTAGCCGCAGATGAGGCTGATATTCAGCGTGCTATAGACAATATTACCAAATTTACAGCAATCGGCGGCTTTAAAATTAACCAGTCAAAATCAGATTATTGTTCCCCTAACTGTTCCCCTGAGATTCTTCCAGCTACTATGCGTACGACGTTTGAGGCTGGGTATCCAATTAGATGTATGGGAGGTAGGGTGACTTCAAATTTGAATTATTTATACTCTCTAAACTATGCTTCTTTACTGGTTAAGGTCTGTGTACTAATTAAACAATGGGAAAAACTCCATCTCAAGATTATAGGCCGGATCTCGCTTATAAAAATAAACATGTTGCCTCTGTTCTTGTTCGCTTTTTCTAATGTACTAAAAATTCCTAGATCATTCTTTGAGGCCATAGATGCATGAATATGCCCATTTATTTGGCAAAGGAAACGACTGCGGGTTAAACTATCGATTCTCCAATTAACTAAGGAAGATGGAAGTATGGCGCTTCCATGCTTTAATACTTATTACCAAGCAGCTCTTCTAAACTGACTAACTTCGGCATCTAAAAAGCCATCTTGTGAAGATAATTATTATTTGAATGATATTTTAAAAGTAGCCGGAATAGATCCCATCTCCTTTGTACAGATTCCCAGATTGCCAAAGAGAACCAGCTATAAGACTCCTCGAATCGTGGTCGACCGCTTCAATCTTATTTGGCAAAAATACAAAGTTCCTCATTTTCACTCACAAATAGACTTGACTGTAACTCAAGGTTTGGCTTGAGCCTTGGCCGACCCACACCCACCCGCTTGGCGACCCTGGGGTTTCGGAGGCGTAGGGATTTTTTTCAGAAATAATCGATTTATTTCTTGTCAGACATTAAGGCAGAAGAATCCATCAATCAGCTCTACACTCTTTTTTAGTTATACCGAAATACAGCACCTTTTGTTCTGGCTACCCAATGGATGTAAATGATACATCAGATAAAATTTGACAGACCTTTTTCATCTTCTGCCTGTCTGGGGCAGGAAACTGGTGTAGACTTTTACTTTGGTACTTAGGACCGAAGTTACTATCTGACCATATAAGTAAAATAGCTACTACCACGGGCCGTATCATAATGTTAGCACAATGAAATTATTAAAATCAGCTTAGTGGTTAAGCCATCCGTGTGGCCAATTTCAAATGATTGACAGTGATTTTATCTGAAGTATAATATATCATCCAGTTACAGTAAAATAAGATGTACAATGGGGCTGACTCCAGATGTTTTAGATGCGGGTTGGAACCCAGGGACTTGCTTCATATGATATTCACTTGTCCCAGACTGGGTGCATTTAGGTCTAATATATTTAATGAAATGGGAAAATCGGATGAGGCAGATCCCGATCCGCTGGGATCCCTTTTCTGTGCTCCAATAGGTTTGTACAACTTCCCCACAGAACTAAACCAGCTCTGTTTTATAGCCACCCTAGCAGCAAAGTCACTAATATTATCTAATTGGAAGACTGACCGTGTCATGAGTGATGTAATATGTGAAGTCCTAAGAAGTGCATTGCAGAGGCCCGAGTTATAGATAGCTCAGCCAACTATAACTTCTGAATTTCACTGGTTTTGTACTAGGGGAACCTGAGCCTAACTATAACGTCCCTGTAACCTTTGTTTTTTTCAGTGAATTTCTAAGGTTTTTTTTACATGCTAATTCCTAACTATAAAGCCTCTGTAACCTTGGGCTTTTTTCAGTGAATTTCTATGGTTTTTTAAGTAGTAATGGCATTTGCAGAGTGGTGGAGAAAGGGGGCGGGTCTCTTACCAGCTCTCAGGAATCCCGCAGTGTAGGACTTACATAAAGTACCAGGTCTTCTTGGCCACCAAGTTCCCTCAGCATACAAGAGGACCTCATTCCCCAACCAGTAGTGTGCCAAAAGACACGTTTGCAGAGTGGTGGAGAAAGAGGCCATGGCCTCTGAAGACCTCTTAGACATCCTGCTGTGTGGGACTTAATGGAGGTAACTGGAGGGATTATTCCACCCCAAGGATCCTCAACAGCCAAGGAGACTTCATACCCGACTAGTAGTGCACCAGGAGGCGTGTTTGCAGAGTGGTAGAGAAAGGAGGCGGGCCACAAATACCTCTCAGCAATCCCACAGTGTAGTTGTCCCACAGGGCCGTCCTTGGGGGGCCAACAACTTCTCCTGTTACCTCCAGTAAGTCCCAGACAGCGCAATTGCTTAGAGGTCTTCGGGGGCCAAACACCCTCCATTGTTTTATATAGCCCCGGGAGGTGGTGGTACCCAGGGCTGCGAGGGTTCACATTGGCCCCCGCATTGTTTTTGGTTAAAGCCCCGGGAGGTGGCAGTCCCCAGGGCTGTGGGGGATTCCTTGCCACCTCAACCGGCATCATGTCAATTGAAATCCCCGGGGAAGTGGCGACCCCCGGGACTGCGGGGGTGTCTGCGCTGCTCCTGCTTTGTTTATAGATGAAGCCCCGGGTAGGTGGCGGTCCCTGGGGTTTGAGGGATCCACGGAACCCCCCTGCATTATGTAAATTGAAAGCCCGGAGGAAGTGGCAGCCCCCGGGGCTGATGGAGGGTCCGCGTGGTTCCTCGCTTTGTTTATAGATGAAGCCCCAGCGAGGTGGCAGTCCCCGGGGCTTAAGGGGGAGTCTAAGACCCCCCAATTATAAAACTATAAGCCCTGGGGAGATGGGGGTCCCCGGGACAGCGGGGAAGGGCCGTACTGCTTTCATGTTTTTTTTTAAAAGAAAGGAGGTGGTGGTCTTTGGGGCAATAGTGAGCCCCAGGAGGGGGGCTGTGTGCCCGCCTCCATTATAAAAAAAAATGCCCCTGGGACCTGGCCCACCCGGGGCAAATAATGAACGAAGCGCGGGAGCCTTTTTGTTTAGTTTTTTACATTTTTTCCGCCCGGGTCCAGCTGAAAAGGTTTTTTTTTAAATGATCTTTTCGGCCCTGAGGGGTCCCAGTGGGACCACTTCAAGAGGCATAGGGGGTCTGAGTGTTTCTATCCTGCCCCCTTTTCTTTTTTTTTTTTTACATGTTTTGTGGGTCTCGGTTCAACCGAGTCCCAAGATGGATGCCAACACTTCCTGGTTGAAGTGTTGGCAGCCAATAAAATTTCAGTACATGTCAGTAGGGATTTGGGCTACCAGATGTCTATATGTTTTAAACTTAAATAGCTCTGCAACTACTGAACGGATTTACACCAAATAACAAAAAGCACGCTTTCTGGAACAACATCTAGCTTTCTACCAAATTTGGTGTAATTCTGTTCATTGGTTCGGGCTGTAGTCATCTTCAAAAAATGAAAGCTCCCCATAGACTTAACATGGGGAAAATGTATTTTGGGACCTTCATTTTTCTCGGCCCTTGCTTGACGGATCACCCTGAGACTTTCAACACAGCAGCTCAACCAAAATGGGGAAGTTCTTTGAAAATTTCACGAAGATTTGGAAAGCGGTGCCAAAGTTATTGCCAAAACAAAAAACATTTCTCCTTTGGAAACTTTGGTCCTAACTATAGCTACCTACTGGCAACTACCAGTAGGTAATATATATATATGTCATCAGCAGTGCATTGCGGGGGCGTGAGTTATAGTTAGATAACGGCTGAATTTCACAGGTTTTGTACGAGTGAAATGTCAGCCTAACTATAATGTTCCTGTAACCTGTTGTTTTTTCCGTGAATTTCTAAGGTTTTTTAAATGCTAATTCCTAACTATAACGTCCCTGAAACCTGTGGTTTTTTTCAGTGAATTTCTAAGGTTTCTTAAATCATAATTCCTAACTATAATGTCCCTGTAACCTTTGTTTTTTTCTGTGAATTTCTAATGTTTTTTTAAGTAGTAGCATTTGCAGAGTGGTGGAGAATGGAGGCTGGGCCTCCGACCAGCTCTCAGGAATTCTGTTTCATAGGACTCACAGGAGGTACCAGGAGGGCATCTTGGCCCCCAAGGTCCCTCTGGAGTAAAGTATACTTCATCCCCCAACCAGTAGTGGGGGAGGTCCACTGCTCCTAGGGGGCTGAAGTCTACTTTACTCCTGAGGCCCTCAGGAGGCAAGAGGACCTCATCACCCCACCAGCAGTGCGCCCAGAGGCGCGTTTACAGAGTGGTGGAAAAAGGGACGTGGCATCCGACCACCTCTCAGCAATCCCACTGTGTGTGGCTTACTGGAGGTAACAGGTGGGCTAGTTGGCCTCTAAGGATCCTCAGCAGTGAAGGGGACTTCATTCCCCAACCAAGAGCGCGCCAGGCGTTTGCAGAGTAGTGGAGAAAAGGGGCAGGGCCTCCGGCGAGTTGCCAGCTTCCAATTTAAAAAAAATAATTTTAGGAAGGGGGCTGTGTGGCCTCCCCTTTACCCTTTACCCTTTTGGGCCCCGGGGACCCCATTCGCCTGGGCCTGACCAATTTTTAAATTGTTATAAAACGGGAGGGGGGCCGTGCGCCCCCTCTCCTGATGGCAATTTCTGCCCTGGTGAGCCCATCCCCCATTTTTAAAATGTATTAATTTAATTTTTTTAAGGAAGGGGGGCCGTGTGGCCCCACTTCCCTTGTCAGTTTTGGCCCCGGGTACCCCATCCCCCGGGCCTGCCATGTATTATATTTTTTAATTTTTGGTAGGGGGCCAATTTCGGCCCCAAGAGACCCCTTCCCCTGGGCCAGGCCTTATGCTTTAAAAAAAAAAAAAATGGGTTGGGGGGCCTGCGCGGCCCCCATACCTGGGCCGATGTAGTCCTGGTGACCCCATCCCCCGGGGCATGCCACGTCATTGGGGAACGTGGGGGGAGCCTCAAGGCTCCCGCAGTCCCTGCCGGCACCCCGCCTCCTGCAGGAGCCTGCATTGCTTTTGGGCAGAAGGAGCTTCAAACATGCAGCTCCCTCTGCCCAAAAGCAATTCTGCTCTGCTTCATGGAAGCAAGATAATTTTTCTTGCTTCCATGAAGCGGAGCAGAGTTTGCTGTGGCTTGCCATAGCAAACTGAAATGTCCCGGGGGTGGGCACCCCGAGACATTGCTGGAGCCGGCCCTGGGGGGGATGGCGGCCTCCATGGCTATTTACGGCTCCACGAAAGGGGCCGCGCGGCCCCCCTCCAACAATATTTAAAACCCTGGGGCAGTGGTGGTCCCCAGGGCTGTGTGGGGCGGCTCGAGACCCCCACACTTTGTTTTTAAATATAGCCCCGGGGAGGTGGTGTCCCCGGGGCTCCATGGGGGGGCTGGAGCCCCCTACGCATCTTTCTGAATTGAGCTCCTGGGCTGTGGGGGGGTGCGAGGCTCCCCACCTTTAAGAAAATTAGCCTCGGGAGGTGGCAGTCCCCGGGGCTGCGTGGGGGCAGGAACCCCCACGCATTGTTTTTTCCCCGCAGTCCCCGGGGCTGCGGGGGTCCTCGCGGGCCAGCATCTCTTTTCAATATTGCCCCCGGGACCTGACCCACGCGGGGGGCCTAAAGGAAACTAAACGCGTTTTTAAAAAAAAAATGTGTCCGGATTCGTGGATCCACAGCGAATCCCTCCGATTTTTTTTTAAAATGCTTTTTTTGGCCCTGGAGGTCCCTGTGGGAGCAGGCCTAGGGGGTCAGGGTGTTTCTACCCTGACCCCTTTTCTTGTTTTTTCAGGTTTTGTTACCTTTTTTCCTTGGGACTCGGTTCAACCGAGTCACAAGATGGTTGCAAACACTTCCTGGTTTAAAATGTTGGCAGCCAATCAGATTGCAGGCACGAGATCAGGAGGGTTCGTGGATCCTCCGCGTCCCCAGTTGTATATCTGAGAAATCTTTACATTTTTCAGGAACTACTGAATGGATTTACACCATTTAAGAAAAAGAGTGCTTTCTGAACCAAGAGCTACCTTTTTGCCAAATTTAGTGTAATTCCGTTCAGCAGTTCGGGCTGTAGCCGTGTTTAAATTTTCCTATGGAAATTAACATGGAGAAAAAGCGTTTTGGGAACCCCCCTTTTTCTCGGCCCTTGCTTGATGGATCACCCCGAAACTTTCAACACAACAGCTGAAGTGACTGGGCAATTAGTTTTTAAAAATTGTCTGTGCACTGCAGTTCTTGCTGGCCTTTGAGTTGGGGTTAGCTGCTGCCCTCACCAAGCTGGCTGAGGGCGGCTCCTGCATTGAATTCCCTCCGAGCCAGAGCAGCGGAGGCTCAGGCTTCTTCTAAGCGGAGAGCAGCCAGCAGAAGGAGCAGGTACCAGGCAGTGGGGGCTAGGACAGACTGGCAGCTGGGCTGCACCACCGTGGATAGCCACCATTTGAGAGGTAAGTCCTCCTAGACTCCTCCCATTCCTAAGTGGCACCGGTAAACTCCGCTCCGAGTGCAGAGTTTTTGAAAACTTTGCACTCCAAACGGAGTGCAGAGTTCTAAAACTCTGCTGGTGGAGCGGAGTTAACCGTCCACCGTTAGTGGGTATTGTTTTTTGGGTGGCAAGGGTGTATTTAGAGTTTTGGCCCAGTGTGGGTATTTGGGTGGTAAGGGATTTTTTTAGAGTTTAGGGGGGTATGGGTTTTTGGGTGGCAAGAGCATTTTTAATGTTTAGGGTGGATTTTTGGCGGGGCAAAGGAAATTTTATGGTTTTGGGTGGGTATTGGGTTTTGGGTGGCACAGGAATGTTTTGGGTTTTTGGTGATTATGGGTTTTTGGGTGGGAAGGTATTTTTTATGGTTTAGGGTGGGTATGGGTTTTGGGTTGGCAAGTGAATTTTTATGGTTTTCGGGTGGGTATTTGATTGGCAAGGGATTTTTTTTAGGTTAGGGTGGGTATAGGGTTTTGGGTGGTAAGGGATTTGTTTGGGGTTAGGGTGGGTATGGGTTTTTGGGTAGCAAGGGAATTTTTAGGGTTTATACCCAATGTGGGCATTTGGGTGGTAAGTGATTTTTTACGGTTTAGGGTGGGTATGGGTTTTTGGGTGACAAGGGAATTTTTAGGGTTTAGGGTGGGTGTGGGATTTTAGGTGGCAAAGAAAGTTTCCGCATTTAGGGTGGGTGTGGGTTTTTTGGTGGCAAGGGATTTTTTAGGGTTTAGAGTGGGCATGTGTTTTTGGGTGGCAAGGGAATTTTTAAGGTTTAGGGTGGGTGTGAATTTTTGGGGGGCAAAGGGAATTTTATGGTTTTGGGTGGGTTTGGGTTTTTGGGTGGTAAGGTATTTTTTCGGGGTTGGGTATGGGTTTTGGGTGGCAATGGAACCTTTAGGGTTTAAGGTGGGTATGGGTTTTTGAGTGGTAATGAATTTTTTAGGGTTTAGCGTTTGTTTGGGTTTTTGGATGGCAAAGGATTTTTTACGGTTTAGGGTGGTTATAGGTTTTTGGATGTAAGGTATTTTTTAGGGTTTAGGGTGGGTATGGTTTTTGGGTGGTAAGGTATTTTTTAGGGTTTAGGGTGGGTATGGGTTTTTGGGTGGCAAGGGAATTTTTGGGGTTCAGAGTGGGTATAGGTTTTAGCGGTAAGGGCTATTTTAGGGTTTAGGGTGGGTATGGTTTTTTAGGTGGTAAGGAATTTGTTAGGGTTTAGCATTTGTATGGGATTTTGGGTGGCAAGGGAATTTTTTAGGGTTTAGGGTGGGTATGGGTTTCTGGGTGGCAATGGATTTCTTAGTGTTTAGGGTGGGTATGGGTTTTTGGGTGGCAAGGGACTATTTAGGGTTTAAGCCCAGTGTGGGTATTTGGTTGGTAAGGGATTTTTTAGGGTTTAGGGTGTGTATGGGTTTTTGGGTGGCAAGGGAATTTTTAGGATTAAGGGTGGGTATGGGTTTTTAGGTGGCAAGGGAATTTTCAGCATTTAGGGTAGGTGTGGGTTTTTCGGTGGCAAGGGGATTTTTAAGCTTTAGGGTGGGTGTAGATTTTTGGGGAGCAAAGGAAATACTATGGTTTCCAGTGGGTATGGGTTTTTGGGTGGTAAAGTATTTTTGGGGGTTTAGGTTGGGTATGGGTTTTTGGGTGGCAATGGAATTTTTTTTTTTTTTTGTGATTATGGGTTTTTGGGTGATAAGGTATTTTTTAGCGTTTAGGGTGGGTATGGGTTTTTGGGTGGCAAGTGAATTTTTATGGGTTTAGGGTGGGTATGGGTTTTTGGGTGACAAGGGATTTTTTTAAGGTTATGGTGGGTATAGGTTTTTGGGTGGTAAGGGATTTGTTTGGGGTTGGGGTGGCAAGGGAATTTTTAGGGTTTAGGGTGGGTATGGGTTTTTGATTGGCAAGGGAATTTTTAGGGGTTAGGGGGAGTATGGGTTATTGGATGGCAAGGGAAATTTTTGTGTTTTTTGACTTGCCTATATCTTTTGTGCTGGTGGATGAATCTTCACAAAAATTTCCCAAAAAAGGTGTGCCGGTGATTCTAGCTGTGTATAGAAAGTTTCAGGGGCATAGAAAAAGGCGGAGGTAAAAAAAAATGTGTTTCCCAAGTTAATTGCTAAGGGCCTGATTAGGATGTCGGCCGGAGTTGCCTCCGACTGACATCCCTAGCGTTTTGGAACCGACCAACTTCAGGTTGGCAGTCTGAAACCGCAACGACTATGTGTGGTCGCAGACTCCCATTTCCCTATGGGAGTTTGCACGGTGATCGGAAACCGGCCACAGCACAAGCTCCCATAGAGTAATGCGAATTACTGTAAATCCCTGCACTGTAGCAGGCTTGTCATGGTGCCTACCACACGGTGCAGTCATGGTGCCCCCTCAGCCCCCAACTGGAGGCCGTGGAAGAAGGGGGACCCTGCTAGGGGCCCCCAAAATGGCTTTCTGACAGGCTTTCCATGTCAGAAAGCCCGACATGGAAAGCCTGTCGGAAACCGACATCATAATCCCGATGGCGGAAACACCGTCCATATGGAATTATGTTGCGGTTCCGAATGGCCGATGGAAACCAGTCGGATTGACTGCCAGTTTTAAATCTGACCACCGTCATTGTAAAACGGTGGTCGGATTTGAAACTTTGGATGATGGTTGGAAAGCCTCCGACCTGTGTTTGTAGCCTTTCCGGCTGACATCCAAATTAGGCCTCTAAAGTCTTTAGACACTCCTGCAGCCCGAACCGCTGGACAGAATTACACTAAATTTGGAATAAAGTAGATTCTGTTCCGGAGATCACGCTTTTTCTTATTTGGTGTAAATCCGTTCAGTAGTTTTTGAAATATTATAGGAAACCAAATTTGTATATCTGGGCGTATGTGGTACTTTTGTGGTACCTTAGTATATATGCTTAAAACTCATAAACTTTTAGAAAACACTAACAATCACTGGATGCTGTCATCGGTATTGTCATTTGAGATGTCATCAGTGATGTCATGAGTAATGTCACTGCCCATGTCATGAGTGATCTAATATGTGAGGTCATAAGCAGTGCATTGTGGGGGCATAAATTATAGTTAGCCAGGTAACTATTAACTACTGAATTTCACTGGTTTTGTATGAGTAAAGTCTGAGCCTAGCCATAACATTCCTGGAACCTTTGGTTTTTTCAGTGAATTTCTGCGTTTTGTAAAATTTTATTTCCTAAGTATAACAACCCTGTAAACTTTGTTTTTTTTCAGTGTATTTCTAAGGTTTTCTTCACATTAAGTAAGATGCCCATCGCAATGCACAGTGGGGGGTTAAACAGGGGGCCTGGCTTCGCCTGGCATTGTGCTGCCCCCATCCAAGCTTGCTGCTCTTGCCCCACCTCCTCCTTCCCATCCATTGTCCAAGTCCATGACCCTGCTCCCTCATTATAGCCATTTGTGGCTATTGATCTGCTACTGCTCTTCCTGCCTGCCCTAAACAGTTAGCTTGCTGCCCCATCCACCTCTTCCCTACCCTCTGTTGTCTGAGTCAATGCATAAGCCCCCTCCCTCCTGTCCTGCATGGTCTGATGTACTGCCTCCATTAAGCTTGATGTCCCTGCCCACTCCTCCTGCCCTCCGTTGCCCAATTCTATGCCTTATCACTGCCCTCTTGTTTAGCCTCAGTGCTTAGCTTGATGCCCCTACTCTCCTTCCACTTGCACTCCGATGTCTGTGTACATGCCCCTGCTCCCTCCTTTTTGCCCACCTTATTCCATGGACCTGCCACACTCCTATGTACTCTGAGTGTTCTTTTGAGCTGCCACTGCCCCCTCCACCTGCCTAGCATGGTCAGATGGCTGCCGCCTGTCCCTGCCACCTCCACCCTGCCTGTCCAAGTTCCATGCCCCATCCCCTCTATCCTGTCCTCCATGGTCCATTTTGCTGCCACTCCCTTCTACGCTCCATGCTCTGTTTTGCTGCAACTGCTCCTCCAGCCTGCCCTGCATGGTCTGTTGTGAAGCCCCTTCTCCTGCCCTCTTTTGTGTGTGTCCAGCCCCTGCCCCTCCCTCCTTTCCTGCATGGTCCTTTGTGCTTGCCCCTGTCCCCTCCCTCCTGCCCACCATGGCCGTTGTGCTGCCACTAACGCTCCTGCTTGCCCTGCATGGTCTTCTGTGCTGTCACATCCCCTCCCACCTGCCCTGTGTAGTCAGTTTGCTGCCCCTGACTCCCCTCCCACCTTTCCTCCAATGTCTGTGTGTATGCCATTATAGTCTCACTGTTGCCCTCTGTTGTGCTTTCAGTGCCCATCCCTCCTGCCCTCCATGGCCAGCTTGGTGCTCCTGCCCTGCCCCCTTGCCCCCGGCCTCTGTTCTCCATGTGCAGACCCCTATCCCCTCCCTCCTGCCTTGTCTGGTCCTGTGCCCCTGCCCCCTGCCCTTCATGGTCCATTATGCAGCAACTGTCCCTCATGTCTGTCCAGTATGGTCAACTTGCTGCCCTTGCCTCTTTCCCCTCTGCTCTTTGTTGTCAATGTGCATGGCCCTATCCCCTCTTTATTGTTTTCCATCGTTCGTTGTGCTGCATTGCCATCCCACTTTCCCTGTGTGGTGTATTGTGCTGCTACAGGCCCTGATGCTTGCTCTGTAAGGTCAGTTTGATGCCCATTCCCATCTTCCTCCTGTCCTCTCTTATCCGAGTCCAAGTCCCTACCCCATTCCTCCTACCCTCCGTGATCCATTGTACCTTATTTGCCAGCATTTTAAACTTGGTAAGAGGGAGATTTTGAAAAAGAAAACCTGGGAAATTGATTTTCCCCATTGACTCACATTGAAAAAGAGGAGCTTTTAGGCAGGAGACAGATAAAATCAAGCCCTTTTGGTCTTAAACAAATCATGAGTCTCCTGCCTGAGTCGGGTCTGTTGGCATGTATGGTTGTACTGCCACTGTCTCTTCCTTCTGCCCTCAATGGTCTTTCTTGTTGCCACAGCCTCTTTTGCCTGTACTGCACGGTTGGTTTGCTGCCCTTGCCCCCCTTTTCCTCTGCTCTCCATGGTCAGTTTTGCTGCCACTGCCCCTCCCGCCTTCCCAGCGTGGTCAGCTAATTGCCTCTGCACCCTCCTCAATGAAAGGGTCTTATTCACAAAGAAATTATAATTAGTGCTCTAAACAACTAAAATGAGGACATATTTTCTGAGTTCTTAAATAGCGACAAAGCATTTATAAATAATTTGCTATCTTTATGTTTATTTTTTATATAGTTGATCACTTTAATATATGTTACTCTTAAGAGAGAGTATGTGGTGTTACAGCCAGAGCTACAGACTTTGAAACTGGGGAACCAGGTTCGGGTTTCGGCGTCAGCTCAACATCCTGCGTTTCTGGACAAATCACTCAATCTCCCCATGCCTAAAAACATAATTAATGTGTTCTTGAGTGATGATGCTCATGTAATGCACTCCAATACTTCTGGGTCAAGTCTGCGCTATATAATACTGCAAATAAAAAGTGTTTTGCACACTTCTGACATTGGGGTATACTTGGGCTACATTTGGGTGATATTTGTGCTATATTTGGGCTCTTTTTTCTCTAGTGGCCATCTTGGGAGACTTAACTGTTATGTATCTCCCTAATTTCCTGATTTACTGCAGTAGCCTCAGTAGAAAATGCTTTCAATTTTCTACTTCCATTCTATCAAGATCACGTTCAGATGTGCCACGCATTTGGCATTAATTCAGAATGTTAGCATTCTAGTTGCTCATTAGAACACTATAGTAAAGCTGCTGATCACCAGGGAGTTGACTGGAAATCTGCTGGTGGTGGTGTTGAAATGGCATGTTTCAGTCTGCATGTCAGAATTTATGTCATGAAATAGAAGAGGAAGATATTTGAGAACTCACTTAAAATGTGTCCTAATTTTTCTTTCTACAGTAACCATAATTTTTAGGACAAACTGAACCCCCTCGTTTTGTTCCTTACTAAATTAAATGTTTTAAGTTCTACTAGTTTGATTCAATCAACATGGCTTCAAGTGTGCCATAGAGAAAACAGTTTTATCTCAAACATAATTCACAAAATCCCTGCAGAAAGCTTTTCCAAAATGTAAAATCACCTTAGAACACACCACTATTCTTAAAATTAGTATGGTGCCATCAACAAATGATATATTTTGTAACTAAAATCTGTTATCACCTTTTATACGTTCTCCTTTTTGTGACCCTCAAAACCTGCTGATGGAGCAGGATTTTGGTAAATAAACCTGCTCGGATTAAACCTCCTACTGTGTGAAAACTATTAACAAAAGTTGTGAAATTAACAGAGAAAATATTAACATGGGGTATTTGGAAAGAGAATCGAGAAATGTGCAGGATAATGATAAATGGTTCCTGTAGGCCACAGTTGATTTCTGCATGAAAGACAGCAGAGAAATAATGTTAAGGGGTTTAAGTTTTCATGAGCAACGTGAATGAAACATGTTAACAAAAGAGTTCTACATGAGCGGTATTACTTACATATAATAATCGTTGATAAATATTTGCGTTTATATTAGAATAATAAAAAATTAAAATGAATAATGAAATGGAACAAATAATGAGTCTGTTCATTTCCCCTACAGAAAACGGCATGCTTGACAGAGAAGGCCTCAAACCACTGTTAGGGTTAATTTGCTTTTTAAACTTAGGCAGCAGAAAAATGTATTTTGTCCTTCGCTATGATTGTTGTGTTCTTTCCTTGTCAACGGCAACGTGTTTGGAGGATCAGCGGAACTTCCTACTGTCCGAGGAAATGTTTAGTTTTGTGGATAACTGCTCTAGTAAAATGTTGTGAATGTTTCAGAGATGTGCACGAGCCTAGGAAGGAGAGTATTGTGATTTCCTCTGTTGAAGGACGATGATGACCGCATGGCTCTAAACAAAGAACATTTGAGAGTAAAGAGCAACGGAAGTGGTGTGACTGAACACCCATTGCTCCTGAACCAATAAAAACTGTGAATTGCTCGGACTTTGTTACTAAATTAGGGATGGACTTTAACATTTAGGGTATAACTATTAGTGTTAGAATCTATGCTGTGGGGATTATGCTAGATAGGCGTGATGAGGGAGAGCATCTTCGTGTGAGCTGTTTACTTGAGTTCCTCTTTGGCTGCTGCTGTCTGATCCTGACTCTTTAACTTTGCTCCTCATACCTTTGTGATGTTGCCCCAGCTTTCCCTTCCAAATGGAGGGTTAGCTCTTCAAGTCTATTAGCACGCTGTGCTATAGTTTTCTTAGGTTTGTATGATACTCTGTAATTGCATTGATCTTGTTACAATGCTCTTTTGTCTCTCTTCCTATCCACTAACTCATGCTCGTTAAATAAGATGTTATTGTGTATTACCTTGTTTCTCTTGTGTGATGAACTGAGATTCGATGCTGTACCTTTGTTTGACCATTTCATATGCCTTCAAAGAAATAGATAAAGCTAAGTGAATAGCAAAACTGAGTCTATCATTATTGATGATTGTGATTGATGAGATTTATACATTATGATGTATAGTTTGGTTTGTAGAATATTCCCTTTGTTGTAGGTCCTCATAAGGGGGGTATTATCCGTCTTAACTTTTGCCAATCCCTGTCAACTCTCAAAAGCTTCATCGGAGGACCAGTTATAGGTATGGGCCAAATTTAGTTTCATGAAGAGTGGTTATTAAATTGGGTACATGTGGTGAATATGTTTACCCCACGTTTCCGCTGCAACAGTTTTTGGTAGCAGAGGATGGTTAGTTTAGATTGATTATACTGGCAAATGATTAAGACGGAAATCATTGTTTGTTATGAATATTTTACGTACTTTTGTTAAATGTTGTGGTCAGACCAGTTGACCTCAAAGGAATTGAGTTAGCAGGTCCGAAGTAGACCTAAGATCCCGGGATAAGCCCAAGGGCGTGACTTAGTGTGGCATACACTAAGTAGAATTGCGTTGTCTGCTGTTGATGCAGTGCTGAGCAATGGTAGTATTGTCGGTATTGCACAGGGAACTTTGAAGTTAGTTTAGTGGAGATTTATTTGGGTACCTTTAGAAAGCGCATCTGGAGAAGTCCCGAAAATTTTTACTTGATTGAGAGTAGAATCACGCTGGTCGAGATTTTACTAGTAGCGAGAAAATTCTTAGAGTGAATGTATCTATCTTTCTCTTAGTGGAGCAGACAAACTGAATTGTCTTATGTGTTCTAATCTTGTTTGTCTAAAAGGTTTTGTAAATTGTTGCTGATAATTTTGTAAAGGGAGGGTCAGTTGCAGGAGTTATACTGACGTCACAAAGAGCCGCGCTGCTATTAGTTAGTGTGAATCGTCACAAGAGTATTGTGCTGCAATTGGTTGGTTAGTGTGAGTCGCGCTGGTATTGGTCAGTGTGAATGCATCAGATTTGCTAGAAGTACGGAAGGAGTTCTTGAATAGGGTTTTAGCGATCAAGACAAAATGAAGTTATTAAAATTGTTGAAAACTTTGTTTAGAAAGGATGAGCCTATACCCATTAGAAAGGGAATCCATATAGCTCCTGAGGGTACGCCTACTTCTTTATGTCATTAGAAAGGGGTTGCCATACGTGAACATGGTTGGAAAATTGGGTGAAGTATACAGAGAGAGATGGTAATTTAGCGTTTCCAGAGTATGATATTTGTAATACCAGTATTTTAGAGAATCTGAGATATCAGATGAATGAGTTGATACCAAGTCCTAGACCTATGCAGTATGAAGTGCTTGAAGAGTGGGAACATGAGGCATACAAAAGAGATAGAGATAGAGACAGGACTGAGAATAGATACAGAAATACTGTGAGTAGATAGTTGGAGGCAAAATGGGATGCACAGATGAAAAAATGGAGGGGAGATGTAGTGGCAATGGGTGAAGGAATGTATCCAGTTGTACTAGTGGAGATTCATGAGGGAGGAAAGTGTAAAGAAAAGAAAAAGATTATTTCAGAACCAGAATCAAATCCAAATGAGGTAGATGATGAGTTGTTGGATGAATTATTATTGAATAGACCTCAGCTGTATCAGGAAGAACAAGAGAGACCTTCACCAAGTGCTTCATTGATTCAGATAGAAGTTCCTCAGGGAAACATACAAGTGCAGTGAGTCAGGCGGAAGGAGATTTAACAAAAAGAATGAATCCGTTGAATTTAAATGCAGATGCTTTATCAGGTCCCATGACTATTGGTCCTATAGTTCCATTATACAATGATGGACAAAGTGTTTCACAGGTACATGCTCTAACAGTTTCTACAGTTCTAGATAAGACTTTTATCCCCGTAGCGAATGACAGGATTTGTAATGGTGCAAGTGAATCAGAATCATTGATTGATATTTCTGAAAGGTCAGTGGAAACTCCAAAACGTGGTGTACAGATAGATCCAAGGAGATTGTTGCAGAATACGAAGGGAGTGACACCTACGTCAGGGGGGTCCTTGGGGCCTTCGCCGGAGGAATTAGATGAGTGGATTAGAGGAATGACAACTAATAAAGTTGACAAGACCATAGATGTGGGTAAATTAAAAGCGGATTTGGAGGAAATGATATTGGGTATGATTAGTCCAGAGAGATTGAGTAGGTATCAGGAAGAAGAGTTGTTATTCTTGTGTATGAATATTACAATGAGAGCGAGAAATCTTCATGAGAAGTTTGCTGAAGTTGCACAGACATATGGTGTGGATATAGAAAAGTCGAAGGCTTTACAAAAAGCATACAGTTTGGATTTCAGTGACAAGGATCTGGAGAGTTTGAATGCTTCAGGGTAGCAATTGCAAATTAAGGAGTTAATAAGCACATTGAGACGATGGGGTGAGTTGGATCATTGGAAAGGCAGATGTGCTAAAAAGAAGGAAGAAACAGTTGTGAAAACAGGAGCTTTATCATTGTTTCCAGTGAGATAAACCGGTGCAGAACCGACTGAAATGATATATCCCATGAGAGAAGTACCAGGAGGTGGATATGTTCATGTCCCATGGTCGTGACAGGTTATATTGTCTTTTCAAATGAATTTCCCAGATTGAGAGAAAAACCAGTGGAGTGGTACAAACAAGTAGAGAGGTTTGTGAAAGTTTCAAAGGTTTTGTGGAAAGACTTAGATGGTTTGTTTGATATTGTAGTTCCAGCTGATTTGTGGGTTGAGTGTAAAATTGCTGTAGATTGGCCGAAAGAAGAATATCTAAGAGATGCAAAAACTGGAGCAATATAATCAGGTCATTACTTATTTGAAGGGGAAGATTTCGCCAAAAGACAGTTGGGGTCAAAATAGATAGAACTACTCAAGAAACAAAAGAAACAGTGCATGCTTATTATGAAAGGCTTCTACAAGTGTTTAAACAGTATAGTGGCATTGAGAATATCACTGACAAAGATATGGGTCATTTTGTATATAGGTTTGTGTTTGGTTTGAGACCAGAAATTAGTATGATGATTCAACAGCATTTAATCTGTTGGCAGAGTAAGACGATTGATGAGATATTGCGTCATGCGAAGTATTGTAGTGATGACATTGAAACGAGACACAAAAAGTTGAAAGAGAAATTAATGTGGGCTCAGATGAAAGCGGCACAGAAAGGTGGTTTTCTAGATTTTCCTCAGACAGGTTTTTAGGGAAAGGATCGAAATGTCCAAGATGCTCAGAATACTACTGCTACTAAAGGTATGGAAAAGGTAGTAATAACAAAGAGGATTTGAAGAAGAAATATCCGTGTCATGCTTGCGGTAAATTGGGACATTGGAGACGCGAGTATAGGAGTCTGTTGACAAATACAGGTGGTACTGGCGTTAATGATATGAATCAGTTGAATCAGATGCAAAATCAGAGTTCTCAAGTACCAGATGGGAGAGGACAAGGTTCACAAATACCTCAAGCTCCTATGCCAAATCAGAATATGAATGGTCAAATACAGAGATACAGTGTGAATATGGGTTTTCACACAGATGAATCAGTAAATCCAAATGTACAAGTGGCTTCACAATATTGGTTGCAGTGCCAAGGGAGTGATTCAGATACATCTCAATGACGGTGCCTGAGGGGGGAGAGGGAGTGCGTGCTTGGCGCATCCCAATAGGTAGATCAGTGTGGTCCTTTTGTGGATGGAGAAGTAGAAGGTAATGTGATTACATTCCTTGTAGACACTGGTCCTACCCGTTCCACTGTGAGAACTGTGGAAATTCCTAACCTACCCCTCTCGGGAGATAATATCCAAGTTGTAGGCGTTTCAAATCAATTGATCAAAATTCCAGTGACAAAACCAATGAAAGTACAAATTGGAGATTTTCCAGGTTTGCATCGTTTTGTGGTGTGTGACACAAGTCCAGTTAACCTTTTGGATAGAGACTTGTTGTGCAAAATGAATTGCACCATCTATTGTACACCAGATGAGATAGCATTTTCATACAAAGGATGAAGATGTGGTGTTCAAGGTGGCAAGGCAAGGGACAGAAGTGAATTATTTGTATCCTTTATTTACAGCAAAGGATTTGCTTGTTGAATGGAGGGACACTGTATTGACTGATGGGTGGGATTTTTCAGGGAAAGACATCGGATTAATGAAAGGAGTAGATCCTATTCAAATTTCAGTTAAACAAGGTGCAGAATTTCCAAAAACTCCACCATACAAAATGAGTCTTGAGACAATTGTGGGAGTAATGCCTGTGATTGAAATGATGATTGAACAAGGTATTTTAAAAGAAATATTAGGCAGTTCTTGTAATTCACCTATAATGGGAATTAAGAAACCAAGTAGGAAATATAGGATTGTTCAGGATTTGAGAAAAATAAATCAAATAGTAATGCCTTGTTGTACAATAGGGCCAAATCCTGCAGTAATTCTTTATCAAATCCCATGTGATGCGGAGTGGTTCACAGTGATTGATTTGTGTCAAGCGTTTTTCTCGATACCTTTGCATCCGGATAGTCAATATTTGTTTGCGTTCCAGTTCAGAGTCCGGGTTATGGCATGGTGCCGAGTTCCTCAAGGGTATACCGAGAGCCCCTCAATCTTCAATCAGATTTTGAAGAGGTGCTTAGAGTCACTGATAATGCCCAATGAGTCAGTCTTGGTGCAGTATATCGATGATTTGCTTGTTGCATCAAAGACGAGAGAAACTTGTGTGACAGATACTATTGCTGTACTGAATCATTTGGCAGTAGGTGGGCATTGTGTCACCAGCAAAATTGCAATTTTATCAGAAAGAAGTTCTGTATTTGGGGCACAACATTGAAAAAGGATTCAGGAAATTGTGACATAGGATCGAATAAATGCGATCTTGCAAATGAAACCACCTAAGACACAGAAAGAGATTCGAATGTTTTTGGGTATGGTTGGATACTGAAGACAGTGGATCAATGGGTTCTCATTGACAGCCAAGCCATTACAAAGATTGACTCACAAAGATGTGTCAGATCCGATTCAATTGAATGAGGAATGTATGAAGGCATTCATTGAGTTGCGAGACAGCCTTTGTCGAGCACCAGCGTTGGGAATGCCAGATTTCAACAAGGACTTTGCATTGCTCTGTTGCAAAAGAGAAGGATGTGCACTTTCAGTTCTAACACAAATGCATGGAACAGCATGTCATCCTGTGGCATATTTTTCTGCCACACTTGATTGTGTAGCTGCAGCTTTACCAGGTTGTTTGAAAGCAGTGGCTGCTACTTGTGTGAGTTTGGAACAGAGTGAAGCGATTGTGATGGGACATCCATTGAGAGTGTATTTACCACATTCTGTTGAGATGTTGTTGACACAAACTCGAATACAGCATCTTACGATTAGTCGGTTAACAAAATATGAACAAGTGATACTGGGAGCTGAGAATGTGACTGTGACAAGATGCACAAATTTGAATCCAGCTACCTTGTTGCCCAATCCGAATTGTGAGGTGGTGATGGATGAAGCAGATCATGATTGTTTGGATGTGACTGAGTTGTGTACAAAGCCAAGACCTGACATAAAGGATACTCCATTACCTGAATCGGATAGTGTGATGTTTGTGGATGGACCTTGCTTGAGAGATAAAATGGGTACCTTGCGAGCTTCCTATGCAGTCTGTACAGTGGTTAATGTCACTGAAGCTTCATGCTTAAAGGGAATAAAATCTGCACAAATATCAGAATTAGTGGAATTAACAAGGGCGTGTTGCTTTGGAAAGAACTTGAGAATAACCATATTTACTGATAGTCAGTATGGTTTCGGGGTGGTTCATGATTTTGGACAATTGTGGTCTCAACGTGGTTTCTTGACCTCATCAGGCTCACCAATTCAAAATGGAGAATATGTAAGAGACCTATTGCTGGCACTACAATTGCCCAAAGAAATTGGGGTTGTGAAATGTTCAGCACACAAATCTGGCAGTGATTATATCACAGTCGGAAATAGGTATGCTGACGAAGTTGCCCGTTACTGTGCGCTGAATTCAATTTCAATCAATAAAAAGGTACAGAAATCTGATGAAAAATTGTGCAATCTGATGTTCTCATTTGTTGAAACTTGGGAAGAAATTAGGCTGTTACAAGAAGAAGCAAGTGTTGAAGAAAAGGGAAATTGGATCAAGGCAGGTTGTTCACATAGGGAAGAAGACGAAGTGTGGATCTATACTGATGGAAGACCAATCATGCCAGATAGTTTGTTGTCCCAGATGGCGAGGTTTTATCATGGTCCTACACACATAGGTAGAGACGCTATGATTAGGTTGTCTAAACAGTCATGGTTTAACCCTAAATTTAGAGTCATTGCAGAAAGTCTTTGCCAGAGGTGTGTCACTTGTCAACAGCAAAATGCAGGGAGAAAGACAGTTGTTAGTTGGGGACGAATTGGAAAAGCTGCTGGTCCATTTACATGATTACAGGCTGATTTCACAGAACTACCACCATATAATAGACTAAAATATGTACTGGTGACTGTCTGTTTGTTTTCT
Source organism: Calotriton arnoldi (assembly GCA_963921515.1). Lineage (NCBI taxonomy): Eukaryota > Metazoa > Chordata > Amphibia > Caudata > Salamandridae > Calotriton > Calotriton arnoldi. The sequence continues at coordinate 4,399,018 of CAWUFW010000038.1, forward strand.
AGTTGAGTGGAGGCCTATCCAACAAGACGCAATGATAGCCTAACTGTTGCTAAATTGCTTCTTAGAGAGATTATCCCAAGATTTGGATTTCCAGTCTCTTTAGAATCTGATAGAGGGACGCATTTCAATAATGAAATAATTCGAATGATTTGTACAACATTGCAAATTGAACAAAAATTGCGCTTTGCCTATCGACCAGAAGCATCTGGTGTGGTTGAGCAGGTGAATGGCACGATCAAATCAAGACTTGCAAAAGTGTGTGTGTCCACTACACTGAAATGGCCTGATGCATTGCCATTAGTCCTGATGAGTCTAAGAAGTATTCCTGATAGAAAAACTGGATTTTCACCGCATAAAATTATCATGGGCAGAGCAATGAGACAGCCAATAATTCCAGCGAATCGACTAATGAATATAACTGATGACTTAGTGCTCGATTATTGCAAAGGATTGGCTGATGTGGTGCGTTCTGTGTTTCATCAGGTTGGAAAAGTCGCAACCACAATGCAGCAAGAACAGGCACTCGGCTTGAGCCCTGGAGAGTGGGTTCTTGTCAAGAAGCACGTGAGAAAGTCGTGTTTGGAACCACGTTGGCATGGGCCATATCAAGTGGTACTGGTGACGACGACAGCAGTGAAGTGTGGTGGCTTGCCAAACTGGATTCATGCTAGTCACACTCGAAGAGTCCCAAGTACACTTGAAAGTAAAGAATCAGTTGAAGGTGATCAAGAAAGGAGAATAAAAACTGATCAAAAAGAACCTGAACAGACTGAGAATCGAGTAATGTGGGCCCAGCTACTAGGTCTCGTGAGACTGCCAATGTTGATATAGTGAAGAAATTGATTCCTGAACGAAACAGTGAAGAGGAGAAAAAGGAATCAACTAAAAGAAATATTGAGACAAGTCCTGAATTAAATGAAATTGAAGAAATTCAAAGGAAAAGAGGAAGAAAAGGCAATATATGGCCAAAAGGAGTGAAAAGACTGAAATATACTTTGAATTAGAGTGTTCAGATATTTCAATTATTGTATTTGGAACAAAGTGATCCTGAAGAAGATACAGTTTGAAGAACAAAAAGAGCAAGAGTTCCGATCAAGAAATACACAGACTTAAGAGATCTAGGAGCTACGGCAAGTATCCGTTTCCCTGCCTTGTTGAAGGTCATGAAAAATAACAAAATGCACACCTTCAGGGACCCAGACGATGTGAAGACCTTTATAGAACAGATTAAGGCACAGTCAGTATAACAGATAACTAGTCCATCCACCAGGAGGTACGAGAGCTCATAGGAGGTGTAACTATACCTCGTGTTAGTAGGGAGGGTTCCCAGGGGAGGGTGGGGTGGGTCACTTGTAAAAAATTAGAGTTTAGAGAGTTACATAAGGCTCAAAGGGTGGGGGAGCAAGTGGGAGAAAATATTTAAAAAAAATGTCCTACTATGTTTGGTCTAGTCGATCTTTCTTTTTTTTCTTCTGGTTTTTGCCTTTATGGGACATCACCAAATCTAGGAGAAGTTATGTTCTCAAGCTATCATTAAGATATAGTATTTCAGTCTCTTTAACCATTTCATGGCAGGTATAGATAATATGAAATCACTAAACGTGTTATCATGGAACGTTAATGGCTTGAGAGTGATTCCGAGGAGAAAGAAGATAGTGGAATATCTTAAGATGAGGGAGGCAGACGTTATTTTTATCCAAGAATCCCATCTGCTGAAGGAAGAATGGCTGGAAGTTGTTAAATCCCAGACATTGGGAGACCACTGTATTTGTACATCGCAAACAGTTACAGTCAAGGGGGTGGCTATAATATTTAAAAAATCAGCCCAATTTATTATTGCGGAAGCTAAAGTTGACCCTCTAGGTAGGTGGGTGATTGTTAAGGCAAAGATTCAGGGCACATGGTTTGTTTTTGTATCGTACTATGGCCCTAATCTGGACGATCCTTCGCCCCTACGTACTTTACTGCTGCATTTACTTGAATTTAGTGATCCAATTATTATAGGGGGCGACTTTAATGTAATTCTTGATCCAGCTCAAGATACAACTTCTAAGAAGGCCGCTGCGACAACTCTAAAAATGAGATCTGCTCTGAAATCCATAATGCAGGATCTTGGTTTGGTTGACATCTGGAAGTTTAAAGGCTTAAGAAGGGGGGGAGAAACGGGGAATTTTACTTTTTATAATAAAAAACACGGGCATCGATCTAGGATTTACTTTTTCCTGGTATCTCGCCCTATTAGCGACTCCGTTAAAATGATCACCCATATACCGGAGCATTTATCAGATCACTCGGGTGTTTCGCTACAGTTCTAGCTCCGAGGCAAATCTCAAGATCGTCATTGGACACTAAACCGTTCCCTTCTTTTAGAAACCCAGATAATTGATAACCTAAAAAAACAAACATAAGAGTTCTTTCTATTCAATCTTGATACGACCCCCTAAACAAGGTTTGGGATACGTATAAAGCTTACCTTACAGGTATCTTTATCAGTCAAAATGCTATGCAAAATAAGAAAGTAAAAAAAGAATTTACCTCTTTAGAAGATCAGATTAAGGTAACTCAAGGTAATTTGGCTCAAACTTCAGATATTAACACCAAACGTTTACTAGAAGCGGATCTTGCCAAGGCAAAGACAAATTTAGCAGACTACCTGGAACTTAGAGTAAAACAAAGATGGGAAGCAAGCAAGCTAGCCAACTATGAATACGGGAGGGCAGCGGCAAGCTTTTGGCCTGGAAGGCCAAAGCTGACCGGATCAGAAATAACATTAAGGACCTAAAAAGTCAAACTACGGGTGATATTATTACAGAGGACGAGGCTATTGAACAGGAATTTGTTCTCTTTTTTCGAGAATTGTATACAGACGATATAGACATAAACAATGTTCAGATAGCTGCCTTTTTTCGGGACATAGATCTCCCGCTGTTAAGTGATGAAAACAGAGAGTAACTATCCGCCCCTTCACAATGGCAGAAGTCCACAGCACAATTAAGAATCTGAAAAAAGGCAAGGCTGCAGGGCCAGATGCCATTCCAAATGAATTATATGCCCTGCTGAGGGAAGAATTCGCCCCGACCTTGCTCAATCTATTTAATTCAGTCTATATCTTAAAGCAGGAGACCCTCCCGTCCTGGGACCTAGCCACTATAATCATTCTCCTTAAACCCAATAAAAACCCTAGAGCATGCGAATCATACAGGCCGATATCATTGCTTAATAGCGATTATAAAATATATACACAGATTTTGACCAAAAGGTTGGAGCGGATGGTTGGCACGATAATTCACAACGATCAGAAGGGTTTTATGAAGGGGAGGCACTTACAGGACCTGACCCAGGAGTTAATAGGGGCAATAGATCTAGCCACAGACATGATAGACCCTTGACTGTAATAACTTGTGATGCTGCGAAAGCATTTGACAGGGTCAGCTGGCCCTTTCTCTATGAAGTGATCCAACGTTTTAACATGGGGTAAGTTTTCGAGTCAGCAATTAAGGCACTGTACAAAAACCCTATAGCCCGGATATTAGTAAATGGAATTTTATCCGAACAAGTCAAAATTAGAAGAGGATCCAGACAGGGTTGTCCACTCTCCCCTCTCTTATTTGATCTCTACATTGAGCCATTGGCCATTAATTTAAGAGCATGCAAAAACATTATCCCGTTTTCTTGCAATGAATGGGAAAAGAAAATAGGGCTCTACGCTGACGATTTAATGATATTCACAGGCCATTTAGACCCAGTAATTTCTGCTATTTGGGAAAATCTCGACAGTTTTGGTAAAATTTCAGGCTATGCTGTTAACCCAGCTAAAACAGAGATTATGCAGTGGAACACAAGTTTCCAGAGTGATTTTATTAAAAAGAGAATTAGATATTTAGGGATTGAAGTGGTTCAAAACTTAGATCTATTAGCGAAAGTGAATTTTGATCTGGTCACCCCAAAATCAAGAAGCAATTACAGCAGTGGGACTTTCTGCCTTTATCGTTTTTGGGTAAGTCAAACCTGCTAAAAATGTCTATCCTACCGAAATATACATTCATATTTAACTCAATTCCATTGGAATTCAAGAAGGAATGGATTAAAAAGTACAAGGTCTTTTCTCCAGTTTTATCTGGGGGAAGAAAAGGCCCAGAATTGCATGAAAGAAATGCAGGGAAAAGAAGGAAAATGGGGGTATAGCGGGTCCAGACCTTCTTCAATACCAGAGAGCCTTCCATTTGAAAGTTTTCAGGCAGCTGTTAACCTCTCCCCCCTGTTCCGTGCCTTGACGTACGGCCCACCAGACTTATCTAGCTTCTTTCTCTATAAGTTCGGAGACCCCAAATAAAAAATAAAAAATAAGACTAAAGACTCTTCAGTGGGCCTGTAAACTGTGGTACCAAATCAGGGTGACGCTACAGATTCCATACTATAGTCATTATGCCCCTATATGGAGATCTCCCGGAACTCCAGCCTGCCTGCAAGACTCCTTAGCAACTCCGATAAGGGAAAAGGGAATCTGTAGATGGGGTCAGTTGCTGGAAGGAATGGAGCTAAAATCTTGGCAAACTTTTCAGGAGATCACAGAAGGTTCTGTTTCCCGATTCAAGTACTGTCAGCTATTAAGCTGGGTAAAGACTCTGAGACAGGGGGGAAAGCAAAACGAACACTATGAAGCTAAAATAGCCCTGCATCCCGTGATTCAGAAAGAGGTTTCGGTATGGTACTGGCTGCTGATTCAATCCTCAGAAGACCCACTCTCATGGTATACGGGGACTTGGAGGAGGGAACTACCGGAGTACGAGCTAGAAGCACTATGGCAAGTATCTATATCTCTCTTGTGGTATTACGTGAAATCCGCGCCTTTAAAGAAAAAACATCTTTTTACCATCCACAAGGCCTATTGGACGCCGCGAAGATTGGCAAAGATGGGTTTGCAAAAGGTGAGGAAGTGCCAAAAGTGTGGAGAAATCAATGCGGATGAAACGCATATGTTCCGGTGGTGTCCCTCCATCCAGCTTTTTTGGCAGAAAGTGGGCGGGACTCTGTCGGATCTGGTGGGTCGAAAAGTAGAGGTGAGTCTTGCTTTGGTAATATTTGGGGTAATACCGGAGGAGGAATACATCGGTCGTATATCTAAACCTCTGAAAGCACTTATCTTCATTTTAATCTTACTAGCACGTAGAGAATTGTGCATTAAGTGGATCCTACCTACTGCACCCCTTGAACATGAATGGGTAAACTCAATTACTAGAATAGCTAAAATGGATAGGGCAACGCGCTCCACTAAGAGAACAAAATTTTGGAGCATCTGGGACAACTGGGTTAAGAGAGCACGTCCTTAGAAGAAGATATACCTTTTTTCACTCTTGTATTGCACGGTCTTCACTGAAAGCCCTATTTCATTTTTCATTTTCCACTTATCCTTACTCTTCCCTTACTGGTGTGGGTCTCCCCTAAATAAATACTTAAATATTCAATTATTATTTGAATTACTGGTTATAACTAATCCAATGATTAAGTATCAGTAAAAACAGGTTGTTCTCGAGAGTTCAGGGGCCTTACCATGAAGGTTTGGCAGCTCCGGAAAGAGAACCTATGTAAGCACCTGTGACCTTGGAGAAAAGAGTAAGTCGGCCTCGCAGAGAGGGATCCCGTGATGGTATCCATCCCCTCCCTAGTGGAGTGCCCGGGTATCACCTTGTATGGACGGCAAGAGACTAAGTTGGAATTCTCTTTTTTCTCTAGTCATATACTGATCAGACATATGAGGACAATAAAAAAAAAAAGAAATACACAGCACCGAATGGACGTATTTGGTTGCTGATACAGTTGATCCAATAGACAATTCTGGAGAAGAAATTGAGCCAAGAAACAGAAATTGTATGAGCCACCCTAAATGAACTGTGTTAAAAATTGGGGTGCAGAAGATTGAAAACTGTCCTGAAAACTGCAGAAAAAAAACTGGAATAAAAGACTGGAACTGTGATGAAGACTTTTGGAGAAAAAAAAAGAGATGCGATTGGATTAAGGTCCTGGAGAAGGTCTTGGAGGAGTCCTGAGGAGACCTGAGGCTTAAAAGTGCTTGGACACACATACTTTTCCAAAATTTATTTTTTATTTTTTGAGTTTTTTATTATTATAGATTTTTGGGAATGGCTAGGATTTAGGAGATTGGTAATCAGAATCAAGGATCAACTAAGCATACGTGTGTTAAGGCTTGCTTTATGTGTTTTACTAATAATGTTTGTCTGGTTAATATTAATAATTGTTGTGCCTTATTTTATGTTTCATACTAAAAGTAATACTACTAATGATTTAGTGGATACGAAGATGAATGTGGGAGATAATTTTAAAGAGGACCCACAGATTAACATTAAGAGATTAACCGGGAATGACTTACATCAAGATAATTCTATTAATGATTTTTTTGTTGAATGTTTTTACTAAACTGCTGTATGAGAATGGAGAAAGGAGACCGAAGAAGCACTACTGAGAGAGGAGGTGTGTGTCAGAGAGCTGCGAGTTGCATTGGGGGCGTCGGAGCTGCGTTGTTCTGTGCCTGTGGCGCCACCGGATCGAGCCCTTTCCGCGGAGGCGGCCCGGTACAGTGAGGCCAAGACGGGGTGCGGCTTGCGGAGGACCCGCACGGTGGCCACGCAGCTACGCCCACTCCGCGTGAGCTCCGGATCTCAGCGAGAGCCTGCGCCTGCAAAACAACGGCCTCGGGGATCGTGGGAAACCATGGGAGCCACGAGAGCCGGCAGGGCAGTGTCGCGGGAGTGGCGGCGAACCAGGTGAGACCCCGGAAGCAAGGTGGGATCAGGCGGGTCAGTGTTCATTGAGCAACAAACACTGAACTAGAGCAGCACCGCGATTGAGGCGGCCAGATCAGAGGGGCTAAGTAAGGTGCAGTCATCGGCGCTAGTGCCGATCGGGGGGTGCCACCTGCTTCTCCCAAACCCAAGCTCCCGAGCCCGGCAGGAGTCATGTGGAGTCAAGCAGCCCAGAAATAGGGGGTAAAACTGAGCATTGTGCACCGCGGCAGAGCTTGGCACGGGCGACGACTGACTGCGTGTGTTCCATGGTCTCTCCCTGCATGAAACCCAATGCAGGTCACGGTTGAGACCAGCCCGAGAACCCGGGTGTAGCTCTGAGGGGAGCATAGGGGGAGCACAGGCGGAGCTCAGGCAGGCTAGGCGACCCTGAGTCTGCTCCTTCCCAGTCTGCACTTTGGCTCACACCACCAGTGTCTGAACGTCTCCTTCAAAAGACATGACCTCGTAGGTCTGGCAGGTTGTGCCTCACTTGACTGGACTGTATTTACCGCCCCACTACCCTTATTTGCTGGACCGCAAGACTCCATAGAGTCCATAGGAACGCGGGACAAGCGAAAACTCCACCAAAGCGGGGTGTGGCGGGTTGTCCACAAAACCACACAACATCACCCATTAGCGACACGGCAACGGCAGAGCTCTATACCTCAAGCTCAAGGAGGCTGGCAAGCGGGAATAAAATACAAATACAAGGACAAAAGGCATAAAAACAACGGAAAAGAGAAATATATATAAGGGAATATATAAGGGGAAAAATTAGAGGCAAACAATAAAATAACAAAAACAAACGGCAAAGGGCTGAAGAAAGGAGATAGGTAATGTTACCTGAAACATCAAGGAGCTACTTACAACAAAAGAACCTCAAGAATTTCAAGAACTACAAGGAACTGCAGGGAACCACAGGTGCACAAGGGTCACAAACGGAGATGAGATCAGGCAGAGAGAGACGGACTGTTACATCCATACTTAACAAAAGGAAAAAAAAGAGCAAAGGCTTAAACGAAACACCCAGCAAGAACTTAACGATGGAAGAAAACTCAAACCACCACCAGACTCTGGTAGACGTTGCAGGCCCCGAACAGAATGTAAAAACTACAATAAGCAGTTATCAGCCGAAGATTTACACAAAATTCACATTTTTGAGGGATGCAGGGGCAGCCCTCTGCATAAGCAATGAAAGTCTCAATGCCCCCCCCCCTTGTGCCCAGAGAAAACAGACCATCAATGCCTAAAGGCAGACACGCCTGATCATGGCAAAGAAGAAAACAAGACCAGAGCCATAAGCACTCCACATTCGGAAGGACAGCAAGGGGGGTTGGTGCCCAAGGAAAAAAACATTGACTCAACAGACAGAGACCGTACCAGATCTATCCAAGCACCCATAATGGGAAAAGCTCCCGGGGCTAATCAGACAACAATAGCAGGAGCATTCTCTGTTCGGATTGAGCCTGGCACAGGCCTACCACTTGAACCAAATGTCATAATTTTATCAGGAAGAACAAACTCCATTCTTGATATTCTCGACATCCATTCTCAAAAAACTGAAAAAGTGTTAACAACTGCCTCCAACTTAACACTCTCATCTACAACTCACAACGAGGCACTCGTAGAGTGCCCAGCTAGCTCGGCACATGGTCCCACGCTATCACACAATGAAGTCACACACATTGAGGAAGAGAAACGAACCGACCATCCAGTGCCACAGTTCCAAAAAGCTCTGGAGCAGAAGGACCCGACCTACTCCTGCCCAGAGACCGGTTCGGAAACACAGCACACCAGAATCAGCCCCAGCGGGGCAAGGAACTTATGGAGTAATGACAATAAAACACCACAGCGGGATAAGCCAACCATAATCGATTGCTCTAGCATTGACACTCCCTCCTCTCCTAATACACAACTTATTCATTCTTCTAGCTGCTCAAAACCCAAAACCAGAGAATTAGAATTGGGAACCACAGAGGATTCCAAGGACGACATAGCCGGCAATTTAGCCCAAATAACTCATAAACAAGATCGGCAAGAACTTTTCCATTCTTCTGGTCTCTGGCAGGCAAAGGCCAATCCTGTTCACCAAACCGACACCAAAGGAGCAAATCGATTAGACTCAGATAAGCTCAGGGAATCTTTACTGGACACCATGCAGCTATCCATCAAGTCAATGCAGTATCACTCTGATAAGATGGATGTTCAACTATCCATCCTTAACTCAGTGGCCATTCACATTACAAATATCGACAGCAGACATGAATAATTTGATCAAAAGGGCTCAGGCAGACACGCAACTATTCCCAACTCACTGCACCTGCTTCGCTATAGTTGACAAACTCTCCACCCTTCCAGTGGTAATGGGGGACATCCAAGCAGATATCAGGAACATATCAAAAAGTCCCAGCACAACACCTCAGGAGGCTCAAACAAACGGCCCTATAAAGGGATCAACCTGCAGCCAGGAGGATATGGTCAACAAAGAATGGGCAAAGGGCCCCTTAATGGATCCCCACAATGAAACACGAACAGCTAATTACTCAAATGCCAGCCTGACAAGCTCTGCCAAAAAAGCAGCTGATCGAAATAGTGAGGATCTTGGAGCTGAAGGATGCAACGAATGTCACAATACAATAGAACATAATAGGGGCCCAGAGCACAGTTATCACCACCCTCCGGAGGAATCCTCACCAATAAAACTCGAATTAGAACCTTCAGAACAGTCCCACGCTGTGAGAAATGAGGATCCAAAACATAGTCGCAAGCAGAGGAGAAAGGGAAGAAAGAAGAAAAAGAACATAATGGATTACTTCCATACAGGTAGCGTAAGATCTGAGACAAAAAGACAAGCTGCCAGCAAAATTACGGAAGCACTGTCCCCAGAAGGAGATAACAAACTAAGCCATTTGACTATTCCAATCTCAGGGGATCCAGACACTAAACTGGATAAGACAGTGGATGAACTAACAGAGCCATCTATAAAAGCATCAGATGAAAGTGCAAGGAACGTAAGTACCAGAACTCCAGCCCTTTCTACCAAGAATAGACCTGCAGAGTCAGCCACTCCAAGGAAAACAACTTCCATTGCCAGGGAAGACTTCAGAGCTCGAGTGGATTTTTCCAACCCTCACGCTCAAGAAGATTCAGGCATTCAGGCAAAACCCACAACCGCCAACCAGCCACAACTTAAAAATAACTCAATCCTGTTTATCCCTGAATACAGGGGACATCCTCAACAGAGGGAATATTTTACAATTAATTCAAGCAATTAGGAGCTTGGCGGACATAAGCACACACGTTCTTGAAAGAATAGCATTTAAAAGCATCAAGGAATTTTCAGACAGAGAAATAACAAAGACAACCTGGTGCTCATAGGAAACAGCGAGGAGGATTCTGTACGAAGAACCCCAATTAAAGGCATGGGAATAAAAATACTACTCTATCAAAAGCCGGGCTATCCGGATCCACTGATTCCAAACAAAAGAGAGCAAGCAAATCCAGCTACTGCATCATCGGGCATGCAGCCACAATCTGTGCTAAAAGGTGCCCGCAGCACGGATGCACGACCAGCAGAAAGAAAAGATCAGCACCGAGCAATTAGATCATAAGGCTGGACCTGGCTAGCAAGGACGATAAATCAACAAGGTGAGAGTACTTGACTCAGAAAAAAACAACTACCACCAGGCGATCATCACCTACGAATCTGCTCTTGGAATATAAATGGTTTGGGTAATAAAACATCGGATAAATACCTTCTGGACTACTTACAAGGCTTCAACCTCATCCTGCTACAAGAGACATGGCTAGAAGAACACTTTCATTTATTTGGTTTCAAAACCCATCACACCTCAGCAGTAAAAGGTTCTAAATTTGGTCTCTTAAAGGGCGGTCTAACAATTTACTCCTCAATAATAACAAATATGGGATGGCAACACCAAACAACAAATATTACTCCTAAACATCTATATAGATCCTCGTGACAAAATCAAAGGAATTAAAATGATGGGGGCAGAAATAACCAGGCTGCTCTCAGAAGAATCAACGTCCAACTTACTGTTGACAGGCGACTTTAACATGCATTTACTTGGGCCACAGAAGAGAGACGAGCTACTGGAGGACCAACACACCGCCTGGAATATCCCTTGCCAGGAGCAGAGTAACAAGAAGCAACAATCCGTACTCGCTAGGAACTTCGTAAAGGATCTGGAACATCTAAGCTTTGTGGCACTAAACAGGCGCTTCCCGGGAGCTCAGCCCCCGGGGGCAACATTTCACAGCGCAACCGCAAGTACGCTAATAGATTACACCTTTGTATCTTTACCATTCTTTGCACGATCACAGGCTTCCAGGTAGGGACTCAAGATCAAAGTGACCATCTGCCACAGGAAATCTCTTCAAGAATATTTAGATCACCACCAGATCAGCCTGTTGAGGTTCCAGAGTCCATATATGCTGACAACTTCAGGAGGATTAAATGCAAAACCAATCATCCAGAAGAACTGCTGGCCTCAGCAAAGTCACTATGGGAAAAACGGGAAGAGACTGATATAGATGTGATAACGCACTGGGAAGTCTTCATTAAAACACTTGGAGTAATGCACACAGCAAGCGCCCTTCCTGCCTTAACGACAAACGGTTCATCAGACCGTCAAGAGAACCACTTTCCTATCACTAAAACTCCAACCCTTCGTAAACTTAAGAAAGCAATAAATAAAACATTACGCTGACTTCGGCGTACAGGACAGGATCCTATTATTCAAAAGGAGCTAATGCAATTAAAAGCGAAAAAGAAAAAAGCAATCTGGCAGGCAAAAAGGGAATCAGATGAAAATCTGTGGGCTAGACTATTATACGATTCAAAGTCTAACAACAGCGCAAAATTCTGGCGCACAATAAACAGCCTAGACAACCCGAATGTCCAAAGAATTAACTCACACCTGACAGAGGAAGCTTGGGCCTCGCACTTGCTCCTTCATTTTAATTCAGTACAGAAGCAGAGCTCCCGTTACATTCCTGAGGCAACGTCTTTTGATCTAATTGTCCCACCAGAAAAAGATCATCTTTCATTTTCAACTCACCAGATTAAGAACAGGATAGCCAAAGGCAAGCTGGAGGGCGCACCAGGCCCTAACGGGATTCCACCAATCCTATTAAAAAAAGATCCGGAATACTGGGCTTCTACATTACTACCGCTGTTTGTACAAATATCAGGAGGAGACAACATCCCAGACTCCTGGAGAGAGTCAATCATATCCCCAATAAACAAGAAAGGGTGCAAGAACATAGCAAATAACTACAGGCTTGTAGCTTTAATTGATATCGAAGCTAAATACTATGCTGGCCTCCTTCTGGATGACCTTACTACCTGGGCAGACGAAAAATCAATTATCCCCATCAATCAAACAGGCTTTTGCAAGGGCATGGGAACAACAACAAACATACTTGCCCTGTCCCTACTAGCAAATGGGGCTAAATCAGCAAAATGCCCTCTCTTTCTGTGTTTTTTCGACTACTCATCAGCTTTCGACAAAATTGACAGGAACAAACTTTGGCACAAACTTAAGGATAAGAAAATACCACCTGCTCTTTTAAACCAGTTAATACTTCTTCACACTAACATGTGGGTCCAAGTTAAGCTAGGAGATGGAAATTTCCTGTCCAGAAAAATTCCAACAACCATGGGGCTTAAACAGGGGTGTGTCCTGGCGCCGACGCTTTTCAACTTGTATATGTCTGACCTATAGACAGAATTGGACATTTGCAATTCGCATGCGCCAAAGATGGGAGGGCTCCTACTCTCCAACCTGCTGTACGCAGACGACCTCGTGCTGATTAGTCAAACCCCCATCGTTCTTCAACACTTACTACACACAACTAGTAGATATTCAGCAACCAACGGTCTAACCATCAACCATGATAAAATGAAGGTAATGAGATTACATCCAAAAAAGACAACCTCCAATTACCGTTGGCATTTGGCTGACACAACAATAGAAGTAGTTGAAGAATATAAGTACTTAGGAGTGATAATAGACAACAAAGGCACATTCAACTCACAAAAAGAGGCCATCAAAAGAAGAGGCAACTCAATTGCGGTAGCTATAAAATCCATTAAACACAAAACTGCCGGCCCAAGCCTTATCCCACTGCTACAAGTCTGGCAAGCAAAGCTCATTATGGCTATTACTTATGGGAGCGAGTGCCTGAGGGGAAGAGACGTGGCTATTTTAGATAGCACTGTCTCAAGAGCGACTAGGATGATATTCAATCTACCCAAGTATGTCTCGTCAGCCCAAATAAGACTAGAATTCGGCTTACAGAGCCAAGAAATCGCCCGCAAAGGAGCTTATGTCAAGTGCTGGAACAGGATTAAAAAGGCCGAAGTAGGAACACTGAACTCCCATCTATGGAACGAAATACACCTAAAGAAGGAGTGCGCTGCTATGAACTATTTGATAGCATCAATAGACCATCTGGGCCTTGAGGACCTCTGGGCGGCCTCAGGGACTCATCATTGTTTTAAACAACTTGTAAACAAGACAGTGAAAAGATTATCCATAGTAGAAGACAAGGCGGCACTCACAGAAAGGGCCCACGGATGGTTTGTTGTGCATAGCTACGTCAAGTCTTCTCCGCAACCTTATTTAGGCATGGGTTTCAATAGGAGGAAGAAAGAAAAATGCCTTCATTGTCGAATGGGCATTTTACCATCTCTGCCGCATCTTCCCCCTTGGAAACCATCTCCGGCTCAGACAATATACCGCTTATGTGAGGAAGTCAATGAGAGTGTACTACACTTATTGTGCATCTGCGGAGAACTACAAGTTGTATGGTGACAGTTACTGAAGCCCATCTTTTTAAGCAAGGGGATAAGAACCTGTAGATAAGCAGTGAAGGCATGCCTCGGAGGTGGAGATGTTCAGCTATTGTGTCGCTTTGTACGGTTTATGGAAGCAGCAGGGTAAAAAGCTCTGGCGTCAAGCAACCGGCAATCTTCATCACTGCAACCAAAAGACTTTTAAAGTGCCACTTTTCAGTGAAAATCATATATTCAGGTCGTTCCCCACCCGGATGATATATGCTGGAGCACAACAGTCAACAGTAATACACCATTGCCGCTGTTTATAAACCAATCGATCATCGTACAGTTGCCCTCCTACAGAGACCCGAATACTGACTTTTTTAACTATTAAGTTTCCTTGATCCTTACCCCCCTCTCAAAAGTTTTTTAGGCACCTAAAGGGACAGTATCAGTAAATCTCTTGGTAAGCCATTTGTATAATGAATGGTCGAAAGACTTTACCAACTGACGGTACTAGATAACAATTACTGATCACTGCTCTATTCATTTTAACATAATGAATTAATGTTTTATGATATGCTTTTTCAATTTTTCTTATTCACGAATTTTGCTGCTATATCTTTTTTAAGTGGAAATTGTAAAGGTTTTTATTAACCAGACAATAAATTATTACTTACTGAGTATGAGTATGTTAACACTATGGATGCAAGAGATTGTGTGCATGCAATTACCGTCTTTTGTGTCAGAAGGGGTGACCTTTCACCACTTTCCTCTAACATATGGAATTTCGTGTAGTGTACTAACAAGTTTGTTCTATGAAAAAGGACAATTACAATACTACTATTCAAATTTAGATTTAGTTTTTCTGAACTTCCCATTAGAAAGAATATGAATATGGTAAATAGTGCAAAGAATGCTGAATAGTTTGGAGAATTTTTTCATACTACTAAGACAATAGATACTGTATATGCCCATAGAAATAACTTAACCTGTAGTTTACGGAGTGAAGAAATGGAATTCATTAATGTTGTAGAGGATAGAAGAGAAAACTTTAAGAGAAAGGCTGCCGAGAAAAAGAGTCACATACCTCCTTGGGCTCATAGGGAGGGGGATTACAAGAAAGGAGAGACGTATGCTGCAATGACTTTGGATTCGCATCATAGGGGAAAGCTTTGCTTACTAAGACAGAAAACTGATTATAATAATTATTTCATTGGTTCTAGTGAATGTGATCATACCTTCCTGATGACAGGGGGTTGGGGTTTAAAGAGTGGTACGGATCCTGTTTTCCCTGGAATTTATTATGTGTGGGGTAAGAATGCCTACTATAGGTTACCAGCACGTTGGTATGGGTGTTGTTATATGGGGTTTGTCTTTCCTAAAGTGTATCATGTGGATAAGAGTCATGGAACCAATGACAAGAGTAAGAGTGGACTAATACGTATTAACAGGGGAATTTGTGCTGCAGAGATTGTGGGAGATATTTTTGGAGCATTGATACCTTCAGTTGGGGTAATTCTAAATTCGCACAAAATTTGAAAATCGTCCACAGTGGATGATCGTTTATCAACAGACACTGCTGGTGGGTTCTTGATGATTGATACCGAAATGGTGGCTATGAGGTCTATGGTTTTGCAAAATAGATTTGCTCTTGATGTATTATTGGCAAAAGAGGGCGAAGTCTGTAGCAAGTTGATAATTCAACAATGCGGAACATATATTCCTGACAAAAGTAAAAATCTAGAGGGATATATTACTAATATTACGCATTTACGGGAAGATTTAACTGAACTGAAGGTTGACGGTGCTTGGGAGAAACTTGGTAAGGGTTTCTCTTCTGTAGGAGACTGTTTTTTAACATTTGGTAATAGCTTGTTTGGGAGAATACTAACACCTATTATTGCTACTGCTACTGGAATAATAATGCTGTTTCTAATATATGAACGCTGTAAATGTAAGGGTAAAACACGAGAGACAAAACAAAGAGCCAAAAAGAGAAAGAGAGAAGTAATAGAAATAGAAATGGAAGACAGGAAAAGAAGTTATTATGAGTTAATGAAAGATATAGCTGGGGTTCGGGTGAAACAAATTAGAACAACAATGATGTAGCCAATTCAGATTGTAATCAGATTTTTGGATTTATGATGGCTCAAGTAGCCATCAAAGGGGGGGATTGATGCAGCAGGATTTTTGTAAGTAAACCTGCTTGGATTAAACCTCCTACTGTGTGAAAATTATCAACAAAAGTTGTGAAATTAACAGAGAAAATATTAACATGGGGTGTTTGGAAAGAGAATCGAGAAATGTGCAGGAAAATGATAAATGGTTCCTGTAGGCCACAAATGATTTCTGCACGAAAGACTGCAGAGAAATGCGGCAGCCATAAATCACCTCCGCTGACACGGCTTCTGAGGAGATGCAAACAGCGGCATCGAAACGCGTCAGGCCATGGACTTCAAAGGGATGTTAAGCTGCCTGCTTGGTTCAAATGGAGTTTGGAACTCACCTGCAGCTGTGTGCGGCCTCAAGCTTCTGGGCGTTTTTGGTTACATATTATGCGGCGGTTCCAGGCCGCAGAGGGATCGCACTGCCCGCAACCAACAGGACTAGGGGAGAGGAAGATTCCTCTTTCCGAAGCTGCAGGGTACCTTTAATGAAGCCGGCAGAGTATCATCCAAGGCTCAATGGAGGGCCGAGAATAATCGTCCATAATTAGCTGCAGCAGAGGTAACCCACCAGAGGGCGTTATTTGGCAAAATGAGACCTCATATCCCAGCGTGCATTTGAAAATTAACTTCCACCAAGGGAGGAGCACTGATAGCTCACTAACCACAAACACGCAGGGAAATGCGGCAGCCATAAATCACCTCCGCTGACACGGCCTCTGAGGAGATGCAAACAGCGGTATCGAAACGCGTCAGGCCATGGACTTCAAAGGGATGTTAAGCTGCCTGCTTGGTTCAAATGGAGTTTGTAGCTCACCTGCAGCTGTGTGCGGCCTCAAGCTTCTGGGCGTTTTGGTTACATATTATGCGGCGGTTCCAGGCCGCAGAGGATCGCACTGCCCGCAACCAACGGGACTAGGAGAGGAAGATTCCTCTTTCGAGCTGCAGGGTACCTTTAATGAAGCCGGCAGAGTATCATCCAAGGCTCAATGGAGGGCCGAGAATAATCGTCCATAATTAGCTGCAGCGGAGGTAACCCACCAGAGGGCGTTATTTGGCAAAATGGGACCTCATATCCCAGCGTGCATTTGAAAATGAACTTCCACCAAGGGAGGAGCACTGATAGCTCACTAACCACAAACACGCAGGGAAATGCGGCAGCCATAAATCACCTCCGCTGACACGGCCTCTGAGGAGATGCAAACAGCGGCATCGAAACGCGTCAGGCCATGGACTTCAAAGGGATGTTAAGCTGCCTGCTTGGTTCAAATGGAGTTTGTAACTCACCTGCAGCTGTGTGCGGCCTCAAGCTTCTGGGCGTTTTGGTTACATATTATGCAGCGGTTCCAGGCCGCAGAGGATCGCACTGCCCGCAACCAACGGGACTAGGGAGAGGAAGATTCCTCTTTCCGAAGCTGCAGGGTACCTTTAATGAAGCATGCAGAGTATCATCCAAGGCTCAATGGAGGGCCGAGAATAATCGTCCATAATTAGCTGCAGCGGAGGTAACCCACCAGAGGCCGTTATTTGGCAAAATGAGACCTCGTATACCAGCGTGCATTTGAAAATGAACTTCCACCAAGGGAGGAGCACTGATAGCTCACTAACCACAAACACGCAGGGAAATGCGGCAGCCATAAATCACCTCCGCTGACACGGCCTCTGAGGAGATGCAAACAGCGGCATCGAAACGCGTCAGGCCATGGACTTCAAAGGGATGTTAAGCTGCCTGCTTGGTTCAAATGGAGTTTGTAACTCACCTGCAGCTGTGTGCGGCCTCAAGCTTCTGGGCGTTTTGGTTACATATTATGCGGCGGTTCCAGGCCACAGAGGGATCGCACTGCCCGCAACCAACGGGACTAGGGAGAGGAAGATTCCTCTTTCCGAAGCTGCAGGGTACCTTTAATGAAGCCGGCAGAGTATCATCCAAGGCTCAATGGAGGGCCGAGAATAATCGTCCATAATTAGCTGCTGCGGAGGTAACCCACCAGAGGGCGTTATTTGGCAAAATGAGACCTCATATCCCAGCGTGCATTTGAAAAGGAACTTCCACCAAGGGAGGAGCACTGATGGCTCACTAACCACAAACACGCAGGGGAAATGCGGCAGCCATAAATCACCTCCGCTGACACGGCCTCTGAGGAGATGCAAACAGCAGCATCGAAACGCGTCAGGCCATGGACTTCAAAGGGATGTTAAGCTGCCTGCTTGGTTCAAATGGAGTTTGTAACTCACCTGCAGCTGTGTGCGGCCTCAAGCTTCTGGGCGTTTTTGGTTACATATTATGCGGCGGTTCCAGGCCACAGAGGGATCGCACTGCCCGCAACCAACGGGACTAGGGGAGAGGAAGATTCCTCTTTCCGAAGCTGCAGGAGTACCTTTAATGAAGCCGGCAGAGTATCATCCAAGGCTCAATGGAGGGCCGAGAATAATCGTCCATAATTAGCTGCTGCGGAGGTAACCCACCAGAGGGCGTTATTTGGCAAAATGAGACCTCATATCCCAGCGTGCATTTGAAAATGGAACTTCCACCAAGGGAGGAGCACTGATGGCTCACTAACCACAAACACGCAGGGGAAATGCGGCAGCCATAAATCACCTCCGCTGACACGGCCTCTGAGGAGATGCAAACAGCAGCATCGAAACGCGTCAGGCCATGGACTTCAAAGGGATGTTAAGCTGCCTGCTTGGTTCAAACGGAGTTTGTAACTCACCTGCAGCTGTGTGCGGGCTCAAGCTTCTGGGCGTTTTTGGTTACATATATATATATATATATATATATATATATATATATATATATATATATATATATATATATATATATTCACTGAAAAAGCACAGGTTTCAGGGACATTATAGTTAGGTTGGTATTTCACTCATACAAAACCAGAGAAATTCGGCCGTGCGCTAACTATAACTTGCGCCCCCGCAATGCACTGCTGATGATGTCACATATTACATCACTCATTACATGGTCAGTGACATCACTGATGACATCATCCTGTGAGTGTTTCTAAAAAGTTTAAGAATGTATATATATGCCAAGTTGTATGGAAGAATGAGTGGGTGTATGAGTGTCTGAATGGATGATTTAGTGGGTGCATGACTGACTGTATAAGTAAGTGATTAAACGTGTCTTAGTAAATGCATGGGTGAATGACTAATCTGTGGGAATGTCTGTGTCAGTCTGGCAGTTGGTGTGTAAGTGGCTGCATGGGTTGGTGAGTAGCTACATGATTGTCTATATGAGTTAATGATTGGTTGTCTGAGTACCTGTATGGGTGCCTGAGTGTCTGTGTAGGTGGGGGGGGGTGTGACTCGCTGCATGGATGTGTGAGTGGGTGATTCACTGGGTGTATAGGTTCATGAGTGCGTGTGCGAAGGTCTGTATGGGTGAGTGAGTGTGCATATGGCTGTGTTCGTGAGCGAGTGGATATCTCAGTGGTATATGTGTGAGTAACTACATATGTGAAAGGCAGTATATGTAAGTGTTGGAGTATATAAGTGACTATATGTGAGAGTGAGGATTGTGAGAGTGACTGTATGGATGAGTGTATACTTGTGTCAGTGATTGTATAAGCAAGTAAGTATGTGTTAGTATCTGTATGAATAGGTGAGGTGGTGTGTGTGTATAACCGTATAGGTGAGTAAATGGCAATGTGATTGATTCTTTGCGTGACTGATTAGGTGTGTGAGTAACTCTATGGGTGAGTGGCAGTGTGTGAGTGTCTGTATGGATATATGATTGCATATATCAGTGGCTGTATAGATGAGTGACTGCGTGAATGAGTGACTGTATGGGTGAGTGAGTGGATGTGTGTACACCTATGAATCAGTGAATGGGTATCTACTAACTGGTATTGGTGTGTCTATGGTTTCAAGAATGCTACTCTATATTTTTGAGTGAGTGTATCAAAGGTTATGTTATGGTGTGAAGAGGTGCATCAGATATTAAGTGGATGATGTCATCAGTGATGTCACTGACCATGTCATGAGTGATGTAATATGTGACGTCATCAGCAGTGCATTGCGGGGGCACGAGTTATAGTTAGCGGCTGAATTTCTCTGGTTTTGTACGAGTGAAAAGTCAACCTAACTATAACGTCCCTGAAACCTGTGGTTTTTCACTGAATTTCTAAGGTTTTGTAAATGCTAATTCCTAACTATAACGTCCCTGAAAACTGTTTTTTCCAGTGAATTTCTAAGGTTTTTTAAATGCTAATTCCTAACTATAACATCCCTGAAACCTATGGTTTTTTCAGTGAATTTGTAAGGTTTTTAACTGCAAATTCCTAACTTTAACGTCCCTGAAACCTATGGTTTTATGTATGATTTTCTACTGTTTCTTTAAAAATAAAATTATTAAAAGATGTTTATTATTTTTCTTTTCTTTTTCGTCTATCATTTTTAAATATGTTTAAAAAGTTTTCAAATATTTATAAGCAGTTTAAAAAAAACATATAACATAGGTGAGCTAACATTTATATTCTTATTTCTTTAAATTAACATTGTTTTCTTGTTTGCAATTTTGTACAGTGTGATATATTACAGAATATTCAAATAATATTTTTTTAGAAAAAACGTTTAACTTATTTTTTTAACTATTTTTTGATAAATTAAACTTTATATAATTACTTTTAATAGTATAAAAGTTGAGAGGGCGTTATTGGAGGGGGGAGTGCTGGAGAGCATTTTCACCCCCCTGCCCTCTAGCTATGCCACTAAAATAAAAGGGTTGCATACTGTACGCAAACTTACACAGTGGATGTGCGGATCCATTATATAGAGATATATCACTCCAAAACACATATTTAGAATGAATGAATATATTTTTTTGACGTAGAGCTTTATTACTGAGTACCTAAAATTTTTAAAAAAGAAGTTATTATTTTGTTTTAAAATGTTTTAAACAGATTTTTGTGGACGTGATGGTATTGCCTACCAGTCACAAATCTACGTGTTGCGTGTGCGAAACCATTACACAAATGTAATTCTAATATACATACTTACACTTAAACAATATATGTTTTTTACAAAGAGGTTTATTAATCAATAGTAAAAATTATTATTAGTGTTCTTCTGCAATATTGTTAAGATATATAAAGCACATTTGTATGTACACGGCCCCATCAGGCAGCAGATGCGTAGGGGTCGCGATTTCTTCCGTCACGTATTAGCAGGTTCGCGTAGGAGAAGCTTCTGCGGCGCAATTTTTTTAAGTTTCAAATATGCAAGTTTCAAGTTTAAATATCTGTTTTGCATAAACACTTTGCATTGAAATACTTGAAACACAATATCCTAATACTAATTTATATTTAGTACATTTTACGAGTACGCTACGCATACGCGATTGGTACGCAACCCGTACACGACTTCATGTGACATACAAAAAAAGCTTCTCATTGGTGAAAGAGCTATTCATTCTCTTGCTGGGTGAAACCAACACCTGTTCCAGTCCTTTCTTTTTGGGTGTGTCTCCTTAAAGACTAGCTTTTTCTAGGCTCTCTAAATTTGATATCTTTTTTGGTGATCTTCCTGTTTCAAAATATAAAATGGCATCAGCGTTTCCTGAAGAGCAGGAGGAGGAGATGGAAGAGGTAGAAGAGCCTTTAAAAAAACGGAAGGAGAGTATGGTGTGTGGTTTTTTCACTGTCCTGGAGGCAGAGAAAAAGGTGAATGCTCGTAAGGTAACATGCACAATCTGCCAGAAAGTCCTCTCCAGAGCTTCAAAGAAGAAGTACTCATTTACATGTCTGTGTCAGATCCTACAAGTACAAGAGTGACAATGAAAGGGTGTGTTTTGTTACCGCAATTCCTGAGAGATATGGGAGTATTGTGTTCTGGGTTGTCTAATCACTTGTTTCTCTGCAAGGGATTTGGACAGCAAATGAGACAATATAGCAAGTTGGTCTGAGGCTTATAGGCACTCACATAATAAGATGACTCAGTCCCTACCTACGAAGGTCCCATAATCGTATGCATAGGTGTGATCTTAGGCAGAATCCCTGCAACAGCCTGAGCGAATGGATTACTCCATGGATAGTGCCTGAGTGAATGGTTGATTGCAAGACTAGTGCCTGGTTGATTGTATTACTGCATTGGTACTGCCTGAGTGAATTCATGAGTGCAAGAATAATGTCTGGGTGCTTAGATCACTGCATAGGTAGTGCCAAAGTTTAAAGAGAACTGTAAGAGTAATCCCTGGGTAATTGTATGAGTGCATGGGTAGTACCTGAGATCCAGTGGCAAGCCCAATGAACATTATACATAAAGTGTCATGTGCAAGATATACAATCTAAAGCATGGCTCGTATCTGATAATTATCACTTATCAGTATACATCCTATCATCTTCATATATAAGGGCCTCAAGGTGTAAATTGCACTATCAATCAAAAATCAAAAATATCTTTAATCAGCACTATGACCACAAAAGTATAGCAGACAAACAATACAATCATTTAAAAAGTTAAAATTCTTATTTAAGAAATAAAATCACAGTTACAATTAATAGAAGTAAGCACCTCATTAGTCATAAACATACATGTTTCTAAAAATGAGCTATACCATGTGTATCATCTCCCCGACCGGTTACTGAGCTTCATAACGTTTTCTAATGCTCATTGCAGTTT
Organism: Calotriton arnoldi; assembly: GCA_963921515.1. Lineage (NCBI taxonomy): Eukaryota > Metazoa > Chordata > Amphibia > Caudata > Salamandridae > Calotriton > Calotriton arnoldi. The sequence goes on from CAWUFW010000038.1 coordinate 4,421,421, forward strand.
TAATGAAGTTCGTCACCGCACTACAGATAACAGGACTGGTCAGGGATTGCAAGTATCTAAACCCCTCCTGGTGAGTACAGGGACGAATGTTCTTTAATAAGGGTACCAAAAATCTCCTCCTCGGTTCCTTATAAAGTGCACAGAAAAGGATAAAGTGCATGGTGCTCTGAGGTGCCATGTTGTCACAAGGGCAGGGAGTAAGGAAGTCTAACCACCCAGATTGTCTGGGGAAAGCCACTAAAAAGTGCAAGGTGCCCAAGCGAAGTCTTGTTAGTAAAAAACGTATCTGACTATTAGTAGTAAATGATAGGTAAAATTGCTGTTTAGGCATAAAAGAGCAACTAGAACCAGCCGCCTCCAATTGAGAATGACGCAGGGTTGCCCAGATTTTATACGCCTCTTTGATTGTTACCTTGGCATTTATGGGAATACTCGACGGGGTATCAAAGTACTCACCCATCCCAATCTCATCTAGCCTATCCCTCACAAAACGGAGCCAGGGGATCGTCAATGAATTGTCCAAATTGATACAGTCCTCGATGATCTCCCTAGAAAAATGTAACTCTTCGGACGCCCAAATTTTAGACCATAAGAGCAGGGGAGCAGAGCCTATACGGTCTTCTACATATTCCATCCCCACTTCTTGATGCAAAAAAGAAGTGGCTGAACTTTTTGGGATCATCATTAAGCGTTTTATAAACTTATTTTCAACCACTTGTAGTGCACGTTTTTTTTGGTAACCCCATACTCCCGCCCCGTAGGAAGCAACCGACAGGCATTTAGCTTTATATAAAGTCACAAGCTCTGGGACTGGCTTTTGACCCAACTTACAGGCAAACCTAAACAACCCCTCCACAGCTCTGCTTGTTTGCTTAGCTCTTGCCGTAACTAGGGAATTCCATTTCTACTCCTTATTAAACATATTCCCCAGATATGTAAAGGTTTCCACCTTTTTTATGGTCTTACCCCTTACATTAAAACTTCGAGTTTTTGTCTTTTTTGGACCGCATGCCATTATATACGACTTTGAAAAGTTGACCTTCAGGTCTAGGGTCAACATAAAATCAGTAAAGGCATCCAATGACGTTTGCAGACTGTTGGCCGTCAAGGCCATAAGTACGGTATGGTCCGCATACGAAAGTAGCGGGACTGGGTTACCTTCAATGCGGGGAAAATCAATTTTCTTGCCCAGTAAAAACGCTTCCAAACCATTTGTGTAAATAAGGAAAAGAAAAGGAGCTAAAATGCACCCCTGCCGAACTCCTTTGGTGGAGACAATAGGCTTTGTCCTCTCTCCACTTGTACCAAATCTTATGCAGACGGAAGTGTTAGCGTGGAGTCTTTTCAGAAGTAGGATCAGAGCCTTTTCAAAGCCCTTTTCTCCCATTAGCACCCACAATTTCTCCCTGTTAAGTGTCGAATGCACTGGACAAGTCCATGAAGACAAGGTGGATAGAGCCACCCTTTGCCTTCATGTACTTGCCCATAATCAAGGATAAATTTAAGCACTGCTCTGTGGTTCCCAGCCCCCTGCGGAAACCATACTGGGTTTTCGAGATAATCCCCTTATTAGATGCCCAGGTCTCAAGTCGTGCCAGAATTACCCTACCCAGGACCTTAACAGTGGCGTCAATAAGGGAAATAGGCCTATAGCAGGCAGGATCATTTCTATTCCCTTTTTTGAACAACTGTTCAACTATGGCCTCCTTCCAGGAAGCAGGGATTGGACCAATTATCACTGATTTAAAAACGTTAGTCAGCAGAGGTGCCCAAAGACCAGTATTTAGTTTGAACAAATCAAGAGGAACTCCATCTGGACCTGGGGCCTTCTTACATATTCCTTTTGCTAAGGCTTCTTCCACTTCTGCCACCGTGATCGAAGCACTAAGCTCAGCTGCTAGTCCCAGCAGGATGCTCCTCATTGCATCCTGCTGGATGCTCCTCATTGCTCACCGTCAGCACCCTACCACTAGGGTTGAAAATGGTTGCGAAATGGGATTCCCAAATGTCTCCCAAAATCATTAAATCCATTTTAGTCACTTCCTCAGTAAATTGGGGTCGGTTAATGATGGCCCAAAAACCTTTACTATCCTTGAGAGCACTTGCCCTCTCCAGGTCCTTCCAGGCTAGATGCCTCAACTCCTCTTTTCTTTTAGCAATAGTACTTTTATATAGACATCTAGCACTTTTTATTAGTTCTTTATTACGGGGATAGAGAGGAGGGCAATTTTTAGGTTCTTGTGGGCTCTCGAACATTCTGTGTTTAATCATCTCGACTCTAGACGCTGCTTGGGCCTGATCGAACGTGTTAGACTATTAGCTATGTTTGTACAGATTCTTTCAAAATTTTGTACAATCGATTCTGAGTGAGAATCCTGCTGGAGGCAATTCATAATCAAATTATGGTTTGCTTTGACTATTTCCCCCTTAAGTAGTATAGGATTTACTTCACCCCAATTTATTATTACACCTTTGTTAAGATTGTAATGAATCTGACGTCCATCCCCCACCGTTGTCCTAGCCAGTACTATAAGTGAAACAATGAGTGGGTTATGGTCACTCGAAAGTTATGGTTCCCCCTTAAAATCACATACAAATGAAGAACACTCCCTTGAAATAAACATAAAATCAATAAAACTTTCCCTACCCCCTCCAATAAAAGTGGGGCACTGTGTTGAGAAACTATTGGTCAACCTGTCCAGATCATTCTCAATAATGATGGAATTTAGTGTCTCCCCATGCGGAGTGTGGATGAAGTGCGACAGGGGATGCCCAGATGTGTCCTCAAGACCACAAACTCTGTCATTACTATGCTCACATATCGTATAATTAAAATCCACCACCCACAAAATGCATAAAGGCTGCCATTTCCCAGAGACATTTGAAATCTCTAATTGCAAAGCTTCTATAGCAAGACATATCTTTGGGTCAAAAATATTGTGGTACCAATTTACAAGTAAAACTCTAACCTGCAACATATTAACAATCATAATCAATTTAAACCACTGTGACCACCCAACACATTCAGCTTTTATGGCACCAAATTTGACAGAGAGTAGGGTAACCAGTCCTCCCCTAGCCCTCCCTGCCACGGAAGGTATGGCAGGCACGTTAATGATAGCCATCCATCGCTATGTTCTCTTTGGCCCACGTTTCCTGCAAACAGATAACATCAAATGCCCTGATATATTCCAGCCAAACCTCATGCAATAGTTTAGAACGGATGCCTGCAATATTCCAGGAAATTAGTTTGGCTGGAAGTGTTGGGTGGCCCTGGCCAATTTCCGAAGGTATGGCCGTGGTGGGAGATGGACTGACCACAAATATCTGAGATGGCCCCTCATCCTGACAGATGACCTCAGTGGCTGCGTTCGTAACTAAAGAACAGTTTCTGAAATCAACCATATTCTCCTTATCAGTTGGACCAGCGAGGTTTAAGACAATATTTTTGGAGGGTTTTGTGTGCCCATATTCCTCTTTATTTACTATTACCCCTGGTTCAACAGATTTGTGACCCCTACTATCGTTATCTGATTGCAACCAATCTGTCTAATTAGTCAGTCATTCTCAGTTGAGCCTGAGAGTGCCTCATAGCGGTTAGGGTGAAAGGAGGAAGGATGGTTAGAGAGCTTGGTCTGAGCTGGCTGGGCCGCATACCAAGAGAAAAAAACTGGATAGGGGGATAAAAGAAACCCAAGGGTCGAGCCATTATTTGCTCACTAAGTGAATCTTTCAGCTGATTTAAGGCAAGGTGCACACACCTCGCATCACTGAAATTGAGCACAACACAGTCCCCCCGGATACTTTTCTTGGTGTGACCCACCCAACTCACCCGCCTGGCCATGATGAGATGCTCGGACCAATTAAAATGAGATGGAATTTTCCTGGAACGCCAATGCGCAGATTTGTTTATAAGGCTCTGGCAATTTTCAGGTTGGCCTGGAGATAACGTCGGAACCCCAGTTAAAGTCAGAGTACATTCTGGCGGCAAATTTACCAAGTTTAATAAGTCACTAGTCCCCCTTTCACCTGATAGGCCCTCTAAGTGGTTGCGGGGCGTTGGGTCTCCCAGAAGGTGTCTACCCCCACCCCCTGGTTTAGGGGTACTGGGAAACGGGACATCCGGTTGACTTTGAGGGGGGCGATTTCCCTGAAAACCAAGGTCCTCTAGTAGCCTAACTGGTATGCTGTTTTTTGGAGCGTCCTGAGTACGCCCACCAGGGCGGGAAGTAGCACCGGGAGTGGTTCTAACCTTCCCAGGCACCACCCCTCTAGATGAAATGTCCTCCACGTTAACACCCTGACCTTCGACTATACTGCTTATTATTTCCTCTCTCTCTGTAGGATTGTATAGGGAGGACTTTGATACTGGCGCTAGGGCTTGACGAACAAGGGTTAATTGTTCCCCAATATTAATTAGTCTTACCAGAATTGGTGCTAAGGCCTCCTGGACTATCTTACCAAATTTTTTGGTTAAAATATCAAACCCATCCTGTCCGGCATTAATTACCCCTCCTATACCTGAGTTAACAACTTTGCCTGATATGTGGGTTTGTTTTGGTCTTTTTATCTTGGGCGACTGACTGTTATTCTTACGTACAGCTCCCGCTCTCTCCCCCACTCTCTCAGTTCGTTTCCTCTTTCCTCCTGTTGAAGTTGGTGAACCAGACTTCATCAAGGTCAGAGTCTTGTTAATAGGGCTCACTTCACCATCCTGTTTGTCTTCTGGTTCCCCCTCGCTCAAAACTATCACAGTGGGGGAAATTGGAACTTGGCGACTATCAGTGATGACAATTTCTGGTATGTCCACTTGGGAATCAATAGCGGGGGATGGTAATACTGAAATGGAGGGTAATTCAGGTGTAGGTGCAAATGAGAGTCTCCGTTCGGCTCACTCTATTTCTTTACTAATGGCTCCCACCGCCTTTTGCAGAAACCCATCCAGGGTTGTGTCAGTAGTTTTTGAGGCAAGTGTGGGCCTTCGCTTCCCCATGATACAGTACGCAGCAAAAGGATCCCTTATATGACTTATAAACCAATAGAATAGAGTTACTTGTAGGGTCTATCAGCTTCAGGGCTTATATCCCACCTCAGATCCAGGTACTGATTACATAAGTCGCAGAGCAAATAGACAGGGCCCAGCCCAGCCTCCTCCTGGCTCAGGCGCGGCCTGGGCACGCCCGCACGCGTCCTACACTGCGGGAGCCGCGATGTGCTTTTAAGCGCCTCCGGGCACGAACACAGTGAAGTCAGCGCCTCCTGGCGCTTGGCTTGTGGGGCTTGAAGCCCCCCCCTGTGTCTCCGGTGCTGCTGTGTGCTGTTGGCGGCTCCCGCGCTGCGGGAGCCGCGATGTGCTTTTAAGCGCCTCTGGGCGCGAACACAGTGACGTCAGCGCCTCCTGGCGCTTGGCTTGTGGGGCATGGAGTCCCCCCTGTGGCTCTAGGTGCTGCTGTGTGCTGTTTTCGGCTCCCGTCTTAGTCATTAGATAAGTGCATGGTTAGTGCATGAGGGAATAGATGAGTGCATGGGTAGTGCCTGAGTGAATGGATGAGTGCATGAGTACTGCCTGGATGATTGTATGAGTACATGGGTAGTCCGTTGGTGATTGCATAAGTGCAGGGGTAGTGTCTGGGTGATATCATGAGTGCATAGGTTGTGCCTGTGTGAAAGGAAAAATGCAAAGATAATGCCTAGGTTATCCTATTAATACTAAAGTTCTGCTACAGAGATTACATGAGAGCATAGATAGTGTTTGTGTAAAAGAATGACTATCTGGCTGATGGCATCAGCAACACGATCAAAATTTTCAAATAGTATAAAGGATCAAGAATAATTTTTATTACAAATAAATAACATATAAATGAACTTCAAATATTGTTTCACGTTCTCATACATATTATGTTATGTATTCATACCTTTTTAAGTAATTTAGAAACATGACTCTGTTGAATTATTTAAGAGTAGTATTGTCCTAAACAGGATTAAAACTCTTTTCAAAGTTCACCACTACCTACTATAAAGAACAAGAAGAAAAACTGTTATGTAATGTAATGTATTACAGAAATTATACTATTACATTTTTTAAAGGACAACATAATTTTAGAATTACATAACATTTTCAGTTTCCCTTTTTGCAGATTCCACTTAACTTCACCATACACAGTGATTTCAACGTAGTATCATCATTGAACAGCGGGGGAAAAAACAATCATCTAGATTGTAGAAGAAAAAAAATCAGCATAGAGCATTATTTTCAATATCTGTAGCTATGTGTTTTCCTAACTACAGTTTCTTTATTACATCCTTCTTGTACATTACTTCTATTATTTATCTGAAGGACACTTGCCGAAATGTACACTCTCATTTACATCTGGTACAATATACACAACAAATATATAATACTATTTGTTTTTCAACACACTTTTCCAAATGCAATACCAATTAGCACAATTAGAATTAGTAATTATTTGCAGTGCTGTCTACTTTCTGTTCACATCTTCCCAATAGGCCGAATGATGTATTCAAATCTTTGGTTTCAAAAATATCAAATATGAATTTGGTTATTCGTAAGGCAATCTAGGTTTAAATTCCAAGTGGGCATCATTGCAATGTGTCCAATACTTTATTACACTTTAAATACACAGTATAGTGTCCAGATGTGGTAGTAGGTCCAGCATGAAAAATAATAGCCACTGTTGTAAAAGTTGTTCCACAAATAGATATTTGACTTGCAACAAAATTTTTATTTTGCTTTCCAGTTTTCTTCCATTTGCTCTACAACGTTGTAGCATTAAAATGAGATATTTTCCATATCTTTCTATATGTAACATAGATAACATCTCTGATTTACAATGCGAACATTTCATATCATGATTGGCTGTTTTACGTTAAGTATATGAATCGTTCTGTGTCTATTTCAGTGCTGGAAGTAAATGAACACTTTTCACATTTATGATCCCATCTGTAACTTAGGCCAAATAAGTTTTCAATCTGTATTCCTTCATCTTCTAATACTCCAAGCATAAGCATTAGAAATTTTTGTGCATCTTGTTGTATATTGAGAGTAAATGTCAATGAACCAGTACATATATCCAAAAGATGCCGAATGCCAGAAGCAGTATGGATTTTACTTCTGTCAGTTACCAACTGTTGAAATACATGACGTAGTAAGGAACAAAATCTTTTTCATGATTTCCCATGATTTCGTGATGAAGATCTTGTAAATAAAACACAACATTCAGAATCACATTAGCATAACAGTTGATACCTGAACTGTTTTCCAACTGGTATCCTACAATGTCATCAACAGTTTCCATTTTCTGTTTCTTTACACCTTCAACTTTCTCTTCAATTTTTTTAATTTTTTTCAACCTCACTTGAATCTTTGACATATTTCCGTTTTGGACACACTACACGTTTCTCATATATGGGATATTCACCTAAATCCGGTGTATAAAGTCTTCTTAAACGATTATACTCTCTTACACAATTTACATCAGCACTAACCTTTTTCTCATCAAAATCAATCAAATACAAACCAGACAATGTTCTAACTCGAGATAATGCAACGTATGCCATTCCCTCTTTCAACACTGTACTTCCAATATTTACCAAAGCACTGCCTATACTTAACCCCTTCGCTGCTAGGCCTTTCCCCCCCTGTGCTAAGCCTTTTCTTTGGCTATTTGGGGTAGTGCGCGCTTAGGCCCCTGTAACTTTTTAACCACATAAGGTATCCATGCCAAATTTGCGTCCTTTTCTTCCAACATCATGGGATTGTAAAGGTACCCAGGGTTTGTGGATTCCCCTGGAGGGGTCCCAGAAATTAGCCAAAATACAGCTAAATTTTGTTTTTTTGGGGAAAAATGGGAAAAAAGGGCTGCAAATGAAAGCGTCTGGGTTTTTCCCTGCAAATGGTATCAAAAAGGGTTTGTGGGGCTGAAATCACCATTTTCCCAGCTTTTAGGGAATGACAGACTTTTGTCAGAAAACCAACATTTTTTACACAGTTGTGGCATTTTTCTGGGACATAGCCTATTTTTGCTATTTTTTGTGCTTTCAACCTCCTTCCAGTTAATGGTAGAAATGGGTATAAAAGCAATAATGGATCCTGTAAAGCTATACATTTTAGAAAAGTAGACAACATTCTGAATTCAGCAAGGGGTCATTTGTGTAGATCCATCAAGGTTTCTTTATAGAAAGTAACAGTTAAATATAGGAAAAATTGAAAATTAGTTGAAAAAAACAGCCTTTTGTGTCAACGTTTTCACCTGTAACTTCTTCTAATTATGACAGCTCTATGAAAGCAATATACCGTTACATCCGCTGGACCTTACTGGTTGTGGGGATATATAGGACTTGTAGGTTCACCAAGAACCCGACGAACCCAGAGCCAATAACTGAGCAGCGTCTTGCTATGGTTTTTTATTATGTACCGGGTATATAGCAATTATTGTGGGAAAATGTATACATGGAAAAATCGGTATGAAAGACACCTATGTATTGCTGAAATGGGAACAAAATATAGAGTTTAGAAACAGTAGATATTTGCACATTTCCGAAATTGGGAATACTCATACTAGCATGAGAATGATCGGTCATTTTTTAAAATGACTTCTTTTTTACACAATGTCTTTCATTTGGAAGGCAGAATGCATCGAAAGTCAATAGGTAATAACAGTTTCTTTACAAATCTGAATTACCCTAAGTCTCCCGATAAAAATGGTACCTCACTTGTGTGGGTAGGCATAGTGCCCACGACAGGAAATGGCTCAAAACCCAACGTGAACACACCACATTTTCACAATGAAAAAGTACCCTTTTTTTGCAAAGTGCCTAGCTGTAGTTTTTTAACCCTAGCTCTGCCGGCACCTAAGGAAACCTAGCAAACCTATACATTTTTGAAAACTAGACACCCAGGGGAATCCAGGATGGGGTGACTTGACTGGCTCCCACCAGGTTCTGTTACCCAGAATCCCTTGCAAACCTAAAAAATTGTCCAAAAAAACACATTTTCCTCACATTTCTGTGGTGGAAAGTTCTGGAATGTGTGTGGATCCACAAATTTCCACCCACCCCGCGTTCCCCAAAGTCTTCCGAGAAAAATGGTACCTCACTTGTGTGGGTCGGCCTAGTGCCCGCAACAGGAAACGGCGCAAAACGCAACGTGGACACACCTCAATTTCGCAGTGAAAAATTACCCTTTTTTGGCAAAGTGCCTAGCTGTAGTTTTTGAACCATAGCTCTGCCGGCACCTAGGGAAACCTAGCAAACCTATACATTTTTGAAAACTAGACACCCAGGGAAATCCAGGATGGGGTGACTTGACTGCCTCCCACCAGGTTCTGTTACCCAGAATCCCTTGCAAACCTAAAAAAGTGTCAAAAAAGCACATTTTCCCCACATTTCGGTGGAAAGTTCTGGAATTTGCGTGGATCCACAAATTTCCACCCACCCCGCGTTCCCCAAAGTCTTCCGAGAAAAATGGTACCTCACTTGTGTGGGTCGGCCTAGTGCCCGCGACAGGAAACGGCGCAAAACGCAACGTGGACACGCCTCAATTTCGCAGTGAAAAATGACCCTTTTTTGGCAAAGTACCTAGATGTAGTTTTTGAACCATAGCTCTGCCGGCACCTAGGGAAACCTAGCAAACCTATACATTTTTGAAAACTAGACACCCAGGGGAATCCAGGATGGGGTGACTTGACTGCCTCCCACCAGGTTCTGTTACCCAGAATCCCTTGCAAACCTAAAAAATTGTCCAAGAAACCACATTTTCCCCACATTTCTGGAATGTTCTGGAATCTGCGTAGATCCACAAATTTCCTCCCACCCAGCATTCCCCCAGGTCTCCCGATAAAAATGGTACCTCACTTGCGTGGGTGGGTCAAGGACCCGCGACAGGCAAGGGCCCAAAACCTATTGAAGCGACATCAAAATTACCTATCACAAACCAACCTGGTTTTGCATGGGGGGTCCCATGAGTTTTTGGCCCGGGGCTCGGCAGCCATCTAGGGAAACCTACATAACCCACACATTTCTGGAAACTAGACACCCGGGGGAGTCCAGCGAGGTATGGCTTGCGTGGGTCCCCCATCATTCTCCTACCCAGAATCCCCTGCAAACCTCAAATTTCGCCGAAAAATTCACTTTTTTCTCACATTTCTGTGGTGGAAAGTTCTGGAATCTGCGTGGATCCACAAATTTCCTCCCACCCAGCGTTCCCCCAGGTCTCCCAATAAAAATGGTACCTCACTTGCGTGGGTGGGTCAAGGATCCGCGACAGGCAAGGGCCCAAAAGCTATTGAGGCGACTTCAAAATTACCTATCACAAACCAACCTGGTTTTGCATGGGGGGTCCCATGAGTTTTTGGCCCGGGGCTCGGCAGTCATCTAGGGAAACCTACCTAACCCACACATTTCTGGAAACTAGACACCCGGGGGAGTCCAGCGAGGTATGGCTTGCGTGAGTCCCCCATTATTCTCCTTCCCAGAATCCCATGCAAACCTCAAATTTCGCCGAAAAATTCACTTTTTTCTCACATTTCTGTGGTGGAAAGTTTTGGAATCTTCGTGGATCGACAAATTTCCTCCCACCCAGCGTTCACCTAGGTCTCTCGATAAAAATGGTACCTCACTTGTGTGCGTAGGCACAGTGGCTGCAACAGGAAATGGTCCAAATCGTACTCTGGAGACTTCAAAATTAACTATAGCAAAACTACATGGTTTTGGGGGGGCACCTGATATTTTGGCCCCGGGCTCGGCGGCCATCTTGGGAAAGTACCAAACCCAAACATTTCTGAAAACTAGACACCCGGGGGAGTCCAATGAGGTAAGGCTTGCGTGGATCCCCCAACGTTTTCCTACCCAGAATGCAATGCAAACCTTAAATTTAGCTGAAAAAACCCACATTTTCCACATATTTTTGTGTGGAATCACCGTGCTGGCACAAATGTCCTACCACCCAGCGTTTCCCTTGTTCTCCCGAGTAAAATGATACCTCACTTGTGTGGGTGGGCCAAAGTCCTGTGGCTAGGAAGAACCCAAAACATAGGGATTTAGAGTATAGCACCTAGAATTCTAAGCGCTACATTTTTAAAAAAATACGTTTTTAGCCAATTCTGCTTTGGACACCCACACAAGTGAGGTATCATTTTACTCCGGAGAACAAGGGGAATGCTGGGTGGTAGGACATTTGTGCCGGCACGGTGATTCCACACAAAAATATGTGGAAAATGTGTTTTTTTCAGCTACATTTAAGGTTTGCATTGCATTGCATTGCATTGCATTGCATTGCATTGGGGGATCCACGCAAGCCATACCTCATTGGACTCTCCCGGGTGTCTATTTTCAGAAATGTTTGGGTTTGGTACTTTCCCAAGATGGCCGCCGAGCCCGGGCCAAAATCTCAGGTGCCCCCCCAAACAGGTAGTTTTGCTATAGGTAATTTTGAAGTCTCCAGAGTACGATTTGGGCCATTTCCTGCTGCAGCCACTGTGCCTACCCACACAAGTGAGGTACCATTTTTATCGGGAGACCTGGGGGAACGCTGGGTGGGAGGAAATTTGTGGATCCACGCAGATTCCAGAACTTTCCACCACAGAAATGTGAGAAAAAAAGTGAATTTTTCGGTGAAATTTGAGGTTTGCAGGGGATTCTGGGTAGGAGAATGAGGGGGGACCCATGCAAGCCATACCTCGCTGGACTCCCCCAGGTGTCTAGTTTCCAGAAATGTGTGGGTTAGGTAGGTTTCCTTAGATGGCTGCCGAGCCTCGGGCCAAAACTCATGGGACCCCCCATGCAAAACCAGGTTGGTTTGTGATAGGTAATTTTGATGTCGCCTCAATAGCTTTTGGGCCCTTGCCTGTCGCGGGTCCTTGACCCACCCACGCACGTGAGGTACCATTTTTATCGGGAGACCTGGGGGAACGCTGGGTGGGAGTAAATTTGTGGATCCACGCAGATTCCAGAACTTTCCACCACAGAAATTTGAGAAAAAAGTGAATTTTTCAGCGAAATTTGAGGTTTGCAGGGGATTCTGGGTAGGAGAATGATGGGGGACCCACACAAGCCATACCTCGCTGGACTCCCCCGGGTGTCTAGTTTTCAGAAATGTGTGGGTTAGGTAGGTTTCCCTAGATGGCCGCCGAGCCCCGGGCCAAAACCTCATAGGACCCCCCTTGCAAAACCAGGTTGGTTTGTGATGGGTAATTTTAATGTCGCATCAATAGGTTTTGGGCCCTTCCCTGCAGCGGGTACTTGGCCCACCCATACAAGTGAGGTACCATTTCTATTGGGATACTTGGAGAAATGCTGGGGGGTTGGAAATTTGTTGTTACTTTCTGCAGTGTGAAAATTTGGACACAATAATGCAAGGAAAATGTCACAGTCACATTTTGAGGTTTGCAGGACATTGTGGGTAAGATAACTAGTTGGGATCCACAAGAGAGACATCACCATGCACTCCCATGGGTGTTTAGTTTACGACAAAAACTACAGTTGTTAGGTTATTCTTAGATGAAATGCACAGCTTGGCAGAGAGACAAAACAGACAAAGATTACTGCACAGCCATCTATTCCTCAAGCACACACACATACTGGTTGGATTTGGCACGAGGGCGAGTGATAGTTCAGTATATAAAATTTTATTAACAAGAGATTTCACAAAAATGAAATGCACTGTCAATAATTGAAAGGACAAAAAACTGAACCAGTGACTCGCAGCTCGTGAGCTGTAAAGCCACTTCAAGGCACCAACCGCTTTACAGGCCATTCACACACCTTTCATACATGATACACACAAGACCATTCACACCACCAGGCACAAAACCAACACATTACAACATTCACAAAAAGGACAAGGTACACCCTGCTTGACAAAAACAGAAAAGACACATTTTTATGCACAACCACCTATTCCTCAAGCACACATACATACTGGTTGGATATGGCACGAGGGTGAGTGATGGTTCAGTATATACAGTTGTATTAACCAGAAATTTCACAAAAATGAAATGCACTGTTAATTGAAAGGACGAGAAACTGAACCATTGACTCACAGCTCGTGAGCTGTAAAGCCACGACAAGGCACCAATCTCTTTACAGGCCATTCATACACCTTTCATACGTGTGACACATACAAAACCATTCACAACGCCAGCCGCGGGCCCAGCACATTACAACACTCACACCAGCAGACAGCGCCATTCAAGGGCCCATCACTTTCACACGCCCACATTCCTGACACAGCAACCACACCAGCTCACGGATTGCGTTGAGTGGCGTTTGGCTAGCAGTGTGTGTAGTGACCAGCAGATAGTCACTACTCACACACCGCCAGCCAAGCGCCAGTCCACGTACACTGCCAGCCGAGCACCAGTCCACGCACACCGCCAGCCAAGCGCCAGTTCACACACACCGCCAGCCAAGCGCCAGTCCACACACACCGCCAGCCAAGCGCCAGTCCACGCACACCGCCAGCCAAGCGCCAGTCCACGCACACCGCCAGCCAGGCGCCAGTCCACACACACTGCCAGCCAAGCGCCAGTCCAAACACACCACCAGCCAAGCGCCAGTCCAAACACACCGCCAGCCAAGCGCCAGTCCAAACACACCGCCAGCCAAGCGCCAGTCCACGCACACCGCCAGCCAAGCGCCAATCCAAACACACCGCCAGCCAAGCGCCAATCCAAACACATCGCCAGCCAAGCGCCAGACCATGCACACCGCCACACAAGCGCCACTCCACGCACACCGCCATCACATTTAGGATTTTTTTTATATAAATAACAAATTGCAAATAGATACAAATCTACTAACACAAAATCTGAAACTAAATACACTACACAAATGCCTACCTTGAAACTGAACAAAAAATATTAAACAATAGAGGCCAGGCAGTTCACTTTACCACTCATGGATGCTCCCAAAAATTCTTTTGCGTGTGGTACATTCTAAAACAAGCAGGCACACACAGCCCAGGGTTAGAAGGACACTCGGGGCAGTACATACGAGTCTCCTTCCGCATACTTCTTCGCCAACAGACTCTACATCTCCTACTTGGAAAGTCTTTTGAGGGTGTGGGAGGAATGTGATCAGGAAAGTGGCGATCTTTCAATCTAGCAACATCCTCCACCACTCCAACTCTAGGAACACTTGCCTGTTCCACTAAAACAAGGCTGCCTATTACAGACTCCTGAAACTTAACAAAAGCCATCTTTGACTCAGGACAAGAATCCTGGAACACAACAAAAGCATTAAAGGTTGCCAAGTGGAAAAGATGGATAGCCAACTTCTTATACCAAATGTAAGCATTACGAAGAGCAGCGTAAGGTTCCAACCCCTGATCTACTCTGTCAACACCACCCATGTGCCTATTATAGTCTAAAATTCACACAGGTTTGCGCACTTCAGCAATGTGACCCCAAACAGTCACAGGTGCAGTGCTTTCATCATGGATGGTAGTCAGCATGTAGACATCTCTCCTGTCTGAAAACTTCACAGCTAAAAGCTCCTCGCAACGCAACGCAACGCAACGCACTGCACTGTCCCCGCACAAGCTTTTGCCAATCAAGTTCTTTTGGGAAACCTTTACGGTTAGAGCGGATTGTGCCACAAGCAACAGTGTCCACTTTGGCCAATTCCCTGAACAACCGCACACCAGTGTAGAAGTTATCTACATATAAATGGTGGCCTTTGTTAAAAAATCCTCTACCAAGTTCCCACACAATTTTCTCAGTCACTCCAAATGTGGACGGACAACCAGGGGGGTTAATCCTGGATTCCTTACCGGTGTACACCCTGAAATTAGAGACATATCCAGTCCTACTGTCACACAGCATATACAGCTTAATTCCATAGCGTGCCCTCTTACTAGGAATGTATTGCCTAAAAACGAAGCAGCCCTTGAACAACACCAAAGACTCATCCACTGCAATTTCTTTCCCAGGAGCATAGATCTCAGAAAATTGGTCAACAAAGTGATCAATGACAGGCCGAATCTTAAAAAGACGGTCACACTCAGGGTGATCTCGTGGCAACGCTAAACCATTATTTACAAAATGCATCATCTGAAGCAGAAGCAAATACCTATCATGACTCATGACTGCCGGAAATATAGCCGTTGCCATCAAGGGACTAGTAGACCAATATGAAGACATTGATGGCTTCCTTAGCAAGCCCATCAAAAAAGTTAAACCCAAGAACTTCTTCATCTCTTCCAGATTTGTGGGAGTCCACCGGGTAGCTCTAGAGTGGGGCTTAAGGCTGGCACTGTTGTCCCTCAAAAACTGTTTGGCATACAAATTAGTCTGCTCAACAATCTCTGCCAAAAACACATCGTCCATAAACAACTGAAAAAAATGTATTGGCAAAAAGTTTTCAGTATTCACTCTACACCCTGGAACACCAGTAAAGTCTGGCAATGCCGGCTGCACCATGCCTGGGGCAACCCAGACATCATCACTTTCAACGGGAAGCCTTGCAGCCCCAGGCTGTAGCCCAGATGCCTCTTGCCGCACTATACCAACGGGAAGCCTTGCAGCCCCAGATGCCTCTTGCCGCACTACACCAACGGGAAGCCTTGCAGCCCCAGGCTGCAGCCCAGATGCCTCTTGCCGCACTACACCAACGGGAAGCCTTGCAGCCCCAGGCTGCAGCCCAGATGCCTCTTGCCGCACTATCGGCACATCAATGTCCTCCTCTAACACAGGCACTTCATCCACACTAAGAGTAGCTTCATCCGCACTGAGAGTAGCTTCATCATCCGATGATTCCATGTGGAGAGAAAACTCACTGCCTGAATCGTCCCCTGCCTCCTCTGCCTCAGATGCAGAGTCAGTCTCTGAACCATGGTCAGAGGAAGACTCAAAAAGCATACCAACAACCTGCTGAGCAGTAATCCTGCGGCTAGCCATTATCCTTACTAAGAAAGGAGACTGCACAAACAAGTCAACAACAACCAACACTGTGCAAAGCAAGCAAGTAAAAAAATGTGTGCCTTTATCACAAAGATCTATATACTCAAAAACTATATGATTCACTTACAAGAGACAACTACTCTCACCAGCACCTACTCTGCAGAGACACAGCAAAAACCAACAATATCCCACTAGAAAGAAAAAAAAAAAAAACAATTACTCACAATACAACAAAATACACATCGAGCACAAATGCAAAAAGTTTTTGACACTCAAAAAACAGAAGCCAAACATACTGCTATTATTACACCATTTGCAAAAAACACATTCATGCAGAGAAATAAAACTCATTTACATTGTACAAAAAAAGTCTCTTACCAAACACATGCAACTACACAAACAGCAGAACCCCCAGTAACGAAACCGCAACCTGGAACAGTCTAAAGAGCAAAAGCCTTGACCTAACAAAAAGGGAGAAATAAAGCATTACAATTCACAAGAAATAAAACAATTAACATTATAACACGCTATGTCACTACCCAAATGGGGGCAGAAAGGCCAAATACACATAAAAAATATATGTCCCCTGGAAGCGGCCAATTTATTTATTTTTAAATACCTGGCTCTAGTGGGCTTTTCTGCCCCCCCCCCCCCGGGCCAGAAACGCCAAAAAATGCAGGTGATCTGTCCCTGGGGAGGGGGGGCAGAAAAGTCTTAAAAATTATTTAGGCCCATAAGGAAGCGACCCTTGCCCAAGGGGTCGCTTCCATTTAAAATTTAAAACTCTCCCTGGTGTCTAATGGGGTTTTCTGCGGGGGCAGAAAGGCCAAATAAACAAACCGATCTGCCCCCAGGGGGCAGAATATACTTTTAAAAAAATATGGTCCCTGGAAGCGACCCTTGCCCAAGGGGTCGCTTCCAATTTAAAAAAACAAATTCCCTGGCTCTAGTGGGCTTTCTGCCCCCTGGGTCCAGAAACGCCCAAAAATCAGGCTATCTGTCCCCAGGGGGGCAGAATATAATTTTTAAATAAACTTAGCCCCTGGAAGCGACCCTTGCCCAAGGGGTAGCTTCCATTTAAAATTAAACAAATTCCCTGGTGTCTGGTGGGGTTTTCTGCCCCCCCGGGGCAGAAAGGCCAAATAAAAAAAACGATCTGCCCCCTGAGGGGGCAAAATATACTTTAAAATTAATTGGCCCCCAGGAAGCAACCCTTGCCCAAGGGGTCGCTTCTAATTTCATAAAAACACAAATCCCTGGCTCTAGTGGGCTTTTCTGCCCCCCCCCCCCCTAGGGACAGATCGGCCGATTTTTGGCCGTTTGTGGCCCGTTTGGGGCATAAAAGTCTACAATTATTTATCCCCCTTAGGAAGCGACCCTTGCCCAAGGGGTCGCTTCCTTTATACAGAAAAAAGGAATCCCTGGTGTCTAGTGGGGCATTGTGCGCGATCATGCACCAGGAATGCCCTGCATTGAGACATCAGGGGAGAGGAAACACTGTTTCCTCTCCCCCGATGCCTCAAGGCATCCAGATTTGGGCCCCCGCCCCACCGGAGCAACAAAAACTTACCCTCCCTCTGGACGCGCTGGAAAGAAATGATTTCCAGCGGGTCCAGCGCTTCCTGATGACGTCGGCACGCGCTGTGCGCGCTGACGTCATGGGGAAGCGTTGGGGGTGTCGGGGGTGGCAGCGGAAACTCTTCCGCTGCCATCCCCCTCTGTGGGGGCAAGATCGATGCCCCAGGGGGGGAGCGCCAGCGCTTCCCCCAGGGGCTGTGCTCATGACGGAGCGGTTCCGTCATAAGCACAGCCCAACTGATGCTCATGACGGAACCGCTCCGTCATGAGCATCGAAGGGGTTAAACCTTGAGATTTATGAATAGTTACTGCATATGCTAAAGACAGAGGAAACTGTTTTCTGCGAACATACAAGTCTTTTACAAGCAAAAAATGTACAACACACCGCCCAATCTGTTTTACCTCTTTAATCTGATCAAAGTTTATTTTCAAAAATTCTATTCCATCTCTGTTCTGACATTTTACAAAATCAACAACTTTTCGCATTGCTCCATTTACTAAACCTTCTTCTACATTCAAATTACGCTGTAAAATTACCCGACAGTTCATACATACATGTAAAGTTTTTTCTAAGCCTGCAGTTTTAGATACAGACTTTTCTAAAGAGTACAATTTAGTCTGTAGTTTCTCTGTAAGTAGAATAGTCACTCCCTGGTGTTCAATTTTATCAATAGCTTAAATTTCAACTATTTCTTGTTTTTCCAGTCTCAAAGCTCTTGATTGAATGTAGAACACTCTTGCAGAGTAGGCATTAGGCAAACTATAGACTTCTTTTCTCCAATCTTCTTGTAAATTACTACAGCCACTGTGTTTTCAGTTGTAAACAAGTACCTTAGAAGCCGACTTTCTAAAGCTTGTTTACCATGTTTCGTCTAGACACCAATTCATATATCTTTAAGAATATTTCCATAATCTTCATCACTTGCTTGTCGCATATTTTGTATAAGTTCTTTATATTCAAAATTTAACCAAATTTTCATATTTCCAATACTTCCCAAAGTTTTTCTAGTGTCTTCATGCACATGTGTTTTAAAAACTGGTTGTCTTTTACAGGAGTTAGTTGTGGTAGATCTCCAAATACAATTAAATGTTTTCCTCCAAACAGCACATTGTATTCTGTTTTTAAAATCTGTTGCATTCTCAAGTGTACAAAGGCAAGCATTAAGTTTGAGACCATACTCACCTCAGTAATGATTAAAATGTTCTTTTTCTTTAGTACTCTTGACACTTCATAACAAGCTTCTCCAGACAGCTTCTGATATTCCAATTTATTATCATGTTCAACTGGTAGCATAAGTAACCTATGTAAAGTAATCTCTTTAATATTGTGTGCTGCTAATCCAGTTGGAGCTGTTACAACACAAGAGAAATGTGAATCTGTAGTTCTCTGTATATAACTGGTCAAAACTTTAATTAAAAAACTTTTACCTGTTCCAGCTTGACCACTGATGTACATAAGAATAGGTTTAAATGATGAACATTGGTATTCTATTCTTTTTTTTCATGCAACAAACCATGTTGTATCTGTTGTGTCACTTGTACATATATTTCTTTTTGTTCAATACTTAGTTATTCTTCTAAGTTTTTCAACGTAATATTATCCTGTTGTGCTTGTTGCATTGCAGTTTCTACCTCATTCATGGCTATTGCTGCTTCATTTTCGATAATTGGTTGTCCTAGTGGATCTTGACTCAGTGGACCAGAACTTTGACTATTTTGAGAACTGTCTTCAGCTATTTCAGCTGCAATAATATTTTCTTGTTCAATATCATCACTTAACATTTGTAGATATGTAGGGAAAATTGTGCATTGAATGCTATCTCTACATGCATTAAAAGAATCTTCGTAGCAGTCGAAATCTCCAAGTAATTCTGTTTCATTATGCCATGGCTTGAACAGTTGCAGAAGTGCTAAATAGTCTCTCTTATCTGGTGTTTCGCAACTGAGTTTTCTGTGGTTAATAAGATTTCCTTTGGCATGTTTTACTAAACATCCGTCACATCCAATTACTGCATATTTTCCTTGTTTTATATTTTCTGTAACTTTGTTTTAAAGCTGTAATGTTGAAGTATTTCATACAGACATAGCTTTTCCAGATTAGGACTCCTATTGGGATAGTATGTATCCAACATATTCGTTTTAACAATTTCTGTACTTTCTGGTTCATTCAGTGCTAATAATTCAATTTCTTCTAATGTTTTCAATACTCTATTTCGTCTGCAGGCAAGACCTAAACTTACCAAATGATTCCTCTTGACTTTGAATATAAACTGGAAGGGCACAAGCAATCCGAACATTCATAGAATCCAATCTCTCGGTGGGAAAGCATTTTCAAGCTAAAGCTGTACAATTTTTTGCTAAGACTCTTATCCATGTTAGCATTCCACATTTTCAAAATAACTGGAGTGTAGTCATTAATATACTTTGACTGTTCTGTTCTTTTTAAGTTGTATGTATTCTTGGGAGATTTCCGAGTTATTGTATACTTTACTGCTGACAAAAAAGAATTTACTCTTCTTTTAGAAATTATTGGACGTGGGAATCCAAAACGACGCTTTGTATAAAATTTCCTTTAGACTTGTATTCTTGTCGACAATACTTTCCACAGCGGTGACTTTGAAAACGTAAAACTTGTTGTCTCAAGGTCTTTTCTCCTCCTTCTCTTGGAATGTCACAGGTAACATACTGTTCAAGAAAGACAATACAGTTTCATCAGTATCAGTTCCAAATTTTGGAGCATTCTTTATCCATAATAGCATGTGTATATGAGGAGCACCTCTGGCTTGGTACTCTTTTCGCCCCAAAAAATCAGTAACTTCTCCAAGAGGACAATTATTTTTATTGCAGGTAAATTACATAATAGTTTGAAACCTATGGTTAAAATACCTGCACACATTTACAGGATCCAAAGAACAGAGTTCTCCGGGTGTCTTCATTTCAATATTTTTTATATTTGAATTTGATTCTCGTAGAAATTCAAGTAAATCTTCCCACGCATATTCAGCACAGCTAAGTGTTACAAACCATGTTAGTGTACCTAAGTTTCTTAACATACATTTAAGTTCAACTTGACAACGAAACCAATATTTATTGGTACCACGTTGACATGCCATCAAATTAATTAACTGTGATTCTAAATTTTTATCTCTTTGTTGAACTTTGTCCATGAATTCTTTTGCAGAAACATGTGAAAGATGAACTCCTGTTTTTAATATGTGGTTCACTGTATATGAAAGAGCAGACAAATCACTTTCAAACAGAAGATGAAATTTATATGGAATGCACTGTCGAAATCTTGGATCTTTAGAGTACAATCTTGTCGAGTGGTATTCTGAAGCTGTAATCCGTACAGGTTGCTCATCAAATCATCCACCTTCTCCAGTGGGGAACAGCTGTGGAAAACAACAAACTTCTAAGCTTTTTTCCCCCATACACTCATTGGAGTTCCCTTTGCTTTTTTCATTTGAAATAATTCAATGCTGTTTCCTGTCACTTCTTTTGAATGTAGAGGATGTATCGTGTAATGTTCATAAATCTCTTCACTCCTGGACTTGTCCACTTTTTCTATTTGGCCACTAGAAATTTCTGATTCATCTTCTAAACATATTACCTGTTCATCAACATTTACAGTTTTATAATAAATATTGTTCTCTACAAGATATAATGTAGCCTTTTGAAGTTTATTAACATCTACAAACTCTTGACATATTTTTTGACTCTTTGTTGGGACGCCATTTACTAGAATAACTACTGGCTCATTTCCTCTGTCTCCACCAACAGTTTCAATATTTTTCTTGAAATCTAAAGGTAAGTACACAACTCTTCCTTTCAGACCGCTTAGTAAATCTGTTGGTGGCAGCTTACCTGTTTTAGGCCCCATACAAATTATGGCTTGAAATGGGTGTACAGATTGAATAAGAATTGATCATATGCATTCAAATCTGCCAGTTCCTCTGGAAATAGCTACTAACTCTAAGTTATGTAGTGCTCTAGCTGGCATTTTGTTCTCTTCTAATTTGTTGTAACAATATTTACAAATACGTCGATCAGTACCCAACTCAAATCGACCTTCCACCAACAAATAAGCACCAAATTGCTGCCACTTATCATTGTTTTCCTTTTTACTCTTTTAAATATAAATTAACATTCCTAGTTTGACTTCTATAATGAGTACGTCGACAACAAATACAAACATAGTTTGGTTTTTCAGAGGACACTGTCTTAAACTTTGTAATTTCTTCTACAAACTCATCAATACTAATCTCTTTCCCGTGTTCTTCAACATCTACACTTATCAAGCTCTCACTTTCTACACACTCGTGTTGTGAACTAAAAAAGCGAAACTGTATATCATCACAAATTGTTTGTAAATCTGATAAAGAACCGTGTAAAAGAGCTGTGTTCATTTCACTTAAACATAATGCAGGAGTTTTTACATAGTACACTTTCCTTACTAACTTCCGCATTCCTGAGTGGTGTACTGCTAACATTTTCAAGTGATGAAAAGTACTTTTACACACTTTTCTTGAAAGACACGCCAGAGACTGTCCGTGCAACTTAGTATATTTTCTTATTTTACATGGATCTAGTCCTTGTAACATCCTAATCTTCTGTTTAACACTTTTTTGTTGCATACTCTTGTGAAACATTTCGCAATATGTCAATAGATTCCTGTCGAATACTGCAAGTACTGCTACAATCCCATTTATATACAGGAGCTTGTGTACACTTCCCTTGCACTTCTTCAGCTATTACTTTTTCCACACTACTAACAACCATTTCTTCTTTTGGAATGGGACAACTATCTTTCATCTCATAGCATCGACCACTAGTATCAACTGAATACACTAATGCGTTCCGTGGAAAGTAGCTTTCTTCATTAAAGAAAGGCTCACTAGTAGAAGTGTGCTTCCATCCACCCGTGAAATTTTTACAAACGTTACTTCTATTAACAAGTCTTTTTCTTTTGTCTTTCATAAATTTCATTATTTTATCCAATGTTCTCATTCTCTTCAATATTAAAATAAATAATTTTCGTTTCAAATCAAACGCAGTATCTACTACACTTTCAATGTGTTGCTTCTTCTTATACACTGCTGATCTTCTTTTATACTTTTTACAATATTTTAATAAATTTTGAATTTCTCTACTACGAAAGATTCGTACACATATCTGTTTAAATTGTTTTTCTGTTCTTGTAACGTGTGTTGTTTTTCCAAAAACTAATGTTTTTTTACCATTAGAAATGTTGTTCTCCTTCTGCTTTGTTGTAAAACTCTTCTTTTTCCTTTCATTTCTATTGTCTATCTTTAATTTCTCTGCAACTGTTTTAAGAAAGTGCTTAGTGCTCTTACCAGAACAAACTTTATCCGTAGTAACATTTTCATCTTTTTGTAACGCAGTCTTTTTACTTTTCTTTAAGTAGATCTGTGTTTTTTGTTGTCTTCTCTTTTCGTGTTTTCTTGTCATCTTGAATTTGTGATCCAAACAAAATAATTTTCTAAAAAACAAAGAACAGTTTCAATAGTTTGTTAATTGAATTAACTGTTTTAAATTAATTACATATGAATACTGATATTAACTAGTAAGCAGTTAGTTACAATTACATTGCTATTCTCTTTATTACCAATAAAAAAACAAAAGTCTAGAAACAAGCAAGAGAACTGCAGAAAAAGAAAAATCGTACTGAGAGAGAAAGAAAGGGACAGAAAGAAAAAAAAAAGTTTAGAAACACCTAAAAGAAATACACAAAGAACAACACAGCTACTAAACAATGTGAGAAATTCAGAAAGGCGCAACGGAGCTGCACAAAGAGACAATAGCAGTGAACAAAGAAACAACAGAGATGCACAAACATGCAAGAGAAGTGCACAAAGACGCAAGACAGATGCAGAAAGAGGCAAGACAACTGCAAAACAGGGAACACGTACAAAAATAGGCAAGAGGGGTGCAAAAAGAAGCAAGACAGGTGCAGAAACAGGCTAACAAAGATGCTCAAAGACGCAACAAAGGTGCTGAAAGAGAGAAAAGGGGTGCAGAAACATGCGACATGGGTGCAAAAAGAGGCAAGATGACAGCCAAAAGAACCAACAGAGGTGCAGATAGAGGAAAGACAAGTGCAGAAAGAAGCAACAGACGTGTTTAAAGTGGCAAGACAAGTGCATAAAGAATAAAGAGATCTGCAGAAAGAAAACTGAGGTGCAGAAAGACTGAACAGAAGTGGAGAAACACGGAAGAGAGGTGTAGAAAGAGGCAAAAGAGCTGCAAAAACAAGCAGTAGAGCTCCAGAAACACACATGAAGGATGCAGAAAGAAACATCACAAGTGCAGAAACAAGGAACTGACATGCAGAAACAGTCCAGACAAGTTCACAAACAAGCAAGAGAACTCCAGAAATTCAAAACAGCAATCTTTGCAATGTTTCTATTGTAAATCTCACCATACTCCTCAAAGCATGCATGCATGTGTCTGTGCCTTTTGCTAGTGCCATCATACAACTATTTGTATATATTTTTTATGTATGATGCCACTAGCAAAATGCACAGACATATGCATGCATGCGTTCAGGAATATGGAGAGACTTACAACAGTGATATGTGAAGGGTTGCTGCTTTATATTTGGCTAGGCCAAACACTGAGTAGTCGCTGAATAGTGAAGCTACAAGAGAAAACTGAGGTTTAAAACATGCTGGCAGAGGGAATAGTGATTAGGCTAGTTTGTACGAGTCTGTGGAAAGGTGCACTTGAATTTCGCCGTAGAAGTTTTGGTGTGTTATTGAAATGGAAAGTGCAGTCTCTCTAGTTGAAAACAGTGCATGGTCTTGCAACTGAGTTATATCACTACTTGTACATCTATTTTCACACATGTTATGCATCTAAAGATGGTAGATCTATAAAACACATGTATACATGTATTTGTATCCTTCTTTCATGTAGGATGTCACTAACAATTCAACAAAGTAGACTAATCACTAATCCCTCTGCCTGCATGTCTTAAACCTTACTTTTGTCTAGCACCTTTACTGTTCAGCAATTACTAAGAGTGTTGGGCCTAGCCAAATATAAAGCATCTACCCTTTGCATGTCACTGTTGTAAGTGCCATCATATTCCTGAAAACATGCATACATGTGTCTGTGCCTTTTGTTAGTGACATCATACATAAAAGAAGCATACAAATGTGTGTATACCTTTGTTGTATAGGTCTACAATCTTCACATGCATAGCACGTATGAAAATACATTGCTAGTGCCTCAGTAAATTAATGAGTGCAAGAGTAATATCTGGCTGCTTAGAACACTGCATGGGTAGTGCCTGGGTGAATAGATTAATGCAACTGTACTGCCTGCATCATTGGATGAGTGCATGGGTAGTGCTTCACAGAATAGATGAGTGCATGGGTAGTGCCTGAGTGAATGGATGCGTGCAAGAGTAGTGCCTGATTCATTGCACGATTGTGTGGGTAATGTCTTATTAATATAATATGTGCATAGGTAGTGCGTCCTTGATTGCATGAGTGCATGAGTAGTGCCTCTGTGATTGTACGAGTGCAGCAGTAGTGCCTGCGTGATTCGATGAGTGTATGGGTGCTGCCTGAATGGAACGATGCATGCAAGGGTAATGGTTGTATCATTGGATGAGTGCATACGTACTGCCTGAGTGAATGGATGAGTGCATGAGTAGTACCTGAGTGAATGCTTGAGTGCAAGAGTAGTGGCTAGGTGATTGCATGACTGTGTAGGTAATGCCTCATTAATTTGATGTCTGTATAGATACTGCCTCTTTGATTGCATGACTGCATGGGTAGTTCATGAGTGACTGGATGACTCCATAGGTACTGCCTGAGTGAATGGCTGAGTGCAAGAGTAGTACCTGACTGATTGTGTGAGTCCATAGGTAGTGCCTATGTGATAGCATGAGTGCATAAGTTGTGCCTGAGTAACTTCATAAGTGCAAGGGTATCATCTGAATGCTTACATCAGTGCATGGGTAGTGCTGGGTCATTGGATGAGTGCCACATTAGTGCCTGAGGGAATAGATAACTGCATAGGTAGTACCTGAGTGAACAGTTGAGTGCAAAACTAGTGCCTTACTGATTGCATGAGTACATGCATAGTGCCTGCGTGATTGCATGAGTGCAAAGGTACTGCCTATGTGATTTTATGAGTAGATGGGAAGTACCTGAGTGAAAGTATGAGTGCAAGGCTAATGTTTTCATCATTGGGTGAGTGCATGAATAGTGCTTCACGGAATGGATGAGTGCATGGGTAGTGCCTGAGTGAATAGTTTAGTGCAACTGTAGTGCCTGTATCATTCGATGACTGCTTCAGTATTGCTTGACAGAATAGATGAGTCCATAGGTAGTGGCTTAGTGAATGGTTGAATGCAAGACTACTGCCTGGGTGATTGCATGTTTGTGTAGGTAATATCTGATTGATTGGATGTGTGTATAGGCAGAGTCTCTCATTGCATGAATGAATTGGTTGTGCCTGGATGATTGCATGAGTACAGGGATAGTGCCTGGGTGATTGGAAGACTCATAAAAAGTAGCCTAATCACTAATCCCTCTGCCAGCATGTCTAAAACCTCAGTTTTCTCTTGTAGCTTCACTTTTCAGCGACTACTCAGAGTGTTGGGCTTAGCCAAATATGAAGCACCAACCCTTCACATGTCACAGTTGTAAGTCTCACCATATTACTGAAACCATGCATGCATGTGTCTCTGCCTTTTGCTAGTGCCATCATACATAAAAGAAACATACAAATAGATGTATACCTGTGTTCTATAGGTGTCGGATCTTCCGATACATAACATGTGCGAAAATACATGTAGAAGTATAGACATACCTCAGCAAGGTCAGATTGGTAAGACGGACACTCGGGCAATGTACAATGTGTCGGTATGTAAGTTGCAACTGTATGCTGCTTTTTTGTGTAGCATGGAAGCCGATTGGGACTTTCTCTGTGTTGTTCATATGCCGCCAACAGCCCAGTGAGGGCCTAAGTGGTATTTTTCGACGCAGATAGCCTTCTGTTACCTTCCTTTTACAAATGTGGGGGGGAAGCGTTGGGGAGGAGGAGGATGGGGGGATCGAGAGAGCTGTCATTCCCAGTCTCTCGATGAGCCAGCCCTGTAATGTACGCAGATTGAACAGGGGCAGGGAGCCTGACAATTACCTTCACCTATATTCAGGTGTGGTTCACAGTGTGAACAAATCCGTGCACAAAGTGTGCAGGCAACATTTGCATTTCTTTTTTATCTCCCTGAAGTTAATAAAACATGGCTCTTTTAAAGCTCCCCCCAGTATTTTGCGACAAGGCGCAATCTGCAAATGTGTGCCATTTCTTTTTCGTTGCCCGGGGCGATTATGGATCTGAATTCAACCCTGTACCTCAGTCACAAGACCATGCAATCCTTTCAACATGACAGACTGCACTCCTCATTTCACGAAGACACCTAAATATATATGACGTACTTCAGCTATACCTTTCCAGAGACTCATACCAAGTACCATAATCACTAATCCCTCTGCCAGCATGTCTTTAACCTCACTTTTGTCTAGCAGCTTCACTACTCAACAACTACTAAGAGTGTTGGGCCTAGCCAAATATAAAGCAGCAACCCTTCACATGTCACAGTTGCAAGTCTCACCATACTACTAAAAGCATGCATGCATGTGTCTGTGCCTTTTGCTAGTGGCATCATACATAAAAGAAACATACAAATAACTATATACCTGCGTTTTATAGGTGTTGGATCTTCCGATACATAACACGTGTGAAAATACATGTAGAAGTATAGACATACCTCAGCAAGGTCGGATTGGTAAGACGGACACTCGGACAATGTACAATGGGCCGGTATGTAAGTTGCAACTGTGTGCCGCTTTTTTGTGTAGCATGGAAGCCAATTGGGACTTTATCTGTGCTGTTCAGATGCCGCCAGCAGCCCACTGAGGGCCTAAGTGGTATTTTTCGACGCAGATGGGCCTCTGTTACCTTCCTTTTACAAACGTGGGGGGGGGAAGTATTTGGGGTGGAGGAGGGGGGTTGAGGGACGTGTCATTCCCAGTCTCTTGATCTGCTGGCCCTGTAATGTACGCAGATTGAGCAGGGGCAGGAAGCCTGAGAATTACCTTCACTTATATTCAGGTGTGGTTCACCATTGTGAACAAATCCGTGCACAAAGTGTGCAGGCAACATTTCCTTTTCTTTTTTCTCTCCCTGAAGTTAATAAAACATGTCTCTTTTAAAGCCCCCCCAGTATTTTGCGACAAGGCGCAATCTGCAAACGTGGGCCATTTCTTTTACGTTGCCTGAGCCGATTTTGGATCCCAATTCAACCCTGTACCTCAGTCACAAGACCTTTCAACATGACAGACTGCACTCCTCATTTCACGAAGAAACCTAAATATATACAGCGTACTTCAAGCATACCTTTCCACAGAGTCATACAAAGTAGCCTAATCACTAATACCTCTTCCAGCATGTCTTAAACCTCATTTTTCTCATGCAGCTTGACTATTCAGCAACTACTCAGAGTACATTTCGTAACATATTTCAAACAACACACTTTTGTAATAATTTGTAATCTTTTAAAAAATATATTTTCAAACTTAAAAATATCACTACAAAGACTGAACCACTGTTACACAATACATAACACACCTTACAAATTTGTAACTCACCTCTGTAATAGTATTGCAGAATATCAAATATCAGAAATGCATGAAAAATGTGCTTTCTCACACAATAAATGTAATGCAGCTCTCTCAACAAGGTAAAACTAGTAATGGCAAACTTTCCCTCTCTTTCTGCACAGAAATAAATGTAAGTAAATCAAATTCGTTCCTTCATTATTTCAAATTGTAAAACACATATCTATTGGTTACTCATATTAACCCTTTCTAACTCTCTTCTAACAGTGCCCAAACTCGTACTGTAATTTTGTGGAGTGGAGACTCCACCACGCTGCTGCATCGCCATGGAGCCCCGAACCCTTACAAGAGTTCAAAAACCTATTTCCAATAATACTACTGCTAATTTTGAGCAACACACTTCTTTTAAACATACTACTGATTTAGAAAAACTAACTTTAATAGCTTATCACTTGTATTTAAATCTGCATTTCATATTGTAATACCACAGTTGTTTCAACCCTTCCCCCACTCTCCTTAATGCCAGTTTCCATAGCAACAGTTTCTGCAACATTCAACTGCAGTGGCAGGTCACAAGTTCACCATATATTTCAGTTCAGAACAGTAGCTTCCAAATGCAAATAGCAGGTGTGGTTGACTTCTGCAACATGTTATCTTATCCTATCTATTGTAACTTTCAAACATTTTTTATTAACCAATCAGAAACATGCTTTTTCACGAAAGTAACATGCATCCTAATTTTCAGTGCACGTTGTTGATCATCAGCCAATCAGTTATCGGTTTTCTCAAAAAAAGCTTGTTCTCCAACTTTTTACATATCTCTCATTCTACCAACGGACTACATCAGCTACAGACATCTTTTGATTCCTTCCAGACATCCCTTCAAAATGCTTACAGTATGGATTGTTGGGCACAGCTATGTTTTCTGGTGCAAAAGGTATGCTGAACACAGACTGACAAAGACCTGGGTTTGCAAAATGTGGATATTAAATGGCTTGCACAGAGAGGATTAAAGTGGCACCAATTGATGCCTTTGGTTGAAAACTTTTTGCATCTCCAACCCCCTGACCTCATGATTGTGCACTGTGGTGCCAATTACCTAGGCACATTGACCGGGGTTGGGCTGAAAATGCTAATGAATAATACCTTTGCACAGTTGATGTTGCTTTTGCCTCAAACTGTCTTTTGTATACTCTAATATATGTAAAAGACAGAAATGGAAGTGGTCAAATCAATTCTGTCCTCAGATTGAGAAAGCTAGGAAGAATGTCAATAAAGCTGTTCCTGCTTACCTCAGAGATCATAGAATGGGGTCCATCTATAACAACAATCTACGTTTTGATATGGATGACATCTACAGAAGTGATGGAGTTCATTTCAAGCTGTGCATCTGGACTTACATGTAGCTCCAACAAAATCATAATGAAAACAAGGGCTCTTTTTAGAGCCACCCAATAACCCAGAACTCAATCTTTTTTTTTTTTAACATACATACTATGTTTAAATATTTTTTGGGATTCGCGAACCCGCCGTGACATTACACAAAGCTGCGCTGTGAACCGCGATGGGATGGCCACTCCTGTTACGAAAGAAAAAAAATATTGATTAATACCCCCTAGTTACATTGGCCGCTATCGGACCCGGGGACCCCATCCCCCGGGGCCCGGCCATTTCTAATTTTTTTAAAACAAGGAAGGGAGGCCGCGTGGCCCCCTCCTGGGGCAATGTAGGCCCTGGGGTCCCCATCCCCCTGGGCCTGGCCACAATGTTTGGGGACCGCGGGGGGAGCCCAAATGCCCCCATGGTCCCAGCCGGCTCCCTGCCTCCTGCGGAGCCGGCATTGCTTTTGGGCAAAGGGAGCTGCTGACGTGCAGATCCCTTTGCCCAAAAGCAAATCTGCTTCGTTTCATGGAAGCAAGAGCAAATTTCCTCCTCTCGCTTCCATAAAGCGAAGCAGAGGTTTGCAATGGCAGGGAGGGACCAGAGCTCCCGACCCTGCCATAGTAAACTGCAATGTCCTGGGGGTAGACACCGCAGGACATTGTTGGACTCGGCCCTCGGGGGTGGCGATCCCCAGGGCCATGGAAAGCTCCTCAAGGGACACCGCGCGATCCGCCTCCATCAAGTTTACAGCCCCAGGAAAATCATGCTCCCCGGGGCCGGCAGTCCACAACGGACCCCGCATTTTAATTGATGAATGCTCCGGGTACGTAGTGGTCCCCGGGACAGTGTCGGGTAGGCTTGAGCCCCTCCCCACTTAAATTTTACATATAGCCCCGGGGAGGTGGTGCTCTCCGGGGCAGAGGGGGGCCGCGTGCCCCCCGCATATCGTTATATTTGCCCTGGGTAGGTGGCAGCCCTGTGACAGAAGTATCCCCCACATCATAACTAAACATTGCTCCCAGGACCTGGCCCACCCGGGTGCTTAATTAAACGAAGCGCGCAACACCGCGCTTCGTTTCTGGCGTGATTTGCGGACCCTACGCGACTCCCGCCGAAAATATAACAAAAAATGCTTTTTCTTTTACCTTCGGGGTCCCTGTGGCACCCCCTGAGCAGCCCTAGGGAGTCAAAGTGTTCCTACCCTGCCTCTTTTCCTCTTTTTTCACCTTTTTTCTTGCGACTTGGTTCAACCGAGTCACAACATGCCTGCCAACACTTTCTGGTTTGAACTGTTAACAGCCAATCAGAGTCAAGCTCATGATCGGGAGGGTTTGTGAATCCACCAGCCAAAAATATTTAATAAAAATACTTTTTTTGACCTTTGGGTCCCTGTGGCACCCCTTGAGCAGCCCTAGGGGGGTCAGAGTATTCCTACCTTGCCCCTTTTCTTCTTTTTTCACCTTTTTTTCTTGTGACTCGTTTCAACCGAATCACAAGATGGCTGCCAACACTTCCTGGTTTGAAGTGTTGGCAGACAATCAGAAACAAGCTCGAGATCGGGAGGGTGCAGCCAATCAGATCTCACAATCCTCAAATATCGATATCTGTAAATGTTTAAATTTCTCAAAAACTACTGAACAGATTTACACCATTTAAAGAAAAGAGTACTTTCTGGACCAAAAGCTACCTTTTTGCCAAATTTGCTGTAATTCTGTTCAGCAGTTCGGGCAGCAGCCGTGTCTAAAGTTTCCTAAGGAAATTAACATGGAGAAAACACGTTTTGGGACCTCCCTTTTTTATCGGCCCCCGCTTGACGAATCACCCCAAAACTTTCAAGACAGGAGCTGACCGGAGTGCCCCACTAGTTTTGAAAATTTTGCAAAGATTCGTGAAACAGCGTCAAAGATATTGGCAAAAGAAAAAACGCTTTTGAATAGAAACAAGGTCCTAACTATAACTATCTACTGGCGACTGGCAGTAGGTAATATATATATATATATATATCTGTAAATATTTGGATAAAACGATCACTCAGAGTCTGTCCAACTGCCAATAGATGGTTTATTCAGTAACGCGTTCCGCTTGTCAAGCAAGCTTGTTCACACACTGTACTGAAGGCTGGGGCTGCCATACATAGTGGGTAACAGAGAGAGAAAAAGGACATGTCTGGGTTACACATTCCATTCGAAAATGGCATCCATCTTGAAATGGTTAATGGTTGATCAATATTACTTTTATATTGATGAATTTACATTCTATATCTACTCATTACAAAAATCATGTGAACCATCAATGGTGTAAATTAATGCACAGATGATATCCATTTTATAAAGTAATGCAACAATGGCTAAATTTGTCCTTACACGGTTTTTTGATTCCATGTGATATATTCAGCATATGCTTTATTGTTTCCACATTCTGCTATGCAGACTATACCTAGCAAGTGCTCAAAAACCGTATGTCCCTATTGGATCTGGAAACCATGCAGTGTGTTCAGCCAGTGCCTATGAATTCCACACTGCTTTATATACACAAAGGCTCTGAATTATTCATGGCTATTGTCCTGTTGTGGCCTTACAGAAACTGAGAAACTATTCTCAATGCCCTCGGCGAGTGCCTGACCAAGCGGTAGACCAGATCAAATTATATCTCTGTGATCCAACGGCAAGGTCTCAACCTCCATAAACCAATATTCCACAATGAATTTTATGCAATCAAAAGTGATCAAACAACTCCCAATAAAATGCAACACCAAAAAATAGAAAGAAATCCCTCAGAATGACGACATCTCTTATCTGTCAGGTGCTGCCCTCCACCGTGTCGATGTTGAAGAAAAGG
Organism: Calotriton arnoldi; assembly: GCA_963921515.1. Classification (NCBI taxonomy): domain Eukaryota; kingdom Metazoa; phylum Chordata; class Amphibia; order Caudata; family Salamandridae; genus Calotriton; species Calotriton arnoldi. The sequence goes on from CAWUFW010000038.1 coordinate 4,453,792, forward strand.
TTAGGGGTCCAGTGCTGGAAGCAATTTCTCTAAGATGGCCCCTTCCTTTTCTCCTGTGATTAAAAAAAGGAAAAGACCATGAGTTAATCTCATAGAAGGGGTTAAGATCAATCAATAAACAATAAACAATATCACGCATACAGACAAAACCGAATCTACAAACGCATAAATCTTAAGCACTTTGAACTTTCAGTACTCTATCTATCTCAAAAGAAAATAGTCTCCCCTTATTCATGAAGGTGAATACTCAACTCCTCATCCTGGTTATGTTCCTCGGGGCTTTTGGTTTGTAAGTTAATAATATGACAGGATTCCCTCTTGCGCAACTGGAGTTCTCTGTTCCCACCCCTATGATTCTGCTGGACTTGTTCTATGGCATAGTAGGTGAGAAGCGAGCTGTTTGAGAGATGGTACTCCGCAAAGTCTCTCTCTACCGGGTAGTTAGAGTCTTTATGGTTAATAGCCCTCATGTGTTCCAGAACCCTCTTTTTAGTGGCTAGTGTAGTACTGCCCACATAGCGCTGTTTAAATGGGAATTCCAGGATATTAATGGTGAATGTGGTGCCACAGGTGAGGAATTGGTTGATATTTCTCTCTCCTGTAGGGGTCTGGTAAGATTTTCTCTTGATGCTATTCCGGCACGCTTTACAATGACCACAGGGAAAAAACCCCTGTAGATCAAGGCGGGTGTTCAGGTGTTTGTTGGTGATGTCCCCTTTAACCAGTAAATCTCTAAGATTTTTGCCCCTCCTGTATGTGATTTGGGGTCGTCCTGGCAGCTCCTGACCAATCGTGGGTTTACTGGCTAGGATGTTCCAATCCTAGTTAAGAATTTTAGTGATTTTACTCGACTCACTATTGAAGGTCAGGATCACCCTGGTAGAGGTGTTTTCATCTTTATTAGTTTTCTCTTTTAGAGTTTCCTCCCTTTTGATTTTGCTGACCTTCTCCTTAGCCCTTTCCAAGACCCATCTGGGGTATCCTCTTTCTTTGAACCTCTTCATCATGATCTCCTGTTCTTCAAGGAAGTCTTCCTGACTGTTACAGTTTCGTCTTGCTCTCAGCAGTTCACCATATGGAATACTCCATTTTAGTTGTTCCGGGTGGCTGCTGAGAGCATGAAGAAGACTATTACCTGCTGTTGTTTTTCTGTGTAGCTTGGTGCTTAGGTGGTTGTTCCTGATTTCTACAACAACATCTAGGAATTCAATGCACTCCCTGCTCATGGAGTATGTCAGGTTGAGATTAAATGTATTCTCATTCAGTTTTTCTATCATACTCCTTGCATCCTCCTCCCTCCCATTCCAAATGATAAACAGATCATCAATGCATCTGTACCACTTCACCACTCTCTGCTCAGTGCCGTCAGACCTCAGATTGCGTTGTACTTCTTCTTCCCATACCCCCAGAAACAGGTTGGCAATGCTGGTGGCAAAGCAAGTACCCATGGCAGTGCCAAGGACTTGCTTGTACATTGTGCCATTAAATAGAAACATGTTATTAACAAGACAAAATTTCATCATTTCTACTAACATTCTGGTATGTTCAAAATAGCACATTCTACGATTTTTTAGGAATTGCTGACAACATTGTATGCCAAGGGCATGCGATGGGGGTGTCATTCTCTCCAAGCTATGCCAACCTCACCATGGGTTGGTGGGAGAAACTCATAGCTTGGAGTGATGAGAATGAAATGTATACCACCAAAACTGAACTCTGGTTACGCTTCATAGATGATTTATTTCTGATTTGGAGTGGTAGCCAGAAAGAATTTATGGAATACATGAGCATCCTAAATGACAATGATGTGGGCCTACAGTTTACCTACAATATCAGTAATAAGGAGATCCAATTCTTGGCTGTCACAGTATACATAGAGAACAACCAAATGAAGACCAAAGTCTATAGAAAACCAACATCGACTAACAGCATACTGCAAGGAAGTAGTTTCCATCCCCAACAGCTAAAAAAGAGCATCCCTTATGGGGAATTCATACGGATGAGACGGAATTGTTCAGATGATGCGGAAATGGAAAGAACATTTCAGGAAACAGAGAGTCGATTTCTACAAAGAGGTTATAAATATCAAGACATCAAATTGGGCCAAGACCGGGCAAGATTGTTATCAAGAGTCAACACCTTTGAGAGAAAAGAAAAGAAGGAAGAGGATAACACAATTAGGGTAGTACTCACCTATAGTAAGGAGAACTATCAAATTGTGAATATTCTAAATAAACACTGGAACATCATAAAAAGAGATCCGGACATTGGGGACAAAGCCGGCGAGAAACCCAGCATTTCATATCGCAAGGCACCATCATTGCGAGACAAGTTAGTCAAAAGCCACATGACATCAAACACAAAGAAAAATTGGCTGATGGAACAACAGACAGGCTTTGTACACTGCAATAAATGCAAGGCATGCAAAATTGGTATGAACATGAAAGAGGTAAAGGACTTCATGGGAAAAACCTTCTACATTACAGAAAGAATCACATGTGAGTCTACCTATGTAGTCTATGTGATCGAATTCCATTGTGGACTCCGCTATATAGGGGGCACTATAAGAAAGAAAAGGATCTTGGAACATCTCAGAGCCATTCAAAACGGAGACACAAACTATGCAATCGTAAAGCATTTGAATGCCCATGTAGACAAGAAATGGCAAGACATTAAATACTTTGGTTTAACAACTGTTCCCAAGAGTGAGAGAGGGGGCACTAGGACTTTGAAGCTAAGAAGACTCGAGTCAAGAATGATAATCAGGTTTAAAACAAAGATCCCATATGGCCTCAATGGAGATGAGGAACTGTACATTCACCTATAAAAGAATAATAATTGAAACCAAAAGAAACAACTGTGAGGAACATGAAGATATAATGAAACATGGACTGACGTGATGCGGAAAATCAGGGCACACAAGCACTATGTAAAAAGCACTGAGCAAATATTGAACACATGCCGATGGGATTGGAGAAACAGATTGTGGCATATGATCAATAAAATGGAAGACATTGGAGTGACTAGAACCCTATCCCCAAAAAGTGGAATACGAGTAAGCACTTAGCAAAAATAAATGGGCACCGTCGTCTGTCAAGGGGTATAATGCATAGTCCGGAATACAGGTGTCAAAGAAACAGCGCTAACAATACTCTGGAATAGACGTGCAAATAAAATAATCGCGGAGTGAAATTAGGTAACAGCTATCAGGAACTCTCTCAAAGACAACCAGATAGACGAGACAGCCCAAGAGATAGCACTGAGCTACAATAAAAGGGCGAGTTCACTTGTAAAGATGATAATCGCATAATAATAAGAAATATTGGTACTGTATGCCACAAAAAAAGTGGAAATGCGAATACGAAATGAGTGCTGTGACCAAGGCATTGGTTGAACAATCACAAAATGCGAAACTGAACGTATCAGTAATCAGGAACTTTCCTACTATGTATACGTCCGCAAGGAGCGGTGTCAATAAAGCATTAGTTGAATAACCATTGAGTGCAACACCCGTAACACGTATGGGAAATCAGGAACTACATGATCAACATCACATGATAGTGATGAAAGTCCGGACTTAAGAGCCTTGTGTCATAACTGCAATAAATCGTGTTGTGAATAAACAACAGTGGCAAGAAGAAAAACCAGTAATTTCAAAATGAACACTACATTTCCCATAATGCTTCCTAAATGGCAGAATTGGGTAAAACTATAAATAGCAAAATAAAGAACGGACTCACATACCGTGAGCAAGACACGTGGGGGGTTGAAACGCGTTGGTGGTGGTTTGATGGTGAATAATTGCACGTCTGCAATAAACCTTGTAAAAATCGATTCCCTTGGAGTGCGGTGATTTCCTATTTGGTGATAACATATATGTATATATGTATGTTTGTATGTATGTATATATATATATATTCCAAAACCGGACTCCACACTGCTCTCAGCAAGAATCCCACAGCACCGGAGAAATGACGATCCGCAGGTCAGTTTTTAACCATTAAAGTGCATTTATTTAGTACAACTACTGTGCAAGCGTGGATGGTCTACGCTTTTCGGCTCCTGCCTTCAACTGGACCATAGAGTCCCGCCGTCCAGAACATCTATTTAAAGTGACAGAGTGCAATGTGATTCCTCATTTATTTCAAAAATTTACTAGACTGCTAACCCTCATAAAACATTCTTTAGTATTTATAGTTTTTAGTAACTGACTTTTCAGTATATATTCATCATTCTATTTGTAAAGTACTCATAGCAGTGTAATTCAGAGGCAAGGTTATCACACGTGCAATATTAATCTTGTTATTACTCGAGATAGTTTTTAAAAAAAAAGATAAACCAAAAATATGCAACATTTCATCTATATATAAAAGAATTTAGTCAGATATTTAAGACATTATAATCTTAAAACACGGACTAAATAATGAACATATATCTGTAAAGTACACAAAAGTTAATTACATTATAGTCCATCATTTTTAAAGTGCTTAGTGCAAGATCTTTGTGCAAAATTAGATATTCAATTTAGTTTCTTCTACAGTATTTCCAATAATTAATGAGATCATTTCATATCTAAGAAAGTGTGTGTATGTATATATAGCTGCCATATGAAAAAAGTGCTTTATATAGTGCATTCATGTTGTACATCATCTTCTTCTTTCATTTCTGTTCCATCTAAAGTAGAATATATAAATGTAGAGCAGAATAATATAAATATTTTTCACTAAAAGATCTTAAAAAGGAGTCTCATATACTGGAATATTATTGCACCCGATCCATTATTGCACTAGTTTCTTGTTTTAGATTCAAAGTCCTTCATATCTCTTCTTTTCTTTAGAATCTTTTCTGTTACAACTCCTTTATTTTTTTCTTTGGCACTTTTTATTGGATATATTTCATTGTGTCTACTTCATTCCTTAGAGATGTACGTGCAATTCAGCATCCAAGTTATGACGAAATGGTTTTTCTGTCCCTATGGCTAATATGCATCTTGATTCAGCTTTTCTCAGCTCCAGGGTTCTATCCCCTCCTCGTTCTTTCATTTTTATCATTTTGATGCCAAAATATATCAGAGACTGATTGTCTCCTGAGTGTGATTCTGCAAAATGTTTCGCCATGGGATATGAAAGGTCCTTATTTTTTATTGCTCTCAGATGCTGTAATATTCTTAGTTTTAATTTATTGATGGTACTTCCAACATATTGTTTCTTGCACGGACATTCTAGGATGTATATCACATATTTTGATTCACATGTGATGTGATCAGTGATTTGTTCCACTTTTCCATTCTGGAGATGATAAGTTTGAGTGTTCCGACCGTGTTCACATGCCCTGCATTTTGGGCACCTCCAAAATCCAGGTGTGTTCAGCCACAATGTACTTACTGTATTCTTGTTCTCCAAGTGACTGTGTGTCAGGAGGTCACCCAATGATGCTGTTTTTCTATAGGTGATTTTAGGGACAGACGGCAACTTCATCTTCAAAGTCTCATCAAGCATTAAAATACTCCAATTCTTCTTTATGATGTTCTTCAAAATTTTGTTTTCAACATTAAAATCCATGATCAGGCGTATTAATTCATTATCTTCTGCATTTTCATTTGTTGCAAGTATGTCTGATCTTGTTTTAACACTTACTTTAGCTCTGGCGCTTTTAATCACTTCCAACGGTTAGCCCCTCTCCAAAAAGCGTGCGCTCATATCGTCAAGATTTCGTTCTATGTCCACATTCTCTGAGCAATTTCTTTTGGCACGCAGCATCTCTCCATACGGGATACTCCATTTCAAATGTTGTGGGTGCCCACTGTTCGCATGGAGGATGCTATTACTGGCAGTAGGTTTCCGATGCATCCTTGTGCAGATTTGGTGATCTTTGACGAATACTTCTACATCTAAAAAGATTACTTGATTTTTGCTATATGCAGATGTGAAGACTAGATTATATTGGTTATTGTTTAATGTTTGAATGAAGGTTTCAAGTTCAGCTGTTTCTCCTTCCCATATTATAAAAAGATCATCTATAAATCTGGTCCAGGTTTGGATATTAGATTTGTATTTACCATCCAACACCTCCGTTTCCCAAACTGCCATAAATAGATTAGCATATGTGGGGGCTACTGATGTCCCCATTGCCGTGCCCTGCTTTTGGAGAAATAGATGTCCTTGGAAGAGAAAAATATTATGAGTCAGACAATACCTCAACATTGTCATAAGCATTTCTGAATGTTCCAGAAAGCTCAGTGATCTCAACTCTAAAGTTTTTTTGACTGCAGAAAGTCCATCTTGGTGGTGAATTGATGTGTATAGGGATGTCACATCTATAGTGACCATGGTTAGTTTGTCATTCCATTTTATATGTTGTATCTTTTGGATGAAATCCGTCGTATCCCTCAAGTATGAGGGGAGAGAGGTCACATAATCAATTAGAAAAGTATCAATATAGTGAGACGTTTTTTCCAAAAGGGATCCCATAGAACTAACTATGGGTCTCCCTGGAGGATTGATGATGGATTTATGCACCTTTGGGAGGAAATAGATTGTTGCTATTACCGGATGATCCACCTTTAGGTACATATATTCCTCGAAGTCAATGAGACCCCTATCTATATATATATATATATATATATATATAGCTTAATTCCAATCCCGAAATTTTTCCTCCACAAATAGTCGGGCACAGACTCCAGGTTAGTAAGTGCTTTATTATGCTGTTAAATGTCCATGACGCGCTTCGGCCGCCATCCGCGGCCTTGATCATATATATGCTGCGTCACCATTACAACGTTTTTTTCATTGCAATACAACCACGTGATTTCAAATCGTTTGCAAAAGGCTGTGGACATAGTAAACAGACTGCCCAACCAACTCGGCTTGATTTAACGTCAAGAATTTCAACAAATACAAAAATAAATACATTTGCTGCTTTAAATACATCTTAATGCTTAGTGCACATTTAAAACATAGTATTCAGTCGATTGTAATCATTTGTGAAAGCCCGTTGACGATTTGCTGTTGTATATATTAACACATTATTAAATATTGACCTTTACACAATTTTCACTCTGAGAATTACTATAAAAATTACTACAACAAACTAGTGAACATAAATATATAATTACTTATTTCATTAGGCATAATGGTAGAATCATTCAGCCTAGAACCGTAGCACTAGTTAAAACTCAGTGTAAGGTAAAACTATCATATTGCAAAACTTATTAAAACATACCAGTCCACACCGTTACTTACTCATTTAAAGTGCTATTTAACTAAAGTGCTACCATCTAAAGAGCTAGTGCCATCTAAAAAATGTGCAAAGAAATCATAAAGAAGATAATGATCTTCAAATATTAAATGCATCAGCTGATGTACCTGAAATAAATACTAACATATATATATATTTATCTAATTGCTCTTTACTAGGGATTTATACCCATACTCAATTGTTGAATTGTGGCTTTCAGTAAACCCAAATATAGCATTACCAATGAAATTCATGTTGGCCATATCATTTGATCATCATTAGATACTGAAAAAATGATCTGAAAAAGTGGACAATTACTTATAAATAGTTGTGCAAATGTTCGCTAATATTAAGTCCATTGGGGGTTTTTGAGACGAGATCCAATATGTACCAAGTTTCTAACTGTCTTAGTAACTTCTCACGATTACCACCTCTTCTCAACACTGGAACGTCATCATTAACAAAATATTTGAGTTGACTTAAATTATTATTATGAACTTGTTTAAAATGACGTGCCACTGGATATGTGTGATCAGAATTAACTATTGCCATCAAATGTTGTAATATTCTCAAATGCACCTGAAGCTTGGTACTGCCCACATACCTAAGCCAACAGGTGCATTCCAAAACATACACAGCATATTCCGTTCTGCAAGTGTATGGTCTTTGTATTTCCACAGGTTTGGGACAGAATGGTGTAACAAACTGAGTAGTATTTGTTCCAAAGCGGCACGTCCTGCATGTATTGCATTTTGAAAACCTTTCCTGGTTGACAGCCAGTTGGTTTTAGTGATCACTTCTGGGCAGCTTTTCACAAGTGCATCTCTCATCGAATATGCTCTAGGAAAAGTGATCATAGGTCGTTTTTGTACTATGGGACCTAGTGTGCGATCTGTCCAAATGATGGCCCATTGTTTGTTTAAAATAGATCTGACGGCTCTCTCCTGTTTGTTATAGGTGGGAATTAAACGCACATCTATTGTTTCAGTCCCACTGAACTGAGAAACAACATCAATAGATGGCTCAATCAGCTCAACCTCCCCAAATAAAATCTGTTTTCTAGGTTTCTCATTAGCTTTGATTATGGCATGATTGATCGTCTGTGCTTTATATCCCCTTTCCCTGAATCTTTGTTTGACTTCAGCTTGACAATGAAACAAATCACTTTCCAAACTGCATACTCTACGCAGTCGAAGCATCTCCCCAAAGGGGATGCTATCAATCAGGTGCTTTGGGTGGAAACTTGATGCATGGAGTGTGGAATTCCTTGCAGTGGATTTGCGGTATAATTTGGAGTTAAGTGTATCATTGTTAACATAGATTAAAACATCAAGGAACTCAATAGCAGTGGTACTGATTTTAGCAGTAAATTCCAAATTCATATCATTCTCATTCAGATTGGCCACAAATTCCACTGCACTCTCCTCGGTCCATTTCCAAACAACAAATACATCGTCAATAAATCGCAGCCAAATTATAATGTGCTCTTCCCACTCTCTTTGGTATTTTGACCTGAGAACCTGCTCCTCCCACCATCCTCGTGAAAACACACGTAGCTGAGGAAGAAGCAGGCTCCCATAGCCACACTCCTGAGCTGCTGAAGAATCTCGTTGCCAAACATAAAGAAATTGTTATTCAAGCACCAGTCAATCATGGCTGAAATCAATTTGTTGTGATTATAAAAATTGTATTGGTCTGTCTTTGAGAAAATGTTCACATGCTCTCAGCCCATCCTTATGTCGAATGCTTGTATACAGAGACGTAATGTCCAACGACATTAGTCTATATTCATTGGACCAAGATACATTGTTTACCTTCTTAAGAAAATCTCCAGTATCCCTTAAATATGAAGGCAATTTGACCACGAACTCTTGGAGGAAGTAATCAACATATTGAGAAATATTTTCAAAAAGGCTGTTCAGGGCTGAAATAAAATTGGAATTCCCCCTGGACAATAATCCTTCATGTTTCCACTTTGTCAGGTCATGTTTCAGATTGCTTTTGATCCTCTTTACTTCCTGCATGTTTGATTTTCTTTAGCAAGTTTGGTCATTCAAATGTCTGTGGGCTTCCTCAAGATAATCAATTCTTGGCCACAAAACTATGTTGCCACCTTTGTCTGACTTGTTTATAACTACCTGATTGTTCTTCTGTAGTTTCCGTATTAAGGCAAAGTATTGATTTTCTTGGAATTTATGTTTTTTCAGTCTCTTTTCGGTTCTATGATGAAGCCCCTTAAGCTCTTCCACTATTACATCATTGAACTTGTCGATTGAATCCCGCGGCATCATAGGAGTAAATGTAAAAATGTGGTTAAAATGGAGCCCCTCCCATCTTGGAAATCGCCCCGAGGAGGTGGTGGTCCCCGGAACTGTGTCAGGGGGCTCGAGCCCCCCCACACTTTATTTTTTAAGATAGCCCCGGGGAGGTGGTGGTCATCGGGTCTGCGGGGGATGCTTGGCCCCCTGCTTTTAACAAAATTTGCCCCAGGGAGGTGGTAGTCCGTGGGGCTGCGTGGGGTGGCTGGAGCCCCCCCACGCATTTATTTAAAAAATAAAGCCTCAGTGAGGTGGCGGTCCCCTGGGCTGGGGGGCATGCGTGGCCCCCAGCATTTAATGAACATAGCCCCAGGGAGGTGGCGGTCCCCAGGGCTGCGGGGGCCTGTGCGGACCCCCACATGTATTTTGATGATTGCCCCGGCCCCAGGCCCACCCGGGGGCTTAAAGATCATAGGTGGCGGTCCCCGGGGCTGGGCGGGGTGGGTAGGAGGCCCCCCATTTTTTTTTTTAAAAAGCCCCGGGGAGGTAGCGGTCCACGGGGCTTCAAGGGCCCGCACGGGCCCGTATGTATTTTGATGATTGCCCTGGGACCTGGCCCACCCGGGGGCTTAAAAAATGTAGGTGGCGGTCCCGGGGGCTTAAAGAACATAGGTGGCGGTCCCCGGGGCTGGGTGGGGTGGTCAGGAGGCCCCCCATGCCTTTTTGTTTTTTAAAAAGCCCCGGGGAGGTGGTGGTCCCTGAAGCTTGGGGGGCCTGTGCAGGCCCCCACATGTATCTTGATAATTGCCCTCAGCACCTGGCCCACCCAGGAGCTTAAAGAAAACAAAGCTTTTTAAATTTTTTCGCTGGATTCGCGGATCCAATGCGACTCCAATGGATTTTTTTTAAAAAAATGCTTTTTTTGGCCCTGGGGCTCCCTGTGGGACCCCCTCAGCCGGCTTAGGGGATGAGGGTGTCTCTACCCTGCCCCCATTTCTTGTTTTTTATTGTTTTTTTTACTTTTTTTCTTGTGACTCGGTTGACTTCCAAAACTTCCTGTTTTGAAGTGTTGGGAGCCAACCAGAAACTTTCAACACAGGAGCTGACCTGACCACCCCATTAGTTTTGAAAATTATGCGAAGATTTGTCAAACGGTGCCAAAGATATTGGCAAAAGAAAAAACATTTTTGAATAGAAACAAAGTCCTAACTATAACTACCTACTGGCGACCGCCAGAAGGTCATACAGATATAAAAAACTGTATAGTCCCTACACAAATTAATAAATCTAAATATTAAAACTAGTCACTGCTGTCTGTGCCAGTATCATTTTCTCATACAATATTAGCAAAACACTGTAGAGAAAAATATAAAACTATTTCCTAAAAATACAAATGTGGTCATCATTGTCAGATTTGCTGTCCTACCATTGCGTTATCTATTAATAGTTATCCTATTTGGATGATATGCTGTGAACGTCGTGAGCTACGATGGCCGCAATCAGTACTTTGCCAAAATTCTTCTCATACAGTGACGCGCAGTTTGTCGGAATCCTTTTAAGTGGCATCTTTATGGAGACGCAAGCTGTTGATATGTTCTAGAGCTGCATGTTCATGGTGAGCTCAAGGCTGCTGGGATTAAAGTGATGGTTGTAGTTAAATTCCCAAAGTTCATTTGCCGTCAAATTTATCAAGTAAGAGGTCTTACTTTAAAGGATATTGTTAGTAAAAATGTACATATAATTGACATCATATTGCACTCAATGCGCTATTAACATTAATAGAGCATAGCTTGAGTAGCTTGGGTACGAAGTCAAGTATTTAAAGCATTTAAATAGTATGGAGAATTGATAAAGTCCATAATGCTGTCTGCTCAGTAACTCATTTCTGTTTGTGTGCCCGTGCCTCAGTTTTACACTTGACTGCTTGACTGAACTAATCTAGTAACATAGCAATCCAGTTTTATGGTGCCTTTCATTAATTCACAAACTCACAGCTCACTGTGGGTTCAACTTCAAATCATCGCCACAATTTCCATACAAACTTAGGAGTAAATTACCTTTATTGAACAGCTCCCCTTGCAGTTGAGGCCTCCCATTCAACTGACCCTTCCTTGAAACAATACATTCCATGCATTCCAGATAGAATGCATGGTAGAACATTCTATGTAATAAAGCATTTGAAAAACCAGATCTATTGAAAAATTGCCATGATATCATTAATGGTGGGTAATTATGTGCTACTCCTGCCTCTTGGTTTTGATGGCTTTGTTGGACAGACTCATGTTGACACGTTCTTACGCACCAGATGTTCCCATCAGTTAGCCCTTAAACATCCTTTGGCAGCCAACAGATCACTCTCAACACCCTTTAGTTGGCTCTTAGACCCATTGCGCCTTCCACTGCAGTACCCTCAGCAGCCCCTCAGACACTGTTTGACAGCCATCAAAGACCAAATCTGTCTTGCACGCACCCTTAAACCACACTCAGCAGATCCACAGATATCCTCAACAGATATCATAACACCCTCAGATGCCCCTAAACACCCAGACCTACCTTTGAAGAGCACCAGATGGCCTTCAAGAACCCTCAACTCTCCCCTGAGAGAATCAGCTGATAAGAAAAAACCCTCATCAGGCCCTCAGCACTCTCAGCCTACCCTCAGACAACCTATAATTGGTGAACATTCATCTTAAAGACTCTCATATAGACCTCAGATACCTCTGCAAACAACCGTAAGCAGTCCTAAATGATCGTCTGAGGCCATCAGAGACCCCCCCAACTGACGCTCTTAGTAATTACATACACACATATTATTACTTAATCATGCCCCCTCCACCTACCTACTCTTTAGCCAGATCCTCAGCAGCTAAGGTCAGGTCCCAGTAGGTATGGGAGTAGTCAAATAATCTCCAGCTACCTTGCACAGAAGGTGGAATTTGCTGAAATTAACTACCAGTAGTTCTGATTAATTCAGGCATTTCCATTTGTGACTGTTTTTGCTGACTCACTGAGTTACCTTAAGTGGTGTGAGTTTGCCCAAATGTGGGTCTCTTGCTTCCTGTGCCATAGGGAATCAAATTGCACTTAAATGATGAAGCCCAACAAAGCTGAAACTGGTCTGTGGATACTTGTGTCCCTGTTCAGACGAGACATTGCCTAGCACTTTTGGCTGTACTGTTCCTATTGCAGCAGAAATCTGTAATGACTCAGACAATCTAAACAAGCATTGGCATAGCCAATAGGTCTCGCTTTTGGGACCTTATAAGTATTTAGTTATGCAGCACAATATCCTTGGTGCAACAACATCAACTGTTGCATGGCTAAACACTTATAAGGTCCCAAAGGCGATACCTATTGGCTATGCCAATGCTTGTTAATAATTATCTTCTGCCCTTTTTCCATGGTCACTGTTCATTTCAAGGTTGTGTCTTCCTAAAGCACCAAGAAGCATCTAAGCATGAGCGTCCAACAAATAACTCACAATTTACCAAAGTCTCTATGGAAAAAAATGCATTTCTTCATTTGACCTGGTCAATAAATGAAAGGCACTGCTGGAAGGTGGGTGTAAAACAGTGCTATGGTATTTTCTAGCATACATCCACATGCTTCGACGGCCCTGTGACCTTTAATACATATTTTTGTAAAATTAGAATTTTATCGCTTGAATAGTTTATATTACTTTTCTCAATATTACTTAGTAAATAAGTCCAGGAAATGAATGCCCATTCTTCACTTTTCTAATTGAGAAAACCAAATGTTTTACTTTGATGATGAAAAAATATGCCAAAGAACACAGCCCCTGAAGATGAAACAAAATATGGCACAGCAATGACCTGGATGAAAAAAATGTTGCACAGCAACAACTTAACTTCTCGTTCATAACTTAAAAGATATAGCAATCAACTTCTAATGTAGTCTGTCGCTTAAACACAGCTTTTTGTGTAGAGACAATATTTTCATTTGTACAATTCTCCTGCTGCAGTCGTTTTGAAATCTGATGGAAAACCTGTATGAAGGAAGCCATAGTGGCATTTCAGGGAGAAAACGAGCGGGGAGGAGGGGGGGCGACGCGAGTGGTGCGCGCGCGACGCGAGTGGTGCACGCGCGCGCGCCACAGCAAGACATCTGGTTTTAATTATCGCGCCCGTGTCAGGGCACGATAATTGAAACCACATGGCGCCCGTGCGGGTAACCGCAGGGAAAAGGCCATGACGCACGAGCGTCTGGTCAGCTTTTTCAAACCCCCTACATACAGTCTTCGCCAGAGCAGCGCTTGCGCGCTAATCTAGGCTCGACCTAAAAACAGTAGCATGACATGCACGCTGAGCAATTACTAGTGGTTCAAATTAATTTAAGCATGTCCATCCAACATCACCCTTTTGCTGTCTAGCTGATGGTAGAATCCGGATTTCATTAGCGATACAGAGGTTAGCATTATGCATAAACCCTTTTATTGCTACTCTATTGGTACTTCCATGCAGCACTCTAAAGAAAACGTTAACTAATTCTCTTCTTCTTTTTTGAAATTTGTAAAGTGCACAACTGCTACATTAAGAAAGAGGTTCCCAGATGCTAAAAGGTACAAAAACATAGACCTGGTCAACAGCACAGCTTAGGGAAAGAACGCAGTCAGACAGAATTACTAACAAGCATGAACAAAGCCAAAAGGTCTTGTATACGCAAGAGCTATTGACTTTGCCAATGTTTTTTAGCCATGTTGAATACCAGCGTTGCTATTGTTCAGCATGGCTAAAAGTTAATGGCGTAAAGTAGAGTGATGTGGCGTAGATTGTCGTAGTGTGGCGTGGCGTGGCATAGAGCATCGTAGAGTGATGTGGTGTGGTGTAGAGTGTCATAAAGTGGCGTGGTGTGGCATAGAATGCTGTAGAGTGTTGTAGAGTGGTGTGGCATAGAGAGGCGTGGAGGGAGTAGAGTGTCAGAGTGGAAGGGCATAGAGTGTCAGAGTGGAGTGGCATAGAGGCTCTTAGAGAGGAGAGGCGTAAAGCAGAGTGGAGTGGCATAGAGTGGAGTAAAGTAACATAGAGTGGAGTGGGGGGTTGCATTGAATGGAGTAAAGTGGCATATATCAGAGTAGATTGTCATAGAGTGGAGTGGCAAAGAGTGGAGTATTGTAGTGTAGTGAAATGCATAGAGTGGAGTAGAGTGTCATAAAGTGACGTAGAGTGGAGTGTCATAGAGTGCTGTGGAATGGCATAGAGTGGAATGGTGTAGAGTGGAGTAAGGGAGTGTAGTAGAGTTGAGTAGTGTGTCGTAGAATAGAGTGGATTAAAGTGGCATGGAGTGAAATAGAGGGAGTTGCATACAGCATTGCAGAGTAGAGTGGCATTGAGTGGAGTAGAGTGTTGTAGAATGGAGTGGCATAGAGTGGAATAGAATGTCGCAGAGTAAAATAGAGTTTAATGGAGTGGAGTGGCATAGAATGGAGTATCGTGGAGTGTAATGCCATAGAGAGTCCTATAGCGAAGTGGCATAGAGTACAGTGATGCAGAGTAGATTGATGTAGAGTGCATTGGTTTTGAGTAAAGTGATGGAGAGTTCATGTGCATAGAGTGCAATCACGTAGAGTGCACTGGTTTAGAGTGATGTGCAGTGGCATAGAGTGGAGTGGTGAAGAGTAGAGTAGAGTGGCGGAGAGTGGAGTGGCGCAGCATAGATTGCAGTGGCATACAGTGCAGTGGCGTAGTGTGCAGTGGTGGAGAGTGGAGTGGTGCAGGGTAGAGTCCAGTGGCATAGAGTGCAGTGGTGCAGAGTAGATTAGAGTGGCATGGAGTGATTGCAGTGTAGTGTCGTAGTATGGAGTGATGCAGAGTAGAGGGGCATATAGTGTAATGGCATATAGTGCCTTGGCATAGAGTGCAGTGGAGTGTTTTAGAGTAGAGTGGTGCAGAGTAGACTGCAGTGGTGTAGAGTGCAGTCCCTTAGAGTGTAGCTGTACAGAGTAGAGTGTCATAGAGTTCAGTGGAGAAGAGTACGGTGTTGCAGAGTAAAGTGTTGCAGAGTGCAGTGGTGTATAGTAGAGTGGTGTAGAGTGCATTGGTGTATAGTGCAGTGGCGCAGATTAGAGTGGTGCAGAGTAGAGTGGCATAGAGAGCAGTGGTGCTGAGTACAGTGGTGCTGAGTAGAATAGAGTGACGTAGACTGCAATGGTGCAGAGTAGATTGGCATAGAGTGCAGTGGTTAGAGTAGAATGGCGTAGATAGTCGTAGAGCGGAGTAGATTGTCATAGAGTGGAGTGACATAGAGTGGAGTAGAATTGTTCAGTGGAATTGTAGTGATATCCCTTCTGGGCCCACTTTGGTTCTCTATTAGTTTAGCATACTAGCATATAGGTACTAAGCACCAATATTCTGCAGCGTGCGCAACCGTTCTTGGTGTGATGTTGGATGGAAATTTCCAACCACAAGAAACTCGCACACAGTCCTTGGGAGACTGTACTGTGCAGTTGGCTGA
The DNA here is from genome assembly GCA_963921515.1 of Calotriton arnoldi. Lineage (NCBI taxonomy): Eukaryota > Metazoa > Chordata > Amphibia > Caudata > Salamandridae > Calotriton > Calotriton arnoldi. The sequence goes on from CAWUFW010000038.1 coordinate 4,469,760, forward strand.
ATGGAAAGCTTTACTTCTTGCGCTAGAACATACAGATCCTGAATTCCCCACAGTCATAGTGTGTGATTCATATTATTGTGTTCAGTCTTTTAATGACAATTTGCATTATTAGCACCAGAATGGATTCAAAGATTCTAAAGGCAACACTATAAAGCATAAAACGCTTTGGGTGCTGGACCTAAAAGATAGGTTGCCGCAGACTCATGTCATTCACACATTGAGTCATCAGCGTGTGGGACCACAACTTATGGGGAATTCCTTGCCTGATGAAGTGGCCAAATCTGCAGTTGCAACTGCGACAGTTGCTGCGATTACTCATTCTCATATGAAGATAGATGGCGATATATTAGCTGCCGTTGCTGCTACATGTAACAGCCCCCCTTTGTCTAAAGGCTTTCCAGCTAAATATACATACCATTTAAGTGAACAAAAGGTTCACTTTGTTACAATTCCAGGGGTTGGTAATTGTATGAATCCCAACCAAGACCGCAGGCTAGCCTTACTGATAGCTGCATATGAAGGTGTTGCTTCTGCTCATGCCGGTGTGGCGGCCACAATTTTGCAGCAACATTATTGGTGGCATGATTTATATAAACAGGCCAATAAATATATCTTTTGTTGTGACATTTGTCATCAAATTAAATGTTCTACCGTGGCACGCCCACTGCAGACACACCTGTTGATTTCCAACAAACCTTTCGGCTGCATTTATTTGGACCATTGTGGTCTCATAATTCAGATGGAGCATCTCAATTTATCCTACTTACAGTTGATTCCTGCTCAAGGTTACTTTGGTTGTGGCCACAATGTTCAGCTGATGCTTGCATTGCTATTAAAGATTTGCAAGTCTTTATCGGAACACATGCATACACTACATTCCACTTGGACCAGCGCCCTGCTTTTGCCTCGAAAGTGTAGAGGGATACTATGGCTTCCCTGGGTGTAGAGGTACATTACTCTTGTCCATACCTTCCCAAGGGAAATTCCGTTGTGGAGAGGATGAACCGTGACTTAAAGCAATCCTTAACAGCTAGAATATTAGGTACAGAGCGTAGTTGAATCCATCACCAAGTGATATCTGGGTGGCCAGACCCTATACAAGGTCTTCTTCTGCATCAAAATGTATGTTCCAGACCATGACAGTCCAGACATTGCGGGGGTGGCCTCACCCTTTGACATAAATGATTGTTGTGCTGTCTTACAGGATTTACAAAACTTCCACGACGGCCAATCCAACGAGCAGGTGAAGATGTCTAACTCTGCCGGAATCAAGGAGCAGCCAGCACTTTCTGGCTGGATTCCACAACTTAGAGATCTTGTTCGTAAAAAGATTATGGTAAAGAAGTAATTTGGCCTATCATACATTGCACTGGTGCCAGTCCTTGGCATTCAAGGTACAAGAACTGTAATACTTCCACTGCTTGCTGGTTCTAAAGACAATCGTTTTGTCTCTGTTGATCATATCAAGTTACATCATGTGGACGATTCTAAATAGCAGGCCACGAGGATTCCTAGATAGTTTCCTGACTCCTCTCGCTACCATACAGGAAATTCCTCTGCAGGTTGTGAGCAACATCGAAGCTGTTTCTCCCCAGCTGAGGGGGAGTGGGGAGGAGAACGGACTTCACTTACTTCCTAATACCGCTATAAATGCCAGCCATACTACGGATGTGAGTACTGTACTAACCACTGCCTCTTCTGCAGATGATGTCGTTTATACTGATCAACTGTTAGTAGAATCATCCAGTTTTCTTATTTCACATGTGGCTCCTGTTTTTCAACAAACTGCTTCTGGTTATTTTGTGGGAGCAGATGACTTATCGTCTGACTCCTTTGACGGTTCCATCAACACTCCACCTACATGGGCCTATGTTTTCTTTTCATGGCTGAAGCACACTTATCTGGTCCCTCCTTGGATATGTGTTTGGATAACACTTTGCTTGGTTTTCATTTTTCTTTGGATTGGATTTGTGACTGTTTTGTTCTTGCTAATCAATGGCCATTACCTTCCAGAACGCTCTACCACAGAACTGGTCGATGAGGTGTTGACGCCTGACTCATCTTCTCATAAACTGATAAGAGACCTGTCCCTTGTGAACATTTAGGCGGTCCCAGTAACTGATCGAATTGTTTGGAATAAGGTCCCCCAAAATATCTTTGGCACTACAGAAATACTGCAGATTCCTTACATCTTTAAGGTCTCTATGGCGGATGTTATTGTTCCTGGGTTACATTCTGATGATTGGTATGTTGATACTGTAAACTCCATGCTCTCAAAGTGGGAATATTACACTGTTTTTGAAAGTGAGGACCTGTATCTAAATTCTGCTAATTATGGTGAAATGCTCTGTTATCATCACTATGCACATCATTATTAACACTGCGCTAGTGTTCAAAGCACAATTTTTAATTACTCACAATAGGAACATTGTCCAACTCCCCCTCAAGGGGGCTCAAAACCATATAGGGATACATTCACATATTTTTCTGGAGATGATACATTTAACCTGAACTCCTTTTATTTAAACTAGTCCCGACACCAGCAAAGAAATATATGCTGACACAAACCAAGCTAATATAGATAGATTTGTTTGTCAAAAAGCTATCATTAAAAGGATATGAGTTATTGGAAGGATACCATAGACATGAAATCATTTTGGCGTACCAAACATTGGCAAGTTCAGGGAACACTTTATTTAGAGCATGTTTAATTCCAACACACTTTATTTTTCTGAATGATACAGTTCAACAGACTACTTGTCTAGGATTAGCTCAAATTAACGATATGAATTCTGCCAACATTCCTTCCATTGCCCGATTTGATAATTGGCAGCATTTAACAAATTGTACTGAAGCACAGCTCAATAATATGGTGCAGAATGGCACATTTAACTCCACAATCTCAGGTAAAAATGGGTGGTTATTGTGGTCAGTGGACAGAAATGGTTGTTGAGCTCGTTTTTTGAATTCCACACCGGGGTTTAAGGCAAGCATACCCAACCCTTGTTACACCCATTTACAACACTCAGGGATAGTCACCACTTCTTCGGTAGGGAAACTGTGCCAACAATGGTTTGAACATTCCATACTGGCTGCAGTAAAACAACATATTTCCCTCCTGTCAGAAGACATGGACCTATCTGATTTCTTGTTGGGTCCTAAATACTCATGCTCTAAAAGATTTATGTATGCAACTTACAATGAAATTTGGAAATGGTCAGAAATGGAAGCAGCGGCGTGTTTAAGGCAAATTGATCAAGATAATTTGGATTAATTACTTGATGTTGTTGATAATTGCATTAATACGTTGTCTTCTCGCATTTACAGTTTGAACAACATGGTGTCATCTGTTATTGATATTATGCAAAATGACTTGTCTTTATTATACCATGTGCAAAGTCAGCTTAGATCTATGATGCAGCTTAGTTGTACACTTCAGATCCTCAAGAATGGCCGCGTCCCATGGCTTTACCTTAATTCGACACAGCTATTCTTGCCTTCCAATCTGACATGTAAAAAGCGACTCATGGCAAAAAGAGATGCCACTTACACAATGTTACATATTGAGAAGTTAGAACAGTTGCCCTTTACTGTAGCTGAAACACCCTCCGCTGTATGGTAAATTCATGGCGTAATATATTTGCCGATTTCCACATTCCAATTCACATCTTGCATGAAACATTTCCTGATAGGTAGATATGAAGCCCTGGGTGGAAGCTTTATCCATGAATTGTGGACACTCGCTTTCGACTACCGATGTGAACGGATCAACAGAGAGGTATTACTTACTGGAAAGGAGTGCGACTCTTCCATCAGCCACTCACTTGTTTGTAAACACATTACAATTAATCGGGCATGTAACACTTCAGTAGCGAATTTGGCCTGTTTTCTAAAAGGAATACCACCCCCTTCAATTCTCCCACTCATTACTGGCCTTTCCAATGGAAGTTATTTTATGTTAAGCAATCAAAACTGTTGTGAAATGAAGGCCGGGATCCCGTAGGTCCTGTCTGTTTCCCACATAGTGACCTGCTGCAATAACATGCTTTTCCCACCCACGCATGTGGTTTCTGATAGTTCATTGTGGCCTTCAATTCCAACTTTGAAGGCAGACTTTAACAAGCTAAGCCAACTCAAAGCCTTATTGTTTCAAAAAGATGTGCCATTAACATCTACCCGAGAAACCTTTAAATTTCGGGTTGCAAGGGCATCAAGCGAAATACAGTCACTTTTAAGCACAAATCTCCCACTGCATTTTGGTAAGCTTGTGCATTGCATCTTTAATGCTTCCAATATTGCCGGTATCGCACAGTTTTTCAAACAATTGGGACTGTCTTAGTCAGTACCTTTGGAGTAATACTGTCATTTATACATTCCCTATTTTCAAGTATTTTTGGGGGCATGCCCTTGTTATTCCTTATTTGCTGCATGTTGGTTCAATTTTTATTACTCTGCAATGGATGTTGCGTTTCAAAGCCCACTGGTAATGGAACTACCACCGATACGACTCTTTGGCGTCTCACTGCTCCTGGAACTGAATGCTGACTGGTCATTATCTTTCCAACCTGCCTGGTTTACCTGTGTACAGCCCGTATTTCATTGCCTATAGTGTCACTTTGAGTGGGCACTTAACATTAGGCCTGGGTGAAGTTCGCGGAGTTCTGCTACGTGGAACTCCACGAAGTGCTGAAAAGACTCTGCAGTGCTACTCGGAGTTTCGCGAGCGAAGGAGTGTGGTAAGTTGCGCTGATTTTTAGCGCTGGGAGTTTCTCCTATTATGTTAAATCAGCGCAAACAGCACCACGCCCAGTGCAAGAGGGCACTTTTTTTTCTGCCGCTCAAGTAGATGTTCTACTCAAGCTGCAGCTTTCTCAACGAGAGCTGCAGGTTTCTCAACGTGAGTGGTAGAGACCTGCCGTGACCGCCCGCATTGAGAAATCTCGCCTGGAGGTGGTCTAGCATATGATTTTTCTCGTTCGCCAACTTAACTTTAGCGAGCCATGCGAGAGGGAAAACTCAGCTCAGTGGAGTTTCTCGGAACTCCACGAGGAGCGCAGAGTGGGCAAAACTCTGTGAACACCGTAGGCGGAGAGGAATTTGTCGCCCACCCCTACTTGACATTTGCCTTGCACTGCGATTGCCTGTTCCTACGGATATGAACCTGCTGCTGAATCTGATAATGACCCATTATCAGAGTTGTTCCGTGAACTTCCAGCTGCTTCTAGATGCATGGTATGAGCTGTTCCTTACTGGGGAGCTGGGTGCTTCTGCACCAGGATTTCTGGATTTCGGCTCTAATAACATGAATGCAGGATTACAGACTATTTCCTCAGCATCAGCTGATGATGAGGATTGTTAGAAATGGGGGTCTCTAGTTATCAGGTTATTACCCTGTCCAAGTAGGGACCCTTCTTCCGAGTCAGGATAAGGGGGATACACTACTGAAATAACCCCTGCTCACCCCTTGGTAGCTTGGGACGAGCAGTCACGCTTATCTCCGAGGTAGTGTGCAAAGCATTTGCCCATAACATACAGTAATACAGTGAAAACACTACAAAAGGACACCACACCAGTTTAGAAAAATATCCAATATTTATCTGTGTAAAACAAGACCAAAACGATAAAAATCCAACATACAATAATCAAATATGCACTTTGCAAGAATAACCATAAAAATGCAGTTTCTTGAAGTCGTTAGCTCTGTCCGGTGCTACCGCGGTGCTGAAAACAACCAAATCCAACAGGTTTGGTCGACCACGTTGGTGCGGACCTGCATCGGTGTCAGAAGACTTGTAAACAGTACCATTTGTTCCAGCCGACTGAAGCGGTGTGGGCTGGCGGCGGCAGTCTTCGAGGTTGCAGTGTTAAGCTGAGCTGTGCGGTGTGCGGTGCCCTGAGGTCGCGGTGCAGGCAGCGGCTCGGTGGCAGTCATCCAGTGGCATCGGTGAGACCAAGGCTGCGGTGCGAAGAGGGGCGGTGCTCGTCGCAGTCCTTACGGTCACGGTGTTAGCTTCGGCGGCCATCGAAGATCAGAGGTCGATGGGGCTGGCGTCGGTGGCCTGCGGTGTGGGACGGGCGGTGCTGTGTGTAGCTTATGAGCGGTGCCCCCAGACCACAGTGCAGACCACGGCAGGGATGTCAGCTGGCAACAGTGTTGTTGGTGAGACCAGGGCGGTGGAGTGAAGCGAGGCAGTGCGGAGTGTGGTGCCCACAGGTCACGGTGCAAGCAACGGCTCAGTGGTGGCAGAGGTCGTCGTCATCGGTGAGACCAGGGTTGGGGTACGAAGTGCAGCAGTGCCCTCTGCAGTGCCATCAGTTCGCGGAACCACCAATGGTCTCGGTGGCGGCATCGGGTTGCGGTTTACCTCTTTGGCAACTGAGACATTCGGTCCCAGAGGCGGTACCCAGAGGAAGATGAAGTCTTTGCTGTTCCTGAGACTTCTTGAACAGGGGGCAAGCTCTACTTCAAGCCCTTGGAGAAACTCAAACAAAGAAGTTGCAGAAAGTTCAGTCCAGTCCTTTCTCTGCCCAAGACAGAAGCAGCTACTGCAGGCCAACACAGAAAAGCACACAGCAAAGTGGTAGTTTCTTCTCCTAGCTTCTCCAGCTCTTCTCTTGGCAGGTTTCTGAGTCCAGAAGAGTTCTCAAAATCTGGGGTCTGGGCCCCAATGCTTATACCACATTTTCCTTTGTTCTCTAGTGGCAGAGAGTGTCTGTGCTCAGTCCAAACCAGTTCTGTCCTCTCTGGCCCAGCTTCCGGGCAGGAGGTGGAGACAGCATTGTCCAAGGCAGACCAGGAATATTCAGGTGCAAGGAAATCTCCCCCCACTACAGTTCTATTTAGCCCAGCCCTGACTCATCCAGGAGAGGCAGGACACACCTCAAGCCCCTAGTGGCTGTCTAAAGAGAATGCACATCCCCAGCGCCTGTCACTCCAAAGCCAGACAGTCAATCCACAATGCAGCAGAGGCACATAGGATGGCTAAGCAAGAAAATACCCACTTTTTAAAAGTGGTATTTTCAAACACACAACATAAAAATCCTCACTACTAAAAGATGCATTTTTACATCCTGAGTTCAGGCATACTAAACTCCATGGAGCTGATTCACAAAGCTAATCTGAGACAAAGTCTAACTTTAGGACTTTTGGTATTCACAGAGATCATTTACGAGTCGTATCTTTACGTCCGCAGTTGGGCCGAAATCTCCGCACCCGGGCCGTACTCTCCACATCCAGGCCGTTCTCTCCGCACCCGGGCCGTACTCTCCGGCTTGGGCCGTACTCTGGCTCAGGCCGGATGAAGTGTAATCAATGGGCCTGAATGCAGTTTTTATAAAAGGGAAATTTAGGAACATGTGATAAATGGTAGAGGAGGTCATGAAAAACTGTTTGGGCAGGGAAAAGGGTGTGGCCAGACACTAAATGATATCCCAGAAAAGTTTGCTCCTTTGCATCATGGTACAATTTGCGCTGCCCTCAGTGTTGACTGTAGTGTTAACACTAGCGCAAATTGTACCATGGTTTGGAAGGGCCGGGCCCATAAGTTCTGGACCTATTCTAGAATCACAATTCGATGGTTCTTTTTAGAAGCATAGAAGCGTTTGTTAATATTGGCAGTCAAATCAAAAAGAATTCCTTTGGACACATAGTAACCACAGACAACTACGTCAGGTTAGTTGATATATTACAAGGCCAAAAATAACTGAACATAAAGACACCTCAAGATGAGTGTGTAGAAATACATTGAAATCAGCATAAAACCAAATCTGCGTATCCAATTAAGACGATGTAGCATATGTAAACCAATTAATTCAAGAAGCAGGATGCAGAGGATCAGAAAGCATGCGTCCAAGACTCCCTGCATTGAGGGTTGATGAGTAAAAAGCATTAATCTATCCCTACACTAAAACTACAGTGACATCCCTACTTAAGCATCTTCAAGGAAAGGAACAAAAGGTGTCAGCATGTGGAGTTTTCCTAAGAAGTCTCTCCACCAGAACTTGCTTTAAGATGCTCCTTCTCTGAACGCAAAGGAAGAAGTGGGCACTTTCCTTACTCCCAACATCACATTATTTCAGGTATCTTTCCCAAGAGTCCTTGCGGGTCACACCATCTGCTCTGAGTACAATCCTAAAGGTAGTTTTCCATGGGATAACGGTGTTCTTCTCTTGCAACAGTTCTCCTTGGTTCCCAGGCCTTCTCATGTGTGAACCATAGCGACCTTTCTTTATCGACTGAGGCTATGCAATTGTAACTTCTTCTCTCCTTGCCTAACTAATAAAACAAAGGCATTATTCTAGATAACAAGAGCGCTTCTTCCACCTGCAACACAAAACGTGAGAAAGAACAAATTCCATAGCACACATGAAATTCAGCTATCAATTCTAAAGCGAGAGTTTCCAGGGAAATGCATTTCAGGCCTACAAGATTCAGCTAACATAGGAAACCAGTATATGAGCTTTACAAATTTGCATTGGAAAATAAGGCACATTCAATTAATGCGTTTACCTACATGCAAAACAACACAATTAATAAATAGCTCTTCACGTTAATGTTTTCTGCTAGTTATATTCACTTTCTACATTAATTCTCCGTGTTACTTTTCAATGACCTTAGCATATCACGTTTCAAGTTAATACATTTCACAATTCTAATACCTCATGTTAATACGACAAAATATTATACGCAGGTGTGCTCTACACGTGATTATAATGCACCCCTATGAATAAAATGCGATTTCTGCTACAGTTTGTAACTCATAATTGGTGGATTATATTTGCCTGCTCTATTTGTTTTTGGTAGTTAAGCTTGAGATCGTCCCTCCCGCAGCACACTACCCTGTTTACTGTATCCTTCCACCAGTGATCGATTTCTGTAAACAGGCCTTTAAATCTTGCTCTTATCTTGTCACATTTGCTGTGCATTCAAAGAAAGAGGTCAAATGTCAGGCTCTGTCTTCCGAAGGAGCTTGGTACTTACCTTTCTTTCTCAGACTTCAAAGTGAGATGATTTATGTGACAATCGTGCTGTCTACTGGGGGTGTGCTGGAGGAAGGCTGTAGGACGTTTGTTTTCTAGCACACAACAACATTTTAATGTTTGTCATTGAACTGTGCAGATATTTAAGAATGTATCAGAATTAAAAAATCACAAATGAAGCATTTTTTCTGGTAATTCTGAAGTGTGGTGGAAAGAAATATTTGAATACGATCAAAACAAATCAATACACTAGGTGATGACATTTCAATACATTATTGTTTGTGCATTGTAGACGTTTATCAGTAAACCTGTATGTCTGTGCAAATGTAATGGTAATTTCAATTGAAGATGTGTTGTCTGTAATGGCAGTGCACCACCGCACCATGCATACTCCACTTTACGCCACTCCACTCTACTCTGCACCACTCCATGCCACTTTACTCTACTCTGCACCACTCCACTCTATGCCACTCCACTCTATGCCTATCTACTCTACTCTGCACCACTCTACTCTATGCCAATGCACTTTTCGCCACGCTATTCTACTCTGCACTCCATTCTAAGCCATTCCACTCTCCCACACTGCACTCGCTGCCACTGTACTCTATGCCAATGCACTCTACTCTGCGCCACTCCACTCCACAACTTCAACTCTACTCTGAAACAATCTACTCTACGCCAGTGCACTTTACGCCTTACACTTTATGCCACTCTACGCCACTCCACTCTATGCCATTCTACTCTACGCCACTGCAATCTGTGCTGCACCACTCCAATCTACTCTACTCTGCACCACTCTACTCTATGCCACTGCACTCTACGCCCCCCCCTACTCTAACCACTGCACTCTACACTTTACTCAAAACCAATACATTCTATGCCACTGCACTCTATGCCAATCTACTCTGTGCCACTGGACTCCACGCCACTCTATTCTACTCTGCACCACTGCACTCTACACCACTGCTCTCTATGCCACTCTACTCTACTCTGCACCACTGAACTCTATGCCACTCTACTCTGCATCACTGCACTCTATGCTACTGTACTGTATGCCACTGCAGTCTACTCTGCACCACTCTACTGTACTCTACACCAATCCACTATATGCCACTACACTCTACGCCCCTCTACTCTGCATAACTCCATTCTGCGACACTCTAATCCACTCTGTACCACTACAACCTACAACAGTGCACTCTACACCACTGTACTCTAGGCCACTGCACTCTACCCTTTACCATTCCACTCTACGCCACTTCACTCCACTCTGAAACAATCTACTCTACGCCACTACACTCTATGCCACTCCACTCTACTCTACACCACTGCACTCAACCCCAATGCACTATACGCCACTCTACACCACTGAGCCCTATGACCCTCTACTCTGCAACACTGCACTCTCCACCACTGAACTCTATGACACTTTACACTGCACCACTGAACTATATGCCACTGTACTCTATGCCACTGCACTTTAGTCTGTACCACCCTACTCTATGCCCCTCTAGCTGCACTCTACGCCAATGCATTCGAACCCACTATACTCTATGCCACTCCACTCTGCATCACTTCACTCTATATTACTGCATTGTATGCCAATCCACTTTATGGCACTGTAATCTACTTTGCAGCACTGAACTATAACACTGCACTCTACACCACTCTACTGTACACCACTGCACTCTAAGCCACTCTACTCAATGCCTCTATACTCTACCCTGCACCACTACACTCTGCCTTTCAGCACTCCACACCACTTCACTCTACTCTGAAATAATCTACACCACTGCATTCTACACCATTCTATGCCACTGCGCTCTAGGCCACTCTACTTAAATCTGCACCACTTCACTATGCGCTACACCACTCTACTCTATGCCACTGCAGTCTGTGCCACTCTACTCTAAACCACTGCATTCTAAGCCAATGCCCTCTACAGCTCTTTACTAAAAACGAATGCACCCTACACCACTGCACTCCATGCCAATCTACTCTTCTCCACTGCATTCTTTGCCACTATACTCTAGAACACTCCATGCCACTACACTTTATGTCACTTTGTTCTACTCTGCACCACTGTACTCTATGCCACTGCTCTCTAGGCCAATCTATTCTACTCTGCACCAACTACTCTATGCCACTCTACGCCACTGCACTCTACACCAATGTACTCTACGCTACTCTACACCACTGCACCATAAGATCCTCTACTCTGCAACACTGCACTCTCTGCCACTTAACTCCATGCCACTCTTCTCTGCACCATTAAACTTTGTCACTGCACTCTATTCTATACCACTACACTCTACTCCACTTCTCTCTGCATCACTCCACTCTACGCAAGTGTGCTCTACGCCAATCCACTCTACGCCACTCTAATCTACTCTGCACCACTTCACTATGACACTGCACTCTACACCACATTACTGTCTACCACTGCCCTCTATGCCACTCTACTCTACTCAATGCCAATGCACTCTAGCCTGAACCACTCCACTATACCCTGCACTACTCCATGCCACTTCACTCAACTCTGAAACAATCTACTCTATGGCACTGCACACTGCACCACTCTATGACACTCTATACCACTCTGTGCCACTCCACTTTGTGCTGTGCCACTCTACTCTGCACCACTCTACTCTACGCCACTGCACTCAATGCCAGTCTACTATAAACCACTGCACTGTACGCCAATGCACTCTACAGCACTTTACTCCACAACACTCTACTCTATGCCACTACACTCTATGCCATTGAAATCTAAGTCACTCTTTCCTACTTTGCACCACTGTACTCTACACCACTGCTCTCCATGCCACTCTACTCTGCACCACTCTGTGCCACTGTACTGCATGCCAATGCACTCTATGCCAGTCTACTTTACACCACTGCACTCTACGACACTTTACTCTGCACCACTGCACTCTATGCCACTGCACTCTACTCTGCATCACTTAACTCTACACCACTCTACTGCACTGTACTCCAATGCACTCTATGTCACTCTACTCTGTATCACTCCACTCTACGCCACTGCACTCTATGCCAATCCACTCTCCGGCACTCTATTCTACTCTACACCACTGCAGTCTATGCCACTGTACTCTACACCACTCTATTCTATGCCACTGCACTCTACACCACTGTGCTCTACCCTACACTGCACCACTCTACCCTGCACCACTCCACTCTACACCACTTTACTCAAAGCCAATGTACTCTATGCCACTGCACTCTAGACCAATCTACTCTGCACCACTGTAATCTATGCCACTTCACTCTAGTCCACTCTACTCCACTCTATGACATTACACTCCACAATACTCAACTCTATGTGACTCTACTCCATTAAACTCTATTCCACTCTACAACACTCTACTACACTCTATGCAATTCCACTCTACAACACTCTACTCCACTCTATGCCACTTTACTCCACTCTGTGATACTCTATGCAACTCCCTCTATGCCACTCCATGCCACTTTACTCAACTCTGTTCTATGACACACTACTCCACTTCACTACGCTCCACTACTCCACTCTAAACCACTCCACGACCACATAGCCATTGGTTGCAATGGGCGGTATGCATTCCCAGGTAAGTTTTTTGAATGTCCCCGAGATGTCTTTAGCAAACCAAATTCAACCAAAAAAAAAAGGTTATCAGGCGCCGTCTGAATATAGAAAGATCAACCTTGCTATTGCAGCACAAGAGGTTCATCTTTCCATGTTTTGACAGTAATAATAGTAACAGAGTGTCCTTCTTTTCTAGCCTCTTATGAATGTGAATGTGGGTATCTTGACCAGATATGCAGATTGTGATCTCAAAGTACGAGTGGGCGCATACCAGGAGAAGGAGGAGGCCACGGAGCAACCCGGTCTGTGTCCATAGACGGTTTTATATCAGAGACACAGTACTATAAATAAACATCTTATATGGATCGGAGACAAGTGAAATTTAGTGATGTCATTGGAGATTGAGGAGTTTTTTTTCAGCCCTAGAATTAATCTAGTTGTAGCATTGTGTAAAATTTGGACTCTGTTTAACGGGTATTTAGGAAGGCCCACCAACATGGCATTGCAGTAGTCTATCCTTGAGAGGCCTAGTGTCTAGTGATTAGACCAGGTCCCTTCTGGACAGTGGTGGGAGAAAGAGAACAATATTTCTTATAATAAGCCAGAGGCATTAACCAGTTGAGCAGATATTGTTCATGTGTTGAACGAACGAGGATAGCTCAGAGTCTACAAGCACTCCCAGATTTCGTGCTAGTTTCACCGGGACAGGCTGTTCACCCAGGTCATCCGGCCTCCAATCTATCCATCCAGTGGAATTGGCACTGATAAAACATAACTTCAGTTTTGTTCGCATTAAGAAATTAAGAAATAGGGAGCTGTTGTTCACTCATCGAACACTCTGCACAAAGTCCTTTCTGGTTTGGCACAGTTTCCTTCAGGTATTGTCATCTGCATATGTATGAAGGGAGATCCTAAAAGACTCAGTAACGTGGGCTAAGGGGAGCATTACAAGTTGAAAAGAGTGGGACTTAAAACTGAGCTGAAGAAAAATGGGACTCTGATGAAGAAAGTATATGAGATGGTAAGTATAAACCAGGAAAATATTTCAATCCGTCTGAACTCCCACATTAGAATTTTGGACCGGTTCATTTCCTAACACTATAAAAAAGAATCCCCAGCCTCAAGGAACAGAAAACACCACACATCTTCCTTTCCAAACAAATAAGCAAATGTAAAATAATTAACTAAACAGTTACGTAGCAAGGAAGGGTAGGGGGGGAGGCTGGCCGCCCCGGGCGACATGAGTTTTGGGGGCGGCGGGCTCCCCCCACCCCCTCGCTTGCACCAGCGGCCGTTGCGGGGCGGCTGCTGCGTGAGAATCGCGCCAACACCCCGTCCCCCACCCCCTCCCGCGGCCGACACGGGAATCAGTCAGCGACCCCCCCACCACCCGCTCATACATGCCACAGCGGGTGGCAAACGCCGGGGCTTCACCTGGAGGCCAATGGTCTAGCTACGCCACTGTAATCAGAGCAAAAAGCAGGGCTTTAAGTGGGATGAAAAAACTGGGGGGGGGGTCTCCCAAAGGGGCGTGGCCAATGTAATTAAGGGCGTGTCTTAAAACACGCAAGCTAAAAATCTGTGCTTAGCCTGGGTGCGCCGCCCGACTTGTATTTTGCTGTTTCTGTCACTGCATCCAGATATATGATGCAACAAATAACATCATACCTACAACAAGTCAGGACTGTTGGCTTTGTCAATGGTCGTTAGTTGCATAAGATAAATAAGCAGCAACTATGGCTTGTATATAAGATTGAAAAAGCTTCCACTTCAAGCCCTGGTGACACCACAACAATGTTGCTGCTCCTGAGTTTCAAAAAGAAAAGGGAAATCCAGAGAGAAAATGACTCTCTTTAAAGGATTTCCCTTTCCCTACAACGCGCACCTGGCATGAAATCATGCTGTAACTTCTCCACTAGTGAGAAGTGAGCAGTGCACATCGATGTGGCTGCTGTCACTGCAGGGACTGCCTGTGCCAGGGCACAAAACAGAGCCCAATAGAGACCCGTTTCGAAGCCCCCTTTAAAAAACTGCTGGTGCTCAGCACCGGTGAGACCCGGCCCACTTAAAGCCCTGGCAAAAAGTGAAATATTAATATGACAGTCTTTAAGATATTCAGGATTTTTTGTTTGCTCTGAATGAACGCCAGATGTTGTTGCCTAAATCTTCAGCGAGGTTTGAAGCCACCTCAACATTTCCATGTGAAAACTCATGCTATATCATTCGAATTTGGTTCTTTAAAGAAAATGGCTATGAGGCTAAAAAAACAAATTCTTTCATAGCATTCTTTTAAAGCTTTACAACCTTCAGCAGAGTGGAGAATTTTTAGTTAGGCGTAGCACCATAGGTATCCACACTTTTACCGAATCACCCATTCTACAATATGTCTCACATACTCTCTTCCTTTGTTCATAACACATTTCCCTTTTATAGATTTTTCCACTTGTTGCCTTTTCTAGGACTCATCCTAAACATCATACCAGCCTTTTCTCCAATTCAACCAAAAAGGAACGAACATACTTACTGTTTGTAATCTTTCCTCCGAACAGTTCGAAAGGTGATCTACCTGAGCTAAACGATATGCAACAAATCGTTTACGCGTTGCCACCTTACATTTTAACCCTTAGCTAATTGAATAGGCTCTTTGAGGGTTTTGTTAAACTTTTCTACAACTCCATTAGACTCTGAATGCTAAAGAAAGAATTTTTTAAGCATAACCCCAAAAGACCTTTAAAAAAACTCCTTCCTTTCATTTGAACACAATTGCACACCATTATCAGTTAACAATGTTTCAGAAAGCCCTTCACTTTCAAAAACACAATTTAAAAACTTCATCTCACTTTTGGTCACGATGTCACTGACAGACTGAACAATGGGCCATTTAGAATACAGGTCTACCAAGACCAGTGAATAAGGTGTTGCTATTTCCCCTCTTAAAGATCCTGCCAAATCCAAAGCAACCTCCTTCGAAGGTAAAGTTGCCTGTCTCCAAATTACCATTTGAGGAATTCTTGGTTTCAAAACGTTATCACTATTAGCACACTCCAACTATTCCTTACCGCTCTTTCAATTTTAACTTCTGAACCTGGCCACCAAAAATCAGCTCAAATTCTCTCTTTGGTTATTACAATACCAATATGACTTAAATGTGCCAAAATAATGACCGCTTCTCTTAACTTCAGCGGTGCAACCAAACTGGATCCTCTTAACAATAAAACATTTCTTTCAGACAGCTCATTTTTTACTAGTCTCTATGGCTTACTGTGTCAGTGAATTTTTCTTTTCCATTTGCCTTCTCTTGCCCAAGTAATTAATCCATTCAGTACATGATCTGCACTTCACTGTTCTCCATTTACTCCATCAGTAACAACACAAACAGCTACCCACTGATCATCGTCTTCCAGTTCCTTCTGTTCCACATCTGAATTCAAAGGCACCAAATGCATAGGCAGTCTGTTGCCTTAGTATCCACCCCCGGTAGATAACACATGTTGAAAGTAAACTCTTGAAGTTATCGAGAAGATCGTCAACAGACAGCTAACCCGATACCTCGAAGAAAACAGTATCCTGGACCCATCCCAGTCAGGGTTCCGCAGCAACCACAGCACCGAGACTGCCCTCATCGCCGCCACCGACGACATCAGGACCCTGCTGGACTATGGTGAGACCGCAGCCCTCATCCTGCTGGACCTCTCCGCCGCCTTCGACACTGTCTGCCACCGCACTCTATGCGCACGCCTCCACGACGCAGGGATCCGAGACAAGGACCTGGAATGGACCACCTCCTTCCTCTCCGGCAGAACCCAGAGAGTCCGCCTCCCCCCATTCCGATCCGAAGCCTCCGAGATCATCTGCGGCGTACCCCAGGGATCATCCCTCAGTCCGACACTGTTCAACATCTACATGGCCCCGCTCGCACGCATCGCCAGACAGCACGACCTCAACATAATCTCCTACGCTGACGACACTCAACTGATCCTCTCCCTCACCAAGGACCCCCTCACCACCAAATCCAACCTCCACGAAGGAATGAAGGCCGTCGCCGATTGGATGAAGAGCAGCCGACTAAAGCTGAACACGGACAAGACGGTGGTCCTCATCCTCGGCTCCAACCCTTCAGCCTGGGACGACTCCTGGTGGCCAACGACACTGGGGGCAGCCCCGACACCCACCGACCACGCACGCAACCTGGGAGTCATCCTCGACTCAACGCTCTCCATGGCCAAGCAAGTCAACGCAGTCTCCTCCTCCTGCTTCAACACCCTCCGCATGCTCCGCAAGATCTACAGGTGGATCCCGACAGATACAAGAAGAACAGTCACCCAGGCCCTCGTCAGTAGCAGACTCGACTATGGAAACGCCCTCTACGCGGGAGCCTCGGCCAAGCTCATCAAGCGACTGCAACGCATTCAAAACGCCTCTGCACGCCTGATCCTCGACGTACCACGCCACAGCCACATCACCCCCCACCTGAGAAACCTGCACTGGCTCCCCATCGACAGGAGAATCTCCTTCAAACTCCTCATCCACGCACACAAGGCACTCCACAAGACCAGCCCAGCCTACCTCAACAGACGACTCTTCTTCTACGTCCCCAACCGCCAGCTCCGCTCCACCGACCTCTCCCTCGCCACCGTCCCTCGCATTCGAAGAACAACCACCGGTGGCAGATCCTTCTCCCACTTCGCCGCCAAGACCTGGAACACCCTTCCACTCAGCCAACGACAGACCCAAGACCTGCTGACCTTCAGGAGGCTACTCAAGACCTGGCTGTTCGACCAGTAGCGGCACCCCCCCCTTTTTTCCCCAGCGCCTTGAGACCCTCGCGGGTAAGTAGTGCGCTCTACAAATTCTGTGATTGATTGATTGATTGAAATCATCCACTTTCAAATTCTTGCTGAGACACAGGAGCGGCCCGTGCAGGTAAGAGCGGTTAGGCGGGTGGGGTGGGGGCATTCGACAGATGACGCAGAGGGAAAATTAAATGCATTTTTCCTCGTCGTCGCCTGTCGAATCCCCTGCCACCCCGCCCCACCACCCCACCGCTCTTACCTGCATGGGCCGCTCCTGCTGAGACACTCTTTAAACCTCTGGATTCTAAAATTTCCACCAATCACTTGTGATCTGTCTTTACTCCAAATTTAAAACTCTACAGATAGAACTCAAATTTTCCATTCACCCACTTGACAGCCACAGCTTCTTTTTAATTACTTGGTAGTTTAATTCTGCACCTTTTAAACTCCTTGAAGCAAAAGCAATTGTTCTTTCTTTACCATTCTTCTGTTGCAGCAAAGCAGCAACTAGCCTTTTTTACTGACATCAATGACCAAAATACATTCATGTCCTGGGTCAAAAGTTTGTAAACCAGGTGCACTTTCCAAATCTTTGTTTACTTCCTCAAACTCCTCATTACACTGCTTAGTCACCAATTTTTTTTTCTTTTTCGTTAATTCTCTGATTGCCTGAGTTTTTCTTGCAAAATTCTCATCAAAAAGCATAATACTTCACCATCTACATGAGAGAAAGCACTTCTTTTTTATTCGAAGGACATGCTGAATTTTTTATGACATCCACCAATTATTTCTTTGGATGAACTCCTGAACTCCTTCTGCGCTCATCTCATGTCCTAAACACGATGACCCAGATTTACTAAGCCCTTGAATTGTTCGTGCACCACACAAGTCGATAAAACACAACGCAAGGTCTTAAGTCAGATGTACTAACTGCAGTGTGGTTGTTTTGCTTCATTTTATATGCCTGCGTGGTCCAAGTCATGTGTTCCGTCATCTTGCGTGATGCAGATTTTAGTGTATGCAAGGTGGCATTTACCAAGCAGATGCTGCTTGACGCACTGTCACACAGAATATCGCAGTAGCCAAAATGCGATAGAATGCCATGCGTGGGTCTAAAAGGTGCAAATAGTCAACCGAATATATTTTTCAAAGGGCATTGGACACAAAACACATTCCCATCATTTCTGGCTATGGACTTTGTGATTATTCGAGCAAGTCGACGTCTGAGTCAACAGCAGTAACAGAAGAGAAGGAATGAGAGGATATTTTTTGACAGAAGTTAACATACATTGATCAGGGGGCGGAGGAGGTCATCCAAATGTACTGTTTGAAGAAAAAGATTTTGGATTTGTTGTTTAAGATTGGTCCAAGTCTACAAGCATCAACTGCTCGTGAACATGCCATTCCACCCAATATGAAATTACTGGCAGTACTTGATATGTTGGCTTCTAGCTCATTTCAGAGCACTTCTGCCAGGGTGGCAGATATTTCTCAGGGTGCTTTTTCATCATTGTTGAAATCTGTACTGGATACCATCAATAGAATAACACTACAGTGTTGGCATTTTCTACAATCGGGGCAAAGCAACTCCAGGTCTAGCACATTTTCTGATATTTCACATTTTCCTCATGTTCTTGAAGCTATTGAGCACACATATGTGCAATTAGTACTATCCTTTTTGTGGACTCTAAAGGACAATTCATCAATGTGTAGGCCAAGTATCCTGGAAGCACACATGATTCATACTTATATAGGCACTTTACTATAAATCAATACTTTAAGGATGGTGTGTATGGTAATTCCCTCCTAGTAGGTACGAATGTTTGTATGTCTGTTAGTTTTAATGTGTTTTCTGTTATTTAGCTAGTATTTCCTTTAATAGTTATTTTTTTATATATTTACTATAAATGGAAAAATTTTCAATATGTTTTTAATCATTTTATAATTTTTTCATATTATGTTTTATGTCGGTATGAATTCACTCAAGTTTATGCAAATATGACTTTTTTGAGGTGTAATACTACACCAAATCCATTGAGCGTTAAGTCTGTGTCAAAATGTCCTTAAAACCAATTCATAAATATTTTTTCACCTTGACCATTAATGCACATTATTTTTTGGGGCGATATTTTCATTTATGTAAATTGTATGGAATTTATTTAACATAATGTCAAGATTAACCTGGAGTTAGAGCAACATAGGCGATCAAGCTAAATTGCTGTGCTGTGTTGCATGAAATGTTGAGAACAAAAATGCAACCTCTACTAAGATATGGTCCATTTCGTGGCCCTTCTTGTGCTGGGGCACAGTGTGGAGCACAATTGATCCACAGTACGAGAGGGGATGCGTTACGGGCATGTTTGTTTTTGTGCATAAAGTGATACTTTCCTGTACAATAACAATCCTTAGAGGCAAAATCATCTTTGCATGCATGATGCAGATTGCATTGAAAGAGGAAGTAATGAGGAAAAGTGAACATTTTTATCTTTGTTATGTCTCACTGTGTTGCTTTGATGCTATATCTTAATTAATATGTGCCTGTATGTTTTAGGTCAAATATTGTTCACTAAGACACACTGTGGCATTCAAATCTGAAATTACGTGGCATTGCAAATACATTTTCGTTTGTGTTTCAAATACATATTAATTCTTCTTCAAACTTGACAAATTCAGATTCTCACCCTAAATTAAAATTACTGTTTACAATTGTTAATATACTTTATTCATGGATTGTATTTACATATGTTAATGTTTAACATCTTAGAATTTTTCATTTTTTTCTAAAGTTATATGTCCTTTTGGAATAATTATTTATTTTTTGCAGTACTTATATTGTTTATTCTTTTTGTGTTTTTGACAAATAAATTGTGTGATTTTTTTTTAGTAAAATAAAGATGTATTCAAATTTATTTATGTAATCAATAATATGGTATTCAGGCCCGGCCGATGACGCTATTAGCACAACTACAGAGTGAAGATTTGAAAAGACTTACCATGCACTTGGAAAAATAAGGAATATTGAGGAATGATCTTTTGGAATTCTAAAATCAAGATTCAGATGTTTAGATCAGTCAGGAAGGAGAAGGCTCTACACCACCTATGGTGCGCAAAATGATAGTTGTGTGCGATGTGCTGTACAATATATGCATCCAATCAAACATTGAGTGGGAATGTGAAACTACAGAAACAGGAGATGAAGAATCTTTTGTTTTAGAAAGGGAAGAAGATTTTGATTCTTTGGAAGTTTGTGCTCATAGAAAATTTCCTAGTTGAAAATTTCTTCAGTCACTGATCTGTTATCTTACAATATATATATTTTTATTTGTTGTGAAGATTTTTGACTGTATTTATCATGAAACATTTCTCTCAAACATTGTACTTTTCTCAAATGTGTGAGTTTTATTTACAAATGTTATTTTCCTTTTTCATTTAAAAAGTTTTGATTTGATTTGTGATTTATACAAATTAAAATTTTGACACACATTTACATGGTTTTGTTTGCATTATTTTATGATCGATCGATTTTTATTATGAAATGTAACCATCAAAGCACAATTTATAATAATAATTTTGTTTGATAATTGAATCAAATCTGCAGCTTGTTGAATATGATTCTAACTTGCATTGGTGTGTGTGTGTGTATTGATAATGACCGATCCAATAACATGAACATCCAACATTTTAAACATTCTCAGCATATTAAGTAATTTTGAAAAAATAAAATTTTCCTCAATTTGTATTAACAACTGGAATAGTAAAAAAGAGATAAAACTCTACACTAAGCTAGCATTTAAACACTCTTAACTTTACTAAAAAAACTAGTAAATAACATTGCTGTTGTGTTCCAGCTTTGCAGTGGCCCACTGTGCAGCCTTGTGCCAACACAGGCACTCCTGCATTATGGTGCAAGGGTGGTTACGTTAAGGGTAGGAAGGGATACATTCCTGGGCCAAACAAATCTTACGAGGAATATTCCTATTTTTATGTGTGCTGCAGAATGCACACATTGAAACAGGAAGTAACAAGGAGAATTTAAAATAATTTGCCTTGTTATGGCATCCTTAGGTAGATGGACAATTTTAGCCCAAAGCCAGGTTTACTGCCTTAAGTACCGAGTTTGCATCGAGATTCACCGGTGGGTGCATGTGTAACTAAACACACCGTAGTGCGCTGTTTTTTGGGATATATTTTTTACACATCAATGCAAGGCCACAGAAATCGGGCCATGTGTGGTTTGGAAAATATTAAGAGCGCCATTGTGTAACTCTATGTTACCTTGCGCTGCGCAAGGGCAATGCAAAGGCTTAGTAAATCTAGGGCATTGTAAGTTGTGATGATGTGATTTTCTCTTGCACCACTATAATTGTGCATATACAGTGTAAGAATAAATAGGCAACATTTATGGAAAAACATTTTCAAAATACTATTTGCAATTAGATTCAATTATTTTTACAATTAGTGTTTCTTTTTATTTTCAGGAAACCTTTGTAGATTTTTTGATAAAAACATTTCTTAATTTTCAATAATGACGGGATCTCATGTTCTAAACTGGTAACTCCTCACATCGCTTCAGCTCTGCCATACCAGGTATTGAGAGTTACTGAACATATGTCGTACATAGGATTTCAGATAAAGTAGGGATCCAAAATTGGCAGGATTTCCCCAATCTCATGCCGTAATAGACATTTTTTGACTAAGACTACTGGCAGTATATTCGACTCATGTTCCTGTTTCAATATTGAAGGCTTGTGCTCCTACATATCTATCACAATCAATCCCAGCCGTGAATTTTAACCCACTTCCTACCCCAACACCCGTGCCCATGCAACCCCACCCCCTGGAGATCCCTTACCCCGATTATCTGGACAGAGGGTCCAGAAATTGCATCCCGGAGCCACCCGCCCCACCTACTAATAACGAAAGAGAAAGCCCTACGTGGAAGTCTATATGTGTGAATACTAAATGATATATATTGTGATACTTAACTTTTCTTTTTAACTGTCTATATATCTTTTGTACTTTTTATTTCTTTTTCTTCTATTATTCAGCCTTCTCTTTAGTGTCAAATTTAAAGCTAGCACACTCCATGCAGCATACATCTATTTAGATTGCTAATCCTTATTCCCAAACCAGGTCGAGTTCTTAGGGGCCCCCCTTACTAATCAGATCAAGCAGCTCGTCTGCCTCCTGAACTGAAAAAAGGTTTCTCATTCACCTTTTTGTAAGTTTGCCAACCTCAAGGATTAGAGTTAAAAATACTGAGTCTTTCTGGTGCTGGTGCTGGTATTGGTTCTCTCAATTATCCCGTATGGAGTCTTGGAGCTGGGATGATCCGCCATGAGTTCGGTACGATTTCTGTCCTGGAACGTTAATGGACTGCGCGTAAGACCCAGAAGAGATAAGGTTATGCAGTACTTGGCGGATTCTCCCGCGCAGGTCATTATCCTCCAGGAAACACATTTACTCAAAGAAGAAACAGATAGTCTTCTTAAGAATAGAAGGTGGGTCGGCTCTTATGTTTGTACTAGCCAAACTGCAAACATAAGAGGGGTCTTGATTCTGTTTAAAAAATCAGTTAATGCTCGTATTCTGGCACAGCTTGTTGACCCAGGTGGCAGGTGGGTCATTGTGAAAGCAGTTATCATGGGGACCCTGCTCACAGTTGTGGGCTATTATGGGCCCAACCAAGATGATCCTTCTTTTTTGAAGTCTATCTTTTCTCATTTGCTAGATTTCCCTGACCCTGTTATCCTAGCAGGCGATTTTAATATTGTCCTGAACCCCCTACTAGATAAATCACCGAACAACAGAGCTAAGGCTCCTTGTAAATCCCGGGATTTCCTTTTGGTAGCAATGAAGCAGTACGCCTTCTTTGACATCTGGAGGGAAAGAGCAGGACAGCAGTTAGGAGTCTCATACAGGAATTATAAATATCACCACCAATCTAGAATTGATTACATTTTGGTTAGTCATTCTTTAAAGAGCAGAGTAAAGGATATTGTATATTTTGCCCCTCATCTTTCAGACCATTCTGGTATTCTGATGAGACTAGAGTTTCCATTCCCCAATTTCAACAGGTCATGGTCCTTCGATCGAGCCTTGCTTTTGGAAGATCAGGAGATTGTGTTCTTATTGCAGGAAACTGAAAGCTTTTTGAGGATTAATTTAGACTCAGCTCTGATTTCAGTTGTTTGGGACTCCCTTAAAGCTTTTTGGCGGGGCCAAATTACAAGCAGGTCAATTTATAGAAATAAAAAATATAAAGAGGAGATTTCACAGATCGAAACCAAGCTGAAGGCTGCAGAAGTAGACCTGAACTCCCAGGTTTCTTCCGAAACCCTGCAAGCTCGGCAAAATGATATTAATAATTTAAAGGACCAGTTAGGAAATCTCTTACATACCAGGCTCATGCGCAGGTGGGAAGCCAGTAAAATCGCCCACTTTGAGTATGGAGAAGGGGCAGGTAAGCTCCTTGCTTGGAAAACTAAATCGGATCGGGCAAGGAACTATGTTAAGGGAATCTCTAGCGGGGGTGTGACTTTATCCTCAGATGAAGAAATCTGTGAAGTATTTCAGATTTTCTGCCAGGATATCTATCAAGAGGACAAAAGGGTGGATAACTCTATCGCTAAGAGCTGGCTGGATAAGATTTCTCTTCCCTCTTTGAATCCCGATCAGCGGGAATATCTAGATCGGGAATTCACCCAGGAGGAGGTCAGGGGGCCATTCTACAGAGTCGAAACGGGAAAGCTGTGGGTCCAGATGGGCTCCCAGCGGAGCTTTATAGACATCTGAGCGATATTATCGTTCCGATCCTGACGAGGCTATTCAATCAGATTTTACAGGATGGCCTAAAGCTCCCAGCCTCTTGGAACGATGCCATAATTATATTGATTTTGAAACCTGGTAAAGACCCCTCTAGTGGCGGCTCATATAGGCCCATTTCACTTTTAAATGCCGACTACAAGATCTTTGCCTCAATATTAGCTGCTAGACTGGGTCAGATGGTAGGGGATATCCTTCATTTGGACCAGAAGGGGTTTGTCAAAGGGCGCTAACTATCAGATCTTACTTATGATTTCATTGGAGCAATTGATCTGGCTTCTACTTATTCACTCCCTCTAGCAGCTATGACTCTCGACGCCACTAAGGCGTTCGATAGAGTGAATTGGACCTACTTGACAGAAACCCTGGTGAAATTTAACCTTGGGGAAAAGTTTCGCCGCACTGTCCAGCTGATTTATCAGGAACCAACTGCCAGACTGTCTGTTAATGGTAATACTACCGACCCCTTTAAGATTACGAGGGGGACCAGGCAGGGCTGTCCACTCTCCCCTCTCCTTTTGATTTATATATCGAGCCCTTTGCTCAACGGCTTAGGGACGATGGTAACAACCAGTCGTTTAAGTATGGAGAGTGGGAGAGGAAGGTTGCACTTTACGCCGACGATATTTTAATTCTGTCGACGAACTTGCAAACAGCACTTCCAGCAGTAATTCAGCAGGCACAGGAATTTGGTCTTGTGTCAGGTTATGAGATTAATGCCTCAAAGACAGAGGTTATGGCCTGGAATCTTGAGGGGCCTCAGCATCAGCACCAGATTAGCTCTAAAATGAGATACTTGGGGATTAGCATAGCCCAAGATATTTCCAAGATTTCGGAGATCAATTTGAGCCGGGTAGCAAGAGAAATCCGGAGGCAGTTGAAATCATGGGTTCACCTCCCTTATCTATTCTTGGGAGAGTCAACCTCGTGAAGATGTCGATACTCCCAAAGATCACCTTTCTTTTTAATTGTATTCCTCTTCACTTCGAAAAATCCGCCATCAATAAGCTACAGCGGGATATCAACTCCTTCGTGTGGGCTTATAAATCTTCAAGAATAGCGTGGATCAAGTTGAGGCGGAGGAGGGAGAAAGGGGCCTAGCCTTACCAGATCTTTTGTTTTATGCCTGGGCCTTTCAGTTTACACACTCACGCATGCTCTTGAAAATGCCGGTTAGTACTGGCGCTGGGGCAATGTTCCTTGCCATGCTTAGGGGGCCAACTTACCTGTGGAGGGTTTTTATTTAAATTCGGTGACCCCAAGTTCTTCAAGAAGGTCAAGCTAAAGGTCTTGCAAGGCCTTGCTAAAACCTGGGCTCTTTTCAGGGTAACAGTCAAGCTCTCTTATTTCTCTAGCTCAGCGCCCCTTTGGGAATCTCCTGGTGGCCCGGAGTGCCTGAGAGACAGGATGGCAATGCCTTTAAAAAAGCAGGTTTGGTAGTTTGGGGGATCTGGTTCAAGATGGCTGTCTTCTTTCTTGGGAGCAACTCAGAGGTAGAGTGGGGGACGGCCTTTCAAGGTTTAAATTTCTCCAGCTGAAAAGCTGGGTCCAATCCCAACTATCTCATAAGTACCCAGTAGGAGGAGGTTGTTTTTGGAACATCAGCTTGTGAGTAGGTCAGCCGGGAAGAAGGAGGTCTCCTTTTGGTATCAAGCCCTAATTGAAGCTGTAGATGGGGAATTCAATTTGGCTACAGAACTGTGGGGCGACTCCTTACCTGCTTATAACTGCAATGACCTTTGGCAGAATTCCTGTAAGATCTTGTATGAGGCAGTTAAACCAGCTTGGCTGAAGAGGAACCACCTTTTTACCATCCATAGGGCTTATTTCTCTCCCCAAAAACTTTCTAAATTTACTAAGGGGTCACCAGTCTGCTGTAAGAAATGTGGACTGGCTCTAGCTTCAGATATCCATATGTTTAAAGACTGCCCTGCCCTGGTTTCATTCTGGGCCAGTGTTGAAAATAACTTGGCCAACATTTTGGGTTACCCTCTGCACATTGACCTCTCTTTGATCATCTTTGGCTTCACATATCAAGTTTCCGGTCCATCCAGATTGCTGCTTTTTTATGCTATTTTGTTGGCTAGAAGACAAATCTGTAAAAGATGGACCGAATCCACGCCTCCTTCCTTTGCGGACTGGCTTTCCTCAGTGTTTGAGGTTTCCAAGTTGGATCTGGCTAGAACCTGCAGCAAGAAGAGGACAGCTTTCTGGGATTTACTGCGAGTGGGTTTGGGCTCAGTGGACAGCAATTAGGGTATTTTTTTTTTCCCCCCGTGTCCTATGATTATGCTGCCTCAATGCTCTCTTGGTCAAGTCGGGTCACTTCCGGTTCCCTTCGGGAAGTGTCTGGATGATTGCCATCTTGCTCTTGGAGCTATGTAGAAGAGTTATCTCACCCGGTATTCACTGGCACCCATGCACGTTTGATATTAGTAGGCGGGTCCTTTCTTTAACTCCCTACTTTTTCTCTGGGTGCGAAGTGTAGTGAGGTTAGCGGTGAATAAGGACAAAAAAAAAAGAAAAAAACAATCCCAGCCGTGACCCTGGAAGCTCCTGCATATACCTGCAGTCAACCTGGGGCTGTGGGCTCTAATAACCACCTGCAAATTAAATCTATTCCATCAGGAACGGGTTATCACCTGGGGAACTGTACGGCCACCAACGTAAGGGAAAATGCCCATGGGCCTATGAGCTCCCAGAGGATTTCCATCAGTGTGCAAGGCGGAAGACTAGATCTCCGATCCGCAGCTTGCCCTCTTGTCACTGTCCTTGTCAACACCCCCGATTGCAGCCGACTCAACAAGAATCCACGGAGCAGCTGATGGACAAGGTTTTACACTGATTGTCAAAATTGTACGTGGGTCCCCCCAAGTTATATAATCACATAAATATGGCCAGATGAGTGTCTTTGGTGGGCCGTGGCCAAAAATCTATGAGGGGGGACAGCATAGTCGATAACTTCAATACCCAATGACTGGTAGAGCATTTATTCAACATACTGCCTGATACCCCATGGTCTGACACTAAGATCTTTGCCCTTCCATTGGGTTTTTTCTACAGACCACAAAGGTTCAACCGCAGTTCTCATGTGAGGGCCAGCCCTACACCCCTTCCATTTTTCATAACGTTCTGGCTACTTCACCCACGTTTACCAGGAATAGGTTTGCACCACTAGGTGATCTTGAAGCACGCGACTGACTCCCCGTTCCCCCTTATAAATCTCATCCATCTAACTTCCAGGATGCCATTAGTTTGTCGCATACTCAGGAAGAAATAGTCAACATGAGTTGGCCACCCTAAGTATAATTTCCTGGAACGAAACCGGGCTACAATCAGAAGAAGTGCAATTATGATTGGCTATCCCTTGTTTCAAAATACTATATTCTTTGTTTTCAAGAAACATGGGAAACCACGCAAATCCATATCAATGGATATTGTACTTTTCAGTCTAATGTGGTGCCATCTAGAGCAGGTCGCCTGAGTGGAGGTTTGGTCACCTTAATAGCCAGTACAGCCAGGATTAAGGTAATTTAATTTCTCAATACCTCGCCTTATTATCATATTCTTTTAAGCGAAGGTCAAAAGGGGAGGGACTGGCTTTTAATTAACTTTTATAATAACAATTGTGCAGGGAGTATGGCCTCAGTCATAGAACCAATTGAAAAGGATATTGACCAACTAATGAAAACTCATCACAGACCTCTTGAAATCATATGGCTGGGCGATTTCAATGACCATAGCTGCAATAGAGCAGACTCTGGGGTGTGTGGCCTGGTTGATGACTTAGGGGATCCAATACACCACTTCTGTCACAATGATTATGGCAATGCACTAAACAGACAATTAGTGATCAATAACCTCGTGGTAACTAACCCAATTGATACCAACACGGGCCAACTAGATTATACATTCTCTTCTCGGTCTCACAATTTGACAATTGATTACATCCTGGTTTCTGAACCCATGAAAAACCAGTTATATCATACCGAGACCACATTCTTTGCATTTGGTGATCATGCTGCGATCAACTGCCAAATGCTTTGGGATCCTAGCAATACCTCTCTTGGAAAACGATTCCCAAAGCCTTTGATTGCTAAGAAAAACGGGATAGTGTTGAAATGGGGAAAAATTGATACGTCTAAATTTACACGTAGCATTGGTGTAAAGATATCCAAGGAAATCTCTATTTGCCTAGAGCCCCTCCCATTGATTGACGAAATTCCACAAGCTTTCAAACAAATTCTAGCAGAAATTCATAACAATCTATATTGCCTGTGCACGCCTAAGGTGCCGGGAGTAGTTCGTTGGTTTGATGTTGCCTGTTTTAAGGCTCTCAAGAACCACCATAGTGCTGTAAGAGAAAAACTAAGAGATGTGGCCATGGTAAAACTGCTACGTCTCACGTATAAAGCAGCAAGAACTAGTAGCTTGAGGGCTCTAAAAGTAGAGGCTTGGGACAAACTTACGCAGGCAGCAGTCCTAAAAAACAGTAGGGACTTTTGGAACATAATTAATGCTCCATTCCTTAATGACCACCGACTCACATGTTACTGAGGAGGCCTGGGTGACCCATTTTGGAGAGGTCTTTGGGCATCCAGATGAGGGTGCATCATTGTCACCTGGTCCCCTGGTGACATGCATCTGAAGAATATCTATCCTTTCATTTGGACGAAAGGAAAACCGCCCTAAATCAATGCAGTTCATCAAGAGCACCTGGACCTGATGGGGTCCCAATAGATTTCTTTTTAAACAACCAAGATTTATGGGCCCCACTCCTCACTAACGTTTTTAATGTCATGGCCCAAGCAGGTGTTCCTCCTTCCTGGAAAAAGACAGTCATTATACCTATTTTTAAAAAGGGGGACAAGGCCTTACCAAATAATTACAGACCAATATCGCTATTAGATAGCACGGCAAAATTAAACAGTCTAGAGGCTTGGGCTGAAGAAAGGAATATTCTATCATGCACCCAGTATGGCTTCAGAAAGGAAAAAGGGACGATTGATCAGTACCTTAACCTTAACTTGTTAATTGCCAAAAACACTGTGGTTAAGGGAGGCCACCTCTACATGGTCTTTATGGACTTGTCAGCTGCCTTCTATTGCATGGCCCATGTGAAATTATGGTCTGTAATGGAAGGCATGGGTGTAGAGAAACCTATAATCGACTTTATTCGTGATATCTTCTGGTGCCACAGCTTGTGTCCATCAAAGTAGAGAGGGCGAAACTACTAGACCCTTTAGAATTACCCGTGGCATTAGGCAAGGGTGTGTACTCTCCCCTTTCCTATTTTCACTATATACCAACTGTGTGGAAGCTGCCCTGGCTGAGTCTGCTACCGATGTGCCTATCATTAATTCCACTCCAGTGCCCTTACTTCTCTATGCAGATGATGCAGTGCTGCTGGCTCGGACTGGCAATGCACTTCAGATTCTGATAGAGATGCATACTAGGTACATGAAAAACCTAGAACTCAGAGTAAATGAAGCCAAGTCTTTTGCGCTCGTGGCAGGAGAGACCAAAAAAATCCTTAGTTGGAACATAGAAGGGAGGAAACTGGAGATGGTGGACTCTTTCTGCTACCTAGGGGTACTGTTTGACTCTAAAAATATCTGGCAAAATATGGTGGCTAATAAAGGGATATAGATGGAAAAAGGGATAGGGGCTCTATTTAGGTTTATAAAAAGGTTAGGGTCCAAACCAATTGACATAATTAAAAAGATATATGAAGCACAAATGACATCTGTTGCTACCTATGGGGTTGCTGTGTGGGGAACCACTAGTGTATCTGTTTTACAACAAATAGAGGACCACTTTCGGAAGCTTTTGGTTGGCGTTCCTAAAACTTGCTCCTCCTATACCTGTCACCTTGAACTGAATGTTCCCTTTATTACGGACCAGATTAATTCCACTCCACATCTTTTGTGGCATTCAGTGTGGAGAAGGGAACAGCTGAAGCTCACACAAGAAACCTTGAGCGATTCCCTAAAGCTTGATGGCCTATCCAAAGTAAAGTGGCTTCAATTTGTAAAGAAAAGTCTTTATACCGTCGGTCAGGCCAAATTATTTGATGATCCGACCACATGTAAGTCCATCTCAAGGTCAGAATTGAAAGAACTACTGCTGGTAAAGCAGAGGAGAGTGAGACGGGAGTCCAATTGTATCAAGTCCAAGGTTAAATTATACCTCTCAGCACCAAGGATAAATCCAACTGACCCCACGCATTTAACTTTTGTAACGCATCCCAAGCACAGATATCGCTTAACAAGGTTCAGGCTGAATAACATTCCCCTCATGCTGGGATATCCCTCTAACACACATTCCATGGATGCCTTACTGCCTTTCCATGTGACTCTTGTTCTTCCCAATGCGGTCTCCATCTCCTATTTTTCTGTAGGTTGTATAGGGAGGAAAGGGAGATGTTTATTTCTCCCTTAATGCGCAGACTTACATTTAGACACTGTCGCCCGGCCTTACACTTTTTAAAGCTATTACCTGATCCTTTTACTTGTTATTGTCTGGGCTCTTTTATTCAGTGTGCCTCAAAAAGTAGGAAACAGAATTCATGATCTGTGATAATACGAACAAGATTTTAGGTGCCTTTATGTGCCTCATTGTCTGGTTTTAATTGCATGTGCTCCTCATTATGAAGTTTCAAGTGGCACTATTTTTTATTCTTAAAAAGATTTCTATGCAAATTTATGATTGAAATTTTAATCTTATTATATATAGTATACTTTTTATGCCTTCTCTTTTGTACTAGCGAAATAAAGTGATTATTATTGATTGATTGATTGAGTATTGGATTATATTGTATGGCTAGACTGGGGTTTTCCTTTATTAATACTAAGGACTAATACATATATTTATATGTATTAGGGCCTCTCCATGTTTGGGTCATGCTTGTATGACAATCCCATGGTTTACTATCATATTTACATTAATGCATATGTCTCATTCCATGTGTGGATGCACAGCAATGGCCATGCACACCCTGGAAACACATACCACAACAAAATGTAGCTCAAAACAGTGCATGTTTCTGCATTTCATTAGATTTATTTTCAGAATCACGCAGGAATGAAAAAATATCCCCTTGCATGACTTTAAACAATTCCTCCAGTAAGCCACACACAGCTGGATTGCTGAGAGTGCTCCGAGGCCACGCCCCCTTTTTACACCACTCTGCAAACGCGGCCCCTGGCGCACTGCTGCTCGGGGGATGAGGTCCTCTTGTGTCCAGAGGTCCTCAGGACACAAGCGGACCTCATCGCCCCACCAGCAGTGTGCCAAGAGGCGCGTTTGCAGAGTGGTGTAAAAAGGGGCGTAGCCTCGGACCACCTCTCTGCAATCCAGCTGTGTGGCGCTTACTGGAGGTACCTGGTGGGCTAGTTGGCCCCCAGGGACCCTCAGTATTCAAGAGGACTTAATTCCCCAACTTAGAACACGCTAGGGGGCGCGTTTGCAGAGTGGTGCATGGAGGAGGCGGGGCCTCCGGCGAGATGCCGGCTTTTAAAAAAAAAAAATCTTTGAAGGGGGGCTGTGTGCCCCCCCTTTTTTCAATATGTTTTGGGCCCTGGGTCCCCGTCCCCCAGGACCTGCACATTTTCAAAAAAAAAAAACGGGAAGGGGGCCGCGCGGCCCCCCTCCCGAGGTCAATTTCGGCCCGGGGACCCCATCCCCTGGGGCATGGCCAGACTTTCTTTTAAAAATAAATTAATTTGGAGGGGGGCCGCGTGGACCCCCTCCTCATGCCAATTATGGCCCCGGGGACCCCATCACCCGGGGCCGGCCTTCTGCTTTTTAAAAAAAAGAATTTATTATAGGGAACCCCTTCCCTGGGCCACTATTGGCCCCGGGGACCCCATCCCCGGGGCTTGGCCATTATTTAACTTATTTAAATTTTGAGGAGGGGGCCGCGCGGCCTCGGTCTCCAGGCCGATTTCGGCCCCGGGACCCCATCCCCGGGGCCCGGCCATTTGTTTTTTTTTCAAAAAAGGGAGGGGGGCCGCGTGGCCCCCCTCCCAGGACACTTCTGGCCCCGGGGACCCCATCCCCCGGGGCCGGCCCTTAGCGTTGGGGACCGTGGGGGGAGCCCCAATGCCCCCACGGTCCCTGCCGGCTCCCCGCCTCCTGCGGGAGCCGGCATTGCTTTTGCACAAGGGGAGCTGCTGACATGCAGCTCCCCTTGTTTCCTGCTCTCACTTCCAAAAAGCAAAGCAGGGTTTGCTATGTCATAGCAAACAGCAATGTCCCGGGGGTGGGCACCCCGGGACATTGCAGGAGCCGGCCCTGGGGGGTGGCGGTCCCCAGGGCCATCAAGGGCTCCAGGAGGGAGACCGCGCGGCCCCCCTCCCAAGGTTAAGATAGCCCCGGGGAGGTGGTGGTCCCCCGTATTTAAATAAACAGTGCCCCGGGGAGGTGGTGGTCCCCGGGGCAGTGTGGGGGGGCTCGAGCCCCCCTACACTAATTATTTAGCAAAGCCCCGGGGAGGTGGCGGTCCCTGGGGCTTGGGGGGGCCCGCGAGGCCCCCCCACCTTATTACAATAAAGCCCCAAGAGGTGGCAGTCCCCGAGGCTTGGGGGGCCTGCGAGGCCCCGCCCATATTTACAGATTGCCCCGAGGAGGTGGGGGTCCCCGGGGCTGCAGGGGGGCCACGTGCCCCCCGCACATTATGTGTAAAGCCCCAGGGAGGTGGCATTCCCCGGGGCTGCAGGGGCCCCCACGGGCCCCCGCTCTATAACTCCCCATTGCCCCCGGGACCTGGCCCACCCGGGGGCTTAACAATAACAAAGCGTGGGAGCCTGTGCTTCGTTTTTTTTTGTTTTCTCTGCTGGATTCGCGCACCCGGCGCAAATGCGACCAATTTTTTTTGGGCCCTGAGCAGGCCTAGGTTGTCAGGGTGTTTGTACCCTGCCCCTTTTTCTTGTTTTTTAATGTTTTTTCACCCTTTTTCTTGTGATTCGGTTACCGAGTCACAAGATGGCTGCCAACACTTCCTGGTTTGGAGTGTTTGCAGCCAATCAGAATTGATCTCGTGCTCGGGAGGGTTCGCGAACCCTCCTCGGTGCTCACATATCGATATTTTTATTTTTTGAATTTCTCAGCAACTACCGAACGGATTTACACATTTAAAAAAGGGCGCTTTCTGAACCAAGAGCTACCTTTTTGCCAAATTTGGTGTAATTCCGTTCAGCAGTTCGGGCTGTAGCCATGTCTAAAGTTTCCTATGGAAATTAACATGGGGAAAATGCGTTTTGGGACCCCCTTTTTTTCTCGGCCCCCGCTTGACGAATCCCCCCGAAACTTTCAAGACAGGAGCAGACCGGAGAGGGCCATTAGTTTTGAAAATTTCGCGAACATTCATCAAACGGCGCCAAAGATATTGGCAAAAGAAAAAACGCTTTTTGAATAGAAACAAGGTCCTAACTATAACTACCTACTGGGGACCGCCAGTAGGTAATATATATATATATATATATATATATATATATATATATATATATATATATATATATACACACATATATGTGTGTGTGTGTGTGTATATATATATATATATATGTATATATATATATATATACTCTCAAAAAAAGCAGAGAACTCTGGGTAGTTCCCAAGTTTAGGGAGAGCAGCTCCTGTACAGAGCACCTTACAACATCAGCGACACTCTGAATTACTCACCTCAAATGTCTGCTTTTCTGGCAAAGTGTTTAAGCATAGGATCAGCACAGTGCTATCCAGGACAAGCTAGAAAGAGACACAGTCTTTTGCCATTTCTACTGCAAAGTCCTTAAGCATATGATCAGCACAGTACCATCCAAGCCGAGCTGCAAAATGGCAAAAGCCTTTTACCACTCCTGGCACAGTATTACAGCTTTGAAGTGGTAAAATACCATTCAAGCCAACCCGGAATGAATATAAACAACCCCTGACATGCTTTTGCTGTTATTGCAGCTCTTCAGAGAGGTTTACCTTTGTCCAGATACAGAGGAGCACCCATACACAGAGGAGCACCCAGTATAAGTCAAAACCATACCCAAAAGCAGCTTTAAAATCTTCTCATGTTCCTTTCCTTACATTGCACTTAGTATTATTTTTTATTCTTGGACTATTATTTACTTTGTAAAATGTTGTTTCTATTTTTATTAGAGAAGATTCTGCCTCTTTTTTTCTACAGTGTCTGTCATACACATCATTCATTAATCCATCCAATCCATTTATTTCATATGTCCTCATTCTCCTCAAGATGTTCCATAGCAAATTATTTTTGTACAGAATATTAAACTCATTTGCACGTATGTAATGTAACATTTTAGCACAAAATAACTAAGACTTAGGGCCTCATTCCGATGTCGGTGGGCCCGCCACCGACAGGCCATCATTGGCGGGCCCACCAGCATCTAGCCTAGCGGTCCCACCACCGCATTACAATGCGGTTGGTCAGTCGGACCGCAGCAGGCGGAAGGACCGATCAACGATTCCGACAGGCTCAAGGAGCCGGTCGGAGCGTCGGTTGGAGCGTAATCCCTATAATGGGGGCACTACCTGCGGATGCACCATTGTAGGGATTATGATGTCCCTTTTCCCTCTGCCTTTACATGGCAGTCAAACTGGCATTTAAAGGCAGACAGAAATGGACATTGAGGGCACCTAGAAGGGCCCCTGTCCTCAGTGAGCCTCCACTATTGAGCCAGAGGTGCACATGTGGTGCTCCGCCAAACATCCATGCACCGTGTGCCAGGCACCACATGCTGCCTGGCAGACGGTGCATGGATGTTTGTAAACATGCTTTTTTCAATTGTGTCTTGTGCTGCGGCCCTTTTCCGGGCCGCAGCAAAAGCCACAATTGAAAAGTCATGTTTCCGACTGCCTTCATGGCAGTCGGATCGTAATAAGGCAGATGGAGCCGCCGACTACATGACGGGCAGTCTCAAACCAGATACGATTGCTATCAGATGCTCGTCTGACTACCATCGTAATGACGGCCTTTGTGTTGTACTTGATTTGTGTTAGGAGACAGTAGAACAACGTGTTTACAGAGTGGTGGAGAAAGGGGGCGTGGCCTGTGTCCACCTCTCAGCAATCCCACTGTGTGGGGCTTACTGGAGGTAAGAGGTAGGCTAGTTGGCCCCAAAGGACCCCCAGCAGTGAAGGGGACTTCAATCCCCATTGGAGTGCTCCAGGGAGCGTGTTTGCGGAGTGGTGGGCAAAGGGGACGTGGCCTGTTATAAGAACTTAGCAATCCTGCTGTGTGGTACTTACTGGAGGTAATAGGAGGGGTAGTTGGCCCCCAAGGATGTCCTTGGGGGCCAAGCACCCCTCTTGTTACCTCCAGTAAGTCCCACACAGTAGGATTGCTAAGACGTCTTCGGAGGCCATGCCCCCTTTCTCCACCACTCTGCAGACGCCCCTCCTGGCAGACTACGGGATGGGGGATGAAGTCCACTTTACTCCTGAGGGACTTTGGGGGCCAAGAAACCCTCCTGGTACCTCCGGTAAGTCCTATGCAGTGGAATTCTTGAGCGCTGGTCGGAGGCCCAGCACCCTTTCTCTACCACTCTGCAAATGCGACTACTAGTTAAAGTAGCATGTTTCTGCACCTCTGACTTAGAGGTAGTTTTAATCCCCCTGCCCTATTATATACTAGGGCCTAACAGGGGAGGTCATGCCAATCACAGGGGTACCCCAACCCATAGTGTACCCTAGTGTATGTAGGTGTTTTCACTGTATTCTAAGAGTCTTTTAGCATAGCACTGGCTCTAGGCCTGGTTAGTCAGAGTCAGTTACCACCAGTACCCGTCAGCAAAAAGTTGGGGGCACAGGATGACTTTGCAACAAGGCCTCTTTCTGCACCTCTGTTGGTTCTTTCTGCATATCTTTTGCTTCTTTCTGCACCTTTCTTTGTCTTTCTGGACTTCTGTTGCCTCTTTCTGCATTTCTCTTGCTTCTTTCTGCGCCTTTCTTCCTCTTTCTGCACATGTCCTACCTCTGTAGGCATAGTTAGAAATTAGCATTTAAAAAACCTTAGAAATTCACTGAAAAAAACATAGGTTTTAGGGACGTTATAGTTAGAAATTAGCATTTAAAAAACCTTTGAAATTCACTGAAAAAACCATAGGTTTCAGGGACGTTATAGTTAGTAATTAGCATTTAAAAAACCTTAGAAATTCACTGAAAAAACCACAGGTTTCAGCCACGTTATAGTTAGAAATTAGCATTTAAAAAACCTTTGAAATTCACTGAAAAAACCATAGGTTTCAGGGACATTATAGTTAGTTGGACATTTCACTCGTACAAAACCAGAGAAATTCGGCTGTTATAGTTAGTTCAGCTAACTATAACTCGCGCCCCCGCAATGCACTGCTGATGACGTCACATATTACATCATTCATGACATGGTCAGTGACATCACTGATGACATCACTGATGCCATCTCAAATGACATCACTGATAACATCACTGATGACATC
Source organism: Calotriton arnoldi (assembly GCA_963921515.1). Taxonomy (NCBI): domain Eukaryota; kingdom Metazoa; phylum Chordata; class Amphibia; order Caudata; family Salamandridae; genus Calotriton; species Calotriton arnoldi. Next base: position 4,506,419 of record CAWUFW010000038.1, read on the forward strand.
ATCCATGTGATAATCAGATGCACCTCCTCACAACCTAATATAACCTTAGATACACCTACTCTAAAATACAGACTACCATTTTCGAAACTATACACACACCAATACCAGTTACTACATACCCACTCACTGATTCCTAGGTCTACACACACATCCACTTATTCACCTATACAGTCACTCATACATGCAGTCACTCATCAATACAGCCCTATCATATGCACTTATACACCTATAGAGACACTCACACACTGCCACTCACCCATAGAGTTACTCACACACCTAGTCAGTCATGCAAAGAATCAATCACACTCCCATTTACTCACCTATACAGTTATACACACACCACCTCACTTATTAATACATATACTAACACATACTTACTCTCTTATACAGTCACTGATACAAGCACACATTCATCCATACAGCCACTCTCACAATCACTCACTCTCACATATAGTAATTTATATACTCCAACTCTCACATATACTGCCTTTCACATATGTAGATACTCACACATGTACCACTGAGACATCCATTCACTCACCAACACAGCCATACACACACTCACCCACCCATACAGCCCCTCACAGACATACTCTTGAACTCATACACCCAGTGAATCACCCACTCACACATCCATGCAGGGAGTCATACACCCCCCACCCACCCACACAGACACTCAGGCACCCATACAGATACTCAGACAACCAATCAATAACCCATATAGACACTCATGTAGCTACTCACCAACCCATGGAGCTGCTTACACACCAACTGACAGACTGATACAGACATTTACACAGTTTAGTCACTAACCCATGCATTCACTAAGACACGTTTAATCACTCAGTCACGCACCTACTAAATCATCCATTCAGACACTCATACACCCACTCATTCTTCAATACACCTTGGCATATATATATATAAAACATATTTAAACTTTACAGAAACACACAGTCACTGGATGATGTCATCAGTGATGTCATCAGTGATGTCATTTGAGATGTCATCAGTGATGTCACTGACCATGTCATGAATGATGTAATATGTGACGTCATCAGCAGTGCATTGCGGGGCACGAGTTATAGTTAGCTGAACTAACTATAACGGCCGAATTTCTCTGGTTTTGTACGAGTGAAATGTCCAACTAACTATAATGTCCCTGAAACCTATGGTTTTTTCAGTGAATTTCAAAGGTTTTTTAAATGCTAATTTATAACTATAACGTGGCTGAAACCTATGGTTTTTTCAGTGAATATATATTTATATATATAGTAGGTAATTATAGGTAGGACCTAGTTTCCATAGGAAAAGCGTTTTTACTTGCCTATATCTATGGCGCCTGTTGACGAATCTTCATGAAATTTTCCCCAAAAAAGTGTCACCAAATTTGGCAGAAAGGTAGATTTTGGTTTGCAGATTACGCTTTCAGTTATCTGGGGTAAATCCATTAAAAAAAAGTGTGCTGGTGGGTCTTATTGTGCATTGAAAGTTTCAGGGTGATCTGTCAAGTGTGGGCCGAGAAAAAGGGTGTAAAAAAAAAGTGCGTTTCCCATGTTAATTCCCATAGGGACGTGACTACAGCCCGAACCGCTGAACGTAATTACACCATATTTGGCAGACAGCTAGATCTTGGTCCGGAAAGCAACCTTTTTGTGATTTGATGTAAATCCGGTCAGTATTTTTCAAGATATTAAAGAAAATCAAAACTTTCATTTCTAGGGACGCAACACCTCAGCAAATCCTCCTGATCTCGTGCAGAAATTTGATTGGATGCCAACACTTTAACCAGGAAGTGTTGGCAGCCGTTTTGGGACTTGGCCTCAGTTGTAACTATAAAAATACAGAAATGGGTGCAGGGTAGGAATACCCTGACCCTCTAGATCTGGTGCTGGGGTACCAAGGGACCCCTACCAGGGATTTCTTTTTTAAATTGCTGCAAAATCACGAGTATTTGCAAATTCGCGGAAAGAAATATATATATAAGCATGGTCTCCCGCACTTGTTTAATGCTTAGCCCCTGGCTGGGCCAGGTCTGGGGGCTTCTTTATATGTATAACATGAGCAGATCTGTGAGTGGGTGTGAGAAAGTATGAGTGGCTCTGTATGAAGGTGCATGAGTGTCTGAGTGGGTCTGTGAGTGGGTGTATGTGAGTGGGTCTGTGAGTGGGTGCATGAGTGTCTGAATGGGTCTGTGAGTGGCTGTGAGAGTGTCTGAGTGGTTCTGTGAGTAGGTGCATGAGTGTCTGAGTGGGCCTATGAGTGTGTGTGTGAGTGTCTGAGTAGGTCTGTAAGTGGGTGTGTGAGTGGTGTATCAGTGTCTTAGTGGGTCTGTCAGTGGGTGTGTGAGTGCCAGAGTGTGTGAGTGGCCCACAAAAGAACCACACCAGCCCCTTTATCCAAAAAGAGTCCACAGTTTTGCACAAAATATCTACCCAGTTGGAGTACTTTCTACTGGTTAATTACTAAGTGCTACCTCCTTGGGTAAATGTCAGTACGTATTCTACACTACAGCTGCGTAATGGAGCACAAGGAAATGTTACAAGTGACCTTGCGTGTGTTTTGGCAATGTGATTGTTCCTCGTGCGTCTTTATCCAGAAATTTGTGATAACTTGAATCCTCCTATAGAGAAGACGACAAGAGTACAAAGAGGTAAATCTCCACTAAACAAGGGTCTTTCCTCTTAACTATGTGAAGTAAATGCTTCTTTGTTTGGTGGAGATGACCTAATATTCCTCAGCATCAAGAACGTGTCACCAAAATCGGTGGGAAATGCGCTGGGGGACCTTTTGATAAGCTGCCCATAATCCAGGCAAAAGGCGGGAAAACCATTGCATACTACTAAGGTGGGTGAGTCAGGGCCAAATGGGCAGAGCTTCATGTGATTTTGCACATCTGTTTACTTGTAGTCATTTATAGGGAGAATTCTGGACTCTGCTCTCAGCAGATGAGGACAAGAAAGAATCCACTAATCACATTCACTACACATTGCGCTCCAATAGATCTACGATGCATTCACCACCACAAAGCATTTCAGATCGTCTTTTGATCGTGGAATTGCCGAGAAAACACACTTCCTTTGCTTTGTCAAGCCCAGGAGGTCAGGATCATTTGTCCTTTACAGAAGTGGAGCTTCAATTGGGGTCCCTGCAATGTTTATATATGTAATATATGTAAGTGTTTCCCTTTGAGGTTTAATTTCTGTAAAAATTAAGCAGGTGCCAGTTTCCCCTGCTACAGATTTCCTGTCCAGCTTGCCCACAGTCCACTACTCTCTACTGCCTGTGTACCTGGTGCCCTTTGTTTGTGCCTCCTCTGCTAATTTTGTGCTCTGTTTTGCATTTTCTGCTTGTTTTTCTGCCCTCGGTTCAGGCTTTTCTGCCATTTTTTTTGCCTTCACTGCTCGTTTTCCTGCCCTTTGTTTTGATCTCTTCTGCTCTGTTTTGCCTTTTCAGCTTGTTTTTCTGTCATCTGTTTTGCTTTTTCTGCTCATTTTTCTGCCCTCTGTTTTGCCTTTTCTGCCTGTTTTTCTGCCCTTTGTTTTGTCTTTTCTGTTGGTTTTTCTACTCTCTGTTTTGCTTTTTCTGCTAATTTTTCTGCCCTCTGTTTTGCCTTTTTCTGCTCTTTTTTCTGCCCTCTGTTTTGCTTTTCCTTTTTGTTTTTCTGCCCCCTGTTTTGCCTTTTGTGCTAATTTTTCTGCCCCGATTTGCCTTTTTTCTTGTTTTTCTGCCCTCTGAATTACCCCCTTCTGCTCTGTTTTGCCTTTTCTGCTTGTTTTTTTTGCACTGTGGTTTGCCTTTCCTGCTCGTTTTTTTGCCCTCTGTTTTGCCTTTTCTACTCATTTTTTTGCCTTCCATTTTGATTTTCCCCTCATTTTTATGTCCTCTAATTTGCCCTCTTCTGCTCTGTTTTGCCTTTTTTGCTCATTTTTCTACCCTCTGTTTTGCCTTTTCTATATGGGGGAGAGGGCTTCACGGCCCGCTCCTATTTCGGCCCAGTGACTCCATCTCCTGGGGCCTGGGCGTCATGTCTATACTAGTGCTCTGGCCCCACCCAGGGCAGCCAGTGTGCTTTGATGAGGACTGAGGGGGGAACCAGCATTGCTACATATGCATCTACCTTCGTGCGGGACAGTCTTTCATCTGTTTACCTGCCCGCAGTTTGACAGCTCCCGCTTGCTGGGAGCAGAGTTAGTGTTTGCTCTCGCTTTGTGGGAGCTGTCAAGGCTCCCACAAAGCAAAGCAAACAGCTATCTCCCAAGGGTGGGCAAATCGGAAGATAACAGGAGCCGGCCCCGGGGTGATGGTCCCCGTTGTCATTACTGGGTCCAGATGGGGGGTGCGCACAGCCCCCCTTCTCTAGTATGGATGGGCTGGCCCTGGGGGGTAGTGGTCCCTGGGGCCATATATGGCGCAGGAGTCGGTGGTCTCCAGGGCCTGAGGAAATTTAGCTTCAGGAGGTGGTGGTCCCCTGGGCATATTAAAGTCCAAGGAGGGGTAAATGTGCTGCCCCATCCTTTTTTTAAATAAAATTTCGGGGAGTTGGTGGTTTCCAGTGCTTCCAAGAGCCCAATAGTGGGGGTCCGCGCAGCCCCCTCCAATATTTAAATAAAGCCCCAGAGAGATGGTGGTCCCCCAGGCTAAAAGGAGCCCTAAACGGGGGGCCCATGTGCCCCTTCCTTCTTTTTTTAAATAACCTCATGTCATCAGTGTTGTCATTTGAGAAGTCATCAGTGATGTCACTGACCATGTCATGAGTGATGTAATATGTGAGGTCATAAGCAGTGCATTGCGGGGGCGTAAATTATAGTTAGCTCAGGTAACTATAACTGCTGAATTTGACTGGCTTTGTATGAGTGAAATCTTAGCCTAACTATAACGTCCCTGTATCCTTTGTTTTTTTAAGTGAATTTGTAAGGTTTTCAAATTTTTATTTCCTAACTGTAACCACTAACCTTTCACACTGAGTGTGTGAGTAGGTCTATGACGTGTCTCAGTGGGTATATGAGTGTCTGAGAAGGTTTGTTTGTAGGTGTGAGAGAGTATGAGTGGGGCTCTAAGTGGGTATATGAGTGCCTGAGTGGGTCTGTGAGTGGGAGTCTCTGAGAGGGTCTGTGAGTTTGTGCGTGAGTCTCTGAGTGGATCTATGAGTGGGTGAGAGAGAGTATGAATGATTCTGTAAGTGGGTGCATGAGTGTCTGACTGTGTCTGTGAGTGGGTGTACCTGCCTGAGTTTGACTGTGAAAGGGTGCCTGAGTGAATGGGTTTGTGAGTGGCTGTGAGAGTGTGAGTTGTTCTGTGAGCGGGTGCATGATTAGGTTCTGCTCATTTTCTGCTTATTTTCTGAAGGTCTGGGCAGAGTTCATGGAATTTCACTCTGCGGAACTGCGCGGGGATACCAAAAAACTCTGCCAAATTCCACGGAGTTCCGTGAGCGGGCAGAGTATTGCTTGGCCACCCCTAATGAAGTCCCCTTGGCTGCTGAGGGTCGTTGGGGGCCAAGACCCCTATTGCTGCCACTAGTAAGTCTCCCATAGTGGGATTGACGAGACCTCATCGGAGGCCCCACTCTCATTCTCAGCCACTCTGCAAACATGCCTCCTGGCGCACTACCGGTTAGGGAGGAAGTCCCCTTGGCTGATGAGGGTTGTTGGGAGCCAAGAAGCCCTATTGTTGCCCTATTGTTGCCACAAGTAAGTCCCCCACAGTTGGATTGCTGAGACTTCATCGACGGCCCCACCCCCTTTCTCAACCGCTCTGCTAAGGGGCCTCCTGGCTCACTACTGGTTGGGGGATGAAGTCCTCTTGGATGATGAGGGTTGTTATGGGCTAAGAGCCCCTATTGTTGCCACAAGTAAGTCCTCCACGGTGGCATTGCTGGAACCTCGTTGGAGGACCCTCCCCCTTTCTCAACCACTCTGCAAACGCGCTTCCTGGTGCACTACTGGTTGGGGGATGAACTCCCTTTGGCTACTGAGGGTCGTTGGGGGCAAAGAACCCATATTGTTGCCACAAGTAAGTCCCCCACAGCGGGATTGCTGAAACCTCGTCAAAGGTCCCGCCTCCTTTCTCAACCACTCTGCAAAGGGGCCTCCTGGCACACTACTGGTTGGGGGATGAAGTCCCCTTGGATGCCTCTTTCTAATCGTTTCTGACCTTATTCTGCTCGTTTTTCACCATTATTTTGCCTCTTTCTGCTCGTGGTGGCCCTTTATTCTGCCTCTTTCTGCTAGTTTCTCACATTTATTTTGCCTCTTTCTTCTCGTTGCTGACCTTTATTCTGCCTCTTCTGCTCACTCGTTTCTGACCTTTATTCTGCCTCTTTCTGCTCGTTTCTCACCTCTATTTTGCCTCTTTCTGCTTGTTTCTGACCTTTATTCTGCCTCTTTCTCATCTTTTCCACCCTGGACCGTGGGGGGAGTCCCAAGGCCTCCGCGGTCCCAGCCAGCTCCCCGCCTCCTGCGGGAGCCGGCATTGCTCTCACAGACAGGGAGCTGCTAAACATGCAGCTCCCTGTCTGTCGAGGCTTGACAGCAGGCATCGAAATAGACAAAACCTCTGCTTCCAGCAAGAGAGAGCATTTATCAGCTCTTGCTTCCTGGAAGCGGAGTGTTTGCTCTGACTCGGCGGGAGCTGTCAAATCTCCCACCATGTCACAACAGCTATGTTACGGGGGTGGGCATCCTGGGACATAGCGGTAGCCGGCTCTTTTAGGTGGCCATTATTGGCTCCCGGAAGGAGGCCATGCGGCCTCCCTCCTTTCATATGGATGGGCCATCCCCAGGGAGGTGGTGGTCCCCGAAGCCGTAAATGGCCCTGGAGGAGGGCCGTGTGGCCCCTTTCCCATTTTTTTAAAACATATTTGACGCCGGGGAGACGGTGGTCCCTGGGTCCTGGGGGATTTCATGGGGTCCCCCATTAGGTGTTTTTTTAGCCCCGGGGAGGTGGTGGTCCCCGGTGCTGGGGGGAGGCTCAGTGTGACCCCTAATCAATCTTTCTTTAGCCCTAGGTAGGTGGCGGGCCGGGGGACTTATAGAGCCCATTGAGGGGGACCCGAGCATCCCCTTTCTTTTTAACAATAAAGCCCCAGGGAGGTGGTGGGCTCCAGGGCTCAATGAGCCTTACGAGGGGGCCCTGTGCGCCCACCTCATTTTTTTTAAAATTCCAGAGAATCCGGCCCACCCAGAGGTTGTATTCAAAACAAGCGCAGAATCCCGAGCATGTTTTTTAAAGTTTTTGCCACATAGTCACAGCTTGGCTCCGTCACATTTTCGTTGCAACTTTCTTTAAAAAAAGTGATTTGTGGCCTTGTCGGGGTCACATGGGACCCCACCACCACACCGAGGGGGTCAGGGTATTCCTACCCTGCCCCATTTTATTTTTTAAACGTTTTTTGTGGGACTCGGCTAAAGCCGAGTCCCAAGATGGCTGCCAACACTTCCTGGTTGAAATGTTGGCAGCCAATCAGATCTTACCATGAGATCTATGCTTACGCTCTGCCCAGATATCCTTATTTGCTTTCGCCTGAATTTCTCAACAACTACTGAACAGATTTACACCAGATAACTGAAAACGTAATCTGCAAACCAAAATCAACCTTCCTGCCACATTTGATGTAATTCCGTCCAGCGGTTCGGGCAGTAGTCGTGTTCAAAGTTCCTATGGGAATTAACAATGGTAAATAGTAATTTTTTGACCCCCCCTTTTTCTCAGCCCCCGCTTGACTGATCACCCCGAAACTTTCCACGAACAAGATTCGCTATGACACTTTTTGGGGGAAATTTTCATGAAGATTCGTCACACAGCACCAAAGATATAGGCGAGTCAAAAAACGCTTTTCTATAGAAACATGGTCCTAACTATAACTACCTACTGGCAACTGGCGGTAGGTCACATATATATATATATATATATATGAATACACAAGGGCGAACAATTATCGTCCAACCAAAACGAGTGCACTCACGGGTGAGTTATAACAAAAATGCTTTAATGTGCAAGCCTCCAAGCACTGACAGACGCGTTTCGGCACGACGCCTTTTTCATTGAAAAGGCGTTGTGCGTGGAGGCTTGGACATTAAAGCATTTTTGTTATAACTCACCCGTGAGTGCACTCGTTTTGGTTGGACGATAATTGTTCGCTCTTGTGTATTCCTGTGTAGTGGTTCACCACCGCTGCAGACTGCACCCGGGACACGAGGTGCGATGGCAGTGACTGTGAACGTTTGAGGAGAAGGCAGTCAAACAGCTGACGTGAGTCAGGGCATTATCTCGTGCATGAGTGGTTACTTAACCAAGCTCGCAGATTTGGACTGTGTTCCTGCACTAGTGGCAATACTTAAGGCGTATTTGGCACAATGAACTCTTTTACATGGAGCTGGCATTGAGGAAGGCTATCAGTCAAAACGCGTCTGCCAGTTGTCTTAGACTTTGTGCACTTTTGACATTATGGTGTGCCTAAGTTGCGGAATAAAACCTTACCTGGAGTTGACCCGCACTGTGTCTGACCCGCTTTAATTTGGGAGGCGGGATTGGAGGTGGTTGTTTGTGTAGCGGTCGGCGCTGTATAACTGACATGCCTCTCGATCTGGAGCACCGTGGCATGCCGGCAAGTTTGAGAGAGTGCATGGAGCTGCACACCGCGGCGTCCCCCCCCGGCCGTGATACATTGTGGCAATGGGGAGAGAGCAGCAGATTGACTGCTGAACGGGACACTCCAGAGTGAGGGAAATCGCCATGGAACCTGCTGCAGCAGAGAGAAGGCAGTCAAACAGCTGACGAGAGTCAGGGCATTATCACGTGCACGAGTGGTTACTTAACCACGCTCGCAGATTTGGACTGTGTTCCGGCACTGGTGGCAATACTTTAGGCGCATTTGGCACAATGAATTCTTTTACATGGAGCTGGCATTGAGGAAGGCTATCAGCTGAAACGCATCTGGCAGTTGTTTTAGACTTTGTGCACTTTTGACATTATGGTGTGCCTAAGTTGCGGAATAAAACCTTACCTGGAGTTGACCCGCGCTGTGTCAGACCCACTTTAATTTGGGAGGCGGGATTGGAGGTGGATGTTTGTGCAGTGGTCGGCGCTGTATAACTGACACGCCTCTCGATCTGGAGCACAGCGGCTTGCCGGCAAGTTTGGGAGAGTGCATGGAGATGTACACCGTGGAGCTCCCCCCGGCCGTGATACATTGTGGCAATGGGGAGAGAGCAGCAGATTGACTGCTGAACGGGACACTCCAGAGTGAGGGAAACCGTCATGGAACCTGCCGCAGCAGAGAGAAGGCAGTCAAACAGCTGACGTGAGTCAGGGCGTTATCACGTGCATGAGTGGTTACTTAACCAAGCTCGCAGATTTGGACTGTGTTCTTGCACTAGTGGTAATACTTTAGGCACATTTGGCACAATGAACTCTTTTACATGGAGCTGGCATTGAGGAAGGCTATCATCCGAAATGCGTCTGCCAGTTGTTTTAGACTTTGTGCACTTTTGACATTATGGTGTGCATAAGTTGCGGAATAAATCCTTACCTGGAGTTGACCTGCGCTGTGTCAGACCCGCTTTAATTTGGGAGGCGGGATTGGAGGTGGATGTTTGTGCAGCGGTCGGCGCTGTATAACTGACACACCTCTCGATCTGGAGCACAGCGGCTTGCCGGCTAGTTTGGTAGAGTGCATGGAGCTGCACACCGCGGTGCCCCCCCGGCCGTGATACATTGTGGCAATGGGGAGAGAGCAGCAGATTGACTGCTGAATGGGACACTCCAGAGTGAGGGAAACCGCCATGGAACCTGCCGCAGCAGAGAGAAGGCAGTCAAACAGCTGACGTGAGTCAGGGCATTATCAAGTGCACGAGTGGTTAGTTAACCAAGCTCGCAGATTTGGACTATGCTCCTGCACTAGTGGCAATACTTTAGGCATATTTGGCACAATGAATTCTTTCACATGGAGCTGGCATTGAGGAAGGCTATCAGCCGAAACGCGTCTGCCAGTTGTTTCAGACTTTATGCACTTTTGACATTATGGTGTGCCTAAGTTGCGGAACAAAACCTTACCTGGAGTTGACCTGCGCTGTGTCAGACCCGCTTTAATTTGGGAGGCGGGAATGGAGGTGTATATATATATATATCCACAAACAGAGAATGGCTCAAAGAGGAGACGCCACACAGCGGGAAGTTTCACCTTTTTAATTGCGGAATAGCTCAGCGGAAGGACAGTCTCTCCCTCAAAAATCGAAAGCCCAACGCGTTTCGAGCACTCCTGTGCTCTTGTTCACGGGCAATGAAGCTCAGCATACGGCAGTTCAAAGGAGCCTTAAAGGAAAAAAGTAAGTCCCGCCCATGTGGGCGTATGCCACCTGGCATGCTGGTACTTGTAGTTCCTTTGTATCATTATATATATAAAGGCTTTTATCTCCAGAAACGGGCCTCTCTCTCTGTGTTTATGTGAAATGACGGGCGTCTCCGTGCCCGCCTTCAGAGGCCGCCCTGCAGGGTTGGTGGCTCCTGACTCGGAGGTGTTTTTGTGGATTTGAATTATGGAGCATGACCCACGCGCTGCCATTCAACCTACCAAGGTAAATGCTAACAAAGCAAATGTAACGGCAGCGACGGAAGGGATTTGGTGTGGGGAATTCCCCACTCTAATCGTTCTGGAGATGTGAGCTTTTGTTCAGGGCAAAGGTTTATCGAGCACCAGCCATCTATGAAATATTGGTGTTGACTGTCCACACAGATTGAAATAAATATGGAAAGCACGGGAAATGACTCTGAGCAATGGATCACTATTGCCTAAACAACAAGAACTGTTTCTGATCAACCAATACTTACTTGCCTTTCCCGGTGCATTTTGGAAGATGTAGGACTATGAGTCATGTGACACCAATACACCTATAACAATGCATGCAGATTTGCACCTGTGTTTGAGCTTTCTCTCCGTGATCAAGGCTAACCCCGAAACATGTTGGACTGAGAAAGCATGTTGCTGCATTTCCTGAAATAAAGGCTTTTATCTCCAGAAACGGGCCTCTCTCTCTGTGTTTATGTGAAATGACGGGCGTCTCCGTGCCCGCCTTCAGAGGCCGCCCTGCAGGGTTGGTGGCTCCTGACTCGGAGGTGTTTTTGTGGATATATATATATATATATATATATATATATATATATATATATATATATATTTATATATATACTGATTCATTTTAACGCTTATGCAGAGCTCATGGCAATCTCTGAAAGTCATGTGTGTGTACACCTTCAACCATCTCATTGGAAATAAGTGATGCTACCTGCTCCTCCATGATATTCAAATCCTCCAGGACTTCAGGCCCTCCTCCTGTTGTAATTGCAGCCTTCAGGTTCTTGGCCAGTTTTTCTATACTATGGGACTTATAATAATGCCACCTTATCATTATTTCAACTACACCTTTTTGTTTGGGCGACTGCATTTACTTTGCCGGATACTGAATGCCATAATGCATGGTTTTATGAGTAGAACTAGTGCATGGAGAAGGAGCAGAAGTTACATTTAATGTAGTTTGGCAATTGAAGTTACAACACTGTGTATGGAGGTACGCGAGTTATATCAATTTGAAGAAGGTATGTAAATTATAAATTTAAGTTATAACTACAACTTTAGAATTGCTAATGTTTGTGTAAACAGTTGAGTTTGTATAGACAGAATAAATAAAGGTTCCCTAACTATAACTTACCCTTAACCTTTGTTTTTTAAAAATTAAATTCCAATGGTTTTTATTTTTGTAATGAAAATGTGTTTGAAATTGTAGTGTCAAGCGTTATTAAGTGGTGTGTTGTTAAGTGGAGTGTCATACAGTAGAGTGGAGGAGAGAGTCATAAAGTCTAGTGTCACAGAGTGGAATAGAGTGGAGTGGAGTATAGTGAAGTGGCGCAGTATATAGTGGAGTAAAGTCTCATACAGTGGAGTGGCCTGGTGTGTCAGATAGTGGAGTGGAGTATCATAAAGTGGAGTGGTGTATTGTACAGTGGAGTGGCGAGTCGTACAATAGAGTTCAGTGTTGTACAGTGGAGTTTCGCTGACTGGAGAGTTGTGGAGTGGAGTGTTGTTAAGCAGAGTGCTGTAGAGGGAAGTTCAGTGAACTTGAGTGTCGACCAGTTGGGTGTTGTCTATTGGAGTGTTGTACAGCAGAGTTGTGGAGAGTCTCGTGCAGTGTAGTGCCATATAGTGTAGTGTTGTAGAGTGGCATGTCATAAAGTGGACTGTGATACAGTGTAGTATAGTGTAGTAGAGTGAAGTAGAGTGGCGTAGGGTGGAGGGGCATACAGTGGACCATAGTCTTCTAGAGTGGAGTGGCATACAATAAAGTGGCGCATCGTACAGTACATTATCATACAGTGGAGTGGAGTGGAGTGGAGTGTCATACACTGGCGTATAGTGGCTTAGAGTGGAGAGGCATACAGTGGAGTTCATTCATCTAGAGTGGAGTGGCATACAGTAAACTGGCATGTAGTACAGTACATTATCATACAGTGGAGCGGAGTGTCATACACTGGAGTACAGTGGCGTAGAGTGGAGGGGCATACACTGAAGTACAGTATTCGGGAGTGGAGTTGCGCACAGTGAAGTTCTGTGTCATAGAGTACAGTGGAATGTCAGAGTGCAGTGGGCTGTCATAGAGTGGAGTGCCATACAGTGTAATGTCATTCAGTGCTGTGTCATATAGTGTTGTGTTGTTTAGTAGAATGTATTCGAGTGGTTATAATGTTTGTGAGTAGAGTGTCGTAGAATGTGATAGAGTGAAATACAGTGTCGTAGAGTGGAGTGTCGTCAAGCGGAGTGTCGTAGAATACAGCAGAGGAGAATGTCGTAGAGTAGAGGTCCATATCATATAGTGGAGTGGCGTGTCGTGAGTGTCATAAATTGTAGTGCAGTGGCATTGAGTGGATGGGCAGAGAGTGGAGTAAAGTGTCATAGAGTGGCATAGTGTAGTACAGTGTTGTAGAGTGGATTTACATACAGTAGAGTACAGTGTGGGACAATGGAGCGGCACGGAGCGGAGTATGGTACAGTGGCATAGAGTGAGATAAATTGTCATAGAGTGGAGTAGACTGGAGTGGAGTAGACTGGAGTGGGGTAGGATAAAATGAAGTAAAGTGTCAGAGTGTAGTGGTGTGTCATAGAGTATAGTGGCGAGAAGTGTAGTAGGGTGGAGTGGTGTAGCATACAGTTGAGTGGAGTACCATGTCATACCATACAGTGCAGTGGTGTGTCGTACAGTGTTGGAAAGTGTTGTAGACTACAGTAGAGTAGAATGGCATACAGTGTAGTACAGTGTTTTAAGGTTGAGTGGGGTACAGTAGAGAACAGTGTCGTAGAGTCTGGTTGAGTGAATTGGCACACAGTGTTATAGAGTTGAATGCCATAGAGCGAGGTAAAATATCGTACCGTGGAGTACAGTGGAGTAGCATAATGTAGTGTTGAGTACAGTATAATAGAGTGTACTGGAGTGTCATACAGGAGAGTAGCGTGGAGTGGAGTAGAGTGGAGTGGCGTAGTGTAGAGTAGAAGAAACTCTCATAAATTGGAGTGGCATCTCGTACAGTACAGTGGAGTGCTGTGTCTTAGAGTCTTGGAAAGTCTAGTACAGTGGAGTAGACTGTTGTACAAAGGAGTGTAAAGGCATAGAGTGAAGTACAGAGTGGGACAGTGGAATGTAATGGGATATAGTGGAGTAGAGTATCATACAGTGGCATGCAGTGTAGTAAAGGTTTGTAGAGTGGAGGAGAGTGTCATGGAGTTGAGCAGCGTAGAGTGGAGTGGTGTACACTGGAGTGGTGTAGAGTGGAGTAGCGTACAGTGGAGTAGCATATAGTGGAACAGCATAGAGTGGAGTGGCATGAATTTGAGTGGCATAGAGTGGAGTGGCGTAGAGTGGAGTGGCATAAAGTGGAATAGCATACAGTGAAGTAGTGTAGACTGGAGTGGCAAAGAGTAAAGTGTCACAGAGTGGAATAGCATAGAGTGTAGTGTTGTAGAGTGGAGTTGCGTACAGTAGAATAGCTTAGTGTGGAGTAGTCATAGAATAGAGTGACGTAGAGTTTAATAGTGTACAGTGGAGTGGTGTTGAGTATAGTCACGTACAGTGAAGTGGGGTACAGTTGACTGCATACAATAGATTTGCATAGAGTGGAGTGGCATAAAGGGGAGTATGGTACTTAAAACAGACGTAGCGTGAAAGTGGGTGAATGGATGTACATGCAATGTGGCAGGAATATACAGTAGGAGGTGTAAATTGTCATTTTTGGTAGTAGGGGTAAATAGTGAAAGTATTGTTCAAGTTATAGGTCTTGAAATACTTAGTTATATATTGTACCATGGTATACTTTGGTAACTTTGCAGCATACAGCGGTACATCCAGAAGAGACGGCAGTATCTGATTGCTTGATGGCTGTCTTAACAAAACGTAAAAGGCAGCCATGTAGTTTTTAGTACAATTTCGCTGTGTTCATGGTTAGAGCCTAAGATATAGGTAAATACTAGGTTTTATTGTTGTTCCAGATTTATTACCACTTTACTAAAGTGGTAACAGGTAGAGAAATGTATTTATATTTTCCTATATATTTTTACAGCACTTTACAGAGAACCGTGTTTTTAAAAACAATTCTTGAAGTACAACGGAAATTGCTAGGTATTACCACAGTACTACGTTGAGTTTTTTGTAACAAATTAAATAGGTACAAAATTGAAAATACACTGCAGTACATATATTTATAAAACAAAAACGTGGTGCACTGTCAGTGTGCCCCTTGATGGTTGCCTTCTGGAGATGGTGGTCCCATGGACCATAAATATTGATAACTTACAAAGACCTCTGAGACCTTGGGAGGGCTACAGCCATGAATATTTATAACTTACAATGACCTCTGAGACCTGGGGAGGGCTACAACCATAAATATTGATAACTTACAATGACCTTTGAGACCTGGGGAGGTCTACAACCATAAATATTGATAACTTACAATGACCTCTGAGACCTGGGGAGGGCTAGAACCATAAATATTGCTAACCCAAAAAATTGAATGTAGTATACAGCTGTAACATGGAACTGACTGATTGAGAACCAGGGAACTGGGAACTTAATGGTGAGTACATGGAATTATAATTTATAGAATAAAATTATATGGTATAAATTATATTATATTATATTATATTATATTATATGATTTATGATCGATAAATTATAAATATGAATAATGGTTTTATAAACAATTTATGGTGAGTACATGGAGTACATGGAAACTGAAACATGGATGGGGACCCAAAAAGTCACGACTTTGGCAACCTTGAAAGGAAAACTGGAGACTGGGCAAAATGGAACCAAGTTATGCGTTTTTTTAAATCAGTTTTAGGCCTCCTAGATTCTCACAGACTTAATGACAACTTCCCAGATAGCGGCAGGTAACCTGGTATACTGTAACCAGTAAACCACCTGCAAATTACATCAGAATGGTGCATTCTGGGCAAAAATCAGTGAGTCTGTTAGTGATCTCTGAACACCTTTCACAATAGATAGACATACACACGAATCCACACTATACATTTTTGAGACTGAATTAAAATCAACATCCTAACCTAGTGATGATAACATGTATAGATGTAACTACCAAAAACAAAATTGCCTATGCACAAACTACAATAGTACTACAAAGGTACTACAAAATGCTATTCACAAACTTATGTGTAGAGTTTTGGCCTCTGCCGCTCCGATCTTTTTTTGTGCCGCTTGTACTGCAGGGCAAATGTAAATGCTGGAGGTTTACATAATAAGGATTACAACACTTGCAACACACCTAGTGAAGAAAGGAGTGATTGGCATCTTACATGCAAGTCAGTCTCAATGCTTGTATCAGGGTCTGAGATGCATCAACAGAAATGTGCAGCAGTTTATTACCATGCCACAATCACTGGTGAAAAGGCAGAGAATGGCAAAGAAAGCTTATGCATTCAGCCACTTTTCTTGTCTGGTAGGTGCCATTGACTGCACCCACATGGTACTTCAGCCACCTCACCACACGGCACACCTTTTTCGCAATTGACACCACTGCACTCCATCAATGTTCAAGCTGTCTGTGGTGCAGGAGATGCTTTACTGTATGTTGCCTTTCCTGGAAGCACACAGGACTGCTACATTTTCAGACAGTCACCTCTTGCACATCACTTGATTACTGGGGATTTTGGTGTTGTGATTTATTGGTAAGTAACATCACCTCACTCTAGTGCTATGTGCATCTAAGGGTGGCATCTCAAACATAATCAATAATCACTACAACACAGTACACACCTATTATCCTGACACACACTGCATGTGTGTAGCCATGATGTATTAAAATAGACCTTTGATCAAAAAATCACTTTTCTTTGTTGTAGGTGATGCCGGGTATGCTATCTCTCTCCTTCTCCCTTCATCCTACAGACGTCCAACCATGATCTGTTATTGAACACACCTTTGGGATCCTCAAGTAATGATTCAAATGTCTTGACTGTATGGTGGGTTGGGGAGGGTTGCTTGTATGCTCCCCAGTTGTGTGCAAGATTGTTGTAACCTGTTGCGTGTTGCACAGCATCGCCATTTGATGGGGCTTACATATAGATCTTGACCCTGATCTACATCCACATCTATGTACCTGGTGTGAGGTACAGAATAGAGAGTATGTAGGCCCTAGGGTATGCAGGTGCGGGGTCACCTAGTTAACTAATTTTTCTCTGTAGCTGCTAGTTTGTCAGTGGACAATCTCTTTTATGTTAGTGGAAGTGGACATATGTCAGTGGGCAATCTCTTCCTAATGATGAATGGTGGCTGATTAACATACTGTTCAACTATACCATTGTTAGATCGATGTTTACGTCACATAATGTCATTGACAAACATCCCTGCTAAAGTTTAAATAAGTTGAATCTTTATTTTCACAAATATTCTACTATTTATCATCCACAGCACAAAATCACACAATCTTAAATACTACACTCAAGTTTTTGGGCAAACATACTAAAACCCTTACTCAAATCACACATATTTAGTAGAGAGACTATTCCTTTAACCCTTTCTGTGCTCATGACGGAATGGTTCCGTCATGAGCACCAGTGCTCCTTTGCTCATGATGGAACAATTCGGTCATGTGCACAAGCGCACTGAATCCCTCTGGTGCAAACAGCAGAGGGATTTCTGCTGTGGCCTCGGAAGGTGTCCAACCTCCCAAGGCATTTTTTTTTCATCAATGTAAAGACGCTCACTATCTCAGCCCCCCGAGCACCAGAACACATGGGAGAGGTATCATTGGAAAGGGGAGAATCTCCCCTTTCTAATGGTACCCCACCCTAATAGATCCCTGCTTGGGGATCACCCCAGAAGGGCGATCCCCAAGCAGGGATCCTCCCACTAGCCACCAGTGAGGGGGGAGCGTCCCCTTGGGCAAGGGTCTTTGCTGCCTCCTACTAATAGGCATATTCAGTCTCTCTGCTCCCCCCTGGGGGCAGATGGGAGCAGTTCTCCCAATCTCCCACCGGGAGGGGGGGAGGCAGAAAGCACTCTAGACGCCGGGATTCTTTTTTATAGTTCAGGGGTGGGGGCTTCCCAAAATGGGTATGCCAATGCCCCCACCCTACCCCCCCTAAACAAAATGACAAAGTCTTTCTTCCCCCTGCAGGAGGCAGATAGGGGTAATAGCCCCTGGTCTGCCCCCGGGGGGGGCAGTAAGCCCACTAGGCACCAGGGCTAAGGTTTTTAATATACATAGGGGTGGGGGCTGCCCAGAATGGGCATGCCAATGCCCCCACCTCAAAACAAATTGCCACAGTCTTTCTGCGCCCCTGGGAGGCAGATGAGGGCAATAACCCATTATCTGCCTCCCCTGGGGCGCGGAAAGCCCACTAGGCACCAGGGATTATTTTTTTCAAAGTTCAGGGGTGGGGGCTGCCCAGAATGGGTATACCAATGCCCCTACCCCCCCCCACCCCCAGAAAGCCCACTAAGCCCCAGGGATTATTGTTTTATTTTTTCACACATGTGAGGTATCATTTTACTCTGGAGACTGAGTGGAATGCTGAGTGGTAGGACATTTGTGCGGTGCGTTGATCCCAAACAGAAATGTGAGGAAAATTTGATTTTTTAGCTAAATTTAAGGTTTGCAGGGGATTCTGGGTGGCAAAACTTTGCGAGATCCACGCAAGTCACACCTCACTGGACTCTCCCAGGTGTCTAGTTTTCAGAAATGTGTGAGGTTAGTAGGTTTCACAAGATGGCTGCCGAGCCTGGGACCAAAAATGAAGATGACCCCTTTGCAAAACCAGGTCATTTTGTGATAGATAATTTTGATGTCTCCACAATATGTTTTGGGCCCTTACCTGTTGTGGGTACTTGGCCCACTCACCCAAGTAAGGGACCACTTTTATCGGGAGACCTGGGGGAACGCTGGGTGGTAGGTAATATGTGTCAGACCGGTGATCCCACTACTTTCCCACACAGAAATGTGAGAAAAATGTGATTGTTTTCAGCTAAATTTGAGGTTTGCAGGGGATTTTGGGTAGGAAAACATTGGGGGATCCACGCAAGTCACACCTCCCTGTTCTCCTCAGGGTGTCTAGTTTTCAGAAATGTCTGCGATTGGTAGCTTTCCCTAGATGGCCGGCGAGCCTGGGATAAAAAACGCAGAGGACTCACACGCAAAACAATGTCTTTTTGTAGTCGATAATTTTGAAGTCTTCACAGTACGTTTTGGGCCATTCCCTGTCACAGGCACTAGGCCTACCCACACAAGTGAGGCCCCATTTTTATTGGGAGACTTTGGGGAATGCTGGGTGGGTAGAAGTTTGTGGATCCACGGTGATTTCAGAACTTTCCATCACAGAAATGTGAATTCTTTTTTTTTTTTTTTTTACAAAGTTTGAGGTTTGAAAGAGATTTTGGGTAACAGAACCTGGTGAGAGCCACACAACTCACCCCATCCTAGTTTCCCCTGGATATCTAGTTTTCAAAAATGTATAGGTTTGCTAGGTTTCCTTAGGTGCCGGAAGAGCTAGCGGCCAAAATCCACAGCTGGGCACATTGCGGAAAAAGGGTCGATTTTCACTGGAAAAATGTGATGTGTCCACTTTGCTTTTTGGGACGTTTCCTGTCATGGGTACTACGCATACCCACACAAGTGAGGCACCATTTTTATCAGGAGACTTTGGGGAATGCAGAGTCTGTGGAAGTTTGTGGATCCATGCAGATTTCAGAACTTTACATCACAGAAATATGAGGAATCTTTTTTTTTTACAAAGTTTGAGGTTTGAAAGAGATTCTGGGTAACAGACCTGGTGAGAGCCACACAAGTCACCCCATCCTGGTTTTCCCTGGATATATAGTTTTCAAAAATGTATAGGTTTGCTAGGTTTCCTTAGGTGCCGGAAGAGCTAGGGTCCAAAATCCACAGCTAGGCACATTGCGAGAAAAGGGTCAGTTTTCACTGGAAAAATGTGATGTGTCCGCGTTGCGTTTTGGGATGTTTCCTGTCACAGGTACTAGGCTTACCCACACAAGTGTGGTGCCATTTTTATCGGGAGACTTTGGGGAATTCTGGGTGGCTAGAAGTTTGTGGCTCCCACAGATTCCAGACCTTTCCATCACAGAAATGTGGGGAATTATTTTGTTTTACTAAGTTTGAAGTTAACAAGGGTTTCTGGGTAACAGAACCTAGTGAAAGCCACACAAGTCACCCCATCCTGAATTCTCCTGGGTGCTTAGTTTTAAAAAATGTATAGGTTTGCTAGGTTTTCCTAGATGCCGGCTGAGCTACGGTCCAAAATTCACAGCTAGGCACATTGCAAAACGGGGTCAGTGTTCACTGAAAAAATGTGATGTGTCCACTTTGTGTTTTGGGACGTGTTTTTTTTTACAAGTTTGAGGTTTGCAAGGAATTCTGGCTAACAGAACTTGGTGAGAGCCACACAAGTCACCCCATCTTGTATTTCCCTGTATGTCTAGTTTTCAAAAATGTATAGGTTTGCTAGGATTCCTTTGGTGCCGGAAGAGCTAGGGTCCAAAATCCACAACTTGGCACATTGCGAAAAAAGGGTCCGTTTTCATTGGAAAAATGTGATGTGTCCACGTTGCATTTTGGGGCATTTCCTGTCATGGGTACTAGGCCTACAGACACAAGTGAGGTACCATTTTTATTGAGAGTCTTTGGGGAATGCTGGGAAGCTGGAAGTTTGTGGCTCCCTGCAGATTCCAGCACTTTCCATCACAGAAATGTGAGGAAAATTTGTTTTTTGGACAAAGTTTGAGGTTTGCAAGGGATTCTGGGTAACAGTACCTAGTGCGAGCCACACAAGTCACCCCATCCTGGATTCCCCTGGGTGTCTAGTTTTTAAAAATGTATAGTTTCGCTAGGTTTCCCTTGGTGCCGGCTGAGCTAGGGTCCAAAAGTCATAGATATGCACATTGCAAAAAAAGTGTCAGTTTTCACTTCAAAAATGTGATGTGTCAACGTTGTGTTTTGGGACGTTTCCTGTCGCGGGCACTAGGCCTACCCACACAAGTGAGGTACCATTTTTTATCGGGAGACTTTGGAAAATTCTGGGTGTGTGGAAGTTTGTGGATACAGGCAGATTCCAGAATTTTCCATCACAGAAATGTGAGGAAAATGTGTTTTTTTTAAAAGTTTGAGGTTTGCATGGGATTCTGGGTGACAGAACCTGGTGAGAGCCACACAAGTTACCCTGTCCTGGATTTACCTGGATGTCTAGTTTTAAAAAATGCCTTAGGTGCCGGCAGTGCTGGGGTCCAAAATCAACAACTAGGCACATTGCAAAAAATGGGTCCGTTTTCATTGGAAAAAATGTGATGTGTCCACGTTGCGTTTTGGGCCGTTTACTGTCACAGGTACTAGGCCTACCCACACAAGTGAGGTACCACTTTTATCGGAAGACTTTGGGAAATATTGGGTGGCTGGATGTTTGTGGCTCCCCCGCAGATTCTAGAACTTTACTTCACAGAAATGTGAGGAAAATGTGTTTTTGTTTGTGAAAGTTTGAGGTTTACAAGGGATTCTGGTAACAGACCTAGCGAGCGCCACACAAGTCACAGCATCCTGGATTCACCTGTATGTTTAGTTTTCAGAAATGTATAGGTTTGCTAGGTTTCCTTAGGTGCCGTCAGAGCTAGGGTCCAAAATCCTCAGCTAGACACAGTGCAAAAAAATGGTCAGTTTTCACTGAAAAAATGTGATGTGCCCACGCTGCGTTTTGGGCCGTTTCTTGTCGCGGGCACTAGGCCTACCCACACAAGAGAGGTACCATTTTTATTGAGAGTCTTTGGGAAATGCTGGGAAGCTGGAAGTTTGTGGCTCCCTGCAGATTCCAGAACTTTCCATCACAGAAATGTGAGGAGAATGTGTTTTTTGGGGACAAGGTTTGAGGTTTGGAAGGGATTCTGGGTAACAGAACCTAGTGAAAGCCACACAAGTCACCTCATCCTGGATTCCCCTACGCATCTAGTTTTAAAAAATGTGTAAGTTTGCTAGGTTTCCCAAGGTGCCGGCTGAGCTAGGGTCCAAAATTCACAGATAGGCACAGTACAAAAAAAAGGGTCAGTTTTCACTGGAAAAATGTGGTGTCAACGTTGTGTTTTGGGACGTTTCCTTTCGCGGGCACTAGGCCTACCCACTCAAGTGAGGAACAACTTTTTTATCGGGAGACTTTGAGAAATTCTGGGTGTGTGGAAGTTTGTGGATACATGCAGATTCCAGAACTTTCCATCACAGAAATGTGAGGAAATGTGTTTTGTTTGACAAAGTTTGAGGTTTGCAAGGGATTCTGGGTAACATAACCTGGTGAGAGCCACACAAGTCACCCTGTCCTGGATTTCCCTGGATGTCTAGTTTTCAAAAATGTATAGGTTTTCTAAGTTTCCTTAGGTGCAGGCAAAGCTAGGGTCCAAAATCAACAACTAGGCACATTGCGAAAAAAGGGTCCGTTTTCATTGGAAAAATGTGATGAGTCCACGTTGCGTATTGGGTCGTTTCCTGCCGCGGGTACTAGGCCTACCCACACAAGGGAGGTACCATTTTTATCGGAAGACTTTCAGGAATACTGGGTGGCTGGAAGTCTGTGGCTCCCTGCAGATTCTAGCACTTTCCCTCTCAAAAAATGTGAGGAAAATGTTTTTTTTTTGTCAAAGTTTGAGGTTTACAAGCGATTCTGGGTAACAAACCTAGCGAGAGCCATGCAAGTCACCACATCCTGGATTACCCTGGGTGTCCAGTTTTAAAAAAATTTATAGGTTTGCTAGGTTTCCTCAGGTGCTGGCAGAGCTAGGGTCCAAAATCCACAGCTAGGCACATTGCAAAAAAAGGGTCAGTTTTCACTGGAAAAATTTGATGTTTCCACATTGGGTGTTGGGCCGTTTCCTTTCGCAGGCACTTGGCCTACCCACACAAGTGAGGTAGCATTTTTATCGGGAGACTTAGGGGAAAACAGAATAGTGTTATTACCAATTGATTTTCTTTGCATTTCTGCCTTCTAAATGTAAGACAATTTGTAAAAATTAAGTCATTTTGAAAAATGACCTCTAATACACATGCTTGTATGGGTACCCACAATTTTGGAGATGTGCAAATAGCCACTGCTTCTAAACTCTATGGGGCAGATTTACAAGACCCTTGCACTTTTGTGGCGCAGCGGCGGCGTAAACAATGCGGCCAGTTTACAACGTGACTCATCTAGGGAGATGCGTCACGTTGTAAAGCCCTGCGTCACATTATACCTGCGTCAGGTATAATGTATGCAGGATGGGCGTTCCCTCGCAGGAAAGCCTTGTAGAAGTGTTGCAGTGAAATCTACAAGATTTCACTGCGCCACTTCTAGGCTGCCACTGCGTCAAAACCTTACGCCTACTAAAGTGACGCAGTACAATAAGTAGAGTCCTCAACATGCATTGCTGGAGTTGCGTCATGCTTGCGACACAACTCCAGCAATGCGTGACTTTTGGGCCAAAAGATGCGCCAGAATTTCTGACGCATCTGTCAATCCTTGCACCATGGTGCGCTGTATTGTAAATGCGGCGAATCCATGGTGGCGCAAGGGTATTGCAGGTTGGAGCAGGGAAACTGACGCATCTCTACAGATGCGTCAGTTTCTTGAAAATCTGCCCCTATATTTTGTTCCCATTTTGGAAATATATAGGTTTCCTTGGTACCTATTTTACACTCTTTATATTTTACCAAATGAATTGAAATATACTCGGTACACAATGAAAAATCATTGCAAAATGCAGCTCAGTTATTGGCTCTCGGTTCCTGGGGTTTCTGGTGAACCTAAAAGTCCTATATATCTCCGCAACCAGAATAGTCCAGCAGATGTAATGGTATATTGTTTTCAAAACTCTGTCATACTTAGAAGAAGTTACAGGTAAAAAGTTGGCACAAATGTCTGTTTTCTTCGACTCAATTTCAATAAATTTTATATTCAACTGTTAGTTTCTATAAAAAAAAACCTTGAACTATCTACACAAATGACCCCTTGCTGAATTCAGAATTTTTGTCTATTTTTCAGAAATGTACAGCTTTCCAGGATCCATTATTGCTCTCATACCCATTTCTACCACTTACTGGAAGGAGTTTGAAAGCACAAAAAATAGCAAAAATAGGCTATGTCTCAGTAAAATGCCAAAACTGTGTAGAAAATGTTGGTTTTCTAACAAAAGACTGCCTGTCCCTGAAAGCTGAGAAGATGGTGATTTTAGCACCAGAAACCCTTTGTGGATACCATTTGCAAGGAAAAAAACAGACGCTTTCTTCTGCAGCACCTTTTTCCCATTTAAAAAAAAAAAGAAATGTGGAATCCACAAAGCCTGGGTACCTTTAGAATCCTCAGGGTGTTGGAAAAAAAGGACGCAAGTTTGACATGGATACCTTATGTGGACAAAACGTTACAGGGGCCTATGCGCGAACTACCCAAAATAGCCAAAAAGGCTTAACACAGAGGCGAAAAGGCCTAGCAGTGAAGGGGTTAATTTATTTGTAACTATATCACATTTTTAATACTTTAGGTACATGCAGGAGGGTTCCCTAATGCATGCATAACCTCTGTTCTGAGTGTGGTCTCTCTTCCGCACGGAACATGAAGACTACGCACAAAGGCAGAGATCTCTGCCTACTGCAACAAGCAGGAAATGACACACAGGAAGAGGAAGTCAGACATTTTGACATTCTGAGCCATCCTCTCTTCACAGAACCATCTTCCTCCATCCTGCTGCTTCTTGCAATATTCGTGCTGCCAACATGGCTGAGAAATTGTATGGAAGACCCCTCATTCCCTGACGGGGAATTGGACATTATTTGGCTGGGGTCATCGACAAGTAGCCTCAGCCCTATAGGGGATCCAGAGACCCCAATAAACAATATAGCACAGTCTCAAATCTAGAAAAACATCACATTGTGTTGCAGTGTAGCAGGTGTTGCAAACGCGTGGAGGACTTTTGTCACTGGGTCCGAGTTAAGGCCTGGGAGATTTTGAGCTTATTCTCCCAGCCACATTCTCTGCACTCCCTCATTTGTTTTTTTTAACCAGATTTTATTGGTTTTTAAGATATCATCCATATACATGAACATTCCTCAGATCACATCTAGTATATATTGTACATAATATATTTAGTCTTTATTCTCTGGCATATTTCTCTCAACATCCCTTTCTAATAAAACCATCCCCCCTCCCCTCTTGAGTTGCGTTTAGGTGAACATGTAAGTACCTCTGTGTGTTGTTGGGTTCTCGTGTGTCTGTCTTCTGGATTCTATGCGTTGTGGTGTTGTGGCATCAGTCATCTCTAGGCTAAGTGTCCCTCTTGTCCGCTCTCCCGCTCAGACTCTACCAACTGAGGGGTACTTGCCCCACTATTGTTGTCCTGTCTGCTTGTTTGTCAGCTCGCACACTAGACTTTCCCATGCCCTAGCCCTTTCTATTTTGCCTATCCCTCGGCTGGCTTCCCTGAGCAATAGCCTACCTTCTGCTCCTTCCCACTTGTCAAGCTCTTTTTTCCAGACAACAACTGGGCCCTCCTGGCGCTTTCCAATTCCTGGCTATCTCTCTCTCGGCCAGGACATAGGCAAGGTCCTGGAACTTTCCGGTTGTTTTATTTTTGGCCGTGTGGGGGAACCACCCTAATAGAAAGTGCTCTGGGGTGTATGGAAGCTCTTTGTCAATGAGGTGGCCTATCACCTCTCTTATCTCCTCCTAAAAGGATTGCAGCATGGGGCAGCTCCAAAACATGTGAAGTATATGCGCCTCCCTCTCCCCGCATCTCGGGCACGCTGCCGTTTCTGTGCCAAAGTATCTCCTAATTCGGGCGGGGGTTAGATACGCTCTATGTAGCACGTAGAAGTTAATTAATTTAAATCTCGCATTTCTAGATCCTTTTGGGGTTCGCTCTAGGATCTTGTCCCACTCTACCTCCGGTATCTGCTTACTCAGGTCTTATTCCCACTGTAATCACAGGCGCTGTAATACCTTTTGCATATTGTCTCTCATTGTCTTGTATAGGCAGGACACCGTCTTAATCCTTCCTGCTGACAGCGCAACATATCTACACCCCGCTAGTGCCTGTAGCTCCACACCCCCAACGTTCCAGTGCTTTCTAATCCTCTTGTGAGGGCCCCATGCTTCAGAAAGTGGCCTCCCGGCAGGTTGTATGCAGTTGCAATTCTTCAAATGGTAGCAGTGCAGAATCTTGATACAAGTCCCCCATTACTTTCAGTCCTGCCTCGACCCAGTCCTCCAGCCCTGCCCAGTGCTCCCCTTGTGGAAGCCAGTGCAGCATTGTGATAGGTATGTCAGGGTAATAGGGGGCCGCAGCGCCCGCTCGTCTGATATATCTAGCCCAACATCGCACCACCACCCTAGTTTCGGCTGTGTCTTCGGACGTATTCCGACGCACTCGCAGCAGAATTTTCGCTAGGGTTGCGGCATCTGGCGCGGATGGATATTGTTCCCTTTTTGGGTCACGGTCTGCTGCCAACCATTGGATCAGCCAATACAGCTGTGCAGCTATATAATAACTCTCAAAATTAGGAACCGCTAAACCGCCCTCCGCCGTGGAAAGCTGCAATGAGGCCAACGCTTCTCTTCTGCGTCCTGCTCCCCAGAGGAATGACGTAACCATTGAGTCAAGCTCTTTGAATGTTGCTTGCTGAAACCACACCGGGAGAGTCCCAAAGTAGTATAGTAGGCGCAGTAATGTTACCATCTTCAGAACGGCTACACGCCCAGCTACCGACAGCAGCAATGTTCCCCAGAAGTCCATTGCAATTTTCGCTGATCGTATCGCTCTGCCCACATTACCTTCTAGTAATTCTGTCACTCCATGGTATATTTTAACTCCAAGATATTGTAGGCAGCTAGGTTCCCACTTCAAGTGTTCTAGATCGGGTGGTGATGGAGCATCGGGCATCATTGGATATAAACTGGATTTTTGCCAGTTGACTTTAAGGCCAGACAAGGTGCCAAATCGGGCCAGCATGCCACGCGCTCCTCTCAGTTCGTCCGTCGTGTTGCTTAGGAATAGCAAGAGGTCATCTGCATACAAGGCTATGAAATGTTGCACTACTCCTGTCCTCAGGACATTATAGTCCTGTCTGCTCCTGGCCCTGCACTCCAGCGGCTCCATAGCCAGTGCGAACAGGAGCGGGGAGAGGTGGCATCCCTGCCACATACCTCTCTCCACCCTCTGTCTAGGCGAAATAGTCCTCCCAATGCACACTCGGGCCGTAGGGGATGTGTACAACAGCCGCATCCATGACAGAAATCCTCCTCCCAGGCCCATCTTAACCAGGACTTCATAGAGGTAAGACCACTCCAGGCTGTCAAAGGCCTTCTCTATGTCCACTGCGAACACTGCCGCCTCACACTTATCATACCCATCAGAACCCATCACACCCAGGAGTCGCCTAATATTTATGGCCGTGTTCCGCCCCGGGATAAAACCTGCCTGGTCTGCGTGGACCAGGTCCGGCATGTGGGGGAGTAAGCGGGTCGCAAGGATTTTACTTAAAACTTTGTCATTCATGTTTAGCATGGATAGCGGCCTGTAAGTCGTATATTCGTGCGGTTCCTTCCCTGGCTTGGGTACTGGAACAATAAGGGCCTCCCTAGCACTCTCCGGCAGCATTCCGATTTCTCGGGCCTCCTGGTACATTGTGACCAGTCGGGGGCCAACTCCTCCGCATATGTTGCGCAAAATTCAGCCGGTAAGCCGTCCGTACCTGGGGTCTTGTTTCTCACCATACCCTTAATGGCAACCCGCACCTCCCGCTGTGTGATGTCTGTTCCCAGTTCGTCCGCCTCTTCCGGGCTCAGCCTCGCCATCTTCAGGTCTGCTAAGTATTCCCTTACATCTGTGGGTACGTCTTCTCGCGACTTTCTATA
The DNA here is from genome assembly GCA_963921515.1 of Calotriton arnoldi. Lineage (NCBI taxonomy): Eukaryota > Metazoa > Chordata > Amphibia > Caudata > Salamandridae > Calotriton > Calotriton arnoldi. The sequence continues at coordinate 4,533,849 of CAWUFW010000038.1, forward strand.
TGGCATCGCCAAATGCGATGCAGCGCGTGCAACGAAATTCGTTTTATTTATTTATATGTTTACTTACCTCTAATCGGCCGTAATCCGTAGTTTACTACCCCTCACCCTCACCCTACCCCTCCCCCGCCCCACGTCAGTGCCCGGCAGCACTCCCACCACGGGCCGCTACTGCTGTCAAGTATTGCGTTAATCTGTGACTCAACCTCGCAAAGAAGGCCGGCTGTTCTACATTAGGGGCATAGATACTAATTATACTAATCTCCCGACCCTCTAGCCGCCCCTTTATGCCTACATATCGACCCTCCGGATCTATCAGTGAGCTCGTCAGTTGGAATGGAACCCCCGCTTGAATCCATATTAGTACCCCCGTGCATAAGCGAGTAGGTGGTGTAAAAGAGCTGCCCCTTCCATCGTCTTTGTAGTGCTTGTCCCTCCTTTTGCTTTAAGTGTGTTTCCTGTAACAGAGCTATCTAGGCTCCTCGCCTCCGGATGTATGAGAGGACCTTGTGGTGCTTCAACATTGTATGCATGCCCCTGATATTCCAGGTCATACATTTGTATTGCTGTTTGTCAGCCATTATTAGGTGTTACTATGCCCTGATTGCTTCTCTCATTGCGCTGCCTGCTTGCGCCTCCCACTCAAACCCACACAGTTCTCTGTGCGCTGCAACTCAAGGTGTCCCCCCCATGTCAACATTAAACATTTTCCCCAACTCCCACTCCCCAGGATAAGCAGTAAAACACCCCCCATCCAAACTAGAATTATAAGTCTGCAAGTGACTGCTTGCAGTTCGATCAGTCCATCGCAGGGGGGAAGGCCACTCGTCCATTGCTCTCCCAGTCTCTGCGGCCGCCATCCCCTTCTTTAGTGTCAGAGGTCCGCCCCGCAGCACCCCACCCTATCAACCCCTGTACCTTCTTGTAGGGTCAAGCGTGTCTTGTGTTATTCCAGACCTGTTCACCGCAGCTCACCGTTCTCTCCAACTAAACAATGTCATCCGCCGTCTGCGGAGTGACATCTGGAAGTATCACACTCTGTGCTTCAGAGTCGCTGGATCCATGCTCTGAGACAGATTCTGCTGCAGTCTCACTGCCCTCAGGGGGCACCTGGCTCCTCGCTTTGCCGCTGATCAATGCTACAACTTGCATCACTCTCTGGCGCTCAAGCTGTGCCTCCTCCTGCGTAGCCGCTAGAGTCTCCTTCCCGGTCCGCCGGCCCCTGGAGCGGTTTTCTCGTCGTCTTCTCCTCTCTGGGTCCCGTGGCGACTCTGTCCCTTCGTGCCGATCCAGGCAGTCCGAGTGCCTCTTGCAGGGTTCTGAAGAACTCCGTACCCCTGTCTGAAGTGACTCACAGCGTGGCCGGGTACTGCATCACGTATTTGTAGTTCAGTTGCCGCAGTCTCTGCTTCACATCCCGGTAGGACCCTCTCTGCCTTTGCACTTCTCGGGAGAAATCTGGGAAGATTCGCACCACTGAATTGGCTACTTGTATGTCTCCTCTAAGGCGCGCCTGGGTAAGGATGTGATCTCTGTCCTTGTAGTGGAGGAGCTTCGCAATCACCACCCGCGGTGCGCTCCCAGTACAGGCGGCTTTGCAGGGATTCGATGTGCCCGTTCTAGGGCAAAGAAGTTCGATAAGCCGTCCAGCGCTACTTTTTCCCAGAGCCACTTTTCCAGGTAGTCTGTCATGCTGCGGCCTTCTATTTTTTCAGGCAGGCGTATGATTCTAAGGTTGCTTTTGCGCGACCTTAGGCGTCCTCAGCCCTGCCTTCCAGCGTGCGCACTTTCGTCTCCAGTGCTGTCAGTCGCTGTTTCATTATTGCTATATCCGGCAGAGTTTCAGCTAGGTGTCCCTCATTTGTCTTGACGCGATCTACTAGCTTTTTGTTGTCTTCTCTGAGCAAGCCCATGTCGAGGCTCAGCGAGTCAATTTTGCCTCCCAGACGTTCATTGGAGGAGGTAATAGCCTGTAAGATGTCCTGCAGGGTGGGGTCTCCGGGGTGCTCCATCTGCGTCAAGGTCTTCCCCCTCTCTTCTGTTGATTTACCTGCCAGGGTTTCTTCCCTGTCCTTCTTTTTGGGGAGCTTTCCCATGGCGTCTTCTCACTCTGTGGCACTTCTGGCGCTGCGCATACTCATGAGACTTCAGGCTACCCTCGCCGTCCGTAAGATCGTCTTTTCTGGCAGGTGCTCTACAGTCTAGCATTTCTATCCACTCAGGCTCGGCTTAGGTCTGTCAGCCTCTGTGGTAACTTCCTGTTGTTGTCTCGCTGCCCCCTCCAGGGAGTCTTTGTGCTCGGTATAGGTCTGGTTTTGCCCTCCTCCGAGTCTCTGGGTTCCACTGCGCTCTGGCCCATTGCGCCACTTTTCCTCTGCTTTAGATTGCCGCAAGTGTCTCGCCCTCAGATGAACGAGTCCACTGCCTCCTGATACAATTCTCCAGGCTATGTGTTCTGGGGGGATCTCTCTGTAAATTAGGCCCCAGTGCGGACAGCTCCAGGGCCCGCTTTCCGGTCGCAGAGTTTCAAGGCTTCTCTAAGTCCCTTCGCTTGAACCTCCACTCTCTCTTGGGGTCTCCAGGGCCCTCCGGTTTGCAGGATGTGCGTGCCTTTTCCTCACTTGCTCCAGGCCTGCCGCCTCTGTCTCTCTCTCCTGGCACTGCGCTTATGCTTCTTTTTGTAGGTGCTCACCAAGAGCCCCAGGCCCAGGTTCACTCCATCTCGCCGGGGGACCCGGAGGGGGGGGGGCAGGGGTCCCCTCCGTCATCCGTTCTCACAATGCCAACTTCTGTCTCTGCTGGCCGCTTCAATGCCACTGTAAACTTTACTCGCCGCAGGGCCCTGGCAGTGCCTACCCGGGGTACTCAATTACCTCTGCCGCTCTGGTGTCCGCCCAATCGCGCACACAGTCCAGTTCCCTCAGTACCTTAAGGGCGCCGCCATTTTATTACTGTCCTTTGCCGCTTTCACTGCTTTCAGCTCCCCTGCTCTTTGCCTCAGGGGTTCTCCGGGTTCAACACTCAGTCCTGCACAGGGGGGTGAGGGGAAAGCACTCCAGGACCCCTCCCGCCCATCAGGGCCGCACAGACAAACCAGCACCCACCCTGGCTCTCTCGTACTGCTGGGTGGGCACTGCCACTTCTCCACTGGGCTCGGCCACATTCAGTTGGCTCCGCCACTCTGGCGACCACCCGACCCAGCCCCCAGGTCCGCCACGTGGGGCTCTCCGGAATTCCAAGCTCCTCTCTCCCTCACTCCTCCGTAGTTGTTAGTAGGGATCTCCGGGCCCTGCACTCAGTCTTGCTCAGGGGGGCAAGGTGGGGGCACTCCATACCCCGAGCATGGCCGTGCACACAGTCCAGTTCCCTCAATACCTTAAGGGCGCAGCCATTTTATTACTGCCCTCTGCCGCTTTTCCAGATTTCAGCTCCCCTGCTCTTTGCCTCAGGGGGTCTCCGGGCTCAGTGATCAGTCCGGTACAGAGGGCGAAGGGAGATACACCCTAGCTCCCCCTCCATTCCAGTCCACACCACTCAGGTAGTCCGACGCTCATCCCGACCTCCTTACTGTACACTGGGCGCCGCCATCTTGTCTCGTCGTTCGGCAGCACTCCCAGGTCTCGGCTTCTCTGCTTTTTGACCACGGGACAGGCTTCCCTCACCTCTGGGGCGCACCTCACCCTTCCTACGGCTGTGGGGGTGCGCTGCAGGGGTCCATGTCCCTTTTAGGGCTTCAGGATGGCATTTGATGGCGGCCAGCCGGCTGGAGCTCGTGAGCTGTGCTGCTCACTCCATCGGCGCTAGGCCACGCCCCCCCTCTGCACTCCCTCATGACACCACTGTGCCGGAGGGTCCTGAAAGCTGCCTGACCAACCCTCCATGCTCAGCTGTAATAGTTTGAGCAGCAGAGAAATAGTAAGAGTGTGTTAGTAATAACCACTTAAATGCGTTTTGAGAGTGGTGTCCTCTCGTGTTCACTGAGAGCTCTGTTATAACCTTCCATGTTATATTTACCATGTTTTTTGTGGTATGAAAGGTTTGAAAGTTAAACTTTCCAAACATGAACGTTTAGTGTTTAGTTTGTATTGATTAATAATCTGATCTTGAAATTATGGAAATGTTTTTAACATACTAGGCAATTCTGTCAACATAAAAGTTAAAACACACACAATGCAGTTGAAATCTGTAACACTTCCAATTTGCCAATTTTAATTTATGTGATGCTGATATTGTCTACCTTTACCTTACTTCGAAAACCACCATGTAATTGTCACACAAATAATTAATAATGTGTGGAACATAGATTTTGACAAATTCAAAGCAGTTCAACATCCTTTAGAGGGTTTGTGGCCATGTTCAAAAACTCTCACTTCTCAGATAACCAGTGTGTACAACCTGTTGAAAACATGCATTTCAACAGTTTAAACTGAATTTTTGACAGAAATGAACTCTTACTACCACTTTCTCCTCCATTGAATGGCCAACTTTGCAGATATTTTGAGAATTTGCCATTTTAAATATTTGTAATTGACCTCATTTGAGTATGAAAGCAGAGGCCAGTGACAAACTTGTTAAAGACTCACAATGTTAGAACTTGTACAATGGGAAACGTTTTCCCTTTTAGCAAACATTATGTAAATATGCATTACTGACCCAATGAATTAAAAAAGTCTCTTTTTTATCTTATTCCTTTTCAACTGATCCGGCAGGAACAGGAACAAAAATCTAGATCCTAGCAGCACAAACACTTGGCACCACCAGCGAGGAGGCAGAACCCACCACTAGTAAGGGTGGTGCACTTGCCCAGAGACTAACACCATTGTTCAGCGCCTGGATACCCTCATGGGTGGCAAGCTGCACTATACAAGTACTGTCTGATTGATATGATTGATTTACTAAGAGACTCCGGGCAGAGGTTGAACAACCAACTGGGAGTGCAAGCAGTCATGGGACAGATAGCAGATCCTGGGCAACCTTGGCATACCATCTGCTTGGATTTCATTGGTCCAATGAATGAACTCAAAAGTGATTGTAGGTTTGCCATGGTAGTGATTGATGTTCACACTAAATGGGTGATAGTAAAATTCATGAAAGAAATCACGACGAAAGCCACAGTGAACACTTTGAAAGACATTTGGGGTGAAGAGGGTTTACCCTCTGTTTTGATTACTGACAATGGCACCCAACTAACTTCAGCAGAAATGGGAGCATTTTTAAGCTCTTCCGGAATCAAGCACAACCACACATCACTCTATAATCCACAGGGCAATGGTATGGCTGAGAGAGCGAACCATTTGATCACTGGTACCATTCAAATGGCCTTGACTTGTGGGAGTGAGGTAAACTTAATGGTTTCTGAAATGTTGTGGGCATATCGCTCAAGTTTGCATGGGGTGACTGGTAAAACACCTTTTAAAATGATGCGTGGGAGACTGCCGAACACTAAACTTGTTCCCACTTGGATGAAAGATCTTCTTCTTAAAAGCACTTCTCCCAGCACTTCTCCTACGCCTTTGAAAGATGGAAACAAAATCAGCAGACGCATTTGCTCTGGTGATTGGGTGAAGCTGCGTAGTGGAAGATCTAGTGCAGGTTTATCAAAATTCTTGGGGCCTTACAGAGTTGCACGTACTTTACCTTATGCCGTAGTACTTGACAATGGTGACAAATGTAACTACAGGCGCGTAGCTCTTTATCAGAAAGGCAAAGTTTTTTATAATGTTGTTATCAAGCACCGTGATCAGAGTGCTAGCAATATCTTCATGTCAATATCTGACAGTGATTTGACTAGCCCTGCATTTGCAGGTTCAGGTGCTTGTCGTAATACTCAAGGTGGTGATGATGCCTCCACTGACTTTGAACGTCTCGTTCCTGTTGGAACGGAAATGAGACCTAGAAGATGTCGACATCCTCCGGGATATCTCAACGATTATATTTGTGATTAATGATTTAGTATCATTCACTTTTGTACCTTCACATTTACGCATATAAGATGTGGTTTAATTTTTCCATTTAGTTATTGTCATCATCTTTCACTTTCCTGCTCCTTCTTTTCTTTCTTTTCCTTCCCTACCTTTTGCCTCCCTCTTACTTTCTCTCCTCACTCCTCTCCTCCTCATAGTTTCCTTTTTTCTCTTCTAATAATTATTGTTGTAAAGGAAGAGGATATGTTGTACTTATAGTTTATATGCCTTCTCTTTCGCGTGAGGAGTGTGGAGCACTGTGCCTAGTGCATTCCACATTCCACCTACTGTTGGTGAGTTCTTGGGCGGTCAGTTGGTGACTGGCTGGCTAGGAATGAGCCACGCTTGTACCGCAGGCTGCAATCTACATGAATAAAGTAGTACTTACCTACTTTGTTTTTGGAGAGTCGTCTTTACCCCCTTCCAAGAAGGATTTTACAGCTTAATGTTGTCTTAACCCAGATCGTTAGCCCACCAGAGGGTCTCCCTCTACCTGACTAGGTTGCATTAATACAATAGGAGGTAAACCCATTCCTGTGGATGGAGGAGGTAGTACTCCTAGAATAGGCAGTTATCATAGGCGTCAACAAAGAGGCCCCAATTAAGTTCTGGTAATTTCCTACTGATACCTGCCACATTCCATGAAAGGATCTTTACATCGTCCTGGACAGCTGCACTTACATCACTAGCATAACCTTGACTAGGGGCCCTGATGGTGTTTAACAAGTCTCACTTATATTAGAAAAGTCAGAGATGTTGGAAATAAATACAGTGATACTGGTACTTGCCAACTCTCGATGATGATGAAGCCAGGCTGCGATTGAAGACTGAAGATGTTAAAACCGCAGATGAGTACTGCATCAGAAATTAAGTTGAAGGTGCAGCGGTTGAAGATCTTCCAGCAACAGTGAGCATGTCTGAAAATAGTGAGATTTTCAGTCCTAATTATATAGGTACACGTGTCAATGTAGGTGAAGATTCATACAGAGCAACTTTAACGATTGACAATTGCATTGTGTGAGAAAGTGGTTTATTAGGTGGGGTAGATTGGTGTCAACCATAAGCAATAAAGTCACTATTTTGCTGGGTCTAGTCACATGTTTCAGTACTGTATACCTTAGCTCAATCCCTGGTAGCTGTGGCACATAGCAGATAGGCTTAAATTAGAGAAAATGTGTAAAACATTTAGAGGTACCAAAACAGTTAAAAAGTTGAATACACAGCACAATAAAAAATCCCACTCCAATGTATAAAAGTAGAGTTAAATGATTTGAACAAAATGACACCAAAGGCACACTTTTAGTAGACATTGGCACAATTCTATAAGACATTCTGCTCTGATCTCATACAGCATCTAACGTTTCTATTTAACTATGTAGCGGAAGCGGGCTCTGTGACGCCATCAATGAGTGAGGCCCTCATATTAGTTATTCCAAAACAAGGTAAGGAACCCCATTCCTGCAGTTCTTATAGACCTATTGCCTTGCTAAATCTAGATGCTAGGGGCTGCTTAAAAATTCTGACCTCTATGCTGGTTGACCAGATGGCGAACTTGATTCCTCCAGACCAGCCCGGCTTCATTAAATGCAGGCAAACACATGATAACGTGAGGAGAGTGCTTCACCACATTGAAAAAGTCACCAATAAACGAATACCTGCTGTTTTGTTGGAGCTGGATGCCAAGAAGGCTTTTGACCGCGTGGACTGGAACTTTTTTTTCATTTTATACACTGAAGGGATTTGGGTTCTGTGATTTCTTCATAGTGAGGATACAAGCCAACTGTGCAACACCTCGCTCCAGGGTACTGGTGAACGGGGTGAGCTCGGACCTATTCCAACTGGAGAGGGGAATGAGGCAAGGCTGTCCTCTCTCCCCTCTCCAATTTGCACTCAGCATCGAGCCCCTAGCTGCTAGAATAAGGGAGACGAGGGTGATAGGTGGCATTACATTTGGCTCAGAGGAACACAAAATTCTTTATTTGCTGATGATGTACTGCCTACATTGACCTCCCGCTAATCCTCGCTAACTGACCACCAGGATGACCTATGCTAATATTCTCAATTTGACATTGCCCATCGCAGATATGGAGGTCCTCACAGCCTCTACACCCTTCCAATGGGTTAAAAAATAGATAACTTACTTAGGTATTAAAATCACCCCCAGGTTAACAGACTTATATTGAGCCAACTATTCAGCCCTTCTCCAACAATTGAAAATGGACCTTAAGCGATGGTCACCTATGTATATCTCCTGGATTGGGTGTTTACAAGCAGTGAAAATGATGGTCCTGCCCAAAGTGCTATATCTCTTTCAGGGGCTCCCCATCGAACTAGATATCAACTTCCTACCGACCTTGCGTAGACTCTTCTCACGCTTTATATGGCAAAACCGCAAGTCAAGATTGCCATTCAAGCTGCTTAGATTCCCCAAAGAGAGGGGTGGCCTTGCTCTTCCAGATTTTCAGCTCTACTATTGGGCAGCACAGTTAGGAGTCATCTTGGAGTGGTCACCATGGGAGTCAGACAAACACTGGCTCCACATGGGCAGAGCGATAGTGGGTAGAGGTATCTGGGATGTCTTGTGGAAGCCGAAAGTGGACCGTCCCCCAAATGCATATCTGAGTACTCCAATGAGAACAACCCTAAATATTTGGGACGCTGTAAACAAAACTGCAGGACCCCCTTCCTCTCTCCATTTACACCAATACATTATAACCCAGCATTCCCCCCGGCCATGTTGCCTTGCCCCTTTGATGACTGGAGGGAGGGGGGCTGCCTTACACTTTCGGATCTCTTTCATAATTAGGCCATCTTAACATTTGAAAACTGCAAATGCAAGTTTCGTCTTTCTGATCTAGAACAATACCGCTACACTCAGCTGCAACATTGGGCGCTTCAACCAGAGGTGTGAATAGCAGTCACTAGAGATCTTACCCCTATTAAACACTTTGTAAGAAGGGTGGGAACCACTAGGGGAACCATCACACTCCGCACCCCGCAACCATGGCATATATCCTTTTGGGAATGCATGTTGGAGGCAGACATGCCTGACACACAATGGAGAAACATAATCACTCCATGGGCATGAGGGAGGCTCACTATAAACTACTTTAGGATTGGTACCTATACCCCACAAAGTTAAAAAAAATCTTCCCCAATACATCAGATTTATTCTGGAGGGGATGTGGGCTCCTAGGCGTCTTTCATTATGTATGGTGGGATTGTCCAACAATTAGCCCGTACTGGTCTGAAATCTTGGCACAAATTAAAGAGATCCTGGGTTACCCATTCCGTAACACTCCAGGTTTTACACTACTGGGATTGAGAGGTGATACCTTAAAGCACCAGACTATAGGAGACAAGGCTATAATGTGGCTATGCCTCAGCATAGCCAAAATGACGCTTGCTTCTGCTTGGAAGAAGAAAGAAGTCCCCAAGAAGAAGCAGAAGAAACCTGTTCACACAGCCCAGCAGGGCCACAACTAGCGCAAAAGACTGGGGTCGTTGTTCTAGTACTCCAGAGGTCTGCTAGTCTAAAATGTTTCTAAATTCAGGTATTCAGAAGTAATAGGAGAAGTCCAGTTAAACACACTCATGGTTCCCTGGATCTCAGTAACAGCACTAGGGGGTCAAGACTCACTGCAGCAGAGGCCACCTACAGGCCACCTGCAGGATCTAGGTCAGATCCAGTTGGTACTGGTCACCTTGGCATTTCAGGGAAAAGCATACAGCTTTTTGTGGTCATGTAGCTATACAGGAAGTCAGCTACATGAGCTACAGGAGTTAAATTAATTTGGGCGGTGGACATGTTAGTCTGCTATTTGGTTTCAAATGATAGTGGAGGGATGGAAGAGGGAAGGGTTTGGATTTATATAGCGCTTGCTACCCCTGTTGAGGAGCTGAAGCACCTTTCGGCGAGTAGCACGCTACTCGGAAACCCAAACAGGATTAGTGGGGAATTAGTATAAGGAAATATGAAATTAATTTGAGCGGTGGACATGTTAGTCTGTTATTTGGATTGAAAGGGAATAGTGGGGGGAAAGAAGTGGGAAGGGTCTAAGTACTTTTTTTTTGTTTGTTTTGTTTTTTGGGAGTTCATTGCAGTAGGAGGGGGTTTGGGATGAGTAAAGGGGAGGTGGAGGGGGAAGAGTCAGAGGGAAGGGTTTAGAAAGGCTTGTTTGGGAGATCTGAATAGTAAAAGAGGTATGAGACGATGCAAGGAGGGGTAGAGGAAGGAAGAGTCGAGAAAGGGTTATTTTGGGGATCAAGTAGTGTTATGGTGTTTGGGATGAATGAGAGTGTTGAGGTAGAGGATATATTGAGAGAGGCATAGTGAGAGAAATAGGGTAGTGCATTGGAAAGTAGTAGATTGAGGTTTGAGATGAGCCAGAGAGCTGCGGTAGAGGATATATTGAGAGCGGTACAGGGTGAGAAATAGGGTAGTGCATTGGAAAGAGTGGTAGAATGAGGTTTGAGATGAGTCAGAGTGGAGGTAGAGGATATATTACATAATTCCCTTTATAAATGCTCGTGGAAGCTGGAGGTCAATGAGTGAGAACAAAGCCAGTAGTGTTGCCCCCTTCTTTATGCACTGTACTACATTTTGATGTGAAGTATTTCTCTTTTCACAAAGAAAAGCACTGGGATAGACATTTACTTATTGGGTCTGTTGTGTTGTTGTTGAGCTCTGAGGGCCTGATTCGCAAAGGCAAACCCTACACTTTTGTGCAAGTCCATGACCCCTCGACTGCAAGGAAGTCAAGTACCCTAAATTGGCAGTGGTTTTTGTTGACAAAGAAGGATTAGTTTCTTACCTGTAATTCTTGTTCTCTCTTTGGGGAATTTCCACTATAGTCACAAGCACTGAAGAGTCCGGCCCACGCACAGGTACCCCAGAGCACTCCTTCACATACATTCTCTCAAGTGTAGATCCCCGTCCCCCGCCAGGAAGGCCTGAAGAGCAACCCAAGAAGAAAAAGCCCATGCAGCCCACAGGAACAGGCCACACGCGTTCAACTCTCCATGCCGCACATAAAAAAGAGGCCAAGAGGAAGTACACATGTACAACCCCAGGACGTTTTGAGAAAACAGCACAAATCTCCCCCACAAACCCCCCCTCCCCCGATAAAGGTGAAGGAGAGCAGGACAGTGCAGCCCAACAGGTCGTCACCACATGAGTCACAAACAGATATTCTTGAAACCAGCAAACTAATTCAGCAAAATTAGGTCGTGACCACGTAAATAGTGGATCTTCTCACACAGGCCCTCCCTAGCTAACAATACAAGAGCAACAGCCATTCCCTCGGAAGTTCTCATTGTTTTAAGTGGAAAGAATGTGTAAAAGCCCTCCGTATTAATAGGGTCAATTCCAGCCTCACATCCTACTGCCAAGTCCACCTCCTGTGGAGAGTTGGACAACTTCAACAGTTTTGGACCTACCATCAAGTTCTTCTTTTGACAGTACTGCCAGTCTGTTAAGCTCAGCCCCAATGACTAACCTGATACCTGAACCCTTCTCATCTGCAGAACCCACCTGGAATTAGCTAACACTGGCTTACCCACAGAAGTCTCCTAGCAAATGAATGGAGCCATCATGGCCAACAAGGTGCTGTGGCTCATCCTACCTCCTAGGTCAGACTTCAGTCTCCAAGTGAGGGCCAGCTCTGCCCAAACGACAAGCAACTGATGGACTGTCAGTGTCAGAAAGCAGGCTACTATCCTACCAAAACCATGTGGATGCTCCACTATGGCACCTAGAGCAGACATCACTTCCAGTCTTTGGGCTGGCAAGGAATCGCCTACCTGCTCTTTAGATCCTTTCGGCCTCTAAGATTATCCAGAGTGGGGTGCTACAATCTCAGGTTGCAGACATCATGCTTCACTATCACTTCTGCCATCTCAGGATCTGTACTCTGAGACTGACTGTGTGTCTTGAAGTCTAGGATTTCTCGGGTGGACACACAGTCATCCTCAAGGTGACACACGCTGGCTGTATCTTGTTGGAATTTGTCTGGCCCTCGTTACTTTTTTCTTATCACTGTGACAGTGTAGGCAGCACCTCCAGGCTAGAAGTGGCCTCACCAGTGGCAGTCTTGGGGTCCTCTACTGGCCTTCTGATCTTCCCACTGTAGATGGCATACATCTCCTACCGCTTACTTTACTACAGGGCCTCTCTACCCTACACTTATGGACATTACCTTTGGAAATATGTGTGTTGTGGGGCACTCTTGGCAACTACCACTCCTGACTCTTTTCTTACCTGTGGGAGCTCATTGCCATGGATGCATTCTAGGGGCATGTCAGAACTGACAATTGCACTTCTCTGGGAAATCATCTCCTCCTATTCTACGGATACTAGAGCCACAGGATAGGTAGATTCCCACCCATGGACATTCCTTACCCTTCAAATCTGTCCTGCCAGATACTATTCTGGGGAAACTGGCCTTTCCAGTACCATCGCATAACTTGCATAGGAATACCACAGAGCAATGGCAGGGACCTCATTCACTGTCACTCTGTGAAGTGATTACTACAATCCTCTGAGATCAACTTTCCTTCTAGGTTCATGCATTCCTACTAGGGACCAGCTTACCATCTAGGTCCACTCCCCAACTAGGGGCAACTAGGGCCTCCTTTGGGTAATCCTCCCCCAAAGCTAGACTAGGCATCTATTTGAAGTGCCCACTAGTGCTAAAATTGCTCTTTGGGGCAAAATGAATCTCTCATTTTGTCCCCTGACAGTTGGCAAAGCACCTACCAACCTTAAAAGGTTTCTTTCCCAGTGGTTTCCCACTTCCCTGCTTTTCAGAAGTGGATTGGGACTCTTTACCCATGTCAGATGTTTGGGGTCCTACAGAGTTTTCTTTTTGAAACTTTTTGTTTCCCTCCTTTCTCTAGAGTGGGCCTGCTCCCCTTCTCAGTATCAATCAATCAGTCAAACAATCAGGAGTTTGTTAAAGCGTGACTACTCACCCGTAAGGGTCTCAAGGCGCTAGGGGTAGGGGGGGGTGCAGGTTCCATTCCATCAAGGAGGGGGTCTGTTGAAGAGCCAGGTTTTGAGGTTTCTTGCGAAGATGGGGAGCGATGTCGTCTGTCTGAGGTGGAGCGGAAGGGCGTTCCATGCTTTGGCCGCGAGGAAGGAGAAGGAGCGGCCTCCCGATCTGGTCTTTCTGGTGCGGGGGACCACGGCGTAGGAGAGCTGGGCTGATCGTAGGGTCCTTTGAGGTGCGTGGAATTTGAGTCGGCTGTTCAGGTATGCTGGTCCGGTGCCGTGGAGGGCCTTGTGTGCGTGGGTGAGTATCTTGAAGGTGATTCTCGCCTCGACGGGAAGCCAGTGGAGTGTGCGCAGGTGCTGGGAGATGTGGCAGTGTTTTGGCAGGTTGAGGACCAGTCTTGCGGCGGCGTTCTGGATGTTCTGTAGCTTGCGGGTGAGGTTTTTGTTTATTCCGGCGTAGAGTGCGTTGCCGTAGTCGAGTCTGCTGGTGACCAGGGCGTGAGTGACGGTCTTTCTGTGTTCGAGGAGGATCCATTTGAAGGTCTTACGAAGGAGGGTGTGGAAGCAGGAAGACGAAACGGAGTTGATCTGGTGGTCCATTTTGAGCTCGGAGTCCAGGATGATTCCCAGGTTGCGTGCGTGGTCCGTGGGGGTTGGCGGGTTTCCGAGGGCAGGGGGCCACCAGGTGTCGCTCCAGGCATCGGGGTTTGGGCCCATGATGAGTACTTCTGTTTTGTTGGTGTTTAGTTGTAGGCAGCTGTTTTTCATCCATTTGGCGACGGCTTCCATGCCTTCTCAAAAGTTGTGTCTGGCGGTGTTGGGTTCGTTGGATAGGGAGAGGATGAGTTGGGTTTCGTCTGCGTATGACACAATGTTGTGGTCGTAGGTTCTGACGATGGGGGCGAGTGGAGCCATGTAGACGTTGAAGAGCTTCGGGCTGAGGGAGGAGCCCTGGGGGACTCCGCAGGTGGTAGGCGTAGGGTCCGAGAGGAAAGGGGGGAGTCTGACCCGCTGCATTCTGCCGAAGAGGAAGGAGCAGATCCAGTCGAGGGCCTTGTCCTGGATTCCTGCGTCGTAGAGTCTGCATATTAGGGTGCGGTGAGAGACTGTGTCGAACGCCGCTGAGAGGTCAAGGAGGATGAGGGCTACTGTTTCTCCTTTGTCCAGTAGGGTGCAGATGTCATCTGTTGTGGCGAGGAGGGCGGTTTCTGTACTGTGGTTTTTTCTGAAGCCGGATTGGGAGGAGTCGAGGATGTTGTGTTCTTCGATGAATGTGGCGAGTTGGCTGTTGATGGCTTTCTCGATGACTTTCGCTGGGAACGGGAGCAGGGAGATGGGTCTGTAGTTTTTGAGGTCAGTGGGGTCCGCTGAGTGTTTCTTCAGGAGGGGGTTGACCTCGGCGTGTTTCCAGTCATCGGGGAACGAGGCAGTCGCCAGGGAGCGGTTGATGGTGTGGCGGAGCATGGGTGCGATGGTGTCGGCAGCTCTGTTGATGTGGTGGGGGCAGGGGTCTGTGGGGGCCCCTGAGTGGATTGACTTCATTGTCTTCAGTGTCTTCGGTGGTGAGGGCTGTCCAGTTGTCAATTGCTGGTTTCCGGGTGTCGGGGTGGTTGGTGAGGCGTCAGTGTGTTGGTTGTCTTCGTCGAAGTTGTCGTAGATGCTCTTGATTTTGTGGTGGAAAAAGGTGCTGAGTTTGTCGCAGAGGTCTTGTGAGGGAGGGATGTCAGTAGACTCGCTGGTGGGTTGGGCGAACTCCTTGATGATGCTGAAGAGTTCCTTGCTGTTGTGCGCGTGGGTGGAGATTCTGTCTTCAATCGCTTTTTTCTCGTTTCTCTGATGAGTTGGTGGTGGGCGTTGGTGGCGGCTTTGAAGTTGTTGTGGGCTTCTGTGGATCTGGTGTTCCTCCAGGCCTTTTCGAGGCGGCGGCAAGTGCGTCTGGACTCTCGAAGTTTGGTGGTAAACCATCTGGCTTTCTTGGCGTGGGTATTGTTGTTTTTCTTGAGGGGGGCTATGGTGTTGGCGCTGTCCAAGATCCATCTATGCAGGGTTCGGGCTGCGGTGTTGGGGTCGTCGTTTTCCATGATGGTTGGGGTGGAATTGTTGAGTGAGGAGGTGAGCTGGTCGTCGGTGATTTTGGTCCAGTTTCTACGTGGGAGCAGGTGCTGGTGCCTGTGGATAGTGGGTGTTCTGAAGGTGAAGTGGACGCAACGATGGTCGGTCCATGGGAGTTCCGTGGTGTGGCTGAAGGTGATGGAGTTTCCTGTAGTGAAGAGGGGGTCGAGGGTGTGTCCTGCTGAGTGTGTGGGCTCGGTCACGATCTGGCGGAGTCCAATGTTGTGGAGGTTGTCCAGGAGGGATGTGGTGTTGGGGTCCAGTTGGATGTCGAGGTGGAAGTTGAGGTCTCCCAGCAGGGTGTATTTGGTGGATGCGATGGCCTGCGGGGCGATGATGTCCGTGATGGAGTTGGCGAAGGGTCCGCGGGGTCAACTAGTATCAACTCAGTTGAACAGTATCAACTCCTGGAATCTTTTTGACACCCTAGTGTGTAACCACACAGAAGCTGCCCTTCCAAGCTTTCTGGGGTCAATCAACTTTGAGCCCTCTAGATGCTGTTGTAATTCTGAAGAACGATTACTCAAGTTGTGCTCTGTCATACTTAAATTGTATAGCGCAACATAAGTATCCAATGTATTGCCCTTCACACTGAACTCTATTGCTTTCAATGGGATGTTTGGGAAATGTGACCTAGTTTGCTTTGACTTTTTGTGGGTGTCCCAAACTTCTTACTGCACACCCCAGGTGTAAGACCAAACATCTGCAATGGGACCTCTTTCATGTGGGTGTATGAGTTAGCTACACTTTCTTTTAGAGTCAGGAGTGTATTCCTCCCTAGAGTTGGTTCCAGCTCCCACAGTAAGGCTCCCTAGTGCTACTTGTCTACCCTACACATTCTCAATGCCCTTTCATAGGAGGCAAATCATTTGTCAATGTCATACCCCACCACAAGGCTAGACACCAACTTTTTAGGCAAGTGAGGGGTGTGTGACCCCCTGTGGATACCTCACCATTGCTGCCACTATCTACAATAGACGTCAGTCTTAGTCTAGCCTTCTTCTCTTCTAAAGTCTGTCTCTTCTCTTGTAGCGCAATCTTCTTATACTCCAGGGTTTGGAAAGCCAGCTTAATGGTCCCTCTCTAGCTGGTGGCCATGGAACTCCTCCTTGACACAGAATATCTCCTCTCCCTGGGTTTCCTCAATCTCTTTATGCTATTCATTGTTTTCTGAGGCGACTCTTGTTGCAGTTCACAGATTTCGATGTACCAATCTGCAGGAATGCCACAAAGCTGGTCCTAATCATCTCCACATAGAGACCATGGCTTATAGTTGTAACAGAAATCCAAGCAGCCCAGCAGCAAGTAAAGGGGAAGAGAGCAAAAAACACTGATGCCAGGCTTGCCACATTTCTTCCTCGACTACTATAGAAGTCTGTAAGAAACAATATTAGATTATTTAAGAAGAAAAAACTGAAGAGACACAATGTGCAAATTAAGAGTGTGCCTGAAAAAACAAAAATGTGATACAAACTGAGAGCACAAACATAAATACAAATATACAAGGCCTTGAAAATTGTAACTGTTTATCAGTATGATAGGAATGGGCATGATAGTGCAAAAGGCAAAAAAAGTCAACGTTTCAACCTGATGCTTCTACCACAAGATACTGGCTCCCCAATAATCCTCCGATGACCACTAATCACAGACTGCTTTGGGAAGCAACGAGACTCAACTCCATTTTCCTTTTATACGATAACATCCAAAATGGCTGGCGATTCAGAACTCCCGCTTCCAGCGAGATTCAAGCTTGCTTTGCTTTGTTGCAGATTTTACCACTGCCCACACCACTTTTCCTCTGATCATGATCATTATCCTACCTAGCACCCCAAGTGTGTTAAGCATTCACTAAACATAATTTAGACTTGTTTTTCCTGTAAATCTAAGGTTCCTGACACCGCTATGTAATTATGACACCTCTTCCCAGGTCTTTTGGATTTTCTCATAGCCGGCCTTCCTGGCATTCAGGCCCACCTTCAGCTTCCTTGATTTGCACATGGCTTTCATCTTCACCACAGTAAGAATAAGCAAGTTCGACAAATTCACCTCCATGTCCTGAAAAAGATTTTAAGGAGCAAAAGTTTAAATCAAAAATAATTTGGAAAAATCAGAGGTGACCCAGTCAAGGATCTGATGCCAATTAAAAATCAAAAATCAAATTTTGCTGTCAATTAAATATAGGGATTTTTAATTTTCAACTCAATAGCTGCGTGGTACTCCTAAACACAAGTTCTTGATCCTACCGCTGAACACCAATGTGAGAAAGAGGTTTATTAATTGGGGTGGATTGGTGTAAATTCACTATCATGCTAGATATAGTCAAAGTTTTCAGTAATTTAAATTGAATAGTAATTCAAATTCTGGTAGCTGTGGCAAAGAGCAGACAAGCTTAATTTAGTGAAAATGTGTAAAGCATTTTAAAGTACCAAAACAGTGAAAAAGTCAAAAACACAGCACAATAAAAATCCCACTCCAATTTATGAAAATGGAGTGAACTTTTATGAACAAATAGAAAAAATGGAATAAGGGTAACCAGAGATATTAATTTTTAAACATGTAAGTAGAATAGTGCTGAAAAGCACAAAGCGCCAATGGTCGTCAATGGTAGAACGGGACATAGACACGATTTGAGGTCGACCACGATGGATCGCGGGTCAGTTACATCAACCAGCTGTAACTGAGTCGGAGGTTTTACCCTGGGACTTAATCATTTTTCTGGAAGTCAAATTCCTTCAGTGGGTCATGATAACAGGCTGTATCTGTGGACGTCCTCACAGAGTCAGATAGATGTTGGACCCCGTACCACTGAAGCTGTTAGTTGTGCGGGAAAAGGTCTGACCAGGAGAATCTTAAATCTTATGTCCAAGAGAGTCCTTTGGATACTTCTGGCGCCTTCAGCCAGTGGAGATTTTTATCTTCGGACTGTTGATCTTCTCAAAGCAGGATACCTTCTCCTTTGAGGGTCAACTGAATCAGATTTGCTGCTGTGAAGAATCTCTGAGTGGGATAAACCAGTTCTCGCTGTCCAGTGAGGTAATGCCATAGGGTTCAAAACTTTTCTACGTCTCATGTTTTCAGAGGCAATAGGAAAAATCCAGTTATACAATAGCTATGGGACCCAGAAACTCATTAACAGCACTTTGGAGATCAAGACTCACACCAGTAAAGGTCACCTGTAGGATCAAGGTCAGGTCAAGTGGTAATGGTCTGTTGGGCACTTCAGGGAAAGGCCTCTTGCAGCTTGTTGTGGCCCTGTAGCTACACAGGAGCTCAGTCAAATGACCCTTGGAGTCCACTGACTTGTCCTGGTTACAAGGGGAAGTAGGCCCAGTTCTTCAGGGCTTGTCTCAGGTCAGGGGCAGCAGGTCTAGTATTCTGTTCTCCCACAGGCCCAGAAAATGTTCTTAGGAGGGTGCTTTAGGGTACCACATTTATGCCTGGTTTCAGCTAGGGCATGGGGTGTCTCCTGGCAACTCTGTAACCAATAGGGTAAAGATTACCAGGGGTAACCCTACCCACCTTTGCAGCAGTTCCTGATTTCCCTACTACAAAGGGATGTATGACGAAACCATGCATGACCTTAACACACGTCCTTTACCTAGGCTTAACTTTTTGCCCAACACATAAGCTCAAATATACACAGACACGCATTGGTGTATTCAAATACATAGGAAAAATCAAGGTGCACAAATTCCACAAATTAAAAGGTGACACTAGGAAAGAAAGAGCATTTGGCAGAAGTTGATCTACAGATATATTAACAGGCACAGCTCTGATGGCTTTAGTGGACCTAGAGGCTTTAGCCAATGAAGAAGCATCTCAAGGGGAAGTGTAATATATGGATGTGGATTTACTGGAGAGAATGGGAAATTGGGGCACATAGTAATTTAAAACCAAAATTGACCTTTATACCTCAGTTACCAATGGGTGCCATTGACATTTTTCATGATGTGATCATAAACAAATTGATGCAATTGAGAAAGAAGAAAACCAACAAAAAGAAGAGAAACAATATGATATTGCCAATTATGACACAAAAACAATGGACAGCCCTGGAAAATCTTAAAAAGGAAAATCAAATTGTGATAAAACCCTCAGATAAGGGTGACAACATTGTACTCCTCACAAGAGAGTCTTATTGTAAAGAGGCCTTGAGACAACTGACAGAGCAATCTTGTTATCTTCTGATCCTCAAAGCTGAGTACTCAAAAAGCGTCATAGATTTTCACAACTTACTCCTAGAGTCGTATGCAAGAGGTATGTTAGACATTGAGGAATACCAGTACTTAAGATGTCCATATCCACAAACTCCAACATTTTGCCACCTGGCGAAGATTCACAAAGATAAACATAACCCTCCGGGACGACCAATAATTTACTGTAAACAAAGCTTATTGGAGAACATATCAATTGGTAAAAACCTTACCTTCATATACCAGAGGCACAAAATACTTTTTGTTACGGATTGACAACGTCATCTGGAAGGAAGACTGTGAGATGATCACGATGGACCTAGCTAGTCTTTATCCTAGCATAGCCCATAAAGATGAGATAAATGCCTTTGAATAGTTTTTACGTGGCAGATCTTTGAGGTTCCATAATCATTACCTAATGTTGATTGATTTTGTCAAATTCTGTTTAACCAATATATTTTCATGTTTTCAGGACAACACTATTGGAAAATACATGGAGTGGCGATGGGTACCTGCTTCGCCCCCCAACTATGCAAATCTTTTTGTCGTTTGGTGGGAGACGCAGGTAGCCTGGTCTGAAGAAAATGGTCAGTAGGTTGACAGAATTGTGAGTTAGAACCGCTACATGGACGACCTCTTTATCCTTTGGCTAGGGTCAAAAGAGACAGCATTAGATTATATAGCGGTTCTTGAAGACAATAATATAAACCAGAGATTTACCAGTGAGATCAGTGCTGAAAGTGTTACCTTTCTAGATTTGAAAGTATATGTGGCGGAGGGAAGAATCTGCACATCCCTCAATCGAAAACCAACAGCAGGTAATTCCCTCCTCCATGCAAAAAGTAACCATTCTAGAAAATGAAACTGGAGCATTCCTTATGGGGAATTGCTTCGAATGGAACACAATTGCACTCAAACTCAAGAATTTTAGAATAATGCCATTGAGGTCCACAACAGATTTAAGGTGAGGGGATATCCCAATCAGGTCCTTAAGAGAGCAGAGGAGAGGGTCAACATAACTTATTATTGGAAAAATCCAAGACAGAAGACACCAAATTTAGACTGATTATAGACTTTACAGATGATGTAACACATATCCAGAGGATATTACAAAGAAATTGGCAGGTCCTGCAAGCAGATCCAGCCATAGGACCAGACTTACCACACTATCCTCCAGTTTCCTACAGGAGAAGCAAATCATTGAAAGATCATGTGGTACAAAGTCACCTTAGTAAAACCCCGGGAGACACATGAAGAGTAACAATAACAGGCTTTTTTCCTTGCACCAAATTTAAAGCTTGCAAGAACAGTGAGAAAACATTAACATATACAGTGCCGGACAGAAATCTCCTAAAAGAATGAGATTTTTGATGAATTGCCACACCAGTTTTACTATTTGCTGTCTAGTGTGTTCTTGCCAATTGAGGTATGTAGGCAGTATAGTAAACCCTACACAAAAACAGGTACTAGAGCATATGCGTGCAATAAGTAATCGGGACCCGACTTATCCAGTAGCACGAAACTTCAAGGAATGTCACCAGAGTGACAGGTCCAAGTTAAAATTATTTTGCTTGGACCATATACTAGTGGGAGAGAGAGGAGGTGACAGGATTCAAACATGAAGGAGATTGGAATCACGATATATCTTTGAAGTGGGGACTAAGACACCAAAAGGATTGAATAGGAATGAGGCATTAGCATCACATCTGGGGGATTAAAACAGCATTCTTTACCGTACGATCCAGTTGTAAGTCAGATATTGAGGGAGAATAAATGTTTTGATAGAAGTATCACATAAAGAAGATTACTCTCATATAGGATCATGAAACTTTTAGATTTTAAAATAACACTTGGTGCAACACAGTTTAACACTGATGTTATAACTATCATGACTTTCACATTTTCATATTGCTGATTCCTTATGTTTGTCTTTATTTTGTACCTTCACTCTGTTTTGAATGCATTACCAGGGTGATGTAATGATATCTGAATTTATGAAATCCAGGTTTTTAATGAATTACAAGTGAATGACTGGACTATGAACTCACATGTGTAATGATAGCCCACGCAGGGCACAATTGTGGTAATAGCCTATGCAGGAGATAATTATAACATAATTTCCAAGAAAGCTGTCGGTGATAATAAATGTAAGCTGATGAATGCGAATGTAGAATTCACCATATGAAAGTAAGGGCATGCTATTAGTTTATGGGGATGCATCTAGAGATTACGTGACTTCTGTAGGAGGAGGAGCACTGCGAGCACTGAGAGAGCGAAGCAAGAGCGGCTGGGGAGAATGGCAAGGCTAGGTGGTAGTAGGCATTGCGGGTCAGATATTTGGGAGACCACCGCACGCCGCCACCCAGGCCCAGCTCGCCCCACCTCCCCGCTACTCTATCACCATTACATGCCAGAAGAGTGAGGCCACAGAAGAGGGGCAGAGGGTGGTGCGACGTGGCGTGGCTGCAATAGGCTACAGTCCCTCTGCATAGCAAGGAGGTGGCATGCATTGGGCTAAAGGGGGGCGCAGCACAGACCACAAAAAGCTCTATATGTGTGAAAAAGGCCACTTTATTGAAGACAGGTGCACCTTACAAACATTTCCCTTGGCCTTTGCCATACAAAACTAAACCTCGCTATACATTTGTTCCCCTACCTTGCCTCCTGCCCCCACCCCTAAGGTTTCCCCTTTTTCCTTTCCTTGCAACTATTTATAAAGCCCCACTTGGTCATTAACTGTTGACAATTTAACCCTGTAACCTGTAACCTCTTACCTACTTCCCAAAACATCTACCTAACTAAGCATTTCCTGTGTTAACTTCCCCTTATTGCCTGCTCCCAGGGTAACTTGTTCCCAACCATAAACTTAAACTGTAAACATATAAAAACTAGTTACCAAACGCCTTGCATCTGCTTCAAGCGAAAACTGAAATACACCTTCCCCCCGCGCACCTCTGCACAACAAAGCAGCCCAAACCCCCAATTACGAGCTCAACTAACTTGACCCCCCCCCATCAAAGGGAGGGCGGGAGGGAAAAATTTCTCCACAAACCAAAACCCACAGCCCTGCTACCCCAGCACCCAAAACCGGCTGCCATGTCACCTTAATAAAATGGTGACAAGGTCGACAAAATGTCCGGTTTTAAACTCCCCAGCCCAAATGAAGCCCAACGAGCCCAATTGGGCTCTGGGCTGCACCATGGCCCAAGCCTCCCGCGGCTGAGGAGCATGGCCAGGCCAGGTGGTAGTAGGCATTGCGGGTCAGATAATTGGAAGAACAATGCACAGCCCCACCCAGGCCCAGATCGCACCACCTCCCCGCTAACCTATCACCATTACATGCCAGAAGACTGAGGCCGCAGAAGAGGGGCAGAGAGTGGTGCGACGTGGCGTGGCTGCAATAGGCTACAGTCCCTTTACATAGCAATGTGGTGGCCAGCATTAGGCCGGTGCGACTTGTGCCCACCTGAGGGCCTGCATGCCTGCTGAGTCGCTGAACCAACGCCCATGTTGTAGCACCCGCAGCTAGGCCTGCGGAGGCACTCATTTCATCTGGTTTCACTATCCCCCACCTTGGACCCTAGCCTCAGATACCGGTTTCACGAGGCAAACAGCAGATGGCTTTGCCGTCTAGACCAACAGCTGGAAGTCGTAACATGGAGAGAGATGCCGGCATGCAGTAAGTGGCTTGCAAACCATTCACGGTCCTATAATGAAGTTAAAAGATTGCGAAAAGACATATCCATATCTAACATACTCAATAGATTGCCAACTTACTGCGAGTGGAAGACTAATAAAGGCAGTGGGGGCTGCTGGGTAGTGGGGCAGGTATGGAAGGTGGTGGGGAATACAGGTGTGGTCGTGCCTCCTTGAGTGAGTCGTATCATTGAGACGTCCAGGATCCCCTGGCGCAGAAGGAGACTTCCAGGAAGAAAGCGGTACCTGAACAAAATGGAACGAACAACGCTAAATTGTGCATACAGAGTCCCCCCAGCATCTCAGTCCTCAACCTAAAGGGCGTAAACACCCTTAAACTTAACCTAGCCTTAACATTGCTGCTACAAACATCCTCCCGCCCTTCCAACAGTCCTGCAAGCAAGGTTTGGCAGGTAATCAGACAGACGAGGAAAAGGCTGAAACTAAACCTGCAGGTCCTGTAAAACAGCAAGGAATCAAGCGGACCTAGGAGCTTACCCTATAGGGAACGAAGCTTGGAAAAGATCTATTGCAATAGCGGGCAAGTAAAGTACCATCCGTGGTACTACCTTATAAAGCCCAAAGGGAAAAAGGGCCGAAAGGAGACATATCGCGAACAATGCAGTCCAGACGGACGAGGGGGGAGCCAGGTCATGGCATGGAAAAAGGCGTAAAAAGGAACAGGAATACCAGATCAGGACTCAGTAATATGTCTGGAGGATGATGAAGTAATAGAATTGGAAACATCATCATCAAACAAGAAATACAAAAAGGGTAAGACCGCAACAGTGCATAAAAACGACGGCCATAAAATAACGGACTCTTTAACCCAGAAAAACATGGAGAATTTAAATATCATGGCAAATATAATAACTCCAGCATCATCCAATTTGGGCACCGTGCCAGGGACAATAAAGCTCTCCAAAGACAAGAAAAATCTACATGATGGTCCCTCCTCAGAAGCAAATCTACCAAGTATAAATACCCGCACAACACAAGCGGAAGTACACAGTAAACGGTTATTCAGAATTATTCTCATCCCTGAATCTTTTGATCCTCAGTAACTGGGATTTCCTCAGCCCAAGTTCTGCTCCAGCCACCTTCAATGTCTGCTTAAACTCAGGATCAGCCATTGATTAAATTGACAGAATAAACACTAACCATGCACGGTGTTGAAAATCGAACCAAAACCCCCCTTATACTGCCATCAGCTCCACCGCAAGAGACACTCCAACCAAAGGAATCAACAACAGTTAGTCTGATTCCGTTCCTTGGTGGCAGCAGTAGCTCCCCAGCTGAGGACAAATTTACGTTTGTGGAAAAGCCCCTTGAGCCCAATCAAGAGGCCTCTGATGGAGGCAGTTCCAAACCCGGCTCCAAATGACCAATGAAGAGTGATAATGTTTCCCCGTTCGGAAGATGCAGTGGAAGAAGCACTCGAAGTAGGGAACTCCGACACCCCTGAAGGTACATGGGGCGCACTTTTGTCCACAATGGAGGCAATGTCTTCAGCAATTCGACACCAAGCAGACAAACAGGAGCTACAGGTCACCTCCTTAACATTTTGGCAGTACACATTGTGGACATTGATACGAAATTTAAAGCATTAAATGAGCTGATAAAGAGAACCCAAAACCACAAGTACATTCAGCAAACCTCATGCCAATGTGAAGATTTAGGGGATAAAATTCAGGCTCTTCCGACAATCCTGAATTACATTTTGCAGGAAGTAAGAATACAATCAATCAGTCCACATGAAAGACTGCGAGTCCAAGAAAATGAGCTAAAAGATCCAGAAAAAACTACCAAGGCACAACCAATGGTGAACCTGCCATTCCCAGTAGCTTCACACAGTCTCTGCGCAAGCCTGTCACTGCCACTTCGATAGTGAATATCAAAAAACTAGAAAACATCCTAAAGAAACTGAAGCCAGAAGGGGCAGAGGGCCTGAATGGTCTCCCCAATGCACTCTTTAAGAAGGACATCACTTACTGGGCTTGCTATTTAGCTCCCCTTTTTAAGCTACTTTTTCATACAAATATCATCCCAGGATCATGGAAAGGTAACATCTTCCATCCCATCTACAAGAATGGATGTCTAACCTCACCAATTAACTACAGGCTAATTGCCCCTATTGACGTTGATGCAAAACTATACGCATCATGTTTACTTCAAAATTTACAAGAATGAGTCTTCTGACTCTCTAAATCTTTTTCTGTCCTTTTTCACCTCTTTCACCTTTTTTGCACCTTTTTGCCACTTTGCCACTTCTGGTCTTTTTCCATCCTTTTTGCACCTGAGATCCCCCTCGGTCCTGCCCTCTCCTGTGCCACTTTTCCGCTCTCCGTGTTTCCTGCCTCCCAACTGTCCAGCCCCCTACTTAATGGTGGCTGCTGAACGGCCACGCAGTGGGTGCCCCAAAGGCAAGCTCGTCTGCGCCCGTCTGCGCCCGTCCACGCCTGGACCGCACCCAGCATCATGGACCCTGGTCCTCAGACCCACCACTGCTGCAACGCCTGTACCCTCCCCACCCTCAACCAAGGACGCAACACCGCCTGCCTCCTTGCGTTGCCGAACGACATGGCTACTTCTCTAGCTGCCACTGCTGCCGCACCCTCACCCACCTCTGCACTCCAGCTCCTCCCACCGCTCGGTAGACCCACAGTGTACCCGACCGTCCTAGCTGTATCCTCCTCAACACTCGCTCCCTCCACAACACGCTCCATCCCTTCTGGAGAAGCTCACCAGCGTAGGACTCAAGCAGCTAGTCACCTCTCCAACAAACTCAGCAGGACACCCACTCGACCCAGTTTTCTCCACCAGTGAAAACATTACCTTCAGCCACACCTCCAAACTCCTCTGGACTGACAACCACTGCATCCACTCACTTTCACCTAACCCACCGTACACCACCGCGCCCACCACCTCCCCCTCAGAAGTTGGAACAAGGACACCGAAGAACATCTCACTGCCTCCCTCAGCACAACCCCACTGCCGAGATCCACAAATGCCAACACCTCAGTACGCAGCCTCCACTAATGGATCTTCAACTGTTCAGACACTCCTGCACCCCTCAAGAAAGCCCCTGTCAAGCAACACTCCAAGAAAGCCAGCTGGCTCACTCACGCTCTTCAGTAATCCAGACGCACCTGTAGATGGCTCGAGAGAAGACGGAGGAAAAACAAAACCCCAGAATCCCACACAGCATTCAAAGCTGCTGTCACTGCACACCACCTCCTTTTCAAAACTACAAAGAAAACAGCCCTCCAAGACAGACTCAACGCCAACACACACAACAGCAAAGAACTCTTCGCCATTGTCAAGGAGTTTTCCAAACCCAACAGCGAGACTACCCTCCCAAGACCTCTGCAACAAGCTCGGCACTCTTTTCCACCACAAGATCAAGCAGATCTACGACAGCTTCAACACTCAAGCCCTCCCACCATTCCCGCCACCTCCGCACCCAACGACTATGTCCCCCAACAGATCCTGCTCAACTGGATCCCACTCACCATGGACGACACAATCGAGACCATGAAGAGCACCAACTCGAAATCCCCCTCAGATCCCTGCTCGCACCACATCTTCCACAGAACCGCCCTCAAGCTACACCACACCATCATCTGCTCCATCAAGACTGCCACCTTCCCGACAACTGGAAACACACTGAGATTAACCCGCTGCTGAAGAAGCACTCCGCCGACTCAACAGACCTCAAGAACATCAGACCTATCTTTCTGCTCCCCTTCCCAGCCAAGGTCATTGAGAAAGCCATCAATGCACAACTCTCCGAGTTCATCAAACTCATTGGCTACGATGAACTCAGAGAGTTGTGCATTGATGGCTTTCTGGGACGGGATGAAGGCTGTCGCCACCTGGATGAGAGACATCAGCCTCAATCTCAACTCAGTCAAGAACAAGGTCCTCATCCTAGGACCCACCCTTTCCACTTGGGACGAGTCCTGGTGTCCCGCAGCACTAGGAACACCCCCCACACCCAAGGACCATGCACGAAACCTCGGCATCATACTGGACTCCTCGATCCACCAGATCAACGCCATCTCCTCATCGTGCTTCCACATGCCTTTGTCTGCTTCGAAAGACCTTCAGATGGATCCCCACCGAATCCAGAAAGACGGTCACTCACGTGCTCATCAGCAGCAGACTCGACTACGGCAATGCACTCTACGCCGTTGTCACCCAGAAACTGGTCCTCATCATCCCCCGCAGCAACCACATCACCGAACACCTGCGAGAACTCAGCTGGCTCCCAGTCAACAAAAGAGTCACTTTCAAGCTCCTCACAGACGTCTACAAAGCCCACCACGATGCAGGACTAGCATATCTGAACCACCTCCTCACAGTCCACGTACTCTCCAGACACCTGAGCTCCGCTGAACTGGCCCTGGCCACCGTCCCACGGATCCACAAGAGCAGAAACGGAGGAAGATCCTTCTCCTACCTCGCTGCCAAGTCTCTCCACCTCAGGCAAGCCCCTGACCTAATTCGGGAAGGATCTCAAGATCTGGCACTTTGGCTGAGCCCCAGCGCTCAGAGGGATCAGCAGTCCCCTCCCCCCCCCAGTGCCTTGAGACCCTCACAGGTGAGTAGTCACGCTATATAAACCATGATTGATTGATTGATACCATGAATACAAACTGGGTTTAGATCAGGTATAGGGACCCTTAGAAATCTAACAGCACTTACTATCTTGGCAGAGACAGCCAAGCAGTGCAAAACTCGTCTGTTTGCATGTTTTGTCGATCTTAGATCAGCCTTTGACAAGAACCCATGTGGCCGCCTGTGGGGCAAAACTTGATGAATGTGGTATCCCAAGAGGGTTGTAAAAAAGGCAATCATAGTGCTACATACAGAAACGTGGGCCCAGGTCAAAATAGGAGATGGGACTAGAGTCACGAAATAAATTGCCACAAAGAATGGCCTCAAACAGGACTCTGTGCTAGCCCTTAGCCTCTTCAGCTTATATTCACATTTAGCAGACCTTGTTCGTAATAACCTCAAGAAAGAAGCCATCCTCCAATTCTGGCAACAGAAAAAATAGGATGCTTGCAGTATGCGTAAGATATTGTCCTCGTGAGCCAAACGCCAATAGGACTGCAACGCAGCATGCATGCTTTAAAAACCTATATGGACCAACAAGACTTAAGACTAAACCTAAGTAAAACCAAAGTGGTCTGATTGGTTCACATCAAGTACAAGTCATTCACCTGGTTCATACCGGACAAAAAGGTTGTGGTGTTCAATACTTATAAATATCTGGGCATCAACGTGGAACATCAAATGGCCTTCAAACATCATCTAGCCGCCTTACAGGCAAAAGCACATTCATTAATCTGTGAATTATGACTGAATAATAAAGAAACTTGTCTGCTCTTCATGCATTTACTAACAGTAATGATGGTGCAGCTTATGCCCACAGTGGCATATGGCATGGAAACGATGCATGGCCGGCAATCAGTAATGCTCAACAAGCTCCAAACAAAAGTTTACAAATCCATGTTTTCCATACCAAATTCAGCGTCGCCAGCTCTGGTCCGTCTTGAATTTGGCTTAAAAAACCAAACATTACAGAGAATGACTGCCCTTGTAAAATTCTACTGGAGGCTGCGTGCTTCTGAGAGTGGCTCCATTAACTCTTTGTTGGAAGGAAATAAAAGAACAACAGAGGAACCATCACAAACACTCCTGGGGAGAATACCTAGGCCGAGTAATTGAGGAACTAGGAATCCAAGATGCATGGGCTAGCAGCATAGAAAAAAGTTGCCTTTTATCTAGTAACCAACTCCTCAACCCATCTTCTGTCTATTTTACAGGACAAAAAACACTTTTCAAAGAGAAGGCATGCTTAGACAGTAATCAGCTCGTACAAATACTTGAAACCCCAGGAGTACATGTCATCTCATTTTTCATCTGCCTTAAAACAGCAGTCCTTGTTATATCGATTTGAGTTTGTAGGCACTAAAGACTTTATTCCAACCTGGAAGAAGAGTCCACCAGAAGACTTATTATGGCGCCTATTTGGATACAAACGAGAGACATTAGCAAATATTCTTTGTGTGTGCAAAATAAATAATTGCTAAAGCCATTCTTCTTGTACCTGCAAATTCGTACATGCAGGCAAGCTGTAACTACCTGGCTAAGAGTAACTTCAATCCCCCTACCATGCCATGGATCAACATTTTTAAAATCGATCATTAATAAACCTAGGAGTACAGGGCCAGTGATACATTAAGGATTAGGAGTCCTTTTAGGAGCAGTTTGCACAGGCAGTATGCAGCTCATTACTTGAAATAAGAGATGCATTCTTTGCACTAGCCACACGCACTTTACAAATGAGCATGCTTAGGGGTTACCGTTCTAGAGGAAGACCAAGGCTAGGAAGTCATTTTAGGAGAAGTTTTGCACAAATAGAATGCACTTTAATATTTGAAATATGGGGTGCACATTTGTACAAGTCACACGCACTCTGCAAAGAAAGTCTAACTGCTTGCAACTGCAAAATGTAGCAATCGCAGACAATTAGGAATTACAGGCTAAGTGCCACTTCAAACACCCCAGTTTGCCAGGGACCAGGGGGCATATTCACAAGGGAGTGGCGTAGCGGGGCGTTAAGCAAATATTGCTAACTCCACACTGAGCCATTCTGAAAACGCTGGGATGCTCCGTATTCACAAGAATGCAGCACACCCCGGTGTTTCCCCTTTGGCTAAATCTAGCTGCTTAGCACCAACACAGGCACCCGTGCACATAGAAGGCAAATCGTCATTTTTTAAATGATTGTTTATGTGCAGGAAGGGACACCTTCCTGCACATGAACAATCATTCATGGCGATTTGCTGTTTCTATGTGTGCTGCACAATGCAGCACTCATAGAAACAGCAAAAAAGAGGAGAAATTAAGCATTTTGCCATGTTAAGACCAGGTTTTCGCTGGTCTTAATTTTGGCGCTGCCTCCTATTTACACCACCTTTGTAAATATGGGGCAGTGTCAAATTCAATGGGTGTTAGAGGATGTGACTGGCCACGAATGGTGATGGCTGCTTGAAGTTGCAGCTCTGCGCAGGGACGGGCCCCGGACAGCAGCTGTAGCACTCTCAGCAATGAGGGGGCTCTCCCAATTTGCCACCCGCCTCGCCTGCTGAATGCAGCACCCGCCACCAGCACCACGACGGTGGTGGAAGGCACTAGGGGTCAACGGACCCTTACTCCCGTCCCCACGCTGACTGAGGCGGGCCGGGCCTATGCCATGAGGAGGAGCCACGGCCCACAGCACGGTGGGAGGCCCGGCCAGGGATCTACGGCAGGGAGCCTTGACAGCAACAGGCGCTCTCCTTCACAGGGCGGTGGGGCCCCAAATCCTGCACCCCCACCACTCCTGCCAGACAGCTTGCCTGGCACTAGACCCACAGCCCACGATCCCCCGGCCCGATGGTGCTGGCACCACTGGGCAGGTGGCCAGCAATGACTTGCGGCCTATCTCTGGGCAACGTCCCGCATCTGAGGCCATCCTCTTTGCCTTGCTCATGCCCAAAGCGGCGCCTGCCTGCCCCCTCCTGAGACGCCCCGTGGCCACTCCTAACCAGTTGGACCTTTCCTCCTGCGAGCTCCACAGCGGTCCGAGGACCCCCGCGGCCCAGACAACAGTGATTGGCCCCGGGGCGCGGGGAGGCGAGGGGGCACCCACTACCCACTGACACTGTGCACCTCCACTCTCTTCGCTCTTCAGTGGGGGCGATGCTCCTGCCGTGCCGGGGCTGGGACTTGGTGGTGTGGTGCGGACCTGCAGCCCTACTGCTTCTGCTCCACGGTGGACCTACCAGCCTCTATAGATACGGCAGCCCGTCCACTGCAGCCTGCATGGGGACCCTGCTACCTTCCCCTCATTCGTGAGTCCCGTGGGGACGGCCAAGGGCACTGGGCCTACTACAGTATGCATGTCACAGAACCCCCACGTAACGTGGAATGCTGCCCCAGGCTATGAGACTGCCTGAGGGCTACTTGCCATGCAGAAGCCGCGAGTTGCCAGGCCTGGGCCGGGGTCTTTCGTCCCTCTCTCCACGGCTACTGCACCGTTGGCACCAGGGTACCTGCCGACTCCCAGCACAGACTACGCACAGATGCCACTGAACCACAAGGGGACCACGTGCGGGCTTCCTAAATCGCCACTCCCTGACCTACCATGGAGCACCACCCACCACTATGCACGGACTGGGGATGTCTCCTGGCAAGGGAACGGGCAAACCTGCACGGCAGCTGCTCTTCCCTGAGACCTTCAGCCAGCCTCGCACCATGCCCACCCCACCGGGTGCTGCCCCCCACACCAGATCCGCCCCACCTTGCCGCAGCCAGTGCCCCGGAAACCACTATGGAGCGCATCCTTCAGGAGATCACCGCTATGGACCGCCGACTGGAGGGCATGGATGCAAACATTTCCGCACTGACGGCTGAGTCCAAATCCATCCGCTTGGAAATCGCAGGCTTCCAGACCAGGGTGGATGACCTGACCCAACGAGTCCCCATGCTGGAGGACCGCATCAACACCTTGCTAGAGCGGGACCAGGAACTTTTACTGTTCTGCAGCAAGGTAATTGACCTGGAGGACTAGAGGTGGCCGGAAAATGCTTTTTCGGCTTCCCAGAGTCCGTGGAGGGGCCAGATGTCAAAGCCTTCCTTAAGGACGTGCTCCCGGCTCTCACCAGCCTGACCTTTGACCCTTCCTTGGAGATTCAGCAAGCTCACTGCATAGGACCGCCAAGGCGGGCACGTCCACATGCCCGCGCCCCCTTATTGCCTGTTTTCTGTGCCACGAACAGGCCCGACAGCTGATTTCTGCAGCCCGCACCTATGGCCCGTACGTCTATGAGGAGCATGAGGTACGGATGCCTGCGGACTTCTCCAGGAAGACGAATGAGTGTTGCAAAGCCTTCCTATCCCTCCGCCGGGCCTCTGCTCCACCAACTGGACATTCAAATATGGCCTCTTCGAGCCTGATCGCTTTAGAATCACCAAGGACGGTGACTCAAAATAATTCGAACTGGAGGACCTGCGCCGCTTCCTGGATGACCTCTCCCCACAGGACTTGAACACTGCCTCCTCAGCTTCCACGGAGGGTCATGCCCTGCCACTGCCCTCCCACCCCAACGCCTCCAGCGACTTCTGGCGGAGCTTCGGGGTCTCCCGCCACAGGAGCAGAGCGGCCCGGTCCCAGGGCGACAGGAGCCAGGCTCTCCAGGCAGTGGAAAGTCCCGCTCTCCCTTGAAACCCGACTCCACCCCAGAGGTCAAGCCCTGAGGACTCTGAATCGGCACTGATCCCAATACCAGGGGGGAACTGTGTCTGGAGTGTTGACAGCCGAAGAAGGCGGATGGCTGA
Source organism: Calotriton arnoldi (assembly GCA_963921515.1). Classification (NCBI taxonomy): domain Eukaryota; kingdom Metazoa; phylum Chordata; class Amphibia; order Caudata; family Salamandridae; genus Calotriton; species Calotriton arnoldi. Next base: position 4,566,197 of record CAWUFW010000038.1, read on the forward strand.
GTACCAGCATGCCTTTTTTTGTAGACTGCCTTTTCTTACAGAATGTTTCTTGTTTCTCTCACTGTTCCTTTCCCTCCACTGTTTGCTGGCCATGTGTTTAATTGTTGCATGCTCCGTGCGCGGTCTCCTGGCCCAACCAATGTGCACGCAGCTATGCTGACCCCTTGGCCGGGGACGGCATACCTACACCCTCCACAATTTCTTACCCCTACGCACCCCTGCTCCACGCAATCACACCTTCACTATTGTGCACCCTCCAAACTGCCTAGCCCCCGGAAGGGGCTCTCTGTGCGCACCGGATCCGCAAGCCTAGACCCGCAGCACAAAGTTTAGAGCTACTGGCACTGTGCTCTCCGCTGCACTCCTCCCATACAACCCATCCACCAATTCCCCCCTTCCACTACCCACCCTCCTCCTTCTGACCCACACGCCAGGATCTCCCACTCTGCCCTGGCTGTTGTCTGCCAGTAGGCTCTCCCTCTATGTCCCCAGCTCCCTGCCTGCCTGTTCCCCCTCCCCTCCTGAGCCCCCCTACCGGGCCCCCTGCCCCTCCCACCCGCAATCTACCCTGCTCCCTCTCCCCTCCCATCCCCTTGCGCCCTCCTCCCGACTCATGTCTAGCCCCGCTCCTCCCTCCTATCCACCTCCCCCCACCCCCTGCCCCGGCCCTCAGATGGCACATGATCCCCTGCTGCCTACATCACCCGCTCACCCCGGTGTGCCCTTTACCCCCACCTGGAATTCATAGGCTACCCTCGCCCCCACACACTCACTGCTGCCCCCGTGGGACCTCGGACTCCACATGACTGCGCCCGCACCACGCATCCTCCAGCCTCTGCACATTATCTCTGGAACATCAATGGCCTCATGCACTACATCAAACGGAAAAAGGTGCTCTCGTACCTGCAGGCCAAAAAAGCAGCTGTGGCTCTCCTACAGGAGATGCACTTGGGTGACCTAGAAGCCAACATATTGCACCGCGACTGGGTGGGCAAAGTGATACATAGCGGCGCTTCCGTGCCATGCACCAATGAAAACAATCCACAGCGTACGTGTGGGGTTTCGATACTCCTCCGCAAATCATTGCCAGTCACGGTCATGAAGACATGGTCCGACCCGGACGGCAGGTATGTTTTTGCCAAGCTGAGGGTGGGGGACAAGTCCCTGTATGTGGGCTTGGTGTACGCACCGACAGGGGCCTAACGCCCTTCTTCCTCCAGCTGAACTGACTCCTTGTGGAGATTAGCGCGTCTAAGTACATCATCGGAGGAAACTGGACCCTCGCCCGCGATGCGGTTCTGGACAGGACTGGCCCGCTGGATACAGGAAATGATGCAGACAGGGGCCTGCTGGGGGATGTCACCTCCGACCACGGCCTCGTCGATCACTTGCATCTCTGCCATCCAAACAGATAAGGAGTATACCTTCCTGTCCACGGTCCATGGCACACAAGCCAGGCTAGATTACTTCCTCATCTCCCACTCGGCGGTGGTACTCGTCAGGGAATTCCGCATCCTGGAGGCTTCCTTGTCCGACCACTCTCCGGTCCTACTGTCATTAGATGGGGGCCTGGCTTCCATGTGCCACAAACAGTGCCTGAACGTACAAAGATACTGCTGCCCCCAGGGCAAGTCTCAACTGTCGGCTCATGCCTCTGCATACCTGTCAGACATCAAGGACTACCACAGGGTGCTCTGGGCAGCCGCGAAAGCAACCATACATGGCCAACTAATGAGAGACACCGCTGAGGCCAATAAACAGGCTTCTCTCTGCCAAGCCGAGCTGGAGGTACAGATTACCACCCTCACCCCCCTTTACACCTCCCGCCCCACTGTGCCCAATCGCCGTCACCTGGAGCAGGCCCACATGGGCCTCAATGGCCTCTATACCTCCAAGGCTGAGTATGACCTCCAATGCCTGAAGAGGAGGCACTATGAGCAGGGTGAGAAGGCAGGCTGCCTGCTGGATGGCCCAGTTGCGACAATGGGAGTCTGCAATGGCTATTATGGCTATCCAGTCGGCAGGCGGGGAGATACTCACCCAGCTGCAGGTTATTGTCAATGAGTTTGCTTCATTCTACTAAACACTCTATACCCCGGAGGCACAGGTGAGTGAAGATTTGATAACCGCATTCCTTGAGAAGGTCGATCTACAATGCTTAACGGACAAGGGCCAGGAGCTCCTAGCAGGGGATATTAGTAAGGAAAAGATCGCGGCAGCCATCTCCAAGCTACCCTATCACAAAGCCTCGGGTGAAGTCCGCTTCCCGACTGAATTCTACCAGTTGTCGGGGGAGGAGGTGATCGAATCCCTTCATGCAGCTTTCCAGGAGGCAGAGCGGACGGCCTCTTTGTGATCCCTCTTTAATAGGGTGGTGATCGCAGTCCTCCCCAAACTCGGAAGGGAACCATTGCTGTTCGGTAGCTACCGGCTTATATTTGTCCTGAACAGCAATATTAAGATCCTCGCGAGCATATTGGTGTCACGCTTAAGCAAGGTTCTCCCCTCCCTCATTCATAACTCACAAGTCAGTTTCGTACCGGGCTGCTCCTCCAGGAACCATCTTCGTACATTGGCCCATACCCTTTGGGCCACCAGGGACCTGCCAGAGGAGGCGGTGGCTCTCTACCTAGACGCCAAGAAAGCGTTCAACCACCTTAAATGGGGCTATCTTTTCACCACCATGAACCAGTCGAATTGGGGGACCAATTCATCTCCAAGGTGCGGCTACTGTATGAATGCCTGACGGTCCAGGTCAATTGCGGAGGGTTCATCTCCGACTCCTTCCAGATCCAGAGGGGCACCCGCCAAGGTTGTCCGCTCTCCCCACTCCTATTCCTTCTGGCAATGAAACCCTTGGCCTCCACCATGCGCCACTCCCCACTTGTGGCAGGCATCCCCATCGTGGGAGGTCTCTCCAAAGTGTATCTATTTGCCGACGACATCCTACTCACCCTGCGGGATCTTCGCAGCTCCCTGCCAGCATAATTGGAAGTCATTGATGGAGTTGTGGTCCTGTCTGGTTATAAGGTGAACTGGGACAAGAGCGAGGCCCTCCCGCTGTCGACCTGCATCATGAAGGCAGCTATCCACAGATACCCCTGCCACTGGAAAGCCCCCTGGCTCAAGTATTTGGGGATCCTGGTCAACAGGGGTCTAGCCGAGATGGTCACAGACAACCTGACTCCCCTCATCACGCAGATGAAGCTGGACTTTGACAAATCGTCCCTATTGGGATTCTCTGTGTGGGGCAGGGTACAGGCAGCGCAGATGGTCATGCTACCACACTTAACCTACGCGCTCATTATGCTCTCCGTCAACGTGCCCCTGGCCACACTCCGCCTCAGCAACTCCCAGATTCAGTGTGGGGATCTACTCAACCCCGGCTGCTGCGTCTAAACGTATGGCACGTCACTCCTGTAGCGGCCGGGGCCTGCCGTCCGTGAAGCACTACGCTCTGGCCCTGCACCTTTCCCAACTTGCCTATTTCTTCCTGGGCACCCCAGACCTCCCGCAATGGGTTCACACAGAACGATCGCTTCTCGTGTGCGGTGACCCATCCCCCCACACCCTGTGCTGCAAGCCACGTCCAAAGCCTGGCACCGTGCTCACCGCAACTTCAGAGTGGACTGCATACCAAGGCGAATTTGTGGGGCAATGACAGCATCCGCATCGTCGGCCAGGTCCTTCGCTGGCTGCGCTGGGCAGTAGTGGGCATACGCACCTTGGACCAGGTGCTGCTGGTCAGTGACCTGAAATCTTTCAACCACTACAACAGACCTGGCAGTATCTGCAACTACAATAATGTAAATACTCTAGGGCTACTTCACACAAGGAATTCTCTCAAACCATTATAAGAAAAAGGACAATAGTGACACAAATAATAAGAAAAATATAAAAATATTTATTATAAATCTATGTCATTCTAATAAATTTAAAACACATGAAGGGAAGAAAAAAACAAAAAAACGGTCCTACAGAGACTAATACTAAAGCAACATTCAGCACATTCATACATAACACAAGCATACTACATACATATAATTATATTGATGTATGTGATCTCCTTAACAATCATAGTATGAATTTTTAATGGATATAACAAAAAACAAATTGATGAACAGATAATTCTTTTGGGTGGTTTCCAAAATGACTACGCGCGTTTCGACAGACAACTGCCTTCATCAGGAGTTCCACCACCGAATGTTGCGCTCAAGAATTTAAATAAGGTCCATGAGTTGGGGAAGAAAGGTAGACACTCTCCACAGTACTTTCATATGGACAGAATGCAAATATTCAGGAACTTGGACTGTTCTAACGTCAATAGATGCTAAGATGAATCTTGAGGCATCAAATAATGGCTATCACTTAAGATGCCTATGGATGGTCTTTTTTTAAAATAATATGAGACCTTGTCAGAAAATGATACTTTTGTTGCCACTTCCTAATGATGGGGGAAGAGCTGGCCCTGCTCGAAAATAGTTCCAGCAGAATGGATGAGCTGCTAGTCCTTTTAGCCCTTAAAGTTGATGCTTAATTGATGGCAGGTTAGCGGAGTTCCAAACGGACGAGTCGATCTTGTAATTCTGTGCTTTTAAGCTTTTTTCTTTATGGAATGTCTCCTGTGTGAATCAGCTCGCAGGTCCTCACTCGTTCTGCTTCACCTCCGTGGTGCAACTACAGCACTGCCTGCGACGCTGCCTTGGTCCCCGCCTGTGGTCTTTACAACCCTCACCCATTGTGGAATACTTGTCCACATGGGGCAGGCATCGGGCGTGATGTTGGGGCTTTACGGCACACTCACGAGTCACCTCTGTTCCCAATCCCTCTCGTGTAGCCTTCGCACCAAGTGGCAGGACCGCTTTCAGATTACCATTGAGGAAGAGGACTGGCCTTACGTCTTGGAAGCCCTGGACAGAGGCAACCGGGAAGCCCAATTGAAATTCTGCATGTTTAAGATGCTCTATGAGAGGTACTGGACTCCTCAAAGGCTGCAAAGGGCCGGCCTCCTGCCCCACTCGAACTGCTGGAGTTGCCTGGCTACCCAATGCAACCTCACCCACATCCTATGCGACTGCCTTGCCATCCGGCCCTTTTGGGTCACCCTGGAGGCATCCATGCCTCTCCAGCTTCCCCTCGCCCCCTCTGCCATTCTCCTGCATGACCTCAGAGGTTCCCCTGACCTGTCCACACTGCAACGTCCACTCTTGCACACGATGCTGCCCACCGCCAAGCTCTGCATCCTTGGCCAGTGGCGTTCACCTGTACCCCCCTCTCAGGAATCCTGAACAGTGGCAATGGTACAGATGGCATCCCATTAACGCGTTATCTACGGTATGCAGGACCAGGCCGAGGTGTTCACTCAGACATGGGCCCCCTTCCTACAAGATGCCCCCTGAGGCAGATCGCGTCAACACTGCCTCCCCCCCACAGGTGCAGAGGCTTTTACGCTCGGGGGAATTGACAGCTACCCACGCTTCTCCCCCTGGTCCCCGACACAGCTACCTTGGCCGTGCCACCCACGTGCTGTCAGGGCCCCCGGCCGCCTCCGGTAGTCCTCCTGGCCCCCCATTCCTACCCCAGCCTCCTCCTTTTTCCCTCCCCTATCCCTCCACCGATCCCCCCCCAAACCCCTGTGGTGGCCCCACCACGCTTCCCAGCCACCGTCCTCCCCCTTTCAAATCCCTGCCCCCTCCCCATTTTACCCTCTTCTTCCAGCTGGGCACGCTGAATACGGACCCCCGTGCATGGGTTCCCGTCACAGCACATCCATTGTGCTCCCCCCCACTGAGGGCGCTGTACGCCCCAACAGACCGGTGGCCTAAGATTCCCCCTGGCCCGCTCCCCGAGAACCCTACGCACCAGGACTGCAACCAATTCCCCCCGCTGCGGCACTCTCATCATGGTTCAGGACCCACGGCCCACCCCACCCCACGGCATGGACGATGGCTTTTCCCCTTCTCACCCTGCCCTCACCCCCACCAATCCAGCATGGCGGTCCCTCCGGATATCCAATCCCTCCTCCCCACCGCTAGAGGTAACAAAGCCCAGGGGTCTGGCACCTAGTGACAGGGCGAAAGGCTGGGCATATTGTTTTCGCTAGCGACCTGCACTCTCCCCATTGCCATTCCCGCCACTCCCCTCCACATCCCCCACCCGTCTCCTTCCCTTATCACCCACCCATTTATTACTGTACCACCTAGTGTTGCTTACTACTGCCTTTATTGCATTGCTACCTTGTTGCACATTTTTACCTCAATAAAAAATTACGACACAAAAAAATCAATGGGTGTTGCGGCGGAACGCCCACCGCAACACCCTTTGCACACCCCTTTCGTGCTACGAGTAGCGTGAAAGGGGACCTTATTTACAAGGCCGCAAAAAGCCATGTTAAGTGGCTTAATGCCGCCTTGTAAATAAGGCAAAGGGTTTTTCGCAGCAGGAACATCATAAAAATGTTCCTGTGGTGATAGGGGCTTGTAAATAAGCCCTCACGTTTTTCGTAACCGATCCTATAAAACTAATACTAGATCTTCCCACAACTCAGGAGTGGTGCCAACTTACTTTCTCTTTCCCCACACTGGACCCAAAAACATGGAAAATCCTTTATTGCTTGTGCTATACAGAATGGAGAAAGCAGGGTTTGCTACAGCATGTATTAAAGAAAGACTGATACACCAGACAAAAATATAGGAAACGTAGCAGAACGATAGATAAAAAAACTACCTGTTGGACCTGACATCCATGGAGTGATTTTTCCCCAACTTTTTGCCTTCCATCCTCTTGTGTTTGCTGACTTCGCTTTTGCTGGCTTTAGGTCTCTCTGCACTTTACCGCTGCTAGTCAGTGCTAAAGTACTTGTGCTCTCTCCTTTAAACATGGTAACATTGGCTTACATCCAATTGGCACATTTAATTTACTTGTAAGTCCCTAGTAAAGTGGTACTAGTGGGCCTAAAGCACTGATTGTGGCACCCACTTAAGTAGCCTTTTAAACACGTCTCAGGTCTGACATTGCAGCCTGTGTGCGCAGTTTTACACTGCCATTTCCACCTGGGAAAATAAACCTTTAATCTGACCTAAAATTCCTTTTGAATTTGGGTAGGCCCTTAACTACCCAGAGTGCAGGGTGCAGTGAATTAAAAAAGTTGAACATGTACGATCAGGCTTTACATGCCCTGGTAGTCAAAAACTCTTAAATTCGGTTTTCACTACTGCCAGGTCTATCTCTCCCATAGGATAACATTGGGTTGCCTTATTACATTGAATAAGTGCTGTCAATTGTGAGCAAGTAGTAATGTTGAGTTTGGAGTCTAAAGAATTGTAATTTAAAACCCTCATTATTGGTAAAGTCGGATTTTAAGCCACAGTTCTAAAAATGCCACTTTCAGAAAGTTGGCATTTTCTTGTCCTAACTATTGGGTGCCTGCAGCCTGTTTCCTGGGTCCCATGACTAGGTGTAGCTGGCAGTTGGTCTTTGTTTATTGCTCCCAGGTAGTGAGACAAAGGAGCATAGGTGTTGGCAGGATGGGTGATCTCTGACTTGATGAGGGGGAGGAGCTGGCACCTACCACACTTGCACATTATAAAGGCTCTGCCTGAGCACACTCACTAAGGGTTTGACAATAGTCTATTGAGACCCCAGACTAGCTGAGGCGAGGACAGGGAGGCAGAAAATCTCAAACACCTCTGGGGGTGGAAACCTCCAGAATCCTCTCCTACTTCAAAATAGGCACCAGGTATTATGTACCCGCAGACTCAACTATTCAGTACTGCTGCTGGGCTGCACTGCTGCCTGAGTGAAAGGACTGGTTCTGCATCTTGATCCCAGGACCACCAGAGGGACTTCAAGGGCTAGTTGGCTGACCTTCTGATCAGAGCCTCAGGGACAGAAAAGGTTCCTATCACCTTGTCTGCTGTGAGTCCTACCTCCAAGTGCTGGCACCCAGTCCTGAACCGTTGGAAGTGGGTCCAAAGGTGTTCCATCAGGCTAGGTGTGGTCCTGTGGAAAGAACCGAAGCAGCGAGAAGCATCGCCCCGCATCTCCGCTTCGGAAGAGCCACATCGTGACACATTCCCGATGCTGGACCTCACATTGCAGCCCGCAGTCTCCTCGGAACCACTGCTACAGGACACATCCTCGACGCAGACCTTCACATCACAAGCCCTTCATCAACAGCATCCTTGATGGTGACGCAGGACTCTGCATCGCAGTCTTGCAGTTTCTTCGGAACCATCGCTGTGTGACGCATTTTCAATGCAGGACTTTGCATCGCAAGCCCCTCGTTGACGGTATACTTTGTGATGACGCAGGACTCCATATTGCAGCCCCGCAGCTTCCTCAGAACTGCCACTGTGCAACGCATCCTCATCGTTGGATCTCACAACACTCCACAAAGCAAGATTTAAGGTACTTTGTTCAGCAGCCCTAACTTGGTCTTTGTATTCGACCCGCACTCCATCGTGGTCAGCCTTTACTAATGACTTTGTTTCATTACGGCGCTACCAGATAACTACAGTTGGCACTATTTGCTTCTTGGTGTTATTCTTACTTACATCTTTGAAATTGCATATCTCTGGTTCTACTTATTGGATTTTTGTTGTTTTGGTCTCACTTACTTTATTACATGTTCCTATAGCTTTCTAAATTGGTGTAGGATTTGTATTGTGTTGTATTGTCACTTTATCACTTTTTGAAGTGCTGCATAAATACTTTACCTTTTGCCTCTCAGTTAACTGTGACTGCTTTTGTGCCAAGCTACCAGAGGGATGAGCACAGGTTAATTTGGTGATTGCTTGTGTCTCACCCTGACAGAGATTGTGCTTGCTGCTTGAGTAGTGTTTCACCCCCCTCAACCAGTAATCAAATTTAGTTTTTCTTTTAAATTCTCCTTGATCGGCCTTTTTGCTTTTCCAAACGTACTCTCTTTCTACAAGCCTGTCTGTGCCTGTGGCTATACCTGCAAAGATGGAATTTGAGCTTGCCAACCTGGATTACACTGTGCTTGAGCTCAAGCTCAATTCTGAAAGGAGAGGGAACTTCCCGCCAAGAGGTACTCCAGGAAGCTGCATCTCCAAAATGAGCTGAGAGTGACAGTGAAATCCACCAATCACTGGTTATAGCAAATGAGGAGGGTGATATGGAGAGGCAGGATGAGGGCCTGAATGCAGGTCCTGATGTGCAGTACTCAGAGGAGGGATAGGAATCAACCCCTGCAGTAGGACTCCCTGCCAGAGCAGAGAGCAGTGTCTCTTTACAACGTCTGTCCCCAGATGAGCTAGTGGAGAGGAACACTGAAAGGGAGTTCAGGCTGCAAATGGCCAAGCCATGAAAGCAGAGGAGCGGACGGATGAGGCTGAGAGAGCCTCGGAAAGAGAAAAGGCTCACAGGGCCTTGGAAGAAAAGGGACTAGCCATGGTGTAGAGGAGAAAGGCCCATGAGCTAAGTCTCAGAGAGCTGGACATCAGAGCTAAACAGGTAGAGTCCAACAATAGTGGTGGAGCATACCCACAGTGCCTTCTGGAGAGAAGAGGGTCCACATTCCCAAGGATCTGGTGCCTAACTTTGCTTTGGGAGATGACATCCACAAGTGGTTCAAAGCCTATGAGGTTGTGCTGGAGATGAATAAAGTTCTTGTGGAGGATTGGGGGCCAGTCTCTGGAGGCATATACCTAGTAATGGGAGGGATGCCCTATTGGCCCTAGGGAAGGGGGAAAGGATGAGGTATGCCTCCATGAAGGATACCCTTGTCAGAAAGTATGGCCTCACCCCAGAAAAGTATAGGTAGACATTTAGGGACAGCCAGAAGCTGCCTCATCAGTCCTGGGTGGATTGTCTGAATTCCTTTTTCAAAGCACTGGATGGTTGGATGAAGGGCATTAAAGTAAAAGATTACCAGGGGCTATACAATTTGGTTGCAAGAGAGCACAGGTAGAGTCTTTGTCTTGGAGAGCTGCACCAACACCTGATTGATAGCAAGTTCACTGACCCCAGAGAGCTTGCAAAGGAGATCGCTCAGCACCAGGGTCCACAAGAAGGTATCTGGGAGGGATCACCACAAGGGTTGGAAGGGTCCCCACCAGACGGAAGAGGAGGGACATAAAAATAAAACAAGGAGTTCTTTAAAGGTCCCCAAAATAGTTCCATGGGCAGGATTCCAAAACCACACCTGAACAGAAGAGGAGTGAGTTCCCTGACCATATGTCCTCAGGGAAGTTCATCCCCAAGTGCTATGAATGTCATCATTTTGGGTATTTCAAGGGTGATACCAAGTGTCCCAAGCAGGTACAGGCCCCCTCTGGTGGGAAGATACAGACACAAGGAGGTCCCAACAGTGAGGAGTTATGCAGAGTGCAGAAGGAGTGCCCTACTCTGAAGGGCCTATGGTGGCATGCCAAGGCCCAGGCAGCTGGCGACACCTCTGGTGATGATCTGATTTACTGGAATAATGGTCTACTGTATAGTGAGCCTAAGGTTCCTGAGCCTGGTGCAAACCATCTGTTGTTGGTTTCCCAGTGCTACAGGGCCTTCCTACTGGATCTGGCTCATGATGTTCCTCTAGCAGGTCATCCAGGGCAGGAAAAGCCCCTTGGCAGGCTTGACACCAACTTCTATTGGCCCCGGATGAAGAAGGCCTCAAATGTGTTCTGCAGGTCATGTCCCACCTGGAAAGCCAGTGTCAAGTTAGGAGGGAAGTGCGGTGCTCTCCTGATTCCCCTTCCAGTCATTGGCATCCCCTTTGAAAGGGTGGGCATCGTCATTGTTGGGCCTATAGACACAAGACAGCCCTAGGGGACAGGTTCATCCTGGTCCATGAGAACCATGCCACCTGGTACCAGCAGTGGCCGGGGCACTGATGGGGATATTTACTCATGTAGGGTTCCCCAAGGAGGTAGTATCTAACCGTGGTACCAACTTCATGTTGGCATACATGAAGTCTATGTGGGACGAGTGTGGGGTAACATACAAGCTTTCCACACCCTATCATCCCCAAACCAATGGGCTTGTGGGAGATTCATGATCATGGGTCTGTCAGACTCCTTGAGGCAGAATTGGGACGCCCTCTTGCCATGCCTGTTGTTTGCATATATAGAGGTACACCAGAAGGGGATTGGATTCAGCCCCTTTGAACTTCTGTATGGGCACCATGTCAGAGGGCTTCTCAGCCTGTTAAAGGAGGGATGGGAGCAAGCACTCAAGAAAGCCCCTCAGGATGTGGTCAGCTATATGCTGGCCCTCCTCACCTAGATGATGCACTTATGGAAGAAGGCGAAGGAGAATCTGGAAGCCAGCCAGGAGGTTATGAAACAGTGGTATAACCAGAAACCCACTTGGGTCGAATTTCAACCTGCCCAAAAAGTGTGGGTGGTGGAGCCAAGGGCCATGCAAGACTGATGGTCTGGGCCCTATCAGATGAAAAAGTGTAAGGGGAATCTCACCTACCTAATGGACCTCAAGACTCCTGCGTACCCTTTATGGGTCCTGCATGTCAATCGCTTCAAACCCCACTTTGAGAGGTCAGAGGTTTCATTGCTCCTAGTCATGGATGATGGAGTGGAGGAGAAGGGCGAACCTCTCCCTGACTTCCTTTCTCCCAAGGAGATGGATGGGTCAGTGGAGGACATCAACCTCTTCCCTACCCTGACCCTAGAGTAGCAGAGGAACTGTCACCAAGTATTGGGGCAGGTCCCCTCTCTCTTCTCCCTAATCGCAGGTCTCACTAGATGGTGTACCCATGATATTGACACTGGGGACAGTATGCCTGTGGAAAATAAGCTATACAGGCTATATGACAAGATGAGAGCCAGCATAAAGGATTAAGTCTCCAAAATGCTGGTGCTAGGGGTAGTTATGCCCTCAATCAGCCCTTGGTCCAGACCATTGATGCTGGTCACCAAGGCTTCCCCTCCAGGTACCAGCTCTAAACTCAGGTTCTGCATGGATTACCAGGGACTCAATGCAGTCACTAAGACTGACGCTCACCAAATCTCCCAAGCTGATGAGTTCATTCATCGGTTAGGGGTTGCTAAGTTCTTCATTAAGTTTGATCTGACATCTGGGTACTGGCAGATCGCTTTAACTGAGGGTGCCAAAGAGAAGTATGCATCCTCTACCCCAGAAGGCCACTTCCAGTTCCAAGTGATGCCATTTAAGTTTAAGAACAACCCTGAAACATTCCAGAGGTTGGTCAATCAGGTCCTGGCCAAATTGGAGAACTTCAGTGCGGCCTTCTTAAACAACAATGCAGTCTTCTGCTCTCACTGGGAGGACCACCTGTGCCACCCCAAACAAATGCTTAATGCTCTGCAGATAGCAGGCCTGACTATCAAGGCTAGTAAGTGCCAGATAGGGAAGGGTTCAGCGGTCTTCTTGGGTCACCAAGTGGGAGGAGGCAAAGTTGGGCCCTTCTAGGCTAAAATTCACAAACTCCTAAGACCCAGACAGAGGTGAAGGCCTTCCTGAGCCTTACCGGGTACTACAGGAGATCTGACAAGGGGTATGGCACCATTGTTGCTCCCTTGAGAGAGCTGACTTCTAAGAAACATGGTAACAATGGCTTACACCCAATTGGCACATTTAATTTCCTTGTAAGTCCCTAGCAAAGTGGTACTACAAGTACCCAGGTTCTGTAAACAAAATACCCCGGAACCGGTCCCAGGATGCTTGTTTCTGGTCCAGGGAGGACCTGGCTTGGCAGTTCGGTCTGGACTGTTCCCATGAGGCACAGGGTCAAGACTGATTTGCATATGGCTGGGTCTAGACTAGGGTGGCATAGTGAGCAAAAGAACAATGGATTTAACCCAGATCTATTGACTGGGGGAGAATGTTTGATTTGCTCTGCATTCCGTCCATCATCTGTGTGTCTCTTACTAGTGGGCCTGGAGCATTGATTGTGCCACCCACATAATTTTCCTTTTAAACCTGCCTCAGTCCTGCAATTGCAGCTTGTGGTGTGCAGTTTTAAACTGCCATTTCAACCTGGCAAAATGAACCTTATCCCAGGCCTAAACCTTCCTTTCTAATACATATAAGTAACCTGTAGGGAGGCCCTAAACAGCCTAGAGAGCAGGGTGTAGTATATTTAAAACGTTGGATATGTACGTTTAAGCTTTTTTTGTCCTAATAGTGAAAAACACTTACATTCAGTTTTCACTACTGCAAGACTTACCTCTCCATAGGATAACATTGCGTTTCCCTATTACACTCTATAAAAGCTAACTTATAATTGGGAGCAAGTAGGCACGTTGAGTTTGGTGTCTAAAGAACTGTAATTTAAAATCTTCTTTACTGGTAACTTACAATTCTGAAAATGCCACTTTTAGAAAGTTGTCATTTTCTTACCCTAAGCATTAGGGTGCCTGCAACCTGTTTCCTAGTCCACATGGCTAGGAATTGCTGGCAGGTGGTCTTTGTGTACTGCTCCCAGGCAGTGAGACAAAGCAGCATAGGTGTTGGCAGGGTGGGCTATCTCTGACTTGATGAGGAGGAGGAGCTGTCACCCACTACACTTTCACATCACAAAGGTTCTGCCTGAGTACAATGACAAAGGGTTTGGCACTAGCCTATTGTGCCCCAGACAAATTGGAGCCAGGGCAGGGAGGCAGGACATTCCAAACTGGGGGTAGATTCTCCTACTTCAAAATGAGCACCAGGTATAAATAATGGACCCTCAGACCCAACCTTTCAGTACACCTCTGGACGACTCAGAAGGACTGTTGTGCTGCTCTGCAAGACGGACTGCTACTCTTTTGCACTGCTTCCCTGCTGTCTCAGTGAAAGGACTGAACCTACATCTTGATCCCAGGACCGCCAGAGTGACTCCAACGGGTAGTTGGCTGGCCTCCTGATCAGAGTCTCAGGGACAGAAAGGGCTCCAACCACCTTGAACCCAGCACCTGGACTTTGCCTGCTGTGAGTCCTACCCCCCAAGTGGTGACACCCCAGTATTGGACCCTTAGAAGTGGGCCTGAAAGCGCTCTGACAGCCAGATGTGGTCCTGTGCAGGGGCGGTGCGTCCATTAGGGCGCTTGGGCGTTGCCCCACTAATTAATTTGAGGACGGCACCGCACTCGAGTTGAGCGTTGCCGTCACTCTCTCTGACTCTCTCACTTTCACAATGCAATCTCTATTCCAGGCCGCCGGAGGCAGTCGGCTCAGAAGGGGCGGGGCAGCACTACAGCAGTTCAGCTGCAAGTGTCTGATTGACATCCACCATAACATGAGTGCGCATGCTCTGTTTAGGGCTTAAAAATGTTGCGACGAGCCCGAACATGCGCACTAGGCGCTGCTCATTAGAAGAGCGAGCGTTGTTCCATACCGCTCTTCTAATGAGCAGCCTAGTGCGCATGTTCGGGCTGGTCGCAAAAATGTTAAGCCCTAAACAGAACATGCGCACTACTGCTCAAGCCAATCCTGGCGCTGCTGCTGGAGCAGCGTCTGTATTGGCTGAGACGCAGGCGGTACTTGCCAAGGCGCCAACGCGGGAGTCGGACCCCGGCCCAGGAGGAATTGCGGACTCGGTAAGTTTAGCTTGCTTAATAATGCTTTATTTTAATCTCCCCCGCGCCGGACCCCCCCCTCCCACCCCCGCGAGTATTGGAGCGCGACTCGCGAGCCGCGACTGTGTGCTGTTCGCAAACATGCTCCAGTTCTGCATGTTCTATCAGGCTTGCCCTGACACGGTTGTTTTGTGTTTTCTACCCGTACTGCATCTTGACTTCACATGCAGGCTGCTTTGCACATGGGTGTCGGCGGTGTAGCCTCCACTGGTTATCTTCATTTGGCAAATACATGCTGGGCATAGAACATGATTTGCGTCGTCAATGGTGTTTGACGATTCAGTTTAGCATCGGTATATTTTCCTACTGGAAGAATCGGTTTAAAAACAAAGCCTGCCTCCGCACCAGACTATTGTATGCCCCGAGCCTCGAAGAATCTCAAAAATGTTGTTAGAACCATGAGCTGCACATAGCAGCTTGTTAAACAACTTCTCTCTGGCCCTTTCTTCCCCTGTCACTCTGTCCAACCCTCTGTCCCCGTCTCTCTGTCTCTGTCACTTAGTCTGCCCCTCTCTTTGACCCGGTCCCTCCATGTGACCCTCTCCCCATCCCTCACTCTTTGCCTGTTTCGTACATGCCAATCCCCCCGATTCATGCAGGAGAGTCCCCCACATTGTTTCTCCTGTCCCTCTGGTGTCTCTCTCCTTGCAGCATCTTTCCTGTCCCTCTGTTTAAACTGGTGTCTCTCCTTCAACGAGTGTTTCTTTCCTCATAGCGTCTCCTATCCCTGCCACTTTCTTTCAACTGGTTCTCTTTCCTTGCAGCAGCTCTCGATTTCTGCTATCACAGATTTAAATTTTCAAAGCAGCACTGCTAGCATGAAGAACGGGCTCGATTTCGTCATTCCTGAAATAGTATAGTCTTCGGAAAATGTGTTTTGTTTTTCTTCAAAGCTTAGTATTTTAGTTTCGTGCAAGTAAACTTCAAAGGCGCTTCTAGCTATGGGGATTAAGATTTGAAGTTTCCTGTGGGATGTGTAGCACAGTATATGCTTAGCAATTTTACACACGATGCATTCTGGGAAACGTAGTCTTTCATGACAGCTACCATTTCCACATTGAACGAGGGGGTGTATTGTGTAGTTGAATGAATGTCCGGCACGTGGGGCTTCGGTTCAGGAAGCAGCGGCCTCCGGTGTAGTGCCGGAGAGGAGACACAGGTGAGGCGGCAGAGCCCGAGGGGTGGGAAGAGTTTCCAGAGAGCAATGTTTATAGATTATTTAATGCGATATAGACACACTCGTGTGATGTACAAACATGTCAATATTCATCAGCAGCCAGGAAATATATATTTTAGGTAATTAATAGGGACAGTAAAGGGGCGCGGGGAAACAGCAGTAGTTATGTTAAAAATATGTTGCCTAAGAAAACAAACTAGGGATCGCTGGCATCCAGTCATGTTTGAGTTCCTGTCAGTGAAAATTAAATTGTAGATAAAATCATACCAAGTGACTTATTTAAAACGTATAAAACAATTTGCACTGGTTGAATCTCTTTGCGAGCTAAGTGGAAGAAAAAAGCGTGTTCACTATAGTTTCCGAGTGTGCATTCTGGGCGCTTACATAAAGGGGCGCTGGAAATATGCTAGGCATTTTGAATAGGATCTGAGAAATATGCATGGCCTTAAGAAACCTATGTATTTGAATAACATTGCGATCCCTTTTGTGTTATGGCGGTGAAATGCTAAAACAGCTGTGTTTAGACCACGGAATGTGTTGTATAACTTGTCTTTCTTTGCTGCACAGTTTAGTTAATGTGACGCACGCCCCTCCCCCAGACTCATAAGCTTTGTGAACACACCTGAATTAGTTCTGAAGTGTGCCTAACTAGCTGCACAGAGTGTCATGGTGTGCACGGATTGCCTTATCTTCTCATTTATCACAGATGACTTGGAACTAGCCTTGCTGAAATCTGCTTGCATTGTCCTGATAAACATTGCAAGCTCCACATTGTGCCTGTATATACTTTCCCGCTTAAGGCGCTTGGAAAAGCCTCAAATATTATACATTCAATTATTCATAATGAACAACCAACCGTCAGCTGCACAGTCAACATGACACCCGTGTTTTTTTGTTTTTTTTTCTGGCACGGCGTTCTCAAGTAATATTCAGCACAACTGCTGAGGTGTAACATAGCACACATTCATACTTTTAAAATAAGAAGACGAAGCAGCGCCATGTTTGAAGTGAGTTTTTATTATTCTAAAAGTTTGATATGGGCACTTCAAAGAAGATTTAGAGTTTCAACTGGAGTATTTTGTTTGGAGACACGTCAGTATTTCATGGAAATGTCAACGTTTATTATTTTGTGACAATGTTGTCCCTCATACTATGAGGAGACAAAAAAAAGAAAACAATGTCTTAATGTGCGGTGCATGAGTCATATTCCAAACTAGGGAGGGTGATATCATATAAAGCTTTATCCATTTGATGCACAGAGGGCAATAAAGGTAGGCCCGGAAACGGAGGATCAGGAGAAGAGTGCAAAAGAGAGGGAGAGAGAGACAGCGAAACGAAAGGGAGGGAAAGAGATTTACAGAAGGGAGAGAAAGCGAGAATTCGAGCAAGACAGAGAAAAAAAGCAAGAGTAAGTCCAAGATAGAGTAGAGTGAGCGGGAGGGAGGGATCGAGAATGAGCGAAAGAGAGACAGAGCAATCAAAAGAGGGAGACAGAGATAAAGAGAGAGTGAAAAAAAGTGCATGTACATCTCTTGGCTCGCACATATGTTTAATTACGCATATTCGTCTTTGTTTAATAATCCTGTCATTTTGATGATACAGCGCTCCTCTGGCAATTTAGGCATGTTATCTCGTTCCACTTACAGCATCATTAATGGCGGCGAGATAAGGTAATGGATTGTTGAAAATAAGATCTTCATGAGAAGGAAAATGCGATAGCTCCATTAGTACTGTGCATCAACTGTGGAGCATGCGCTCCGGGCCTCGCGCACGATCAAAACACTCACAGTTGCTGTGCCATTTATCTGGATAAAATTACATCTCAGAGAGAAACCAAACCAAATACCGGTCTGATGGCACACTATGGGAATCACAGAAATGTATTTGGCATGTTCCTTTATAGGGAGCACCCACTTTTTTCATCTCACTTAAAGACCTGTCTGCACATATTTCTATATGACTGGTTAAGCCAGCAGCTGTGGGTGCTTCCCGAAGTCTGGTTAGAGCATATTTTTCCAAAGTTAATGCTGCATGCAGTGCAAGACACTGGGCAAGCATACATTTTTAAAGGGCTAAAGTTGTCACGCAGAACAATTTACATATTACAGTAACTGTTGAACAAATTAATGCAAGAAGATACGGGGCAGTTTTTAATGTGTTTAATATTTCAAGACTATACGTTCCCACTGCTTAATAAGCCTTGCTTTATCGCTGCATTCATTTGCTTTAAAATGCACCATTTGCCAATCTTTTTAAATTTCTTTCTCAGGAGAGGGACTCTCCCTAGACCCCAGGTTTGTCCATTGAACTTGTTCACATCACTAACTAGTGTTTTCTATTGGAAAGGGTAGAGCCAAAGCAGTCTTGCTTAATACCCTAGCCCTCTTCTGAAGTCAGACTTGCTTGGCAACCCAGAAATTCTCTGACATAATGTATGAGTTCTTTTATGAATGCCTAGAAGAACTGAATTTTTAGTCCATTTATCACAGAAATAGTGCTGAAAATCGCACCAAAAAGATGCCAATTTTTTAAAAACAATTTCACGGGGGAGAACCCCCCCGAACCCCGCTTATTGCCGTCGGGCTCGCTCCCTGCGCTCGCATACGTTGATTCGTTCTGCATTCGCCCCACCAGTTTCAAATTCCACCAGCCGCCACTGTATAAAACGTCAGGGGTACCGGGTCAAAGAAAGTTTAAGGCTAGCTAGTATTCTAGGAGTAGTCTCACTTAAACATTATGCACTTTAGCACCTGCAACCAGGGGAACACCTTTTGTACGAGCTGTATGCACTTTATAAATGAAATAAGTGGACATAAATAGCACAGAGAGATGCCGCTTTTCAAGATTTACAAGTTTTTATTTCATTTGTGCTTCATGGGGAAGGGTTGGAACGAGTCAAACAGGAATTAATGTTTTGCACACAAGAAAGCCAACAGCGCATACTGTTTTAAAATAAGTTATTTAATGGGTAGTAATAGAGAACATGTTTTATGTCTTTTTATGAAGTTAAAGTGTGATGATATTGTATGGAATAGTTTTATTTTCAGCTGTATGGAAGGGTTTTAATTAAATAAATAAACTTTAAACCTTTGAACTATTAGTTTAACAATCTTGTTTGGATATCCACAAAGAGTAGAAAAATTAGGACTTATTAATACAGAATGCATTTAAAATGACTATATAATACCATTATGATGTATTTCCGAAATGCTAAGACGGTCGCCTCGTTAGGAGGACTAAAATGGCCTTATATTGCATAGTCCATCTTTCACTTTTACTGCTATTTTTATAATTGTTTGAAATTTTCAAATTGTTTTTTCCTGATTTTCGTTGGAATTTGCACTTGCACTTCGTTTTTAATTCATTCACTGACAGCGCTATGAGCCCATGCAGGGCGTAATTGAGAAAAGCCATAATATATATGCAGGTCATTCTACATGTGATAACAGTCCATTTAGAGCATAATTATAACGTTATCCTAAAGACAAGCTGTCGATGAACGTTAATATAAGAAGGCGGTTGGGAACGTTTAATTAAAAAATGGCTTGTAATAAGTGTAATAATCATATTTGGAGATATAATAGACAAAAGAAAATAAGGAACAATGAATTTAAAAGGAATTTAGAAGAATTATAATATACAAATACGATGTATTTTTCAAAGTGCCAAGATGGTCGCCTAATAAGGAGGAAAAAAAGGCCTTGCAGTTAAAAGTTAGTCTTTTAATTTGATATGAAGAGATGTCTTCCAGAGTATTGCGTTTGAATTACCTTTTAAACATAGCCTCAAAATGAACGCGGCAACTCTCTAATCCAGTGTTTCTTTTGGGCGGGGAGAGAAGACTACAGCTCCCGGTTTCCCGCGCGCCTGGAGGCGCTTCAAAACACCGCCGCAGGTCCGCGGCGCGGGACTCGCGCGGGCCAAGGGCGGGCCCGTCCACGCCCATCGGAGCCCGAAGGAGGCCGGGCTGGGCCCCCCCTCTAAGTTGCACGTTGAGATAAGGTACTGTGCCCTATTCCTGTCTTCACTGTGTTTGGTTTTACCCCCCTTGCTTAGACTATGAGTAAAAGGAAGGGGCAAAAGGAGAAACCAGGGGGGGGTTGTTGTAGGCACATTGGATGCCTTCCTTACTAGGGCGGAAAATGTTCTATCGCACGAGATAGAAATAACGGAAAGACGGCTTTCCCTGGACTCTCTTATCCAGCAAAAACGCTCTTCCCTTGGCACTCTGAGCACCTCAAATACTGTCATTTTCCCATCTCTGCCTCTGAGTTCTCCATCTCCATCTCGGGTGGTTCAAAATTCTTCGATTGTTCCCCCTGCCCCCGCTGTAATCTCGGGTTTAGTTGTAACGGACATTATAATGACACGGACCAAGTCAGCTCTGTCTCTTCCGGCTCTTCCGGCTCCGGACTTGACTCAAGTGGGTCCTCCAGTGAAGAAAAGAAGGGGTGGCCAAATAAAGAAGAATTTTACAAGAGCCTGTGGCTCCGGTAAACGCTTAAGGCCTGATGACTCTGATCCAGGGGTATCAGAACCTAGTACCTTGAGGGATCCAGACAGCTTCTTTCTGCAAGAGGACATTATGAAGCGGATAGAAACTTCGGTCACCCGCCTATTGGACCCCCTTATTAATAAACTAATAAGAATTGAGGAGAGACTGACCTCATTGGAAAGTGATCTGGTTCTATATAACACTCAGATCACTAGTCTTCAGGCCAACGCAACTGAGGTGAGGTCAGCACAGATCCAAGTCATACCGAGGACAGTCACATTGACCACCCCCGAACCTAGTATGCCAACACGGGGTTCACCTCATTGTGCACCTAAGGCCGCAGTGTTACCGTCTAATTGTACAGCAGAAGGCGATAACCTGGGATCTAGGAGCCCTTGCCAACTTTGTGGCGAAGTAGACGTGGTATCCTCTACTGGCCCCGGAAGCTCTACACTCCGTACTAGCCAGCCTCCTGATCGAAGGGGGGCCCCGATAATACAGATAATATAGGAAATGCAGGGCAGTATTTCAGCAGTGATGAACACTCGATCCATCTTCTTCCGGCAGCAATGCTTCTGGTGGTAGTTCTGCAGAATGTTCCTCGGCTGAGCATGGGTAAAATGGAGTCTACTGTGCAGCTGATGGACAAATGTTTACATTGGTTAAATTTACATGTTCCCAGTTCCAACAATGAGGCTTTTTACCTCGCAAACCAAATCATTATGGCCAGACGTGCGGTGTGGGTGGGTGGGTCAAAGAAAACCTTTACGGGGGACTGTGTTGTGATTAACTTTAACAACTTTTATGCTGTAAATTATCTCCTCGATCAGTTGACTAGATTTCCTCCCGCTGGAACACAGATTTCTGCCGTTTCGCTTGGTTACTTTTACAGGCCTTCTTTACACTCTGTGTCAGGCTTGTCACTACAGCCTAGGAAAAACCCAGATTATCAAAAGGGGGTGAGTGGACAGGGAATTTCATGGGTAAACAGATTTGCTCCTCTAACAGGCCTGGACCAATGTGATTGACATTATGTCAGAAGAGAGAGTAGGGAGCTTTCACCACCCCCTGCATGTCCCTCTACTGAAGCTGGTGGCATCCTGATAACAGTACCAACAAATATCATTGGGGGTCTGCAGAGGTATTAAGTATCGTATCCTGGAATATTGCAGGTCTCACAAATAAACTTGGGGATGAGAAATGGCTTAACTTGTGGAAGGATTATGATATTATCTGCTTCCAAGAGACTTGGGCCATAGAGGATATACACGTAAATGGATACCGCTCATTTCAGTCAAGGGCTATTCCCTCACCATCAGGAAGAGCAAAGGGTGGTTTGATTACACTGATTCCTAATACCCTATCAGCCAAAATTAAAATGATTGAAAGTAACTCACCATATTTTCACCTTGTTGCCTCGGAATTTGCTAACCAAGAGAACTGGCTATTAATAAATTTCTATAACAACAACTTTACTACCAATAGGCATGAAATATTGGATGAGGTAAATGGAGCCATTGAGAAAGCGAGTATTATGTTGGCTGATAAGGTGGTTTTAAATATTATATGGCTGGGAGACTTCAACCTGCACCATTGTAGGTATAACTTAGAAAGGGTTTGTGTGGTGGAGGATACAGGGGGTAACCCTGTTTATCACTTTACCCATAATGTATATGTAAATGCCCTTAATACTCTAATGTTGACAAGGAATATGGTGATTCTTAATGGGCTGGCATCTAATAATGATATTTTACTGCCTACATTCCGTAGAGACCGACAGGTATCTACAATAGACTTTATATTGGCCTCTAATCCTTTAAACCTAAGATGTGAGAAAGTAACCATCGAATTTAATAATTTTAGCAATCACGCAATGGTTAGATCGATTATAATTTTAAATTTAAAACAGTCCCAATCCTACAGACAATGGATCAGCCAATCTTAGCGAAACGGAATGGATTCCAATTGAAATGGCCTAAAATAGATAAGGAAAAAGTGATACCAATTATTGTACTGAAAACCCTCCCCAATATAATTGACTGCCTAGATCCCAACAACGATCCTCAGACTGTCGTGTCTTCCTTTGTAGACTTTCTGGAAGGTATAAGGCAATCCCTTGTCAAGAATGATGTCAACAAGAGGAAAAGGGATAAAGGATGGTTTGATTCTAGTTGTACCCGGACAAAGAAAGCCCTTACCATAGCTTTAAGGGCTAAGCCTAGAAATTCCGTAGAAATTTCGACTTTACGAAAGGATTATAAATCAGCTAGGCTAAATAGGGAAAGGGCATTAAAGGCAGAAATTTGGGACAATCTTGAGCAGGCGTCGGCCTCGGGCAACTCAAAGGAGTTTTGGAGAATAGTAAATGGCCCCCATTTTAAAAGTCCTAACGATCCAGTTCTCGATGTCAATGTGGGGGAGGAGTCCTGGGTGGACCATTTCAAAAGTATTTTTTCCCCAATGGACTATGTTCCACCCCCTCCTATTAGTGCATCTGAGACATTCCTTTCACTTAGTCTTAGTGAAGTTAGGAATGGGATCAATGCCTGCAGTCTGGGTAAAGCTCCGGGCCCTGACGGGGTTCCAATGGACTTTTTTTTGATAACCTAGATATATGGGTTCCTTTATTAACGAATGTTTTTAATAAAATTGCCATAATAGGCCCGCCACAGTCATGAAAAACGATTACCATCGTACCAATCCATAAAAAGGGTGACAAAAATAATCCAAAAAATTATCACCCAATATCTCTGATTGATACAATGGCTAAGCTTATGGGACGTCTCTTATTAACAAGACTAGAGGACTGGGCGAGGTCTAAAAATATTTTAATGCCATCACAGTACGGCTTTCAGGAGGGCAAAGGAACGGTTGATCAGTGTCTGAACCTGTCACTAATTATTGATAGATATACCAGAGTCAAGGGTGGGAAGATCTATCTTGCCTTTATGGACCTTTCCGCAGCTTTTGACTGCGTGTCCCACCCGAGACTCTGGCAGATAATGGGTGAGATGGGATTTGATCAGGCCCTGACTGATTTTATTAGGCAGCTGTATACGGATGCTTCATCCGCAGTCCGCTATGGGAGACATGGGGAGTGTACCCGCTCATTTAAATTCTTGAGAGGGGTAAGACAAGGCTGCGTCCTGGCACCATTCTTGTTTTCGATTTACACGAATGGTGTGGGGAACCATCTAGAGGCCGCAGCCTTGGATGTCCCGGTACTTGAAAACCACCAGCGCCTCCCTATGCTGGCATATGCGGACGATGCCCTTTTGATGGCAAGAACAGGGAGGGGGTTGCAACACCTCATCTCGGCCTATGCGTCCTTTATGGATTTACTAGATCTAAGGGTCAATTAAAGCAAATCCTTTGTCATCATTGCGGGGGGGGCGGAAACAGGATAAACCTCCTAGTTTTTTTATGGATTCTGGTAAGATTGAGGTGGTGGACTCTTTCCCCTATTTGGGTGTCCTTTTTGATAAGAACCAATCTTGGGCTAAATTAGTGCAGGGCAGAGAATTAGGCATGCAGAGAAGTTTGGGATCATTGAAACAGTTTGCGAAAAAGCTGGGAGCCAAACCCTTGATACCAATGAAAAAGATCTATCACGCCAAAACTAAGGCGGCGGTGGTTTATGGCGCAGCAATCTGGGGAATGGCTCCCATTGCTACTCTCCAGTCCATAGAGAATACGTTTTTTAAGTCTTTTACCTCTGTCCCACAGTCATACTCAAACTATGTGCTACATAGGGAGCTGGATTTACCATATATCACTGACACTATCAAATTGGCTCCGCTCCTACTGTGGCACTCTATTTGGCGTAGGACAACAGTGCCTCTCACGCAAAATCTGATATTATTGCTTTTAAAATCAGCAAATTTTACCTGGGTTAAGTGGCTGCATTACGTGGAAGCAGAATTCTCGGCAATTGGGTTAAGTCTCCTTTTCAAAAATCCCCCCACCTGCAAATCTTTTTCAAAAAGCAAACTGGTGGAGACATTTATACTTAGGGCACAATATCTGAGAAGGGAAAAAAACTATTCCTCTCAAGTTGCCCGTCTCTATGAATTAACACCAGTATTGATGGAGGGAAGCTTTTTGTATTTGGCCGATGTACCACTTTCTTATCATAAATATATTTTACTGAGATTCCGCATAAATATGATACCTTTGATGTTAGGGTTCCCAGGTAATCAATACAAACATTCTGACCTTGCACTGTGTCCTTGTGACAAAAAGTCTGTACAAAATGATCTTCATATCTTGTTTTTCTGTGGTTTTTACTCAGATGAACGTCGTAAATTCATAGTTCCGATATGTAAAAGGTACAATTTCAAATTTTGTCGTGTGGCCCTGTTTTACTTTAAATTGCTGGAGAATCCCTATGTATGTTATACTCTGGCATCTTATCTCTGGCTATGTGTTAAAAAAAGAAAGAGGTTGATCTTTGACTAATTATTGTCGTGTTTACTATTGTTAGTATTTTTAACACAGACATGAAGTGATCATTATAATGAGGACTGTTTACACTATTTTTATCAAGTCTGTATGTAAATTTTATGAATATTTTAATGTATTACACATTATTGTAAATACTTTTATGATCTTAATTTTAAGACCGAATAAAGGATTTTGGATTGGATTGGATTGGAACGCGCCGACATTGAGAAAGGTGCATTGCCGAAACGCATCTGTTCGTGTTTCTTGCCAATTTCTGAATAAAAGAATCGGATTAAGTATCCCCCATGAATGCCGCTCATTTTTCTGGGAGCTGACCATATATATATATATATATATATTCACTGAAAAAACCATAGGTTTTAGGGACAGTTTTAGTTACTTGGACATTGCACTCGTACAAAACCCGTGAAATTCCCCCGTTATAGTTAGTTCAGCTAACTATAACTCGCGCCCCGCAATGCACTGCTGATGACGTCACATATTACATCACTCATGACATGGTCAGTGACATCACTGATGACATCACTGATGACATCTCAAATGACATCACTGATGACATCATCCAGTGACTGTGTGTTTCTGTAAAGTTTAAATATTTTTAATATATATAGGGAAAGGCGTATTGAAGAATGAGTGGGTGTATAAGTGTGTGTATGGATGATTTAGTAGGTGCGTGACTAATTCTATAAGTGAGTGATTAAACGTATCTTACTGAATGCATGGGTTAGTGACTAAACTGGGTTAATGTCTGTATCTGTCTGTTGCTGTGTAAGTGGCTGCATGGGTTTGTGAATAGCTACATGAGTGTCTATAAGAGTTATTGATTTGTTGTCTGAGTATCTGTATGGGTGCCTGAGTGTTTGTGTGGATGGGGTGTGTGCGACTGTGCATAGATGTGTGAGTGGGTGATTCACTGGGTGGATGGTTTCAAGAGTGCATCTGTGATAGACTGTATGGGTGGGTAAGTGTGTGTAAGAGTGTGTTAGTTAGTGAATGTATGTCCCAGTGGTACATGTGTGAGTAACTACATATGTGAAAGGCAGTATATATGTGTATTGGAGTATATAAATAGCTATTAGCGAGAGTGAGTGATTGTGATAGTGGCTGTATGGATGAGTGTGTGCTTGTATCAGTGATTGTATAAGAGCGTAACAATGTGCTAGTATTTGTATGATTAAGTGAGCTGGTAGGTGTATAACTGTATAGGTGAGTAAATGGCAGTGTGTTTAATTATTTGCATGACTGACTAGGTGTGTGAGTACCTCTATGGATGAGTGGCGGTGTTTGAGTGTCTATATAGGAGTAAGAGTGCATATGATTGTCCTGTACTGAGTGACCATAAGTATGAGTGACTGTACGGGTGAGTGAGTGGATGTGTGTGTGTAGACCTAAGAATCAGTGAGTGGGTATGTAGTTATTGGTGTTGGAGTGTCTATGGTTTTGCGAATGGCAGTCTGTAATTTAGATTGGGTGTATCAAAGGTTATATTAGGGTGTGAGGAGGTGCATCAGATTATCACGTGGATGATGTCATCAGTGATGTCATTTGAGATGTCATCAGTGATGTCATCAGTGATGTCACTGACCATGTCATGAGTGATGTAATATGTGACGTCATCAGCAGTGCATTGCGGGCGCGAGTTATAGTTAGCTGAACTAACTATAACGGGGGAATTTCACGGGTTTTGTACGAGTGCAATGTCCAAGTAACTAAAACTGTCCCTAAAACCTATGGTTTTTTCAGTGAATTTCAAAGGTTTTTTAAATGCTAATTTGTAACTATAACGTGTCTGAAACCTATGGTTTTTTCAGTGAATTTCAAAGGTTTTTTAAATGCTAATTTGTAACTAAAACTGTCCCTAAAAC
The DNA here is from genome assembly GCA_963921515.1 of Calotriton arnoldi. NCBI lineage: Eukaryota > Metazoa > Chordata > Amphibia > Caudata > Salamandridae > Calotriton > Calotriton arnoldi. The sequence continues at coordinate 4,592,756 of CAWUFW010000038.1, forward strand.
CTATGGTTTTTTCAGTGAATTTCAAAGGTTTTTTAAATGCTAATTTGTAACTATAACGTGTCTGAAACCTATGGTTTTTTCAGTGAATTTCAAAGGTTTTTTAAATGCTAATTTGTAACTATAACGTGTCTGAAACCTACCGTTTTTTCAGTGAATTTCAAAGGTTTTGTAAATGACAATTTTTAAATGTATTAATTGTTATATTAATTTTTTTCATACTGATTTACTACATTTTTAGAAACAATTTTTTTACATATTTTATTTTTTAAATTACATTGTAATTACATTATACATTACATTACAAAAATACTTTCTCAGAATGAATTACTTTAGTTTAAATACTTTGCAGATAGGCAATAGACTTTTAAGTACAGTAGTTACAGTTGTTTCAATGGGCAACACATTTTCAAACACAATGCAACATTCAGCTCAATGTGAATTTCTAGTTAAATGCAATTAGTTACTTTATGGATTACTTTTGTAACCACAGGACTGGATCCTAGATTCAGTCCTGGTACATCTCCTGTAAACAGTTGAGTAAAAGCGTTTTGGTTACAGTCGTGATTTTTAAGGAATATTATTGTATTTTAAAAGTTGACACTTAGAAACTTTTTCTCATAGAATCACCAATGTTATCCTATGGAAGGAAATTCACTTAGCAGGTAAAAACTGTTATCGTAACTTTTTCTTACTCAGTGTTGGATCCTGGATCCAGCACTGGTGCATCTCCTGTAAACAGTTGAAAAAATGCGTTTAAGTCATACAGGCGATTTTTAAGGAATATTTGTAGTTTGTGAAAATCAACACTTTGAAACTTTTTGCTGAAAACCAGTCAATCTTAGCCTATGAAGGAAATTCAAGTTACCGGTAAGTACGGTTAAAATTACTTTTGAGGATCAGTACTGGGCTGAAAGATGCAGCACTGAGGTCTCTCCTGATAACAGGTGAGTAAATCGGAATTCGTATTTCGGCTGATTTTAGAGGAATATTTTAAAGTTCCAAAACTCCACACTTAGAAGAATTTCCAAGTGAAACCAGTCAATGTTAGCCTATGGAAGGAAATTCAAGTTACTGGTAAGTACGGTTAAAATTACTTTTCAGGACCAGTACTGGGCTGAAAGATGCAGCACTGAGGTCTCTCCTGATAACAGGTGAGTAAATCAGAATTCGGATTTCGGCTGATTTTAGAGGAATATTTGTATGTTTCAAAAATCAACACTTAGAAACTTTTTCAGCAAAAAGCAGGCAATGATATCCTATGGAAGGAAATTCAAGTTACTGGTAAGTATGGTTAAAATTACTTTTGAGGATCAGTACTGGGCTGAAAGATGCAGCACTGAGGTCTCTCCTGATAACAGGTGAGTAAATCGGAATTCGTATTTCGGCTGATTTTAGAGGAATATTGTAAAGTTCCAAAACTCCACACTTAGAAGAATTTCCAAGTGAAACCAGTCAATGTTAGCCTATGAAGGAAATTCAAGTTACCGGTAAGTACGGCTAAAATTACTTTTCAGGACCAGTACTGGGCTGAAAGATGCAGCACTGAGGTCTCTCCTGATAACAGGTGAGTAAATCGGAATTCGTATTTCGGCTGATTTTAGAGGAATATTTTAAAGTTCCAAAACTCCACACTTAGAAGAATTTCCAAGTGAAACCAGTCAATGTTAGCCTATGGAAGGAAATTCAAGTTACTGGTAAGTATGGTTAGAATTACTTTTCAGGACCAGTACTGGGCTGAAAGATACAGCACTGAGGTCTCTCCTGATAACAGGTGAGTAAATCGGAATTCGTATTTCGGCTGATTTTAGAGGAATATTTGCACAATGGTGAAGGGAGGGGCGGGGCCTGAGATTACATCTGTGCAAACGCGCCCCGTGGCGCGTTTTAAGTTGGGGGATTAAGTCCCCTTGAATCCTGAGGGTCCCTAGGGGCCAACTAGCCCACCAGGAACCTCCAATATGCGCCAGGGGCTGCGTTGCAGAGACGTGTAGAGAGGCCACACCCCTTTACACCTCTCTGCAACGCAGCTCTGTGGCGCTTTCTGGATGTACCTGTTGGGCTAGTTGGCCCCCAGGGACCCTCAGGATTGAAGGGATTTAATTCCCCATCTTAAAACGCGCCACGGGGCCTGTTTGCACACATGTCACCTGAAGCCCCGCCCCTCCCTTCACCACTGTGCAAACGCGCCCCGTGGCGCGTTTTAAGTTGGGGGATTAAGTCCCCTTGAATCCTGAGGGTCTCGGAGTCCAACTAGCCCACCATATACCTCCAAAAGCGCCACAGAGCTGCGTTGCAGAGAGGTGTAAAAAGGGGTGTGGCCTCTCTACACGTCTCTGCAACGCAGCCCCCTGGCGCATATTGGAGGTTCCTGGTGGGCTAGTTGGCCCCCAGGGACCCCCAGTATTCAAGGGGAATCGTTCCTCTCTGCAAACGCGCCAGGGGCGCGTTTGCAGAGTGGTGAAGGAAGGGGCGGGGCCTGCGGGCCCGATCGTTTAAAAAAATAATAATAATAATTTGTCCCCTGAAGGGGGCTGTGTGGCCCCCTTCCTTTTTCCTGTTTTTATGCCCTGGGGACCCCATCCCCCAGGGCCTTACCCCTTTTTTTAAAATTTTTAATTAAAAAAACGGGAAGGGGGCCGCGTGGTCCCCTTCCCTGGGCCTGTATTGGCCCCGGGGACCCCATCCCCGGGGCATGGCCTCTATATTTATTATTTTGAGGGGGCAGCGTGGCCCCCTCCTCTGGCCATTTAAGGCCCCGGGGACCCCATCTCCCGGGGCCGGCCTTTACGTTGTTTTTTTCTTTTTTTTAAATTTAATTTGTAGAGGAGGGGGCCATGTGGCCCCCTCCCGGGCCACTACTTGCCCCAGGGACCCCATCCCCCGGGGCTGGCCCTCTCCGTTGGGGACTGTGGGGGGTCCCCAATCCCCCACAGTCCCGCCGGCTCCCACGTCCCTTGGGAGCCGGCATTGCTGTCCCACATGGGGAGCAGCTGACATGCTGCTCCCCATGTGGAAAGCAATCGCTTTGGATATTGGAAGAGAGAGCAGGTTTCCCTGCTCTCTCTTCCAATATCCAAAGCAGTTTGCTATGGCAGGACGGGAGCCGCGAGGCTCCCGTCCTGCCATAGCAAACTACAGTGTCCCGGGGTAGGCACCCCGGGACACTGCAGGAGCCGGCCCTGGGGGTGGTGGTCCCCAGGGCCATCAAGGGCTCCAGGAGGGGGCCGCGCGGCCCCCTCCCATTCAGTACACAGCCCCGGGGAGGTGGTGGTCTCCGGGCTCTGGGGTCCGTAACGGACCCCCATATTAAAATGTTTAGTGCCCCGGGGAGGTGGCGGTCTCGGGCGTGTGGGGGCTGGAGCCCCCCACACTGGTTTTATTTTCAATTAAAAAAGCCCCGGGAGGTGGTGGTCCTCGGGCTGCGGGAGGGCTCAGAGCCCTCCCGCACCATTTTTAAAAAGCCCCGGGGGTTGGCGGTCCTCGAGGCTTGGGGGCCCTTTGAGGCCCCCACACATTAAATTATCCCCCCACCATGCCCCCGGGACTTGGGCCACCCGGGGCCAATTAACATTGAAGCGCGGGAGACCGCGCTTCGATTTATTTTTCGGCAGGATTCGCGCACCCTGAGCGCATCCTGCCGATTTAAAAAAAAAAAAATGCTTTTTTTGCCCAGGGGTCCTTGTGGGACCCCTGAGCAGGCCTAGTGGGTTAGGGTGTTTCTACCCTGCCCCCTTTGTGCGTTTTGCGCACTTGTTTCTTTTTTTTCTCGGCGGGATACGCGCACCCTAAGCGCATCCCGCCGATTTAAAAAAAAAAAAAAAATCTTTTTCTGCCCAGGGGGTCCTTGTGGGACCCCTGAGCAGACCTAGGGGTCAGGGTGTTTCTACCCTGCCCCCTTTTGCGCTTTGCGCACTTGTTTCTGTCCCTCGGTTCTACCGAGGGACAAAATGGCTGCCAACATTTCCTGAATCGGAATGTTGACAGCCAGCTGACAGCCAATTAACATGCAGCTCGTGATCGGGACGGTGCGCGCAGGGTGCGCTGAGGGTACGCGGATCCGACGCGCCCATAGATATATATGTGATTTTAATTGTGAATTTCTGAGGAACTACTGAACGGATTTACACCATTTTAGCAAAAGGCACCAGTCTGAACCAAGGGCTACCTCTTTGCCAAATTTGGGGTAATTCCGTTCAGCAGTTCGGGCTGTAGCTGCGACTAAAGGTTCCTATGGAAAAATGAATGGGGAAAACACGTTTTGGGACCCCCTTTTTCTCGGCCCCCGCTTGACGTATCACCCCGAGACTTTCAGGGTAGGAGCGGACCGGAGCGCCCAACAAGTTGGAAGCTTTCGCGAAGATTCGTCAACCGGCGCCAACGTTATTGCAAATAGAATGTCGCGGATTTCCTATGGATAATAGGTTGTAACTATAACTATCTACTGGCGACCGCCAGTAGATAATATATATATATATATATATATATATATATATATATATATATATATATATATATATATATATATATATATATATATATATATATATAGATATATATATATATATATATATATATAGATATATATATATGCTTCATTGTCTCTGTTCCAGTTCTTCGACGAGGACACACGGCACCACAGACATTGGTATGTTTTCATTTCTTCTTTATATATTCAACACCATAGTACAACCACACAGACGGATGGTCTACGCGTTTCGGCTCCCAGCCTTCTACTGGATAATAGAATCCCTACGTCTAGAACATCATTTTAAAGTGCTCTTGTGCATTAACCCCTCATTACTGTTTATTATACTAGACTAACTAAACTGTGAGTCTTCACTTTGCTTATTGGCACTTCATGAGCGCCGTTTTTCATCCCTGTAAAGTACAAAATGTATACCTTATAAGCAACATTTGTATTCTGACAATATCATGTTTTATCAATATATTCGATTTACAGAGAAGGGGGCAGAACCTTCATTTGAACATGAAAGTGCACGTGCTTCGGAGAACGTATAAAAAAATATATAAAATAGATATAATATACACATACCCACATATGATATAGCATATACATTTTTATGTGCAGTGCCAGATGTATTTAATTTCATGTGATTAAAATAATAATCTCTTATTAGAGAAGATCAGATCAAAAGGTCGATGGTATAAAATGCACTAATGGGGTATATATAGAAATACAAACACACACATATACATATATATATTTGTATCTCTCTCTCTCTCTCTCTCTCTCTCTCTATATATATATATATATATATTCCCTTACCACGCAATACTCCTACCCACCCCTCAACCCTAAAAAAACCTTTGCCACCCAATACCTTTACTCACTCTTAAACCCTAAAAATACCCTGACAACCCAATACCCTTACGTACTTCTAAACCCTAAAACACACTTACCACCCAATACCCTTACCCACCCCAAATCCTAAAATCTTCCTTACCACCCAATACCCTTACCCACCCCTGAACACTAAAAATACCCTTACCACTCCTATACCCTAAAACCACCCTTACCACACAATACCCCTACCCACCCCATAAACCTTCAAACACCCTTACCACCCAATACCCTTACCCACCACTAAACCCTAAACGTAAATCAGTTTCACTTACCTGCTATATGCTTACATTTTCGTTGTAAAGGCATGAGTGGTAAAGACATATGCGTGGTAAAGACATGCATGGTATAGGCAATGCATGGTAAAGTCATTGCGTGGTAAAGGATGCATGGTAACAGCATTACATGTTAAAGACTGCATGGTTAAGGTTGTTTCCCCTAAAAAGAATCCGATAGTGCCTCTCACTCCTAAAATACAAGATGAGGAAACCCTTCTCCCCTTGTACAGAGCCTGAGTGCCCACTCAAAGGTGTGGCCAGGGTAATGAGCAGCCCCCATCCTCTGTGGTCACTTCAAATGAGCTCAGGGGCCAGCTTTTCCTCCATGTGGTTGGGTGATTGCCTGGGAGGACATAAGCTGGGACCTTTCCAGATGACTTCTAACATTTGCTTGTGACAGGGGAGGCTTCTTCAAAGTGAATTAACTTCCTGGATACACTCTAACTGCTCTTCCAGCCAGCAGAAGATAAAACACCTCTCCACATCCAAGCCATTATCTCTGCTCTAGGATCAATTTTCCCACATCATCAGTGCTCATTAGGTTACTGCTGGAGAGCTAATGTAAATTAGCCTCCAGTAGCTCCAGTCAAGGAAAAGGTAACTTTCTAAAAGGTACTCTTATTTCTGACTAACTTCACAATAAGGGCCTGATTCTGATGCGGTTAGGAAAGCATTCCCACCTAGGGCCTAATTCTGATGCGGTTAGGAAGGCCTCCTAATGGCATTTGCTCCTTCCAAATCGGATCGGGAACGTGACTTCCCGACCCAGGGCCCAATTATGATGCGGTTAGGAACATATGCTCCAATTGAAGTCAATGGGAGTCCAACCAAATCGTATCTGGAAGCATCCGGATGCATCGTACTCTGTCGGTCGGACTCTCCCGATCCGAGTGGGTTGGAAACCATTTCCAAACCGATTCGGTCGGGAAGCTTTCCAACCCGCATCAGAATCAGGCCCTAAGGGGCCGATTCCGATTCAGGCCGGAAATCACTCCGACCGAGCCGGACCCGGAGAGATTTCCGACCGAATCGGACCCTAGCAGCCCGACCGAACGAGTACGATGCGTACGCATGCAATCGGACTCGATTCGGTCGGACTCCCATTGAAGTCAATGGGAGCCGGTCGTACAACGCGTACGCGGGCTCCCATTGACTCAATGGGTGCGAGGCGAACAAGGGCGCCCCCCACAGCGGGTACGCGTCGATGCGACTCACGCCGTACATGCACAGGTAGTGTGCGACTCGCGCGGCTACGCGTACAGGGGGGTGTGACACGGACCCCCAAAGTCTGGCTCCGACTGCCCTTTTGAGCGGACGGCGCGAGTCGGTCGGACTGCTAGAGGCGCGCATCGTACTTGCCCGGCCGGGGAACGTCTCCATTGCGCGGTGCGAGTCGTGTCCGTGCGAGTCGGTTGGAGCGGTTCGGACCCGCGTACGAGTCGGTCGGCGATTTCCCGTGTGCTCGCATCGTACTCGCTCGCCCGGACGCACATCGAATCGGTCGGGAAAGAGGGCTCCGAATCGGATCGGGTTCAGACGAATCCGATTCGGTGCCCTACCGGCCGAGATCGGAATCGGCCCCTAAGTTGGGATTTTAATAAATATTTAAAAGAGTGATTCAATAATTTTTCTAGCAGGTTGCAATACAAAAATAGAAAAAGAATATTTAATCCTGACTCCCATTGTTCTCTATGCATCTGCCAGAGCCTTCTTACAGTGAAAATAACTTTTGGGTGCTAGTCACTATAAAGACATGTTAACTTGAATTTCTAAATGTCCTACTAAAAAATACCATGAACTGTGCTTGTGGGGCTGCAAGGCCTGCATAAGGGGTGACTTATTATTATCTAAAAGGAAGGATTTCTCCTGAGAAAAGGGGTATTTGGGCAGATTGAGCTGCAGGTTTTCAACTGCAGCAGTCAGGCAAGAATGATAGGCCTGAATGCATGCTTCCTATGACACACTAGTGGATGGTACAATAGAGGCTGCAGTATTTCAAAATCATATACTAAGGCCTTCTATGAGAGTTAAATATGTCAATAAGGGATTATCCCATTTCCACATGTTGTAGGGGTCAGAGCATATACAATGGGCACTGAACAACAGTGCCCCAGTGTGCAGAGTCTAAAAACCAGCAGGAAAGTTCAGGAAATAAATTGGGGTGACCATGCAAAAAGGGGCATTTTCCCACACATTTCATTGCAGAACACCTGCTGCTCTCTGATTGCTAAATTGCCAGCACTCGACAAGCAAGACAGCTTGTTGTGCCAACTTAGGGGCCGATTCCGATCTCGGCCGGTAGGGCTCCGAATCGGATTCGGCTTAACCGGATCCGATTCGGAGCCCTATTTCCCGACCGATCCGTACGCGCATCCGGACGAGCGAGTACGATGCAAAATCGCCGACCGAATCGTTCGGGCGTCCCAACCGCTCCGACCGACTCGTTCCCGGGTCGCACCGACCGACTCGCTCGGACACGACTCGCACCGCGCAATGGAGACGTTCCCCGGCCGGGTAAGTACGATGCGCGCCGCGAGCAGTCCGACCGACACGCGCCGTCCGGCTCGAAAGAGCAGTCGGAGCCGTACTTCGGGGGTCCGTGTCGGACCCCCCTGTATGCGTAGCCACGCACAGGGGGGACCCATGGGTCCCCCCTACCTGTGCATGTATGGCGCGAGTCGCTTCGCCGCGTACCCGCTGTAGGGGGCGCCCTTGTTCGCCTCGCACCGTTGCGTACGCATTGTACGACCGGCTCCCATTGACTTCAATGGGAGTCCGACAGACTCGAGTACGATAGCATACGGACGCATCGTACTCGTTCGGTCGGGCTGCACGGGTCCGATTCGGTCGGAAATCTCTCCGGGTCCGGCTCGGTCGGAGAGATTTCCGGCCCGAATCGGCCCCTGAATGTTCAAGATGACAGTTTGAAAACAGTTCAAGCATTGAAATACATGTCTTAGATGAGGAGGTTGAAGTTTGTGAAATCACAATGTCCAGTGTGCACTTAACGAAGCATGCAGTTCTTCTAAAAGATAGAATGCAAAAATTGCGGATTTGATATTCAGCCAGATTGAGTGCATTGCTGTTTATGTTTATTTTATTTATTCAGCAGGAAAAAAATAAACATTGCGCACCCTACGATGAGGAGAGTTTTTGATATTCCACCAGATTTGAAAACAAAAACACAAGAAATGAAGGGATGAACCCGTAACATTTATGTGAAGCCAGTCAATAAGCAAATTTCGATAGTTTTACAAAAAATGGGTAATACCAGTTGTGTTTGAAACATTGAACACAATGTGTAATATGTGAGCAAAATGTGTTGAAATTGAGTTTGTTGGAGGTGCTGGATCTTGAAAACAGACAGTTTGAAGAGCAAATGCCTTGGCCACAGAGGTACCATTTTCTGAGTTAGTATTGCTATAAGCTTATTTAAATGATCAATGCACGATCTTTATCATGTTTACTTTCTTGCATGAAGCACTTTCAAAGACCTTCATTGGTTGTCACATGTAGTACCACAACATTTTACTATGTTTGACCAGGTAATAAATACAGAAAGCCCAGGACTAACCAACAACAGGATTCAGTTTGAATTACGTAGCTCTCATTTGTTCCCAGCATGTGATAAGAAGGAATGAAAGAAGGAGATATTGAGAGTAGTTTACAAGGAAGGTTGAAGTGAGTGGCCTAAATCATTTAAGTGCATGAACATGTGCTAATGAAAGCAGGATTGGTTTCTGTCAAGCAATGGTACTCAGAAGAAAAACTCTAAGCATGTTGTAGAAATGTGGCATGCATGCATTCATACCATATAAGGGATTTGTGCTTCTGGCAATGATATTGAAGAATATTATTCCATGCAGTTGCAACATAAGGTGAGGATCTTCAGCAACAGGAAAAGGTGTGCTGTCCATCTGTAGACCTGCCAGGTTCAACAAAAACCTCACTGTGTCAGGAGGGGCCGGCCTTAGAGAAGTACCTAAGAGACACTTTTGTCCCAACCCGGCCCCAAGCCCCCTCCTCTAAAAAAAAAAGTGAAAGCTTGCTGAGACTTTTTACGATGTCCTGGGGTGTTTTCACACCGATTAATGGACATCGGTAGTTGGAAGCCTCCGAAAACGAGCTGAAAACCACGGTTTACAATGGTTTTCAGCTCGTTTTCCCTACCACTGTGTGATATCGGCTCCTCACTGGGTGACCGTGTGAAGACAGTGTGAGTTGGTAGGTCTGCATCTGTTTGACTGGGAGACGATTATGGGGTGCTTTTTTTTGGTTTACTGACAAAACATCGACACCCAAAACATCCCCATACCACAATATTGAGTCATAAATATAGATGTCAAAAATATCGGCATCCTATATTTATAAAGGTAAATACAAAAATATCGAGAAAAGAAAAAAATATATTGATGACATAAATATACATGTAATTATTGTTTTTATATATATTTATATATAAAATAAAATAATAAATATTAAATATATTAAATAATAAAGTTAATTAAAAAAAAGATTTAATATACATTTTAACAAAAATAACAAATGAACTTAACCTAAAAAAGTTAAACACACATATATAATAATTATTACATATATGTACTGTAAAACAATTAATAAACTATTAATTTAAATTTATTTTATAATTTAAAAAATATATAAAAATATTACAAATAAATATATATAAACATATACCAATAACATAAAATTCATGTTAAAAAACATTCTATTATTAATTAAAATATTAAACTATTTGAAAAAAATTAAACTTACATTTCCCACTCCAGTCAATGCAACAGTAGGAAAAGTGTTGGATAGCGGAGGGGTAAAAATTACTATTCCCACTCCAGTGAGTGCAACAGTAGGGAAAGTATTGGATAGCGGAAGGGTAAAAATTACTATTCCCACTCCAGTCAGTGCAACAGTAGGGAAAGTGTTGGATAGCGGAGGGGTAAAAATTACTATTCCCACTCCAATGAGTGCAACAGTAGTGAAAGTGTTGGATAGCGGTGGGGTAAAAATTACTATTCCCACTCCGGCGAGTGCAACAGTAGGGAAAGTGTTGGATAGCGGTGGGGTAAAAATTACTATTCCCACTCCGATGAGTGCAACAGTAGAGAAAGTGTTGAATAGCAGAGGGCTAAAAATTACTATTCCCACTCCAGTCAGTGCAACAGTAGGGAAAGTGTTGGGTAGCAGAGAGGTAAAAATTACCATTCCCACTCCAGTCAGTGCAACAGTAGGGAAAGTGTTGGATAGTGGAGAAGTAAAAATTACTATTCTCACTCCAGTCAATTCAAAATTAAAAACACAGAAAATATCAACAGCAACAAAAAATATTTGAAAAACAAAATATATTAAAAAAATATATAAATATGTTAAAAATTAAAATACAAATATATTTAATATTATACATTTAAAAAAACCATATTATGTTAAATACACATCACAAACACCTACAAATATTATATTAAATAAAATATAAAACTATTGTTCATACAAATATCTTTAGTTAGAAATTATTTATAAACAAAAACATTATTAAATACATTTACTTTATTTACATCCTACCCTATAACACCACACAATTCACAGCCCACATCTAAATTAAAAATAGAATGTACTTCCATTATTAACATAATTAATTATCAATTAAATAAATATTATTAATTAAAAATTAACTTCCCTCCCTTTACTCTTATAAACCCCACAACCCACACCTAAAATTAATTACACAATTCCCATATTTAATTTTCAATTAATTAAATAATATTAATTAACAACTAATTATTTATTAATTAAAAATAAATTACTTCCCACCCTTTACCCCTAAAAAGCCCACAACCTGCACATAAAATTAATTAAACACTTTTCATATTTAATTTTCAATTAATTAATTAATAATAATTAACAGCTAATTATTACTTAATTAAAAAATAAATTACTTCCCACCCTTTACCCCTATAAATCCCACAACCCACACCTAAAATTAATTACACAATTTCCATATTTAATTTTTTATTAATTAATTAGTATTAATTAACAACAAATTAATCATTAATTAAAAATAAATTACTTCCCACAATTAACACTATAAAATCACAATTAAATAAATATTAATAAATAAAAAACATCATTATAATTAAATTACTTCCCAACCTATTCCCCTATAAACGCGCAACCCGCTACAAAACTAAAAAACGCAAAATGTAATTAAAATAAAATTGATAACTACTACAAATTTAACACATATATTAAAAAACATAAACAATACTTGTACAAAAGAATACATCACATACATTTAAAATATATACTAAAATACATAACACTAATTAAACAACTATATTTTTGCAAATGATATTATTGACTTCTATATTTTTAAAAACGATATTTCTTACCTTCAAATTGATATTCTTGACCACGATATTCTTGCTGTCGATATTTCTCACTGACAATATTTAGGACTCGATATTTCTGTAGTTCGAAATTTCCGACTCAATATTTTGTCTGCAAGGTAGAACAATGAATGAACTGCTTATCAGTGAACAAGGCACTTTATGTGCCTTGAGTGATTGCATTGCCATTCTCAGTTGAGTTAGTGTACTCATTTAAGCTTGCCCATTATGTAAAGAGTTCAACTCTTCTCGCAAAAGATGTAAAGTAGAGGAGGTGATGGTGGATTTTTATAGATATGTTTAGAAAGAGTTTAAGCCATTATCAGTAACACTGTAAGTGGTTTGCATTATTTCCTTGTCAGCTTCCTAAATTCCATCTCCGGCATCTCTCTCAGAGTATGCCTGTTCTTCTTTTATAATAGCGTAGATTTTGGTAGCTATAAAGCTTTTTTCTTCACACGATGCAGTCTCAAAAGAAATTCATTTAAATACATATTTTTACTTAATTTTGGCATGTTTATTCACAGCCCTCAAACTAGTGGGAAGGTGGAATACCAAAATGAAAAGAGCAGCAAAGAACTATCAGCTGTGATCATGCTTGAGAAGACAGTGTACTGTGATACTCATTAAACAACAGCGGCTACTTTATCAGCTTTATCCCCTCACTCCTACAGAACACCCACACCAGTACATGCAGTATCATATACCACACCACAGCCACATGCTTATTCCATTAGTTCCTAGAGAATGGCCTCAGACATGGCATTACCTCTGTAATCTGACAAGACTACAAACAGACCACACCACCACCGGTGACTCACATTAGGCAAAGGGTCTTAATAGCCATCCCCCTCTGGGTTGGTCGGAATGTTGCAAAACTCACCTCTTCACTCAACTGAATTAAATTGAAAATCCAACATCCCACACCACACTGCACTCATTCAGTGAGATAAGGATTAGTCTGTTGACACTCCCTCCCCCATAGAAGAACTTTTGTGGGGAAACCCACATAGCATGCATCACAAAGTGCTAAAAAGTCAAGCAATCACCAAATGTGCTATAGTAAACATTTAACATAATGTGATGCACTGAGGTTGAGTGATAGAAGAATGTGTAGGGGAGAAGATGTGGCCTAACGGCTAGAGCGGTTGACCTCGAAGCTGGGAAATCATGTTCGAGTCTCGGCAGGGATGTTCAACACCCTGTGATTCTGGGCAAATCACTTAATCTCCCCGTGCCTAACAAAAAATTAATGTGTCCATTTGTAACACATTTGGTGCTCATGTATAGTGCTCTGATTTCTACGGGTCGAGTTCGCACTATATAAAACTCCCAACAAAATAAATGCGGAAATTTAATAGGATTGTAGTATGTAAGTGGAAAGCATTAAGAATCTCTCTGAGATAATGGTGGGTTGAAGAAGAATTTGAATGTAATATGTATAGAAATTAATAAATGAATGAAAAAGACTTTTAAAGCTCAACAAATGCCAAATGGCTTCAAGGCGCTAATAGCAGTTAGTCTTAGGCAGGGAGGAGGGAGCAAAGAAGGAGCCCGCAGACTATCCATTAAAGAGTAAAAAGCCAGGTCTTCAAGGCCTTGTGAAAAAAAGCGTGAGATTGAAGACTGGAGACAGAATAAGGAACTGAGTTACAACTGGGATGCGGCCATCGAAAAGGCTCTACCTTCCCATCTCGATTTTTTTATACCTAGGAACAATTAGAAGATTTCTGCCTGAGGATCGCAGCGGTCTAGAGGGGATGTACCATTGAAACGAATTCCTGAGTTCTCCCGGACCAATATTGTCCAGGGCTTTGTGAACCATACAAAGAGCCTTAATGGTCATTCGTTTGTTCATGGGTAGCCAGTGAAATTTTTGTATCCCCTCAGAGGCTGATTGAAATTTGGGGATATCAAGAATTAATCTGGCTGCAGCATTCTGAACCAGCTGCAGTTTAGCAAGTACAGTTTTAATAATATCTAGGTAGGGAGCATTACAGTAATCCAACCTGGATATGGTAAGTGCCAACACCACTTGTTTTCATGCAGGAAGTGGAATTAAAGGAAACACTTTCCTAAGGGATTTGATTATCCAAAAACTGGTAGAAACTGCCCTGTTTACCTGCAGGTCGAACGATAGGTTTCTATCGACCAATACTCCAAGATTTATGCGGAGTCTGTTGGAGTAGTTAAGGCCCCCAGCCTATCTGGACCACACAGACGATTGAACACCAAATATCAAGACCTCCGTCTTGTCCCCGCTAAGTCTTAAGTAGTTTCTCTCCATCCATGTGGCCACGGCCTGCATACAGTTTTTTAAATTAGAGGCAGTTTATTGAAAAGACTTCAATTCAGGTAAAGGTTAACTTATGTATTTATTAGCAGCACGGCAGATGTCAACCTCACAGCTTCCAGCTCCAGATGCAACTGGGCTAGCAACTGTCACTAATGCCATACCAAACACTCCAAAGTGGAATACAATCAAATGACACCATGTCGCATGCAGGGTGGCATGCGGCCAGGTGATATGTCATCTTAAAGGGGAAGGTACATAAGGGAAAACAATGGATGTAACATATCTCCCTTAATAACAGAAAACAGAAAACAACCGCTAAACAAAATCATTAAATCTCTTAGGAACTTGTATGGTACGACTTGAATTCTTAACTCTGAGGCCCACAGAATCATCATTACTTATATCAACTCTATCGGTAATGAGTTCACCTTGTGCATCAACATTATCCTTATGAGCATGACCTAACATAGGACATTTTGCCAACCTTCTGACATTCCAGGTTTTGCCATCCTGTGTTATAGCACTATTGCTAAATATTTTTTTAATCTGGATGGCCTTGCCAAACTTGTTGGCACCCTTGTTTATAAAACCTGGTTTGAGGATTTTTACCCAATCGCCTATTTGGAACGTGTGCTCCTTGGTCCTCCATTTGTCATCATACCATTTTTTTGTTTTCATTTGTTTGAGTTCTACTCGTCTTGCCACATCACTCACACCCTCCTTTTCAGAAATGAACAAATGTGATTTCTCTCTTAACCACCATGGACATACATTGGATGCAGGATCTCTACCCTTGAGAAGTTTGAACGGACTGACTTCAGTAGTGGTATGTGGTGTGATGCGGTAAATCCATAAGCGTTCTCTTAAAGCATTCACCCAACTTGAACCAAATTTAAGAGAATCCACAACAAAACTTTTGAGTACCCGGTTGAAACGTTCCACTTGACCATTCTCATGTGGTTCATAAAGTGATGTGAGCCTATGAACAATATTGCATTCTTTGAGAAAACTTTCCATTTCGGAGGATGTTAACTGCACTCCATTGTCCGTGATTAAGACCGATGGACACCCCTCACGGGAAAAGATCTCTTTAAAAAAATTGATGACTGCACTTGTGGTAGCTTTAGCCACAAATTTTACCTCCGGCCATTTTGAATGGTAATCAACGATAACTAAAGCAAATCGTGAGGATTCTGGTAACATATGAAATGGACCTGAGATGTCAAAGGCAATCTTTTGCCACGGTTTAGTGGGCCATTTGACAACTTTCAAGGGTGGAGTGTGTGTTTTTAACATTTTTTCACTAGAAACACATTCAGCACATTCTCTAACTACTCTATCTATGAATTTATCAATACCAGGCCACCAAAAATAACTTCTGACTAAACGTTTCATGGAGGAAATACCTGGATGAGTGTTATGTGCAATTTGTAAAATGACATCATACATACCTGCCGGGGAATGCATTTTCCAGATTTAAAAATAAAATTACCTTCTACTTCCAGCTCTTCGGCTACATTAAAGAACGGTAAAATATCAGGTCTTACCAAATTCTTCTTAGGCCAACCTTCCAAAATGTATTTTTTTAACTCGCACCATTTATCATCATTTTGTTCACATTTATACCAACAATCTTCAGTTATCTTTTGGAACTTTTCTTGAACTATGTCTTCAATGGTTAATGTAAAGTCATGCTCTTTTACAATACTTACTTTATCTTGGTTGCACGGTAACCGTGACAGACAGTCAGCTGTCACTTTTTTTTTTCCTGGAACATATTCCGTAATAAAATTATATTCCTGTAATTTTGATGCTAATCTAGCAATTCTGGCAGTGGAATTCCAACCACCTCCCACAGACAAAATATTAACCAGTGGTTTGTGATCCGTTCTAAGGATGAATTTGTTCCCCCATACGTAAAGTCTATAGTGCTCTATGGCCCAAACGCAAGCTAACAGTTCCCTTTCAATCACTGCGTATTTACGTTCACATTCATTTAACGTCCTGGAAGCAAACGCAACATTCCACTCTTCTTTTCCCTCTTTTTGTGATAAGACTCCTCCCAAACCATACAGGCTAGCATCTACAGTAATAATGCATTCTTTGTTGATGCGGAACGGTTTGAGTGTGGGAGCATTGATTATATCTTTTTTATAGCCTCAAATGAAAATTGTTGTACATCAGTCCACTCATAGCTAGCACCTTGCCTCAAAAGTTTTCTTAGGGGTTCCATTTTTGTGGCGAAACCCTCTACAAACTTGCTGTAGTACTCACACATACCTGCAAACGACAAAAGTTGTTCTTTGTTGTTGGGTGATGGAGCTTTGATAATTGCCTCTACATTGGATTTCTTTGGGACCACACCGTCACCCGACAACGTGTGTCCTAAATATTCAACTGATTTTTAAACAATTTACACTTGTGTGACTTGAGGGTTAAACCATTTTGTTCCAATCTCTTACAAACCTCATTTAAATGAATTTCATGTTCAATGGTATTCTTTGAGAATACAAGGATGTCATCTTGGAAACATTTGACAAATTTATCCAAATCTCTGAAAATTTGGAACATAACTCTTTGGAAAACAGACGCGGCTGATGCCAGACCAAAAGGCATGCGAGTGTATTGAAAAAGACCTTACGGAGTGATAAAAGCCGTGTACTTTTTAGATTCTTCAGTGAGTTCTACCTGGTGGTAAGCCGATCTAAGATCTAATGTGGAGAAGACTTGTGCACCATCTAAAAAGACACCACCTCGTTTATATTTGGCAAAGGATGACGATCCACTATGATGTTTGAATTAAGAGCCCTCAAGTCTATGCAGACTCTCAATTTTTGATCAGGCTTGCGTACAAGAACTATCGGAGAAACCCACTCCGATGATTCTATCGCCTCAATTATACCATCTTTGGACAACTCATCTAACATTTCTTTAAGTTCTCTAATGTTTATGGGGACCCCTCTCAACTTTTGTACCACTGGTGAATGATTGTCTTTTAGGACAATTTTGTGTGAGAAATTTTTAAGTTTACCTAATTTGTCACAAAATACTTTTCCATAGTTTTTGACAAGATTAGATTCCATAGCAGAATGCGGGGTACTATCCTCTACCACAGAAATGGTGTTCATCAAACTGTCATCACATAGAGATACCGGATCCTTGGAACGAGAATTAAGCATAATTCCCAACTTCCACTGATCCTGCCATCCTAAAACATTTACCCCTTTCTGGGAAATGTATAATTTAATCTCAGCTTTCCTGTGTTTGAAACACAATTCCACATGAAAAAAACCCATGATGTCAATTTTTGTACCACAAAAACTTTCAGCAACAATATCAGATGGTTGCAACAAATTAAAAGATATGGACTGGACTAACATGTCTAGGTAATATTGATGAGAGATGATGGTCCATGGCGACCCTGAATCTACCATAAGTAATAAATTTATACCCAGGACTTGAAAAAAACATTTAGGTGATCTCATTTGAACATGTGCATTATTGTCTACAATAGAAACAACAAATCCTTTCTCAGGTGTAGTGTCTCTGACCGTACTGGCATCACTTCCATATAAAGAAGATACTGCACTTTGTCTCTGCATTTGTGGTCGTCTATCTCTACATACATTACTGAAATGGCCTATTCTGTTACAAATTTTACATTCTCTGTTAATAGCTGGGCAACCTGGAAAAGAAGCATAATGAGATTTACTACCACATCTGTAGCATATACCATTGTTAATGACCACCTCATTTCTTCTCTGAGTAAAACCCTGTTTGAACTTGTTAAAATTGTTTCTTCTTAAGGGTTGTGGGACGTCTTGTTTGGTATCGGGTTTATGTCCCACAGCGCATACTTCCTCATCTGTAGACTTTTTTTCAGTATTTTTTCTAACTGTTTCCATCCATAAATCAGATTGTTCCTGAGCTTTAGCTGTGGCTATAGTTTCTGTTAGATTTGGGTCACCCATGACCCATAACTTGTCTTGGATTTTTTTACTTTTAACATGAACAATTATCTGGTCCCGTATCATTTCATCGGTCATTATCCCAAAATTACAATGAATACTGAGTGACCTTAATGCTGTCAAAAAGTCATCGAAAGATTCTTCCTCTTTTTGAGATCTAGTATAAAATTTGAAGCGATTTAAAGCTATACTAATCGTAGGTTTAAATCTTTTTCCATACGGGCCAAAGCTTCAGCGTACACATTTATGGAATCTCCTTCTCCTTCATTCAAGGTGGTAATTTGTGGAAGCGCTCTAAAAACCACTTGGCCCTCTGATCCTAGGCAATGTAACAAAATGCTTTTCTTTCTTTCAGCACCCATTCTTTCGCCATCTATGGCTTTCATATAAGTTAGGAACTCTTCTTTCCATCTTGACCATGGCATGGGTGGATCACCCTTTATTTGCAGGAATTTAGCAGGAGGGTCAAATTGCATGGCAGACGTATTTTAGAGGCTTAGTGTTGGTAGTAAGGATGTAATGTGAATAAAACATAAACAAGAAGGAGCAAAAAAAAAAACGACTTTTTTTTTTTTTTTTTTTTTGTGTTGCTCGTAATGCCGAAAGGAGAATAAGTGCCCCACAGTTGTGACCTGGTGTCCCTTTTACGAACAAAAGTAAATGACAGTATTGGGCAGATATATTATCAAGCTCAGTAAAATGCCATGTATTAAACGTAACTTACAAAATGCTTCGCATGTGAAGGAAATCAGCTTTCTAACATGCGTTGTTATGGTAACATGAAAATAATGCAACAAAATGGCCACCCAAACGTGCGTAACGTAGACGCGAACGTAACGTGCTTCCGATGAGGGATTGATGACGTGCGGTCCACAAGTCGGATTGAAACACTACTCGCGTGCAGAGAAGCTAGTTGAAAGGAGCGCGGTGTTTCCTTTTGAAAATAAACCACAGGATGACGCCTATGCAGTTTTCAGGTAACTTACAGCCGCAGGCACAGTAAATGCGCTTAAACCATACCAAAATGAATGAAAACAGCCGCGGGTGCAATCACTACACAGAATTCTTCATAAATATAAATTCCGCTGGAAACGAAAACAGCCTCAGGTGCACTCCAGACACAAGGAAATGCGCAAACAAGTACTGCCGCTGGTGCAATCACGTCACTAAATTATTGGATAGGGTTTTAACGTACCTTGAAGCTTGTCATGCGCTGTAAAATTGGGTTCCTTGGTGATCTTTTCGAAATGTACGTTTTTCAAGCGCGAACAAGGGGTTTCCTTTAACTTTCTTGTCGTGGGTTCAGAATCACCACTCTGTGCCCGTGCTGCTTTGGTGGTGGTTTCCCGTCGTCGCCAATATTGAAAAGACTTCAATTCAGGTAAAGGTTAACTTATGTATTTATTAGCAGCACGGCAGATGTCAACCTCACAGCTTCCAGCTCCAGATGCAACTGGGCTAGCAACTGTCACTAATG
The DNA here is from genome assembly GCA_963921515.1 of Calotriton arnoldi. Taxonomy (NCBI): domain Eukaryota; kingdom Metazoa; phylum Chordata; class Amphibia; order Caudata; family Salamandridae; genus Calotriton; species Calotriton arnoldi. The sequence goes on from CAWUFW010000038.1 coordinate 4,612,532, forward strand.
CCATACCAAACACTCCAAAGTGGAATACAATCAAATGACACCATGTCGCATGCAGGGTGGCATGCGGCCAGGTGATATGTCATCTTAAAGGGGAAGGTACATAAGGGAAAACAATGGATGTAACACAGTTGCATCCATGTCCCTAGAGATAGACACGATGATTTGGATGTCATCAGCATAAAACAATGCTTGGATTCCAAAGGATCTAATAAGTTTCACCAGCGGGGAAACATATAAGTTGAACAATGTAGGGCTCAAAGAAGAGCCCTGAGGCACCCCACCTGGCATAAATATGGACTACGAGCAAAACTGATCGACCATGACCATCTGAGACCTGTCACTTAGAAACAATACCAAAAGTTTGAGTGCCAGTCTGTGACACCCAGTTGCTGGAGCTTCTCAACAAGCTGGGTTGGAGAGATGGTTTCAAAGGCTGCAGATAGGTCCAAAAGGACCAGCGCTGCAGCCTCCCCAGCATCCACCATGGAACGAATTTTGTTGGCTGCAGATACTAGTGCCGTCTCAGTCCCATGGTTGCTCCTTAAACCATACTGAGATACATCTAACATTTGAAATTGTTCAAGATAGTTCCTAACCTTGACGTTAAGATGTTTCTCCAGGATTTTGGTGGGTATGGGCAGCAAGGAATTGGGCCGATAGTTTTTTTATTTCTGCAGGGTCCAAGTTGGCTTTTTGAGGAGAGGCTTAACCACCACCTTTTTCCTAAATCTAGGAAAGCACCCAGATGTAATGTCTCTATTTAGGGTTTCAGTAAGATGTGGATCTATAATCTTGGCTCCGAATTGCAGACATTAGGGAGACAAGGTTCAAATGGGGAGGCCGATTTGACACTGAGGCGGTAATGTTCCGTCTATTTTTGTGTCAACGGAGTAAAACACGATATACAGGCCCTGGATCTGTGTTTAGTGGACAGACTTTATTGAAGGCCAAATTCAGCCTGAGACTCTACATTAAAGGAATTAAAAGACTAGGAGTTGTGGTGGTCAAGGTCTTTGTATAGATCCACCATTTTAGAGTAGACAAATTTAGTCAATCTGTCACACAAGTCCTGAGAGCTCTTTATACTTGAAGGGACTGAAGGAACAGAGAAGCGATTGATCAACTTAAAGAGATTTCTGGTGGATTAGTTGAAGCAAGCTCATTAATGCAGAACCAAGACTATTTGTCCTTAATGGCCTGTTTTATATTCAGCCAGAATAGCCTTGTATGCAATTTATTTAGGAAGAAGGTAAGATTTTCGCCATGCCTGTTAGAAAGGTGATAGACATAACATTCAAGGGCATAGCAAGGTCGCCATGACCCTGGTGCAAGCAGGGAAAATTGGGAATTCTGTGTTTCATATTAGACTTTTTATGATTTTATCTGTGAGGGTTCCAGTTAGGACATTTGTTGTCTGATGTCTTACTGTGGGGTGTATTTCTAAGTTTCTAGGTTAGACCGAATAAAGTGACATTTACAGATGGGTACAAGTATTCTTCATGTCCCCTTCATACATATCAGACATAAAAGCAAGGAAATTGACAAGCTATATGATGCCACCACATTAATCTTCTTTAATGTATTTGATAGAAAACGTCCAAGTTAAAGGTTTAAAAAAAAATCTAATATGAAAATATGCTGATTTCTAGTGTAGCTGATGTGCCAATGGTCCACGTCACTATAAATCTCCTTGCACAACGCTCCAACTTTGTGGAGAGAGACAACACAGTTATCTTCATTGAAACCAACAAGAATCATTACTAAGCACTATATAGAATGGGCACAAAGACCAGGCACAATTGTTACTTATGCATGACCACACCGTTCAGCTAATAGAGACCCAGAACTGTGGGAAGAGGCATCCTTCGGACATTGGACTGCAACGCCATACAAGTGACATTATATAAATGCTGATACCATAGTATGATATAATGTGTTTTGGTGAACAAAATATATAATGTCTGGGGCACAGAAACGCCTAGGCCTTGTTTTTACAGCTTCTGAAAAGTGTTAGGATCCTAGAGGGCACTAAGGTCCACATGCATCAAGGAAAAATCCGGTCGCAAACGGGCAGATTCACAGATCAGCCCCTTTGCGACCGGTATTTTTGCATTTGGGATGCATCATCCCAAATGCAAAAATCGCAATTTAAGGAATCGCAAAATTTGCGATTACTTAATTCGATGACATTTAAGGAATCGCAAATTGCGATTCCTTAAATGCAATGCATTAACCAGTAAAATTTTGCGATTTCGCAAATAGGAATCGCAAATTACCGTCAATCACAATTTGATGGTAATTTGCGATTTCTTTGAAAAATGCACTTAAGTGCATTTTTCAAAGTCCCATGTTACACACACACATGCCCTTGGGGCATGTGCGTGCGCAACATGTGGATAAATTGAAATTTCAGGGGTGCAACAGGGTGTCCTTTTGGCACCCTTGAAACTGCATGCGCAATTTGCGCGTACCTATTGGGTACTCGCAAATTACGCATGGAATTCCCATTCATTCCAATGGGCCTGTAGGCCCATAGGAATGAATGGGAAGCAATTCCTTAATTGCGACTCGCAATTTGCGAGTCACAATTAAGGAATGTGTAGGAATTGCAATTTTTTTTGCGATTCCTACATGCGTAGGCAATAGCGATTCTTTAATTGCGATTCCTTAAAAATCGCAATTAACCTCGATGGATGTTTCAGAGGATCTGAATAACAACCGTCAGAACTATAACACTTCTGTGCTGTTTGCCCTTCCTCTGGGTGGTGACTGCAATCCGATGGGCGATGCAGGTTACCTGAGGCAGTGAATAGAGAGGTTTTTTACACAATTTGCATACACTCCCCTATCTTGCCATGAAGTTTGTGCCTTTTCTCCAGTCTCATGTCAGCACACAACTTCAGGGAGTGGAAAAGCGAGAGTTGCTCTCAGACTTGTCTGTGCTCCAGTCTTTAACATCCTCAGCTTGTTCTTTTGGCCTCACCAAGTCCAAATACAGGTAGCAAATGGTATGTGAACAGCCTATGTCTGACACGCTGGGTACTGAGACGGTCTTCGCCTTTATTTCTGGGCAACCCCCTTATCTCTGTCAACAGCAACTGCCTTGGTCCACATTAACCAGAGCATTCCTCTCACCAAATCCGCAGTGACCCTTAAAGAATAACTATGCTCCAGAGCTGTCGATGAGCCCACCCTCTAAAGAGCTGCACAACCTTGCAGCCATGATGCCTCCCCTATGCCCTTAGTGAGAGAGCGGTAGTGTATTGTTATAGCTCCAAATGTGTCAGTCACTTTGTCAGTGCTGCTCATTCAAGGCAGCACCTTCAAGCTTCGTAAACCTTCTTGTGCAGATCAAGGGTATACTTTATTTTATTTGCATCGTATTGTATTTTTCTCTCACTTGGTTTTTGGAATCCATCATCTGCGGCTGCTGTATGCCTTTCATCTTAGTGGGTTGTGTCTATATAAGAGTCCACATCTACCGGAAATAAACAATAAAGCTGAAATACATTTGACATTCCTTTTCAATTTATATTTTATTTGGGACTACCACCATGGTCTCTGCAAAGAAAACGCTATGTTTGGCACCGTGTGACCTTGTATGATCAGGGTCTGTCTTTTTGCATACGCACGGCATGCTTTTCTGCATAGCGCTGTTATGCGCATGCAAATTATTTGTTAGTGTTTGTGTGCAGGCTCTTTTCTTTTGCGCGCGCTGTGCAGGTGTGCAATCTTCTTTCTAAACTGTATCCTATCACCCAGGGTATACTCTTCTCCTTGTGACTCTCCATTTATTTCAGTCCATGATGTTGATACACTTCCCCGTAGATCCCTCTACCGCCTCAAGGATGCACCCCTGCTCTAAACAGCTTGGTTCATTTTCAACCACAATGAAGCTTGCTTCTTCATTTCATTTTTGTACTTTGTTAAGGAGTTGCTATCTGGACTTACTTGTGTGTGTCAAGACATGGTTTTCGGTGCCCGAGTCTCTTGTTCAGAGATAGAAGTGAGGCTAGTTTTAAGAAGTACATGAAATGTATTCCTGGCTGTTTCTCTGTGCGATGCTCACTGGTTGGGATCAGTCCCTAAAACACAGAACGAGTATGGGCTGAAATCAGCTTTCCTGGCTGAAGGATTTCCTGAAACGCAGTATTAGCCTCTGTCTTCTGATTGATTGCTTCATCCTGTCCCATATACGATCTCCAAAGGTCCACCGGATTTGTCTGACACATCTGCGGTTGGGGGGGGAAAGGGGGTTAACTAGATCATAGGACCCTCGCTGAAAAAATGTGAAGTGTACCTTCTAGAGGTGATTGGCCTAATTTTTTCCAGAAGGGCTTGTGGAGGTGAATTTTATTTTACAAACTGTTCATAAATATCTGAAGAAAGAAAGTAAATCCATTTCAATCGTTCTTTGGAAGCATCTATGGTTGAACCTAGTTCGTTTGCTCCCAGTGTCATTTCTAGTCTTTTTCTTTATGTCTGTGGGCAGCGGGGAGGTGCAGGTGCAGGTGCTTAGTGCATGCTAACAGTCCATGGAAAAAGGTTGAACTCTGTCAGGCAGGCCTCAGGGGGAGTCACATGATATGCTTGTGCCAGAGCACTTTTAGATTTCTTGCTCATAAATGACTTGCTTATAGTTAACCAGTAAACTCACTGTAACCGAAAATTACTTATTCCGTGTAACAACATCCATGCATCCTTATACTGCCACCTAGGCACCTACCTATCTCCACTAAGCTATCCCTTCTACCTACACCTGTCCACTCATGGACTCATCCATTTATGCACGTTTTCCACAGAGATTCATTCAATACTCCAAGCATCGACTCACATCTCCGTGGTCATCATTCACCTTCACTGAAGCATCCATCCATCCACTTACAACCTAACGCATGAATCCATTAACCAACAACCAAACTTTCACCCAGCCACTCAGGCTTACGCTTGTCCAGCTATGCCACTGCTCCCATCCAACCACCAAGCCTAACTTTCTCCCAAAATTGCATGACTCACAGCCACCCAACCGCCCGTTGATCCTTGTATGAAACCCCGAAGCTATCAATTCCTTCATCTAATCACCCCACCCGCATCCACCTGTATCTGCAAGTGCAAGTATACGGTCTGTCTCACTGCATGGGCCTGTATGAATGTTTTGCATTTGTGTGTACATTTGCCTCTGTGTGTTTCTGTCATGTCACACTGCAGCATTCACACTTTACGACAAATACCACATGCACCACGAAGAAGCCTGACTTTGCCAATGCCTGTTAACAAATGTGAAGTGCTAAAATACATTATTTTGCTCCTATTTTAAAACGTCGCCAGATGTGAGGGTGAAATCTCGACACCCCCCACCACCCAAACCCTCTCAAATCCCGGGGATGGACTGCGCACCATTGGAAGCCCTGACTAATTTGGTCATTCCAGCACCCCTAAGGCACAGATTGAGCAAGCGAGCCCTAATACGCCAACGAGGGCTAGGGGCGACCCATCCCCCAAAATTGAAAACATTTTGGAAAATGGTACATTTTACACCATATTGTGTGTGTTAACATACTAAAATGTCTTACCGTTTACAGCTCAGTGAATTATGATTTTCTCGTCCACTTTGATATTCAATGAGAGTAGGAACAGCAAGGAGGCACAGATATTTCTACAGATAATGCTAAGAAAGATGTCAGGTATAAAACTAACAGTTTAAACACAATGCCTTGTAAGGTAGTATGTGTATCTAATGTGCACCCTTTGTGAGCGTGGCATTTAGCCTTACGTGCCTCTGCCGTACACGCCACATAATCAAGGATTTGCCCTGTCTGCCGCATAGCCCCTCTAATGCAGGGTGGTCTGCTGACTTCATCAAAAATATTTGTTTCTAGGTTAAACCGCTGATAAAAATTGGAAATACTGATTACATGTGAAATGTAAACACCTTTTCAGCTTCCGCAGGAGTTCCCAGTTCAACTCTGTGGGTTGCAACTGATGGTGCGCGATGGTGCTCTTTTGTTTGTAGGGGTGCATTATAATCACGGATAGTCCGCATCCACATATATATTCATATTCATTTGTCATAATAACATTTGGTTATTAGATCATATTCAGTAATAACATGAATGATAGAAAGGTATCGTGCCATGCAAAGAAACAACGTGGCATTCGTGTTTGAATATTGTAATTCATAGTATTTGATGTCATTTGCTTAACAAAGTTTCTTGCATGTAATAATGCATTTGATTTAAACGTGCACTATATTAAAGTTGCATGTAGATGTGACTATTTGTGCTTAGGGGGTGATTACGATGGCGGGCGGACTTTAGCCCGCCCGCCATCGATGCAGTGCCTGGGACCGCCCGCCTGTTGTAATTGTCTGACCAGTGATTGTGGGAGTCGCGAGGCGTCATCGGCAAACCCACGGGGATAGGGAACGTGTGTGAGAGAGCTTGAGAGAGTCGCGTGGGAAGCTAGTGCACAAACGCAGACCACAGCAATTCGGTGGCCAACGCAGGTCCTGGGTCCCTGTGTGTGAGTGGATTTGAGTGAGTGGATCCTATCAGTTATTTGTATGACTGTCCGGCCGTTCGTGGGCAGATGGTTTGAGGTGGTTGTCCGGTCATTTCGTGGACAGACTGTTGCCAGTGGTGATTCATACAATTACTTGTGAGACTGTCCGGTCATTTCGTCGTTTAGTGGACAGACAGTTACTTATTTCTATGAATGAGGTGTGTGAATGTGTAAGGAAGATATTGCAAGGGAGGGTGAACTGCTGAGTGGGGAGTAAGAGTGACGTCATAATGTGTCCAGCGCTGCGATAGGTCGGTTGGTGTAAAGCCACGCTGGGATTGGTGGATTGTCATCAGGAAGTAAAAACGAAAACATCTTGTGGGGAAAAAGAGTCAATTCAATCATGCAATGCTTTAGGGTATTAGGTGACTTTTGTAGGGGAGATAGAGGAGTAGTAACTCGAGTGGGTGAGGAAGTACCACCCGACTACACACCAGCACACTATATGGCCAGGAATGTAGGACTCCATACCATAATTTGGCTTCAAAATTGGCATAAAGTTACTGAGAAGGAGGGAGATTTGGCTTTTCTACGTAACGGTTCATTTCGATAAGATGTGTTGTATCAGTTAAGGGCAGTGATGGCTTCATTGCGACCTCCACCCAGACCGGCACAGTTTGAGGCACTGGATGCATGGATAAGAGCAACACAAAACGAGGAAAAGGGAGCGAAGTCAGGAAAGAGTGAAAAAGTCGATAAGGGCGTTTCAAGACACACAATGGGATGCACTGTTGAAGAAATGGAGAGTAGATACCATTGAGAGAGAGAGGCTATTCCCACTGTTAGTGAAGGTAGGAGACGCCCAGAAGAGGAAGGAAGAAGAAGATGATAGTGACACTGATGATAGTTTGCTGGATAGTTTTCTAGCAGAGCGTCCGCCTCCACATAATCCAACTTTGGAGGAGGGAAGACAAGCGCTTGCGGACGGGGCACGAGAATCACAGACAAGTCCTAGTGCGAGAGTAGTGGGAAAGATTTCAACAGGAACGGAGGGTATGGGAATGCAACCATCGAGGAGTACAGAGACGAGTGGAGCTAATGCTGTTACACAGTAACCGGATGCCCTTACGGTGCCGGTCACCATTGGTCCCATAGTGTCAGCATACGATCCAGGTCAAACCGAAAACAGTGGTCAAACACAGTTACCAGCAGCAGGAGAAAGTATCAGTTCTGGAGGAAATGGTACAGTGAACGGAATTGGTCCTCTTTTGCGACCTATAAAGGTCAGTACCCCATTGCCAGCCACTGCAGATTCTTCTAGAGGGCACACTGAACCTAGAGCAGTATGATCTGTGCCGTTAGCGGACTCACATTCTGGTTTGAGGATGTGGGACCCCCAGTTAGAGGTCCCATGGGGAGAATGACAGGAGGAGGGACTGATCAAGGAATTTCTGGGAGTGAAAATGTCCCACGATCCATAGTGGAAGGGAGTCACCGAGGAAATCAGAGCGGTCAAAGTGGAGAGATAAGCAGTGTATTGAGTCAGGGAACGATTAAGGCTGCTATAAGGGCCAAAGTGCTAGATGTGGTGAGGCTGAAGGCAGAAGCGGATGAATTAATAAGTGGAAATTTACCTTTGGAAAGGATGGATCTTTATGAACAAGATGAGCTGTTGTTTGTGGCAGAGGATGTGACTCGTAAGGCAAGGAAAGCTCATGAGAAACTGACAGAATTAGCATGAAGGTATGATGTAGACTTGTCCAAGACGAAGATGTTACAGGGAAGTCATATGCTAAATTACAGTGATCAAGAATTGGAAGAGAAAAGGGTCATAGGGTTGAAAACACACATTCAAGAATTGATTGTAGGAATACGTGCATGGAGCATGCTTGACAAGTGGGAAGAGAGGTGGTCCAAGAAAAAGAGTGTCAAAAAAGGCATAGGTGATACGCCGCCTCCAGGTGGGGGAACAGCAGTAGAGGCTTACCCCTTGCGAGAAGTACAGAGTAGAGGGTATGTGCTTGTTCCTTGGAGTAGGGGTGATCTGGCAGCGTTCACGAATGATTTTCCTCAGCTGAGGGAAAAACCTGTTGAGTGGTACAAGCAAGTCAATCGCTTTGTCAAGATTTCAAAAGTATTGTGGATTGATTTGAATACATTGTTTGACATTGTAGGACCAAGTGATCTGTGGTCAGCTTGTAAAATTGCTGTTGAGTGGCCAATGTCAGAACCAGAGCGAGATCCTGTTATGCATGGTCCTTCAACTGTGGTTATGAAAAAGTTTGAGCAGGTAATCACACGGTTACAGTCTAAAATTTTGCCACAAGATATTGATTAGGTTAAGATAGATCAAACTACCCAAGAGCCCAAGGAATCGGTCCATGCTTATTACAAAAGGCTCTTACAAGCCTTCAAGCAGTACTCTGGACTAGGCACCCTAGATTCCAAAGACATGGGACAGTTCGTCTCCAAATTCGTCCTAGGTTTAAGACCAGAGATTAGCTTCATGATCCAGCAGCATTTGATATGCTGGCAGAATAAATCCATGGATGAGATTCTATGGTATGCCAGTTATTGTAGTCATGAAGTAGACTCAAAGCATAGGAAGCTCAAGGATAAGCCGATGCTGGCCCAGATGAGGATTGCAGATAGGTGGACCAAGCACAGCCAAATGGAGGAACACTGGGACGAAGGCAGGGAAACAACCAAGGAGGGCCCCAAAACGTGTCAGGCCAAGGAAGGGAGAAACCTGTAGACCTCAAGACAGGGATGGATATTGGTACTTTGAAGAAGACTACTGCATGTCATTATTGTCACAAACTTGGGCATTGGAAGCGCGAGTGCAGGTTAAATCCTGCCAATCAGGTCCAAGATGAAGTAATAGTGCACGTACCTGAGACCGTAAATACAGCGGTAAGACCCAGGTCTGTACAAGGGGAGGGGGGGGTTTGGGTCCACAAGTGAAAGTTCCCAACCACCGAGAATCCCACAAGCAAACCGAACGTACCAGCAGTTGCCACTCATCGAGACATTCGATGAGTTCGCTTCGGACCCGTTACAATGACGGTGCCTGAGGGTGGAGGAAGACTGTACCCTTGGAGCAGTCATGGAGGTAGACCAGAGAGGACCGTATGTAGAGGCAGATGTTGACGGTCACCCCATCACCTTTTTGATTTATACTGGTGCTACCCGTTCTACTGTAAGATCTGCAGTAGTCCCAAACCTACCCCTCTCGGGACAATCGATCCAAGTTGTAGGAGCTGCAAATAAGAGAATGACCAATCCATTGACAGATGAGATACCTGTAAGAGTAGGAACCTTTCACGATCGACACCAATTTGTGGTGTGCGATTCGAGTCCAGTCTGCTTATTGGGTCGTGATCTCTTGTGTAAATTGAACTGCAGCATCTATTGCACGCCCAAAGGAGTGGAGTTGCAGACTAATGATGATGACATTGCATTCAAACTGGCGAACCAGAATCTCTGCATAGAGATGTTACCTGTTTTGACAGTCGAGGACTTACCACTCAATTTGAGGGATTCAGTCTCTTTGGAAGTATGGGATTTCATGGGGGAAGAGATAGGATTGATCAAAGGAGTTGAGCCAGTTAAGGTTCAGGTCAAGCCAAACGCTGAACTCCCAAGAACGCCTCAGTACAATCTGATGCCGGAAACGGTGGCAGGAATCAAGCCTGTGATTGAGTCCATGATTGAGCAGGGAATTTTGAAAGAGATAATGGGGAGCCCATGTAATTCCCCTGTAATGGGATTGCAGAAGCCGAGTGGGAAGTTTAGAATCATGCAGGACCAGCGAAAGGTCAACACGATTGTAGTTCCATGTTGTCCTGTGGTACCGAATCCATCAGTGATCTCATTTCAAAAACCATGTGAAGCTGAGTGGTTCACAGTGATTGACCTGTGCCAGGCATTCTTTTCTATACCCTTACACGAGGAAAGCCAATTTTTATTCGCTTTCCGTTTGAAAAATCGTGTGTTAACATGGTGTCGTATCTCACAAGGGTATACAGAGAGTCCATCAATTTTCAATCAGATTTTGAAGAAGAATCTTGAGAGTCTCGTACTGCCACATAATTTAGTTCTTGTGCAGTATATTGATGACCTCTTGATTGCGTCCGAAACAGTAGATGCTTGCAGAATTGATACTGTTGCCTTGTTAAATCATCTAGCAGAGAACGGACACAAGGTGTCCCCGAGCAAGCTACAGTACTGTCTAACTGAGGTTCAGTATTTGGGTCATCGAATTGAAAAAGGCAAGAGGAAGGTGTCACCAGACCGCATTGAGGCGATCATGAACATGACTGCGCCTACAACCCAAAAATAAGTCAGGATGTTTCTGGGAATGATTGGGTATTGTCGTCAGTGGATTCCCAACTTTTCATTGAAGGCGAAGCCTTTGCAGAGGTTGACGCACAAGGATGTGAGTGATCCGGTACCATGGGATAACAACTGTTTGGTTGCCTTCGTGGAGCTGAGAGAAAGCCTCTGTCACGCTCCGGCTCTAGGAATACCTGATTACAACAAGTCCTTCTCACTGTTTTGCTGTGAGAGAGAGGGTTGCACACTATCAGTACTCACACAGACTCATGGAGGTGTCCGTAGACCAGTTGCCTACTTCTCTGCTACGATAGATCCGGTAGCTTCAGTGTTGCCCGGATGTCTGAAATCTGTTGCTGCAACAGGTGTCAGCATTGAAAGGTGTGAAAGCATTGTGATGGGTCATCCACTTACTGTTTATGTTCCACACTCAGTTGAGCTTCTGATGACGAGAACAAAGACACAGCATTTGACAAATAGCAGACTCACATGCTATGAGCAGGTCATTCTTGCCTCAGAGAATGTGACTCTGAAAAGATGTTCTGTATTGAATCCCGCTACCTTGATGCCTTTACCAAATGTTGATGATGAGAATTGTGAGGACCATGACTGTCTCGATGTGACTGAACTTTGCACCAAACCGAGACCTGACATTGTCGATGAACCTCTCCCCCAATCTGATGAGATCTTCTTGGTAGATGGTTCCTGTTTAAGGGACAATGTGGGTCATCTGAGAGCAACGTTTGCTGTATGCACCATTTCTGGAGTTATGGAAGCTGCTTGTTTACAGGGAGTATACTTCGCACAAGTGGCTGAAATTATTGCTCTAACACATGCCTGCTTGGTTGCTGATCAAATCCAAGTCACCATCTACACTGATAGCCAGTACGGATTCGGTGTGGTTCATGACTTCGGACAGCTATGGTCACAGAGGGGATTCTTAACGTCATCAGGATCTCCGAACAGAAATGGGGAGTACGTGAGACAGCTTTGCAACGTCCAAAAGAAATTGCAGTGGTTAAATGTGCCGCCCACGGGGGGAGGACTTTGTCACGCTTGGGAACAAGTATGCAGACGAAGTTTCACGTTTCTGTGCTGAACAAGGGTGCATTTTCACAGGAGAATATACTGGAGAGAGCACAGAAAGAACCAAGCTCAGCATGATGTTAGCCATAGCGGACACTTGGGATGAGGTCAAGTGTCTGCAGGGAGAAGTGTCAGCTCAGGAAGAAGCTGGATGGGTTAAAGCAGGTTGTGAGAAGAGAGATGATGGCATTTGGGTTTCAACTGATGGTCGAGCAGTGTTGCCAGATGACTTACTGAGCTCTATGGCAAGGCAGATTCATGGAGCAGTTCACATTGGAAGGGATGCCATGGTGCGAGTGTTCAGGCAGACGTGGTTTAATCCACGGTTTCGTGCATTTGCTGGAGCAGTGTGTCACATGTGTATTACATGTCAACAAATTAATGCTGGGAAAAAGACTGTGGTTGTATTGAGTCACATTGGAAGATCAGGGGGGCCCTTCAATAGGATTCAGCTTGATTTCATTGAAATGCCAAGATGCAATTGATTGAGGTACATCTTGGTTGTGGTGTGTGTTTTCTCACGGTGGGTGGAAGCTCATCCAACCAGGAGGTGTGATAGTCTCACAGTAGCAAAGTTATTGCTTAGGGAGCTTATACCGCGGTTTGGATTTCCAACCTCATTGGAGTCGGATAGAGGAACACATTTCCGTAGTGAGATTATGAGGATGCTTTGCGCTGCCTTACAAGTTGATCAGAGACAGCATTGCAGCTACAGGCCCGAGGCATCTGGAATTGTGGAGCAAATCAATGGAACTCTCAAGATGAGAATGGCAAAAGTGTGTTCATCCATGTCTCTGAAATGGCCTGATGCATTGCCCTTGGTGTTGATGAGTATCCGCAGTATCCAAGACAGGAGGACAGGTCTCTCGCCTCATGAGATCTTGATGCGTTTGCCTGCAGTACCATCTACAGCCTTGATAAACATCACAGATGATTTGATCCTTGATTATTGCAAAGGACTGGCTGACGTGGTCCGTTCTGTGTCTCACCAGGTTGAAGCTGCGACTGCCCCGACCTTGAAGGACCTGTGCCATGACTTGTGCCCGGGTGACTGGGTGCTCGTTCGCAAGCATGTTAGGAAGAGTTGCTTTGACACCCGTTGGAAAGGTCCATATCAAGTGATCTTGGTAAAAATACGGCTGTGAAGTGCGGAGGCTTGCCGAACTGGATACACGCCTTCCACACCTGCATAGTTTCAGGACCCTCGGAAGAAACAGCTCCTCTCCCAGAAGAAAATCCAGCTGTGGTTGTGAGGCCACAGGAGGGGACAATTTAAGCTGTGAGGGCTGCTGACGAAGCTGGTTGCCCACCAAAGCAAGCTGAGGGGGGTCACGCTACACAAGGCCCAGGTATTGACTCTGAGGGAGACGGTAACGTTGTGAGTAGTATAGAGTCAGACTCAGCTGAAAGAACTGGTGCGCAAGGGGGTTGGGTGCAGAGGAGAAGAGCAGAACTTGCAGAGGAATCGTGGCCTGGGAGACAAAGGAGGTTAAATCTGAGATTGGCACCTGAAAGAGTTCTTTCTCCTGTGTCTGTGACATCTGAATCTGAGCTAAGTGATGCAGAACAAGAGCAAGGGGGCCCGAGAAGGTCGAGAAGAGCGAGAGTGCCTTGTCAGAGATACGCTGCCCCAGAGTTGACTTATCTGGTCACAGACGCCGGGAGTAGTGGGTACCGGGAGGCTGAGGTCTTTACGAGTGGTCAGCAGGACCCCAGAACTGAAAATTGATATCGAGCTGATAGTCCCTGGTCTGGAAATAGAGGGGGTGTTGACGGTAACAGTACCAAGACATCCAATCTTGAGCAGAGTGCGAGTTTTGATTCTGCGAGATTTGTACTTTCCAACTTTCGGATATCAGCCACCAGCTCAGGCATTGCAGCTGTTCGTCTTGAGATTTTGCAACGCGCCATAGTTGAAATTGGTCCTGAGCTTATAAGAGACTGTTGATTGAACTGTGAACTGTAAATAAGCTTGCTTTAAAGAAGATAACCTAGGCCCGAGTGGAAGAAGAATACATTTGGGGATCTTTCCGTAGAAGAAGAAAGAGGGCTAAGGAAGTCTTTTTGAACTGTGTAAATAAAAGCAGAACGAACTGTGAATTGATTGCCAGAACTTCAAAGAACTGTATTTGAACTGATTAACAGCAATCAGAGGCAGGGAAAGAGACTTTGTGTTGATCCTCTTGCTGTGCTATACCGACAATTGAAGATGGAGGCTGGAAATTGGAATCGTAGGTCTAAGTGTGTGATAGGTACATTCATATAGGAGCGATAATAGTAATAGCGGTAGTTATTATTGTGTCTGTAAAATTTTCACATGATGCAGAAGTTGAAGGGGTGGAAGTGAAGGGGAAACCACACCTGTTACTTCTAGCACAAAAGAGGGTATCGTAGGAGATGAAAAGGCTATGCTAGATCAGACTAGTCGTATGTTACACGTAGATTTGTCTAAAGGTGATTACACGCTTAACGCTTACGCCAAGCTGCTATACGAGTATGTTAACACGATGGATGTGAGAGATTGCTATGTGTGCATGCAATTGCCTGCATCTGTGGAGGAAAGTATTCGCTATCACCATCTTCCATTGACATATGGTATTACATGTAGCTTGTTGCTTAGTATGTTTTACGGTAAGGGTCATTATTAATATTACTTTACCAATTATGATGTGGTGCTTTCAGAAGTTCCAGCTTATAAGCACCTGAATAAGTATGATTATTACAAGCATGAGGATAGAGTGGGAAAGTATTTCATACCTACCGTCACATTATATACAGCTTATGCACATCTTCACAATTTAACATGTATGTTAACTGAAATAGAAAAGAAATTGTAGACCAAGTAGAAGATAGACATAGACAGTTGTCAGTGAGATCTAATAATAGAGAGAGGAAAATTGCCTGGACCAAGCAGGAATTAGTACACAAGACGAGAGGGAGCTCTGGTCCAATTGCTTTAGAATTTGAACAGAGAGGAAAGCTTTGCATCAGACCGGTACAGACATACTATGATAATGTTTTTGTGGGGCAAAGTGTATGTGATCACATCTTTACGATCGAAGCCACTGCGAAGAAGTTCTTGCAGGATACGGTGCAAGTGGTGCCAAATGTGTATTTCGTGTGTGGGAAAATGCCTATGTGGGATTGCCATTGAACTGGTATGGTACATGTTATGTGGCTGTTGTGTTTCCCAAGATTTATCATGTTGAGAATTTAGGACCTTTGGAAGGTGGAGTACATCATAGAGAGAAACGAGGTACAAGTGCAGGTGAGATAGTTGGAGATGTATTTGGAGCAATGATACCAAGTCTGGGAGTAGTTCTAAATGACATTAAGATTAGAAGGTTGTCAACTATTGTGGATAAGCTGTCAGCGAATACAGCTCAGTCTTTGTTGCTCGTAGATGGAGAGATGGTGTCGTTATGAGCTATGGTGACGCAGAACTGCCTTGCTTTGGATGTCTTGCTAGCAAAAGAAGGCAGAGTCTGTAAAATGTTGAGGGTCCAACAGTGCTGTACTTATATACCTGATAATAGCAGGGATCTGAAGAAGAATATAAATATCATCACTGAGATTCATCATGAAGTGCATGATTTGGCAACATAGGGTGTTTGGGACAAGGTTGGAAAAGGCTTTAGAAAGGTTGGAAGTTGGTTTGCCAACCTTGGAAAAGGAATTCTTGGTTACATCTTGAAGCCCATCATCATAGTTGTGGTTTGTGTGATCATCTTGTTGGGACTGGTAAACGCCTACAAGTGGCATAAGGCAGGTCAGGCTGAGAGATCTCTCAGGGAGTGTGAGAGGAGAATGGAGAGACTGCAGGACAGTCACTATGAGAAACTCAAGAGCCTAGAGAAGTTCCAACAGGGAAGACTGGCTACAAATTCTGTTTAGGTTGGTTCTTTCTCCAGGGAGTTCTGATTTATTATGATGACACTTGTCATCAGAGGGGGGGACTGATGGAGCGCGATGGTGCTATTTCGTTTGTAGGGGTGCATTATAATCACGGCTAGTCCGCTTCCACATATATATTCATTTGTCGTAATACCATTTGGTTATTTGATCATATTCAGTAATAACGTGAAAGTGTAATGATAAAAAAGGTATCGTGCCATGCAAAGAAACAACGTGGCACTCATGTTTTAATATTGTAATTCATAGTATTTGATGTCATTTGCTTAACGAAGTTGCTCACATGTAATAATGCATTTGATTTAAACGTGCACCATATTAAAGTTGCACGTAGATGTGACTATTTGCGCTTAATGTGTAGGATTTACGTGCTTATGTACAATGGTGTAGAAAGGCCCAAATGAAATGTTGACCAATGCATGTATTTAAAGGGCCTATGTGTTTCATTCTTATGTTGGCCGATTTCTGTAGGCCTGAAATGTATTTTCCCTGGAAGCTCTCAGGCAAGGCTTGCTAGTGAAATTCATGTGCATGTTGAAATTCATGTGCATGTTGAATTTGTTCTGTTGCAGGTGGAGAAAGTCGTCTTTGTTAGTTAGAATAACGCCTTTTATTTTAGGAGTTAGGCTCAGGGAGGAGATGATACTATGTATAAAGAACACTGATAATTGGGAGACGGTGTTCTTTCTCACTAAGGGAGGCCTGGGAATCAAGGTCATTGAGCCAGGAGCTGGAAGTCGACCCGAATGGAAAATCACCTATGAGAAGTGTCCAGCGAAATGAGGTGATCTGTGGGCGTGTTTTACATTTTTGTGTGTTGTATTAGGGACAGTGTCCCGGGGTGGATTCAGGAGAGGAGGTGAGTAGATAGAAGGAGAGAGAAGGAGCATCTTAGAACAAGCTCCGTAGCTTTGGCTACTTCACCTATACAACGTGAGTGTACTTCTTAGGAAGTCTTCACCCGCTGACACCTTTTCCTGATCTTACCTGGGGAATGCTAAGTAGGGATGTCACGGTAGTGGTAGTGTAGGGACAGACTAATGCTTTTTATTCATGAGCCACAGATGAAGTCTGATCTTGACATGGGGGCAATAATTGCCTGCGTTCTGCTTCTGGAAATTGTTATTCTGTTCATGATTCATCGCATAAACTAGCTTGTAGGTTTGGATTTGTATTAGTTCCCATGTACTTCTACAACCTCGTTATGAGGTGTTTGTACATCCAGTTGGTTTTGGCTTTGTAATAAACCCACTACCTTGGAATTCGGAGTCTGTGATTCTTCAGAGTCAGGGTTCTTAAGATTGTTAGGTTGCTTTAACGAGTTATTTCTCCCCTCTACACTTCTCAGCAGGTAACAAAGGTCCATCGGCCACGAGTTCCACTATAAATTGGTAGGAAGGAACTCGGCCTTTCATTCAGACTTTGAAGCGATTGTCTCTACCCAGATTGTGTAATGTAGTCTTGGTAAGTACGAATGTGTTAACCTTTGTAATTTGAAGGAATCTAATCAGAAATTTGAGAAGCTTTTCAATGTTCTAAAACGTGAAGAAAAACAGCGTTAGCTGTGCAACTGACTGACTGCCAAGGCCACGGTTTCAAATATTTGAGTTTTGTAGTTTTACGGACTTCTAACTTTAGTGTTCTCAAATGAGACCCTTGCTGAACACAATGTGTAACTGAAATACAGTGATTTGTGGAATAGGACTGTTAAAAAAGTGGAGTTTTCGGTAGTCCCAACTTTGAACAAAATATATTCGACCTGTAACCTGCAGAAAACAGTCTTTAAATCTGACACAGACAGAATTAAAGTGGTACATACTTTAATGTAAGAAGCGTGTGCATGCATTTTTCTCTTCTGCGGAACACAGCAAGCATTATAAATGCGCAAATTCATTTAATTTATTTGGAAAGATGTGTTGAGAGGACTCGGGTCCCCGTTTCTCTTCTTTGAATAACTTTGGTCCACAGGCCGTAGATTAGTGAATAGAATTTCGAGTACGTGAGTAGCACTCCTATGGTACTATTTACATATTACAAAATGCAGTTTGTGAATCCTGCCAGGTGTGTTTGCATACTATTTTAAACCTACGCTCAATCTCTGACCGGACACTCCACAGCCAGCCTTGCGCCAGTGCTGCCGGACATCTCTTAGATGCTTTGTGCCAGCCAGCGACGGTTGTATGGCGAAAGCACGCATGCAATTACCACGGATGCCTTTACAATACAGCCATTACCAAGCAAATGCCTTTACCATGCAAATCTTTATCATGCATTTGCCTTTACCCCAAAAATGTATATTGCAGGTAAGTTAATAGGCTTTTATATATATATATGTATGTCGTTCCACTGCGTTGTTCTCAGAATCACCAAACAGCGGCACACAGACTCCTCGGCAACCAGGCATTTATAAACTCCAATTTATTCAATGTTTACCCAACTTTTCATCTGGCATTAAGACAAATAAAACAATACAATGACCGACGCGTTTCTGCTGACGCCTTCAACAGGGTCTCACTGACTCTACGGTGTGGCTTGTTTTTAAACATAGTCCTACTTCCATCTCATTGTCCCTCCAAAGCTAGAACAACCCTTTACTTGCACTCATTTGGGAAGTTTCATCCTCCATGTTGTTATTTTTCACAGACTTAGAAATAGTGATTGAAATCCCAATAAAAATAGGTCCAAACACAAAACATATATGTAAAATATATATATATATATAATCTACTGGCGGTCGCCAGTAGATAGTTATAGTTACAACCTATTATCCATAGGAAATCCGCGACATTTATATATATACACATATATATACGTACGTACGTATGTATGTATATATATATATATATATATATATATGTATATATATGTATATATATATATATATTTTTTTTTCCCCCACAATGTGATCCTTTGATCCTGTGCGCTCGTCAACGGGTGCTCTGCGTTGGGGCCGGATCCTGGCCCAAATTACGTCAATTTTACAACAAAGGACGCGGCACTCATAGCTTTGGATTCTGCTTAATTTAATTAGGATTAAGCACTCAAACCAACCCGTTCCAGCCCTCCCATGGCTTTGCTCACCGTGGGAGGGCTGAAACGCGTTGGTTTGAGTGCTTAATCCTAATTAAATTAAGCAGAATCCAAAGCCTTGAGTGCCGCATCCTTTGTTGTAAAAAAAAATATATATTTATATCCACAAAACTCCTCCGAGAAGGGGAGCCTCCAACCCAGCAGGGCGGCTTCGGGCACAACAGGCACGGAGCAGCCTGTCAATTAAACAACAGAAATTCCGAAGCCCAGTTCTGGAATCACAGTGCCTTTATTACAAGTGCAAAAGCAGCATACTCTCAAGTCTTTTCCCTTACGCGTTTCAGCTCCAAATGAGCCTTGATCACAGGTGAGGCTGCTTGTCTGTAAGGTGACTACGTGCTGGTTTGTATGCAGCCAGGCTGTCACGTGACTCTCTATATATATATATACATATATATGTATATATACATTACCTACTGGCGGTCGCCAGTAGGTAGTTATAGTTAGGACCTTGTTTCTATTCAAAAAGCGTTTTTTCTTTTGCCAATATCTTTGGTGCCGTTTGACGAATCTTCGCGAAGTTTTCAAAACTAAAGGTTCACTCAGGTCAGCTCCTGTCTTGAAAGGTTCGGGGTGATTCGTCAAGTGGGGGCCGAGAAAAAAGGGGGGTCCCAAAACACGCTTTCCCCATGTTAATTTCCATAGGAACTTTAGACACGGCTACAGCCCGAACTGCTGAACGGAATTACACCAAATTTGGCAAAAAGGTAGCTCTTGGTCCAGAATGCGACCTTTTTTTTAAATGGTGTAAATCCATTCAGTAGTTGCTGAGAAATTAAAAAAATAAAAATGTATATATGTGAGCACCGAGGAGGAGCCGCGAACCCTCCCGAGCAAGAGCTTCATTCTGATTGGCTGCCAACACTCCAAAGCAGAATGTGCCGGTAGCCATCTTGTGACTCTGTAACCGAGTCACAATAAAAAGAAAAGAGGGTCAGGGTAGAAACACCCTGACCCCCTAGGCCTGCACAAAAAAACCATTTTTTTTTGTATTTTGGCCGGAGTCACGCTGGGTGCGCGAATCCGGAAGAACATTTTAAAAAAAATGCAGTGCGGTCTCCCGCACTTCGTTTTCTTAAAGCCCCCTGGTGGGCCTGGTCCCGAAGGCAATATATAATAATGGTGCGGGGGCCCGCCACCTCCCCAGGGCGATCCTTATTCAACTGTGAGGAGGGCTCATGGCCCCCCCGCAGCCCCGGGGACCGCCACCTCCCCGGGGCTTTAATCATTAAGTGCGGGGGCATCGCAGCCCCGGGGACCGCCACCTCCCTGGGGATTTTTTTTATATTCAAAGTGGGGGGCTCGTGTCCCCCCCATGCTGCCCCAGGGACCACCACCTCCCCGGGGCATTCAGTATATTAAATACGGGGGTCCGTTGCGGACCCCCGGGCCCCGGGGACCACCACCTCCCCGGGGCTTTAAACAGTTGGGAGGGGGGCTGCGCGGCCCCCCTCCTGGAGCCCTCGATGACCCTAGGGACCGCCACTCCCCAGGGCCGGCTCCTGCAATGTCCGGGATGCCCACCCCCGGGACATTGCTGTTTGCTATGGCAGGGCGGGAGCCGTGGAGGCTCCCGCCCTGCCATAGCAAACACTGCTTTGCTTTTTGGAAGTGAGAGCAGGCTTCCAAAAAGCAAAGCAGAATTGCTTTTGGGCAAGGGGAGCTGCATGTTAGCAGCTCCCCTTGCCCAAAAGCAATGCCGGCTCCCACAGGAGGCGGGGAGCCGGCTAGGACGGTGGGGGCATTGGTGCTACCCCCACGGTCCCCAACTTGAGGGCCTGCCCCGGGGGATGGGGTCCCCGGGGCCAGAAGATGCCCAGGAGGGGGGCCACTTGGCCCCCCTCCCCTTTAATTTGATTTTTTTTGGGGGGGGTAATACGTAAGGCTGGTCTCGGGGATGGGGTCCCCGGGGCCATAATTGGCCTCTGGAAGGGGGCCACACAGCCCCCTCCCAAAAATATTTTTTTAAAACACGGCTGGCCAGGCCCCGGGGATGGGGTCCCCAGGGCCAAAATTGGGCTCAGGGGGGGTGGCACGTGGCCCCAACCCCAATTTTTTTTTTTTTAAAGTAAAGGCTGGCCAGGCCCCGGGGGATGGGGTCCCCAGGGCCAGAAGTGGTCCAGGGAAGGGGGGCCACGTGGCCCCCTTCCCATAAAAGAAAAAAAGAAAAAAAAAGAAACCAGCAACTCGCCGTAGGCCCGCCCCCTCCCTGCATGACTCTGCAAACGAGCCTCCTGGCGCTCTCTGCTTTGTGGGATTAAGTCCCCATTGCTAGTGAGGGTCACTGGGGGCCAACTAGGCCACCAGGAACCTCCAGTAAGCCCCACACAGTGGGATTGCTGAGAGGTGGTCTGAGGCCACGCCCCTTTTTACACCACTCTGCAAACGCGCCTCTTGGCACACTGCTGGTGGGGCAATGAGGTCCTCTTGTGTCCTGAGGACCTCAGGACGCGAGTGGACTTCATCCCCCGATCAGTAGTGCGCCAGGAGGCGCGTTTGCAGAGTGGTGTAAAAAGGGGGCATGGCCTTGGACCACTCTCAGCAATCCAGCTGTGTGGGGCTTACTGGAGGTACCTGGTGGGCTAGTTGGCCCCCAGGGACCCTCAGGAGGCAAGGGGACTTCATCCCCCAACCAAGAGCGCACCAGGAGGCGTGTTTGCAGAGTGGTGGACCAAGGGGGCATGGCCTGTGTCCACCTATCAGCAATTCCACTATCTGGGGCATACTGGAGGTATCAGGTAGGCTAGTTGGCCCCTAAGGAACCCCAGCAGTGAAGGGGACTTTAATCCCCATCCAAGAGCGCACCAGGGAGTGCGTTTGCAGAGTAGTGGGGAAAGGGGGCTTGGCCTGCTATGACAATTTAGCAATCCCGCTGTGTGGAACTTACTGGAGGTTATAAGAGGGTTAGTTGGTCCCAAAGTTTGTCCTTGGGGGCCAACTACCTCTCCTATTACCTCCACTAAGTCCCACACTGTGGGATTGCTAAGAGGTCTTCGGAGGCCACGCCCCCCTTTCTCCACCACTCTGCAAACGCGCCTCCTGGCACAGTACTGGTTGGGGGATAAAGTGCACTTTACTCTTGAGGGAGTTTGGGGGCCAAGAAGCCCTCCTGGTACCTCCTGTAAGTCCTGGCTGGCACTAAATAGTTGCCAAATAGTGAAAGAAGTGAAAAACAAACTAGTACACACAACACAGCAGGAATATGGACAGACGTGATGCAACCAACATACAAATAAAAACTGTGCAGGTGCCACACACAGTGTTGTAAATGACTGGTAGTCTTATTAGTGTGAACTTGGGATCTTACCCTTTGGATCGGTCATGAAATGCCCCCTATGTCAAAACAGAGGTTAGCGCACAGCTGCTAACTGTAGGGGGAAGGTAATGACAGTCAAAATGTAGATAGTGTAAAGTAAAAAGAATAGCAGAGCCAAGGCAATAACTGGACCCTGGGTATCCCAACTGAGGCAGCCGTACTCGCGTGGTTCTGGCACAAGAGATGTGAGAGACCTACCCTCCTCTGCTCACCCAGATCGAGAATGAACAGAGAATGCGGCCCGTATGTGAAGTACAGCTGATTGAGAGATTGTGCTCAGGTGTGGAATACGTTACTGTGACAGCAAGCTGCGATAGGATAGCTGCATGCAAGGATGCCATGACAGCTGTAATTTTATCTTGATGCACTCCTGTTCGTCACTGCCATGATAATTATGTTTTGCAACATTTGCAGTGTATGTTGGGGAGGTAAAATGCAGTGATTTTTTTAAAATAAATAATCTCAACCCATTAATTTCACGCAGAATACGCAGTGTTTGTGTGTATACCACATTCGCTTGTACACTGCGTTTTGTCAGTAGGAGTTATGATATATATATATATATATATATATATATATATATATATAGCTGCAATTATAACAAGTGTGCTTGGTGTTTTTTTTAATTTGCAGCAGTATTTGCGAATATTCACAAATTTCGCTGTGAATTTTTGAACTACTGAATGGATTTACACCAAAACACACAAAACCCGCTTTCTGGACCAACATCTTGTTTTCTGCAGAATTTGGTGTAGTTCCGTTTAGCGGTTTGGGCTGTAGTTGTGTTCAAAAAATGAAAAATTCCCATAAACATAACATGGGGAACATTAGTCTTTGAACACCCCTTTTTCTCCGCCATGCTTGACGGATCACCCTGAAACATTCAACACAGCAACTGAACCAAAAAGGGAAGTTTTGTAACAATTTCATGAAGATTTGTCAAGTTATTGGCAAGACAAAAAATGCTTTTTGTAAGGAAACTGTGGTCCTAACTATAACTACCTACTAGTTTTCGCCAGTAGGTAATATATAATATAAGGTATATATAACCTAACTATAACATTCCTGTAATCTTTGATTTCTTTAGTGATTTTCTATGTTTTTGAAGTTCTATTTCCTAACTATAAACTATATATATAGATATATTTATCGTCTCCTAAACTTAGCCACCCTTGAACCCTAAATATATCATTACCACCCACATACCCTTACTCACCCTAAACCCTAAAAATACCCTAGCCACCCAAATACTCTTACCAACCCTACATCTAAAACACCCTTGTCACCCAAATACCCTCACCCACCCTAAACCCTAAAAACACCCTTGTCACCAAAATACCCTCACCCACCCCAAACCCTAAAAACACCTTTGCCACCCAAATATCCTTACCCACCCAAAAACCTAAAAATACCCTTGCCACCCAAATAACCTCCCCCACCCCAAACCCTCAAAATACCCTTACCACCCAAATACCCTCACCCACCCTAACTAAAAAACATAGAAATTCCCTGCAAAAAGCAAAGGTTACAGGGGCGTTATAATTAGGAAATAGAACTTAAAAAACATAAAAAATCACTAAAGAAATCAAATATTACAGGAATGTTATAGTTAGGTTCAGAATTTACAGACTCAAAACCATAAACTCGCCCTCGCCATGCACAGTTTTCTCATCAATAATTTTATGCAAATGTTGCAGTGATATTATCAATGATGTCATAGAAGATGTCATGACTAATGTAATATGTGGGGTAATTAGCAGTGCATGGCGAGGGTGCAAGTTATAGTTACCTTAGGGCATGAGTTATAGTTACTTAAAATAACTTTAACTATATCTGCTGAATTTCTATTGTTTTTTGTCTGTAAATTCCGAACCTAACTATAATGTTCTTGTAACCTTTGTTTTTTTAGTGAATTTCTAAGGTTTTTAAAATTCTTTTTCCTAAATATAAAGTCCCTGTAACCTTTGGTTTTTGCAGAGGATTTCTATGGTTTCTTTTAAACGACCGGGGTTGGCCACAGGGCTTGGCCTGCGGCTAGGCCTGCAGCCAACCCCCGCATGCAACCAACGTCCCGGGGCCCGGCCTTATTATGAAGGGGGAGGTGGCATGCAGCCCCCCTCCCCGGGCCAATTTTGGACACAGGTACCCCATCCCCTGGGGCCTGCCCAGTATATGGTGGGTGCCCTGGAGCCCACCCAGGCACCCACTGCATATTAAAAAAGGGAGGGGGCATGCAGCCTCCCTCCCCAGGCCAATATTGGCTCCAGGGACCTATATAATTAATAATTGAGATGGGGACGGGCATTTTTATGAAGGTGGAGAGGGGCTGAATGTCCCTCCCCCGGGCCAATATTGGCCCCGGGGACACCATCCTCAGGGGCCCGGCCAGTAAATGGTGGTTGCCCTGGAGACCACGCAGGGTAGCCACTGCATGTTTGTTGGGGACAGCGGGGGAGACCCAATGCCCCCATGGTCCCAGTCAGCGACCCGCCTCCAGTGGGAGCTGGCATTGCTCCCGCCCACAAGGAGCAGCTGAAAATGCTGTCATCTGTTTCTCTGCCTGCTTCACAGCGTACAGGGAAACAGATCAAAAATCTACTCTCAGCGGGCGGGAGCATTTTTCATGCTTATGTCCCCTGGGAGCGGACTTATTGTTTGTTCTCGCTTGGCAGGAACTTTGAAAGTGCTCCTGCCAAACGAGAGCAAACAAAATGCTATGTCCCAGGGGTGGGGGTCCCCAGGGCCATTAATGACTCCAGGAGGGGGGCTATGTGACTCCCCCTTTTGTGTACAAAGCTGAGCCCCAGGTGTAGTGGTCATCAGGGCCAAAATCAGTCTAAGAGGGTGGCCGTATAGTCCCTCTGCCCTTTTTCATCTGCGGCCGGGCCCCAGGGGATAGGGTCCCAAGGGCCATAATCAGCCTGGGGAGGGGCGCTCATGTACCCCCTCCCCATAATATATAAATGAAGTTCCCCCAGGACCTGGCCCGCCTGGGGGGCAAAAAAATAATTCCTACAGATTCTCCGCAAATACATTGGGAAATTAACAAAAATCTTTTTAGGGCTCTGGCAGGGTCCCTGTGGGATCCCACCACCAGGCCTAGGGGGTCCCCTTCTGTCCCTAGATCGCTGCCACTACTTCCTGGTTGTAGTGGTGGCAGCCAATCAGATCCCATCAGAGATCTGTCGGGCCCGCGGGTGCTCTGTGCTCTGCTCTGCATCCCTAGATATACATAAATCTTCTTTATTTAATAACTCCAAGACTACTGAACAGATTTATACCAAATTGTAAAAATAGATTTTTCTGGACCAAGATCTAGCATTCTGCCAAATTTGGTGTAATTCCATTCAGCGGTTTGGGGAGTAGTTGTGTCTAAAATCCCTATGGGAAATTGCACAGAGAAAATGCTTTTTGGGCCCCCCTTTTTTTCAGCCCCCACTTGATCAATCACCCCGAAACTTTCCAGGCAGCAGCTGAAGTGATTGGTATGCTAGTTTAAGAGAATTATTAGCAAAAACAAAAAGCCAGTAGGTAATGTGTGTGTGTGTGTATATGTATATATATATATATATATATATATATATATATATATATATATATATATATATATATATATATATATATATATGAATGAATCATTAACTTTATTTACGATCTCAGAGATCCAAAAAAGTACATCACAATACAATATATTTAAAAGCACCAGTTAAAATTAACCATATTTAAAAAGCTAAAACATATAAAAGAGAGAATCCATCGTAAATTATGGGCTGGACATTATACAGTATTTCATTTCATTTCCGCCTTTCGGCATACTAGCTAAAAAGTAGATCACTTCATTAGCTTCCCCCGCCTTATCCACACAGCATGGAGAAATCTGGAGATGCCAAAGACTATTAGTCTGCTAGTATCGATTGACAATTGTCTCAGAATTGCTAGGTAATGTCCCGGGCCAATAGCTTTGCATAGGGGTACAATCTATCTTTTTCTCAATAATACATAATAAGAACAGAAAAAGAGTAAATGAACAATTGATTCCTGGGAAGATTTACACGCGGGACACAGATCATCAGCTGATATACTCGTGCACCACCTTGAACAAAAGAGTTTGGTAGGTAAGGTCTTATATCTAAACTGTAGGAACAGTTTTCGGGCCAATGGTGGTATAATTTCCTCAATTGTTGCTTCAAACAATGGGGTACGTTTATGAGATAAAAAGACTTTTGTCAATCCTGAGGACTGTTCTGCTCGATCCAGGTTTAGTATTATTTCCCAATAAATTTTTTTCAATTCCGCCCTCGAGGTACCAATCATTGTTTCTGGGCTCGACCAAAAGCTTTCCAACCCTACTCTCCCTAATAGATCACGTAAATAAGTAAACCACTTTAAGGATTCTGCCTGAGGGAATCTTAATAGATCCTTTAAAGCCTCACGATAGGGCTCCAGCTCAGTTACCGTCCAGATCCTATACCAGAATGATAACATTTTAAAATTAACTTTATGTTTTACTTGTTTTTGAGCCAGATCTAAGTAAAAAGGGACCAGGGGTGTGCTAGCCGGAAGGCCAACCAATGATCTGAGAATCCGATTTTCTACTATTGATAGAGTGGCTTGGGAGGAGGAACCCCACAACTCCGCACCATAGAGTACACCACCCAGGACTTTGGTGTTATAAACCTCAAGGGCGGGAGCAATCTGCCTAGAAACTGTCCTCTTATGGATTTTGCTTATTTGTGCAGACTGATGGATAAGTTGTAATTTTGATTTTTCAACCTGGGGACTCCAGTTAATTGATGGAGTAAGCCGGATACCCAGATAATCAAATGCTTCAACTTGCTCTAAGATTGTACTACCAGCCCACATCGGTCTTGTCTTCACTACTCCTCTGCCTTTATTAAAAACCATAAATTTGGTTTTTGTTTCATTTAAACTAAGCCCTCTATCCTTACAAAACTTAAAAAAATCGTTTAAAAGTTGTTGGAGACCTTGTGGTGATTTCGAAATTAAAAGGGTATCGTCGGCAAAGAGTAATGCCGGAACTCTCCGTGACCCTATTTTTGGTGCATCGTAGCCATCCCTATCTAAACACTCGACTACACCATTTATAAAAAGAGTAAAAAGAGTGGGTGCCAACACACATCCCGGTCTTACTCCGCGTTTAACTGGGAAGGTTTCTGTTACTTGGTTGTTGGGTCCCCATCTCACCTGTGCAGAATTCTCTGAGTGTAAATAAATTAGAATATTTATCGGGATGCCCATCTCACGAAGCACCCTCCAAAGTTTTTCTCGTGGGACGAAGTCGAAAGCTGTACGCAGGTCGACAAATGCAACATAGAGCTTACCACCCTTCACAGCCACTTCTTTCCAGTAAATACAAATTAGGCGAAACACCTGGTCCAATGTACTAATTTTAGAGCGAAAACCCGACTGCAGATCGCTCAAAATGTTATCTTCCTTTATCCAATTCTGTATCCTGCCTAAAACCTGCTTACAGAATTTTTTTTTAAGCGAATCAATAAAACTTATGGGCCTATAGCTCAGAGGTGAAGATCTGTCCCCCTTTTTAAAAATAGGAACTATTTCTGCTATCCTCCAGGAGGATGGGATGGGAGCACCTTGCAAAATCAAATTGGACATCAAGTTTATATATTGGCTCCACAACATTCTGTCTTCCCTACACAAATCGTTTGGTATTCTATCTGGGCCGGGGGCACGAGATGGCACGCAAGATGATATTGCTGTTAATGTTTCTTCAAAAGTAATAACCAGGTTTCCCTCATCGTGAACCCCAGATGGGGCCCACTCCTCCAGGGCCTCCCTAGCTATACAGGAGTCATCTCCGTAGAGGGAGCCAAAATGCGCGCAACCCACTCCTCTGGTTGGACTGTATGTTCGAGGGTGGGGCGTTCCCCCCTAAGCCAACATACAGCATTCTTCCAGAACCCTTTGGGATCTCGATCTGCTAAAGCAGTATGTAGAGAGGTCCAGAGCGAGCCCTCCCACTCCTTCTTAGCACCATCAGTGGCTCTTTTGTACTCCACTCTACAGGTTGAAATATCTGCTTGAATCCCTCGCCTAAGTGCACCAATAAGCGCCCCCTTTGCCTTCCTACAGTGTGAATTAAACCAGGGACTCTTAGTACCGTGCTTACTACCACTACATTGGCCCCCTTTACCACTTAAATTTTTGGATTGACTCAGTAGGCCTCTTACCTCACTAAAAAACAACTCATGGGAGGGCCCTAGATTTATAATGGCATCATTTGAACAAGAAGCGCTCAGATCGTTAATAACTTGCCTTGCTTTGGCCTTTACTGTTTCTAGGGATTCCGGATGTCTCTCGACCCATGCCCATCTAAGAGCTTTCTGATCATTAGCACTTGTAAGTATACCTACTTCACGATTTGTCAGAGTGTTTGATTTAAGTGGGCCCTCTATAGACAGGCTACTAGCGAGAGGATGGTGGTCACTCTCCGATCTTTTCACTACTTCCATGTCAACCAGTAGGGGCCAGAGGTGAGGGGTGATTAAACAATAATCAATTCTACTGGTTTTGCCCGGCCTATTGTAAGTATGTTCCCCGTTGGGGTCTGACTTTGACCTACCATTGATAGCTCTAAGCTCATGCTGGAGAGTTAGCGCAAGCACTTGAGCTGCTCTCTTCGACCATCTTACTGTTGGAAGATCTAAGGGGGGGATAGACCATTGACGATCCCAATCCTCCATTAGATCAGGAAGGATTGAGGTAAGGGGTTCAAAGGTACAGTTAAAGTCTCCTGCTACTATGGTTGGAATGTTATCAGAATAATTCGACAAGGCATCATCTAGCTTGTGGATTGTGTCTGTGTCGTCATTTAGGACACCTACTCTGTTATAGACATTGAAAATTCTAACCTTTCACCCACTAAACAGGATCAGTTCAAGAGCCAAGATATCCTGTGAATCCACGTTAAGACGCTTGACTTTAGCCCCTAAAGTGGTTTTTACCCAGATTACAAGAACTCCAAAAGGTCTACCCTGTTTTTTCTTCTTTGCATCAATTGCGTAAACTGAATAACCATCTCTATTGGGGGTAGCCAAGCTCCAAGTTTCCTGGAAGAGGATTAAATCATGGGAATCCACGAAGCTACACCAGTCAGGCTCCGATTGAAGTTTCTGAATCCCAGCAAAATTCCACACCAGGATCTGGAAACCAAAAACAGAGATAATCCCCTCATCCGAGTCGAGATCTTTGACCGGAACACATTCTAAACTAGCTGCATAAGTATCAATAGCCAAGGGGAAAGTTACCTTTGGAGATTCATTTGCCGTACTTCGATTTATGCTAATAACATCAGGCCCATCAGCACAAAGGTCAGTGATCGGTATTGAATTTACCAATAACGAGGGGTTTAAGAGGGGAGAAAACAGATCCTGCCGGATATCAGGTAGCACAGCATTATCTGATTTAAGTCAATGTTGGCTACTTTTTATCCCACTAGGGCCGGGGCAAGAATCTCCCCTAAGCGATCTGTGCGATGTTGTTCCTTCTTTAAGTGGATATTGATATCTGATCTCGATGGAGGTATTAGAAGGAGGGAGAACACGGGCATCAATTGACAAAAGCCCTGAGACCATGGTTTCGTCAAAGAAACTAACTGCAATTGTATCTTTTCTAGCCCCCGGGGTAGATAGTCTACTAACACATCTAATGTCATCCCTTATGATGGAGTAGCAGTGACGGGATGACCTCAACCAATGAATAACCTTATTTGTTAGTGAACTGTGATCCTCATGTCCCCTATCTGAGGGTTTTGGAACATTTGTGAGATAGATTGTACCTTGACTACCCTTACCCTCCAGCCCTCTGTACACTCCATCCCTTACCACCCCCAGGCCATATGTGGCTTCATGAGATGACCTACGTGTACAACCCTCATCCAAAGTCACCTCCCCTCTATCCGGGTATTTACGTCCCGGACCCCCACAGGTAGCTCCCTGAGGGGGACAATTTAATACTCTCTGGTTCCAGCACTTTGAGAGGGGTAACTCTACAGATGATAGGGGTTGGGAAAAAGAGTTTGGCGATGGGGTTCTAGGGTTTTTCTCTATCTGCCCATGGTGTAATTGCTTCACGCAACTATCATTATCTACAAACGGTATTGCTAATATACTATTAGGGGGTAAGAGACTTGCTTCTCTCCCAATACCATTAGTGACCCTCTGGGTGAGACTCCGTACCTCCCCTCTGAGGGCAGCTACTTCTTCTCTTAGGATCTCAAGCAAGGACCTAAGCGCAGCCAATTCATTAGGAGGAACACCTCTGCCTTTGGTGGAATTATGCTCGCAGGTTTCGAGGTCATCGGCCTCTAGTACATCAAATCTGTTGTGACAATCTACCTGAACAACATAGGGTAAAGAGGAAGGCCCACTAGGTACATCCCGGGGTTTGTCTATTAATGAGGCTGACTCCTTCCCCTTCTCCTTAGACAATCCCTTTTTTTTATTACCTTTCCGATTAGGGTGGAACATACGTGGGATTGTCTTGCCCGGGATGAGTTTGTGTTTCACGGTTTGTGCAATAGGGGGCGGGGACGGGGGTGAGCCCAATAGCCCAGCCCCAAGATCAGCGACCGGCTCACTATATAAAGTAGAACCAGGCGCGTCTTCAACCACAATGGAGGTATTTATTTTGGAGTCAGCTATCTCCTGGCACTCTGATAGAATTAAATCAATACGATCCATGGTCTCATGACAGACTGTGCCAGGAGAATTTCTCTTTTTTTTGGCATTAGCAAGGTCACTAACCCGCTCCTGACCTTTCCTTTTGCCCATCTGTCACAAATACCCAAATAGATATTTTACTAGACAGCAAACAATAGCTGAATTTACAGTTTAGCTAGAGAAAGTTGTTTAAAGGTATATGTTGGAAACAAAGCAGACAATAGCCTATAGAGAATCTAGCAAATCACCTTGCATTCCCCGTAGGCTACGACAGCTAAAATACAATACCATACAGTACCATACACACTCAAGGGTAACAAAAAACTAGCAAACTAAAAGCTCCAAAGACTTCCCCCACACATTAATATATAAACCTCAGAGTAGTCAATAGTCAAGGCCAGTAAAAACAACTCCAGGAAAAAAACAACCCAATTAGGTTGCTTTAGTATACACAATACCGCCTATTCACAAGTAGGTCAGAAAATCAAAGCCATTGCTTGCACCGCACAGAGTCACAAAAGGAAAATCAAGGGAGGTGGCCCTGCCCTGCCTCTTCCTGGCAATGACGGGCCCGCCCTTTTTTTATATCTATATTACCTAAAGGAGGCGGGGTAGAAACTCTCTGCCCCCCTAGGCCTGCTCGGGGGGTCACACAGGGACCCCCAAGGCCCCAAAAAACATTTTTTTTAAAGAATTTCAGCGGGATTCATGGTGGATCCACAAATCCGGCTGAAATTAAAAAAAAAAAAAAACAAGCTTGTGTTCCCGCGCTTTGTTTTCTTTGCTGCTAAGCCTTTTCCACCCCCTGTGCCAAGCCTTTTTTTGGCTATTTGGGGTAGTTCGCGCTTAGGCCCCTGTAACTTTTTGACCATATAAGGTATCCACGCCAAAATTTGCGCCCTTTTCTTCCAACATCATGGGGATTCTAAAGGTATCCAGGGTTTGTGGATTCACCTGGAGGGGCCCAGAAATTAGCCTAAATACAGCTTATTTAAAAAAAAAAAAAATTAAATGGGAAAAAAGTGCTGCAAATGAAAGCGTCTGTTTTTTTCCCTGCAAATGGCATCAGCAAAGGGTTTGTGGTGCTGAAATCACCATCTTCCCAGCTTTCAGGGACTGACAGACTTTTGTCAGAAAATCAACATTTTTTACACAGGTTTGGCATTTTACTGGGACATAGCCTATTTTTTCTGCTTTCAACCTTCTTCCAGTTAATGGTAGAAATGGGTATGAAAGCAATAATGGATCCTGGAAAGCTATACATTTTAGAGAAGTAGACAAAAATCTGAATTCAGCAAGAGGTCATTTGTGTAGATCCTTCAAGGTTTCTTTATAGAAACTAACAGTTGAACATAGGAAAATTAAAAATGAGTTGAAAAAAACAGCCATTTGTGCCAACGTTTTCACCTGTAACTTCTAAGTATGACAGATTTTTTAAAGAAATATACCGTTACATCCGCTGGATCTTTCTGGTTGTGGGGATATATAGGACTTGTAGGTTCACCTAGAACCCGACAAACCCAGAGGCAATAACTGAGCAGCATCTTGCAATTTTTTTTATTGTGTTTGCTGGGGATTCTGGGTAGTAAAACGTTGGGGGTCCAAGCAAGCCAAACCTCACTGGACTCCCCCAGGGGTCTAGTTTTCAGAAATGTGTGGGTTTGGTAAGTTTCTCAAGATTCCCAAGATGGCCACGGAGCACGGGGCCAAAAACCCAGGTGACCCCCTCCCTTTGCAAAACCAGGTTATTTTGTGATAGGTAATTTTGATGTCTCCTCAATACGTTTTGGGTACTTGCCTGTCGCTGGTACTTGACCCACCCACACGAGTTAGGTCCATTTTTATCAGGAGACTAGGGGGAACGCTGGGTGGTAGGATATTTGTGTTAGCCCGGTGTTCCCACAACTTTCCCACACAGAAATTTGAGAATTTTTTTATTTTTTCAGCTAAATTTGAGGTTTGCAGGGGATTCTGGGTAGGAAAACGTCGGGGGGGTGGGGTCCACGCAAGCCATACCTCCCTGTACTTCCCCGGGTGCCTAGTTTTCAGAAATCTGTGGGTTTGGTGGGTTTCCCAAGATGGCCACTGAGCCCGGGGCCAAAAACCCAGGTGATCCCCTTGCAAAACCAGGTTGTTTTGTGATAGGTAATTTTGATGTTTCCTCAATTCGTTTTGGGCCCTTGCCTGTCGCGGGTACTGGACCCACCCACGTGAGTGAGGTACCATTTTTATCGGGAGACCTGGGAGGAATGCTGGATGGTAGGAAAATTGTGGTTTTTCTGACACCAGAGTATCATGACACAGTAATGCAAGAAAAATGCGTGACTATAGTCACATTTTGAGTTTTGCATGGCATTGTGAGTAAAAAAATTGTTGGGATCCATGAGAGGCACACCACCCAGCACTCCCCATTTTTTTTGTGTACAGAAATATCTAAAGTTGGTAAATTTTCCCTAGAGACAGACTACACCATAGCACAGAAAGACAGATGAGACAAATATGACTGCCTATCCATCTGTTCCTCAAGTACACATACATACTGGTTGGATTTGGCATGAGGGTGAGTGAAAGGTTCAAAATGAATATTTTATTAATAAGAGATTTCACAAAAAGGAAATGCACTGTTAATAATTAAAAGGTCAAAAACCTGAACCAATGACTCACAGCCTTTGAGCTGTAAAGCCAGGACAAGGCACCAAACTCTTTACAGGCCATTCACACACCTTTCATACTTGACACACACTTTCACACCACCAGCTGCGGCCCCAGCACATTACAACACTCACATCCACAGACAATGTGGAGACAATGTACACCCTGGCAGAGAGGGACAGAAAAGATAAATATTACTTCAAAATGAACAATTCCTTAAGTACTCACACATACTGGTTGGATTTGGCACGAGGGTGAGTGAAGGTTCAGAGCGTAAAATTCTAATAAGAGATTTTACAAAAAGGAAATGCACTGTTAATATTTGAAAACCTGAACCAATGACTCACAGCTTGTGAACTGTAACGCCACGGCAAGGCACCAACCTTCTCTACAGGCCATTCACACACCTTTCATACGTGACACACAAGACCATTCACAACGCCAGCCGCGGGCCCAGCACATTACAACATTCACATCAACAGACAGCGCCATTCAAGGGCCCATCACTTTCATACGCCCACATGACTGACACAGCAATCACACCGGCTGGTGGTTGACATAGTGTGTGCAGTGGCGTTTGACTAGCAGAGTGTGTAATGACCAGCAGCTAGTCACTACTCACACACTGCCAGTCAAATGCCAGCCCACGCACACCACCAGCCAAGCACCAGCCCAGCCACACCTCCAGCCCACGCACACCGCCAGCCAAGTGCCAGTCCACGCACACCGCCAGCCAAGCGCCAGTCCACGCACACCATCATCAAATTATTTTTAACAAGAAAGAAAACACAAACCAATTGGAGCTAGATACAAAACTAAAACTACAAAGACAACAGCGGTAACTAAAGCCCTCATTCTAATGCCAACCGTGAAACTGAACAACAACTATATAAAACCATACAGACCAGTACACTATTAGATTCACAGTTGCTTCAAAAAACTCTTTTGAGTGTGATACAATCTGAAACATGTGGGCACACACAGCCCAGGATTAGAAGGACAATCAGCACAGTGCATACGACTCTCCTTCCGCATACCTCTTCGCGAACAGACTCTACATCTCTTACAGGGATTGGTTTTTTTGGGCGTGGGAGGAATTAATTCAGGAAAGTGGTGATCTTTCAATCTAGCCAAATCCTCCACCACTCCAACTCTAGGAACACTTGCCTGTTCCACTACAACAGGCTGCCTATCACAGACTCCTGAAACTGAAGAAAAGTCATCTTTGATGCAGGAGAACACTCCTTGAACACAACAAAAGCATTAAAAGTTGCTAAATTGAAGAGATGGATGACCAACTTCCTATACCAAATGTAAGCCTTACGAACAGCAGTGTAAGATTCCAACCTCTGATCTACTCTATCGACACCACCCATGTGCTTATTGTAGTCTACAATGCACACAGGTTTGCACACTTCATCAAACCTGACCCCAAACAGTCACAAGTGAAGTACTGTCATCATGGCTGGTAGTCAGAATATACACATCCCTCCTGTCCACAAATTTCACAGCTAGCAGTTCCTCACTACGCAAGGCACTGCACTGTCCCCTCAGAAGCTTTTTGCAAACAAGCTCTTTTGGGTAACCTTTAAGGTTAGAGCGGATTGTGCCACAAGCAAAAGTGTCCACTTTGAACAATTCCTTAAACAATTGCACAGCAGCGTAGAAGTTATCAAGGTACAAATGGTGACCTCTGTTAAACAGTCCTCTAGGAAGTTCCCACACAATTTTCTCTGAAACTCCACAAGTGGACGGACAACCAGGGGGGGTCAATAGTGGACTCCCTACCAGTGTACACCCGGAAATTATAGACATATCCTGTCCTACTCTCAGACAACATATACATCTTAATTCCATAATGTGCCCTCTTGCTAGGAAAGTACTGCCTAAAAACCAAACGGCCCTTGAACAGGACCAAAGACTCATCAACAGCTATTTCTTTCCCTGGAGTATAGATCTCTGAAAATTGATCACCAAAGTGATCAAGAACAGGCCGAATCTTAAAAAGAGGGTCACAGTCAGGGTGATCTTGTGGCAAAGCCAAAGCATTATCAACAAAATGCAGCATCCGAAGCAAAAGTAAATACCGATCACGACTCATAATTGCATGAAATATGGCCGTTGCCATCAAGGGACTGGAAGACCAATATGAGGCCAGGGACGGCTTCCTTATCAAGCCCATCAAAAAAGTCAAATCCATAAACTTCTTCATCTCATCCAGATTTGTGGGAGTCCACCAGGTAGCTCTAGAGCGGGGCCTAAGTCTGGCACTGTTGTCCCTCAAAAACCGTTCAGCATACAAATTAGTCTGCTCAACAATCTCAGCCAAAAATACATCATCCATAAACAACTGAAAAAACTGTAAAGGCAAAAGATTTTCACAATCCACTCTACACCCTGCATCACAACTAAAGGCAGGCAACACCGGCTGCACCATGTTTGGATCAACCCAGAGTCCAGCACTTCCAGTAGCCTCAGGCTGAAATCTCAATGTCTCTTGCTGCACCATCGACACATCAGTGTCCTCCTCTAAAACAGGCACTTCATCCGCACTGAGAGTAGCTTCATCCGCACTGAGATGAGAGTAGCTTCATCATCAGTTGATTCCTCATGGACAGAAAACTCACTGCCAGAATCTTGCACTCCCTCCTCTCCCTCAGACTCATAATCCTGGTCAGAGGAAGATTCAAAAAGCATACCAGCCACCTGCTGAGCAGTAATTCTACGGATAGCCATAATCCTTACTAATAAAGGTAACTTGTCAAACAAGTCAAAAACCACAAACACTTTGTAAAATAAGTAATAAACAAAATGCGGCTTTATCACAAAGACCTATATACTCCAAAACTATACCACTCACTTGCCAGAAGCAGCTAGACTCACCACCACCTACTCTGCACAGACACAGTAAGGACAAACAATATTCCACTAAAAAAGAAAAAGAAAATTAATTACACATAAGACGCAAAACACATCGCAAAGAATTTCATGCTCAAAACACTAACTAAATAAGCTGCTATTATGACAACACTTACAAAAAATTCATTCATGCATGACAATAATACTAATTTGGAGTAAACACAACAAAAATGTTTTTCTTACCAAATAAATACAACTAGGCAAAACTGCAGATCAACCACTGCCGAAACCGCAAACAAGAATCAAAAGCTTCGCACCAGAATAAAAAGGAGAATTAAAAAATTACAATCACATATGCAAATAATGCACTAGTCCACACACAATCCACCAGCCAAGCAAGGGTGGTAGGTGGGCCTAAAAGCATAAGGCCGATCTGCCCCCACGGGGAGCAGAAACAGCCAAACAATTCACCCTCATAAAGGGGGAGCGACCCTTGCCCAAGGGGTCACTCCCCAACACCAACATTTAAAAAAAACCCTGGTGTCTAGTGGCTTCTGCCACCCTTGGGGACAGATGGGACCGAAAACATATGACCGATCTGCCCCCAAAGGGGGCAGAAACAGCCACAATAATCACCCCATAAAGGGGAATGACCCTTGCCCAAGGGGCCGCTCCCCAACAACACAAACACAATCCCTGGTGTTTAATGGGTTCTGCTCCCGTTAGGGGCAGATGGGCCAAAAAACATAAGGCCAATCTTCCCCCAAGGGGGCAGAAACGGTGAAAATATTCACCCCCATATAGGGGAGCGACCCTTGCCCAAGGGGCCGCTCCCCAACAACACTAAAATAATCCCTGGTGTCTAATGGCTTCTGCCCCTCAAGGGGGCAGAAACAGCCAAAATAAATGATCCCCAAAGGGGAGCAACCCATGCCCAAGAGGCCGCTCCCCACAAACATATTTTTTTTTAAACAAAATCCCTGGTGGCCTAGTGGGCACACAATAAAATTAATTGTTTATTTGGGCCGATCTGCCCTCCCAGGGGGGCAGAAACAGCCCAAATAATTGCTCCCCAAAGGGGAGTGACCCTTGCCTAAGGGGCCACTCCCCAAAAACCTATTTAAAAAAAAAAAAATCCCTGGTGGCCTAGTGGGCACACAGCTAATTTTTTAAATTTTTATATATCTGTTCTGCCCCGTCAAGGGGGGCAGAACCAGCCCAAGTGGGCGCTCCCCGACACAAAGGGCATTTAAAAAAAAAAAAAATCCCGGGCATGCTTAAAGAGACATCGGAGGAAAGGAAAACCCTTTCCTTTCTTCTGATGAGATTCCCCTGCCTTCCCCGGTGGGGGCAGCATGAAGGGCAGCCCAAGGGGGAGCCCAGCGCTTCCCCCGTGGGTGGGTGCTAGGATGGCCGGGAGCCGTCCGACGCACATGCCCACCGTGACGTCGGACAGCTCCCGGCCGTCCGACGCACGCTAGGTGTTAAGCCCCCCGGGTGGGCCAGGTCCCGGGGGCAATCATGAATTGAGATGCGGGGGCTACACGACTC
This sequence comes from Calotriton arnoldi, assembly GCA_963921515.1. Lineage (NCBI taxonomy): Eukaryota > Metazoa > Chordata > Amphibia > Caudata > Salamandridae > Calotriton > Calotriton arnoldi. The sequence goes on from CAWUFW010000038.1 coordinate 4,650,536, forward strand.
CCCTGCAGCCCCGGGGACCACCACCCCCCTGGGGCTTTATTGTTTAAAAAATTGGGTGGGGGGGCTCCTGCCCACCCACGCAGCCCCGGGGACCACCACCTTCCCGGGGCTAATTATCTTAAATGCGAGGGGCTGCGTGGCCCCTGCCCAGCCCCAGGGACCACCACCTCCCCGGGGCCCGCCAACTCGGTGGGGCTAAATTCATAAAGATGCGTGGGGGGGCTCCAGCCTCCCCATGGAACCCTGGGGACCGCCACCTCCCCGGGGCTATTTGTAAAAGTAAAGTGTGGGGGGCTCCAGCCCCCCACACAGTTCCGGAGACCACCACCTCCCTGGGGCTAAAATACTGTTGGAGGGGGGCCACGCGGCCCCCCTCATGGAGCCGTAAGTGACCCTGGGGACCACCACCCCCCAGGGCCAGCTCCAGCAATGTCCCGGGCTGCCCACCCCAAGGACATTGCAGTTTGCTATGGCTTGGCGGTAGCACTGCTCCCGTACTGCTCCCGCCAAGCCATAGCAAACTTTGCTCCGCTTCATGGAAGCGAGAGCAGGAAAAATTCTCTCGCTTCCATGAAGCGGAACAGAATTGCTTTTGGGCAGAGGGAGCTGCATGTTTGCAGCTCCCTCTGCCCAAAAGCAAGGTCGGCTCCCGCAGGAGGCGGAGAGCTGGCAGGGACCACGGGGGCCTTGAGGCTCGCCCCGCGGTCCCCAATGTCATGGCCATGCCCTGGGGGATGGGGTCCCCAGGGCAATATCGGTCTGGGTAGGGGAGCCGCGCAGGCCCCCCTACCCATTTCTTTTAAAGCACTAGGCCTGGCCCCAGGGGATGGGGTCCCCGGGGCCAAAGTTGGCCTCAGGCGGGGAGCTGCGTGGCCCCCCTCCAAAAATGTGAAAATAAAATACAGGGCAGGCCCCTAGGGTATGGGGTCCTTGTAGCTGAAATCAGCACAGCCCCCTTGCGCTTTGAAAAAAAATAAAATAACAAAGGCCCATCCCCGGGGATGTTGTCCCCGGGGCAGAAATCGGCCGCGGGAGGGGGCCCGCGTGGCCCCTCTCCCATTTTATAACTCTTAAGAAATAAAATATGGGTCAGGCCACGGGGGATGGGGTCTCTGGGGCCCAAAAGGGTAAAGGAAAGGGGGGCCACACAACCCCCTTCCTAAAATAAAAAAAAGGAAGCCGACAACTCACCGGAGGCCCCGCCCCCTTTCTCCACTAGTCTGCAAACGCGCCTCCTGGCGCACTCTTGTTTGGGGGATTAAGTCACCTTCGCTGTTGAGGGTCCTTAGGGGCCAATTAGCCCACCTGTTACCTCCAGTAAGCCCCACTCAGTGGGATTGCTGAGAGGTGGCCGGAGGCCAAGCCCCTTTTTCCACCACTCTGCAATTGCGCCTCTCGGCGCACTGTTGATGGGTGATAAGGGCCCCTTGCCACCTGAGGGCCTCAGGAGTAAAGTAGACTTCATCCCCCAAGCAGCAGTGTGCCAGGAGGCTTTTATGAAGAGTGGTGGAGAAAGGGGGCGTGACCTCTGACCCCTTCTCAGCAATCCAGCTGTGTGGGGCTTACTAGAGGTAACAGTAGGGCAAGTTGGCCCTCAGGTAGCCTCAAAAGGCAAGGGGACTTGACGCGTGCGTCAGAGATTCTGTGGATGATGTCATCAGTGATGTCATTTGAGATGTCATCAATGATGTCACTGAGCATGTCATGAGTGATGTAATATGTGAGGTCATAAGCAGTGCATTGCGTGGGCATGAGTTATAGTTAGCTCAGCTAACTATAAATGCTAAATTTCTCTGGTTTTGTATGAGTGAAATGCCAGCCTAACTATAATGTCCCTGCAACCTTTGGCTTTTTCAGTGAATTTCTAAGATTTTTCAAATTCTATTTCACAACTATAACGTTCATGTAACCAATGATTTAGTGTATTGAATTTTTAAGGTTTTTAAATTGTATTTTCTATCTAAAATTGCTCTATAATGTGTACTTTTATAAGCTTGTATTTTCTTCAGAGGATTAATAAGCGTTGTTTTGTTTTTCTTTACATCTTTTATAGTTGCAACGACATCGCGATTCCCGTGGACACATCGCGAAAACAGAAAATAAAAGCAGACATTCAATGACCACCAACACATCCAAAAATAATATGTAAAAAAATCCATTCTGAACATTGCACTACACATAATACTATATACATACTTCTTTCAAAACATGTTTAAACTCATATTTTTGTACGACGTTTCTTCAAAAACCATATTTCAGACCTATTTTCTGTTTCTGCGGTTATTCGGACATCGCGATGACATCGTTAACCACGACAATCGCGCCTTTTCTATAAAGTCTAAAACACATATATCCACACATACTACAGTATTTTACACACTAGGGGTTTCTTACAGTATTCTCTAAAGTCATGTTTTCTTAGAGAGTTTCTTTAAAAACCATCTCTAAAACATATTTCATATTTTCTTGGTGACTCCGGAGATGGCAATGATGTCGGTAATCGCGATCCCCGCAGACACATCGCGAAAGCAAAAAACAAAAGCAGACATTCAATGGCCACCAACACATCCAAAAATTAGAACTATATAATTAATTCTAACCATCACAGTAGATAACTCACTATATAAATAACTCTATAAAAACATTTAGCAAAATCTCAATATCTCTATAACAATGCGTATTAATGATTCAATGATATTTTTTTTATATTTTCACCAATATTTGCGACGACGTTGATAGTCCGATGTCCCCGCGATGGTACATGGGGGAGCCACGCTGGCGGTCGCGTCGTCGTGAATTTCGTGCGCGATAAAAAAAATCAATTTTGGACACATAACTTGTCACTAACACCCCCATTTCTCAACCATGGGGTTGAGTATCTCCACCCTGACCCCTTGTATGGGCTTTCACACAAACTTTCAGCCCCGGGAACCATTTCCGATAGATAAAATGGCGGCCGCAACTTTCTGCTCAGGTTGCGTCCAGCTAATCAGAGCATTCCCGTTGGTGCATGCATTTGTGATTCATTGCAAAACCACTGCGAAATATCCGCAGCCCGAGATATCACTCTAATTTTCGGCTTTAATTTCTCAAAAACAACTGAGAGGATTTACACCAAATAAGCAAAAGGCACTTCCTTGAACCGACATCTACCTCCCTGCCAAATTTGGTGTAAGTCCGTTCAGCGGTTCAGTCTGTAGGTGTGGCTAAAGGTTCCTATGGGAATTAACATTACAGACGCAACCTTATTTTGCGCCCCAAATCTCGGTCCCCATTGCACGGATCACCCCCAGCCTTTCCATGACAACCAGAACCTACCTATGGAAAGTAGGTCCTAAATATAACTACCTACTGGTGACTGGCATGCGTGGTAAGTGAATTTGTGTGTTAGTGGATGCATGGTGAAGGTATTTTGTGATTTTGACCACATTGTTAAGGATGTTTCCCCTGGCAGACATACCTGTGGAGGGTCTAGGTAGCGGGGTCAAGGAGGGATCAGAATGAACAGCCTTCCTGCCTTTTGTGTCTTCGGGCTATTGGCTTGAGAGTGGGGACTGAGACTCTGGGGCAGCAGCTTGCCCGCCGCCTTTAGCACTACTAGAGGGCTACAATGACAGGAATCAATGCCCGGGGGCTGGAGTTTCTTTTTTATATATATAGTGAGATCTCGACCCGAAGGTATTGGAGCGCTTTACATGAGCACCAGGTTTAGTGATGAAGATGGCGACCACTTGTCGCAAGAAGACCAAACCGTCCACCATTGTACCAGCCTCCCAAGAAAATACCTTGTGTCTGCTATGGCTAATCCGGCATTGCCGCCCTCCGAATCTGCCTTAAAGAAATTAGGCTTGCCTGTTTTGTTCACATGCTATAAATTTATCATGCCCTTTTATATAGCACGTACTTTACCCAGAGGTGTCCGAGCGCTTTACAATAGAGCAAAGAAGGTTACATAATATATTCAGGGTAACATGGCAGTAGGTGACGATATGTATATCTACTACGGTTACTCAAGGTGAGATTTACATTATTACAAATTACATATTCACTAAAGATTACATATTTTAAAAAGTTATAGCGATTAGGGTTGCACAAATACATATTGCATATTTACAGAGTTGAAGCGGGAGATCGTAATAGCTCTTGTGAGTGTCATGTACCAGTCAGGGTCATGCGATAGAATGTGAGGGCGAATGCCTGGTGGGGAGCTTGGCAGGGAGAGTTATTGATAAAAATATCTGTGGAAGAGAAGAGTTTTAAAGTCCGTTTTGAAGATCCGGAAAGAGGTGCAATTCCGACCAGGTATTTACGCACCACCATTTACACAGATCACCAGTCGCTTTGGTCATTGAATAAAGCACCTTAAATTGGTATCAGATTCATTGCTTGATTACAGGGTTTGAGAATGTTAATTTACACATGAACAAGAAGACAGATTTAATATGTAGGCACATGCACGTACAGTAGATATGCAAATTCACACTGGGGAAAAGCCCGTCTCAGCTTGAGAGAACTACTTTGTATGTGGAGTTAATTAGAATATCCTGCCCGTTGCGGAAAACTGCGCGCCTAACTGAGCTTTAATTCTCTGCTTCCTGCAGCAGATAAGCGGGCTCCTTGGAAGTGACATCCATGTATTAAACAATGGAATGTACTAAGCGTTGGCAATTGAAGGCCTGACTAGAAAGTGATTGATTCCACACAATTAGTGCACGGGGGAGGAGAATAAAAATGTATAATTGGGGAAGGGGTTAACACAGATCAAGAGAGGGTGTCGTGCTTGATAAGATTTAGCAAACAAACGTATTTTTCTGCTTAAAATGTAAGTCCGTTTTTATATAGCGCAGCTACTCACCCTTACGGGTCTCAAGGCGCTGGGGGCCGGAGTGGAAATTAAGTGAGCTATTGCCCAGAGTCACATGGTGCTGAGCTGAGCTGCCGCCGGAGCCGGGGATCGAACCGTGAACCCTGTGCTCCGGAGTCAGCTGCCCTGGCCGCTGCACCACACCTCTCCAATCTAATTACCTCATTTTACATAGACCTAGGGAATTTTGGGGTCTGAAGGACTCCAGATGTGGTAATACCTCTCCAGAATCCTAATACCCCTTGGTGGGGTATTTGTTGTGCATGGTATTATCACACCATGATGAAATTGCCCCGAGCAAGGGGGAATCGCCCAGGAAACTGCTGCACCTGCAGTGATTTCTTCATGTATTTCCCACATTCCAGGCCCTTTTCCAGCCAGATTTTGCCTAGTTATTTGTATCCTCAGGTTGCCACAATTGTGTGCTATTACCATACATTTTCTGTGGTTGGAATTCTACCCAAAACCAAGCAACTGCCAGTGGTTTACATAGACTATTTGAAATCATTCCTACGGTCACCTTCTGTGCATTTTATGTCACGCCTTATTTGGCAAATGGTATACCCAGACGTGGATTGCTTGGTCTCGTTGCCGACTGGTACCAAGCCATACCTCTCAATTGAAGTCTAACGAGACCCAAACCAGTTTGAGGTTGCTTGTGTTCCCTTCTGCAGGCGGCCTAATCTGACAGTCCAGGATGAACTGTTCACACACAAGAGCAGAATCAGTACTGATTTGCATAAGGTGGGCCTCTGTCTAGAGTGGCACAATGGCGAAAAATGATAGGTTGGAGAGCTACCCAGAGTGATTGCTAGTGGTTTAGAATATTTGCAGGCGTCCCTCACATTACCAGTTGCATGTTTGATACATTTTATAGTCCCAATTTAACCGGTAACTCCTTTTTACCGGACAAATCGGGATTTTCCAGATATAGCTAATGAAGGCCTACAAGGATGCCCTGTGGGTAGCATTGGGTGCTTCACAAACCTCTTGCTAACTTAATGTAAACTAAATAAATACAAAGTAACTAACAGCATAATCATGTATGATGTATTACTGAATTAAAGGTGCAGGGTCTAAGCTTACAGCCAGTGGTTTTGGTTACTGTTTACAGACCAACATGCATGGCAAATGTGCTTATTCCCATGAAATACGAAAAACTGTTTCTTTAGGTGACTTTAGCATTAATGAGTTCATCCATCTAATCTGAGATATACACCAGTTCTGCTTCTCGGTTAAGTTGTTATCTGAAGACAAATATTTGTATTACACAGAAGCTATCAGCTGTGGTTAAGTTGAAAGTATTTTACAAAGGAAAAGCTTTTAAATGTCTAATAAGTTTGTCCCTGGCTGAGAAATCTGCATAAAATTTCCCAAAGTTTACATTTGCCCACGTTTGAATGCTTTTTTTCCTAATTTTGTTTGCATGCGTTCAAATGGGGCCCACGTCAGTAAGATGGTCCCTAAAAGTATGTCTTTTTCTGTAGACAGACATCCTCGTGCTAATTTTTGCAGATCATCTTTGCAAAAACGAAGTAATAGCCGGCAGGATTTTTTACTGTTTCCTGTTGCTTGAAGTTTCAGAAACCACTCACTTATATTAATGAGGGTATTTCAGGTGTACTCTACTAACCACTAGCTACTCAGTCTGGGGAAACAACCTTCACAACGCATGCATTACATCGCATGCCATTAGATCGCGGTTTTTACAACGCAAGTCGTTACAACGACTTGTGCTGGAGGGCGCTATAGGACAAGGAATAGTTTAATTTACTATCCAACACCTTCCCTACTGTACGTAGGCTGGAGTTGGAATAGTAAATTAAACTACTCCTAAGTCCAGCGCCCTCCAACGAAAGTCGTTGTAACGACTTGCGTTGGAAAAACCGCGATCTAATGGCACGCGATGTGAATGCATGCGTTGTATCGTCATACATTCCTCAGTCTGTAATAGAAAGCTGCCCTTCCCAAGGTTCTTGACTCTCCAGCTATGCTTGGACGAGTATTCAAGGCATAGCTCAAAGAAGGTGGAAAGTAGATACATTATGGGCTATCCTGACTGGTTATTTTGTATAAACATATTTAGAGAGGAAAAAGAGAGAGAGAGAATGCATTAAGGGTCACTTTAATATGAGAATATATTGTCATTTAAGGGTTCTGGTAACATTTACAAACCACGAGCCCAAAGGCAGAATAGTTTATAAATGTCACCTGAAGCCACAATGGCAATTTAAGACCATACTACACTTGTTACTTATTATGAATCTTTTATATTACATGATTTATTTATTGATTTTAGTACTCTTTGGAAATATTTAGAGACTGATATGGCTGTCAATGTTTTGAGAAACTTGTGCATTTTTGTGGGGATAATGCAGTAATATTTGAAATATGTTTTATGCAACAATGTGTATTATAACTTGAACTATAAATGTAAAACTAATTGTAAGGAAATTAAAAACATGCATTCTAAAATGTGCTTTTCTTTTGTAGTACATTTACACAACAGAGTAAGTTTAATAAGATATATATAAGCAAAGAAAATAAAGTACAATATTGGACATTGTAACGTATTGCTGATAGGAGTGTGAGTTAAAAATGTTTATTTGCACACAATGAGAATGATTCATTGGTAGATGTTGCATCCAGGATGGGCCTGCATGGGTGAGTTTGTCAGGTGCGCTAAATAATGGTCTAGGAGCAGCACTGTCATTGTGAAAGTCTGTTTTTTACCAGCATAAAAAGAAAGACAAAATGCTGTGTTTAACTTTTTATTTGTTTAGGGAAGCTAAATAGCCTAAAATCAATTCAGCACTGTGTATTCTGGAAAATAATTCACAGTTATATGAAATACGAGTTTTGGAACAACTGGCAAACAGTCAATAAGAAATCTTGACCATGTAGGACATATATCTTAAATATGTAATAGAGCCTGCAGTCCTTGGGCAAAAGCCCATTACTAATTTCCCTTTTTATAGTTGAGTTACGAGGTCTCTAGTCACCAGTAATAACAAAATGATATAGCTGCTCAACTGCAATACATTACAACAGTTGAGTTGTGACATCACAATGCCTGCAGCCCACAGCCAAAGTGAAAGGTAGGACACAGAGCATTATTAAAGCTGCAGTCTAAACAATAAAAATGAATACTGGCTGTTCCTCCTTCTGATCTGTTTTTTCCAAATGTTTTTCTAAATTAACTGTGAGCAACGGAAAGGAGGTTTTTAGGGCAACATGTTTCTTTTTTGCACGCTTTAGCTCATTACTGGTAAGATAGAATCTGTCTGCATGTTTCGAAACATTCTGAGCGAAAGCATTTTTTTTAATCCTATTTATATTAACCTGATCCTAATATCTCTTTGCAACAAATTACTAAATGCTTTTGTTGTGTTTAATTTTGCACTGCAGATTTTATGTTTTTTTCAACCATCCTATCTCTCACACATGAAAGAGCAGCACACCAAGGATTTAAGGGGTTTGTGGAAAGGGTAATGTTGGAATAAAGTATCCCCTGCCATACATTAAAAGGACATGGCAAGACGCCACTGTATAGTTCTAGTTAGGTCAGAGTTTCCATAGGAAGAGCACTTTTTGTTTTGATAATAACTTTGGTGCCACTTGACAAATCAGCACAAAACTTTTCAGAAGAAAGGATCACCTAATTCTGGCCCCTTCATAAAAAGTTTCAAGTTCATCTGTCGAATGGGGTCCCAAAACATTGATTTACCATGTTCATTCCTATAGGAAAATTTGCTCTCCGATACAGAAAAAACAACAGAACTGAATTACATTAATTTAGGCAGATAGTTACAACTTTACTTAGAAACCATGTTTTTTGTAAGTTGGTGTGAATCCATTCAGTCATTTTCAAGCATTTTGCATTTAAAAATGTGGTTGAGTTGGGCTTGAAGAGTTTAAAAGTAAGTTATTTCTGGACTATTGGGCCTACTGGAGTTCCAAAATGCTAAATATTAGAAAATAGAGCTTTCTGATTGGCTGATGGAGCTTTTTCTTCCATCAAACATGTTGGTATGTTCTGCTGTACAGAGTGATCTGATTTGGCTGGCTACAAATAAAAGAAAATGTTGCGGCTGCCATTACAGGACTCTAGGACTCTTTGAAATAGGGCATAAGGGGAATCACTGACTCCCAGGCACTTGTGGAAGGGACACAGAGGGACCCTACCCCCTTGGGTTTGCCGCCTGTGGCAGGGATGGGTACAGGCCCTGGCCGAAATAGCCTGCTATGGCGGACTATAAGGCTATATTGACATTAACGGACAGATATGACAAACAACATACATTTATTTTCTATCTTTTATCCAAGAAAGGTGGTTCTGACAAGAACCTTTGTTTTTTTTTTTTTTTTGTGGTATTTTTAAACATTTTTAATTTTCATTTTTGGGGTCAACAAAAAACAACTGAAAAGCAGGGAACCTAAACTTGGTTTAAAAATTTAAATAAAAATCATTTTTTATGCCTTCCTTTATGAACAGTCAATAGTTAGTCATGAGGTGCCGTGCTCCAACAGAGACTATTTTGGCACATTTTGTGCAAGACAAATCAGTATCCTCATATAATGGGTCGGTGTCTTTGGTGAGAGAGTATGCAGAAAGCAGATGATGTTGAGGTGTTCCCATGTCTTCTTTACTCCTTCTCTTGGCAACATTGTACTCAGTGGTGTGCCAAGCATTCAGGTGTTCTTTCATTCCAGACATCCCAATGCCTATTCCTTTCCGGTACCCCTGGAAAAATTATCAGTGGCAGAGGTTGTATGTTATCATCCACGCTAACACTTTCTTCTGTCCTAGAGGGATAAAAAACAAGTCTCAAACAATGGACTGGGAAGAACTTCTAGCCTCCACTGGATCTTCTTGGTGCTCTTCTGCGGTCTTCTCCAGATGCCATTTTTTCATTTTTTTTGGTCAAATCCTCAAAAAGACTTGGAATATACAGCATAAACTGAGCAGAGAGAGCAGAAAATGTCAATACACTCAAGTGTCATCTCTAACGAGAGTAATAGTGTGGGACCTCCTTCAACAAACATCCCTACTGTCAAGACTCCACTCATCTGGGACCCAAAAAGTGCAGAAGCGAAAATAGTACGGCAAATACCTTCTAAGAACAACCCCCCGGTTCTTGGTATCCCCGAGTCTTGATGGAGTGTGCCCAAAGGGTATAGGGGTTAGGATATGTAAGGGATGAGGGGAAGGACTGTCAATGCTCCCAGGCTCATCACCATCACAGTCACACACGTCACCCAGAGATTTCAGTGTCCCTATGAAAGAACCTCTCTGAAAAGAAAAAGGAAATACACTTTAGATACCCTACAACGAGAATGTTAAAGAAAGGATCAATATTTTGTTCTGGTCCCTCTAGCAGTCACTTACTCACTACGTGAAAATCAATGCATTGAATTCCACTAATCAAGTAGAGTTCACTGGAAGCATAACGAGAGGTAGTTCTGCATTCCCATGAGGTTGATAACCAGAGACAGTAAGGAGGACAGTTTAATGTTATTCAGTAGCACTATGACACCATAACCTAGTAATATTCTCTGGGCGTTTTTGCATAATTGAACAGTCGTATACTGAGGCTGATTAATGTAGAGCTGTAGTGGGAGCCTCAGACTCCTTGCACTGACCTGTTGATGTTTGTTTTGTTCTTTCCAATATCTGTAGGTGAGGAAGGCTGATCCAAAGAGGCAGGAGCGAGGGAAGCACTCCAGTATTTGCGAGGCAGGAGCAGGGAAGGACTTCAGGAAATGCGAGGCCAACTCTCTCAGGAAATGTGAGGCATAAGTGAGGGCAGCGATCTCAGAAAATGCGAGACAGGAGCAAGGGTAGCTCTCTCAGGAAATGCGAGGCAGGAGTGAGGCACAGAATCAGTAGCAGGTAAGTAATCCTTTTGCATAGGTCGGGACTATGTGAGCAGGCAACAAGGAAGGAAGCAGGAGCAAACACAAAGGAATGGAGAAGGAGTGACGAGGAAGTATAACCTCTCACTGGGCACTTGAAGCCAAGTAGGCTTCCTAAACAGAAGCAGCTTTAAACTATCCCCCTTCCGAGAATGGCTGCCGAGTCATGCCCGTGCATGTAACCCTGCAATGACTCACGCGTGATCTTGGCCCCCATTCCAAATTGAACGGAGCACAAAGAAGTCTACCTGGCTACGCTACAGCGAAGGTAGGCTTCATTTCAAAATTTGGGGAGTGGTGGGGAGGCCTAGGGGGTCATTGGTCAATAATAAGTCTCCCTTAATTTAGTTATTGCCGTGTACCACTGGCGCATCATCCCTGCACCGAATAGGCACAAGTCAATTGGGGTCCAACAACTACAATCACTTTCGCCAAAGACAAGTAGTTTCACTGTGAGTTACAGGCACTGCTGTACCACGTCAATTAATCAATCTGCATTTGTATAGCGCAGTACTGTCACCCCTGGGGTATCTGGGCGCTGTGGGTGCGATGTCTCAGTCAAAAGCCAGGCTTGAGTTTCTTCCTGAAGTTTGCCAAGGAGAGTGCTGGTCGGAGATGGAGGGGCTCACAAAGGATTTCACACTAGTCTTTTGTGCCCCCAGACATGCTGGGGCCAGGACAGGAAGGAAGGAAATTTCAGACACATCTGTAGGGAGAAACTCCAGAAGATTCTACCCCTTCAAAGCTGGGTATAAATATTGGCCCCTCAGACCCAGCTCTTCAGTGCACATCTGTACCTGTGTAAGACTCAGAAAAAGGACTGAGTGCTGCTCTGCTGCAAGAAGGACTTCTACTCTACTGCCCTCCTGCCTGAGTGAGAAGGACTGGGACTGCATCTTCAAATAAGCACCACCAGAGTGACTCCAATTGCTTGCTGGCTGGCCTCCTGATCAGAGCCTCAGGGAAAGAAAAAGCGCCAGCCACCTTGAACCCTGCACTCGGAATCTGACTGCTGTGAGTCTTGCTCCCCACGTGGTGCCACCCCAGTCCTGGACCATTGGAAGTGGGCCTGAAGGTGCTCTGCCAGCCCAACTGTGGTCTTAGCAGAGCCGATACAGCTTGATGTATTGCCTTGCAGCTCTGCATTGGAACTGGCACATCATGACACAACCCTGACGCAAGACCTCACAGCTTCTCGGAACCGCCGCTGCATGATGCATCTTTGATGCAGGACCTCACATCGCAGGCCCGCAGCTCCTCGAACCCTCCATTGATTGACACATCCTCAGTGCAAGACCTCACATGGCAGCCCACAGCTCCTCAGAACCACCACTGCGCAACACATCCTCGATGCTAGACCTCGCATCCCAGCCCCACAGCTCCTAGGAACCTCTGCTGTGTGACGCATCCTCAACGCGGGAGCAGGCAATGATCCACAACACAGATTTAAGATACTTTGTTCAGTGGGCTTAACTAATCTCTGTATCCGGCCCGCACTCCATCATGGTTGGCCTGAACTTGTGGCTTTCTCCCGGTCGGGTACGACCAGATAACCACACTTGGCGCTTTGTGCTTTTAAGCACTATTTTTACCTAATCATTTAAAATTGCATATCTCCAGTCCTTTTGCCATTTTGGTGTCAAATAATGTATTACATTTTACTCTATTATTCTAAATTAATGCAGGATTTTTCTTGTTTTACATTTTCACTTTATTACTGTTTGTGCACTGCATAAATACTTTACACATTGCCCTTAAGTGAAGCCTGACAGCTTTTGTAACAAGCTACAAGAGGGTTAAGCACAGGTTAATTTGGGGTTTGCTTGTGGTTAGTGCTTGAGTAGGGTTTCACCTCCCTTAACCAGTAACCCAGTTTCCTACAGTGATGTAATAGGTAAGAAATTCAAGCCGCAACCTTTAAAGACTGAAAAATCACTAAAATTCACCAGTTATAGGTAAGTGAGCTAACTATAACTTGCACCTCTGTCATGCCCTGTTTATGACCTCATATATATATATATATATATATATATATATCACATGATTCGCCTCAGCAACAGCTACTCAGCTGCTCCAATTCCACTGTGGAAAGACGAAGAGCGGACCCAAAGTTCTTGGTGCAATTCAGTAAGTGTTTATTAAATTCCCAGCATATCCTCCATAACGCGTTTCGACCCCCACTCGGGCCTTGATCACATGACGCGTTGCTTTGAAACTGATCAACATTTAAAGTGACAGTGCAGGAAGTGACATGGTCAGCTAAGGTGAATAATGCATTGAAACTGAAGAGTTACTCAGTTCCACTTAGCAAGAGGTTCACTACGTGCAAATATGCATTACAATAAATATCACGATAAATACATAAATATAATGATAAAAAATGCATACATACTAAAAATCATGGTGTTAAAATTCATACCATTGGAATAAAAATGGCAATTTAAAATCTATTAAAACATACCAAAATTGGATTTGTAAAAGCTAAAAAATGCCAAGATTATCATTACCAAATTGCATCAGAAAATCAAACACCATCAAAATTATTGCACTACTGTATTAAAAACATTATACAAGTTCAACTTCGTGAACAGGAATATTAGTACAATCTCGGCGTGTCATGATGTTTCACTCCTTGCTAGTGTACTTAGTCGAAATCGAGCCCAAGTGGGCTGAGACAAAGCTTTCTAACATTATAGTCACCTTGATCTTAATACTTAATCAGTATACGTGAATCACCCTGTTGACCACCAATTAGTGCAAAAAATAGTGCAAAATATGAATTTAAATAATTAAAATGATGTAAATATGCGAGGGAGGTTCTGTTTCAAAAAATATTCTCTTATTAAAAGTTAAATAAGATGGAACTGATTTTAACCACTAAGTATATTACCTACTATCTCTGGAAATACTTCACAGACATGTATAAAAATCTTCACTGGCATTCAACCCTGATGGTGTCTTAGTGTCAAGCTCTAATATATATCTCGTTTCCAAGAGGCGCAACTTAGCCTCTCGGTTTCCTCCTCTTTTAAGGGGCAGGACTGTATCTATTACGAAATATTTTAGATGTACAGGGTTGCTCTCATGACATTCCTCAAAATGTCTGGCTACAGGGTAGGCTTGGTCTTTGTTGTTAATTGCCCTTATGTGCTGGAGTATCCGCTTATGGGCTGGCAGCTTGGTGCTGCCAATATATTTCAACCCACAGGGACACTCCAGCACATAAACTGCAAATTCTGTTTTACAAGTCAGTCTTTTGCTAATGATTATAGGATCTGGCTTGAAAGGACTATTATAATGAGTCTTGTTGCATGCAAATTTGCATGCTTTGCAGTTTGGACATTTTTTAAAACCTTTATACATTGTAAGCCAGTTAGTAGGTGATTTAAGTTCCGGACTACTCCTGACCAAACTATTGCTCATTGACCTGGATTTTCTAAAGGTCAGAACAGGCTTTGCAGGTAGATGTTTGCCAAGGATAGGGTCAATCTGCACCAGACTCCAGTTTCGATTTAAGATCTTTCTAAGAGCCTGGTGCTGCCTATTATAGGTAAGTATGATCCTGGGTTGCAGCTCTGACTTATCTGGGCTGGTTTCTACCTGACTAGGTTTGGATGCAAGGGCCTCACATCTAGACAGAGTTTTAGTTTTATTGATCACCCTGTCTATGATGTCGGAGGCATACCCTCTTGCTTGAAATCTCTGTCTGCTCAAATTCTGGGCTGCCTCACAATCTTTCTCAGTGCTGCAAATACGCTTGATGCGTAGCATCTCCCCGTAGGGGATGCTTTGTATCAGGTTGCGTGGATGATGACTACTGGCATGCAGCACTGTGTTGCCTGAGGTGGGTTTCCTGAATAATCTAGTAGAAATAGTATCCTGATCCAAGAATACCTCCACATCCAAAAAATACACTGAAGACTTACTGATAGTTGATGTAAAGTGGAGATTGAGACAATTGTTGTTAATTTGATCTATAAATTGCAATGCACTGGTTTCAGATCCTTTCCAAATTAAAAACAAATCGTCAATATATCGTAACCAGGTCACTACATGCTGGTCTATTGTGTCTTTGTGCTGTCCCCTGAGGACCTGCTCCTCCCACAGCCCCATATGCAAACAAGCATAGCTGGGGGAAAAGCAGGCCCCCATGGCAACACCTCTAATCTGCTGATAGATTTGATTATCAAACATAAAGAAATTTTGCTCCAAACATGTAGTTATCATAGAAATTAACATTTTGTTATGCATGGAGAGGTACATTGGTCTTAAATTCAAATAATCCTCAATAGCTTTGAGTCCATCACAATCCCGGTTAGACGTATAAAGTGATGTAACGTCTAATGTTATTAAAAGCAGATCCGGACTCCATGCGATGTGGTCAATTTTTCTAAGAAAGTCCGATGTATCTTGTATAAACGACGAAAGACCTCTGACCCAGTCTTGCAAAAAGTAATCCACATACTTGGATGTGTTCTCCATAATGCTGTTAATGGCAGAAAGTATTGGTCTACCTGGGGGTTTACTAGCACACTTGTGAATTTTAGGAATCCGGTACAGAGCGGGGATGACTGGGTGTTCATTTTTTAAAAAGCGATATTCATCCTCACTTATCAACCCCCGCTCTTCCAAGCCAATAATTTCAAATAATAGTCATTCCATGCTGCTTTGACAATATGGATATTACTTTTCCTATAGCACTCTGTATCCGACAGTTGCTGCAATGCCTCTTCCATATACAGTTTGCGCGGCCACAGAACAACATTGCCGCCCTTATCTGATTGTCTCACAATTATATTATTGTCGTTCTGCAATTTTTTCATCAACTGTATATAACATATATTTTGTTTGTCAATCCCATGGCGGGCCTTGCTAGTTGTTGTATAGAGTTGTTTGAGTTCCTTTGTCACTAACTCATGATAAACGTCCAAGTTATCATGCAGCATGGTAGGTTGAAAGATAGACTTAGGCTTGAATGGAGTTTTTATCGTGCCGTTAAAGTCTGTGAGATCTAGGTTTGAGGTAGCGGTATCAATTGACAGTTCGTTTTGCAGTGACCAAAGTTCCTGAAACAGGTTCATGTCTCCTGCCGTTAGGAGCGAAGGGCTGCTTATTGATGTCTCCGTTGCAGTGACCTTATTCTTTGATTGTAGCATGTGGAATTTGTTAAGCTTTAATTTCCTCACGAATCTAAAAACATCCATACGAGTAGCCGCGTAATTAAAGCTGCTCGCCGGACTGTAAGACAGTCCCAAACCCAATATTCGTTTCTCCGCCATTGATAGATTAAGATCAGTCAGATTTATTACTGAATTGGCGTCTGGAATTTGTTCTACTTCTGTTGGCGATTCCATCTTCCCCTCGTTTGTTTCTTGGTAGTTTGCTTCCACTGGTTTGCTGCACTTTCGTCTTTGGCTACGCTTGTAGTTGTTTCTTTTGTTTTTGGGCCAGTCTGCCCTCGGGGTCTCAATGTGTCCCTTCGATCTTGGCATAAGCAGTCTACTTCCTGCGCAAGGGACAATTTGGTAAACCCCAATCCCGATGTCCTAGATGTTTCGACTTCAGGTTCACTTTCTGCCGCAGAACTCAGATCTGATACTGAGGTTGACGCTATGGCTGCCTCACTGCCATCTTTTTGGAAAGCTCGGTTTTTATTTCTCCTCGCTTTGACAGCGTCATATTTACGGGAGAATGTAAATACCTGCCCATTCTAGTAGTCCGCCTTGTCTCTTTCAAATTTAAACGCCTTGCGTCTTTTAATAATGTCTTCATCCTTCTGCAAGCGTGCATACATGTCTTCCCTTAATTTTTTAATTTGTTCTGTCATGTCCAATTTACATATTTCTGACTCCAGTTCTTCGACTTGAGCCTGTAGTTTGGCACGATCGCTTTCAGCGTATTTAACGAGTATCCCAACTAATTTGCTTGAGGATGCAAGATTGCAATCGGCCCATTCAGCAAGCATTTCGGGATCCGGATTGTCATAACTCGGTGCCAAGGTGATACGCAAACCTCTCGGTATCCTGCCCACCTCCAAGTAGCGGGATAAAGATTTGTGCTCCCACCACTTATAGGTAAGTGAGCTAACTATAACTTGCACCTCTGTCATGCACTGTTTATGACCTCACAAATATATATATATATATATATATACATATATATATATATATATATATATGTATATATATTAATAAATACCATCACTCATGAAATGAGTGTGAGAGTCAGGATAACATCCCTACCAAGTTTCAAGGTCCATGCTTGATGAGATGCTCCAATCCATGTTTTTATTTTGAATTCTGGGACTTATAGTCTTGGTCATTCCATCGTAAAACCAGAACTACAAGTCTCAGAATGCAAAGAAAAAAACCTGGGCAGGAACAGCTCATCACACATGAACCTAGGAAACTCTGCAGCTATGGGATAATAAACATCAAACAGGGCTGGCATTAGTAGCGCTTTCGCCCATAACTTTAGATTGACGGCAATAGGATCAGTGACTCAACTAGGGTGACACAACATTTGATACAGCATCAGAATAAGGAACATATGATGTAATTGGCTAAACATGTTAGCCAGTGGTCTCTACTGCTGCTGCTTGGGCTGCGGGTGGGGGCTATCCTGAGGGTGGATGCAGGCTCTTGAGGCAGGGCGAGCTAGAGAGAAGCAGCAGGCGCAGCTAGCTTAGTGTGACACTGTATGTGTGATTAGACATTCATTAAATGGGGAGGATGCTTTCTCACCATACAAAAATTCACACACCGGGCACAAATTAGCCCATAAATGAGTGACCCACCAATTAAGTTTTTTCCCCACACAAATTGGAAAAAGAATGCCAAATTGTGTGGGAAATTACCCAATCTGCCAACACCAAAAACAAGCACAATTGTCCTTAAAAAGAAGCCCAAAACAGCGACACAATCTGTCATAAACTGCTCAAAATGAGCACAGCCATCTACAATCACGAAAAGACTGTGCAGTAGAACTATAAACTTTAAAACAATCTATTCCTATAAGTTAATGAAAAAATATTTAACTTGTATTAAAAACCATAATCATTATTCTTCAGGTATTTAGTGAGTGATATGCAGATAGCCAAAACACGCTGACTGGAAGACGTAAAATGTGTGCAGCCATAGACTGAAGTTTCTGAAGCAGCAGTTTCTAGCCACTGATGTTTGCATTTCTGAAGCAGCAGTTTGCAGCAACTAATTTCAGTTTTGCTTATTTTAATTTTATACTGATATAAATCTATTTATTCCAAATGCATTTTACTATGTTGTTATATGTGAACGAGTTAGGGTGATTTGCACAATTACTTGTGAGCAGATTTTTTCTTTACTTGTCCTTACTTTCAAATTTCTCACACACTTTCCAGCACCCCTAGTCTAAGATTGCCACCACCTTACTGTTGCCTTGAGTCCCTTTTTAGGGCTCGCCTACGCAGCGCGCATGCGCTGCATAGGAGAGACCTTTAGACATCGGCACAGCTTTCCCTGCAAAAACGTGCACGCGTTGCATTGCTTCCAATGGCAACGCGTGCACGTCTGGCGATTCACTTGCGGGAGCGAGCAGCTGGCGCCATATGTTAATTATCGCGCCTTGCCGCTCGCTCCCGCAAGGAGATCGCGCTGGCCCCTCCTTTCGCCCCTCCCTCTGCTGACGCGCGAGGCGTGCGCTTGTGCTTGTTGTTTTTGTTTTAGAATATGCTATTGCAATCATTAGAACTACTGCATTTCACACTTTTGTTTTTCAACGAACTCTTGATTCTGTGATTACAAGTAAGGGTTCTGTAGTTCAAAGGTATCTCACGAAAATCTGATTCTGATACCGCCGGACATATCATGCGTATTCGTTTTAAGAGAGGAGTTTAATCTTAAACGGCTTTTATTGCATCTCAACGCCGAATCCATTACATTTCACATCAGGAGTGGAAGCTCGTGATTTATAGTCCTCCAGTTATTTATTTTTCTCCTGTACTCATGGGTTTTCCTACCTGCAATGCTGCATTTCTGTTTGTGGCCCATAAATCAGTGCTGCTTGGGAGGTTTTCTGCAGAGTCTCTTTGGAAGTGGGTGTTGTTAACACGACAAACAATTGCATACCGTTGATGAACGCCTTGCTGGCTCGTTGCCAGGCGGGGGGGGGGAGGGGTATTCAGGAAATGCAATAGTCGCTATATTTGGATTGGAGCGTCATGCCAAGAACTTTGTTGAGTTGTTTTTTGTTTTAAATGTGAACTGAATTGGAAAGCTGTTTATGTACCCAAACAAACCAGACTTGAGTCAAAAGTACTCAACAGGTCTTATTAGATGGAACTTCCCTTTCAGTCTGCACAGAAACAGTGCCATGCTCCTGGTTTATCCGACAGTGTTTAGATTATTTCATGTGGCACAAATAAAGGACTACAATTCCCAGAAGTCATGTTGCTTGAAACGCTCTACTAGAGCACTGCATCCTTTTTGACAGGGAGTCATTAATTTGTCCAGGGATAAAGTGACGGAGTCGTCTTGCTTCGAGTGTTGTGCGCCCAACAATAATAATTCGGGTCATCTTATTTTGGGGTTCATCCCTCTGACCCTGCACGTCTGTGAGGGGGCTCTTCCCTTTGACACATCTGCTATGTGTTCCTCTCTCAGACCGCACACATCTCCAAATTGAGGGTTCTGCCCTCCCACCTTTCTCTTATGGGTTGCTTCGCTATGACAATCCCACCTCCAACCGCAATTCCATCTGTAAGGCCCTTACAGAAGGGCTTTTCTTCCTCTGACTCCACACAACTGCATGCTAAGGAGCACTTCCCTTTGATTTATAAGCTACGTGTTTATGACCTTTCTGAATGGGCACTCGTGAAATATAATACTTAAGCGTCTTCTGAGCAAGTGTGGCCTCTTATCCAGAATATGTTATAAAAAAATAATATAAGACCAAGCAGACAATTTTATAGTGCGGTATTCTAAAGGTATTTGCTAAAAAGCTTAAAGTCATATAATCTGATCTCACGAACTTGTGCTTTGTACAGCAGAGTGGTCCCTCAGTTTTGACAGATTTTATAACCTCAAATGGCAGATTTGATGTTAAATGGCTATTTTTAATTTTGAGCCGAATTATTTGATTTGCTACAACAACTCTTCAGGCTCCGATTGGACAACAGGACAATCTGGCAGTGACCGGTCTGTGTGTGGGCCAGTTTTGTGAACGTCTTTATACAGGGCCGACTTTTCGCTGGTGACCTCCTCATCTGATTACCTCACTGCCAGCCGGCGAAAGTGCCCCTCATATTTCCATAGCCCTTCTCTTGCATACATTTAATTTGTTTTAAAGCCCTGGTTAAGGCTGGTTTTACTAATCCACTCGGCTATCAGCATAATATACAGATCTGTTCTTTGCAACAGGCATATTAACCCTATGCACTACTTTATGGCGAGTGAAAAGTGCCACTAGACAGAACTCATATCTGAATATTAATCACCAGAGTTATCTTAACATTTTTATTGCTGCCTGAAAGCTGGACGCACAGGGAACTCTGCGGCATGTGTTTTTAAATCTTAAGTTATTGCTAACACAGCACCCATCCCGCCGCACCCTGCCCCCCCCCTTCAGGTCAGTGCTCCCCTCCAAGTCAGCGCCCAGTGCGGCCGCACCAGTCGCACTGCCCTAAAGCCGGCCCTGTCTTTATATAATGACTAAGTGGCTGTAGCATGTAGCAATGTGCAGGTGACAGTAGACACTACTTAGTGCACTGAGCAGCACGCGATGGGTGCCTTACATGGTACATAAGGAACTGCATTACGTCATATTGGGTATGTTGTGGTAGGCAGCACAGTTTTAATTAAATCCACTGCCACCTGATCAACCATGACTACTGCACTGTCATCTTCTCCATTTCCCTCACTCGCCAACTCTGACCTCTTCAAGTTATGCAGTCGCTGAAAGCACCAATGAATCTGACGTGAAGTACGGAGCAGCTAATTGGCTGGATGTGGATGGGTGGGGAAGGTGATCTGTGGTCTCTTGTCTGAGCAGCATGAACTTAGAACAAGCATTGGCATAGCCAATAGGTCTCGCCTTTGGGACCTTATAAGTGTTTAGCCATGCAACAGTTCATGTTGTTGCACCAAGGATATTGTGCTGCATAACTAAATACTTATAAGGTCCCAAAAGCGAGACCTATTGGCTATGCCAATGCTTGTTTGTTTTGGTGATATGAATGGCAAACGTCAATCTGGCTAAATAAAAACCTTCTTCACACTATTTATCTGGTCACCAGTCTCATAATACATAATCTCTGCCATTAAGCCAGCAAGCGGCCAAATAGTAAAGGTTTCAGCTACTTGTCCTCCGTCCAAAATAGCAGAGATTATTACTAATTCTCCAGCAGCCTAATAAATAGCTGAGATTTTATATTTGACTGGTGGCTGGATAATTAGCCACTTATTTTTGTACATTTCAGATCGAAAGATAACCAGCTACACTTGCAGTTACCAAAGGGAACACATATATTTACTATTCATATGTGTTTTCTAAATAAACATATATATTTATAAATATTTTTAATTCCACTTAATCCTCCTTCATGAGCCTCAGTCTGTCTTTAGAAAACAATGCGTAGGACGATTTAATTTTCAGAATAAATTGCAGTTTTAACTTGTCACGTGGTAATTAAACGTTTTACATTTTTATACTAAAGGGAAGTGGTTCCGCCAGATTACAGATGTTCGGCTTTCTTTGCCAGGACCGACGACTGCCAAAAACCAGCGCAGTCTTGATGAGTAAACCCATGAGTATGCTGTGCTGGTGTGACTTATCCGTTTGATTGATTTCCCTAACCTCATGGCTGAACAGGAACAAACACGCATTAACTGTTCCCATTCTCTCATCACTTCCAAATATTCACTGGATTAACAGTGATCGCTTTCAACCAGAATATAACTGCTTGAACATAACCTACCTACCTCGCACATTTCTACAGACTCCAATAATACTTTTGTAATTTCTTTTATTACACCGAATAAAAATACATTAAAATGTGAAATATCGACTCAGGTTTGACAGTGGTTTGTCTTCCCTTCATTGAAGCACAGGCCAGAACAATTCTACAGCGAATTTTTGACCATGTCCCTTCCTGCTTATTCCTTCTTCCACCATCCCAAACTGAGAGCGCACTTTATTTTTGTAAAGCATGAAATAATTTTTTGCAGTCGATTGTTGTCTTTGGCGCGGATTCTTCTACTGAACTTGTATGATGACTCCGTCTGTTTTAAACCATCAAGCACATGTCATGCCTTATTTGAAGTGGCGAACCCTGCTCAGGGTCAGACAAGTGTTAACAGGATCGATTTGAGGGTTACACAATGCAAAGAAAATGAAAAACAAAAACCTTGATATGTATCTCTAGGTTTGCATTGGCCGCGAAGGCCCAGATTTTCTAAAGTTTGGTAGCTCAGTGCTGTGTGGTATTACGGACTATTGCAGTGGTTCCCAAACTTTTTTGACTTGCGGCTCCCTTGATCTATTGCCCGTTGGCCACTGCTCCCCATTATCTCCCTTTTTTTGGGCGGGTGGGAGGATGCAAGCCAAGCCTCTGGAGTACTTCCATTTCTCTCCCTGAAAATAATTGGGCTGAAGCCGATGAAGGTATAATAATCATAGATGTGGGCCTCTTTCCTGGGAACCAAATGGAGGGGGAGATGGGCGGGGGTCGAAAGAAATAATTATCATTGGCATCTTTCTCAAGATCTCTAGGTGTATGAGTGAAGCTATTGTGTGTTTCATAATTTGTGGCGGTAAAGCACAATGGATATGTGTAGAATAAAGTGGCACATGGCTGAGCTTCACCAAACAAGGGGCACTCGGATCATGCAGAGGGCAGGGCAAAGCAACCCTTATATTCCTTGGATGCACTGGAAGAACTGAAATGCGCACTAAAGGCTCTTTGGCATGCATTGGCTCTGATAGTACTATGACTGGCACTGACTGCCATCCCAGAAATGTGCACTGGAAGCCCTGTGAAATGTACTGGTAGATCTGGAATGCGCATTGGCAGCATTGTGGTGTGCACGGACAGACCTGGAATCTGAAGCAGGATTCTCCCTGCTGCCTTAGTACTTAAAGTTTTGCTGTTCTGATTATTGCGGCGATCGTGTCCTGCTATCAGTGTCCCACCATGCCCTGTTTACTACACTGCACAATAAGCATTGCTAAATCATTTCCACTGAGAATACAGAGCAGGCAGCTTAAGAGACTCGAAGATCGACTTCGATATTCATGTGAGCACAGTGCTGCCGGCATCAAGTCCAACCCAGGACCAATAGCTGCATGATTGGAGAGGCTGATTTCAATGCTGCAAACTATCTTATGATTCAATAAGTAAACTGCACTGTATTAATTAATGTACATTTCAATTTACGATGCTTCAGCAGTCCATTTGTTTTGCATCAGTCTAGTCCGGGACGTACACAAAACCTGGCTTGTTCAAACAGGACATTCAAAGCAGTGACACATATTAGACAAAAATATCCATGGATCATTGGGGTGACACTGTGCAAACTCTAACAAGAGGTTTGGTTCAATCTGTGGCGCAAATCAGGAGGGAGGTGCTGGATGTGTCTGAGTGCACATGTCTAGATAAAAGACTGAAAAGCAATCACTGTGCTTGCACAGCCCCGTTGTGTTTAAAATTTGCAAAATAGAAAATTAGGAAGACAAAGACAAAGTTCAGTAGTCAGGGGCATATCAGGAAATGAAGATCAGTGAGTGGGTGGTGGGGCCTATACCCAGAGGGGAGCACACACTACTTGGTCCATGCAAGGAGGACATAAATAAAACAAATAGCAAATGTCATGTAAATGACTAATAGCAGCAGACATGGGCAAGTAATGCGCTCAAACCATAAATTAGGGAAGCAAATGCACACCGTTTGCATTTTAATCCAGGGTTAGTCTTTCCAAAATCGCTCTAACCCACAGGTTTTACACAGCTCTTAGCAGCAGGCACATTAACCTACTGAGATAGTTTCCCATAATATGTGTAACTTGGAGAACGCGGCTATTAGCCATGAGTTTTCACCTGCCCACTTGTGCCAGCTGCGCTGAACCGGAGGTGGCTCCCAGGCGCTATAAATCATTATCAAGGGCCGTTGTGTGTAAAATCAGGCTGTCTGCAAATGTTTACTTTTACTTTCATTGCTGCAGGATGTTTTATTTCCTTATTCAGTATCTCTTCGAGTCTCATTCCAGGTACTTTGACCTACCTCCCGGCAGCCCCGTCTACCTGCTTGCTTATCTTGTGTTTCCCACTCAGGCCTCATCCTCCTCCCCAGAAAGGCTCTGCCTGAACTGCTAATGAATGTGCTACAGCGCTTGCACTTTTCCGGCCTCTGGAACTCCAGCTTTTGAACTGCAAGAATAAAGCTGCCACTGATTAGAAATCCCTGTCTGCAGCATGATGCCCTCCACCCCCTGGTATTACCCTTATTATTGTGTATCAGTCAGTAGTTTCCAAACTGAGTGCTTGGTGCACATCTTTTCGCGGCGCCCCTGGCTACTTTTAATGGCGCACTGGGGTGCCGTGGCGCACAGATTGGGAACCACTGGACTATTGCATTGCACAAACAAGGGAACATTGTGCTGCGTTGTATTTATTAAGAACCACACGTTTGATTTGAAAGAAATGATACCTGCTGTTCTTGGAATTATCATGCGATATTCTGCGTGCCCATTGGGTGCCCTGACTTTCATTTCGATTTAGAATTCCGCTCAAAGCTGCTCTACATTGGCTGATCGGACTTTGCATGGAATCCTATGGTGTCTTGCACATGTTCTGGCCCGTTGCACCCACTTTGCATAGCTAATCAAGGGTTTTGTGCTACACGGTGCCTTGCTGTTTCAATGTTGTGCTCACATAAACTGCCAGCACAAAATCCTTTTGTACACATACGTTGATCAAGTCTATTGTTTGCACTGCTTTGAGCAACAAGAGCGGCCGTGCTAAGTGGTTGACTTCAGCCTGAAAGAATTCACTATGTAGCCTGATTTACACATATAAAGCCTTGATAGTGTGTTTTGTGCATATGATCAAGGTAAAACACCAACAAAAAATGATAGCTTCTTGGGGGGGTTGTGGGGGGGCTGTGCACCATACAACAATGGGCCTCCCAACCCCCCCTCCCTCACCCCCTCTTTGGAGTACCTCGAGGGTGGCCATCCATCCTTCATGTTGCAGCTTGTTATGAAGTCCTGAATTTTGTTAAAAGTTAAAGGTTTTGTGTTGAATTAATTGAAATTATTAATCATTTTTTAAAGAAAAGTAAAGTTTATTTTTTAATAAAGTTTATTATGACATTTTATAAAAAAAAATATATATATATAATACAACAAGGTGCACACTCCCACAGTTTATGAGTGACCAGAAGCACATAGTCAGCACTTCGGATGTTTTAAGGCAGCTTTAATTGGGCCTGGTGATGCATTTCAGCATCAGAATGATGCCTTTCTCAAACAGAATACATCAAAAAATGTGTGTGCCCAAATACCCTTAATAAACATACATTTCCGTATAAACATGGAAAAAAGACTGTTATCGACTCTAGATAATTGACATTCATAAACTGGTGTTAATGCTTTATTGAATAGTAGACATATATACCAATGTCCCTGTTAGAAGTGGGGGTCTCTAGTTGGCAGAGGTAGGTACCTTTGTCCAAATAGGGACCCCTGCTTCTAGTCAGGGTAAGGGGGATACACACTTTAGATAACCCCTGCTCACCCCCTTGGTAGCTTGGCACGAGCAGACAGGCTTATCCCAAAGGCAATGTGTAAAGTATTTGTACCAACACTCACAGTAACACAGTGAAAACACCACAAAAGGACACCACACCAGTTTAGAAAAATAAAATATCTTTATCTAAAATAAACAAGACCAAAACGACAAAAATCCACCATACAAATATTCAGAAAAATGACTTTCAAAAGGATATTGCAAAAATAAGCTTGTAGAAATCAAATAGCACCAACTGGGGCTATTGCGACGTCTTGATAGCAAGAAATCCAAAGTACGGCGCCGACCGCGAGGATCGCGGCGTCGGGCGCAGAGTCACATAGACCCCCCCCAAAGAAAAAGTACTTTGGAAACGAAGTCGGTGACGATGCACGGCGTCGAAGATGGGCGATGTCGGCTCCGTTGACGATGCGACGTCGGCAAGTTCGTAGAGTCGCCCTCGGCGGTTATCGGCGTCGTGATAACAGGATGTAGGCGCTGGCGATGACGGAGTCGATGCGAGCGCTGGCGTCGGGGACGGCCGATCACTGCTGGCATCGGCGGGCATCGTAGGGCGTCGGAGCTGCGGAGCAGGCCGGGCGAGGCGTCGTTCACTTCACGAGCGGCTCCCCGTGCCTCGGTGCAGGCCACGGCATCACAGCAGCTTCGTTGATGGCGTCGGAAACAGGTTTCCTTGCTTCTATTGGGTTTCTTCCAGCTCCCAACAGCAGAAACAACCTCCAGAGGTCCAAAACTGGCACAGGCACCTCAAGGCAGGTCAGAACTCAGAACTGGGGGTGAAGCCTTTGTGTCCCTGAGACTTCTGAACAGGAGGCCAGCTCACTTAAGGCCCTTGGAGATCTTCTTCAAGCAGGGGACACAGCACACAGCAAAGTCCTTCTCCTTTCCTTGGCAGAAACAGCAACTGCCGGCCAACCCCAGACACACAGCAAAGGTTCCTCTTGAATTCCAGGAATGATCTAAAGTTCAGGGGTTTTGGGTCTAATACTTATACCCCAAAATGTCTTTGTTCCCTTTGTGCAGGGGGCTCTGAGGCCAGTTCAAACCAGTTCTGCCCTCACTGGTGCAACATGACCACAGGAGGTGGAGACAGCATTGTGCAAGGGAGACAGGCCCTATTCAGGTGCAGGGTAAATCTCCTCCCACCACTCTATATGTAGCCAGGTCTATTCAGCTCAGGGCTGGGTCACCCAAGAAGGGCCAGGCACACCTCAACCCCCCAGAGGCTGTCTAGAGGGAATGCACATCCTCTGTCTCTGTCACACTGACACCAGACAGTCAATCCACAAACAGGCAAAGGCACACAGAAAGGTTGAACAAGAAAATAGCCACTTTCTAAAAGTGCTATTTTCAAACACATAATTTAAAAACCATCTTTACTAAAAGATGTGTTATTAAATTCTGAGTTCAGGGATACCAGACTCCAATCTTCTATCTTACTCCTATGGGAAGATATGCTTGTAAAATGTCACAAAGTATTCCCCATTCCGTCCTATGGGCAAGATAGCCTTTCAATAGTGAAAAACGAAATTGGCAGTATTTCACTATCAGGACATGTTACACACACCAGTACATGTCCTACCTTTTACATACACTGCACCCTGTCCAGGGGGGTACCTTGGGCCTACCATAGGGGTGTCCTATGTGCAAGGAAAGGGAAGGGTAGGGCCTGGCAAGTGGGTGCACTTGCCATGTCGACATGGCAGTTAACAAACTGCGCACAGGCACTGCGGTGGCAGGCCTGAGACCTCTTTTCAGTGCTACTCATGTGGGTGGCACAATCAGTGCTGCAAGCCCACTAGTAGCATTTGATTTACCAGCCCTGGCACACTCAGTGCACTTTACTAGGGACCTACTGGTAAAAGAAATATGCCAATCAGGGAGAACCAAGCACAATATCAATTTACACAGGGAGCACTTGCACTTTGACGCTGATCAGCAGTGGCAAAGTGCCCAAAGCATCTAAGCCAGCAAAAACGAAATCCAGCACAGCATCAAAAACATAAGAGGTAGAGGCAAAAAGTCAGGGAAAACCACGCCAAAGATGCCAGGTCTAACACTCCCCATACAGTCAAAGGCACTATACCGAAACGTGTCACCAGCTACAAGTAAAACAGCTTTAATTTAAAGCAGTGCTCCAGCAGTACCCGCCTTCCAATCTTCCAAACTATGGTAAAGTGGGTGGAAGCTAGCAAGACAGAAACTACAAGTGTAATGAATGAAATGAAAGGGAGAACAAATACAAGGGAGAATGCTATTTAATTTTATGACATAAAAAAGGAACAGGAATGTGGGTGGGTCATTTGTTCAGGGATGGGTGCATGGCCTGGCCAAAGGCCAGTGCATGATGTCGGTGTTAGCTATAGTTTTTTAAAACTAAATTATAGTTGGGATAGTGCAGAGTTTTTCTTGTTTTTTTTTTAATGTTAGTTCATGCCTTAGTCAAATACCTAACTATAACATCACTTTAACCTTTGATTTTTGCATTGAATATATCTACACTACAGAAATTGTCCTTCATTAACATGTGGCAAAAATATATTAGATGTATGCCAACAACAGACAAATACAATAACCAGATTCATAACTGGATGTAGTCCGCAAGCCAGAAAGATACACTTATGAACAATCACCTAAGAGTCCTCGCACTGTACAAACAGTCATGCAGACTAAATAAACTCTCATATTATCTTTGAAACATATTCCAGTACACCAATGGGTAGGAGACAGGATCAAGAAGAAGTAACTCTAATCCAAGTATATTTGTGATCTCGGGACCCTGCCCCACCAAAGTGCATAATTTAGATAAAGAGTTGAATGTGATCTCAGACATAAGGATGGTGCACAGCTGATTGAAAGTGGATGTGTCTCATGATATTCATGTTAGAAAATCAGATCTTCATGGATCGCAGTCAGTGTTGGGTCACTTGTTCTGAGTTCTGACCTGAAGTCACACAGAGTTGGCAAAGCATTAAATCTTGCAGCCATATGGCAGTCTGCCTTTTGCTTGATGACTGACTGTAGTTTGAAGATCAGACAGTAGTTGGAATCTACTATTAGCTTATGGAGTGCTTGAACTGATCTTAGCTACTGGAACTTCTTAGCCACATTCCAGTCACTTTTCTACCCACTCTTTTTGCTGCTCTAAACAGAGATCGACCACATGAAAATCAGATCTGGCCCTGTGCCACGCCAGATCCCTGCCACACAAACACAAGTATGCCAAGACTGTTTGTTTTCTGTCTATTTCAGTCTTAACAGTGAGGTACAGTTGGAATCCAAAGGCATAGTGAGCAGGGGACCCATGTCTGGACATATCCTTAGCATTAATGGAATATAATTTGTAAAACAAAACAGTGAGGGGCGGAATACCTTAATTTATTGCAGTTCCTGACGCATTCCAGTCCATTGTTTTTTAATTTTGATGTGTGGATGTTGCCATGAGCAGCCAATCCTGCTATTGGAATTGTCTGTCTATCTATTGGGCTAGTGATGATAGATTTTTGTTAAATCCAAGACACTAGAGTCAATGTAGTATTTTGAAGCTTTATTGGAGAACAGCACAGTACTAGCCTGAAGCCCAGCAGCACAACTCCTCTTGTCTTCCCATTCTAGATTCAGAACTCATATATAAAATGACTGGCATGAGAACAAGAATGAAAGTAAACGAGCACTTAAAGTGAACTGCACAATAGATAACAATATCCTTATGGTTGTATTTCACTGTTTGCATCTCTTGCTTCTCCTCACTGTTTTCCGCATACACTTGCCAGCATTAAATACATCTCAGGCCTGAGAATGGAAACAATGGAACTGGTGTGCACTGTCCGAGAGTTTGGTGTACTTTGTTAGGTTGTTGCCTTTGTTTGGTAGGCCTGAAGATGAGAATACTGGATATAGAATGGCAAGAGAAATTAAAAGATTCTAGCCTTCCACACTAATCAGTTTTCTCATTCCCCTTCCATAGCTGCTTGTCCCTGGATATGGGTACTGGCATGGGTTGGGTGGGTGTTCTACCACTATTCCTAGTAAATAATACTAGGGCTGGAACAGGATGAGTGGAATGTTGGCCCAGTGTTGTGATACTCATCAACACTTGGTTGGATTCACTAATAACTTTGAGTGTAATAATTTGATTTTTTGGGATGGCGGGGGCAGTCTGTCTTGTGATTTTGAAACTCAGACTTACCAGGGGCATTGTTGGAGTGGTTTCACTATGCTCCCTTCCCTCACCCTATTAGCTTTCTCTTACTTTACCAGTTTGGCTTTCTTCAAGACACTTGATACTTTCCTACCTTTTATGTATTACTTCTTCCTTGCATGGGCATTGATTCACCAAAATGGCAGGTGTATTGGAAGTGACAACACATATCCTTTGACCTTAATGACATCCCAGGAAGTGACATCATATGACCTATGATGCAAATTTGGTTACTGGTTGAGGGGGATAAAACCCTGCTCAAGCTTCAACTACAAATTCTGTCCGGGTGAAGTGACAAGCAACCCCCAAAATACCTGTACTTAATCCTCAGGTAGCTGGGCACAAAGCAGTTAGGATTAACTTAGAGGCAATGTAACATAACATATATATTTGTAAAGCGCTCGTTCACCCAGAAGAGTATCTTGGTGCTGAATAACATGTTTATTGTTACCCAACTCAATGGTACTCATTTTATCAACCTCAGAAGGATGAAAGGCTGAGTGGACGTGCCGGGATTGACCCTGTGAACATGAAGTCAAACACAGACTCCTACAGTGGACGCTTTAGTCAACTAAGCCTCCAGAGCCGGCTATGTGTTATGAGTAAAGTATTTATGTAGCACTTCAAACAGTAATAAAATGAAGGTACAACACAAGAAAAATCCCACCTCAATCTAGAAAAATAGAGTATATTTTAATTAATTATTTGACACCCCAAAAAAAAATGCAATCATTCGAGCCGGAGATATGCATTTTTAAAGATATAAGTGAAAATAGTGCCTAATACCACAAAGCACCAACTGTGGTTATCTGGTCACACCGGAACAGGACAAACTCACAGGTTCAGGCTGACTATGAAGGTGTGTGGGCTGGATATAGGGACCAAGTTAGGCCCGCTGAACAAACTACCTTAAATCCTAGTTCTCACATTGAAGATGCGTCTCATGCAGCCGGGGTTTTGAGAGCTGCAGGCTGTGATGCAAGGTCTTTCATCGGAGATGCATCGAGCAGCAGCAGTTTTGATGAAGCCACCGACGAGGTTTGCGATCCGAGGACCTGTGTCATTGTTGAGGATGGTTTGGACGAAGGCTTCGGAATCGAAGATCTGCGTCAGGGATGCGTCGCACATAGGTGTTTCCGAATAAAGATGTGATGCGACATCCCGTATCAGAGATGCACCACACAGCATCTGTACCAATGTGGAGCAGTGAAGAGATGTGTCGCGCTGCGGATGTTCTGCCGAAATGACCACAGCTGGGCTGGCACAGCACCTTCAGGACCATTTCCAAGGGTCCAGGACTTGGGTGGCACCACTTGGCGGGCAAGACTCACAGCAGACAGAGTTCAGGTGCTGAGTTCAATGTGGTTGGAGCCTTTTTTGTCCCTGAGGCTCTCTCTTGAGCCTCTCAACAAGAGGCCAGTCAACAAGCCCTTGGAGTCACTCTGGTGGTCTGGGTTCAAGGAGCAGGTACAGTCCTTTTCACTCAGGCAGCAGGGGAGCATGGCAGAAAAGTAGCAGTCCAGCAGAGTAGCAGTCCTTCTTGCAGCAGAGCAGCACAGCAGTTCTTCTGATTCTTGCACAGGTCAGAGTTGGGTCCAAGGGACCAATAGTTATACCTGGTCCTAGCTTTGAAGTTGGAGAAGGTTTTGGAAGTTTCACCCCAGAGGTGTTCGGAATTTCCTGTCTCCCTGCCCTGGCCCCAGCTTGTCTGGGGACACTAAAGGCTAGTATGAAACTCTTTGTGGCTGTGCTGAGACCGAGCTTTTGTGATGTGTGTGGTAGGTGACAGCTTACCCCATATCAAGTAAGAGATGGCCCATCCTGCCAACATCTATTCCACCTTTGTCTTTTAGGACAACAAAATGCCTACTTTCTAAGAGTGATATTTTCAGAGTTGTGACTTAAAATCCGACTTTACCATTAAGGAGGGGTTTAAATAAATGTTCTTTGCACACTAAACTCGAAATTCGTACCTGCTTCCAACTGAAAGTTATCACTTATTATATGGAATAAGATAACCCAATGCTATTCTATGGGAGAGGCAGGCCTTGCAGTAGTGAAAAACTAATTTAAAGGTTTTTCACTACCAGTATATGTAAAACCAAAAAGAACATTGTCTGGCTTCTTAAATACACTGCACCCTGCCCTATGGGCTGTTTAGGATCTACTCTAGGGGTGACTTATATGTCTTAAAAAGGAAGGTTTAGGCCTGGCAAAAGGTTTATTATGCTTCGTCGAAATGGTAGTTTAAAGCTGCACAAACAGGCTGCAATGGCATGACAGAGACATGTTTAATAGGCTGTTTAAGTTGGTGGCACAATCAGTGCTGCATGCGCACCAGAAGCATTTAATTACAGGCCTTGAGTACAGGCAATGCACTCTAGTAGGGGCTTATATGTAAATTAAATGTGGCCATTGAGGGTAAGCCAATAGTACCATGTTTTAGGGAGTGAGCACACGCACTTTGGCACTGATCAGCAGTGGTAAAGTACAGAGAGTCCCATGGCCAACACAAACAAGATAAGCAAAAATATAGGAGTAAGGCAAAAAGTGTGGAGGAGGGTCACCCTAAGGCTGATAGGTCAAACAACCCATGACCCAATTTTTTTCCAGGAAGCCATGTCACATGACACTAACATAACACTCACACTCCCTTACACTGTTTCGTATTCACTCTTACTTGCATTTGCTCTTAATCTCACTCATACTCATGCATACTTACTGACACTCAGGCCCAGGCTTACTAATGTCTTGTGATGCAAACCCGAAGCAAAGTATTAGGATGGAATTTACTTTCCAGCGGAAATCCTAATTTGCGTTGTATAGTATCTCAAAGCAACGTAAAATTGTGCAAATGCACTGCTTTGCAGTATTGTACATCAAGTGGGCATTCCATGGGTGGTACACAGCCATTCCAATGCAAACACCTACAGATTTTGACCCAAATCCCCATCTACAAACATTAGTAGAGAAGAATTTGTGCCAAAATCTTACTACTACTCCAGGCAGGCATAACAAGGAGAAATGTTTTAATTTCTCCTTGTTTTTCCAATTTTGCAGGTATGCTGCATTGAACAACACACATACAAACTGGGAAAAGCCTTAAAGTGTAGTTTTGTACTGGAAAGTACCCCTTCCAGTACAAAACCTATGCTTCAGGGACAAACACACCCTTGCACGATGGTGTAAGGGTGCGTGCATTGGCCTGTGGCTGCCAAAAGTGCACCAATGCACAGGGAGCGAAACAATGCACCATATCTTAGGCAATATGGTGCATATTTTTGTTTCTCCCTTTATTGCAAGCGAATGTAGCACCTTTGGTGCAACATTACGTTGTGTCAAAGAATAGTAAATTTCTGCCTCAGTCTCGCACAATCTCACTCACTACCTGTCACTTACTCACTCACTTTCACGCACATACGAATGCTTACACATACAGACACATGTTCACACATACCCACACTCTTATCTAACACAAACATACTCTTACCAGCAAACAAGTACACAATATTTACCAGTTCCAGATAAGAGTGCTCCATTTTTATTACTGTAATAGTGAGTGATATATTATTATTCACAATTAGTATAAAGAAAAACATGCTGAAAATAAGGTGGAGCCCCTGTGCACTTGGCATCGATTTTGCCACCTCTGAGACCAGCATCAGCAAAGGAAATGCCAGGGATAACTAGGGGCACGTTTGGAGTCACAGCTGCGACCCTGGCTATCCCTAAATGATGTCCATGCTGCCTTGGGGAGGAAAGATGTGTATGCAGAATTTGGTGGCAAGGAGGAAGAGATGTTAAAGCTCATAGCAGAAGAGTGCCATTCAGTAATTTTAGGTGCTGTACAGTACTTCAATCAAACTGGCTTCAGACCCAACTGTTCCACCACAGATGATATATTTGTTTTAACCATTTTAATTTACCGTACACCAAAATTAAAAAGAACAAATCTCTTTATCTGTTTTGTGGACTTTTCTACCACTTTTGATAAGGTTTTAAGACACAATCTGCAGCTAAAGTTATCTCAGTGAGGCATCGATCATGCACTTCTACATTTACTAATAGAACTTCACACAAATACTTGGATTCAAGCCAAGTTAACTAAGGCCCAAGGATTAACACCAAAGATCAAGACCCATACCGCTTAAACAGGGCTGTGTTTTGGCACCTCTGGTGTCTGCACTTTATATTGCTGATTTAATCCCAATACTTAATCAGGATGATGGGGATCCACCAAAATTTGGTAATAGGAAACTTTCACATTTAATATACGCGGATGATCATGTCTTAATTTCAAAGACCCAGATTGACCCTCAAAGGCAGTTAAAAGGTCAGGGAGAATTTACAACCGAGAATGGTTTATCTATTAACTACACTGAAACAAAAATAATGTAATTTGGTAAATCAAAGTCTAGATTTTCTTGGTAATTGGATAAGGAAATTGAGCAAGTTGTGGAATATACTTATTTAAGAGTGACCTATGACTTAAAACTGAGGTGGTCATCACATTTGGAATGGATCAGGAATAGAGTGACATCAACAGCAAGAGCCATTGCATGCTTTGCGCACCTATATGGAAGGCTAGCTATGGGCCCACATTAATGGTTCTAATAATGAAAATCTATCCAATGCTTCTATACGGACAATAATGTTTAATAGCCAAATGATAGAGGCTTTATACAGCATTTTTATTAAAACATTACAACTAACCTTTAATTTAAGATATTCAACACCGCCCACTTTGTTAAGGTTAGAATTTGGTTTCACTCAGCTCGCTGTTTTAAACTATCTAAATGTAGTCAAATATTAATCATCTGCCCACAATACAAACCATAACAGAAATCCCTAAGATGACTAGGAAGCTGTAAATTAAAAGTGATATGAAAATGGTATCCTCTGAGAGTGATTTATTTGCTGCAACCAAGTATAAGAACTTTCACTACACATATGGAGCATTCTCTAAGAACATTTTATCTAGACTATCTAGACTGTAACTTAAATTCGTGGACAAAAAAGGCCTTTTTACATTTTAGACTTCTATACATTTCACTTTTGCAATTTGAGCGGCCATGGAACAAGACTGGGGACAACAATAGACAATGTTGCTTCTTTAACTTATTCTCTGAAATCATAGAACATATCCTCTGCCCTTCTATACGAGACTTGATAAAATGTATTTGAAACCACTCTTTTGACAAGCGGGTACAAGGACACACAAAGATGCTACATTGTACTATTTTGCATGGAGTTCCAACAAATAATTTGGGCGTATAACCAAATTTCTTTCATTTGTGGTTTTGTGTCTAAAGGCTCAGTAGAAATAACATATATTAGTTTTGTTAACTTTTAAAGGCATAACTATGAATTTTAATTGATGGATGAGAAGCGATCACATTTTATAACATTAGTATCTATTAGGTTGTTTTTATTATTCATGGTACTGTATTGATGTTTAATATGTATGCAATAAAATATTACCTGCCTACCTAGTGACCAAGGGGTGAATGCTACTGGCCCTTTCTGGAGGTCTTTCTTCTCTGTCACAGAAGATGGATGGTGCAGGTGAACTGCGTATTAACAGATTCTGGTACTTGGCAGGCATGAAAGGTGGTTTTACCTCTATTTTTGTGTGGCCTTGAATGAGGAAGTTCGGATGTTTCAACATTATGTCTCATAGAGTCCAGACATTCTGTTAACATTTCCTACCTGCGGAATATACTGCAAGCTTTTCCTCTGGACCATGCCGACGGATTCAGGGAAGCAGTAGTGACTTGATGTTCAGTGGATCTGACGGGAGGGGTCTGGCCAGCAACATTTCAAGGGAACGTTTCATTGGCTGGAAGTCTACTGATCAGAGGGAGACACCATATAAGTGTGCGTTGAGACTGTAGCTGACCAGAGGGAAAGAGAAGCAAATTATATATAGCAAGTTGGAATGTAGAGTCCCAGCTAGTGGCAATTGGCAAAGAGCTGAAGTGCGGAAGTGGACTAGGCACTGGTCTAATGTGTTTGACTGATAGATAAGGGTAAGGGCCTGGCCGGTTTTGGACCACTATGACTGTGTGACGAGGAAGGGGGATGGATATCTGCTGTGGCCAGGTCAAGAGTAAGCAGCAAGTGAATGTGCACTCCCTAGATGGCTATGACGGGGGATACCCATATGAAGCATGTGCTCAGGTGATATTTTAACACTGATGCATCTTACATTTTAGATCCTCCAGAAATGGGATATTCAATCAATCAATCAGGGAAATTATAAACGCGCTACTCACCCGTGAGGGTCTCAAGGCGCTGGGGGTGTGGGGGTAGCAGTTCCGTGTCAGTAGAAGAGCCAGGTCTTCAGAGCCTTCCTGAAGGTGTTCAGGGAAGGGGCGCGTCTGATGTCGGTGGGGAGCTCGTTCCAGGTCTTGGCCGCGATGTAGGAGAAGGATCTTCCC
This sequence comes from Calotriton arnoldi, assembly GCA_963921515.1. Taxonomy (NCBI): domain Eukaryota; kingdom Metazoa; phylum Chordata; class Amphibia; order Caudata; family Salamandridae; genus Calotriton; species Calotriton arnoldi. The sequence goes on from CAWUFW010000038.1 coordinate 4,686,735, forward strand.
CCGCTCTGGCTCTGCGGATGCGCAGGGTTTCGGCGAGGAGGAGGTTGGCGGAACGGAGGTTTCTTTTGGGTACGTGGAGGGTGATTCTGGCAGCGATATTCGCCAGTGCCAACATTCAGGTGCTCTTCTAGAAATTCTTGTAGGAGCACAGGATGATGTAAGAGGGCAGTTTTTTTTTATTTTTTTTACAGTTCTAGATGCCGCAAACTCGTCCAACGACATTGGAGTGCTTTACATGAGCACCAGTTACATTTCACAAGGTCAGATTTTTTTTTAATGTATGGGGAGATTGAGTGATTTGTCCAGAATCACAAGATGTCGAGCTGACGCAGGGACTCCAACCTGGGTTCCCCAGTTCCAAAGTTTGGCAGCTGTGGCCATAATGACACAACCTCTCTTCATTCTCTCCCAGGCAGTTCTCTGCCGCAGTGAGGATGCAGCTTCTGGCTTGGGTGTGTGTGTACACGGGGTGCACCATTTGGTATGGTGGCTAAAAAAAGTTTCCAAACGGGGCAGGTGAGCGGGCTAGCTGCTGTGCTGTGTGGCTGCATAAAAGAAGGCAGGGTCCAGGAACAAGATTGGAATTGTGATTTTGTTTCCACATTTGACAAGTTTGTAGTGTGTAAATAGCTAAGCTTAATGTTGGGAAAGGTAAATTCATATTGTCTGGAAACTGACTGTCGTCCTGCATGCTCCTCTGCTGACATGGGCTAATGGGAGTTCGGCGCTTGGTGGCTGGGGTGCAAAGATATCCATAACGCTGTTGCAGTCATACTGGCTCATAGCAGCTGGGCCACAGTGAGAAGGCTACCAGCCCTTAGTGGGTAGGGCATTATGACAGCAAGGTTGCACAAGGGTTTATATTTTTTTCAGCCCTTAGAGGCTTGAGCACTGAGAGAATGAGAATGCTCTGGAAACTGGGGGCCTTATTTATGAAGGCCTGCGTCACATTTACGCTGCTGTTGCGTCACTTTTTGTGACGCTGCGGCGGTGTAAATAATGTGCCATGTTGCGCCATATTTACGAAGTGACGCATCTAGGCAGATGCATCACTTTGTAAACCCCTGCGCTACATTATACTTGCATAAGGTATAATGTATGCAGGGTGGGTGTTCCCCCACAAGAAAGGGTCGTAGGAGTGGCGCAGTGAAATCTGTAAGATTTCACTGCGCCACTTCTAGGATGCCAATGAGTCAAAACCTTACGCCTGCCTCATGGCAGGCGTAAGCGTGACGCAGGCCCTTTCACATGGGGCTTGCCCCATGTGAAAGGACACATTGCTGGAGTTGCATCTGTTTTCAGACACACCCCAGCAATGCACCACTTTTGCGCCGACACATACCTCAGTAATACTGACGTATCTGTCATTCCTTGCGACATGATGCGTCATACAGTAAATATGATGCATTCATCATGTCGCAAGGAGGACGCACTGGGTAGTGTTTCATCGCTGCTCTCACGCAGCGATGCAACACTTCTCATAAATGAGGCCCTTACTATAAAAGAGTGCAAGTGAAGAGACACAGGTTCATGGCGACATTAGATCTGTTATATGCATACCCAGTTTCTGTGTCCGCTCACTCGTTGCATTACCTGCACCTTTGCTGTATTTCTCTTATGATTCGGTGGGGTTTTCATCAATTATTCCTTTTTTCATTACAACACCACAGAGCTTTCTCTTTTCCCAGGCTGATGAACTGATTCCCAGTGGTCCTTGGACTCAGCAGCCCATTTTTCTAGGGAAATTGTCGGTAAGATATTTGTGGCTGGGGTAATTCACAGTGGCGGCTGAAAGGGGACGGTGGAAGGGAGCGGGGCCGGGCTGCAGTCTAAATGCACTGCAGTGATATTAGGCAGGTTAAAATACCTGTACTATTTAGGAAAAGTCTAAATATTCTTGAATTCATAAAGTGTGCCTTGTAAGACCACAAGCCAGGGTATGAATACATGAAAAATAGGGCGATCTGCATATTGGAGTTATTGTGCCCTCACAGTGAAATAAAAGTCAAAAGTGTTATGATGTAATTTGTCATTATTCTAGAGTTTTAGGCATCATGAGTTCCGTTAGAGTAAGTTGGCTCCTCGCTCTCAGGGAGTATCGACTCCAGGTTGTGTGCTTGAATATAGAAGGCGTCTTTTAACTATATATTGATACTCGTATGGTTACTGCTGTGGTACTACAATTTAGCGACGAGTTGGAGAGCCTTTTAAGGGAGCGACAGAAGCACGCAACCTGGGTGGCCCAGCATTCGTGACAGAGACGTGCCTGAGAGTGACGTAATCGCCCCCGAGCTTCAACGAATCATCAACCACTCCTTCGAGACCGCCTCCTTCCCCGAAGGCTGGGAACACGCAGAGATCAACCCTCTACTGAAAAAACCCTCGGCGGACCCCACCGACCTCAAGAATTTCAGACCAATCTCCTTACTCCCATATCCAGCGAAAGTCATGGAAAAGCAGTCAACAGCAGTCAACAGTTAACTCGCCTCCTTCATAGAAGGAAACAACATCCTCGACCCATCCCTATCAGGCTTCAGGAAGAATCAAAGCACCGAGACCGCCCTTCTCGCCGCGACAGACTACATAGGAGAGACTGTGGCCCTCATCCTCCTGGACCTCTCCGCCACATTCAACACAGTCTTACACCGCACCCCAGCCCGCAGACTCCAAAACGCAGGAATCCGGAACAAGCCCCTCGACTGGATCCGCTCTTTCCTGTCCAGCAGAACGCAGAGGGTCAGACTACCTCCTTTCCTCTCGGAACCCACAACGACCACCTGCGAAATCCCCACAAGGATCCTCAATCAGCCCAACCCTGTTCAACGTCTACATGGCACCACTCGCATCCATTGTCAGATCACACGGACTCAATATCGTATCGTACGCAGACGACACCCAACTCATCCTCTCCCTATCCAACGAACCCAACATCACCAAACACAATTTTCAAAAGGAATGGAAGCAGTCGCCAGGTGGATGAAGAACAGCTGCCTACAACTCAACATGGACAAAATGAGGTAATCATCATGGGCACACACCCCGACGCCTGGAACGACACCTGGTGGCCCCGGCCCTCAGGAACCCTCCCTCCCGCACAAACCATGCACGCAACCTAGGAATCATCCTGGACACCGAACTCAAAATGGACCGGCAGATCAACGCTGTCACTTTTTCCTGCTACCACACCATCTGCCTACTCCGAAAGATCTTCAACTGGATTCCCCTTTAACACAGGAAAACCGTAACACACGCCCTTATCAGCAGCAGACTAGACTACGGCAATGCATTCTATGCCGGCATCAACAAGAACCTCACCCGCAAACTCTGGAACGTCCAGAACGCCGCCGCCAGACTAGTCCTCAACCTACCGTGCCAATGCCACATCAGCCAACACCTATGGTCACTACGGGAAACACCTCCTCTCGTTCCACGCACCCCAAAGAGCCCTCCGCTCAGCTCAGCTCTCTCTTGCGACGGTACCACGCATCAAGAAGACCAGAACAGGAGGACGCTCCTTCTCGCGACCAAGGCATGGAACATCCTCCCTCTCCACCTCCGACAGACACCAACACTCTCCAAGTTCTTTAAGGACCTCAAGACCTGGCTCTTCGAAGAATCACCGTGACCTCTCAGGAGCTGCGCGACCCCCTCCAGCTCCTTGAGACCCCTTCAGGTGAGTAGCCGCACTTCACCAACCTTTGATTGACTCCCAGTGGTGAGTTTATGAATTACCACGATGCAGTAGGAGGATATGGTGAAAAAAACCTCCAGACATAAGGTACTGGAAATTTTTACAATTTTGGGTGCAGTGGTGAGAATTTACTGCTGGCACCTACTGTTTTGCACATGAAGGGCTCATGCTTTGATATCCCAAATTGTTGAGGAGCGTTTTTCAGCTCAAGTCTCGACACAGCCCACGCATCAGAGAGTCACGGTGCAGACGCTGGGCCCGATTCACAGAACTAACCTAAGACAAAATCCTAAACTTACTACCATTTTGGTATTCACAGAAGGCATTTACTCATTTTGGTATTCACAGAAGGCACTTACTCATTGATGAGTATGTGCCTTCTGTGAATACCAAAATGAGTAAGTTACACAAAATGAGTAAGTTACTCAAAATGAGTAAGTTACTCATTTTGGTATTCACAGAAGGCACTTACTCATTGATGAGTAAGTGCCTTCTGTGAATATCAAAATGAGTAAGTTACACAAAATGAGTAAGTTACTCAAAATGAGTAAGTAAGTGCCTTCTGTGAATACCAAAATGAGTAAGTACCTTCTGTGAATACCAAAATGGTAGTAAGTTTAGGATTTTGTCTTAAGTTAGTTCTGTGAATCGGGCCCGCTGTTGGTCAGGAGGTGCCTCACGTCAGACGCAGCATGAGCAACAAAGCGTCATCTTGGTTCGGGTTCTGCAGAATCCTGTGCGGTGATCCACACATCAATGTTGTGTAGTGCAGTGAATCCTAGGGCACTGCGGCTTACGTGATAGTGAGCTACATATTGCAGCAGCGACACGGTGATCTCCATAACATTGTGGATCGGATTCAGTGAAATCCGCACAACAATGCTGTGGGGTACGGTTAGTTCTGGAGAATGGCAGCATTCTTAATATTGATCTGCATATCGGAGCAGACAGAGACACGGTGATCTGCACACCTGTAATAACAACGCATGTTCTCAATTTTCTACAGCATCATTGTTACGGAGGGTAAAGTGTAGTATTGTGCAGTAATCTTTTCAGAGTGATTTGCGCACTTTTACAATGGCGCAGATTACATATGTGTATATTGTGATGTGAACAATGTACATCTTATGTAGCGAAATTAACATTGGCTCCAGGTACTCGAGGCTGCATTGTATGAATTACATGGACACATGCTTTTTTTAACAAATATATTTTTGTGACATTTGAGTTTTGTTACAATGTACATTAGTTTAGGGAGAGTACTGTAGGAAGCTTAAAGGGTGTGTGTGTCACAATAATTTTATACTGAGCAGACACATTTATATATTTATAGTGGGAATTTCTGTAGTCTCATAGTATGGCATCACACAGTAATAGTAGTCCTCCTTCATTCTTCTTATCTCAACCAGGATTACTGACCATAATTTAGGATGATTGAGTTGAAATGTTTGAGAAGTACATTGTAGCATGGGATGGACAGAATTTTTCACCAGCCAGGAAAAAAGTACTGCTGTTAAACACTCTGGGTAGTGAGAAGCAGAGAATGGTTAAATACTTACCTGTAGCAATAGGACGCAATGGTCAGCCTATGGATAATGAGTACAAGGGGGCACTCAAAAGGTTAGAAATTAGGTTTACAAAGGAAATTAATTTGGTCATGGCAAGTTATAAATGTTACATTCAACCTCATGAGTCTATTGATCAGTTTGTGGCCAGACTCAGGGAGCTATCAGTTAAGTGTCGTTTTGAGACAATGCCAGATGAGTTGATTCGTGATCAAAGTATTGTCCAGTGTACAGAAAAGAAAATACAGGAAAGGCTGTGGCTGCTTAGGATCCATCACCTAAAGCTGTGGTAGAGATGGCCAAGGTAATAGAGGAGTAGTTACGTTGCATGAAAGAATTGAGTAAAAGGGACAAGAGCACTGGAGAGGTTGCAGTGTTGAGGAGTGACAGTGTTAGCCCTGAGGGAGAGGTTAGCACAGTTTCTAGGAAACGTAGCAAGGAATGTGGTCATTGTGGGAGTATGAATCACACTTCAGAATTGAAGAGATGATTTGCGGCCAGCAAAGAGTGCAGGAAGTGTGGTCACAAGAGACATTTTGCGAGGATGTGCATATAAATCAGCAAACACAGCAAAAAATATGGCAAATCCAGAGTCGGTTCTATAGAAACAGGAGAAGATATATACTTTGCTGACAGCATTTTGGTAGTAGGGAAGACAAGAGAAGCAAAATAAATGGGTGACAACAAAATGTGTTTGATGAGACCAACAGCTGAATTTGAGGTGTGTGGGTGTACAATAGCTCTGATGATAGATCTAGGGTCTATGTATACTAGTGAAGTTATTCAGGGCACATCGGAAGTATGTTAAACTGTTACCTAAGGGCATAAATTCAGGAGGGTATCAGGGGGAGACAATTGACATTGAGGGATACATGGAAGGCTTCATACAGTTTGGTTCATGTAAAGTTACACGGAAGGTGTATGTATCTGCTAATGGCCCACCTATTTTGGGATGGGTACACCAGTCCGACCTCAATATAGTAATTAATCCAAGAACACCTAATTGGGTCATGGTGGTGGAGGAAGTACATATACAGGATGTGTTGGAGGAGGCACGAGATGTATTTAATAAAACTTTAGGATGTCTAAAGGGGTATGTGCATAAAATAGTTTTAAAAGACGGTGCCATTCCTATTCGGCACAAATTAGGAAGTGTAACGTTGGGAGTAAGAGGCGAAGTAAAAAAATTGTTGAATGAAATGTTGGAGGGTGGTATTATTGAGCCAGTGGAGAACTCTCTGTGGATATCATCAGTAGTGATCACGCAGAAAGCTGATGGCCATCGAAGATTTTTGTGCGGGTTTGAGGTCACTAAATTACAATGCTGTTGGTGATACTTTTCCACTCCCTAACATAAATGAATTGTTAACCTCCAAAAGGTGGTAAACTCTTTTCAAAACTAGACTTGAGGAGTGCCTATCCTCAGATAATGTTATTCTTAGAAAAATGCCTTGAAGAAATTGAAAGAAGCTGATTTGACATTGAGTCAAGAAAAATGCACATCAAGTTGGCCCCTTGTCCTCAGGATAAAGATCAATTGCGATCAGTCCTGGGGCCAATAGAATATTATGCCAAACTCATTGGGAAGTTTGCTGATAAGACAGAGGATTTTAGAAAATTGCTACGCAAAGGTTGTAGGTTTGTGTGGGATAAAGAAGAACAAAGTTGTTTTGAAAAAAATACAGAAATTTGTGATGCAAAGAATTTGTCGACTTTTGACACACAAATTAAGTCAGTGCTCATGGTGGATGCAAGTGCCTTTGGAATAGGATCTATACTGTCCTAAATTCATGGAAAGAAAGAAAGGACTGTTGCATTTGCATTACGCACATTGACGCAATTGGAACTAAATTATTCAGTGGCTGAACGGGAAGCTCTAGCTGCTGCATAGGGAGATGAATATTGTTGTGTGTACCTGTGGGGCACACAATATGCTTTAAGAACTGATCACAAACCCTTGATGAAGATTTTGTCACCTGGAGGGTCAGGAAAAGACTCTGCTAGGTTGGCAAGATTGGCGGCAAGATTACAAGAATATATGTATACTTTAGAGTTTATCCAGGGTTGGAGGAATGTATAAGATGACTATCTATCCAAAATGTCTCTGGATTGGGACTGTGTGGGTGGTACCACCATAAGGGAGAATGAGATGGAAGGTGCAGTGGCATTAGTACAGGATGCGGGCAGTATAGGTCAGGAGCATTTACCATGCAGGAGTGGGAAGAGGAGATGAAAAAATATATTGCATTGATGGATGTTAAGAAGATGATAAGCAATGGCGCGACAAGAGAGAGCGTGATTCCCATTTCGGCAAGACCATATTTCAAAATTCTTGAGGAACTCACTCTGTCTGGTCAAAATGTCATCATGAGAGGTGATCAGTTTGTACCTCCTCAGGGTTTGAGATCAAAACTCATCATGTTGTTTCACAAGGGTCATTTAGGACAAACATTAACAAAGAAAAGACTTAAAAGAGAATTTTGGTGGCCTGGGTTAGACAAACAGGTCAATGTGTGGGCCGAAAAATGTGTGGTGTGCAAAGAAAGCAAAAAAAGATTGAGAGTAGGAAGCAAATTCTCTGAGGGACATATTGAGGATCTGGTAGGCTGTGGCTTGGATTATATAGGTCCCATGTCAGAATTGCTACAAGAGATGCTTTTTGCTTTGGTGATGGTTGACGTTAATTCCAAGTGGTTGATTGTAAGATTCATGAGAGAAGTCCCTACTACAACAACTGGGCAGGAATTGGGGGACATTTTTGCTGAGGAAAGAGTACCGTTTGTGCTCATCACGGACAATGGTACTCAGCTAACATCTTCTGAAATGGTTTATTTTCTTGATCATTGGACAATAAAGCATTCACGTACTACAAAAAGCTATTTCACACTGTGTGGGTCTTGTTGACTTTTGCTGAAGTGCTCTTCACTCGTGCTGCAAGAAGGGGACTCAAACAAGGAATTAAGGATTCTCAATTCGTGCCAGTGGCTGGTCTCCTGTTTTCCTGTTTCTTCTACTAGAGAAGCAGCAGGGCTCCTGATCACATGAAGGCCCATCTGACTGAGTACTGAACCCTGCAGGAGACCTGGCTGGAGAGAGACCTGTTGCCCAGAAACCTCCACTAAGGAGCTAGGAACTGGAGAGCTAACCAGATGGAACTTTCATAGAACTTTGAAAAAGTTGGGACTTAGTCATGTGTTGACCTCCAGAGGACAGGGACAATGTGCTGAAGTATACTCAAGGAGGTTGCACCCAAGGTGGCAAAAAATCCATGTTCATCCCGCTCAGGGCTTTTTGCTGCTTTGAAAGAAACTGGTGCAGCAGGACCTCGGGGTGAAGGTCTCCGATCTCATGTAGCCCTCCCTGGCCACAGCTTCTGATCTTTCCCCATTGCAGGATTTCATCCAAAAGTATAACTTTGTGCCAGTGTAAAACGGCAAATCTATTTGACCTGTGAAGTGACGTGACCTTGGTGGCTACAATATACAGGTTTGTCCTGCTCTGATCTTTCGACTCTGAAACCAATGGTTTCAGCGGGAGCTTGACATTGACATATCTAGCTTCGAGGCACCCTCACCAGCTACAGCCTAGGATTGTGCCTCTCTGAAACAATTCAACATCTATAAAAATGACTTACGGGGAAGGTGAAGATTTTGACACAGACCATTCGCTTGGTGTATCTGACCGCCGCTAATTCTTGTAGATCCCTGTCAACTGTAAATAATGACCTTTTTAATTGCTGTTTTACTTTTTCTTGGCTTTTTTGCCATAAAACTAACATTTGTATCTCCAGTTCCTCTTAGCATATTTTGATGGTGTTTTTTTGTCATTAAAATGTTCTCTGCTTCTCTATTTTTCTAATATTGTTTGAGAATTTGATTGTGTTCCTTACTTTGCATTTGTTGGTACTATTTGAACTTAGCATGCACCTCTCTGGGGTTTGCCTGTTGCTTGTGCTAAAAGAGGTTGAGCAGATATTCTCTCAGAACTATGTTTTGACCTTAAGAGAGTGGGTTTATTTAGTTGGGTGGGTCTCAGGTAGGTCTCAACCCTCCCAAATTAATAACTTCATTGGTGAAAGAATTTACTCTACTTGAAAAAGACTTAAAAAGACTGCACTTGTTCCTAAAGTCTTTGGCATTACTTTTTAAACAACAATAGTTATAAAGTTCAAACTTCTAAACAAGCTTACTTCAAAGTTTATTTCCTCAAACACATTGACTTCTAGAATACTTATCTATAATTAGATTTTTTTAAGCAAAGATAAGTTCCCAAAATCCATAAAGCAAAGGTCCTGGCTGAAGCAACATAGCAACTCGATTGGCTATAAAGGATGCCGTGAAACACAAGGAAAGTTCTTGCCATTAAACTAAAATGGTCGCCACCATTTGCAAATAATGTAAGAGCTGAGTAATTGTGGAACTTGTGGTACTTAGGCTAGATGCCATCACACAATGAACCCACTACGAGCATGAAGTCCCAGAGTTTCCTTAACTACAGTAACCTCAGTGTGAGTGGGTTTTGAGCACTGCGCCCCATGCTCACTGGAACATGAACAACAAGTGTTGCTTACAAATCCACTTCATGACTTCCTGATAATTCAAAGATCATTGTATTGCTACTGACAACAAACATTTTAGCACTGGGAGATGAAAGCTCTTTCATTCAATTTTTTTGGGGCTGAAGGGGGGAACATCTTCGATCACCTTCCCCACCTGGAACTTAATCTTTTTAATTTTGGAAGGTGCATCTGAAAAAATACTTTTAAGATGAACGTATATTTTGTTGTAGAGCACCACAGAGTTTTCATTGGCCTATGATACATACAAGAGACCATAGATAGCTATGTGGCCTCCCTGAGAATTCTTGATCTGCCTTGTGAATCAGAGGGTCTCACAGACCAGTACATTTGGAATCTGCTGTAGCTAAAAAATCCAAGAGGTCGTTGTGTCCTGAAATTATTCCTTAAGGTAATATGGTTGTAGAGAATAATGAAAATAAAGTTGTAATAATCTAACAGCAGAAATCTGAAAGAGGGATGTTATTATAGGTGTTGTTCTCAGGTACATCTGGATGACCAGGACTCTTGTCCTACATTTCACAAAGTTATTAATAGTTGTAAAAATATGGTCACAGGTGAACAGTGGCAATGCCTAGGATGAAAACCTATGGAAATATATGAGTATTCTTGTACCTATTTTTCAAAAATGTAATGGAGTCAAATTGAAATTCTTCAATATATTCCTGTGGCAGATGAGGAGAGAAGTATATACATGTTCAAGAGTTCGGAGGAAAACCTAACATTTATAGAAATAGAGAGTGATATATATTGGCAAAAGAGGCCAAAATATTTTTAGGACGGTGACACTAAGGTCATGTGGATACAGTCCAAAGATCTAGTACTTGCATACCTGCTGTCGTGGTTGATGACAAAATACAAACTTTGGAAGAAATTCCGAAGCTTACAAGATGTATTTATTGGCAAATTACTGTGTGTCAGGGGTTCTGAATATAAGATCTTAGTGTACAGAAATGCATCTCTGAATGCTAGAGAAAACCTTGCTAAACTGTTGGCTCAGATGTGCAATCATAAGGTAATTGACAAAGCTAATTCCTCTGAATGTGTTGCCCCACACTGATCGCGAAGAAGAAGACAAACTGCAACTGTGTGCAAACCTGCACTCAAAAAATGTAAAACTCATGAAGAATAGTCACCCTCTCCCAAAATTTGAGAAATGTTTATACCACTCTGTTGTACAAAGGTTTTTCATACGATTGATTTAAAGGTGGTCTATCAATAGGGCACACTTGTGCCAGAGTCACATTCACTAACTACCTAGGTTACTCTACATGTTGCTTATAAATAACTTAGAATGCCATTTGGATTGGCCTGTCACTTCTGTTTTTCGGAAATGGGTGCACCGACATTTCAGAGCCTGCATTCTATGATCACATTTTGATTTTTGACCAAATCAAGGACCACTGATATTTTAAGTATGATCCTTAATAATTAGCAAAACAACGGTATGTTGGTAAGAGGGAAGAAGTACATGTTTTTAAAGTGAACATCTGAGTCATGTTCAATGCTCAAAAGTAATGAAATGATTTGTTGACATCAGTTACTGATGAACCACATTCAACTGATTAGTTATGTCATGTTATGTTATGTAACGTTATGTTATGCAGATTTGTAGAGTGCCCTATCACCCTGGACGGTATCTCGGCGCTGAGCAGGTTGAGTCTAGTCAAACCTAGGGCCTAGTGGAACTACTCGAATAGCCAGGTTTTCAGCTACTTATGAAATTCAAGAAAGGAGGAGTAGGCTCCTATGTGTAGTGGCAGATTGTTCCGCACTTGTGATGTAGGAGAAGACTCGATTGCTGGAACTGGTTTTCCGTTTGCATGGGATGTGTGCAAGTAGGAGTCCAAATGAGCAGAGTTATCTGGAATGTTTGTGAAAGTAGAAACGATTGTTGAAGTATGCTGGGCAATCGATATGTAGTGTCTTGAAAGTGTGGGTGAGGAGTTTGAATTGTGCTTGTTTGTGTATGGGGAGCCAGTAGAGCTCCTTCAGGTGTGGTGAGAGGTGAATTCAGCATGGGAGGTTGAGAGTGATTCTGGCTGCCCAGTTTTGAATGATCTTAAGCCTTTAGGTGAGTTTTTCATTATTCCTAGGATAGAGGGTGTTCCTGTAGTTCAGCTTGCTTGTGACAAGAGTGTAGGTGATGGTTTTCCCGGTGCTAATTGGGAACAATTTGAAAATCTTCCTCAGTATCTACAGGGTATGAAAGTATGAGGTGGTGATGGTATTGACTCGGGGTCATGTTGACTTTGTTGTTGATGACAATCCTGGGGTTCTTGGCATGGGTGGTGGGGGTGGTTGTTGGCCCTAGCACTGTTGGCTACTGGGTGGTGTCCCACGGTGAAGTGCTCTTCTCAAAGATCATGATTTTGGTCTTGTCGGTGTACAGCTGCAGACTGGTGGTCTATATCTAGTGGACGATATCAGTCATGTAAGCATTGAACTTCATCTGTGTCTTGTCCGTGAGAATGAGTTGCGTGTCATCGGCGTAGATGAGGAAGTTGGTGTCATGAGAGCGCACAATGCTGGCCAGAGGAATTATGTATGCATTGAAGAGGGTTGGGATTCTTGCAGAACTCTGCTGATGACGTCGCTGGCATCTGAGGTGGACGATGGCTGACTGAGTACAGGAAGAAAGAAGCAGATCCTTCTGAGTGTGTGTCCTTGGATTTCGTTTTTGTCCATTAGGGTTAGGGCAGCCGTGTCTCCTCTGTCTAGAGTCATCCAGCTCTCATCGGTGGTGGCGATAAAGGCAGTTTCCATGGTGTGGTTGTGTCTGAAACCAAATTGAGGGTGTCGTGGATTTGGTGGTCTTTGAAGCATTCAGTGAGGTGTTTGTTGATGATTTTCTCTAAAACTGTGGTCGGGAATGGTAGCAGGGATATCAGTCTGTAGCTGGTGAGTGTTGTAGGGTCCAGAGGATTTATTAAGCAATGGGAGGATAGTTGCATTTTTACAAGGGTCTGGGAAGGTTGAGTAAGAGGTGGAGGCATTCAGAATGAGTGTGTGCATCGCTGATGGGTTGCAGTCTTCTGGAGTCGGCATGGTGGAGACAGGGGGCTGATGCGGCCCCTGAGTGGATGGACTTGATGGTGGCAGCGGTTTCTACTCAGGTGATGATGGGCCATGTGGTTAGCATTGATTCTTTGGATAAGATCAGGAGGCGTTTGACGAAGTCTGTTGGGTTCAGTTGCGGTTTGAACTTGCCATAGATGGTGGTGATTTTGTTGGTGAAGAATTGTAATTGCTAGCATCAAGGGTGAGTGGTGTGATGAAGTCCATGATGATGTTGGTGAAGTTGGTGAGCTGTCCTGGTTGACTGTAGCTGAGAGTGCCACTTAAGGTGAAGTTGGCTCTGATGTGGATCTTCAATGACAGGTGTTTCATGTTGAGGGATGCTATGTCTGTGGAGGTTGTACAGGTCATGTGGTTCTTGTGGATGATGGCGATTCCGCCTCCTGGCTTGGGAAGTCTGTTTTGCCTGGTGATCTTGTAGCGGGGGATAGCTATGGTGATGTCAAGTGCTTCAGCCAGATTTTTGCGAGGAAAAGTAGGTCTGGGGAATTGTCGTGCAGATGGTTCTAGTTCTCTGTTGCATGTTTAATGAGTGAGTGGGTGTTGAGGAGCATGCATGTGGGTGCAGAGCGTTGTGTGGGTAGTTGCAGGACTGTGTGAGAAAGTGGGGTGTAGGGAATGTGGGTGCGGGTGCAGTGAGGTTTGGGCATGGGCAAAATAATGAAAACTTTTAAGAAGCACAGGAAAATGCTCCCTTGGTCTTGTATGGTGCAGCGAGGCAGCTGGGTGGGGAGCAGCGGCCAGAGTTGAGGGCACAGAGTGTCGCAGTGGACCAGGTTCCTCGTATTGGGCATGGTCCAGGCATGGACAGATGCATATGGGGTTGCTTGTGGTGCACCAGGGTTGCGTCCGCTGCACGCATCCACTTAGCATCTGTTGTGCAGTGGGACCGCCATTAAGTAGGTTCCTGGGAGGAAGGAGGAATGATGTCACTTCCTGTGTAGATGAATGATGGTAAATCCTATGATATCACTTCCTATGTAGATGGATGATGTTATGTTATGCTATTAAAATTTATAAAGCGCGGCTGTTACCCTAAGGTGTCCTGGCGCTGAGTACTGCCCAAATGGTTTCCGCGAAGTGAGGTGTCTATGCTGTGAAAAGGCAAGTTTTCAGATCTCTTCTAAAGGAAAGGAGCCCAGTTGCATTTCTAAGGTGGAACGGTAGGTTGTTCCAGGCCTTAGAGGCGGAGGTAATGAAACTCCTACCACCCCATGAGGCTCTTCTGACTGAAGGAATGATCACTTGTTTTGCTGTCAGAGAGCGCAAGGTTCTGCTAGGGATGTACCATTAAAATCGTTGTTTCAAAAAAACAGGGCCATTACCATTTAGTGCCTTGAAAACTGTGCAAAGGGCTTTGAACTGAGCTCGCTGTTTAACAGGGAGCCAGTGGAGCTGCCTTAGTTCCCTCTTAACTGAGACAAACCTAGGCGTGCCCGTCAATAGCCTGGCTGCTGCGTTCTGCACTACTTGGAGTTTGTTCAAGAGTCTCCTTTGAATGTTCCGATAGAGACCATTACAATAGTCCAAGCATGCCATGACAAGTGCTGTAACTGCAGTCCTCAGGCTATCTTCAGAAAGAAGAAACTTTATTTTCCTCAGAATTCTGAGGACAAAAAAACATGAGGAGACCAACCCGTTGATCTGGTCTTAAAAAGTGAGTTTCTTGTCAACAATCACCCACAAGTTTTTCACCTTTTTGGCTGGTTCTGGAAGCGTTCCCAGTTCACTAGGCCACCATTCCGGTGCCCAGATGTTAATGTTATTCCCGAAGATAATGACTTCAGTTTTCCCGGAATTCAGTCTCAGGCAGTTGGATGCCATCCAACCCGAGATAGCTTTCATACAGTCATGACATTTCCTACCAGTTTCCACTTCCTGGCCCCGCTGAAGGGACAGTACTATCTGCGTGTCATCCGCATAGGACATCAGTTGGAACCCGAATGTTCTTATCAGGGCTCCCAGCGGTGACACATATACGTTAAAAAGTGTGGGACTTAGGAAGGACCCCTGGGGTACCCCACATGGCAAGGAGAAAGGCTTGGACCTGGCCTTGTCCAGATCCACTGATTGTAATCTATCGGTAAGGAATGATTTAAGGAGGTTCCAGGCCGTGCCTTGAACTTCATTTTCTGATAGCCTGTCCATCAAAACTCTATGATGGACCGTATCGAAGGTCGCCGAGAGATCTAACATGATCAGAATCGCGCTGCCTCCTTGGTCCAGGGCCTCTCTAACCTCGTCGGTGGACTTGATCAAGGCCAGTTCGGTGCTGTGTTCCACTCTGAAGCCAAACTGCATTGGGTCTAAGATGTTGTTGGTCTGCAGGAACTGACTGAGTTGTACGTTCAAGGCTTTCTCGATCATTTTCGCGGGTAGTGGGAGGCGAGAGATAGGTCTATAGTTGTTCGGGTCTTTGGGGTCGAGGTTCTGTATTTTAAGCATGGGCAGAATGGATGCCATTTTCCATTTCTTCGGGAAATGTCCCATATTAAAAATGTGATTGAATAAAGGAGTGAGAGCTGCCGCAATGGTATCTGGAATTAACTTTATCACGTCGGCAGGGCATGGATCCAACGGAGAACCTGATTGAATAGACATCAGGATTTTAATCAAGTCTTGTGTATCCAGGGGATAGAAGCTGTCTAACGTTGATGTTGCCTTTGACCCATTAGGTTCCATCATTGTGGAGTCTCGAATATCGTTCACTTGTGTGAGCGCAAAAGATGAAAATATAGCCTCCACCTTTAACTGAAAAGCGGAGGCGAGATTTTCGCACAGTTCAGGGCTACTCTGAATTATAGGCGTTTGGGGGACTGTAAGTTTAGCGATTGTTCTAAAGAGTTCTATGGACAAAGATTTAGCCAAATTTATCTGCTCCGAGAAGAACCTCTTTTTTGTGTCCTGAAGTAGTCTCTTGTAGAGGGAGAGGCTTTCTTTATAGGCCTCTTTGTCGGTCTTACGGTAAGCACTTCTCCAAAGTCGCTCTAGCCTTTTACAGGCTAGTTTTTGTACTTTTAATTCATCCGAGTACCAAGGGGCTGATGGATGGATCCGTTTAGGAGTGCACCATTTTACCGGGGCAAGTGAATTCCAGTGATGTCCCTTCCTGTGCAGATGTCACTTTCTGTGCAGATGTCACTTCCTGTGCAGATGGATAATGGAAATGCAATAATTCGTTGGTCTTTCTGTATACTAGCCATGCTTTATTCATGTATTTATGTTTTTTTTCAGTGTCATAGCTATTAGGAAGATTTTTCAAGCTAACATGGGGATCATATATTCAGAGACATAAAAACTGATGTGCGTAGACAGACTTTGAAATATTATGTAGCAGATGCAAAACACATAACTGTGGATGCATGTTTAATTGGATTTGATGAAAATTATTGAAAAGAGCATTATGTGGTCTTTGCTTCTATGTTCTGTATTATATACACCATTAAGTGTAAAGCCCTGGCTTCTTTATGGACTGTAGGACATTCTAAATTGTTCTTGTGCAGGACTAATTACATACTCTGTAGAGACAACAAATCCCTAGAATACTTCTTAGAGGAAAAGGGAATGGGAAAGGCAAGCTCCTGATGGCATAAGTTGTCAAGATTACAAGATTTCAATTTTGAGCACAGGTTTGTGTCTAGTAAGAGCAATGTCAGGGCGGTTATTCTACCACGCAAGCCAATAGATCTAAGAAAGTGCGATTATGATACAGAAAACATAGAATTTGGGGTTGATTTAACTGATACTATTCAGAGCTGTAAGTAAACAGTGATTTTGGATTAATGGGAGAATGCTCAAATAAATGATTGCACATTAATTGTATGTAAGCCAGGGTTTTTTCCATTTCACATACCCTAACTGGAAATTTGCTGTCTTTGCCAAGATAGTGGAGGAATTATATTTTGAATATTTATATATTTCGTGCCATAACACCTATTCCACTTGCAAGCGAAAGGCATAAGTTGATAGATATTGCCCATTAAGGACTTCTTCGAATAACCTCAACATAGAAAGCATTACATTTATATTACTGGTGATCAAAAAGAATTACATAATTAAAATGTTTATTCTTTCATGTGTAGGATGTTTTGCTTTAGACAAACATTAATAAAGTATATACAACTTCTTAGTACAATATAGGGTTTTCCTCTAAAGCCTGGGAGAAGTTAGTCAGTGACTTTATTGGAGATATAGTGTGATTACCATTTGACAAAAGATATATGATTGTCGTGGTGTATTACTTTTTAAAGCGGTTCAAATTTGCATAGATATTTTAATAAACAACAATCTATGTAACTGACTTTCTGCAGGATGTATTGCGCAGAACATTTTACTACCTTTTTTTCGTATCTACTAATGGACTACAATTTGCTTCTTATGTCATAAAGAATTTTTATTCAGATTTGGTTTTACCATTATGGCTGTTATTCTATAAAGACTAAATGAAATGATTTGACTGAGAGGGTAACAAAGTTATAAATAAAGCAGTGCTGTCAGGGCTAGAGGTTACTAACGTATTTACATAAGAGCTTTGGAGTTATCATAGTACTCCACACTGAACCACAGGCATTTCGTCATTACGGTTGCTAAGAGGTAGAGAGCCTGTTTCCAGGTGTGTACCTGGTTGAGGGCTGGACGTTTGAGGAGAAGTGAAGGATCTAGCTGCCATTACAAAAGGCGCCAATGATTAAGACTGATCTAATCAGCAGGGGCTCCTTATCAAGGGCAAAGGGGCGTAGCCTCCCTCCTGTGAAGCACCACTTTATTTCCTTTGCCTCTGCTTTTAAAGATCTAACCATGCAGCTCTCTGAAGCAGCCCCGGATCCTTATCATATTGCTCTAATCATAGGTGTTGGATCGATGGGTCAATCTTTTATTTTCTTTTAGCTTTGCTGCAGACCGCGGTCTCGTTGCTCAGCGTCATGCTGGAGCAGAGGTGAGATGATGCAAGGGCACTCACACCCTTTCGGAGGATCACTCCTCTTTCTACAGAGAGCCTTGCACATGCGCAGTACACCGGTGCTTTAATTAACCCGGCGCACATCGGGAAAGAGCTTTGTGTTCCTGCTGCCCAGAAAACAAATGGCACTGCTCTGCCTCCTGTCACCGATTTTGGTTACTGGGGCCTAAAGATCCAGCAGCTTGTCTTGGCAGCCATGCCAAGCACTTCAATTCCTTTCTTAGGATCTCTGGAGTAATTCTTCAGGAAAGTTGTCAGGTTAAAATCTAGGTCAAGAGTGTCTGCAACCTTTTCCCCAAGCAATGGTCTAGGGCATTCCGAGCGAAGCTTTGCATGGATCTCTCTTTCAAAACCTTTCAGCAAGTAAGATTGTACATAGTCTGCTACTTCCAGACTAGGGGTCCATTTGGTGGAGCGTGACTACTAGATTTCGAGCCAGACGATATTGCACACCAACGCTCCACCCAAATGGACCCCTAGTCTGGAAGTAGCAGACTATGTACAACCCCACTTGCTGAAAGAAAGTCTTCAACAGTGACCTTTTAGCCACATCAACATGCTTCTGAGGGCAAGCGCCACGCTGTGGTTTTCACGAGACCTCCAACTGAGGTTTCAGCCCCAGGGAAGAGGCGCATGGATGAATGGTGAAAAACAAACACACCTTCAACCCCTCTAGAACTAGAGGAGGGCATGGTTGCTTCCAGAAGAGCTTCTATCACTGAGGATCCAACCCCTCTGACTGCACCTCTAGAGGTACCAATTGTTCTTAGTTCCGAAGTGATTTTGGGGGGCAGGATTAGACAGACAGTTCCTCCACAATTGGGAAAGGATTGCTCACGATGCATGGGTGTTAGAGACAGTTTAGGGCTACAGACTGGATCTCTTTGGAACCCCTAGACAGGAATGTTGCCCCCCCCCTCCATTTTTCACAAAAGTCTTCATTTTCGGAAAGGGTTGTCGTATTCCGAGCAAATAACATTGTCGGAGGAAGCCAGAGTGGAGATCTCCTCATGACTGGATCATATGGTTGCCTGGAATGGGAAGGTGATATTCAGCAGCATTCCAGACGTGGTCATAAAATCAGATGCCAGCAGATGGGGCTGAGGAGCGAGATGCGGCCACTGGTCTCAGGAGGAACTTTGCTTCCATATCAATGGCCTGGAACTTTTTGCGGGGTCTTTCGTGATCAAGACTCAATGCTGTATCCTCCTGCGGATGAACAATGTCTTGGCTTTGAGATACATAAACAAATTGGGGGGCACTCGCTCTCGCCTTCTGGTAGAGATTGCCAAAGATTTTTGCCATTTCTGCCTGGAACAGCGCATTGCGGTAATGGCGGAATATATCCTAGGTCGGACAGACATTGTAGCGGGTTGGAACTCCAGTTTCAAGCGATTTGAGGTTGCATCCCTGAGTCTTTTAATTTTTAAACAGTTGTGGGGCCCCTGCGTTGTGGATCTCTTGGTGTCTCGCCCCAAAACTCAACACTTCATCTTTTTCAGATGGAAATCGGATCCCCTAGCGGTGAGCTCAAATGCTTTTCTGCAATCATGAAAGGAGGACCTTCATTATACGCTTCCCCCATTCTCCATCATTCAGAGAGTTCTGATCCAGGTGAGGCATCAGAGGGTGGAGTTGATTCTGATCAACCCCCTTTGGAAAGCACTACCTTAGTTTCTGGTGGCATTGGAGATGTCTTGCACCCTAGCAGTGAGGACTCAGACCTTCCTGGACCTTCTCATGGATCTGGTGGGATTTCCTAATCTTTTGCTCTCAGAGGGTTGATTGACTCTCATGGCCTGGAGGGTTTCGGGAAATGATGGTGTTTGTCAGCCATTTTGTAGCGGGCTAATTGCTTCCTCTCCCAATCGTGGGCTTCCAGCACCCATAAACGATTTTCCTTGGCATGGCGGAGATGGGTTGGTTGGTGCAAGAGGAGTGTGAATCCCTTGGGCGCAGACTTACACCTGATGGTTAACTTCCTGTCTCAGCTGGCAGCTGAGGGGTTGGCTTACAGATCAGTTAATAACTTTCGGACAGCCATTTTTGCAGGTCATCCTCATATAGATGGTAAGTCAGTGGGTAAACACCTTTTAATTAATAGGCTCCTTGGGGAAATTAGGATGGTTCATTCCACCAAACCTAGGTATTTGGTGTTGTGAGACGTAGACATTGCCCTTTGAATTTTATGCTTTTGGCCAGCGAATGAAGACCTTTCTAGGAAACAACTATCGGCCAAGTTAACTCTCCTGTTATGTCTCAAATCGTGTCAACGTGTCTTGGATGTGAAAGCACTGGGTATATCAGGTAGAGTAGTTTCCCCATCGGGGGGACCTTTCGAATTTCCAATCATACGAAGACTAATTCCCATTGTGTGACTTACGCAGTGTTTCCAGACAATCATACTCTGTGTGGTTCGTGTCTCAGAGCGTATGAAGATTGTACCCAGAAAGTATAACAAACTGCTGGGTTTCAGTTGCTTATTGCTCTGCAAAAGCCTTTTCATCCAGTTTAAACTGCAACTTGGCCCTCTGGATCAAGTGGCTTCCTTCAGAGGATGGGATTGATGTGACTGTGCTTGATGCCCATTCTGTTCGGGGTGCCATGGCCTCTAAGGTGTACTGTGTGGGTTCTCGTTTAGAGGACATTATGGTGGCTGCAGATTGGTCATCTAGATCGACATTTAAGGTTTTTTATCGTAAGTCGATTGTTGATGTTGCTTCCATGGTGGTGACACAGCTTTGAACAAGCATTATCCGAAGCCTCCGGTCCTGACATAGAATAATATTTTTTCAAGCTGATGCATCAAGAATTTTCAATTCTGTTATGGACGCAGAGGCAAGGATTATCCCACCCTACAATACGTTTCTGTGTTGCATGAAAGTTATTGCAATGCTATTGTGATGTTTTCCAACCCTGTGTTTCTATATTTTCTGATGGGGAGGATAGTACGATAAAAAGATTTCTTTTGCTAGGTGCGGATTCTAAGTCGTCTTAGACAGTTCATGGGGGTGTCATCCTGATGAGCAGTGATGCCTGAGTTCACAAGACTGTTTGGCGGATTGGTTCCAGAGCAGTTACAGACAGTTTGACAGAGTTTTTCCTGGGATCCATGTTGGAGACAGGACGTTCTTGTTTGCTTGGACTTTTATTTGAATTTCACAAAGCAAGAGGAAGGACCATGTCTTATAGGAGCTGATGTGCTCTGAATGGTGTTGGGGGATGATGATGGGGTAATGCCTCATGGGTAATGTAGTTGCTAAAACATTGTTGTTTTCTGTGACATGATTGGCTGCCATATTTTTCAGTAGTAAAGGAAGAGAAGCATAATCTTCGCCTCCAAGTCCTTATTGGAATTGAAAATTCTTAACATGTCAGATTGAAAGTGTTTTATCTAGCTACAGAGTGTTGTTTCAAGATACAACACTCTGTAGCTGGATGTCTGGATTGCGCATGTCTGAGGGGCGTATTTCAACTATGGTCCACTCACACAAGCACAATACATTTTATTTAGCAGACTTACTGCGTATGCCCCAGGCAGCACAGAATAGCAACTAAAATGTGGCTGTCAGGGCGCACGTCAGTGCATCCCTGAGGCCAATAAGGAGCCACACAGTTTAACAGGGGTAGAATCCCAGGCACTGTCCCAGCTTGTTATAGAGCTGTGTTTACAGTTCTATCAAGAAGCTGGGAGAGGCAAAGAGGCGGATCTTCCTCTTGAACCTGGCCTTGCTGCTCTGTCTGGCTCCTCATTGGGAATCATCGCATGCTGCTTCCAGAGTCCAGCACCAGATTCCTGCTCTGCTGCTTCCTTGAGCCTCCAAGTTGCCATCTAAGGAAGCAAGGAATGTAAAAAAATAATGTTGATGCTCTCTGCATGTGTGTTTATATGTGTGTTAGTGTGCTTGTGAGTGATTGACAATGACTGAGATTGAGTAAGAGTGTGTGTGAATGTGTTTGAGAGTGTCAATGAGAGTGAAAGCGAGTGGGAATCTGCGTTTGACAGAGTGTATGAGCAAGTGCAAGTTAGTGCGAGGGAGTGAGTGAAGGAGAGTGTTATAAGAAGTGAGTGATTGGAGATTGTGAGGAGTTGTGGAAAGGCATTAGCTGTGTAGCTGTCATTGGTGCAGCAGGTGTAGTGGCACCATGTCCAAGAGTCAATGAGTGTGAAGGGTGAGTATGTGTGCTTGTAAGTGAGAGTGAGAACCAGTGAGTATGAGTATGTTTGTGTGTGAGTAACTGTGAGTGGAAGTGAGTATGAGTGAGTGTGAGTTACAGTGAGAGAGGGGGAAGAGAGTGATTGTGAGAGGGAGTGAGTATGAGTGAGAGAGTATGAGTGAGTAAGAGTGTGTTTGTTTGTGTGTTTATGATTGCGAGTCTGCCATTGGCCATAGCATACTCAATATAATTCTCGGCTTATGTCAGCGTCCAAGATAACATGCTGCTGCTGGTATAGTGGAAATAATTCACAGCATATGAAAGGGCACCCATGGCAAAAATTACATTCTAGAAGTAATTCTTGGCTTGACCCCTGTGGAAAAGGGAAACATAATTTACAACGCATGCGATACATCGCATGCCATTACAACGCAAGTCGTTACAACGACTTGCTGTAGGGGGCAGAAGGTGTTGGATTTTCAATCCAACACCTTCTCTACTGTTGCACACACTGGAGTTGGAATAGTAAATGATACTATTCCAAACTCCAGCGCCCCCCCCCCTACAGCAAGTCGTTGTAACGACTTGCGTTGTATTGGCATGCGATGTAACAACTCGTCATCGTAACGACTTGCGTTGTAATGGCATGCATAGAAAACGCATGCGTTGTAACGAGTGCTATTCTGTGGAAAATGCTGATGCTTGACTACTAGAAGAAATTCTTGGCATGGGCACCCGTCACAAAAAGCTTTCACTGGGACTGTGGAGGTAATTCTTGACTTTAGGGAAGGCACCCAAGGCAAAATGCAGACCCTGAAATACTTGAAGAAATACTTGACATAAGGGACACTATGACAAAAATGCTGGTGCCCGCATACTGGATGCAATTCTTTGCCTATTAGAGATGGCATATTGAGGACGGGTGGGTGGGTGGGTTGGCATGGAAGAAGCAAACCATGATAACATGCTGCCTCTGAAATACTGAAGGTAATTTTTGATGGTATGTGGGCAATGCTAGTGGCACAATTCTGGTACTGGAATATTGTATGTAATTATTGCCATAGGGGGTACATATAACAACATGCTTGCATTGGCACAATGAAGATAATTCCTAATATATGGGCATCTCTCAAGACAAATTTAGAAATAAATATAGGGTGAACTCCTTGCAAGTATTACGCCTCATCATTTACTTCACATGAATGTGACATGGCATAGCCTGATTGTTGGACATTTGAACCTGCCCATGGTACTGCCACCCACAGAACACCTAGCGTCATTGCATTAAAGAGCCAGACATAATGGTCATTACCTAGTTTTATCAAAACAGACGTGGACATAACCCAGCTGGCAATTGATGGCAAGTCGTTTTCTGTCTCGGTTGGGCATTTTCCACGTACATCCTATTCATAAGAAGGTACATCCTGCCCTGTCTGCACCATTAGTTCTGAGCTTCTGGACCACTGTGCTGTTGGCAGCGAATGTGATGCTCCTTCAATCCATTCCAAGTTCAATGAGATTCCTCGTTCGCCAATACAGCAGCAAAAGCTGTTTTCCTAGCTCATTATGTCCAGGTGGAATACATCATGCTTGCGCAAACATTTCATTACAGCCGGTTATCTTTCACTCTACTGATTTCTCCTTTTCTTGCCTCATTAAATCGTGTTTTCTGGGTACTTATAACGTATTTGTCATCTGAGAGGCATAATTTGTGTTACCAGTATTTTTCAATATCTGAAACTTGCTAAATTGCGGGACAGATAAGCACGAACTAACCGATTGCCTGGCTATCGACAAGCCTAATGATAGCAAAATGTCTGCTTTAAAAAAAAAAAAAAAAAGATTGACATTAATGATGTAGATAAATTAATATATTATCGTAACATGACGTAGCAAAATTAGTTCATTTGACAGTACCTCGACAGTTCGACCCTTTATTTTTCTAGTCTAAACATATATATTGATTGCTTTGCTTTTTTCATATGTTTATGATAGACCTGTAAATATTTGGAAACAAGCATTCGCAAGGCCACTAGGTCTAACATTGGCCATCTGGTGTGATGGTATTTAAAAAAAAAAAAATGTATTGCAAGCATTTGCTTTTAAAATATAAAGAAGAAAAAACGCCCATACATCTCGTAAACTTGGCCGCCATATGTTAGCAATTTAATGTAAAAATAAATTAATCACCATAAATACTTTTAATAGAACAGTATGGCCTTATAAACAAGCATAGTGGTATCCCACCTGAAGATACTGTTCCACTCAGCTTGTAATCGGGGTCTGTGACTGCTTCATGTCAGGCAAGGGTGCATGGAACAGGTATACAAATCATTTTTAGTTGTTTTGCCTTACAACTCTTTTTATTGATGATTTTAAAAAACTTACACAATTAAATCAACCGTGTGGAGACGCATCCATCTTCTATCTGTATAAGGTGATGTTAAGGTTACAACGTATTAGCATACTGATCTTTATGCATCAAATAATATTTGCTATGACCCAAGTCGTAAATCATGAAAATAACTCCATCATGAACCCTAGATCTTGTCATGTTTGTGCACACAGCGGCTAAGTTTATAGACAGTCTCTTCTGCTTTAGCACAGCAACCCATACTTCTTGACCATTCATTCAGTGTAGGGGGGTTTCGCATTCCCAGTGTTGGACTATGTGGGGCCGGTCCTGAGAACCAAAAGCAGCCCTGGCCGTATGCATTTGGGGCTCTCTAGCATACCCATTCTATAAAGCCTCTCTGGGTTATATGTCTAACGAAAATATTTAAATTGTATGAGTCGAAGGCAGGATGAAATTCCCACAGAGCCAAAAGCCATGATGCACATCCCATCCACAGTGCTGATGAGCTCATAGACAGGCTGGGTGCTGCCAAGTTTCTCAGTACTTTTGATCTCAAATCAGGATACTGGCAGAATGCTCTGCTCTGACTGAAGGGGCAAAAGAAAGGTCAGCATTCTTCTTTTTTTTAATTAATTTTATTGGTGCTTCTTAACAACAAAACAAAAAGGTCATGCCATCAGGTTTAACATTTCTGTTACATACTATACTTACATTTCACGTTGTTGCAAGTAGTTACATAATCAATAAACAGATATCACCATACTGCATTATCAGTCCACCTGTGCAGTTTCTATGGCATCTGGATGCTCTAGCAGGCAAGTCGTTAGTGGGCCCCATATATCTTTTGGTCGCAATGAGACTGGCAACTCTTCTACATAAGTCCCCAGGGTATCCCTGCAATATACTATGTCAATCAGCCATTGTCTATGTAAGGGCTTGGAACGGCTCCTCCAATGAATGGCTACTCTCCTTTTGGCCAACAGCAGTGCCGCCGCTATAAATGTACGCTGTTGGGGCTGTACCATTGTTAGCATTCCCAGTAAACGCACTCATATAGAACATTTCACAGAGCACATCTGCATAGCACATAAATCATTTGTCACTTTACCCCAGAATTCCTGAACCAGGCCACATCTTCATGCTAGATGCATAAAGTCTTCATCTACTCCTCCGCATCTTTTACACTGTGCATCCTCCAGCAGCCCATATCTGTGTAGCCTAGCAGGTGTGTAGTACATTTGTTGTAGATATTTGAAGTATATAATGCGAAAGTAACCATTGTGAGTCAGCATCCCTGTCAGGCACAGCAGAATTCCCATTCCTCTTGTGTCAAGGGCAACTCCAAGACTTGGTTCCATCTCTCATGTGCCTTGCATTTTCGCTATACATCCTCTGCTTGCATTGCTTTGTATAGTTTTGTGACCGTATGTCTTCTCATGGGACTAGTAATCAGTATCTGCAGGGCAGTCAGCGTGGGGGGCTCCTCTGGGAATGACGGGTATAGCGCTTTAAGCGCCACATGAAGACGGTAATATGCACATCTAAATAGAGGTGTGTCATTACTTATATAAGTCATGTCCGTCGCTCCTAAGAATTGACCTTCCAGGTATATGTCGCCCATCATCATGATACCCACTCGTTTGAGTATGGCAAGGCTCCCTTTTTCTTGAGTCACTGATATAGCTGGGTGAAGTTCAAACGGCATTGCCGGGGCAAATAAGGGGAGTTTCAGTGGTCTCGCGCCCATAGCTTTTTTTTTTTTGCAGAGTTTTATATAGCGCAAACTTGACCCAAATCGAGTATCAGAGTGCTTTACATAGCACCAGTTACGTTACATTAGGACACACATTCAGTTTTGTTAGGCACGGGGAGATTAAGTGATTTGCCCAGAATCACAGGATGTTCAGCGTCATTGCCGAGATTCGAACCCAGTTTCCCAGGTTCGAGGTCGGACGCCCTAGCCGTTAGGCCTACTCCTGCCCCCATTGCGCAATGTATCCTGTTTATCTCTGTGCGTGGTATGTCTTCACGCTGGTGCGGCAGTATGCTTCTCAGTGGTATGGGATGTGCAGCTTCCATTTCCACTGACAGATGCGGCGTGTGTTCTGGAGGGTGAAGCCAGTAATGTGCGTATTGGGCTTTGGCACACAGATAGTATAAATAGAAGTTAGGCGCAAAGCCACCCCATGCATATGATAGAATCAGAGTGTCCCATTCTATTCTGGGTTGATTACCCATCCATGCTACTTTAATTGTGTGTGTGCACATCGTTTTAAAGAAGCTGAGGTATAAAAACCTAGGTAGGACTACCATCTTCATGACGGCTATTCTATCAACCAGTGACAGCAGCATTTTGATCCACCTCTCTATCTGATCTTCCAGTTTCGTTATTGCTGTGCCATAGTTTTCCCTTACTACGATCGCAGGGTCTCTGTGTATTCATATCCCTAGGCACTTCACCGGTTCAGTGCTCCATTCCAGGAGATACTCAGAAGTTTTATGTATGTTTTATTCCATGTGCTTTTATGGTTTATAAGCCGAAATAAAGTTTAAAAAGTAAAGATACTCTAAGTAGTGAGGGCAGGTGAAGGCGGTCAGTGGAATTATTGTGGATTTTCCCCAGTTGATACTAAGGCCAGAATATCTTTCTAATCTGATATATTCTCTCAGGATGGGCAATAAATGGATTTTGGGGTGACGCACATATATGACCATGTCATCTGCCCATAATGAGATGCCAATGGGGCGTTAGAAAGGTCAGCATTCTTGACCCCAGAGGGCCACTTCCACTTCCAGTTTAGGGTGATGCCGTTTGGCTTAAAGAATGCACCTGACACCTTTCAGCTATTGATCATTAAGGTCCTAGATGGGAAGTAGGCATTCTGTGCCTTCTACCTAGAAGACATAGCTGTGTTCAGCTCCAGCTGGGAGATACACCTGCACCACCTCCAAGAGGTGCTTCAGGGCCTGCAGCAGTCAGACCTGATGGTTACAGCCAGTAGGTGCCAGATCAGGCAGGGTTCCGTGGTATGTATGGGGCACATGGTGGGCGGGGGCAAGTTGAAGCCCCTCCACGCCAAGACTGAGGCTATCCTGGCCTGGCCTCCCTAAAACACAGACTGAGGTGAATGCCTTCCTGGGCCTCACAATATAGTATAGGAGGTTTGTTAAGGGATATGGTACCATTGTTGCCCCCTTAACCGAGCTGACTTCTAACATGCAGCCCAAAATGGTGATCTGGACAGAGGCCTGCCAGAAAGCCTTTGACACCCTTAAGAAAGATATGTGTACAACACCTGTGCTCAGGGTCCCTGACGTCTCTAAGGAGTTTATTGTACAGAGAGATGCTTTAGAGCATGGCATAGGGGCTGTCTCAGCACAGTTAAATGAGGAGGGCCTAGACCAACCTGTAGCCTTCATACGTAGGAGGTTACTTATACCAGGAACAGAGGTGGAGTGCTATTGAAAGGGATGCCTTTCCTATAGTCTGGGCACTGAAGAAGCTGAGACCATACATGTTTGAGCTAACTTCCTTGTGCATACAGACCACAGGCCCCTCAGATGGCTCATGCAAATGAGGGGTGAAAATCCCAAACTGTTGAGGTAGTCCATCTCGCTACAGGGAATGGACTTTATGGTGGAGCACCATCCTGGGTCAGACATGCCAATACTGATGGCCTTTCCAGGTTCTTCCTTCTTTGTGATGAAAACTCCAAAGAGGTTGGGTAGTTCTCCCTTCTTTCAACTGGGGGGGTGGGGGCATGTTAGACCTGTCAGCCTTAGGGTGATGTGCCCCAGAACACTTACTCCTTCATATTTTTCTGATCCCATTTTTGTTGGTCTTAGGACCCTGTGCACTTTACCACTGCTAAGCTGTGCTGAAGCACGTGTGCCCACTCCTTAAAACATGGTAACATTGGCTTATCCACAATTGACATATTTAATCTACTTATAAGTCCCTAGTAGAGTGGTACTACATGTACCCAGGGCCAATAAATTAAATGCTACAAGTAAGCCTGCATCACTTATTATGCCACCCACTTAAGTAGCCCTTTAAACATGTCTGAGGCCTATCATTGCAGCTCTGTGTGCAGTTTTAAACTGCCATTTTGACCTGACAAAAAAAAAACGTTTACCAGGCCCAAACCTTCCATTTTAATACATAGGTAGGCTCCACACAGTCCACAGGGCGGGGTGCAATGTATTTAAGTAGTAGGACATGTACTTCAAATTTTACTTGTCTTGATTGTAAAAAAAATGTGTTTTTTACTATTGCAAGGCATACCTCTCCAATAGGATAACATTGGCATTACTTCATTACATTTAATAAGTAAAACTACCAAATGAGAGCAGGTTAACCATTCATGTTTGGTATCTTTGGAATTGTAATGAAAAATCCTATTTTATGGTAAAGTCGGATTCTAAATTACAATTTTGAAAATGCCACTTTTAGAAAGTTGTCATTTTCTTGCCTTAGCCATTTAGTGCTTTCAGGCTGTCTCTGGGTCATATGGCTAGGTGTAGCTGGCAGTAGGTCTTCGTGTATTCCTCCTAGACAGCCACACACAATAGAGAGCTTAGGTGTGCCTGGATGGGCACTCACTGGCAGGATGGGAGGGCAAAGCTGGGCACAGCCTTCTTACGCCTGAATAGGCTATGGCTTGGCTTCACACAAAGGATTGCATACCCTCTGTAGTTAGTCTCCAGCCAGGGGAGGCAGGAAACCTGAGCACTTTAAAGAGAATCCGCTAGAAGTTTCTCCCACTTCAAAGAAGGCACCAGGTATAAATATTGGACCTCAGACACCAACTTTTCAGTACACTTCTGGACCTGTGGAAGACTCTTCCAGGCAGAAGGACTGCTGTGCTGCAAAAAGGACTGCAACTCGGCTGGAATGCTGCCCTAAAGGACTGCTGGCCTGCTTTACTGATCTGCCGCCCTGTTGCCCTCTTGCTTGGGTGAGAAGGACTGGAATTACAACCTGTAACCAGGACCACCAGAGTGACTCCAAGAGCTAGTCTTTTGTACACAGCACCTGGACTCTGCAACTGTGAGTCCTACCCTACCAACTGGTGCCACCCAAGTCCTGGACCCTTGGAAGTGGCCCTGAAAATGCTCTGCCAGCCCATCTGTGGATCCAGCAGAACCAATGCATCTCCTCTGCTGTGCGGTGCAACCCCGGGCAGAACAGACGCAGTGCGTCTGCTGCTAGTACTCTCCCAGTGCATGAACCTTACATCGCCCTTGCAGCCTCATCGGAAATGCCGCTCAACATCCACAACACAGACCCTCGCATCGCAAGCCCCTAGTCGACTGCAGGACGCCGCATTGTAATCCCCCCAACTTCTTTTGAACCAGGTGGAGCCCGACGCATCCTCGACACAAGACCTTGCATTGCTAGCCCCCTTGCAATGGCCTACTTGATGAAGACTTGGGACCTCGCATCACAGCCTCACTGCTCCCAGGAACTGAACATCCCCAACGCATCCCCAACCAGTTCCTTGCATCACTTGGCTTTGCAATGCATCCTTGATGCGGGACCTGGCAACGTTCCACAGCCAGGATTTAAGGTGTTGGAAAGGGCCCTTTCTGCAGGGTCACCCCCAGACTTTTTTTCTTCTCTCTCACCTTTTTGCTGAATTCATTTTTGTTTGCTCTAGGCTAACCAGTGCTAAACTTCATGTGCTTGTTTCTTGAAACATGGTAATATTCGCTTATCCACAATTGATATATTTAATTTACTTATAAGTCCCTAGTAAAGGGCACTAAATGTGCCCAAGGCCTGTAAATTAAATGCTACTAGTGATCATGCAGCACTTATTGTGCCACCCACTTAAGTAGCCCTTGAACCATGTCTCAGGCCTGCCACTGCACAGCCTGTATATGCAGTTTGACTGCCATGTCGACTTGACAATCTAAAACCCCATTGCTAGGCCTTAAACTCCCTTTTTATTACATATAGGTCCCCTCTAAGGTAGGCCCTAAGTAGCCTATAGGGCAGGGAACTGTGTAATTAAAAGGAAGGACATATACAGTTAAGTTTTGCATTTCCTAGTAGTGAAGAACTCTCAAATGTGTTTTTCACTACTGTGAGGCCTAACCCTCCCATTGGATAACAATGCAGATTCCTTATTACAGTTAATAAACTGTAATTCCTAAATAAGAAAAGGTTGATATGTCATGTTTTAGAAAGTTGCCATTTTCTTGCCCTTAGCCCTTTGTGCCTGCAACCTGTCTTGGGTCACATGACTGGGTGTAGCTGACAGTTAGACTTAATGAATGCCCGCCAAACATTCACACAATAGTGGGATTAGCAGAGCCTGAATGGCCCATTAACTGGATTGTAAGGGTGGCGGAGCTAAGCACAGCCCCACGTTTACCTGAATAGGCTGTGCCCAGTCTCCTCACAATAGGCTTAACAACACTGTATTGTCAACCCAGCCAGCACGGAGCCAGGGCAGGGGAGGAAGAGAATCCCCTGCACTTCAAAGCCACTGTCTAGAAGCTTCTCCCACCTTCCAACCAGGGCACCAGCGTATAAATACTGGACCTCAGACACCACAATTTCAGCACACTCCGGACCTGAGGACACTCTGCCAGGGAGAAGGACTGCTGTGCTGCTTAAAGGGCTGACAATCTGCTGGACTCTGCTGGATTTTCTGGACTCCTGCTCTGCTGTGCCTGCCCTGCTGTCTGCTGCCCTTGTCTGGTAGTGAGAAGGACTAAACCTGAATCTTTACATCTCCACAACCAAGTGACTCCAAGTGCTTGCTGCCTTGCCTCCTGTTCTGAAGTCTCGGGGACATCAAAGACTTCCTTCAACTCTGATTCAGCTGCAGCCAACTGTGAGTCCTGCCCTGCCAAGAGGTGGGAATCCAGTCCAGGGCCTTGAAAGTGGTTCTGCATCGGTGTTTCTTCAAAAAGCCACGCATCCGCTGCTTAGCCCTGGTCGGAACCGACACATTCTCCTTCGATGTTGATGCAGCGCCGCTTCGAGGACATCCGTGCACGGCTTGACAACGACGCAGGATCCAACTGCAAGGCTTGACGATGACGCATATAGTGTTATACAAATACTTTACACATTGCCTCTTAAGTTAAACCTGAGAGAAATCAAGCATTCAAGCACACACTAGTCCCATCATTTAGAGTCCAACTCGTATTGAGTGTAAAGGCCGTTGACAATAAATGAATCCAATCCACTGAAGTTTGAGTTCTTACTTTACTTCGCAATCAAAGTCATAGTTATAAAGATCCAAAACACCGCAGCCGACACGTGTTTCATCTTCCTGGACTTTTTCAAGGCTGCAAAATCATATTACATTGGTATTACACATATTGTTTAGATTTAAAAGTATACCCTAGTGAGTACCTCTACTAACCCTCACCCTGTGATAAAGCCAGCAGCGTGTAAATACCCTTGTGAAGAACAAAGAAATTATTGGGCTCCAATCTTTTAGACTGCATGCTAAATAGTTGTTGCTCCTTTTGAAACCAGTGAAAAGTTGAGTGTAAAAAGTTCACAAGCGACACTGATGACACCATATTTCTCATATGTGATGAAGAGAATAAGTCATCAACGATTCAGTGCAGTACTGGTGAAACCATCAAGCCTTCTGGCTAACAATTTGATAGATCAATTCTCTACATTGGTACACCACGATTTGTACAAACTAGAAGATCAACACATCAGGGGCACCAAATACATGAGATATAACATATCAGTTAAGGAAAGAAGAGCATTGAATATGTTAAAAAATGACGAAAGAAGCTGACAAAGGTAGCAATGTGGTACTTATGAACCACATCGACTATCTTGGGGAAATTGATAGACAACGGTCAGATGCCAATGCCTCTTCTAAGCTGTCAGGTAATCCACTTGCATGCACTAACCTGAAAATAGAGAACAGACTCAAAGACTGGAGGGATCTGGGGCATATCACTGATTTGGAATTCAAATACCTGTTTAACAATGCTCCGATCTGCCCTTGCATTTACATCTTGCCCAAAATTTATAAAAAAAGAGCATTTCCCTCCAGGGAGACTGATCATTTCGGGAATAGGTTCTCCCACTGAGAAAGTATCTGAGTACATTGATCTATTTCTCCAACCGCTAGTGAAAAACCTACCATCATACTTACAGGATACTCGTGACCTGCTAAGCAAACTAGAGGATGTAGAATGGGTAACGGGACATTTACTTGTGACGCTTGATGTCTGCTCCCTTTACACTTGTGTTCCGATGACCCTAGGCATGAAGGCAGTACAACACTTCTTAGACTCCTGTCCGGCGGAATTTTTTAACACACCAATATGGTATTGGAGATGATTCTACTAGTTCTCGAGAACAACTTTTTACACACAATGGTATTTGGTTCCATCAGATTCAGGGTGTGGCTATGGGGGCAAATTTTCACCCTCATATGTCAGACTTCGTTGGCCATTGTTATACTGTCTGCATACTGGTATGCATCTGTGAGCAAATTAAGGTTAGGTGCTGCACAGATGGGGTCCACAGATGAGGAGAAGGGTTCACCCAGGGCCTGTAAAGTAAATGCTACTAGTGGGCATGCAGCACTGATTGTGCCACCCATGTAAGTAGCCCTTTAAACATGTCTTAGGCCTGCCACTGCAGAGCCTGTATGTGTAGTTTAACTGCCATGACGACTTGCCATTTAAAACCCCATGCCAAGCCTTAAACTCTGCTTTCATTACATATAAGTTACCCCTAAGTTAGGCCCTAGGTAGCCCATATGGCAGGGTTCTCTGTAATTAAAAGGTAGGACATATACTTTGAAGTTTTACATTTCCTAGTAGTGAAGAACTCCCAAATTTATTTTTCATTTTTGTGAGGCCTGTCCCTCCCATAGGATAATATTGGGGATTCCTTATTGCATTTAATAAGCTTTAATTCCTAGATGAGAGGAGGTAGATATCTCATGTTTGGTACAAATGAACTTGAAATGATAAACCCTATTTAAGGGTAGAGTCAAATTTATCATTACAAGTTTTAAAGTAACACTTTTAGAAAGTTGCCATTTTCCTGCCCTTAGCCCTTTGTGCCTGCAGCCTGTCTTGGGCCACATGACTGGGTGTTGCTGACAGTTAGGCTTTGTGAATTCCCTCCAGACAGTCACACAATAGTGGGATTAGCAGAGCCTGAATGGCCCATTAACTGGCTTGATGAGGGGGGTGAAGGGTGGAGCTAAGCAAAGCCCCACTTTCACATGAAAAGGCTGTGCCCAGTCTCCTCACAATAGGCTTAACAACCATGTATTGTCACTCCAGCCAGCTTGGACCCAGGGCAGGGGAGGAAGGGGATTCCCCTCACTTCAAAGCCACTGTCTAGAAGCATCTACTAGCTTCCAGACCCAGGGCACCAAAGTCTAAATACTGGACCTCAGACACCAGCACTTCAGTACACTCTGGACGTGAGGACACTCTGCCAGAAAGAAGGACTGCTGTGCTGCTGAAAGGGCTGACACTCTGCTGGATTTGATGGACTCCTGCTCTGCTGTGCCTGCCCTTCAGCCTGCTGCCCCTTGCCTGGTGATGAGAAGGACTGGACCTCAATCTCTACATCCCTAGAACCAAGTGACTCCAAGGGCTTGCTGGCTTGCCTCCTGTTCTGAAGTTTCAGGGACAAAGACTTCCTTCAACACTGCTTCAGCTGCTGGACTCTACCAATTGTGACTCCTGCACTGCCAAGAGGTCCCAATCCAGTCCTAGGCCTTGAAAGGGGGTTTTGCTGCTATTTTTCTTCAAAGAGAAACAAATCTCCTTGTTACCAGCAGTGTCTGGTTGGCTGAAGGGATGCCCTTAGCCAGGCAGAACTACAGCTCTTGTCAAGGGTAGGTGATTACACTTGCTGTATAACCCATGCTCACCCTTGGGTAGCTTGGCACTGAGCAGTCAGTCTCACTACAGAGGCAATGTATAAAGCAAAGGCGTGGTGGCCTCACTTGCCTGTTTGTCAGATGCGGGTTGTTACGCCTGTTGTAAGCGAGGGGAGACAATGTGATGGGTGAGGGTCTCTGCTTCATATTTCGCATGTCAATGTACTGGCCCCCACGGGCGACTGCGAGGAAAGCATGTATATCTGTGATGGAAACGCCCGTATTTGCTGATACATACACACTACTGCACTGTATTATAAACCTGAATCATAGCCATGCCTGCAATATACCTTAAATGTTACTATATCTGGCTCATGTATCTCGTCTGTGCTGGAAGTGTCATTCTATAATGCCTAACTGTTAAATTCAACAAAATGAAAACAAAGTAAAAAAAAAAAAAGAAGAAGCCTTTAATGAATGCCTTCCCTACAGAATGACGTCTGTAGGTGATGAACTTGCAATTCCATTTTAAACTGGGGACTGGTTTACTTGCATTCTTTATGGGATCATAAGAACCCCTGATAGTGTCAATACAAACTGACAGCCTCCGTTTATGTTCAGGGTCAGTCGTATACAAATGCTGTTTCTCTCCTCGTAACTGGGTTTCTGTAGTTAAATAACTGCAGTATAAGACGGTCTGACCTGATGTGTAGAGATGGGGAACTGGCATGCGATGTTAAGAAATATGTGCTGCTGTGTTAAGAGATTGAGATTTGCCCTGATGTTTCAAGGGATTGACTTTTGGCATACTGTGTTAAGAGACTGATATCTGGTCTGCTGTGCTGAGACATGAATATCTGGTCTGCTGTGTTAAGATATGGATATCTGGTCTGCTGTGTTAAGAGACGGATATCTGGTCTGCTGTGCTGAGACATGAATATCTGGTCTGCTGTGTTAAGAAATGAATATCTGGTCTGTTGTGTTAAGAGATGGATATTTGGTCTGCTGTGCTGAGACATGAATATCTGGTCTGCTGTGCTGATACATGAATATCTTGTCTGCTGGGCTGAGACATTATTATCTGGTCTGCTGTGTTAAGAGACGGGTATCTTGTTTGCTGTGCTGAGACATGAATATCTGGTCTGCTGTGCTAAAACATGAATATCTGGTCTGCTGTGCTGAGAGATGGGTATCTGGTCTGCTGTGCTAAGAGACGGGTATCTAGTTTGCTGTACTGAGACATGAATATCTGGTCTGCTGTGCTGAGACATGAATATCTGGTCTGCTGTGCTGAGAGATACATATCGAGCCTGCTGTGCCGAGCTGGGGATCTTGTATGCTGTGCTATGAGATGTGTGCATGAAGCAGTGATATAGTGGCCTCCATTGCAAGGAAAGGGAGAACTAACTTGTCCATTTCAGTAAGACGTAATACGTCTGCGAAAAAGAGTGACTAGTGATGGGACATGCTGTTTATTAGAGTAGCATTTTAGGGAGGCGTGGGTTTGCATGGATGTGGTCGTCCGTGTAAACCCAATATTCTAAGATACAAGTGCGCATAGCAGAAGATTGATTGATGGTACAGAATAATGAGGGGATGTATAGTGAAAATGTGGAGTCTATTTCGAGTAAACACAAAGAAGTGTTTAGTGAAGAATTAGGAAGAGTCAAATGGTTTACACACAAGATTCAATTTAAAAAAATGCAATGCCTACTAGGCATAAGTTAAGGAATGTACCATTATCAGTAAGACAAGAGTTGTCTCAATTGATTACTAAGTTATGTAATGAAGGTGTTATTGAGCCTGTTAATGCTTGAGAGTGGGTGTTCCCACACGTTTCGGTTAAAAAAAAGAAATGGGAAACTTGGGATGTGCATTGATTTGAGGTCAGTCAATAAGCAAATACTAGCTGAATGTTATCCTCTACCTAAGATTCAGGAACTTTTAGCAAAATTGGATGGTGCTGAATATTTTACAACCATAGATCTAAAGTCGGCATATCATAAAATTGAGCTGACAGAAGATTCCAGACATATTACTACTTTTATCACACCTGAAGGCACGTTCAGATATGTTAGGATGCCTTTTGGTCTGTCTTCTGTGGCATCAGTGTTTCAAAAACCTATGAATTGTCTTTTTGGAAATACTGACGGGGTAGTGGCATTCCATGATGATATGTTGATTTATTCAGATTCTTTGGACAAACACCGTGAAATTGTCAATAATGTACTGTCAATTCTAGAAGAGAAGGGAATGACAATCTGTTTGGACAAATGTAAGTTCTTTGCATCAGAGGTGGAATATTTGCGTCATCTGATTGTAAAGGTATTTCACCTAAGAAAGATCTTTTGCAGGCTATTCGTGGTTTAGGAGAACCACGGAACAAGGAGCAACTTAAATAATTTCTAGGGCTATGTGAATATTATTCAAGGTTTGTTTATAAATTTTCTGACGTAGTTCTTCCTTTAAGAACATTGCTTAAAAAAAGGGCCAAGTTTGAGTGGACTATGGAACATGCTCAAGCTGTCAGTGCTATAAAAAGTGCTATCTAGAATGTAAACCTCTTTCACCATTCTTGCAGTTTGCTAATAATGTGGTCACTGTTGATGCCAGTGCCACTGGTCTTGGTGATGTTTTAAGTTAAGTTAAAGGAGGTGTGGAAAACACTATTGCGTTTGCTTCCAGACCTCTTACTTAAACAGAAACAAAGTATTCCACTATAGAACGGGAAGCTTTAGGATGTGCCTGGGCTGTAGAGCATTTCAAGACATATCTATGGGGAAAGTCTTTCAAATTGCA
Organism: Calotriton arnoldi; assembly: GCA_963921515.1. Classification (NCBI taxonomy): domain Eukaryota; kingdom Metazoa; phylum Chordata; class Amphibia; order Caudata; family Salamandridae; genus Calotriton; species Calotriton arnoldi. The sequence continues at coordinate 4,723,754 of CAWUFW010000038.1, forward strand.
GACTGATCACAAACCGTTAATATCTTTGCTGTCTAAAAATGGGGTAGGAAAGGCATCATCATGGTTAGTGAGGTTATTGGCAAAGCTACATGAGTACAATTTTGTAGTGACTTATATTCCTGGATTACAGAATGTAAGAGCTGACTGTTTGTAAACACTTTCTAATGAGTTGAAGCCAGTGTACACTTCAGCAGGAAGAGTGTGTAGTTGCCACTGTTGAAGATGCTGTTTTGGCTGTGGCACAGGTAGTGTCTAAAGAAGAATGGTTGAAGGCAAGTTTGGAAGATGAAAAGTTGGATATGATAAAAAAGTATATTCTAGATGGTTGGCCTATGGAGAATTTTTTGTCTAAAGAATGTTGTGTTTTTTGGAAGGTGAGAGATGAACTTTCTTTTCGATAATGAATTGGTCATGAAGGGTGAATTGTTTGTGCCACCGGTTGGTATCAGGAAAGAATTGATCTCTAGTGCTCATCTAGGTCATATAGGTCAAGCGGGTACAAATAAGAAACTCAATGATTTGTTTTGGTGGCCCTATATGGACAGTGAAGTGGTCAGTTTTGTAAGAAATTGCTTGTTATGTATGGATTCTGACAAAGTGCTTAAAGTGCAACATTCTGATTTGGTAAGATCGTCAATGCCAGAGAAGCCATGGGGAAAACTGGCTATTGACATCTTAGGGCCATATGAAGGGACTGATTCTAGTAAGGTGTACATCATGGTTGTGATAGATTATTTCTCCAAGTGGGTAGAAAAAAAGTGGGTTTCTCAGGTTGATGCTCCTGTAATTGTTGATTTTTTGGAGGATAATTTTAGAAAAGAGGGTTTTTCTAGTGAGTATTGTGTCTGACAATGGGACGCAATTTACGTCTCATGTATTTTCTACATTTTTGAAGGATCTTAACATTGAACATGTAAAAACTGCTCTTTATTCGCCAAATATGAATGGTTTAGTTGAAAGATTTAACAAGACTTTAGTAGAGGGTATTTAATTGGCATTGAAGGTGCGCATTGATGTGAAGAAACACATGTCAGATTTGATATGGTCATAACTTTGTACTCCGCATTGCACTACAAACTTTTCTCAGTTTCAGCTACTCAAAGGAAGGAAGCCAAGACATCAACTGAACTTAAATGGGATTGTCAATAATGACAAAAATCCTAAAGTAAGAGAAATATTTTAACAAGCAAGATCTAATTGTGAGTTGAGAGTTAAAAAGGATGTTAATACAAGTGCAAAAAGTAAAACAAGGAGACCATTACAAATTGGAGACACTGTTAAGATCAAGTTACCTGTGTACGTTAAAAAAGGTCAATCTAAATTTTCAGGTGTGTTTAAAGTGCTTTAAGTTTGGAGGTCATCTGCATTACTTGACAATGGATCTTGGTTGGGTATGATGAGGTTAGTAAAAGTGAACAGAATGATTTCAAAGGTTGTCAATTTCACTTCTGAGCCAGATTTTGGAAGTGAGTCTGCTTAGGAAGCTGCTAACAAAGAAGTAGTTTGTTTGGAAAATGATTTTGCTGATTCTCATGATGTTTCAAATTTGGTGGAGAGGAAAAGGGTCAGAGTGTTACCTAAGAAATTTAAAGACTTTGTGTTGTTTTAGTAATAATATTTTGTTATTGTATTTTCATTTTCTTTTAGTTCTATTTAAGGAAGGAAGATATGTAGTAGTTGGTGTCTTAATTCTATGTGTTGGAATACTGGAGTGTTCTGATTCTTGTGTTCCAATATTCCAACGGATGACCAATGTTCTAGGTACTGTTTGTTAGGAGTGTTTGTATTTAAATAGAGTTTGGAACTCGGAAGATCTTTCCGCGCAGTTATCCTTCTATTGCTCATTGAGGCAGGATGCTCCAATAAAAGGACTGGACAAGATTCCTGTTATGGTGTGATTATTCACTACAGGCTTGTGACTTGTTCTCTGTTAGTGCCTCTGTCTTTTAAGGTCTCCATGACAACGAAGTTAGTTGCAGGGGTCATGGTGATGGGTGAATGGTTTGCTATGGGTTGGTATGTTCTTGAGCCTTACACGTGTTTCCTAGTTCTGGGTTTGTCACACTTATGAGTTGTAGAATACATTTGTGAGCACTGGTAGAGGTACAGACATTCATTTTTGGCTGACTATATGTGGATAGAAGTCCTGTCAGGCGCCAGTACAATGATGCCACAGGGGTCGAGAAACTCTTCTCCTGTATTTTGTTTCTCTCTATGGTATTCTTAGGTTTGAGGGGAGAATGGGACGTGACGTGTCGATCCCCTTTCTAGTAAGAAACTGACAAAACTCTACTAGTGCCACACTTTAACTCTGCTAAATTAGGGCAGCAGCACAGATTCATTTCTGTGCGTGCTGGCAGTGGGACGTCATAGTGATGCCCGATGTTTTCATTCACTCGTTCACTTTTTTATCTTCCTTTGATTCCTCACGGGATTGTGGCACAGACCCTCTTGAGGTTGGCTGTTATCAAGTCGGTACAGTGGTGTCTTCTAGAGGACTGGATGAATTTGGAACATAGCCTCCCTCACAAGGTGACATGGTGGTTTCAATTTAGGTGGACTCTCTAGGGGTTTATGATTCTGTGTCTCTTCATTGCTGTCTACAGACCCAGACCAGGTGAGGAACTTATGCCCTTCGGGAATAGATGAGGATGTGGCTATTGAACTTGGTGAAGGAGAACAAGATTGAAATGGCTCCTCGTGTGTGGCAGTAAGTCAAAAGGGCCAGTATAAACAAAAATAAAGATATGTTTTAAGTATTTGCAAAATATCAATATATGTGTGACAGGCTATTCTAGATAGGTGTTTACTAATATATAGTTGATATAATTATGGACTGCTGCATTAGGGACAGAGCTCCTTGTAATTAAATGTCAGAATATAATGCTCTGCAAGCACAGTAAGAGGCTTTACTGGAATTATGAGGAAGACTGGTACATAGGGTTCCTGGACTTCGATAAATAGTAGGAAGAAGTAAGCATAATTACATCTGATAATAGTAAAGGTTGATTATTATTATGACATCTGGAATTATGCAGCAGTCGAAGACCAAATTATGCTGCATGGTTGACTATGTTATGTGACAAAACATGTGTCTTAATGTTGCACATGCCGTGGTAGTATTTTTGCACTATTTTGTCATTTTAACACACAATACTGTATGGGTGAAGGTTCCAGGTCATTAGTACCAGTTTAACACCTGGGAGCCCTACGCCGTTACCTGCCTGCCTGCAACTGGGGCCACAGCCCCCAGTAATCATCGCGGCTGACTCCGCCAAAGTGCCGTGATGCGCCAGGAGGCGCATAAGAGCGCTGCCGGTCTCCTGCAGCGCGGGTGCCCTACGCCATTTCCTGCCTCCCTGCAACCAGGGACCACAGCCCCCAGTAATCATCGTGGCTGACGCCGCCAACGTGCTGTGACACACCAGGAGGCGCATAAGAGCGCTGCCGGTCTCCCGCAGCGGGGGACGCGGGTGCGCACGGGCCGTGCCCAGGCAAAGCCCGGGCTGGACCTACCCTCTTGGTTCTTATTTTACTTGTACTTGTCTTCCCTTCTTTGGCAGAGCGCCAGGCCGGGGGACGGGGCCCAGGGCTGGAGCACCCGACCCGGGGCCCAGTGGGGCCCCTGGACCCAGCTGGGGCTCCCAGGCCCTGAGGCACAGGGGAAGCCTCCACGGGCCCCCAGGGCCCCGTCCCGGGCACCCTGCCACGCGGCAGGCCCAAGGACGGAGCCCGGGGTGGGGAGGCTGCCCTCCCCAGGGCCCTCAGGGGCACCAGCTGGAGCTCCCCAGGCACTATGGAACCCCGTCCTGGGCCCCTGGCGGAGCAGCAGACCGGGAGACGGAGGCCAGGGTGGGAGCGACCTCCCCGGGGCCAGGCGAGGTCGGACAGAGTCCCGGACAGGGGGGGAGGATTTTGCCCGGCCCTAGCCCATCTGGTCACCGGCTGAGAGCCCCCAGCCCGCGAGGGGTTCCGGCTTACCCTGTCCCTAGTAATCCGGAGGAAGGGTACCCCCTTTTCTGGTAACCCATGCGCACCGAGTGACGGAAGGGACCCAAGTGACAGTGATGGTTGTTCCGAGCTGCTGCGGAAATGCGCTGGGCGGAGCGGGGTGACGGCGTGGCGCGCAAGGGCTACAGTCCTGCTGGGCGGCAGCGTCCGGGACCTGGTGCCACCCGACCCTTTCCGCTCGGGTCGTATCACTGGGGGGCGCGAGCTGCCGGGGCCGCTCGGCCTTCGCTCTGCTGGGTTTGGGGAAGGGCCTCTGCCAGGCAGCAGGGCCCTCAAGTCGGACGGTCCATGCGGGGTGGAAGCTCTTTGCTTGAAACAACAGCCGAGGCTGGCCAAGCAGTCCATCCCTAAACGGACCGAGCGTGCCCAATCGATCGGATTGCGCAGCGCCGGCCGGGGCCTCCCCCAGAAGGCCGCCCTGCATGGGGAATTCCGGATTCGCGTCCCTGCCTGCTCCCAGGGCGAGCAGGCTTGGAGGAAAGGCCCATCAGGAAGGGCTGGGAGGCAGGCGCATACCCGGGCCCCTGGGGGCCCCGGCGGGTGGGCCCGGGACCTGCCTTCCCCTGTCTCGGAATCGCCGGACCTCACGGAGGTCAGACTAACGCTTTCCCTAGTAATCCGGAGGAAAAATACCCCCCTTTCTTGTAATCTGTGCGCACCGGGCGACGGAGGGGACGCAAGGCGCAAATGTGCCCGACCTCCTGGAGCCCTCGCTGGGATCGGGGAGGCAAATGAGCCCTCGTTGGGACTTCTAGGGCAGCCCGGCCATCTGGTCGCCCCATTGGAAAGCATTGCGCGCGACCAGATAGCCGAGGGGAAAGGTGCGACCAGATGGTCGGGCTCGAAGGGCGGCAATCTGGTCGCTCTGTGCCCTAATGAAATAGCGAGCTGGCGCCGCGGCATGGGGGGCCGGAGGCCCGGGGTACCAGCTGGGCCTCAGCCATGCGGCTGTGAGGGGGAGCCGACGGGCCCTCCGACCCGGGGCCCGGGGACACCTTGACAAGCAGGCGAAGCGGGGGAGGTCTGCACGGGACCGACGGATCCCCGTCCCGGGCCCTTGGAGGAGCGACATGCTGGAGGACGGGGTCCAGGGTAGGAGTGCCCGACCCAGGGCCCAGTGGGGCCCCTGGACCCAGCCGGGGCTCCCAGGCCCGGACCCACAGGGGAAGCCTCCCCAGGCCCGCGGGACCCCGTCCTAGGCACCCTGCCACGCGGCAGACCCAAGGACGGAGCCCAGGCGGAGAGGGCGCCCTCCCCAGGGCCATCAGGGGCCCCGCTCGGAGCTCCTGAACCCAGCCGAGAAGGGGGGAGGCTCCCCGGGCATGACAGAACCCCGTCTCAGGCCTTTGGCAGAGCGGCAGGCCCACCTAAAATTTTCCATCTACTACCAGAAGCCTTTGCATCTCATCTGGCCTTTATTTTTAATCAAATGTTTCTCTCTGGTATATTCCGGACTAGTTGGAAACTGGCATCTATTCTTCCCCTCCTAAAGAAAGCAAACCTTGATGGGACAGATCCTAGTAATTACCGCCCTATCTCAAGACTCCCTCTGCCTGCAAAAATGGTTGAAAAATCCATGAATGGTGTTTTATCGGACTATATTGAAAAGCATTCCTTTTTGGATACCACTCAGTTTGGCTTTAGAAAGCATCATAGTACTGAGTTGGCATTGATTTCAGCGTCCGAGTTGATCAGGCAGACAGTTGATGCGGGAGGCAGTGCAGCACTAGTGCTGCTTGACCTCTCGCCACTTTTGATACTGTGGATCATCAAAAGTTGTTGGAAGTCTTAGATAGGATCGATATTAAAGGGAAAGCTTTTGCTTTGCTCAAGTCTTTCGTGGCTGAGCAGGAACAGTTTCTGGCTCTTTCAGATTTTAAGTCACCTAACTTCACATTGCCCTGTGGAGTACCCCAGGGCTCTTCGTTGAGCCCCACTCTTTTTAATATTTATGTTGCTCCGTTGGCAAGGCTTATTCGATCTCTGGGCTTCTCTGCTGTCTCCTATGCCAATGACACCCAGATCGTGGTGTCTGTAACAGGTACACCATCAGACACTGCAGCACAGTTCCACACCTGTCTCCGTCAAGTCGGCGACTGGATGGCAGCGAACTGTCTGAAATTGAACTCCGGGAAGACCGAAGTTCTACTTTTTGGTGGCCATATGAATTTTTGGTCTCCTGCATTGTGGCCCGCGGAGCTGGGCTCCCTACCTAATCCAGTGAATAAAGTAAAGAACTTAGGAATCATGTTTGATTCTATGCTCTCTTTTGAGGGTCATGTGAACCAGGCTACCTCGACATCCTTCTACACTTTAAAATTACTTAGAAGGATTCTTCCTTTTATTCCGGCCAATCTGCGGAAATTAGTGGTTTCGGCTCTTGTTTTATCCAAGGCCGACTACTGTAATGGCCTTTTTATCAACCTTCGGAAAAAATGTCTGACAAAGTTACAGATTGTGAAAAACGCAGCAGCACGTCTACTGTTGAACATCCCAAAACACAAATCTGTCTCTATGACGCTTAAAGAGCTACACTGGTTGCCGGTGAAGAGACGGATCGAATTTAAGGCCCTCTGCATAGCTTTTAAAGCTATTCATGACATAGGACCTGCCTTTTTTAAACAGAATTTGCAGCCCTACATTCCGGCCCGTCATCTCTGCTCAGCTTATGCTCATAACCTGGTAGTTCCCAGGTTCAAAAAATGTTCTTGGGGAGGAAGAAGCTTCCTGGTCGGTACTACCCGACTTTGGAACTCGCTTCCACTAAGGCTAAAGGAAGAAACCCATCTGTTGGCCTTCAGAAAGGCGCTGAAAACGTGGCTTTTTAATCTCTGATGTGGTAAAATCTGTCTGGTATCTTTTGTCTGATGAGCTAGCGCCTTGACACCCTCGGGTGAATGTTTGCGCTTTATAAATTTCTTTTTCATTTCATTTCTCATTTCAGCACCCGACCTGGGACCCGGCGGGGCCCCTGGACCCAGCCGGGGCTCCCAGGCCCAGAGGCGCAGGGGAAGCCTCCCCGGGCCCGCGGGACCCCATCTTGGGCACCCTGCCACGTGGCAGGCCCAAGGACGGAGCCCGGGGGATGGCATACCGCCCTCCCCAGGGCCCTCAGGGGCCTCGGCCGGAGCTTCTGAACCCAGCCAAGCAGGGGGAGGCTCCCCGGGCATGACGAAACCCCGTCTCGGGCCTTTGGCAGAGCGGCAGGCCAGGGGATGGGGCCCAGGGCTGGAGCACCCAACCCGGGGCCCGGCTTGGCCCCATGACCCAACAGGGGCTCCCAGAGGCGCAGGGGAAGCCTCCCCGGGCCCGCGGGACCCCATCTTGGGCACCCTGCCATGCGGCAGGCCCAAGGATGGAGCCCGGGGTGGGGAGGCCGCCCTCCCCAGGGCCCTCAGGGGGCCCGGCCGGAGCTTCTGAACCCAGCCAAGCAGGGGGAGGCTCCCCGGGCACGACGAAACCCCGTCTCGGGCCTTTGGCAGAGCAGCAGGCCAGGGGATGGGGCCCAGGGCGGGAGCGCCCTCCCCGGGGCCTGGCGAGGTCAGACAGAGTCCCGGACAGGGGGGGAGGATTTTTCCTGGCCCTAGCCCATCTGGTCGCCGGATGAGAGCCCCCAGCCCGCACGGGGTTCCGGCGTACCCTGTCCCTAGTAATCTGGAGGTAGGGTACCCCCTTTTCTAGTAACCCGTGCGTACCGAGTGATGGAGGGTACCCAAGGCGTGGACGCGCCCAACCTCCCGGAGCCCTGGCTGGGATCGGGGAGGCAAACAAGCCCTCATCAGGACTTCCAGGGCAGCCCGGCCATCTGGTCGCCCCATTGGAAAGCATTGCGCGCGACCAGATGGCCGAGGGGGAAAAGGTGCGACCAGATGGCCGGATCCGAAGGACGCCCATCAGCCCTCCCTGCGCCTTGGAGGGCTCGGGGGCTCTGCTTCCCGGGGGCTCATCAGAGCCCTTAGCTGGGTCTGGGGCACGGGGCTGCGAGGGGGTCCCCCAACGGAACTCTGACCTGGGGCCCGCAGGCACCTTGACACGCAGGCGAAGCGGTGGAGGCCTGCCCTGGCCCGATGGACCCCCGTGACGGGCACCTGGACTCTCGGCTGGCCGCAGGACGTGGGCTCCCACACCCCAGGGGCCCGCCGGAGCCCAGTCCCTGGAACCGGTCCCCGCTTTTGAACCCAGCCAGGCCGGGGAGGGGGGAGCCTCCCCGGGCACCAGGGACCCCCGTCCCGGGCAGACGGACCCTTGGAAGGCAGCAGGACGGGGGCTCCCACACCCCAGGCCCTGCCCGAAGCCCAGGCCCCGGGCCCTGCTTCTCAACCCAGCCAGGCTGGGGGGATCTGGGAACCTGCCCGGGCATGAGGGACCCCCATCCCAAGCACATGGACCCTCAGCTGGCCGCAGGATGAGGGCTCCTGCACCCCAGGGCCCGCCAGAGCCCAGGCCCCGGGCCTTGCTTCTGTGGAGGCGGGTGGCGCAGCGGAGTTCCACTGAGTTTTTTCATAACTCCGTGGAACTCCGCGTATTGGCACTACGCCAGCTCCGCCCAGGGTTAATCAAAAGCAGCTACAATCGCTAGACGGGGGGTTGGACACCAGGCCAGACAATTTGCATAAGCTCACTGGCCTGCTGTTGATTGGTCTAATGCGGTACTTAGAGAGGTGACACTTTGCCGCGACGGTGTCAACATTCGAACTTAAAGGACTGGGTGAGGTGTTACGTTTTCAGGAAAATACAAAGAAGGTGGAAAGACTGTTTCGCTCTTTGTCATGAAAATGTTGTCTTTAACGATTCATGAAAATACATGTTTGTGTCACAGAACACTGCACTCGAAGTAGCAATTACTGCAAAGAAACTCAGACTTGAGAAGAATCATGGACATTTCCGTCTCTTTTTTTATAATAGTGAAGACTCTTTTAGTGAAAGATGTGCATACTAAACATGAAAGGGACTGTCCTGCTTCTACACTGGATCTGATGCTTCCAAGGTTTTTTTTATAATCTGACCACAAGACGTACTCCAAACAGCATAACTTGGAAGCACAGACTAAATAAATGCGGTACGTCTTTTATTACAAGAGGTGTGTACATGAAGGGTTCTTCTGTGCTAAGGCGACACTATATGTTTTTATGCAATCTACCTGGTTTTGGAGAGTATAGAGGAGGTCTGCGCTAATAATAAAAATGATGTGCTGGGCAACCCACAGTCCCGCCTACCCTGCTTCTAAGATAATTCTTAGGAAAATAAAAGGGCAAACGTGGAAGGCCACCAGGCCTGGCTGACCGGGGCACAGATGACATGGACATGGGGCTTCTTAGTAGGTGTGCAGAAGCCTGCGGGTGTTACACCAGACAGCCAAAGTGTGCAGGAAAGCAAATCCGCGGCTGCAAAGTTTACAATTACACATTTACTTAATGTGTGACTGTACGAGAAGATCTCTGGCCACTGGAATTTAAACACGTAATTATGCAGAGCGTAAGCAGTAAAATGCAACAGAAGAAATACTATGGGACAGATATTAAGATTTGCATTAATGGCTGAATACCAGCTCGGGCACATCAGAGATTAATGAATCACTCAGCGCCAATCTTTTGAGAAAGCCCGTCACAACACATGTATGTTGATGGGGGAGGGCTAGGAAGTTTGCAGCCGGTCATGACAATAGGGAGGACAGCTAAAGTTTGCACCTGTTTTGGAAAGCACTCGCTTGAAATGATTCTGGGGGTTGAAGGGTGAACGGGTGCAAGATTCACTCAGAGGGCTAAAGGTGGGAGTGAAGGAAATGGCCTGGAGCGAAGGCCCCGTGAGCATGTCAGTCCACAGGAAGTGGATATGAAAGGTCATGGACAGACAGGTCTCTGGGGGTAGCCAACGTTTAGAAACTCTGGCGATTTTATTTGTTGCAGAGTCCAATAGCCAAACAATTACTTTAACAAATCTAATATTTTTTCTCAACACCTCCCTGTTTAGAGTTTTGTGTCAGCACTGTGATCTCTACACAAGTCAACACACAAAAATAGGGCTGCAGGTCCGTAATCTGGGGTGCATTTTTACGGGCGCAGTAAAATGTCCACGAAACAATATCTTTTTTTTTTTTACCAATGAAAACAACATTCTATTGTGCATTACCTGATGTAGGTTTGTTATAAGCATCACGTTTCTTCGTTACTTCCCTTAAAATGCGACCCGAATCCCGCAGCTGTGCTGACACCCAAGTGCAGTCCAAGGATGGCTGTTCACCAAGGCAGCAATGTTGCAGTTCACAGTTGAAGCGCACACATGAATGGGTTGCTTAAAATGCCTCCAGCAGCAAGGCATGTTCCCAGACCAATCTGTCGCGATTTTGTGCCAATCTACAGGGGGGGGGCTAGAAGAAGCCATACGTCGGGACGAGAATGTGGCAATAATTAGATGCAATACATGGCCGCTGGACGCATCAACGGGTGGCAAGCAAAGCGGCTCCAGCCGGAGTCATGGCACGCTTGGATTGGGTCAGTGCAGCAGAGGGACCCAGCGCTTCACACCAAAACTGCGCATAACAATTAGCATGCTGGGCTGCAACAATCCTATAAAAGAGTTCTCCTCAGCAACACATCAACCATGCGAGCGGACGAAAACTGTAGTTGGGCAGTGCTGCTTCCGGAATAAACGGAAGTGACATATAGCTGCCTCAACGATTTAGGAAGCAGCAAAGAAGAGTGGCACTGCTTTAAACCAATGGGGTGGGAGCAGACGGGACCAAAGTCCTTTATGGACTACTCCAGGTCTTGCAGACAGCGCATGCGCGCTGCCTAGGCTCGACCTAAAAAGGAGATAAAGGGGACCCCTCAAATTACAGGCCAATAAGCCTCATGGATGTCTCCCCTAAAGTATTCAGCAAAATAATCCTGTCATGTCTCCAAAACTGGATAGAGGAAAACAACATTCTCTCTCATCTGCAGGCAGGTTTTAGGGCTTCCACGAGCACCCTAGACCAGGTGTTCCGATTTCTTTTGCTCATCTGGAAAGAAGTGAAGATTAGGAGGGGCCATTTGTATGTCGTATTTGTCGACCTCAAAACGGCATTTGATTCCATAGATCGTAATAAACTTTGGGCTGCTCTCAGGGACTTAGGACTCCCCTGTGACCTACTTCAATTATTGGTTCGCTTACACCAAGATAACTATGCCAAAGTCAAGTGGAACTCTGATGGTAGTCTTACTAATAACATATCAGTCACCAAGGGGGTGCGCCAGGGCTGTGTGCTTGCCCCAACCCTGTTCACCCTGTATATGAACGGGCTTATAAGCAAACTATATGATTGTGGAGGTGACCCACCAAGATTAGCTGGCAGCCTTATACGCTATTTGCAGACGAACACTGCTCATTTCTAAAACCTCTATGGGCATCCAGAATGTGCTATCTAAGTTTGCCGAAGCATGCAAAGATCGGGGCCTTGAAATAAACTGTTCAAAAACAAAGTTTATAGTTTTTAATCCCTATAAATCCACCAAAGGGAAAGTGAAGCTGGGTACCCAATCTTTAGAACAGGTCAAGACCTTCGACTACTTGGGAGTCAGAATTAGTGACAATTTAGCATGGACTCCCCAAATTCAGAAGAGCGTACTGACACTCCAGCACGCGGACTGTGCAATAGTAAAGAGGGTAAAACGCTCAGCTTTCAGCCCAATTTCCCCTATCCTTGAAATACATTGGGCTAAAGGCCTAGGTGCGGCCCTTTATGGGGCAGAACTGTGGGGGCTGGAGCATCTGATACAGCTAGAGGTTGCTGAAAATACATTTTTAATGGCAATCCTCAACCTCCCAATGAACACGCCCCTATTTCCCCTACGCCTTGACCTTGGTTTAAAGCCTATTACCCATTTTGCTGTCCTTAAGGTGCTTATGTTTTGGGTAAGACTTTGGACCAGTAGCACCCAGATTCCTGTAAAGGACGCAGTGGAGGAACTATAAATTCTTCAAAGACACACAGGGCGACTGCTCTGGTTCAACAATGTTAAGGAGTGGCTTTTCAGACTGGGCCTGGGAATAATGTGGGAGGTTCCGCAGCCTTTACAAAAAAAATGGACCCCTGCTGAAAAAGAGGTATTGGGATTTTGTTGATTCTTCTTGTACTGATGTTAGGGCAGCTGGCACTATAACTTCCACCTTTTTAAATGTTAAAAGCTGTTTTAAGTTAGATTTGTATATGGACGATGTTGAACCCCCCAGGCACGAGCACTTTATATACAATTTAGGATTGGGGTTCTCCCACTGAATGCAATGAAAAACAGTTGGGCAAATGTTACTGTATCCCCTTTGTGCCCGTCCTGTCACTCTACCCCAGAGACCATAGAACATTTCATTTTCTTCTGTCCCGCTTATGTAAACTTAAGAAAAACTTGGATTATCCCGGCCTGCTGACTGCTTTCTTTTTCACGCCCCTCTGATGCTCTACTCATATTTAGGTCAGACATGACAAGGTGGCTTGTTTTTACAATATCAAGATATTTGCTTTACGCCTGGTGGCAGAGGCCTAAAGTGGTAAAATAATATCCTGATTTAGGTTTATTGAACAAGCAGGGTAAGCCGTCTGCAAGGTAATTCAGTGGGACAGCAGGGGAATGATGGGGTTGAATTGTTTTAATGTGAGTGTTTTTAATTGACATCTTTGACAAAACTTATAATCTTGTTTTAAACACTGTATAGGACCGTGAAGTCAATGTTATTTTAAATTACTGTTTTTTAACATTTTTATGAAATATTGTGTTCTACGTGATTTTTTTATGTTGTGTATGATCATGCTATTGATTGAATAACTAAATATATAAACACCTGAATATAGCAATCAGCAACTAAAAATTGTCCAGTTTACCATTCAAAAGAGTCTACCACTGCACAACGCCACATGTGGTGCTTTTTACAGTAACTGTTCATCAGTTTGAGCTAGAATCAATTATTCTGTGTTGAAATCTGTAGCAGGTGGAGGATTAAGTGGCAAATGTAGAAAATCCATAATTATGCAGAAAACACCACAGCCACACCGCAGCCTCACAATCGCATGAATCTAGTAGCCCTTATTATAATACCACACTGTCGCTTCAGTGGTCCAGGTAGGAGCATGCTCCTGGACTGCCCAGTGACAACCCAGACATGCGGGTGAGAGGGTAAGTTAGTAGAAATGTTAAAACAGGGCTACACAGAAATCTGTCCGCTCAGTGGTTGCAGGGCTGATCCCTATGAGGGGGATCAGGTGCACCAATGTATGACACTACATTACACACTTTCAAACACACACAATGCCACCCTATGCCTATTCACACAGTCACCCGGTGAGCAGTAGGTATCACATTGTGCGCACTATTAACTAGTTGTTTGGAAGCTCTGTGCAGTTGATTATCATTACAGAGATTAAAACCACCCCAGGCTATCAGCGGCAGCTTGGAATGCTTTAGTTCTTTGTGTGGGAGTAGGGAGGTGGTGAGTTAAAGTGACTCAGGCTGTGTTCAGAACAAAGGCCCGCCCCTCAAATACCCTCCCCACACAGTGAACATTTTTTTTTAGAAGTTGGCAGGTCAGACATCAGTCTCCATGTGCCGCTATCGGTTAGAGCGCTACCCCACCTGGCGAGCTTGAAATTATGAAATGATTGGATGTTCATTGGAAGCTTGCACTGAGCACGTGGGATTGGAGGTTCCAAAGAGCGTCCACTCATTCACAAACGCACCCTCTGCTTGTCACTACCGCTGCTCTCTGCAGTCTCTGCCTCGTACGCCACAGACTGCTCTGAGTCATTGTGGTTTCCACCTGCGACAGACAGAGCTGGTTTGTTAACTTCCATTACTTGGCAATACTTATGAGTCTTATTCATGTGGGTGTACTTTGGCCTGCTTGTCTCTGATTCATGTCCTGTTTATTAACAGGGAAATTATGCAGCCCAGTAATTTACATCTCCTTTTCCAAATATTTGCTGACTCTTTCATGATTAGCAGGTTTACCCACCATAGTGGTATCTTCACTTGTCACCTTTGAACTCTAGAGACATCTGTTATTGATGTTTATCATTATTTTTTATAAGGATTTATGTCCAGAAAATCGAAACTTGCTGTGTGGTTTATGCATAAAGTGCTGGATTTAGAACCAAGCTGCGCGATCACATAAAGTGAACCTCTGAAGTGCTAATTTAAAGTGTAGTCTATGTAATAGTTTTAGGCTGAATGATATCATCTATAAATGCAGAAGAAGGGAGATAAGTGGTGTTTGTTTTGAGCTGGAACTCTAATGGAACTTGTTGTTTTTGACTGGAAAAGAATCAGCATTTGCCCATGCCTGTAAAGAAGATGCCACTTAACCACTTCGCTGCTAGGCCTCCCCCCCTCCCCCCGTGTGCTAAGCCTTTTTTTGGCTATTTGGGGTAGTTCGCGCTTAGGCCCCTGTAACTTTTTGACCACATAAGGTATCCACGCCAAATTTGCGTCCTTTTCTTCCAACATCATGGGGATTCTAAAGATATCCAGGGTTTGTGGAATCCCCTGGAGGGGACCCAGAAATTAGCCAAAATACAGCTAAATTTTCTTTTTCTGGGGAAAAATGGGAAAAAAGGGCTGCAAATGGTATCAACAAAGGGGTTGTGGTGCTGAAATCACCATCTTCCCAGCTTTCAGGGACAAGCATACTTTTGTCAGAAAACCAAAATTTATTACACAGTTTTGCCATTTTTCTGGGACATAGCCTATTTTTGCTATTTTTAGTGCTTTCAACCTCCTTCCAGTTAATGGTAGAAATGGGTATGAAAGCAATAATGTATCCTGGAAAGCTATACATTTTAGAAATGTAGACAAAATTCTGAATTCAGCAAGGGGTCATTTGTGTAGATCCTTCAAGGTTTCTTTATAGAAACTAACAGTTGAATATAGGGAAAATTGAAAATTAGTTGAAAAAAACAGCCATTTGTGTCAAAGTTTTCAACTGTAACTTCTTCTAATTATATGACAGCTGTTTGAAAGCAATATACCGTTACATCCGCTGGACCTTTCTGGTTGTGGGGATATATAGGACTTGTAGGTTCACCAAGAACCCGACAACCCAGAGCCAATAACTGAGCAGCGACTTGCAATGGTTTTTTATTATGTACCGGGTATAGAGCAATTAATTTGGGAAAATATATACATGGAAAAATCGGTATGAAAGACACCTATGTATTTCTGAAATTGGAACAAAATATATAGTTTAGAAACAGTAGATATTTGCACATTTCCGAAATTGTGAGTATCCATACTAGCATGAGAATTATAGGTCATTTTTCAAAATGACTTCTTTTTTACACATTGTCTTTCATTTGGAAGGCAGAAATGCATCAAAAGTCAATAGGTAATAACAGTTGCTCTACAATTCTGTGTTACCCTAAGTCTCCCGATAAAAATGGTACCTCACTTGTGTGGGTAGGCCTAGTGCCCGCAACAGGAAACAGCCCAAAACGCAACGTGGACACACCACATTTTCACAGTGAAAACTGACCCTTTTTTTGCAAAGTGCCTAGCTGTAGTTTTTTAACCCTAGCTCTGCCGGCACCTAGGGAAACCTAGCAAACCTATACATTTTTGAAAACTAGACACCCAGGGAAATCCAGGATGGGGTGACTTGACTGGCTCTCACCAGGTTCTGTTACCCAGAATCCCTTGCAAACCTAAAGATTTGTAAAAAAACCACATTTTCCTCACATTTCTGTGGTGGAAAGTTCTGGAATCTGCGTGGAACCACAAAATTCCACCCACCCCGCATTCCCCAAAGTCTTCCAAGAAAAATGGTACCTCACTTGTGTGGGTAGGCCTAGTGCCCGCGACAGGAAACGGCCCAAAATGCAACGTGGACACACCACATTTTCACAGTGAAAGCTGACCCTTTTTTTGCAAAGTGCCTAGCTGTAGTTTTTGGACCCTAGCTCTGCCGGCACCTAGGGAAACCTAGCAAACCTATACATTTTTGAAAACTAGACACCCTGGGAAATCTAGGATGGGGTGACTTGACTGGCTCTCACCAGGTTCTGCTACCCAGAATCTCTTGCAAACCTAAACATTTGTCCAAAAAAACACATTTTCCTCACATTTCTGTGATGGAAAGTTCTGGAATCTGGGTGGATCCAAAAAATTCTACCCACCCCGCGTTTCCCAAAGTCTTCCGAGAAAAATGGTACCTCACTTGTATGGGTAGGCCTAGTGCCCACGACAGGAAACGGCCCAAAACGCAACGTGGACACACCACATTTTCACAGTGAAAACGGACCCTTTTTTTGCAAAGTGCCTAGCTGTAGTTTTCGCTCTCACCAGGTTCTGTTACCCAGAATCCCTTGCAAACCTAAACATTTGTCCCCCAAAAATATTTTCCTCACATTTCTGTGGGGGAAAGTTCTGGAATCTGCGTGGATCAACAAAATTCCACCCACCCCGCGTTCCCCAAAGTCTTCAGAGAAAAATGGTACCTCACTTGTGTGGGTAGGCCTAGTGCCCGTGACAGGAAACGGCCCAAAACGCAACGTGGACACACCACATTTTCACAGTGAAAACGGACTGTTTTTTTGCAAAGTGCCTAGCAGTAGTTTTTGAACCCTAGCTCTGCCGGCACCTAGGGAAACCTAGCGAACCTATACATTTTTAAAAACTAGACACCCTGGGGAATCCAGGATGGGGTGACTTGACTGGCTCTCACCAGGTTCTGTTACCCAGAATCCCTTGCAAACCTCAAAATGTGTCCAAAAAAACATATTTTCCTCACATTTCTGTGCTGGAAAGTTCTGGAACCTGCGTGGATCCACAAAATTCCACCCACCCCGCGTTCCCCAAAGTCTTCCAAGAAAAATGTTACCTCACTTGTGTGGGTAGGCCTAGTACCCGCGACAGGAAACGGCCCAAAACGCAACGTGGACACACCACATTTTCACAGTGAAAACGGACCCTTTTTTGCAAAGTGCCTAGCTGTAGTTTTTGAACCCTAGCTCTGCCGGCACCTAGGGAAACCTAGCAATCCTATACATTTTTGAAAACTAGACACCCAGGGAAATCCAGGATGGGGTGACTTGACTGGCTCTCACCAGGTTCTGTTACCCAGAATCCCTTGCAAACCTCAAAATTTGTCCCAAAAAACACATTTTCCTCACATTTCTGTGGTGGCAAGTTCTGGAATCTGCGTGGATCCACAAAATTCCACCCACCCCGCATTCCCCATAGTCTTCTGAGAAAAATGGTACCTCACTTGCGTGGGTGGGTCAAGTACCCGCGAGAGGCAAGGGCCCAAAACCTATTGAGGCAACATAAAAATGACCTATCACAAACTAACCTGGTTTTGCAAGGGGGGTCCCATGAGTTTTTGGCCCCGGGCTCGGCGGCCATCTAGGGAAACCTACCAAACCCACACATTTCTGAAAACTAGACACCCAGGGGAGTCCAGCGAGGTATGGCTTGCGTGGGTCCCCCAACATTCTCCTACCCAGAATCCCCTGCAAACATCAAATTTAGCTGAAAAAAGTACTTTTTTCTCAAATTTCTGTGTGGGAAAGTTCTGGAATCTGCGTGAATCCACAAATTTCCTCCCACCCAGCGTTCCCTCAGGTCTCCCGATAAAAATGGTACCTCACTCGCGTGGGTGGGTCAAAGACCCGCGACAGGCAAGGGCCCAAAACCTATTGAGGCGACATCAAAATTACCTATCACAAACCAACCTGGTTTTGCAAGGGGGGTCCCATGAGATTTTGGCCCCGGGCTCGGCGGCCATCTAGGGAAACCTACCAAACCCACACATTTCTGAAAACTAGACACCCGGGGGAGTCCAGTGAGGTATGGCTTGCGTGGGTCCCCCAACATTCTCCTACCCAGAATCCCCTGCAAACCTCAAATTTAGCTGAAAAAAGTACTTTTTTCTCAAATTTCTGTGTGGGAAAGTTCTGGAATCTGCGTGGATCCACAAATTTCCTCCCACCCAGCATTCCCCCAGGTCTCCCGATAAAAATGGTACCTCACTCGCGTGGGTGTGTCAAGGACCCGCGACAGGCAAGGGCCCAAAACCTATTGAGGCGACATCAAAATTACCTATCACAAACCAACCTGGTTTTGCAAGGGGGTCCCATGAGTTTTTGGCCCCGGGCTCGGCGGCCATCTAGGGAAACCTACCAAACCCACACATTTCTGAAAACTAGACATCCGGGGGAGTCCAGCGAGGTATGGCTTGCGTGGGTCCCCCAACATTCTCCTACCCAGAATCCCCTGCAAACCCCAAATTTAGCTGAAAAAATCACTTTTTTCTCGAATTTCTGTGTGGGAAAGTTCTGGAATCTGCGTGGATCCACAAATTTCCTCCCACCCACCATTCCCCCAGGTCTCCCGATAAAAATGGCACCTCACTTGTGTGGGTAGGCATAGTGGCTGCAACAGGAAATGGCCCAAATCGTACTGTGGAGACTTCAAAATTACCTATAACAAAACTACCTGGTTTTGGGGGGGCACCTGGGGTTTTGGCCCGGGCTCAGCGGCCATCTTGGGAAACTACCAAACCCAAACATTTCTGAAAACTAGACACCTGGGGGAGTCCAATGAGGTATGGCTTGCGTGGGTACCCCAACGTTTTCCTACCCAGAATGCCCTGCAAACCTCAAATTTAGCTGAAAAAAACACATTTTCCACATATTTTTGTGTGGAATCACTGTGCCGGCACAAATGTCATACCCCACAGCGTTCTCCTTAGTGTCCCGAATAAAATGATACCTCACTTGTGTGGGTGTCCAATGCAGAATTGGCTAAAAACGTATTTTTAAAAAAAATGTAGCGCTTAGAATTCTCGGTGCTATACCCTAAATCCCTATGTTTTGGGCTCTTCCCAGTCACAGGCCCTTGCCCCACCCACACAAGTGAGGTATCAAAACAGCAGACAGATATTTGCCCCCCTTGCAAAAAAAATAGATCCCTGGTGCCTAGTAGGGTTCTCTGCCTCCCCCTTTCACCTAGGGCAGAAAGGCCAAAAAAAGAGGCAGATCTGTCCCCAGGGGGGCAGAAAATACATAAACATAATTTAACCCCCTTGGAAGCGACCCTTGGCCAAGGGGTCGCTTCCATTACCTATAAAAGAAAATCCCTGGTGTCTAGTGGGGCTTTCTGCCCCCCATCCCCCGGGGGCAGAAAGGCCAAAAAAGGGCCGACTGCCACCAGGGGGTGGGGCGGGCCGAAAAACATCCACAAATTATGAACCCCTTTGGAAGCGAACCTTGCCCAAGGGGTCGCTTCCACACACTAAAAAACACAATCCCTGGTGCCTAGTGGGTCGGGGGGGGGGGGGAGGGCAGAAAGGCCGAAAAAACGCACAAATTTTGAGCCACTTTGGAAGCAACCCTTGCTCAAGGGGTTGCTTCCATTTAAATTAATTAATCCCTGGTGGCTAGTGGGGTTTTGGGGGGCAGAAAGGCTAAAAAAACAGCCCGATCTGGCAGGAAAAACATGCACACATTTTATGCCCCTTTGGAAGCGACCCTTGCCCAAAGGGTCGCTTCCATTTAAATTAATAAATCCCTAGTTAAATCCCTGGTGGCTAGTGGGTTTTTCATCCAAACAATTTGCTCCCTTTTGGAAGCGACCCTTGCCCAAGGGGTCGCTTCCATTTAAAAATAAATGCTATCCCTGGTGCCTAGTGGGGTTTTCTGCCCCCCCTGGGGGCAGAAAGGCCAAAAAAACAGGCTGATCTGCCCCGAGAGGGGGTAGACAAAACATGCACATATTTTAACCCCCTTTGTAAGCGACCCTTGACCAAGGGGTTGCTTCCTTTTAAAAAAAATGTATCCCTGGTGCTAGTGGGGGCATTTCTGCTGCACGATCGCGACGCTGTGCGCGATCGTGAAGCAGAAATGCCCTGCAAATGCCTCGATGCATGGAGCAAACCCCCCCAGGAACAAGGAAACCTACCTTCTTCCCTCTGACGCCTGGAAGCAAATGGCTTCCAGAGCGTCTGGGACTTCCTGATGACGTCAGTGCGCGATGTGCGCGCTGACGTCATGGGATTCCCATGGGGGGGTCGGGGGTGGCAGCGGAAACTCTTCTGCTGCCATCCCCCTCTGTGGGGCTAGATGGGCTGCCCATGGGGGGAGCGCCAGCGCTTCCCCCATGGGTGGGTGCCATGACGGAGCGGTTCCGTCATGAGCACACGCCCACTGTGGCTCATTACGGAACCGCTCTGTCATGAGCACTCAAGGGGTTAACACAATAATAACAGATCACAATAATAATACAAGAACACATTACAAAACCCAACATAACAACAGTAGGGTTTTCTGCCTCCCCCTTTCACCTAGGGCAGAAAGGCCAAAAAAAGGGGCAGATCTGTCCCCAGATTATTATCAACTTGATATGATAATAAAACACAACAGACCACTACACAACGAAATAAGCACATCCAGCATATATGACATAATATCAAAACAATAAGCCACTAACAAAATAACCTGCCACCACAACAAAACAACTCAATAAAACCCAATATCTGACAGAAAGGCTCAACAAGAAAGCAATTGTATTTCTATGTTGTTGCTTTGTGCTTGTATATTTTTTTGTTATTTTGTGTTGCATTGCTGTGCTATCTGTTGTGTGTTTATCTTCTGTGATTGTGTTGTGATTTATTGTTGTAATGTTGTTGTATTGTGTTGGTGTGTTTTGTTGTTTTATCTTTGTGATTGTGTTGTTGTAGCACTGGTTTGGTGCAACTTAGTGTTGGTGTCGTGTTTTGTTGGTGTGCTAAAGTCCTGTTTTATTTTGTTGCTGTATTCCTCTGCTGCGTTTTGATTGATTTGCTGTTTGGTTGTTGTAATATATTGTTGCGTTGTTGTGCTGTTTGTTGTTGGTGGTGAAGGTGTGTTGTGTTGTACTGCTTCTGTCTTAATGTGGTGTTATGCTATTTTAAAGTGGTGTTGTATTGTAGTATGCTTTTGTGCTTTCTTTTTATTGTTCTTCTATTGTCGTTGTGCCCCAGTTACAGTCTATTTTGGTGGTACAGTACCACCGCCACAACCTCTCTTGCAGAATACAGTAGGAAAAAGAGTTTACACATAATACTGTGCTATATACTATTGATGTTGCTGACTAAAATGTGTTGTGATTTGACTAGGTGTCCTTGGGCTCACGAAACTTTCCTTGTTTTTTTTAATGTAATTATATCTCCTAGTACGTGTTCTCTTTTCTGACGTGCACCGTCTGAACTGCTAGCACAGGCACGTAAATGTGCCTCAGAAAAGTAGCAATTTTAACAAGCCTTGGCAATGCCAAGAGGTCTCACTTTTTTGAACATGCAATGGTAAAGCCAGCAGGTCTGGCTTTTTGTTTGGGGATGTGTTTGGTAATTGTTGGCTGTTTGTGTGTATTGTTCCAAGATGTCCTACTAAGAAAATACCATAATGCAGCAATCTCTTCAAATACAATATTCTGGAGGCTGGTAGTATGGCCCATTTGTTGAACAGACAGCATTAGCAGAGTTATGCAGTACTCTCAAATAACAGTGTTAAAAATGAATCAAAAGACGAACTTTATGTTGTAAATATTGAACTTAATTGGATTAAATAGAAAAATATTACATGGTTGATATTTTTGACAATGGACCAGTATGTTTTATGCATCCGTAAGAAAACCAATGAATGCACGTGTTTATGATAAAAAAAGTTGGAAATCAACAAGTTATTATTACATCAAATTAAAATAAATTAATGTGCAATGGTGATTAGAAAACAGCCTGTCGTAAAGACAAAAGGAATGCACTTCCTAAACAAAAGTGCTACAAACCAGAAATTATAATGTCATCATGAATACTCACTGACTCTGAATTTAAAGGTATACATCACGTTGTTTCTCCGGCTAATAAAAGGACTACTTGAGCCCATCACCAAAACCCAACAGGAACTGAAAGGGTACAATGTAACCATCTGCCAAAATCCCACGGGCTTAATGGACAGAGCATCCAAGCAATGTCAAATCACAACAAACCCTTGAAACTCTATGGCTGAAATGGGCTGACCAAAGCCCGCTATCAATGTACTACTTCTTTCATATACTTTTTTTTCAAAGGTATTGGTACCAGTTGTTCTTTTAGTGAGCGAAAGCTGTCCGAGGTAAGACTTAAAAATGATAAATTAGGCCTTCCAGTATCAGAATTTATCATGCTTTGTATGGATATTTGATGGCACATCAATTTCAGTCAAATGACCTTCAGAGAGTCTATTCCTCAATCAAGGAGACTCGTCTAGGTACAGTTGAGGTTTGGCTGGCTGTAGCTTCAGAATGTTGGAATGCACACATGTTCAAACAGTCAGTGCATATTTGGGGTGGAGCTTCATCGCCTACTATTGAATTTGCTAACTGGCCAAGTGGTAAACTAGCCAGGGCCGGCTTTAGTGCTGGTGGCGCCCAGTGCGACAATTTGTTTTGGTGCCCCCCTCCCCATGACCTCCTCTATGGATTCCCTCACTATCACCCTGCAAAAGTGCCCCTCATCTCTCCATAGCCCCTTTCTCACATACATTTAATTTGTTTTAAAGCGTTGAGAAAGGCTGGCTTTACTAATCCACTCAGCTATCCACATGAAATACAGATCTGTTCTTTGCAGCAGGCATATTTACACTCTGCGATACTTTACAGTGAGTCAAAACTGCCACCAGACAAAACTCTGATCTCTCTCTACCAGGAATATTAATCACAAGAGTTATCTTTACATCATTATTGCTGCCTGAAAGCCGGACGCACAAGGATCTCTGCAGCAGGTGCCTTTAAATCACAAGTTATTGCCAAACACAGGGCCACCCCCTGAGGTCAGCGCCCCCTCTCGAGGTCTGCACCCCCTCTCGAGGTCAGCACCCAGTGGGGCTGCACCAGTTGCACCGTCCAAAAGCTGGCCCTGAAACTAGCTGACATGAAATTTCATCAACATCCAGGCACAGCAATGGGTCTGGTCACCCGATCATGTGTGTTTACACTGAAGCATGTTGGAGAAGATCAAGCAGATAGCTGAAACATACTGGATGCTTGGAAGACACAGGAGGGGGCTGCATTTAGCAGGCGGGGACTGGTTGAAATAGAAATGAGTTGCTTTTCCTGGAAAATAATCTTTGCTGCTAGGAGACAATAATCAGGTGATTAGAAGAGAATTTATTGACAAAAAGATGGAGAATACATCTGTACAGGTCCCATGGCAACACTGCAGCAAAAGTAGCAATAGGTACAAAGAAGGAGTAGAGAGCTAGCCAGACTGTAAATAGGCCTGCCACTCTGCTATTGCCCAGCCAATAGGTCTACTCTGATATTGAACAGACAGTCAAGCATCCCTTATCTTATCCCTGCACATTCATCATTTAATATCCATGAGTTACTTCTTCCTCCTACCACAATACTAATGTTCACATACTGGATGCTTACTCTAATTTATCTAACTTTACAGATAGACTTTATCTCTATACAGTCTAATTCCATCCAAAATGAGACCTGAAGTGGGAAGTTCAATAGTAAGTCCTTTTGAAGTCTAAGTGGACTTTGCAACCTCCAAAACAAACTCCATCACTCTAGAATACTGGACCAAAAGAAAACAAGAAACCTGATGGTACAACAAACAGCAACGACCACACAAACACAACTGAAAGACACGACTTTTGAATGACCATCTGAAGCAGTCTCTGACATTCTATACAAATTGGTTCAAATAGGCCATACTGTAAAACGTTGCAGGTAAGCCAGAAATAAAGAGCCCTAACGATGAGAAGAAGACAGAAGGGCAAAAGGGCAAGATGATCTGTCTTTAACCTCTCCTTGATAAGCATTAACTAGATATTCGGTACTAGATGAATACAAATAGGCACAACTTAAAACACGCAAGGTCATCATAAGTATAGAACACAAACACATCTTTAAGCCAGCTGCTTACAGTCAGGGTGAGCAATGAGATGATCCTTGCATCTGAAAAAGGCACAACGATCTTGAAAGACTAAGAGATTGAGTCAAAGATTAGTGCACAGAAAGAAATGTAAGACAAACCTGGGAGGCTGACAAGCAGCAGTAGCGGTGGCCATTCTCGTGAAGGTGATTGTAGTGGATCATGGATGATCACAAGGAGAGGCGCAATGACTCTCACAGAAAGGGCAAAAGGCTCAGCAACCGCCATACTACACCCCGTTTTGGAGACAGCAAGTTAGTGAAATGTGCAAACACTGCATTTGCGAGGATCTTAGGATATTTGCATCATACCTGCATGCATGAGAATCTCCGGATGCATACAGAAAATTATTAAAGAGACCCATGCAGGAGATAATTGGAGCAAAGCATGGTTACTGTCCAATAAAAAGAGGTCTTGGAACATCTTGTACACTGAGGGCTTTATGTAGAGTTTGGTAGACAGGGTACTCCTTGCATCTGCAATGGAGTATCCTGTCCACTAAACTGACAGTCTGCCCACCTCATTTAGAGACAGGTGTACTGTCAGCTTTTTGTCAACCTCAGACGACCTGACGGAGTAGGGGCCATCGGAGTAATGTCATAACACCAACCACCCTATTTAGAGTGGATGGCCTGATTTTTTTTTTCTGTCTATCACCGCCTGCAAAAACCTGGCAGTGAGAGATGGCAAAAATAATAATGATCCCTAACCCCTGGTAGAAAACTCATTGGTGTTTTTGTTTTTTAATAACAAATTTCCAATTAAAGAAATTGCTTTTAAAAACAAAAAAAATTAGGAGTTTTGTGGACTGCATTCAAAACCGATGGCGACCGTCCACCAAAATGTTGGATCCAGATGGAAAATGCTGTGACGGCGGTTTCATTTCATGGTACTTTCGCTTTGTAAATTATCAAAACTGATAAACGTACAATAAACAATATCAACAGTCCAGGTTGTCTATGTGCCATTTCTTGTGTGTTGTTCATCTGAGTTTTTGCTAGTCATACAGTGGGCTGGTTTGTATTGTCCGTTAAGGGAAATTGGTTGTGTTTTTTAGGAAGTAGCTGTCTGGCATCTTGTTTTTGAGTCTGACCTATTTTATTGCAAGTATATAACAGTAATTTGCCTGTTTTATGTGAATTTCGAGTTCTTATGTGATAATTTGCTGTTTGCTATTGTTGTGTCTGTGGGTTGTCGAGGGGAGTGGGATATTTGGGCCAGATGTACGACCATTCCATTTTGCGAGTCGCAAATTGCGACGTTTTGCGACTTTCAAAATGGAATGTCAAACAGTGTCTCAGGCACTGTTTGCGATTCCTAATGGGGTCGCAAATTATTTGCCTCATCAATATTCGTGAGGATGGTCGCAATTTGCGACCCATTAGGAATGGCCAGCACTCACAGGGATGGTGGCCTGCTGGGGTCAACAGACCACCATGTCTGTGACTGCGTTTTCAATAAAGCAGTTTTTTTAAAAATGCATCCCGTTTTCCTTAAAGGAAAATGGGATGCATTTAAAATTTAAAAAAGAAAAATGAAACGTTTCTGATTCATTAGGTCTCGCATAGCGTTGCAGCGCAACGCGCTGTTCGCTTTGCGAGACATGCAGTATACAGTATAGTGGGGGGAAGCTCCGCCCACTTTCCGACCATGCTTTTCATTGGCTTGAATCATAAATGCTGCATTTTGATTCGTTTTCGGCTTGTTAGTCCCTCCTCCTGACGGCCATGTTGTCATTTATATCCTTCCCTGGCTATTGGCCCCTTTACTCCAAAAATTATTTCTGGCCCTGTGTCCCCCCGCCCCCTCCCGCAGTCCGTGACTTTTCGCCCCCCCAGCCCCTCCCACTGCCGTTCGTGCCTTCCTGGACCCCCACCCTCCCATTTCCAATGCAATAGGTCTCACGTAAATACGAGTCCTATTGCATTAAGAAATGCTTGTTTGTTGTGGGATTGGCTGGGTGATCGCACTCTTTTGGTGTCGCGCGACATTGTGCCTGACCAAAACATGGCAATATGCAAAACACATGCGCAATACAGACGTTTTTGCTTTGATGTCTGTATGCTGTAGTCTCTTTTCCTTGTCCACGGCACCCTGTCACTGACAGCAGATACTCTTGACGTCATCGCGCGTGGCCTACGTCTTCAGCTAGACATGGCGGCCACTGTACCAAGACGGAGAGGGAAGCGCACAAGTACCGGGGCCGGCTGGAGCTCAGCAGGAAGAGGAGCTGCCCCTGCAAGCCGTGCTGGTGGTGGATATCTTCAGTCCCGTGAGCAAGAACCGGGCTCGGGTAAGTGGGCTATACATTTTAAGCTTTAAAAATCGTGAGCGAGGTAATGATGCACTTCAGGCGAACAATCACCACTCCGACCCAAAAACTTCAAAATACGAAGGGAAAAAAAGGATGTTATTATTGCTACTGTAAATGAGTTTCTCGGTTTCTATGTGAATGGGTATAAAGGAAAATAACTGCAAAAGCGAGTCATAATGTAGGGTCGTAATGAAAAAGGCAACTGTTCCACCATAAAAACTCGAGCCGATTCCCGTGCGCCGGAAATTAGCTGCGTAAAATAAAGCTAATTAAACTATGGTACAGTCACCCTGCTGTCAGACCGCCAATCTGCAAGCAAAACAAATGCGGAATGAAATGATTCGGTTCAGCGGCCTCCCTCGTTCTGTTTTTTTCTCTTACAAAAATGGAAGAAACTTTTCACTTTCCCTCTCATATCAGCACTCTGTTGCGTACTTTATTTTTGTGAAGACCGCACTGGCTCCAAATGCCCCAAACAACTCCTGATGTCGCACAGATAGTTGCCGTCTGACCCTTTGCACACACCCTTCTGCAGAAATTAATGAGCCACACTGTGCATTCTGTCCGACTTTTCTCCTCACGGTGTCACCTGGGAATTGTCCTCCTGTCTGTAGGGTTATCTGTGTGATCTTCGGCACGTCGGGAATCAACGAGTATCGTGATTTAGGGAGATGTGAAGCGCTAAACATCTGACTCTCAACAGAGCGACTGCTTTTATACAATGGCGGCGATGGAAGGGGGTGGGCGCTAATGGAGACGGTGCATCACCTGTAAATGTCCCGCACCCCATTGTGTCTTACTGCCAGTGACATCCGCAGCCAAAAAGACCAGACACTGTGGCTGGTAAGAAAGAGCATTGTTGTCAGTGACGGTAAGTTCTTCTTGTGCTGCCCACGGTTCTATCCTTAGTGACAATAAGGTCTTCTTTGTGGAAACAGACTCAGCTAGTTGTGGTTTGTTTCGGATTGCACAACAAACAACAACCCCCAGCTCTCTATGTGAAATCGGATCCGGTCTCTTTCTGCAGTCCCAATGTTCACTAACATTGGTATAATATTGGTTGTGCACGTGCAGAGGTCTGGGGGACTGTAGTACAAAGCAAGGAGCAGCACTGCACACTTTCTAACAGGAAGCTGCTTTTAATTGCCCCTCATTCAACGCTGCAGAGTGTCCTGACAAAATGACCGACGGCATTGGGAAAATATCAAAAATAAACAATCAAAAACATCTTCAAAAAACGAAACAGTTCTAACATGCATATTTTTTGTGACTACAATGGAAATTTGATGTCCGCACACGCAGATGCCTGGATCACTTTTCTTTATTACAAACTTCACACTGCACAGCAACAAAACCAAAATCACATCCCTCTCTACGTCCTATTTTTCCTCTCTCTGCCTCATTTCCTACATCTCTGCCTCACTTTCAACATTTTTGCCTCTCTTTCCCCATCCTCTATTTCCATTATTTCTCTCTATTTCAGCTTCTTTCACTTCCCTTTGTATCTTTCTCTCGCCGCTTTCTCACAGTGCTGTACCTCTCTCTGCCTCTGCTGCTGTCTTCTCCTCTCCTTTCTTCTCCTAGTCTTCTGGCTGTACCTTTCATTCTGTCTTGCCTTTTCTCTTTCTTGCTTTATATTCTTTTCTCTGATTCGTGACTTTTTTATCTCGCTCCTTTTATCACAACCTTCTCCCTGTGTTCTCTGCATCTGTTGCGGGTTTCTTCTCTCCTTTCTTCTCCACCCCCAGCCAGGCTCTTCACTGCATGTCGGGTGTTAAGTGTGAGACCCCGGCTGCATGAGCTACCCACAGCGATCTGAACTCACTCTAGCAGAGCAGTGTGAGCACCCCCAAGCATTGCAAGCTTCATTCGGCACTGTGCGATATTCCCAAGGCAGTTTAAACTGTCTCCTGCACAATAGTAGATTCTTCCCGCATTGCAAGCTTTCTCCAGCAGTGCCAGCTTCCTCCGGTAGCCTGAGCGTCCCTAGCAATGTGCGAGATTCCCCGAGCATTGCAAGCTTCCTCTATCAGTGTGAGATTCCTTCAGCAGTGCGAGTTTCGTCTGCCATTGCTCTTCGACTCCAATAATGCGAGCTTCATCCAGCAGCGCGAGCTTCATCCAGCAGCGCGAGCTTCATCCAGCAGCGCAAGCTTCACCCAGCAGCACAAGTTCCCTCTGTCATTACTCTTGGGCTCCCACAATGGGAGTTTCTCCAGCATGGTCCTTTTCCTGCAGCACTGAGAGAAACTGTGAGCGCTACAAGCTTCTTCTAGCAGTATGAGCTTCCCAGCAGAATGAATGTCCTCTAGCAGAGCAGTGTGAGATTCCATAAGCATTGCAAGCTTTCTCCAGCAGTGTGTGAGATTCTCCCAGCATTGCGAGCTTCCCCAGCAGTGCAAGCTTCTCCAGCAGTGCAAGCTTCTCCAGCAGTGCAAGCTTCCCCAGTTGCTTGAGATTCCC
Source organism: Calotriton arnoldi (assembly GCA_963921515.1). Taxonomy (NCBI): domain Eukaryota; kingdom Metazoa; phylum Chordata; class Amphibia; order Caudata; family Salamandridae; genus Calotriton; species Calotriton arnoldi. The sequence goes on from CAWUFW010000038.1 coordinate 4,752,462, forward strand.
TCCATGAGTGTACAATTCCCCCATGAGTGTAAAATGTCCCCATAAGTGTAAGATTCTCTTGGCTGTATGAGCTTTCCAAGGCATTCTGAACTTGCTCCAGTAGAGCAGTGTGAGATTCCCCTTGCATTGCAAGCTTTTTCCTGCAGTTTTAGCTTCCTCCAGTAGCCTGAGCTCCCCTAGCAGTGTGTGAGATTCCCCAGGATTGCAAGCTTTCTCCATTATTGTGACATCGGGTGATGTGATATCGGGTATGAGCCCATACCAGGAACAGCAGTTCTTTATAAACGTGAACTGGGGTATAAAATGGGAGGGCTGGGGTCTGTATGCTACCTTCATGGGGTTCAATGATACAAACCTGCACAGTACGGAGGGCTAGGAGTGAAGTAAGGGAAGTGGCTACAAGGTGTAGTAGCATGCAGGGTGGCAGTGGCCATGGCAGGGAGTGACGTCAGCAGAATAGATTGTTGGCATGGAGTAGCTTAGGCATTAGTGATGCCAAGGAAGTAACGTGAGCAAAGTTGCTATTGCTATGGGTTTAGCGTGATGAGGAATATTGATAACAGGGGAGTGGCGTCCGCATGAGAGGCTGTTGGCCTAGTGCTTAGGGTGGGGATGCGGCAGGAGTGTGATTTGAACAGGAGAGACTGTTGACAAAGTATTTACTGTGGGATTAGTAAATGGTGATGGTGGTAGGGAAGTGACTTCAGCAGGAGAGCCGGTTGGCCTAATGTTTTGTGGGAGATGCAGTGGTAAGGTGGACAATAGTAGCAAAAGTGGGCGATAGGTTGGCCTGACGTCCGGAGTTAGTGCTTGACAAGACGGGGTGTTTGATAGCAATGGGCTTTAACTAAAAAGTGAGTGCAGGTGGTCCAATGGGTAATATGATGCATAGCTAAATACTTATAAGGTCCCAAAGGCGAGACCGATTGCATTGCAAATGCTTGTTTTTTAAGAGCAGTCAGTGGTCCTTGGAACCACTGCCTGCTCTTAAAAAATATTTTCGCATCCATTCACAAAGGGGAAGGTGTCCCTTGGGGACCCCTTTCTGTTTGCTAGTGGCTTACCACCTACTTGAAGTAGGTGGCAAACTGCGAGTGTTTTGCGACCGCAATTGTGGTTGCAAAACAATCGTACATACAAGTGCGACTCGCTATTTGGAAGGAGCGCCCTTGGCACGCCCCTTCCTAATAGCGACTCACAAACCCTATTTTGCAAGTCAGTAATTGGTTACCGACTCGCAAAATATGGTTTGTACATACCACCACCCTTTTTAGCGGTTGCAAACAGGCCGATTTTCCGTTTGCGACCTCTAAAAATGGTCAAACATCTGGCCCTTTGTTCTGGGCTCCTTTTGTGCAAATTTCTTGGAATGTGGGTTGGATAACATCCCAGTTTTGGGCTATGTGTTTCCTTCTGATTTGTCTTTTTTCATCATCATGTTGTGTGTTCGTCTCACCAGGGGTACAGTTTATTACCTCTGTGCACCATTTCTTGAAAAGTGGAGCTGTGCACACAAGTGTCACATCATTGCAATGGCTCTTTTTGCTATACCAGTGCTAGATATAAAAATCTATTATCCACCTTATTTAGTTTAGGGCATTGAAATAGTACTATCATGCATTTTTCTAGGGGCATGCAGGTCAGTGTGCTTCAGTGTCTCAATGCTGTGGTGAACGTTTTCCAGAATTCCTTATTTGTGGGGCATTCCCAAGTCATATGAAAGAACCTAGCTTCACAGTGAGCCTTGGCATGGCAAATGTGTGTGTTCCAGTGTTCTTTCCCATTGTTTGTCAGTCATATTTCTAGGTTTGAGTTCCATTTTTTGTCTTAAGCTATCTATATTGAGTTTTTGGCACATTCTGTATGATCTTGTATATTCATGTGACTTTTAGTCTACACCCCAGAGGGTAAGGATATTGTGTATTAGTTTATGTATTTAAGGTTCTTCCTCTGCAGCTTATATATGACATGGATACTAAGCCTATGTGTCTAGAACTGGCTAACTGGGATGCCTTTTTCTCCAGTTAACTCTTTAAATGGTTTTAGTGTTCTAGAGTTATAGCAATCACCCAGTGTCTCAACCTCACACCCGATCCAGGCTGTAAGCTGCTTAGGTATGAGGTGTTTCTGGAGGCTGCCTATGCATGTCAGTGGGAGCGAGCTGTGATCAGTCAGAGTTCTGCACCTTCTAGCATTTTAACAAACTTGTGCCTGTGTTTGGTAATGTGATTTCCCTAATCATTATTATGTCATTACCCTGTTTCAACTGTTCCTGACATAAATGGAGAGTTTTTTTTATGACATGTGAAAGTTACATACAACTGAGGCCTAATGGTATAATAAACATGACTGCACAAATCCTCTAGAGTATGTATGCTTATCCCCATTTTCTGCACTTATTATGACTACTAGACACGCTCTGGCGTAATGTCTCCGAAATGCCGAGCCCTGCTAAGTAGGACACAGTGCATGAGCCCTGACCCTTAAAAAGGTACAAGTTTAGTTGGCGTATCCCTAATTGGAATTGGCATAACTTGACTTACTTGTAAGTCCCTACTATATGGTACTAGGCAAAGCAGTTTTAAACTGCTAACTTGACTTTGACATTTCAAGCAATGGCAAAGCCCAAGCCTTCCTTTTTAGGTCGAAACCTATCAGCCAGCCAGCTGTCTGGTTTGCTAACAACATCTTGGTGACATTATAAAAGCTTCACTGGGAATGCATTCCGCCCGTTGCTTACCACTGGTTTTTTGATTTGTAAGACACATTTTCTTGCTTTCTGTTTGCTGCCTTTATTTTTTTTAGGCTGTCCAGCTTGAGTTTATCCCTTCCCTAGTCCCTTCCCTTGCTCAAACCTTATTTACAGTATCCTTCCATGTGCTCCCTTTCTGTAAACAGGCCTTTAAATCTTGTTCTTATCTTGTCACGTGCTGTGCATTCAAAGACAGAAGTGAAATGTCAGGCTCCGTCTTCCGAGGGAGCTTGGTGTTTACTTTTCTTTCTTTGACTTCAATGTGAGAGAATTTATGTGACAGTCATGCTGGCTACTGGGGGTAATTCTGAAGTGTGGTGGAAACAAATAGTTTAATACCATCAAAACAAATCAATACACTGGGTGATGACATTTCCACACATTATAATGTTTGCGCTGTATACTTTTATCAGTAAAACTATATGCCTGTGCAAATGTAATGGTCATTTCAATGTAAGTTGTGTTGTCTGTGATGGTAATGCGCTACCACACCATGCATAGTCAACTTTACCCCCCTCCATTCTACTTTGCACCACTTGATGCCACTTTACTCTACTCTGCCCCACTCGCACTATGCCACTACACTCTACGCCACTTCACAATCCGTCACTGCACTTTACTCTTCATGCGCCATTCCACTCTACACCACTTTAGTCTACACCTCACTGCTCTGCATCGCTCTACGCCAGGCTTCTCCAATGAGTAGCTTGTGAACTACTTGTAGCTTCTCCAGCTACTTGTGAGTAGCTCTCCTGTGTGTAGCTCAGCCTACGAAATTAGAAGGTTTTGTTGGGCTGAATTAATATAGGTATACAAAAATTTAAAAGTGTGTGTTTAATCTGAAAATTTGTGTATTTTCAGAACACAATTTCCAAAATCTTTTTAATGACGATATTTGAATGATAAATCATGCAGCTTTGGGAGACTTATTACTAATATTATCACCTTGGTGCCAAGAGGCATTGCAGATGTGGCTGTTATGTATTACTGTTGTGAAGGCATTCAAAATTGACTAAGCCTTTTTTACATTACTTCTTGCAATCCTGCAGTGAGGTGATCATGTCTGGCAATCTTGCAGGAGTGGGCACTAATGTAATCTTGTCTGATGTGTGCAACATTAATAATATTAGTAGCTCGGGATGACTTTCACTGAACATGAATAGCTCTTGTGAGTGAAAAGGTTGGAGATCCCTGCTCTACGCCAATGCACTCTACCCCACTCTAATCTACTATGCACCACTGCACTCTACACCCCTCCACTCTACGCCACTCTGCACTGTTTGCCACTGCACTCTACCTGAATGCACTCTACTCTATATTACTCCACTCTATGCCAGTGCACTCTACGCCATCCACTCTAATCTACTCTGCACCACTGCACTCTATGCCACCGTACGCTACGCCAATGCGCTCTACAATGCCCAACTCCACTCTACTGTGCACCATTCCACTCTACGCCAGTTCACTCTACTCTGAAAAAGGTTTAAAAAAACCTAAGAATTAGGAAGGGACAGGCACGAAGACTAGTTGCTTGGAGAAAATGTCAAATGGCTGAGAACCGACTGCAAATCTGACAGCTTCTTGGAGGTATGCATAGTTAATACACGGTTTGGCATAACATAGTGCATGATGTTGCTAATTATTGATCCGATACCACAATTGGGAACCTAACAATAATATAGGCATAAAGTTAGGTAGGGTTTAAACTATTTGTTGTAGATAGTAGTGATGTGCAATATCAGATGCTGTGAGTTTTTCTAATATTAATTTGCTTTTTGTTATGACTGATGTAATAATAATAGTCCTCACCCCTTTTTATACAGAGTTTGTATGTTTTTTGTGCATAATAACTAATCATTATAAACACGAATTACTGTATGTCTACTGCTTTCAGGGATCAACTACAAGTAACCTCTATAGATAAGAGTACCTCTGGCAGGGGTGCCCAACTCATAACACTCTAAATCTATATGAGTATAACTTGCAATAGAGAAGAGAGAAGAGTGAGTGACACTTGCCTGTTTTTCCTTTTCTCAAAAGGGGAATGAGGGTTGACAAGCAAACTCCCCATGGGACTAAGGAAATCTACCCGGTGTGCTCCACGCTTAAGGGATTCACGTCAATGCAGCATGTCATCTATAGTCGTTACATTGTTAAATAGTACCGCTCAAAGTCATGGGTCCTTAGTCTGCGCTCTGTTATCGGGAGATTCAGCTTGGAGGGTGCAGCTTAGCCTTTGCCGGTACCCCATATTGATCGCGTTAGTAGGGAGTCTATTTCTGTATGAGTCTACAGACCCACATGGGCAGGTTGCTGAAATAAGATAGGAGACGAGGGAGAATAACCATCAATTTTACCCATTACAGATACTGGAAATGTGTTCCAGAATTCTATGCAACTCTTAAGGGAGTTCATTGCTCTTCCTAAGTTCCCTGTCAGCAAGTCTTGTTCTGAATGATAGATCTGTATGCCTAGTTATTTGAAAGTTTCAGTTTCCCATACTATTCCCCATTATGGTAGATGAAACAGAGCTACGACATTAGCCAGTGTGATTTGGGAACCCCATGCTTTCATCCATGTAACTTTAAGGTCAAAGTGCAGACCGATTTCATTGGAGTTATCAATGATATATTATGTCTGTGGTACGATTTTTGATTAAGATCAGAATGTCGCCATTATGTAATTTGCTAACAGCCCCTTTGTAAAAGAAACAGTATCCATGGGTGAAAACAAAACACTGTTGTCAGAGCTGCTTTTTCATATAGATGCATTTAAATTTGTAGCCTTTTCACTAAGTTTACAAGACTTCATACAAAGGAAATGAACAATCATTTGGCAGGCAAAGGATCTTACCAAGAGAAATGAGAACCAGAAGGCAAGGTCCTGGCTACAGGGCATGCAAGAGTTTGCGGCCACTGGGAATGGTATTTTATTGGCAGCATAATGCTGTGTAGCACATCCTTTACCAGTGGGCCTGGGGCCTGAATCCAGTCAGCACGAGCATTTGGAATGACCCCTAGCCTTTCCCTACTGAAAGGCAATCAGTGCAAATATGTTTAAAATAGTGCTTTGCATCACACAAACCAGACTAAATGGTAAGCATTACCTCCAGGCCCTCTTATAGGGTCCATTGTTGCACATAAAGGACATTAGACACCTTTGTCACAGATGGATAAAATGTAAGGACACCTTTATCTGTGATTTAGGTGTTCTCCTTAAGGGGGAAAATGGTACACCAAATGCAGATTGCACAAATAACTTTACTCAGTTATTGATGCAAATTAAATACAGGCTTATAGAAGACCTGGGGATTATCCTAAAGATATGTTTGAGAGAATTAGTGGCAAGTGATCAGTATTGCGCGCATGTTACTGATATCAGACATCCAGGGTTTAGGTAGATATTTATTAATTTGCCAATGCCATAAAAGGATATGGTGTATGATAGAGACTAAGCAAGTATAATCTGTAGGTTATGCATGCTTTAAACAAGTAGGATTGAACTGTTATCTGTAGTGCAGACACATGGCCAATAGTCTTATGGCTTTAGAATTGCCCTTGAGAATTAGAAAATAGTGTAAAAGATTTAGGTGTTTGCTGCAGCCATAGATCAAAACATCCTGTGTATCAGTGTTCACTAAGGCTTAGTCAACGGGGTAATTTGGCTAAGATATCAAAAATTTAAGTGGGTTTTAAGGCTTGACCACTTTCCTCAAAGTTGGTGTATAGGTGTTCACTAAGCTTGATCAATATGGTAAACTGGCTAGTAATGTCAAACATTTAAGTGGGGTTTAAGGCTTGACCACTTCCCTCAAAATTGATGTGTAAGTGTTCACTTAGGCTTGGCCAATGGAGCAAACTGGCTAGTACTGTCAAACACGTAAGTGGGATTTAAGGATCAACCATTTACCTCAAGGTTGCAGGAGCCTCAGCCTATGTGGTCATGGGTTCAAACGTGCAATTAAGGCATCACCAAAGACTATGCATGCAGTATAGACTTGTCCAATGATTGTGTCTTGAATAACTGGCCAAAATCATTAAGAGTTTAGATGCACACCAAAGAATTACACAGTTTTAGTTTTGCACTTTGAGAAGATGTAGTTGTAGCCTGAGAGAAACAGCAATACTCCATTGACAATATTTCACTTATTCTCAGCACATCTTACCTTCATTCGTCTATGAACCCATCCCTGATTTTCCAGTGCTGCCAACAAAGGAATGCCATAATTTATGTGCTCCTTTAGTAACTTGGTGGTCTTGTCTAGCTTTGTTAAGAGGGGACACTCTCTGCAGTCTGGGCTGTTCATCCAGCATCCACAAGTCCGAAGGGTAGACCATGGTGCACCTTTCTTGGTCACTGCCTCTACTGTACAGGACTACCAGAAAAAGATACCAATGATACATTAATTGCAAGGAATCACCAGGCCCAGGTACCAGCGATGGAGAGGGCTGACTGCTTCCAGTGCACAGCACCAAAACGGATAGATATCACTGAAGGAAAGATTCACCTTCAAGTGCTGGCTAAAACCATAGATTAAAGAAACAGGCTCACTTTTACCACTGTAGGACAGTTGTGCTGCATGGCAGAACCTCAGAAAATTCCATTAACAGAGAAGTACAGTACGCAACATCACCACTGTATGACACCAGTGCCTGGTGCCACTACAACGTACTAAAGGTAAACAGGTCCACTACCCCTAACGCAAGGAACCAGTGATGGAGGGCTCTGAACAAGACAGAATAATTTGACATGTAAGGGTGTGACAGGACTGTTGCAAGTGGGTATCACAGGATAGGTCCCTTAAATTCACCTCATGGTAGTCACAGTTCATGCTACTACTTTTGGACAGGTCCACTGCACAAAATACACTGAACACACTGCTTGTCAACACTAAATGGACACACAGCACCGTCAACTGCACAGATTTCAGGGAAGAACAAATGCAACCATTCCACATCCACATGTGTGGCAGCAACACAATAGCTCACAGATATCGGAGTTATCAACTGCTTTTGTGAAGCTGTGAATTGAACGTGTTAAGAGATCAAAGCCAACTTCCTAAATATGAAGAAAATTACCACAATCCAATGGGCAGTAGAACCCAAGCATCTCATTTGTACACAAACACAGCCCCCAACTGAGGAATGCAAACAAAGATCACATCTCGCCAACAATAGGCACACATGTCAAACTGCTGGCATTGTCTCAAGCCCAAGGAAAAAGTAGGCTACCAACCATGATGTAGCAGGCACGAAGGCTAAGTGCCCATTGCAAACTCACACACCAGTATCATGGCCAAGTGGGGAGAGGGGTGACAACAAAGTTAAGGTGCACATCAGCAGCATCCCTACCAGAGAGATCAAACAAGCCCAAAAAGCAACACAATTCTCAAAAGTAGTAGGCACATACCTATTCAACAGCAACTTGAGCTAAACAGCCTTGTACAAGCAGGTCTCGCAAAGAGCTGCAAGACCAAAGTCAAAAGCCAGGGACAGAAGCAGAGAGGGAAAATGGCAACAGAAGGCAGAACTCTAACTCGTAGATCGCTGAGTACCCTGACAGGGTAGGAGCAGCTGAACATAGTGGCCATGGTCACCAGACACTAAAGATCAGCGAGGTCAAAAAACCCACCAGAGTCATACCGAAATAAAGCAGCGAATGAAAGACATGATAAAAAACAAGGAAGAAAGGAGCAATGATGACCAGTAACCCAAAGAAGGAAATGTCACAGAGGGATACAGCTAGACAACTTCATAATTCACACAAAGTAGAACCTCACAGGGCAAACAGAGACAAACTAGTGCAACACAGCATGACTAGGAACAGACCACAAGCACAGGCCAAGGTCACAAAGCAGAGGCCATGAGTACCACCATATATGCCAAACTGCACCATAACCTCTGGAAAACAAGTGGTACAAATTGTGTAAAGAGAGTTAGCCAAGCAGCTTCCCTTCCCTCCCTTCAGCAATAGGAATAGGAATGAAGCTCCTGAAAATGAAAGAAAGGCCTCAGACCCAAACTCCAGAGAGCTAAAGCAGGAGGCCAAAGGAGGCACCCCCAGGGAAGGTGACGAATCTCAGGGTAGGGACAGTGCAGGGAAATGGAGCAATCCACCGATTTTGCAAGAATGGCCAAATCTCTACAGAAATTGTCCATACCCACCTCAAACACCACCAAACACATCCAGAAAGCCAGTGGCATGCGAAGATACAGAGAGACTCATTAAGACAGAGGGCAAAGCTCAGGCCTTAGGCAAACAGAAACCGACCACCAGCAACAACAGAAGTGACAGACATGCAAAAAGCCCTACATAGCAACATCCCTTCAAGTGAGTTCAAAGACAGCCTTGCACTAAGAACCCAAAAGGAAGGGTTGGAGCCTGCTCCACTGACGCAGGGCTGCTCTAATACCAGTAGACCCCCTTACAGTCTCACAAGGCAAAACTCCTGATTTATGCGTGAGAGCCATCATATTTGCTTCAAAACAGAAACACATTTTATTTTAGCTTTCCACCAAAAAAAGCTTTCGAAATATGTCTGAATGGGCTGACAATCCCTTAATACATGTAGTATGCTTTTATTTGAGTTAAAAACATGCAATGTCACCCCGCAGTGAAGTGTGCACGTAAAACAAACTAATAGACAGGTGACAACATGTGGAAAACACAACATAACACAAAACACAACACCAAACAAATATATAGGGCATGGTACATTGTACTGTAGCATATCCCAAAAGTAAGGAACAGGGACCTTACCCTATTAGCGTGGTAACTGTGCCCCTTAGGTATGGGCAGAGGATGACTCTTAGCTGCGGAGATAAATTAGTAAAAATAGGTGTACCAATTAGGAGGTAGCTTAAGGATGCGAAGGAAAAAAGGTGACATATGTAGTATTTGTTTGTTAGTACTCTTGTGGTCCCACACTGTAATTTACCCTTGACCTACCTTCCTCTGCTGGCCTGGAGGTAGTGAATGAAGCCGTGGAGACCGTTTATAAATCTGTCTGGTTACAGGTGTGTGGTTGGGGAACCGGCCTTTACAATGCGGGCAGAGCCACGCGTTCCGTTTTTACGCAAACGCACCTTTAACCATGCATATGCCTTAACCACGCATGGTTAAGGCACTGCGCAGTCTAGATGTCCGGATGGGCAAGAACAGGAACAGGAAGCAATGGTACAGCCAGCTCGACGCAGACAGGTAAAAGGGGCTGGGGCCGGGTTTGGGGGGGTGTGGGTTGTTTTAGGGATGGGTTAGTTTGTAGGGCTCAGGGGGACATTGAAGTTTTAGGTTTTAGGGATGGGGGATTTTTAGGGCTCGGGCGGGTTTTTTATAGGGCAAGGGCCAGGGTTTTAGGACCCAGGGCAGGAGGGGGGGTCGGGGTAGTTTAGGCTTTAGGGGTGGGGGTCGTTTTTAGGACTCATGGAAACGGGTTGTTTATAGGGCAGGGGCCAGGGTTTTCAGGCCAAGGGCGAAGGAGCTGGGGTGTGATTTTTACCACACATCCCTTTACCAATCATGCTTTTACCACAAAATTGCGTGGTAAATGCATGCATGGTAATAGAATGCATGGTAAAGGAATGCATTGTTCAGCACATTCGTTGTTAGGGCTGCGTTGCAGAGGCATGTGTGGTTTAGGCATGCGTACCTCTGTCATACAATCCTGTGGTCTGGAGCGATCACAGGTGTGCTGGTTTCTGGTGTCAGGCTAGCAGTGACATCACCAGTCCGCGGAAAGCGTAAAAGATGCTGCTGCCATGTTGGCGGATAAGGTGCCCCGTAGTCTTGGTGCAAGCGCAGGCATTGCCCAAGTGCAGCACATGCATGCCAGCCAGGGCTGAGACCCATAGATTGCAGATGCCCCTGCTTAAACAGGCTCCATCTTGAAGAGGGAAGAGGCCCGTCAAAATGGGGAAATTGTCAAAGGAAATTGGAGTCTTGACACAGATGATCAGGCAGCCAAAAAATAAGGACCTATGAAAAGAGGATATTGAACTGTGTATACTGAATATGGAGGTAGTATACCTCGTTTAATCAAAATACAGAGAGTATCCACATAACCAGGTAATGGTCACTTATGTGTGTTCCAAAGATATATGGTACAGATGCGTGTAATGGTTGTATATAACACAAGAAAAAATTAGTAGTCAGGACAGGGAGTGTATCATATATAGGTGTTTAAAAGTCACAGGAGGGGGCAGACACTTGTGACAGATTACGTAATGTAAATGGCTGAGGGAGAACGGGTACCCTATGCTGACTATATATCATATGGCCCTTTCATGGCAGTTGTAGAGAGCAGTGAATGTGATGATGATCATATAGTAGTAAGTAGGTGACAGGTCAGTGATGGTATGGGATAATATCACGTAGCCAAGTGCTGGCTGTGTGTCATGTCGCACTGTAGTAGCAATGACGGAAAATCATTGCTCTGACCTAGAAATTGCCCGGGGTCTTGTGTGTATCAACATGTCTCTTAGGTTCTGTGTGTGTTTAAATGCTTTGTTCTCATCTTGTGTTATCACTCTGGTGGACAGGTTGACCACTAGTTTCTTTTGGTTGTCTAGCTCCTGGTTTGCATTTGCGTTTCCGGTTGTTGCCATTGGACCCATTTGCATCCCCCTTTTCTTTTTCTTCTGCCCCAGCCTCTGTCTAAAAAAGGTGGGTGGGTGAGATGTTGAGGAAAATGTGGGTGAGGTGCTTGGGGGAGCATGTGGAAGTTGAGGTGCCACTTTGATTGATGTCCAGGCTATGGGGTCATCGGGTTTCCATACATAGGTGGAGGTGGTGTCCAGCGGTGGCTATCATAGCTACCCCAACTGTCTGCATTTGACTAACTAATGAAGGAGTTCGGTTTCCTACGTTGTGTGGCCGCCCCCTCATAAGATGAAGTGTCCCCACTAGATGCTTGAAAGTCCTCTCTAATGTATGTGAAACCCTTTCTTTCTCTATGTTTTTTAACGTCCTTCTGTAATTTGGTAATTTTCTATTGCATGAGATAATCCTTATGTTAATTTATTTCGGAATTAATCTCGACTAGTCATGATTTGAAAGCTGTAATACTGATGCCTGCTTTGAGGGCATTCTCCGCAATTGTGATCTGACTAACCCTGGGCGGTGAACTCTGCTCCGTTCACGAAGTTTGTGGAGGTTTCCACACTCCGCGTTACGCTAAAATCGCGGAGTTCCGGAAAACTCTACTTTGCACAGAGGAGCTGAGTTTTTTTCCTCGCTCGCGCTCGTCAACTTCAAGTTGGCGAGCGTGAGCGAGGAAAATCCACCTCCCGGCGAGATTTTTCCTGGTTCGCGATCATCAACCTCAAGTTGACAAGCACGAGTGTGGAAAATCAACCTCCCGGCAACATTTCTCAACGCGGGCGGTCGGATTTCTCATTGCGAGTGGTCTTGTATGCTCGCTACCGCTTATGTTGAGAAACTGTCCGTTCGTGTTGAGAAAGCTGCTGCTCGAGTAAAAAATCTACTCGAGTAACAGAAAGAAAGCAGCGACCGCTTGTGTTGTGCATGGTGCCATTTGCGATGATTGCACAGTGCTGACAAACACCCAGCACTGAAAATCACTGCGAAATCCATTTATCTAACGCACTCCGCCGCTTGCAGAGCTCAGAGTAGCACTGAAGAGTTTTTTTTGCACTTCGCGGAGTTCCGCATAGCGGAACCCCACGAACTCCGCCCAGGCTTCATCCAGACAATCAGGGCCTCATATAGACATTTGACTGTGTTGATTATCGGGATCAAGTGGCGCCTGCACCCATTGGAGGCACAGCTATGACACCCAACGAGCGCCTATATGCTGCATTGGGGTCATGCCTAGCTCGCACCAACCGGCGCCGGCACCAGTCAGAGGCACAGCTGACACCTGGAGAGCATAACCTAACCATCTGGAATATCACCATGACTACGGGACACGCTTATCCCCTAACATGGAACCAGCATCCTTTATGCTTTCCGAGGGCTGGTCTAGTCACTGCCAGCCCGACACTGGAAACCAGCACACCTGTGATCGCTCCCGACCAAACACCTGTAACCAATTCTAACACATTTATAAACCCTCTCCCTGGCTTCATTCACTACCTCCAGGCCGGCAGAGGAGGGCAGGTCACAGGTAACTTACTGCATAGGACCATGTGAGTACTAACAAACCGATACTACTTATGTTATATTTTTTCCTTTGTGTGCTTCAGCTACCTCCTCATTGGTACACCCATTTTTACCAGTTTATCTCTGCAGCTATGCGCGGTCCTCTGCCCATACCTAAGGGGCACAGTTATCACTCCAATAGGGTAAGATCGCTTTTCCTTACTTTTGGGATATACAACCTTACAATGTACTACGCCCAATAAATGTGTTTGGTGTTGTGATTTGTGTTATGTTGTGTTTTCTATGTGTTGTCACCTGCTAATTTCTTTGCTTTACTGTGCACATTTCACTGTGGGGCGACAATGCACCCTCAGCATGTTTTTTAACTCAAATAAAAGCATAGTACATGTTTTAAGGGAATGTCAACCCATTCAGTCAGTGGTGACACCCTTGATTAGCTGTCTCTTTTCTCTCTTACAGGTCGGAACTTCGCTGTCGTGTACCGTAGCAGGTAGAGTTGACAAATCCTGATTGGGCTCATCTATTTAATACACCTCCTCTACCAATCAGGTATAGGGTAGGCGTCAACTATTTGGTCCTGATAAAATGTCTAAGATCCAGATGGGCCATAAGGCATGAAACATGTTGACCATAAGTCACATATTTTGAGCTGACAAAGGTTCATTGGCTCCTGTGACAGTGCTCTTTTGTTTTGACTCCTGTCAAGGGGACTACCCTATTAAAACCATTCTCCATACCCCTTAGACAGCTTTAAAACAGCTAGCACACCACCCTACTCTCACTACATCCTCAATTGCATTAATCATTACTGCTAAAAATCAGAAGATCTCCAATAAAGAGCAGCCTCGAGGGGCACGTTGGACATTGCAATACCAGACTGAGGAGCAGCCCAATGATGAAGCATGACACCCATCAGGGTGTGTGAGGGCAATCACTTCTGATCACATGGATCCCCCAATCCAGTCGATCAGCCCCTGTCCTGGTCCCGACCGACAGCTTCTCATTTCTTTCTCTTGCCTTTTCCGAGGAACAGCATCTTTCCTTTGTTTAACTACAAGTGTCCATATGTAGCCATGCAGTGCAGTTAAATGTATATTTTTTCAGGAGAAGCAAAGTAGGTATCTGCCTCCAAAGAGAATCGTCTTCATAGAGAAAGGAGTGGGATGAGGAGGTAAGGAAGAAATGCTTTTGTACGTTTAAGGCTAGATACTGTACAACAAAATACACATTTATGTCATAATGTATTCCTCATGATGCTATCTGGGTGAGAAGCCTCTGGATAATTATCTATGATCTGGGAATGTCATGTGCTCTCTACTCTGCCTGCCTTTTAATCTGCCTGCTCTCTTCCTTGCTTGCCCACTATCCTACTGTCCCTGATCTGCATTCTGGCCTCCTGGTACTCTGTCATTCTGCCTTCCTTCTACACCTGCTGTCCTTTCAGTTTCATTTATTCTACTCTTGCTATACCCTGCCATTTATGTCCTCTTCCTTTCCTGTCCTTTATTTTTCTTCCCATCTACAATGCATCTCATCTGCACTGCCCTGTCGTGTAGTTGCTACAAATCCATAGGATCTGTGAGTTTGTTGGACAACATAAACTAGGGCTTGGTGCCCAGACTGATTCCGGACACCCCTGCATGATTTGATGGCCTAAAAACCAGCTAGCCCACAGTGCCACCGTAAGCCCCCGTAACCCTATCAGTGAGCTGATGGTTTCCGGCAACCACTGAACATGACAACCCTGACCACTCGGGGATAGCAAAAACAGTACAGAACCTTTCGGTCAGTCACTCGTGGTCACTTATTCTCAGAGAAGTATACAGAGAATACACAGTGGGAAGTTTTAATAAGTTTATTAAACCAACGTTATTCTTGTATAAAATACGTGTGGTGCAATGATTAATAGACAGAAGCAGATAAAAGTGATTACGAGCACCAGAACCATAAATAGTAGATATAGTTCTACCATTGTGCTGCAACAATGTATATACGGAGGCATATAACGAGGCAGTAATCTGGCGTACTCCTACTATGCGAACCCTACTCTAAGTGTACCTAGAGTGTGTTTAGGTGAGGAGCCAAAAATCCCTCCAAGGGGCTATCCAACCCCATCACCTGATGGGAGACAATGAAGGACCCTGTCTTGGTCATGAACTGGACACCCCTCTCAAGATATCAGACCGCTGCGTGGTGAAGTCTCAGCATGCAGGGACCCTCTGTGGCAGCTGAAGTGCCTCCTCTACAAATGTATTGGGATGCTCATCTTTTATAATGGTAAGCAGCCTTGCGATGTACATATAGATTGGTGATATTATGGATATGTAGATAGCCCTGCCGCCCCATGGATGAAGATAGAGATGACATTTCTATATAGTGCAGAAAGAGACCTTGTACATGATGTTCAGGGCATTATGATAATGTGCGAAGCTAGATGTGTAAACAATTCAGTTTCAGGGAAACTAATTCAACATTGTCGTGCACGCAAATATGTGCAAAAGTTCATAGCTGAAATGTTATTATGAGGAAAATTTAAGAAATAAGCTGCTTCGCTACATGGGCCTAACCTGGGAATATAACAGCCTGACTGCCACACTAAGTGACTGCTACTACCCTGCTAGCCATCTGCTCTGCAAATTCCTGTACCTTTCTTACATCTACTCTCCCCACTATCTACCCTCTCTGCTCTCTGTCACTTCCATACTCTAGACAACTTCCCCCTCTCCCTTCTTCAGGTTTACTGTACAGGCACCTGTTGACTAACCCTCGTTTTTTATGTACTTTACTGGTAATTTCCACCAACCTGATTCTTTCCTCTTGAACTGATTTCTTTTTTTAGGTTTGTCTGCACCTTGTGGCAGGCACCTCCTTGCCCATACTAAATCATAAACCACACTCTGAGGCTGTGGAAATGTACCCTCGTGAGGGCACACTGGTGCAGGGTCACCCTCTCGTCCACGGGTCCGAAGACTAACAAAAGAGAGATCGGCACTGGAGTGAAGTAAAACAAACCAAGTTTATTATATGCTCATGAGCAGGACTGCGTCCAAACAACACCCTCAAGTGTTGTGGGAGGAAGTACACTGAATTCACAAACCATCGTCCTTATATACAATTTTGTTGCAATGCAAGCATATGGACAGAAATGGAAAGAGCGAGTTTAGACACAGAAAATAGCTATCAGCAAACAAGGGCATATGGATGACCACTTGGTCAGCAAATAAGAAAGGGGAGCAGGAATGTTTATGGCAGCAGTAAACGGTCAATAGATAGCCTCTAAGACCAGGTGCACCGGCAGCTACAAACCCCCCAGCACGTACATTGCTTAGCCATGTCGAAAGAGGTCAACTAAAGTGGATGACACAAGCAGGGTGAAAAGGTGAACAGCAGAGGACGAAAGAATTACGAAGGAAGCGAAATGGACACCACAGTCAAAAATGGCTGTCGCTTATGCTAACGTAAAATATTACACGTTTCCACAGACGACCCTTTTAGCATAAGCTAAGACATTTTCTTGTCCCTTCTAAGGGGTATGATATACATCGTGAATATCAATTAACATCATTTCACAAATTTCTCGTTCCATTGCTAAACGGGCATTTGCATTTTGGACATTCGTTTTAGATGGTGCACAAGTAGTACAAGTGTAAATACAGAGGGAACAGAGCATTGGTCCACATTGTATGCATAAACAACAAGAGAAGATAATTGCAATAATTATGAATAGGGCCGACAATACTTTCAGACCCCATACAGAAAATAAGTTCCAGAACCATCCAGTCCAAGTCCATGTTCCTGGGTCTTGATGTATCTCAGTGGCTATTTTATGCAGTTTGGAAATGGCATCATAAACAGAAGGGGCGTGGTCAGGGATAAACACACAACAGCTACTCCCGATAATGCGACATGCTTCACCACGATCAGCTAGTATTACATCTCAAACCATTCTATTTTGCAAAGTCACAATTCTCGTGATTTGGAGTTCTTCTGTAATATTTCCAATATTTCCATTGATTAGTCACTGACTCTACCACTCAGGTCAAGCATCTTATTTTTCTACTATTCAAGGCCGCACCAACAAAGAAAAAGAGTCCCAAATTAAAGTCAACATATTGCTGTAATGCAGTGTCAGTTTGATCCACTTCATCATTATTTATAGTTCTTTTGAATCGGTTCAAGGAAATGTCATTAAACAATTTTTGATCTTTATGATAAGATGCAGGTGCTAAGAACACAGGGGGAAGCAAGAAGGACACATAGCATATTCCACACCATCCAATTGGTAGATAATAGTAACCTTTACTTCCACAAATGAAATAAGTGTTATGTGAGGATAGAAAACTGCTATTGTTTGTTCCAGTGATATTCAATACTGTAGTACAGACACTTTTTCCCACAGGGATACTGCCAAAACTGCTCACACAAAGATTTGCTTGGGCTCTAGTAACAGCGATAACAGGAGGCCCGTTACCCTTGGCTGTTCGAGTATTGGGGAAAACGTAGCTTGCGGAGGAATTTCCTTTGCGATACTCCTCCATTTCCCATTTAGTTCCTTTGGCTTGTGGGAGGCCTTCATCATCAGGGTAACAAACTTTATTTAACTGTGTATTAAGTCCTCCTACATCAGCTAGAGCAATATTACTTGCTTCAGAGGCCCACAAAAGTGCGAACCAGGCTCTACAAGAGCCATTGTGTGAAAATGGCAGGGGAATGAGGCGTTCCTCCCTTCATCTGATGGGCCAGCATCATTCCACATACCCAGCTGTTGGTAGTATTCGTAGCATTATGAGTATGATGCAACATTTGTATGAAAGTGTTATTGAGATATGACATTCGATGCTTCTTTTCATGATAGGGAAGAGTGAAGTAATAATGTTCCGTGGGGACAGGAGTAGTATCAGGCAATAAGTTTCGAGCCGGAGTTACTTCCTCCACAACCCACATTACCACAGCAATGATGACAGCAGTCAAAGTCAATCCAGTAATAAACATTGTGCAGCCGCTACAGATCTTTGCAGCATTTGATTTCTTCTCCTCAGGCATGTTCATCTCGTCGACAAACAGCAAAATAGATGGTGCCCTAAGGTCCTGGGCAGGCGTTGGTTTCTTCACTAACGTTGAGACGAGTAGTCACTAAAAGGCTACCCCCATTTGTAGTCAGTCTTTAACCACTCAGGACAGTGGCTCAAACAGTCTGCTTTTAGCGATGAAGTATCCCTCTTCCTGGATCGAAGTAGGTATCTAGATGCGCCGGGGATCATGTGGTCCGAGAAGGCTTCCTCAGGCCCTTCAGGTGACGCAGTTCTTCCTCTCTCGGTGACTAGACTGTCGCAGTCATATGTCAGCACAGCAAGGCTCACGAAGGTATGCGGAATCTTTCGGCAGTGGCTGGCTTGGACCCAGTTCTTCCTGTTGGTAACTCGGACTGCAGTTCTGGTAGCAAGGAGGACCTGCTCTGGGCAACGCCAGCGAGGTGCCAGGCAACTTGTCCGTTGAAAAGATTTTGTGAGGACAAAATCTCCAGGCCGTAGATCATGACCATCACCTTGCGACCTGTCTGGAAGAGCTTCCCGCACCTGCTGATAAATAGAAGACAAACTGTCAGTTAACTGGGACAAATAGTGACTCATCAACATGTGGGGAACATCATGTATAGGGCGAGGCTTAGGGACCCCCCAAATATTCATGGGTCTCCCAAAGACGATCCCATGTGGCGTTAGGCCAGATCGTGTATGTGGTATCGATCTGATAGAAAGCAAGGCTAGGGGCAGTGCATCAGGCCATTTCAAAGACGTGGAAGCCTGTATTTTAGCCAATTTCAGGGTGGAGTTGTAACGCTCCTCCAGGCCTGCTGACTGTGGGTGGAAAGCAGCATGAAATTTCTGCTTATTCCCCAACCCTTTCATGACATATTCTACAACTTGCCCAATAAAATGAGGTCCATTGTCACTCCATAGGACCAGACAGACGCCGAAGCGGGAAAGAACTCCTTTAAGAGAACTTTTGCTGTCGTGAGAGCTGTATTATCCTTCGTAGCATACGCCTCCACCCATTTACTGAAGGCCCAAACCACTACTAGGACATATTTCAGATTATTACAGCGCTCAAACTGAATGCAGTCCATTTGCAGGCCCTCAAAAGGTGCAGATGGTGTCGCAAACCCTCCTGTTGGAGTTTGCTTTCTCTTTCCAGGATTATACTGGAGACAGACCAGACAAGACTGGACTATCTTTTTAGCAGTGCCGGCAATATCAGGATGATCCCAAACTTGCATGAGTTGTTTTGCCATTGAGGATGCACCAACATGTGCCGGCCCATGTGCCATGTGAATCAAAGGATATAGGTATGCAGTAGGCAACTTCCATTTAGTCATATCTTTGCTCCTCCAGCAGCCCTCATCATCCAATGCTCCCACCTTAGACCATTGGTCTAATTCCTCAGAGGAGGCAGATTGTTGCATATCCAACACTTCCTATCTAGCATCATGTCAACGTTCAGCTTGCGACTTAACCACATACATAGACGTGGTGCTTCGCTGTGTTGCGGTCTCACGAGCTGTGCGATCCGCAAAGACATTACCTGCTCCTATTTTATCTGTCACCTTCTTGTGTGCACTACACTTAACGATAGCTATTTTCTTGGGATAAGTTAAGGCAGTAAGAAGATTGTGCACTAATTCTCCATGCACTATCTGCGTTCCATGTGAAGTGAGAAAACCGCGTTCCTTCCACAAGTGGCCAAAATTGTGCGCTACCCCAAACGCGTACTGACTGTCAGTGTAGACATTGACAAGCAAGTCTGTGCTAAGCTCACACGCTCTTGTTAGAGCAATCAGCTCAGCTGCTTGGGCCGATTTCTGTGGGATGCGAGTTGTCTCAACTACTGTCTGGAGTGTCATAATAGCATAGGCAGCAGATGTGGTGCCATCAGGTAATTTCAAACATGACCCATCAACCCATAACTCCCCATCAACAATAGAAGAGGAGTATCTTGTAGGTCAACACGACCCTTTGTTTGCTCTTCAGTGAGAAATATACAATGATGTGATTCTTGCGACTGAGGCTGAGTAGCTGGAAATGGTAGTAGTGTAGCAGGATTTAGTCTCAAACATCTTTTCAATGTGATATGAGGGGCCAAAAGTGTCAATTCATATCCTGTCAAGCGAGCACTAGTCAAATGCTGTGTTTTCGTTTTATTTAGCAAAGCATCAACTGAATGGGGTACTAACACAAGCAGTTTGTGTGACAAAACTATTCCTTCACTCTGACGTATAGATACAGCCGTTGCTGCCACCGCTCGGAAACATCCAGGCAGCGCGTGAGCGACTGGGTCAAAGACAGCTGAGAAGTATGCACAAGGACGTTGTTTATCACCGTGTATCTGTGTTAACACCGAGAGAGCACAACCTTCCCTCTCGTGTACATAGAGCGTGAAAGTCTTAGTGTAGTCTGGAGTTCCTAATACTGGTGCAGAGCAAAGAGTTTGGCGTAACTGTTAGAAGGCACTCTGACATTCAGCCGTCCATGGGAGGGGCATCGGAGTGTCTTTAGTCAAAAGAGCCAACAAAGGTTTAATAATGTGCGAAAAACTGGGGATCCACTGCCTACAAAAAGAAGTGAGGCCAATCAATGCACGGACATCCTTCTGAGTACGGGGCACAGGAGTATCTAAAATGGTGTGAATGCGATCTGGTGTGAGTGCACGTCCCTCCTTAGACAGGAGGTGACCTAAATAGGTAACCTGCTGTCTACAATATTGCAATTTCTTTCGCGAAACTTTGTGATTATGTGATGCAAGAAACAATAGCAGTAACAATGTACCTTCTTCACATTGCTCAGGAGTGTCAGCAGCTAATAGAATGTCATCAACATACTGGATAAGGGCCACCCCTTTTGGTACAGGAAAGGCATCAAGCTGTCTTTTTAATGCCTGACTGTAAATGCTAGGACTCTCTGTATAGCCCTGTTGAGCTCTGCAGAACCGGAAGGATCTATTTTTCAATGTGAATCCAAACAGATAACGGCTTTCAGGGTGAATGGGTATTGAGAAAAATGCGTTTTTCAAGTCGATCACCGAAAATGTAGTGGCAGTGGGAGGGACCATAGTGAGAAGGGTTGTGATATCAGAAACTACCGGATATTGGGGCACTACAATTTTATTAACCTCCCGCAAATCAATAATGAATCTGTAAATTTTAGTGTCAGTGTCTTTTTTCAAAATAGGAAGGATAGGGCTATTGCAAGTATTATAGGGGATTTCTTCCACTACCCCCACTTTGATCAAATCCTGGACAATGTTTGCTAATGCTTCTTCACCTTCTCGGGATATTTTGTATTGGGGCAGTCGAGGCAATGAAACACCTTCCCTTACTTGGATTTGCACTGGTGGAATAACCATTTGACCCACATTAGTATCTGATCTAGCCCACAAGGTACAAGGTAGGGACGCCAGAGCGGCATCCTCATTGATAAGACAGGATCTCTCAACCATTGGATAATTGTCATTCAAAATAACACGCACACCTTCCGGAGAACAATGTATTGTAGCACGAAAATATTTAAGCATATCGATACCCACAATGTTGTCCGGCGTGTTTGGGGAAAGCAAAAATGGACATGCTGCAGTGAATTTGTCAAGTCCGAATTCAAGTGGCTGTGAAAGCGGGCTAGGTATAGGTGTTCCATCGAACCCTATCGATGTTATCATTGCGCCGGACAGGGGAGCCCTAGGAACCAATCTTTTAGACAGAGCACTACGGGTAGTCCCTGTATCAACCAGAAACCGATCAGTAGATCCCAAGACATTTGCATCAACATAAGGACCCATTTGATCTACTGGCACCTCAACCGGTCCCTTACCCCATCCTAGGCATCCCTATGCGTATTGGAATCTGCAAGTGCATCAGTAGAATAATCAGACATTTGGTATTGATTTCGTCTATCAAAGGTATTAGAATAATTTGGTCCTTGTTCAACTGCCTCAAACCTGGGACGAGCTCCTGTACCTCCCCTGTTTCCTGAATTCCCTGGGCGTCCTCTCATACTTCCCCTTCCCCGCAGGTACTGCTGACCTCACAAAAGAGGGCACTCAGAACGCCAATGCCCAGTCTCTTTACAATAGGCACACTGATCAGGAGACAAATTTGCACGAGAAAGAGGGAGCGCTCCGGGTGTATACATTGCACGTCCGCCTCTGCCACCTCCCCTAAATGGTGGACCATATACTTGAGTCATCATAACTTTTGTCTTTAATTCTTTAACCTTCTTATCCTCCCTGCCTTTCACTTCCTGTTCCTGTCGCTCATAATATTGGGCCATGGTCAAAAGGGAAACTGGGGAAGACGTGGTCCAAGAACTCTCACTGGCCTTAAGGCGACTAGCTATTTCCGGTAACATATTAGCGACAAATTTGTCGACAAACAAATGCTTACCCGTATCATCGGCCAATGACTGGCCGCTAAAATCATGGAATGTCTCCTCAAATCTTGAAAAGAAATCAGAAACTGACTCATCCTTTTTCTGTTTACAGGACGCTAACGTAGTCCAATCTATTTTCTTAGGGGGTATGAGAGTCTTCAACTTAGTCACAATAGCTTTAGGAAGATCTAATATCTCCTTCTGAGGTTTCTGCGCAGGCTCCCTGTCCATATCTATTTCTTCTAAATGTTCCCAGGTATCACCAAATGCCACATTGTCATCTCTTTTACGTATTGTTCTCCACATATCGGGGGGCAAAATAAGCCTGAAGAACATATCAATATCTGGCAAGGTCATAGTGCAGGAGCTGATGGCTCCTTCCACCTCCTCATAGAAGGCGGCGGGATTTTTCCGGGGGTCGGGCAAAGCAGCCTTAAGGGCCATAACATCTGCTCTACTCCAGGGAGTATAGACCCAATTATATATAAAATATCCCTTTGCATCATCGGAAGTCTTATCATCATTTGTTCCCGCACCCTTCGGGGAACATACAGGGTGCAGCTTCACGCATTGGTCTCATAGCAGACTCACTACTGCTGGGATCATTCACATCCACCGGAATATCCGTCTTCTCTGTCTGAGATTCTGTTGTCTCAACACCTGCTTGCTGCTTTTTAGCTAATTCTTTTTCCTTTTGCATTTGTAATGTATCATCCCGTAATTTAACCGCTCATCTAATTGTGTCAGATATGTTTTTGACAGGGTAAGTCCCATCTCTTAACTGCCTATAATCTGTCTTCAAATCATTCGGGCCTGATTCATCAGCAATATGTTGCCAATTATATAATATTTCCCAACAGAACTTTTCTAAAAAATATAACTGTTTTGCGTCTTCCCAAGCCTGAACTGTAGTTGTGAGGATCGTCGCTGTAGTCTTCCGACGAGATTCCTCTCTAGCACTGACCTTCAATTTATCTTTATCTGTGCTAGACAGAGTAGAGCGAGTCTGTCGCATGGATCGCTGATCTTTGTCCTTATCATCTGATGAGGAGATTTCCTCATCAGAAGCACCTCCCTCAGGGGCACTCGGATCAGGAGATTTATACGGGGGTGGGGGTCGCTCTAATAAAATAGAGTCATCATGAGGCTTATTAAGTAGTGGATAGACAGGACGTCTAATAGGGTACTGGCCATTTACCTGCAATCGACGTTCTCTCTCTACCTTTTCTATCCCTTCCTGCATCTCCTTATCTCTTAATTCAACACATTTCTGATACATCGTTTTCCGCTGTTCTTTCTGTGCTATAGCTTCCGCTTTATTCGCTCTCTCGCGCACTTCCTTATCCCACATACTCAAACTGTCAAACATATCCTGCCTACTCTTCCTTTTGAACAAACACTGTTCCACATACTGAACCTTCTTAAAATCAAATGACCCATTCACTGGCCACTGTAAATCGGATTTCTTCTTTGTGTATTTGTGCCACAATGAGCCATACATTATGGGACAAATACCATATTTTATATACATATCTCTATTCGGCGTCCCTTCTGGAGGGGCAGGCTGACTTTGTTCCAAAACACTTCTGGTACTGCCGCAGCAGCACCACTTACGAAGTGTACTAATAACAGGCATGTTTTTTTTTTTTTTTTAAATATTTATTCGTATGCATATTCTTCTTTGACATACATAGCAGTGCGCCTACAACCTCACGGCCGGCTGTGCTTGTACATGACATTACTGTTCCGCTCAGCGCTTCCCACATCCCGGGGGCCGGTCAGCGCTTTGCTGTTTCTTAACTTTATTGCTCTGATGGTTGGGCCTTTCTGCCATGTGTCAAATATGTTACATACAATTCCGAAACACTTTTTCTATACAACTATACCTATTTATTCCAAAAAAAAGACAAAAATAAACAAAAAACAACAACCAGTGAGGTGTCACATCAGTCTTTCGCGCCTGGGCATCTAAGCTTGTGTTCTGGCCCGACTGTAAGGTGCCAACACTGTAACCGTTTCCCTCCAGTGGCCTCCCATGTTTCTCTGTAATCCCCACCCGCGCAGACTGTCCGCTCCGGTCACGCAGCACTATCTGGACATAGCGGCTTACTCCACCCCCATAGTCCGCCCTGTCTCACTGGGCCCTCTTTCGCCTCTCATCACACTAACATACTAGCTTCCGTCTCTGCGCCTGTCTCTGCTTCTACTGTCGCTCCCCCATTCCCGCCCTTCAGATACTTGGTGTATAGTCCCCAAAAATTCTTAGGTCTACTCCGCGGAGGTAGTAGGTCGCTATATGTTTCTGATTGCGTGCAGCAGTAAAGTACGTCTCGCGACCATTGCAGAGTCGTGGGTAAAGGTCCCCGCATCCAGCACATCGCTACTCTACGCTTCGCCATCAACAGTCCCATATCTACCAGTCTGCGAGCAGCTTTCGGCAACCTCCTGGAATAGCCCAGTAGCGCCACCATTGGGTCTGGGGGGATCTCCAGCTCCAGTATGGTGCTTATCTCTCGGAATATGTTTTCCCAAAACTCGAAGACACCAGGGCAATCCCACGCTAAGTGCACAAAGTCCGCCGCAGGGCAGCAGCATCTTTCGCATGCTGCATCCTCTCGTAGGCCATACCTATGTAATCTCTCCGGTGTGTAATACACTCTATTAATATATTTAAAATGTATCAGTCTATGTTTGCCATGCAGTGAGATGCGCTTCGTGTTGTTACAGCAATATGCCCACATGTCGTCATCAATAGCCATACCCAAGTCTCTCTGCCAGGCTAATCTTGCTTTGGTGTATTGGTTGGCTCTCTGGGACATTGCCATCTTATGTAAGTTGGATACTATCCTGCGCGGGGACTTCGTCTTGATTAGATACGATAATTCCCTGATTTCAGGCGGTTCATCCATGTCTTCCCCTAATTGCTGTCGCAGTGCGCTATACACTCTGTGGTATTGGAAACCCTGAAGTGGTGTAGCTGCTACCGCGGTATCTGCGACTGCATTCCATTGTTTAGCCACTCCGTCCGAGAAGAGATCTCCTATCTTGTGAATACCCAACGCCCGGAGCGCCTGTACCACCCCTCTGTCCCTGCAGGGTGCCAACCAAACCGCCCACTCCACAGGCGTGTCCGGGGAGTACAGTAGTGCCCCCGTCGTTTGCTGCAATATGCAGTGCCATGCGTGCCTTGTCGAATTAAGGGAATCTAAAATGCCGGTCCTTTGGTCTACGGTTTCAAAAATGACTGCCGGTAGCGGGTGAGGGTCGGCAAACAACTTCTCCAGCTTAATATGTGGTACATTATCGGCACCATGCATCCAGCTGTGTGCCTGCGCCCCCTGTGCCACCCTGTAATATAGTTCTAAATCGGGTGCTCCCAGTCCCCCATATGGTAAGTTAGCGTGAGTGTCCGCCACTGTACTCGAGCCTGCTTGCCCGCCCATGCCAGCTTCACCAGCGCTTTTTAAGTCTGGCGAAAAAGGTGCGTGGAAGCACTATCGGTATATTTGCAAACAGGAACAGGAATCTAGGCAACACCACCATCTTCATTATAGATACCCTGCCTATTAGTGATAATGGGAGCCCGATCCATGTTTCGACGTCATCCTCCAGTTTGTCTACCACTTTTCCATAGTTTTCTCTGAGAACTACTTCCGGGTCTGTGTGCAACCTGATGCCCAGGTATCTGACCGACTCTTCTGACCATTGCAACGGAAACTCCATCTGGAATGGGGTAGTGGACTTAGTGAGTGGGAAAGCTATGGACTTAGCCCAATTCACCTTTAACCCCGATAGTGCCCCATAATGTACCACCTCTCGCAGGACCGGGGCCAGATTGCCCTCAGGGTCCCTCACATATAGCAGGGTGTCATCTGCGTACGTGGATACTATAATTTCACAGTTAGGAAATCTGACACCTCTGTGGCTGTGATACTCCCTGAGCGCACACGCCAATGGCTCCGCGATCAATGCGTATAACGTTGGTGACAGTGGGCAGCCCTCGCGTGTCCCTCTTGTGATCGGGATGGCGTCTGTTACCAGGTTTCCAAGCCGAATTCGCGCGTTAGGGGCGTTGTATAACACCCCTATCATTTGCAGAAAGTCAGGACCCAGTCCCATTCTGGTCAACACCTGTCTCATAAAGGGCCACTCCACGGAGTCAAAAGCTTTCTCCATGTCCAGGAAAATTGCTATTGCTTTTGTGTCCTGCTTTACATGTTGCATTGTGCCAAAGATCGTGCGCAGGTTATACGTGAGGTTTCTATCTGGGACAAACCCAGCTTGTTCCGGGGCTACCAATTCAGGTGTCAGTAGGGTCAGCCGTGTAGCTAATATTTTCGCAAACAATTTATTGTCCACGTTTAACAGGGAAAGCGGGCGGTACGATCCGCATTCCTCGGGGTCCTTACCTGGCTTAGGGATAGCCACCAATATGGCTTCTCTCATTGTTTGTGGCATTCGTCCGGTGATACACATATTGTCAAACAGTTCCTTTATATACAGGAGCAATAGGTCGATAAAAGTCTTATAAAAATTCACCGTTAGTCCATCAGACCCTGGGGCACTGTTTACCTTCATTCCCGCTAGGGCCTCCAGTATCTCATCTTTTTCTATGGGTAGCGAGAGAAATTCTCTATGCGCTTCCGATAAGAAGGGTAGCCTTATATGCTCCAGATACGTCAGTATCTCCTCCTCCATCCCTGTCGAGCGCGTAGCATAGAGGCCCGTATAATATTGTGTAAACCTTTTGGCTATGTCTGCCTCTTCAGTTAACAAGTCACCGTCTTCTGAACGAATCACGGTCACAGCCGTCCTACCTCGTCTGGCTTTCAGTATGTTGGCCAGCACTGCTCCCGGTCTGTCTCCCTCCCCATACGCACGCGCTGTGGCATATTTTCCCAGGTGTTGCACCTCGTTGTCCGCTGCCTCATGAAATTCCTCCAGCAAAGTCCTCATTGCCTCTGCGTGGTCACCTCCCGCTCCTACCTGCTGTGTGTTCTCCAGGTCACCCAGTCTCCGCTCCAGAATTGTTAGTCTCTGTCTGATGTCCCGGAGTACCCCGGAGTGCTTAGACATGGCCACCCCCCTAATGTACACCTTAAACGTCTCCCATACGATCTGGAAGTCGTCCACTGACCCTATATTTTTGTCAAAAAATGTTTCTATCGCCTCTGTAATCGCTTCTTTGAACAATGGATCCATCAGAGAGTAGGGGGGGAAGCGCCACGTGAACGGGGGAATAGTTTTCTTCGGGGTGGGCAAGGTCAACAAGATCGGGGAGTGATCCGACAGCGTGCGCGGCAGAACCTGACATGTGGACTTCTGCGACACGAGGGGGGAGGAGACCAACCAATAGTCTATCCGTGTATGTAAGTTGTGATACGCGGAGTAGTGTGTAAAACCACCCTCCACAGGGTGAAGTTCTCTCCATGCATCTAAAAGGTCCTCACTGATCATTACCCTTTCTACTGCTCTTGCAGCCGCTGCCGGCCTCCTTGGCGGCCCTCCCTACCTGCCTAAGCTCGGATTCCTGACCAGGTTGAGGTCACCACCCCATATCATACGTGCCTTCCCGTGTCTGTGCACTGTGTTGGCGAGTTTGCTGAAGAACTCGGGGCAGTCATAGTTGGGGCCATATACATTGACCAGTAGCAACTCTAGTCCCCTACCCTGACATCGGGAAATTACAAACCTACCGCCCGCGTCTGCCGTCAGTAGCTGCAACTTATATTCGGATCTGGGGTTAGCCCATGTCATCACTCCCCGTGCATGAGTCGTGAAACCGGCTGCGTTGATGTTCCCCAGCAGGCCTCTGGAGCGCAACAATGGGCTCTGTGTTGGGAGGTATGTCTCCTGTAGGAAGGCAATGTCTACTTTGTGTCTGGTTAGGTAGTTCAACACCTTGCGCAGCTTGCGGTGGTCATTTAGGCCCCTCACATTCCACGTTAATGCCCTGAAGGTTTCCTGTGGTCCCAGTGTTACCTCCCCCCCAGTCTTTAATCTACTGCCTGTCACGTGCGCCATAGTGGTGGGAATCCTGCTTGTGTATTGTATGCAGTGCGATGTTCGACTTTTATGTGGTCCTCACTAACTCCCAACAATAACAAAAAAAGGAAAAAAGAACCTGTCCCATCCCTTCCCCCTCCCCCCCCACTGCGAACCACCCCCAACTCGGTCGCATTGCATCCCGTATAGGGACTTCCCACACCTCCCACCTCCCTCCCCCAACTTAGTTGTCTGTAGCGGTGGTTAACACTTGCGGGCGGAGGTCGCTCTGCGCGCTACTTCCAGTTCTGTGCAAGTTTTTCCCCCTTTCCTCCACCGCTCAGCTCAACTCCCCAGCGTCTCCCCCTTTCTGCCGCTCCCAGGTCGTCCAGCGAGCACTCCCCACTCCTTGTGCGTTCGCTATGTGCTAATCTTCCGCCTACTATCTGACCACGTTTTGCCCCTGAGCCGGATGCGGTATGCAACAGGACCTGCAGAAGGATTAACTATTATTGTCCGCATCCGCACAGCCTTATTTCCTCTGTCCCCAACAGGCTACCCGTCTCCATCCCGTCCCCCCCGGCGCCCATAGTACTTATCTACTGTACACCACTGCGTCTGTCTCAGTCCTGTTTCTCCAGCGATCCCCCGGTAGCCTCGTCTCGAAGCTGCCACTCCGGGCTGTGTCTCTGCTCCTTATTCCAGTCCTTGAGCGCCTTCTGCAGAGCCTTCGGGTCCACGAAGATATGTGATCTTCCTTGTCTGTTCACTCGTAACTTGGCCGGGTATAGCATTGCATAGTCTAACCCCAACTCTCGCAACTGCCTCTTCATTGGAACAAATTGTTTACGAGCCTCCTGGACTCTGGCAGTGAAATCCGGGTAGATTGAAATGGACGATCCCTCGTACTGCAGGGATTGTTTTTCCCTCGCCACTCGAAGTGCTGCGTCTCTGTCCCGGTAGTTCAATAGTTTTGCGATGATTGGGCGCGGCAGTGCGCCCGGCTGAGGTCGTGGACCCAAGGAACGGTGGGCCCTTTCTACCACAAACATACTCGAAAACACCTCCGCCCCTAGCAGGTCGGTGAGCAGCTTCTCCACAAACCGTTCCATGTTCCCGGTTGTGGTCGTCTCCGGCAGGCCCATGATGCGTAAGTTGCAGCGTCTGGAGCGGGCTTCGAGGTCCTCCGTCTTGTCCTGTAGCACTTGCATGATCCTGCCAAGTTTTTTGTGGTCTGTGTCCAACGTCGTCTGCGCTTCTTCAACTTCCGTTAGCCGTCTTTCGGACATGTCAAGCCTCTCCGCATGCTTGTCCAGCCGCTCCCCCATTCTATCCATCCTGTACGATAGAGCATCAATTTTCGCCCCTAGTGATGTGATACCGCTCTGCAGCCCTTTTTCCATTGCTAATAGCAAACTTCGGATATCTTGTCCTTCTTCTGTCGGGGGCGTAGTTCTGGTATCCTCCTCCTGAGTGGGGTCATGAGACTTGGAGCGTTTCTGGTCGAAGGTCAACTTGGTCTGCGACCTATCCGTTTTGCCCATTGTTATTGCAGTAGTAACGCAGTTATGCAGAGGTCGTGTCTCTGGTTCCCTTCCGTTGCGCACCAGCTAGTATCGCCACCCAGGGACCCTCTCTTGCAAACCAGTCGTGGACTTCCCGGCCCAGAGGCCTACGGCTGGTGGGTTACTGTCTATCTTCTTAGCAGTCCGGCGCAGGGCTCCTCGCCTGCAGTCGCTCGTTGCTCTATTGCGATTTACCTCTACCCGCCCGGGGCGTGCTCTACTGGGCCCTTTCCTTTTGCAGCTGCGGCTATGGGTGAACTGTGCAGTCACCCCTCTAACTTCTTTGTTGCTCCAATTACTGCCCACGCAGCCCCAGGTTATCCAATGCCACACCTACTTGGCGCTGCGCCCTGCGGACGGGGGTGCAGTCTTTCCTCGAGGGCCCCCGCTGTATGTCTTGCCTCTTCCGCACTCGCTTTCTATCCCTCGCCTGAGGCCTCCGTCAGCGACTACTCACCTGGACTTGCACCGGTCAGGTTTCCGGCTTTTTCAAATGTCCTCGGGTGCTTCTCAGGTTCCCCGCTATGCTCCACACTGCCCCTGCTGCTTTGCCTCCGGGGCACGGCTGCTCCCCGCCGCCCTGCTCTCGCGGTGGGGGAGGGGCGCCCAGGTGGTTTTCTATTCACCGTGCACCCTCTGTGTACTCCGGCGTTCTTTCTCTGCTGTCCCGGAGTCGCCGCGGGTCCCGTCGATCTGCTCCTCCGCACCGGCACTCAGGTGACGTCCGACTGCTCCTTACCACCACACTCCGTGCCGCACGCACGCTGACGTTGTCGCGCCGCGCCTCTTACTCTGGCGCGGGGATTTGCGGCCTGACTTCCCGGCTAGCGCGGCTTCCCTTGTACGGCGCCGGGGTGGACCACGAGTGCCGAACTTGTTTTCCCGGGGTGCACCAGTCTCCCTTTCCCAGCTGGGCTGTACGCGACGGCTACTCCGGTTTGGTGGGGGAAGGATATCTGTAATATTATTGCGCTGAGCTGTGGAGCTCCAAACTCAAGCGGCCATTTTCTTCGCGAGCCAAGCTCCGCCCCAACAGGCATGTTTTTACAAGTATATGTAAAATATTACTTATCCAAACAAGTTTCAAAAGGAGAAAAATCCCCACATTACCTGCCTTCAGTCTTTGCAAAGAATGAATACCAAAACCAAACCAAACAAACAAGAGTGCCGCATCAGCGACCTTACCAAACAGAAGTCTTCAACTCCCACCTGCCGATCTCTGGTCGACCTAATGGTCACTGCAAAATTCACCAAAGAAGCCCCAGTCAAGACCGGCCACCACCCGGAGGGTCAAGTCAAGAAAACCGGAAAGTTCACGTTGGCTGCAAAGACAAAGGCTTCTCATGCAGTGAGCGCCCTCAGTGATAATTTCGATCTTCCGCCAAAACCACTCCTTCAGACGGCCGCGCCTCCGATGGGGCCTCATGTGCTGGGCGCCAACTGTGGAAATGTACCCTCGTGAGGGCACACTGGTGCAGGGTCACCCTCTCGTCCACGGGTCCGAAGACTAACAAAAGAGAGATCGGCACTGGAGTGAAGTAAAACAAACCAAGTTTATTATATGCTCATGAGCAGGACTGCGTCCAAACAACACCCCCAAGTGTTGTGGGAGGAAGTACACTGAATTCACAAACCATCGTCCTTATATACAATTTTGTTGCAATGCAAGCATATTGACAGAAATGGAAAGAGCGAGTTTAGACACAGAAAATAGCTATCAGCAAATAAGGGCATATGGATGACCACTTGGTCAGCAAATAAGAAAGGGGAGCAGGAATGTTTATGGCAGCAGTAAACGGTCAATAGATAGCCTCTAACACCAGGTGCACCGGCAGCTACAAACCCCCCAGCATGTACATTGCTTAGCCATGTCGAAAGAGGTCAACTAAAGTTGATGACACAAGCAGGGTGAAAAGGCGAACAGCAGAGGACGAAAGAATTACGAAGGAAGCGAAATGGACACCACAGTCAAAAATGGCTGTCGCTTATGCTAACGTAAAATATTACACGTTTCCACAGACGACCCTTTTAGCATAAGCTAAGAGATTTTCTTGTCCCTTCTAAGGGGTATGATATACATCGTGAATATCAATTAACATCATTTCTCAAATTTCTCGTTCCATTGCTAAACGGGCATTTGCATTTTGGACATTCGTTTTAGATGGTGCACAAGTAGTACAAGTGTAAATACAGAGGGAACAGAGCATTGGTCCACATTGTATGCATAAACAACAAGAGAAGATAATTGCAATAATTATGAATAGGGCCGACAATACTTTCAGACCCCATACAGAAAATAAGTTCCAGAACCATCCAGTCCAAGTCCATGTTCCTGGGTCTTGATGTATCTCAGTGACTATTTTATGCAGTTTGGAAATGGCATCATAAACAGAAGGGGCGTGGTCAGGGATAAACACACAACAGCTACTCCCGATAATGCGACATGCTTCACCACGATCAGCTAGTATTACATCTCAAACCATTCTATTTTGCAAAGTCACAATTCTCGTGATTTGGAGTTCTTCTGTAATATTTCCAATATTTCCATTGATTAGTCACTGACTCTACCACTCAGGTCAAGCGTCTTATTTTTCTACTATTCAAGGCCGCACCAACAAAGAAAAAGAGTCCCAAATTAAAGTCAACATATTGCTGTAATGCAGTGTCAGTTTGATCCACTTCATCATTATTTATAGTTCTTTTGAATCGGTTCAAGGAAATGTCATTAAACAATTTTTGATCTTTATGATAAGATGCAGGTGCTAAGAACACAGGGGGAAGCAAGAAGGACACATAGCATATTCCACACCATCCAATTGGTAGATAATAGTAACCTTTACTTCCACAAATGAAATAAGTGTTATGTGAGGATAGAAAACTGCTATTGTTTGTTCCAGTGATATTCAATACTGTAGTACAGACACTTTTTCCCACAGGGATACTGCCAAAACTGCTCACACAAAGATTTGCTTGGGCTCTAGTAACAGCGATAACAGGAGGCCCGTTACCCTTGGCTATTCGAGTTTTGGGGAAAACGTAGCTTGCGGAGGAATTTCCTTTGCGATACTCCTCCATTTCCCATTTAGTTCCTTTGGCTTGTGGGAGGCCTTCATCATCAGGGTAACAAACTTTATTTAACTGTGTATTAAGTTCTCCTACATCAGCTAGAGCAATATTACTTGCTTCAGAGGCCCACAAAAGTGCGAACCAGGCTCTACAAGAGCCATTGTGTGAAAATGGCAGGGGAATGAGGCGTTCCTCCCTTCTTCTGATGGGCTGGCATCATTCCACATACCCAGCAGTTGGTAGTATTCGTAGCATTATGAGTATGATGCAACATTTGTATGAAAGTGTTATTGAGATATGACATTCGATGCTTCTTTTCATGATAGGGAAGAGTGAAGTAATAATGTTCCGTGGGGACAGGAGTAGTATCAGGCAATAAGTTTCGAGCCGGAGTTACTTCCTCCACAACCCACATTACCACAGCAATGATGACAGCAGTCAAAGTCAATCCAGTAATAAACATTGTGCAGCCGCTACAGATCTTTGCAGCATTTGATTTCTTCTCCTCAGGCATGTTCATCTCGTCGACAAACAGCAAAATAGATGGTGCCCTAAGGTCCTGGGCAGGCGTTGGTTTCTTCACTAACGTTGAGACGAGTAGTCACTAAAAGGCTACCCCCCTTTGTAGTCAGTCTTTAACCACCCAGGACAGTGGCTCAAACAGTCTGCTTTTTGCGATGAAGTATCCCTCTTCCTGGATCGAAGTAGGTATCTAGATGCGCCGGGGATCATGTGGTCCGAGAAGGCTTCCTCAGGCCCTTCAGGTGACGCAGTTCTTCCTCTCTCTGTGACTAGAATGTCGCGGTGATCTGTCTGCACAGCAAGGCTCACGAAGGTATGCGGAATCTTTCGGCAGTGGCTGGCGTGGACCCAGTTCTTCCTGTTGGTAACTCGGACTGCAGTTCTGGTAGCAAGGAGGACCTGCTCTGGGCCACGCCAGCGAGGTGCCAGGCAACTTGTCCGTTGAAACGATTTTGTGAGGACAAAATCTCCAGGCCGCAGATCATGACCATCACCTTGCGACCTGTCTGGAAGAGCTTCCCGCACCTGCTGATAAATAGAAGACAAGCGGTCAGTTAACTGGGACAAATAGTCACTCATCAACATGTGGGGATCATCATGTATAGGGCGAGGCTTAGGGTCCCCCCAAATATTCATGGGTCTCCCAAAGACGATCCCATGTGGCGTAAGGCCAGATCGTGTATGTGGTATCGATCTGATAGAAAGCAAGGCTAGGGGCAGTGCATCAGGCCATTTCAAAGACGTGGAAGCCTGTATTTTAGCCAATTTCAGGGTGGAGTTGTAACGCTCCTCCAGGCCTGCTGACTGTGGGTGGAAAGCAGCATGAAATTTCTGCTTATTCCCCAACCCTTTCATGACATATTCTACAACTTGCCCAATAAAATGAGGTCCATTGTCACTCCATAGGACCCGACAGACGCCGAAGCGGGAAAGAACTCCTTTAAGAGAACTTTTGCTGTCGTGAGAGCTGTATTATCCTTCGTAGCATACGCCTCCACCCATTTACTGAAGGCACAAACCACTACTAGGACATATTTCAGATTATTACAGCGCTCAAACTGAATGTAGTCCATTTGCAGGACCTCAAAAGGTGCAGATGGTGTCGCAAACCCTCCTGTTGGAGTTCGCTTTCCCTTTCCAGGATTATACTGGAGACAGACCAGACAAGACTGGACTATCTTTTTAGCAGTGCCGGCAATATCAGGATAATCCCAAACTTGCATGAGTTGTTTTGCCTTTGAGGATGCACCAACATGTGCCGGCCCATGTGCCATGTGAATCAAAGGATATAGGTATGCAGTAGGCAACTTCCATTTAGTCATATCCCCCCACATCACATCAGTTAGTGACCTCAATGATCATTACTCTGCGACTCTAACTAACATCCTTGATGACCTTGCCCCGCTAAAACTAAAAAGAACCCAAACCAAAGACAGAAATCCCTGGTTCAATGGGTCCCTCAACAGCGAGAGGAAATCCCTCCGGCAGTCAGAAAGGATCTGGAGACAGCTCCCCTCAGCCGCTCATTTAAAACTGCTACGCCAGGCCAGAAACGCCTACAATAGGAATATCCTCAAATCAAAAAAGAATTCTTCAGATCTGAACTGGGAAACGCCAAGAACAGACCCCGCAAACTCTTCGAGTTGGTTAAATACCAATCCAACAAACTGGCCAAATCATCGAAAGAAACCCCCAAGTCACTAATATCATCCGAGGAATTCTCTTCCTTTTTCTCAGACAAAATCACAGCCTTAGGAAACAAACTCAGGTCCGCTACCCACTCTCAACCCCTCCCAGTTCTGCCTCCCTCCGAGTCGCCTCCACAGGCTTCACCCAAAAACGAAGCGCACTGGACTGACTTCAAAACCTATGATGAACACTCCATCTCGAAAATCCTATCCACCCTAAATCCGAACAACCACTTTAATGACCCACTCCCCTCTAACTGCCTAGCTGCTGCCGCCCATTCCATCATTCCTAGCTGGACTGCAATAATTAACGCCTCCCTTCTACAGGGATCGATACCCGACTCTCTGAAAGCTGGTCAAGTCCTACCCATCCTAAAAAAGCCAGCGCTTGACCCTGCCTCCCCTGACCACTTTAGACCCATCTCCAACATTCCACTCCTAGCTAAAGTACCACTGTCTGCCCCACTGCATGACATTCTCTCCGACCCCCCTTTATCTGGCCTCCTAATTAACTGCCGCTCAGCAGTTAAGCATGCCGCCGATATCGCTGACCTCATACTGAGCCAAAACTGTGATTTAACAATCCTGACTGAATCATGGCTTAACGAATCCTCATCTCCATGCCTGGACCTCCTAGTCCCTCCCAACTACAACATAGCAAGACTGGACAGGCAATCTAGGAAAAAAGGTGGAGGCATTGCCTGCCTTTACCGCTCTAACCTTCTCGTCACAGAACTCCTGGCAGACACCTCGAACTCCTGTGAATACCTGGCTCTTTCCATATGTAGTAGCACCACCCAACTGTGCAATCTGCACATATTTTACCACCCCCAGGCACGAATGACGCCTTCACTGACCACCTTATGGAAATTATCACAGCCAAGTCCTCCTCCAACTCTAAAGACATTTTCCTTGGTGACTTCAACCTGCACTGGAACGACCCCAAGGATCCTCATGTCAACGCCATCAAAGATCTCCTGGCCGACCAAGCCCTATCCCAAGCATGCGCACTCCCTACACATTCGAAAGGCGCCACTCTTGACTGGATCATCGCTATGGAAACACTAGTCAAGCTTATCGCTATTGTCCCTTTTGACTGGTCGGACCACCATGCTATCTCCTTCCTTTTACCTAGCACCCACAAGACAAGGGCACCGCAACAGAAGTTTCCCAAACGCTGGGTCAGAGACACCAAAAACCTTGATCCCAGGGAATTGGCAGCTCGCTGTAAGTCTGACCTCCCCCCTGCCCCCCACATCACATCAGTTAGTGACCTCAATGATCATTACTCTGCGACTCTAACTAACATCCTTGATGACCTTGCCCCGCTAAAACTAAAAAGAACCCAAACCAAAGACAGAAATCCCTGGTTCAATGGGTCCCTCAACAGCGAGAGGAAATCCCTCCGGCAGTCAGAAAGGATCTGGAGACAGCTCCCTCAGCCGCTCATTTAAAACTGCTCCGCCAGGCCAGAAACGCCTACAATAGGAATATCCTCAAATCAAAAAAGAATTCTTCAGATCTGAACTGGGAAACGCCAAGAACAGACCCCGCAAACTCTTCGAGTTGGTTAAATACCAATCCAACAAACTGGCCAAATCATCGAAAGAACCCCCCAAGTCACTAATATCATCCGAGGAATTCTCTTCCTTTTTCTCAGACAAAATCACAGCCTTAGGAAACAAACTCAGGTCCGCTACCCACTCTCAACCCCTCCCAGTTCTGCCTCCCTCCGAGTCGCCTCCACAGGCTTCACCCAAAAACGAAGCGCACTGGACT
The DNA here is from genome assembly GCA_963921515.1 of Calotriton arnoldi. Classification (NCBI taxonomy): domain Eukaryota; kingdom Metazoa; phylum Chordata; class Amphibia; order Caudata; family Salamandridae; genus Calotriton; species Calotriton arnoldi. The sequence continues at coordinate 4,789,354 of CAWUFW010000038.1, forward strand.
GACTTCAAAACCTATGATGAACACTCCATCTCGAACATCCTATCCACTTTAAATCCGAACAACCACTTTAATGACCCACTCCCCTCTAACTGCCTAGCTGCTGCCGCCCATTCCATCATTCCTAGCTGGACTGCAATAATTAACGCCTCCCTTCTACAGGGATCGATACCCGACTCTCTGAAAGCCGGTCAAGTCCTACCCATCCTAAAAAGCCAGCGCTTGACCCTGCCTCCCCTGACAACTTTAGACCCATCTCCAACATTCCACTCCTAGCTAAAGTTCTGGAGAAATGTGTGCAACAGCAACTGAGCCAACACATCACGAACTTCCACCTACTAGATGATTTCCAATCCGGTTTCAGACCAGGGCACAGTACGGAAACTGCCATTCTCCACATTGTTGATGATGCCCTCCGAGCCCTTGACCAAGGTAAAACATGTCTCCTAATCCTCCTAGATCTATCCTCGGCCTTTGACACGGTCAACCATGAAAAACTACTCGAACGCCTCAAACTCAGGATGGGAATTGATGGCTCAGTTCTTGAATGGTTTAGGTCCTTCCTCCACAACCGCTCTCAGAGATTCCTAGTTAACGGCAACCTGTCTGCTACCTCGCCGGTCACGGTTGGAGTCCCCCAAGGATCAACCTTGTCCCCCACCCTCTTCAATCTCTACCTCGAGCCACTCGCTGAAGTACTACACACCAAAAACATTTCCTACCACATGTACGCTGACGACACCCAGATCTACATCAAAATCTCCTCCTTCGAGGATATTCTTTCCCTTAATGAAGCCCTGAAATTGACTGTCCAATGGCTCTCCTCCAACCAACTCAAACTCAACGCAAATAAGACAGAATTTCTACTAATTTCCCTCCCAAAAACAATCCTGAGACTCAGGTATGGATTAAGGCCATCACAGCCTTAAATTGCTCTCCGACCATCGTGGACTCGGCCAAATCCCTCGGAATAACCCTTGACTGTAAGCTGAACATGCGGGATCACATCAACTTGATGGCCAAATCAGCCAGATTCCACCTGAGCTACCTAAGGAAACTTAAACCCTTCCTTGATACTCCCGACCTAAAAATGGCAGTCCAGTCACTTGTCATCTCTAGACTCGAATATGGCTGCTCTTCCCTATCTTGTTTACCCAAGATCTCCCTGGCACCGTTAAAAGCCTGCCTTAACGCGGCCGCTAGACTATTAACTGGCTCTAGGAAATTTGACCACATCTCACCACATCTGAAAGCTCTGAATTGGCTTCCTCTACAGGCCAGAATCCAACTCAAACTGGCTTGTATCACGCACATGGCACTATACTCAAACTCCCTGCATATCTTGCCCAGAAACTTGTGCTATCCGGAGGAAACAGAAACTCCCGGTCAACCAGAGACCTCTTGCTCCAACCTGCACGTTTTCGGAAAAAGAAAACCTATAATCGGGCTTTCTCCGGAGCCGCACCAAGAATATGGAACTCTCTCCCGCCCGCCATTAGACGAATCCCTTCTCTGGCTCGCTTCAAAAAAGATGCCAAAACCTTCCTAATGGGCAAATTCCTCGCCTAAACATTACTTTCTAATCATCCAGAGTCCTTGCTCCACATCAGTCTAAGGCATCCCCCTGGACTACCCACACATCATCCACCCGGCTCCTCCGTGCTCCCTCCATGGTCTCCGGTACCTGCTTCTTGTATATTGTAAATGTAAAATGTAACTATTTCTCATCTTATCCCCTATGTTGCCAGCACCCCCCTCCCTCCACCCACCCCAAGTCTTTTGTCTATTACTGCAGATTCCTGTAAAGCGCTCTGATACCCTAACGGGTCAAGTTCGCACTCTATAAAAACTCTAAATAAATAAATAAAAATCTTTGCTCCTCCAGCAGCCCTCATCATCCAATGCTCCCTCCTTAGACCATTGGTCTAATTCCTCAGAGGAGGCAGATTGTTGCATATCCAACACTTCCTATCTAGCATCATGTCAACGTTCAGCTTGCAACTTAACCACATACATAGACGTGGTGCTTCGCTGTGTTGCGGTCTCACGAGCTGTGCGATCCGCAAAGGCATTACCTGCTCCTATTTTATCTGTCACCTTCTTGTGTGCACTACACTTAACAATAGCTATTTTCTTGGGATAAGTTAAGGCAGTAAGAAGATTGTGCACTAATTCTCCATGCACTATCTGCGTTCCATGTGAAATGAGGAAACCGCGTTCCTTCCACAAGCGGCCAAAATTGTGCGCTACCCCAAACACGTACTGACTGTCAGTGTAGACATTGACAAGCAAGTCTGTGCTAAGCTCACACGCTCTTGTTAGAGCAATCAGCTCAGCTGCTTGGGCCGATTTCTGTGGGATGCGAGCTGTCTCAACTACTGTCTGGAGTGTCATAATAGCATAGGCAGCAGATGTGGTGCCATCAGGTAATTTCAAACATGACCCATCAACCCATAACTCCCCATCAACAATAGAAGAGGAGTATCTTGTAGGTCAATACGACCCTTTGTTTGCTCTTCAGTGAGAAATATACAATCATGTGATTCTTGCGACTGAGGCTGAGTAGCTGGAAATGGTAGTAGTGTAGCAGGATTTAGTCTCAAACATCTTTTCAATGTGATATGAGGGGCCAAAAGTGTCAATTCATATCCTGTCAAGCGAGCACTAGTCAAATGCTGTGTTTTCGTTTTATTTAGCAAAGCATCAACTGAATGGGGTACTAACACAAGCAGTTTGTGTGACAAAACTATTCCTTCACTCTGACGTATAGATACAGCCGTTGCTGCCACCGCTCGGAAACATCCAGGCAGCGCGCGAGCGACTGGGTCAAAGACAGCTGAGAAGTATGCCCTTCTTCCACCGCAAAATCGCCGACATCCACGACAGCTTCAACACCACGACCGCCCCGGCACCCACCGAGACCACTGCCCCCACAACCATCAACCACCTGCTCTCCTGGAGCAACATCAACGACGAGGACACCAGCGAGATCATGAACACCATCCACTCCGGCTCACCGCTAGACCCGTGCCCTCACCACGTCTTCAACAAAGCCAGTACAGCCATCGCGCCCCATCTCCGGAAAATAATCAACATCTCCTTCGAGACAGCAACCTTCCCGGAAAGCTGGAAGCACGCCGAGATCACCGCCTTACTCAAGAAACCCAAGGCAGACCCCAAGGACCTCAAGAACTTCCGACCCATCTCTCTGCTCCCGTTCCCCGCGAAGGTCACAGAGAAAATCGTCAACAAACAACTGACCCGCTACCTCGAGGAGAACAACATCCTGGACCCTTCCCAGTCCGGCTTCCGCAGCAACCACAGCACCGAAACCGCCCTCATCGCCGCCACCGATGACATCAGGACCCTGCTAGACAATTGAGAAACAGCAGCCCTCATCCTCCTGGACCTATCAGCCGCCTTCGACACGGTCTGCCACCACACACTACGAACACGCCTTCACGACGCCGGGATCCAAGAGAAGGCCCTGGACTGGACCACATCCTTCCTCTCCGGCAGAACACAAAGCGTCCGCCTCGCCCCCTTCCGATCCAAGGCCACCAAGATCATCTGCGGCGTACCCCAAGGCTCCTCCCTCAGCCCAACGCTGTTCAACATCTACATGGCACCCCTCGCCCACGTCGCCCGACAGCACAACCTCAACATCATCTCCTACGCCGACGACACCCAGCTGATCCTCTCCCTCACCAAAGACCCTCACACCGCCAAAGCCCACCTCCACGAAGGAATGAAGGCCGTCGCCGAATGGATGAGGACCAGCCGCCTGAAGCTGAACTCAGACAAGACGGAGGTCCTCATCCTTGGTTCCAACCCTTCAGCCTGGGACGACTCCTGGTGGCCGACATCACTGGGAACAGCCCCGACACCCACCGACCACGCACGCAACCTAGGGGTCATCCTCGACCCCACCCTCTCCATGACTAAGCAGGTCAACGCCGTTTCCTCATCCTGCTTCAACACCCTCCGAATGCTCCGCAGGATCTTCAAGTGGATCCCCACCGAAACAAGAAAAACAGTCACCCAGGCCCTCGTCACCAGCAGGCTTGACTACGGAAACGCCCTCTACGCAGGAACGACGGCTAAGCTCCTGAGACGGCTGCAACGCATCCAGAACGCCTCTGCACGTCTTATCCTCGACATCCCCCGACGCAGCCACATCACACCCCACCTGAGAGACCTGCACTGGCTCCCTGTCAACAAGAGGATAACCTTCAAGCTCCTCACCCACGCACACAAAGCACTCCACAACTCCGGACCAGCCTACCTCAACAGACGACTCAGCTTCTACACCCCCACCCGCCAGCTCCGCTCCACCACCCTCGCCCTCGCCACAGTCCTCCGCATCCGGAAAACAACCGCCGGCGGCAGATCCTTCTCCCACCTCGCTGCCCAGACCTGGAACACCCTCCCCACCAACCTTCGGCAGACCCAAGACCTACTGGCCTTCAGAAGACTCCTCAAGACCTGGCTCTTCGATCAGTAGCAGCACCACCCCCCTCTTCCCCCAGCGCCTTGAGACCCTCGCGGGTATGTAGTGCGCTTTATAAGTGACATGATTGATTGATTGATTGAAGGACGTTGTTTATCACCGTGTATCTGTGTTAACACCGAGAGAGCACAACCTTCCCTCTCGTGTACATAGAGCGTGAAAGTCTTAGTGTAGTCTGGAGTTCCTAATACTGGTGCAGAGCAAAGAGTTTGGCGTAACTGTTGGAAGGCACTCTGACATTCAGCAGTCCATGGGAGGGGCATCGGAGTGTCTTTAGTCAAAAGAGCCAACAAAGGTTTAATAATGTGCGAAAAACTGGTGATCCACTGCCTACAAAAAGAAGTGAGGCCAATCAATGCACGGACATCCTTCTGAGTACAGGGCACAGGAGTATCTAAAATGGTGTGAATGCGATCTGGTGTGAGTGCACGTCCCTCCTTAGACAGGAGGTGACCTAAATAGGTAACCTGCTGTCTACAATATTGCAATTTCTTTCTTGAAACTTTGTGATTATGGGATGCAAGAAACGATAGCAGTAACAATGTACCTTCTTCACATTGCTCAGGAGTGTCAGCAGCTAATAGAATGTCATCAACATAATGGATAAGGGCCACCCCTTTTGGTACAGGAAAGGAATCAAGCTGTCTTTTTAATGCCTGACTGTAAATGCTAGGACTCTCTGTATAGCCCTGTTGAGCTCTGCAGAACCGGAAGGATCTATTTTTCAATGTGAATCCAAACAGATAACGGCTTTCAGGGTGAATGGGTATTGAGAAAAATGCGTTTTTCAAGTCGATCACCGAAAATGTAGTGGCAGTGGGAGGGACCATAGTGAGAAGGGTTGTGATATCAGAAACTACCGGATATTGGGGCACTACAATTTTATTAACCTCCTGCAAATCAATAATGAATCTGTAAATTTTAGTGTCAGTGTCTTTTTTCAAAATAGGAAGGATAGGGCTATTGCAAGTATTATAGGGGACTTCTTCCACTACCCCCACTTTGATCAAATCCTGGACAATGTTTGCTAATGCTTCTTCACCTTCTCGGGATATTTTGTATTGGGGCAGTCGAGGCAATGAAACACCTTCCCTTACTTGGATTTGCACTGGTGGAATAACCATTTGACCCACATTAGTATCTGATCTAGCCCACAAGGTACAAGGTAGGGACGCCAGAGCGGCATCCTCATTGATAAGACAGGATCTCTCAACCATTGGATAATTGTCATTCAAAATAACACGCACACCTTCCGGAGAACAATGTATTGTAGCACGAAAATATTTAAGCATATCGATACCCACAATGTTGTCCGGCGTGTTTGGGGAAAGAAAAAATGGACATGCTGCAGTGAATTTGTCAAGTCCGAATTCAAGTGGCTGTGAAAGCGGGCTAGGTGTAGGTGTTCCATCGAACCCTATCGATGTTATCATTGCGCCGGACAGGGGAGCCCTAGGAACCAATCTTTTAGACAGAGCACTACGGGTAGCCCCTGTATCAACCAAAAACCGATCAGTAGATCCCAAGATATTTGCATCAACATAAGGACCCATTTGGTCTACTGGCACGTCAACCGGTCCCTTACCCCATCCTAGGCATCCCTATGCGTATTGGAATCTGCAAGTGCATCAGTAGAATAATCAGACCTTTGGTATTGATTTCGTCTATCAAAGGTATTAGAATAATTTGGTCCTTGTTCAACTGCCTCAAACCTGGGACGAGCTCCTGCACCTCCGCTGTTTCCTGAATTCCCTGGGCGTCCTCTCATACTTCCCCTTCCCTGCTGGTACTGCTGACCTCACAAAAGAGGGCACTCAGAACGCCAATGCCCAGTCTCTTTACAATAGGCACACTGATCAGGAGACAAATTTGCACGAGAAAGAGGGAGCGCTCCGGGTGTATACATTGCACGTCCGCCTCTTCCACCTCCCCTAAATGGTGGACCATATACTTGAGCCATCATAACTTTTGTCTTTAATTCTTTAACCTTCTTATCCTCCCTGCCTTTCACTTCCTGTTCCTGTCGCTCATAATATTGGGCCATGGTCAAAAGGGAAACTGGGGAAGACGTGGTCCAAGAACTCTCACTGGCCTTAAGGCGACTAGCTATTTCCGGTAACATATTAGCGACAAATTTGTCGACAAACAAATGCTTACTCAGTATCATCGGCCAATGACTGGCCGCTAAAATCATGTAATGTCTCCTCAAATCTTGAAAAGAAATCAGAAACTGACTCATCCTTTTTCTGTTTACAGGACGCTAACGTAGTCCAATCTATTTTCTTAGGGGGTCTGAGAGTCTTCAACTTAGTCACAATAGCTTTAGGAAGATCTAATATCTCCTTCTGAGGTTTCTGCGTAGGCTCCCTGTCCATATCTATTTCTTCTAAATGTTCCCAGGTATCACCAAATGCCACATTGTCATCTCTTTTACGTATTGTCCTCCACATATCGGGGGGCAAAATAAGCCTGAAGAACATATCAATATCTGGCAAGGTCATAGTGCAGGAGCTGATGGCTCCTTCCACCTCCTCATAGAAGGCGGCGGGATTTTTCCGGGGGTCGGGCAAAGTAGCCTTAAGGGCCATAACATCTGCTCTACTCCAGGGAGTATAGACCCAATTATATATAAAATATCCCTTTGCATCATCGGAAGTCTTATCATCATTTGTTCCCGCACCCTTCGGGGGAACATACAGGGGTGCAGCTTCACGCATTGGTCTCATAGCAGACTCACTACTGCTGGGATCATTCGCATCCACCGGAATATCCGTCTTCTCTGTCTGAGATTCTGTTGTCTCAACGCCTGCTTGCTGCTTTTTAGCTAATTCTTTTTCCTTTTGCATTTGTAATGTATCATTCCGTAATTTAACCGCTCGTCTAATTGTGTCAGATATGTTTTTGACAGGGTAAGTCCCATCTCTTAACTGCCTATAATCTGTCTTCAAATCATTCGGGCCCGATTCATCAGAAATATGTTGCCAATTATATAATATTTCCCAACAGAACTTTTCTAAAAAATATAACTGTTTTGCGTCTTCCCAAGCCTGAACTGTAGTTGTGAGGATCGTCGCTGTAGTCTTCCGACGAGATTCCTCTCTAGCACTGACCTTCAATTTATCTTTATCTGCGCTAGACAGAGTAGATCGAGTCTGTCGCATGGATCGCTGATCTTTGCCCTTATCATCTGATGAGGAGATTTCCTCATCAGAAGCACCTCCCTCAGGGGCACTCGGATCAGGAGATTTATACGGGGGTGGGAGTCGCTCTAATAAAATAGTCATCATGAGGCTTATTAAGTAGTGGATAGACAGGACGTCTAATAGGGTACTGGCCATTTACCTGCAATCGACGTTCTCTCTCTACCTTTTCTATCCCTTCCTGCATCTCCTTATCTCTTAGTTCAACACATTTCTGATACATCATTTTCCGCTGTTCTTTCTGTGCTATAGCTTCCGCTTTATTCGCTCTCTCTCGCACTTCCTTATCCCACATACGCAAAATGTCAAACCTATCCTGCCTACTCTTCCTTTTGAACAAACACTGTTCCACATACTGAACCTTCTTAAAATCAAATGACCCATTCACTGGCCACTGTAAATCGGATTTCTTCTTTGTGTATTTGTGCCACAATGAGCCATACATTATGGGACAAATACCATATTTTATATACATCTCTCTATTCGGCGTCCCTTCTGGAGGGGCAGGCTGACTTTGTTCCAAAACACTTCTGGTACTGCCGCAGCAGCACCACTTACGAAGTGTACTAATAACAGGCATGTTTTTACAAGTATATGTAAAATATTACTTATCCAAACAAGTTTCAAAAGGAGAAAAATCCCCACATTACCTGCCTTCAGTCTTTGCAAAGAATGAATACCAAAACCAAACCAAACAAACAAGAGTGCCGCATCAGTGACCTTACCAAACAGAAGTCTTCAACTCCCACCTGCCGATCTCTGGTCGACCTAATGGTCACTGCAAAATTCGCCAAAGAAGCCCCAGTCAAGACCGGCCACCACCCGGAGGGTCAAGTCAAGAAAACCGGAAAGTTCACGTTGGCTGCAAAGACAAAGGCTTCTCATGCAGTGAGCGTCCTCAGTGATAATTTCGATCTTCCGCCAAAACCACTCCTTCAGATGGCCGTGCCTCCGATGGGGCCTAACGTGCTGGGCGCCAACTGTGGAAATGTACCCTCGTGAGGGCACACTGGTGCAGGGTCACCCTCTCGTCCACGGGTCCGAAGACTAACAAAAGAGAGATCGGCACTGGAGTGAAGTAAAACAAACCAAGTTTATTATATGCTCATGAGCAGGACTGCGTCCAAACAACACCCCCAAGTGTTGTGGGAGGAAGTACACTGAATTCACAAACCATCGTCCTTATATACAATTTTGTTGCAATGCAAGCATATAGACAGAAATGGAAAGAGCGAGTTTAGACACAGAAAATAGCTATCAGCAAACAAGGGCAGATGGATGACCACTTGGTCAGCAAATAAGAAAGGGGAGCAGGAATGTTTATGGCAGCAGTAAACGGTCAATAGATAGCCTCTAAGACCAGGTGCACCGGCAGCTACAAACCCCCAGCACGTACATTGCTTAGCCATGTCGAAAGAGGTCAACTAAAGTTGATGACACAAGCAGGGTGAAAAGGCGAACAGCAGAGGACGAAAGAATTACGAAGGAAGCGAAATGGACACCACAGCCTAAAATGGCTGTCGCTTATGCTAACATAAAATATTACACGTTTCCACAAGGCCTTTGCCCATTTTAACCTCATTACCACTGTGATAGCCGTAAAGGTTTGCCCATAATTCCCCAGCGGTACTTACCAGAGCCCACATAAGTTTGAAGGAAGCACATTTTCTGGGAGAGGAGTGTGTAAGGGCTGAAGAGAAAGAAAAGAGACAAGCAGTTCTTTTTCTGTTTATTTTTTACCTAGTTTATTAGGAACTAAGCAGCTGAATAGACAGCAGCAGAAGACTATCAGTGGAGGTGTGCACTGCCTGAAACTGATAAGAGAAGGCCGAAGCCCAGTGGCAGGAGCAAGCTGGAAGACTTCTGGCTGCAGTCCATATTCGGCCATGGTATTACTAGGGCCGCTTGTCTTCTGTGTGGACTATGCTCACAGGCGGATGGCACAAAAGGCCACCAATGCCAGGTGCTGCAGCAGGCCGAGGGTGTGCATGCTGCAGCTTGTGTTGTATGGGGTCAGGGTGACCTGTACAGCATCTGCCACAAAGCATGTAATTTGCTGTGAGCTGCCGATAAAGGAACAGAAGCTGATACCCTGCCGGCACATGGGTGGTAGCAGGGACTCGTACCCACTGTAGTGTGAGCTCCGAGGCACTATCTCACCTTGTCATGAGTAGGCAGGAAATATGATTCATGAATCTGTCTGCAGCATGCAGAGTCAGAACTAAGCAGAGATACCCTTGCAATGCCCCTCTCCTTCACCTCACTCTGTTTCTTCATAGCTGCCAAGGTTTCAGATTACTATGTGTGACATTTTCATAATTTCAGTGTAATTATGAGTGACATTTAAACAACTATGAGTGACACTTCCTCACGAGAAAAATCAAGCAATGAAGACAAGGGAAACATATAAATATCAGAAATTACACCCATTTGGACAAAGAGAAACTAAGGAGATCTTAAATCTGTGCAAAGCACCAGAGATGGAAGGGCACTTAGGAAGTAAAGGGATGACAAGGGGCATGCTGAGTGGAAAGAAGCATTCAGCCTCCCTGATCGAAAGAATGAGCAACATGGACAGTGCACATGACCTAGAGTGCCTGCTTCTAAGCACTAACATCAGACACGAAAGAAAGACCAGAGTCTGGGAAGTGTAAAGTGACCCCGAAAGAAGTGTTTTTAGAGGTATATTTAAAAAAAATATATTATGCAGTTGGTGGGACTCGGTTGAGAAGTGCTCAAATGGGACACTCCTTGTCATAAAATATGATATAAATCAAGGATTAGTGGTGAATCTGCTGCGCTCGTGTATGAGACTTATATGCATATTTTTGAAGTATATTTGTAAAACATACCTCGGCTGCGAAGTACCCAAATGGGACACTTGTTAAAAACACATTTGCAGTAACAAATTAGGGTTGGCAAATATGTTGACTCCTGATTTGAAATCACAAGGAAATAGCACTGTAAAATGGAGACGTTCTTGCACTTACTTGCTTGCTTCAATGTAGGCCCCTGGTATTTCTGCCTAAATCGTCCCCACCCATCCTAGATGATGAATGCAATGTGAAGGACAGTGTTTTTTTTTAAAACAGCGGGATAATTATCATTATTGGTTAATTGTTTTCCGGTGCGCACTGCAGTATTTTCAATAGAGCGAGTTGACTTTAGAAAAAGGCCTGAATGTTCCCCCTTTAGCACCAACGAGGTGGATGATTCTATGCATCTTAATGACGGACACAGAAGTAATGTGCTGTTCAGGGTTTTTAATATTTGTTTGATTAATATTTATGGCCACAAGGGTGAGGGCCACTCACATAAAATAGAATAAAATAAAGTGGTAGCCTATTAAAACTTAATAGCCACTCGTGTGCACTTTGCATGGTGCTAAGTCGTACTTATGTAGGCAGAGGCACTCATCAGTCTTAAGTAGCGCTCCGACTTTGCTGAGGAGGCACTATAAATGCTTGACAAAGCATTTCAGTGCGGTGATTTAGTCCACCACACTGAAAAGCTTTAGTCTAACGCCGTATGTGTCGTACATGGCAGGTCTGGGATTTTTTCAGACGGGAGTTAGAAAGCATGACCCCATCCCACGTACGCTCCACCCCTTCTGCCTGGATCCTTGGCAGACAACCTTGTTTCCTTCATTTAGCACAGCTTTCAGGGCAGCCTGCAGCAGCATTTGAATACAGCCAGGCAGTAACATTTCAGTTTTACACAGGTAATAAAGCTGGGGCCTAGGAATTAGAACGGCACACTTAATTATGGAATGGCCAGGCCCCCCAATACGCAACCACCCCATACCTACGGCCTTGCCTTCTTCCTCTCGCACTCTGCTGTGTGCCATTGGCCACTTTAAACGCATTGTAGATGGCATGCATTTGGAACAGCATTGCCATGGATGTGGCCAATCCAATAGGAGACACCAGAAGGTCCGAACTCCTCTCAAAGAGCCATGCAGTTCTAAACTGACTGATGGCAGAAGGCACTATGGACCCTTAGACCCCAGAGAGCCCAAGAAATTCTGAGCATGCATCTGGCAACTTGATAACTCTTAATTTCAGTTGGTAACATTTCTGACTCTGTGGGGCATATCATATGCAAAAAGCATATGCCGCCCACTTGAAAGGACTTTTGAGAAAATTTGAAGAAATACATTGCGAATGACCAAGAATTGCAGAAATCATGTATCCTGCATCTGAATGGAGGAATGTCAGATGCCAGGACAAAATGTTTACAAGGCCAGACAGTGTGGAAGGAGACTGGAGGAAGGCTGAATGGAGAAAGATTAGTACAGGAAGTTCTGACAGGACAAGGGAGAAGGAAGCAAATGGAAGGGCTGGATTGGAAGATGTGGGTAAATACTGAAGGGAAAATGATGGGGAGGGAAAAAGCTGAAGAAAGAAGGATTAGGTCATACAAATGGCTGCACATATCTGACTGACTGATGCGAGGGAAAGAAAAGGAGCAATAATGGGTTGCAGAATAGTGCAGGAGGAACACAGATGGATGACCGTAAGAGAGGGAACAAGAACGGAAAAGGGTACTTGTACATGTGTGCAGTGAGGGGAATCAGGGGAACACAGATGAAAGTGGTGCACTCTTCAAGAGATACTAGCGCAGAAGTAGAGAGCCCATGAGATCCAGGCGACTGTCCTCCTTCTCTACAGCATCAACAACTGACCGTTCATGTTCCTACTCAGAACTAGTCTTCTCTCTGAAAAGCAACTGTGGTTAGGCTGAGGATTGTTGGGCCTCTTTATTGTGCTAGTATTTCTGTATCTCTGTCTTTTCTTCAAGCTGACTACTGTTCATCTAAAAACATTTTCAGTAAGTTTTCTTATTTAGTCCCACCACTCCTGTTAGAAGCCAGTTTTGTGCATTTACCATGATGCTCTTGTAGAACTTTGTTATGCCACTACTGAGCATTCCCCAAGAAGCTTTTGTGCAAGATCATTTTGCTTTGCACAAAAATGAAACTGAATGATACTGAAATACACTTACTATGCCATCAGTAAAAACATAAGTAAAAAAATCTCCACAGGCTTAAGTTGTTTTACATATATTCTTCCAGCATGGCTGCCAGAAATCTACACTAAGGGTATTACTATTATATTATATAATTTGTTGTCACCAGTGTAGCAAAACATTAATTGGTATGTTAAAGGTTGTGGTAACAATGGCTGCACCATGGATACTCACTGTAAGAAAATGGGATATTGGTTGAGGGGGCTGGAAGCCCCACTTAGGCAGCAACCACAATCCTTGTCAGTGTGAACCACAAAAATCACTAAATTGACCTGTGCTTAAAACCTCTCGTAGCTTGGCACAAAGCAGTCAGGCTTAACTTAGAAGCAATGTGTAAAATATTTATGCAGCACACAAACAGTAATAAGGTGAAAACACAAAACAAGAAAAATCCCAAATCAATTTAGAAAAATAGAGTAAATTTTAATAATTAAAATGAGGTAAAAACGATGAACATCCAATCGCGAGTACTCCCGATATGCAATTTTGCATTTTTAGGTAAGCTTAAAAGCACAAAGCACCACTCGCGTTCATCTGGTTGTGCTAGACCGAGGGAAAGTACAGGTCAACCGTGGTGGAGCGTGGGCAGGATACAAGGACCAATTAGTCCCACTGAAAAAGTAACCTTCCTTAACATTTGGCACAAAGAGTCCAATTCACGGTTGCGAAGACCAAAAAAACTTCAGGATTCCTCCTTTTCTTCAAGAAAATGCACTGTAAGAAAATGGGTTATTGGTTGGGGGGTAGAGGGGGAGTGGAAGCTCGACTTAGGCAACAACCACAATCCTTGTCAGGGTGAACCACAAAAGTCACTAAATTGACCTGTGCTTAACCCTCTGGTAGCTTTCTACAAAGGAGTCAGGCTTAACTTAGAGGCAATGTGCAGTTCCTAAGTTACAGTCCTAATATATCACAGTGACCTATGAACTGTCATCAAAGAGCTGCATGCAAACTGCATGGCATGGGTTAGTCTTTCATTATCCTAATGTTGCTAAAAAGGATTTGTTTGGGTAGAAATACATTTTTATTAACCTAGCCAACCCCAACCACTGTGGTATATTTCAAATCCTGAGTTTGTGCTTCTCCAGATCAAACACTCTTAAAATATATTACCTACTAATATGGATGGCATGTGATTCCTACATCTTGTAATCCTCGTTGTCTTATGTAACATTTCCTATGGATTGATTTACACACACTTAATTAATTGTCTCTGTATAATGTGTGTGATGTAAAGTGCTCTTACACCCTACACTGGTATGAGTAGCACTATAAAACAAATGAAATGTATGTGAGAGAGAGGCTATGGAGAGATGAGTGGTGCTATTGGAGGGTGGTAGTGAGGGAATCCGTGGGAAAGGAGCTTTTTGGGAAGAGGCGCCAAAAAGATTGTCACACTGGACACCACCAGCACTACTGACGGCCCTGTTTCTGGAGCTTGTTGTGTCCCTGTAGCTCAGAACAAGAGGTCAGCTAATGGACCCTTGGAGCCACTCAGGTCAGCCTGTGAGGAAGAGAGCAGGCCCAGTCTTCCTTCTCAGAGCTCTGGATTGATTCTGGTTGGTGTGCGTTCTACCAAATATAATACCAATCTTTTAGATGATTTGTGTCAGGCCAATGTGTTTCAAATAATAAGTTATCTGTAGAACCTCAGATTTCTTATGATACCACTTTCTTGACATGGCGTACTGGGAACCCAATTAAGTTGTTACTCCCACCCCAAAGCCCTCACCGGACGTAGCCAAGTTCTTACCATTTTGCTTGCAGTCTTCCACAGCAAGCCGGTGGATACAACAAGGATTGTAGAACAGTTGTCACAATCGCTTTTGGTTATCAATTTTCTTGCTGTCCTCCGTAAGGAAACTTGATGATGGACCCACAGAACAATCCTCCTGGGTACCTCCTACAATATTCCATCCTGATGAAGACCCTTTTGTAATTCATTTTGCAATGTGGGTTGAAACGTCAACAACTTTTTACTGTGGACTGTTTTTTAATTTCATTGTGGATTTCGACACTCATATCATGAGTGTTGTAGATATCATCACATTGTCCCTTTCAATTACATGTGTATATTGTCATTGCATTTAGCACTTGCACACTCTATGTTCACTTTATTCACTTGCACTGTGCCGTCACCAAATAGGAGCACCTCATTATTTTTCAGTTATTGTTCTGATATTGTTGAAATCTTAGTTCTTATTTGATAACAGGATTTATGTTTAAATGAAAATAAAATGCACAAAATACATAACCAACCTTACTTGTGAGAAGGGTTTTTGAAAACTATTGCCATGGAAGTCAAGGGCTACACTTCCCTCATAGGGACCACTTGTGCTGATATTTATTGCTCTACCCAGGTCCCTGGGTTACCGGGTTGCCCCTTTTGCTCTAAGAATAATTCTCAGAGAGCAGGGTAGACCTCAAGCTGCAGGGCAGTCCTCTGGAGAACAGGTCAAGCCTCAAGCAGCAGGACAGTCCTCTGGTAGAAACAGGGCAGGTCCCTGAGGAACAAGGCACACTGCAAGCAGCAGGGCAGTCCTTTGGGGAACAAGGAAAGCCTCAGGCAGCAGAGATGACCTCTGGGTAACAAGGCAGTCATTCTTCTGTAATGTCCACAGGTCCAGGAGCATACTGAAGAGATGTTCTGAGGGTCCAATATTTTTACCTGGTACTGCCTTAGAAATGGGGGAAATGTCTAGGCTGCCCCCACATCTGGTTCTGGAAAGTTCCTTCCTTCACCTGCCAAGGCTCCAAGTAGTCTAGGGTGACAAGAGGCTGTTGTCAAGTAATTTGTGAGTGTGCTGGAGCTAGCCAGTTGAAATGTAAGTGGGGCAGGGAACCTGCCAACACCTAGCCCCTCTTTGTTTCACTGTCTTGGAGGAATACACAAAGGCCAACTGCAAAGCTATTCACAGTCATGTGATCCGGGGAACAGGCTGCAGGCAAATTGGCTAGGACAAGAAGATGCCAACTTCCTAAAAGTGGCCTTTTCAGAACTGTGTCTTAAAATCTGACTTTACCATTGACGAGGATTTTAAAGCACAATTTATTTGAGAGCAAACATGACATTTCTACCTGATCGTAGTCAAAACTTAGCACTTATTAAATGCAATAAGGCAACCCAATGCTATCCTATTGGAGAGGTAGGCCTTACAGTAGTAAAAAAAGAATGTAGGTGTTTTTCACTATGAAGACCTGTAAAACTTAAAAACACGTCCTACTTGTTAAATACAATGTACCCCAACCTGTGGGCTATTTAGGGCCTACTTTAGGAGTGATGTATATGTATTAGAAAGAAAGGTTTAGGCCTGGCAGAGTGGTTTTTTTGTCAGTTCGAATTGGCAGTTTAAAGCTGGTAGGCTGCAATAGCTGGCCTGGGACATGCTTTTTGGGCTATTTTAGTTGGTGGCACAATAAGTGCTGCAGGCCGACTACTTACTTACCTAATCCTACTACCCATTCCTGGGTATAGGCCACCAACCAGGATGCTCTAACCACCTCTGTGATGGGAATTTCTTTCAATCTTACTCCAGGTGTAACCCATGTCCTTGCATGTAACCCATGTCCTTGCAAGTGACCCATCTCCTTGCATGCCCACTAGTAGCTTTTAATTTGCAGGCTCTCTGTATATGTAATACCACTTTACTAGGCACTTATAAGTAAATAAAATGGGCCATTGAGTGTAAGCCAATTGTACCATGTTTTAAATAGAGAGCACAAGCACTTAAGCACTTGTTAGCAGCAGCAAAGTGCTAATAACAACAAAAAGGAAATCATAAAACAGGAGGTGGTGAGGGCAAAAGGTTTGGGGATGACGCTGCAGAGAGGGCCAAGTCCAACATTCACACTTTATGATTGGTTTCTGTGCATTGTGTTATTTCAAAGCCAACATTTTGCCTAACGTGGGCTGAATTTCAGGCTATTGCAAGGTTCAAGCCTATGAAAACAAAGCTTATCTAATGGGAGATGGAACTCAGTGTTACCATATAGCACCAGGGAATGTATATTTAACATTCTATGTGTTATAGTGACTGGATAAAAAGCATCCTCCCCATGGCAGCAAGAGAGTTGTCTTGTGTACTATCATTCTATCCTGCAAACATTTGGAAGGTATTCTGTGCTGCTAAACGCAGTATGAACAGAACAATAACTAAACTGTACCAATGGCTACCAGCGTTCAAAAGCTTAATGGGGTTGGGGGGGGGGGGAAATATCTTAGAAATTTCGAATTAAGCACTGGTTTGTTTTGGAATACACAATTTGCCAACGATTGTCTCTTAAATTACAAACTTTCATATCCGGCCTGGTCTACTGCACAAAGGTGCAACACTTAAAGGGAAGGGCTTACCCATGAGTAACTTTGACTCTCGCTCTGAACATGGTTCAAAATCTTAGCGCCCCCTCAACGTTCGGCTCTAGGCCCGGCTTCCAGCAGTGGGAGTACAGGGCAGTTATGAGTTCTACACTCGTGCAGGGCAAATAGCCGACATTGGGGTTTCTCTCCGATTCCTGTGTATTTTTCACATTACCTGGCCTATTTTTACATACACATTTCGCCTGCTTTTAAAAGATAAACGTCTGTGAAAAAAGCGGGAATTCCGCTTTTCCCGCAGTCTGGTCTAGGGACGAGGACCTTATGCTGCGGGTCCTAATCTTTGCCTTTCTGAGATCTTTATTTAACACGTGAAGGTACTCCGCTCAAAATTGTGAGTGGAGTAATCTTCCTTCATTCAGTGTTGTATTTTATCTCTATCTACCTGAGATCTTACTCTCTATTTCTGTATGTCTAGATCTATAATTGTGTCTTCCAGTATGCCTACCTATTTGTCTCTTTCTTTCAGCCTACAAGCCTTCACGAGTTGCACGCAAAGTTAGTAAACCTCCAGAACCGGTATCGCAAGTTCAGCCAACGCCAGCTGCTTAGCCTCTCTATACTGGGGGTCTGATTGGCTATACGTGCATATTATAGTGAAGATGTTTGTAACTGTAGTTTACAAAGGACATGCCTATCCATCTGATTTTAATTTCAAACGGAAACGGCATCCTTCCTCCCTCAAATAAATGCCACGCGCTCCAGTAGAAATGCTAATGGGGCTGCGCAAAGGTCGAAGGGTGTCTGTCTTCTAACGAGGCTGCCTGGGTTCCAACTCACCGCGTCTGCGGCAATGGCAGCCCTTATCCGGACAGATCAGAACAAAGACGTCTATCGGTGCTAGCGACATCGTGCCTGCGACTGCGTTGTCACTGACACATCTTCCTGACCCGCTCTTGGGAACTAAAGAGACTTGACTCCGTGTCACAGTGTTGCTAAGCGGTTGGCAGCACTTGATGTCAAAGCCTGCGTGGCACCGGCAGAACTGGGGAAACTGGTACTGAACTGCCCAACCACATAATTTATTACAGGAAAAAACTACAAAAAAATCAGAAAATGGCTTGCCATTTTTATGGAGCTATGTTAGCAAGTAAAAAAGTAAACATTGAAACATTAAAGGCATGCTTTCTTAATAACAGACTGGATCACCAAATACGTTGCTATGTAGGAAGACGGGGTGCCGCAGAATATTTTTTTCTCGTGGAGGAGAATGCTGATTTTCTTTGCCTAAAGAAATTCATTTCATTCATTAACCCACGAATGAGTAAATATTCTGTTTATTTATGTATTTTTATAAAGTGATAACCCTTTGCTCGCTGCAATCTGTGAGCTTTGTAGTTTCTCTTTTCAAAATGTTAGTGCTGTTTGACTTCGTTGCTCGGCACCCTGCTATACCTGTATCGAGAATGTGAACCCATTAAATATTCTTACATAGGACCTGATTTATAAAGAAATTGTCAGAGTTCCAAGGAGTGCATAATGTTCATTTGCACGTGCATCAATTGGCCATTTAAAGGAATTCGTTCTTATAGCAGTACCATACAGGAGTCAAGAGCAATTCAGGCTGGGTTTGGAGAAAACATCTACTTGGGCCCCCACCTAAACACTAGGACGTGCTAGTGAACCAAACTTTTTGGAAATAGAAGCATCACCCACATATTGTGGCATGCTTCATTACTTGCGGCCTCATCCCACCTTGGTCTGATGATACTACCAAGCCGGAGTAAACATCACTGGGAGAGAGTTCTTGATAAAGCTTTAACTGGACACTTTTGGGATCCAGCTACTTTTAGAAATATTTTAGGGTAGATCTTAAGGAAATACCTTTATTAGTAGGTACTACAGGCATTGTTAAAAAGACATATGGTGAATGATTACGGATACAATGATTCTCCAATCCACTAAAGGGCCAAAAATGTTATGCCCTCACAAATGCCAGTTGGCTGTTGTGGGCATTCATCAGGACTTGTATGGATCCCTCAAACTGACAGTGGGTTTATCATTCTCATGTGGGAAAAGGAATTTTCTACCTCAACAAATGATGCAAATGGGAACCTAGGGAATAAATGTGATAATGTAAGCATGTGTATATGGTAAGCACATGATCGAAAAGGACACATTCCTTCTATTAGTATTCATAGAAGTTCGACGTAACATAATTGTAACACTCGTGACAGTGCCAACATGGCACTCAACATGCGTGAAAGGTGGGCACATTCACTTACAATTATATCTTACTCCAGCTTGGGTGTTTTAAGGCTTTTTGGTCTGTCTGGAGGATGGCATCTCCTGTAGTCAGCCGAAACACAAAAGGAGAGCCAGAGAAGATTTAGACACCAGCAGGAGCTAACTCCCCAATTTTAACATTAAATAACACAATAAAACACCTGGGTCTAAACAGGAGAAAATTGAAACAAAATAACCTAGCTGAGATGGAGTATTCCTTTTAAAGGACAATTTCCCTCAACCACCATAGGTGGCATGCATCGTCATCGGTAACCTCCTCGCACCGTGATGACTAGTCACGGTGTGGGCTACAACCCCTCACTGAGAGAGAGAGGAGCGCAGCGGATGTTTTCAGAGGTATAATAAATACCCTTTAATGAGCTGGGGGTAGTGAGGTAAGCAGAGTGTGCCAAAGAAATAGTGCGATGGTTAAAACTGGCTACAGGGTACGCAAACAACTTTATTCGTGCGGCCTTGAGTCAGGATTTAAATAAAGGACAGTGTAGGAAGGAATAAACGTGCTGGGGTGTGTCAACAAGGTCGGTCAACATGTTTCAGCCATTAACCCTCAGATGAGGTGTTGCGGCATTTGTCAGGTGCTATAGTAATAGTGCTTTTGCTTCCAAGTTATGCTAAAAATATATAATATAATTTAATACAAAACCATCCAGTGGTACTCCTTGTATCCAAGGAAGGATCCGCTGGTGGTCACGTGCAAAAAAATATATAAATACATATGCGTACAATGAACAACTAAGTTAAAGTTTCCAATGGGGGTAGTTGATGGAATAAAGTCACCCAACACCCTGACACAGTGGAGTGTATTACACCTATTCTTGACACACATAAAGCAAACCCATTACCACAGTTGAGTGCAATACAATAGGATCAGGTGAGTACTTCATATATCAAGACAGGCTTACATACAATACAACCATAAGCGAGGCTTACCCGCAATTGCTTTGTGTGGTGCCTCAACTCAGGCCCTGGCATGGGGCTCAGGGTACTCTCTATCCTATAGAATGTTATAGGAGAGAGTAAGAAAGATAAAAGAACGGAAAGATGAAAAACTTTGGGTACTTCAAACCAAGAAAGGTATAGAGAGGCAAATTGCCAAAGAGATAGCAATTTATATCAAGATGTATTCGAAATGGGGGTCTCTAGTTGGCAGTGGTTTGCACTCTGTCCAAATGGGGACCCTTATTCTAGTCAGGGTAATGGAGTCACACAGCTAATATAATTCCTGCTCACCCCCTTGGTAGCTTGGCACAAGCTGTCAGGCTTATCTCACAGGCAATGTGTAAAGCATTTGTATAAAACACACACAGTGAAAACACTACAAATGGACACCACACCATTTTAGAAAAATAACCAATATTCATCTGAAGCAAACAAGACCAAAACAACCTAACATACATAAGTAAAGATATCACTATTAAAAGATTAAAAACAGTTAAATTCATAGAAATCTATGGATACGTCAATTTTAATACAAAGTACCTGGGATGCATAAGAATCAAAGACGAAAATAGGCACAGAGGGGTTGAGGAACCGTAAAAGCAAAGCAATGCGTTGGTACCTTACTCCCAGGGGAGATGATGCATCGGTTCCTTACTACAGCTCAGGGGAGGTGATGCACAGTTCCTTACTGTCAGTGGAGGTAATGCGTTGATTCCTTACTGTGATGAGAGGTGATGCATCGATATACCAGGACCTGCAGCACAGTTTATATCCAGTCTCTCTGAGAATATTGTCCAGCCTGCACTCCGTCATAATAACTTGATAATCCTAGGTGACCTTAATCTGCACTTTGACAATAACTCCAATTTAGAAGCCCAATCCCTATGTAAGGGATTTAGAACTATGAAACTAACTCAAAAAGTGAACACCGCCACCCACCAACTAGGACATGTCCTAGACCCGATATTGACCAACTTTCCGGTGATTGAAGTGGACACCCATCTGATAGTTCCCTGGTCAGACCACCACTTGGTGGCCTTCTCTGCACCTCTTTATAGACCCCCCCTCTCCTTTAAGCCTAGTCAGATGATCACTCGAAGGAAGTGGACTAAGTTTAACATTGAAAACTTCACTCAGACCCTCTCAAATACCAACCTCCAACTCGGGGATGACATCAATAAAGCAAACTTGGATGTCGAAAAATGGATATCAGGAGCTATAGATGAAATAGCTCCGTAGGCCACTCAGAACACCCATAGGCGGCGGAATCCTGCGCCCTGGTTCAACGAAACTTTGATTGTAGCCAAAAAAACATGTAAACGCCTAGAGCGTAAGTGGAGGATGGATTACTGCCCTTCTAGTAAAACCATCTATAAAAATGAGCTTAAGCAGTATCACACACTTATTAGGAAAACGTATTGTACTTTCTATACTGAAAAAATTGAGCAAGCCAACAATTCATCTGAAGAACATTTCTCTATTCTCAGATCACTGTCTTCTCTAGAATGCACAATGACCCCCCCACCGACATCCCCTGAGAATTGAAATAAAATTGCTGACTTCTTTGAGTCTACAGTAGCGAAGATCTATGCCACATTCCCGTCAGAAGCACATAGCTGTATTAATCTTGATACCACTCAAAACGCAGCATTTAGGGGATTGGTCTCTCTGAATTTAAAACCCCTACGCTGGATGACCTGAAGGGTCTGGCTATGAGCATCAAATCAGGCTCCCCTCTTGATCCCGCTCTGCCTAAAATGATGATGCAAAGAATGAACTCTATTTTGCCCTATGTCCAACAGCTTATAGATATATCTTTCAGCTCAGGCGAAGTTCCACTGAAATGGAAGCAAGCGATAGTTCTCCCTCTACAAAAAAAACCTTCTGCCGACCCTATGCTGTTAGAAATTCTATGTCCAATCTCTCTCCTACCATTCTTTGCCAAAATTGCAGAGAAAGTGGTGAATAAACAACTTGTAAATCATTAATATTCGAAAAAGGCAGCCGGGTTATAGAAGATTGCACTGCCAGGACTAGTCACAAAAGGTTATAAGATATTGCCCACCTCAGATCAGTTGACTGGGGGTGAGTGTTTGATTGGCTCAAGCGTTCCGTCCATCATCCCCTTTTGTATCGCTTTGTTCGCCCTAAGTTGGCGGGGGTATGCCCAGACGTGGGTCCCTTGCTCACTTTGCCACTGGATTCAAGCAAGCCTGGCTGATGACGGCTGGAATGCCAGAAACCGGTCCTAGGATGCTTGTTTCCGGTCCAGGGAAGACATGGCTTGGCAGTTCGGGCTGGACTGTTCCCATGAGGCACAGGGTCAGACTGATTTGCATATGGCCATGTCTGAACTGGGGTGGTGGAGTGAGCTAAAGAATGATGATGGATTAAACCCAGATCAGTTGACTGGGGGTGAGTGTTTGATTGGCTCAAGCGTTCCGTCCATCATCCCCTTTTGTATCACCTCAGATGGTCAGCTGCCACTTGACCACAAAATTAAACATTCATTCAAAAGGGTATGAGAGGCAATATATATACAAAGTAAATCATAAAGTATGTACAGAAAGCGAAAAAAGGAATTCCACGTTGTTGTTTATGGTCTTAAGGTGTCTTTATTATAGATGTACTCGGTTTTTGTAAGTAGACAGCCAACGCGTTTCGCCCAGACATGGGCTTCTTCAGGGCGATAGCAAATAGTAGTAAGTTGGCCAGGAGAGTAAAATCATGTCCGCATTCTATTCAAGTCCGCGTCGGGACAGTGGATGTGAGAGGAATTAACCTCTTAGGTTAGAAGCAATAGTAGTTCAATAGATGAGAGGCCTCAAGTCTCCGCCTTTGTTGAGCTGATCCGTAGTGGAGGCCCATGTCTGGGTGAAACGCGTTGGCTGTCTACTTACGAAAACCGAGTACATCTATAATAAAGACACCTTAAGACCATAAACAAAAACGTGGAATTCCTTTTTTCGCTTTCTGTACATACTTTATGATTTACTTTGTATATATATTGCCTCTCATACCCTTTTCAATGAACTTGTAAATTATATCAATCTAAATAATCTATTTCACCCTTCACAATCTGGTTTTAGAGCATCCTACTCTACGGAGTCGGCCCTACTCCTCGCAATGGAAAACTTGAGGAAATGTGCCGATGCAGGACATACTGCAACACTGGTCCTGTTGGACCTAAGCGCTGCATTTGACACTGTATCTCACAACTTATTTCTCCAAAGACTAAGGTTCTGTGGGGTTAGGGGGCTCAGCTCTTCGCTGGATGACCTCTTTCCTCCTTTCTCGCAGCTTCCAAGTCACTCAGCATCCGCATACATCAAAAAGCATTCCCCTCATGCAATGGGCCCCCCAGGGCTCTATACTGAGCCCCACATTATTCAATAATATTGGCTCCCTTGCAGAAAAATACAATGTAACCATTGTGTCATATGCGGATGACATGCAACTCATTGTCACTCTATATCAGGACACGGAAACAGCGGCTAATCAGTTCTCCTCCTGTCTAGGGGAGCTTGCCTCATGGATGTCCAACAATTGCCTTAAACTTAACGGCAATAAATTCGAAGTAATGATAGTTGGGGAAACACCTTCAATCTGGTCATAGGCCTGGTGGCCCCAGGCCCTGGGGCAAACTCCTGCCCCTAAAGAGGAAACTAAAACCTGGGGGTATGGTTTGATCCCAAACGTTCGTTTGAGAGTCAAATCAGGAAGGTAGCCAGAAAATGCTTTGGGACTCTTAAAGCCCTAAGAAAACTCCTTGATCTACTATCTATTGCAGCTAGAAAAACCCTTGTGCATGCCCTAGTCACATCTCAGATAGACAATGGCAACATTCTCCATCTAGGAGTCTCCACAAAAAGCCTCAGTAAACTGCAACGTATTCAAAATGCTGCAGCACGATTGGTCCTGAACCTTCCCAGAAGAACATCCTCCCTAAAGCTCTGTCTACTCTTCACTGGCTGCCAGTGGAAAAGAGGATTACCTACAAAACTATATGCTATTGTCACAGAATTTCTGTGGAATAAAGGCCAAGTTACCTCCGTTCGATGATAACCTCTTACACTCCTACCCACAATCTTAGATCTGCAGGAGCCCATCTGGTCATGGTGCCCAAAATCCAAAGAGCTAGGATGGGAGCTCGATCTTTCGGCTATCTCGCAGCCAAAAAGTAGAACACTTTACCACTGTCTCTGAGAGCCAATCCTACTGAAAGCATCTTTTGTAAGGGTCTGAAAACCTGGCTATTTCACTGCTAATCTGGCATCACCTGTATGTCCTTCTCAGAATCCCTTTTCCCCATTATTCTAGGCATAATCTTCCCTTCCTTTTCCTCTGGGGTTTTTTATCCTAACGTGGGGTCACACCGTTGGGTGTAACCAGACACTTTACAAATGGAATTATTATTATTATTATTATACCGACATGCAGCCTCGGTTCCTTACTGCGGGGCAATGTCGAGGAAGAACTTCAGCCGCACAGCAGTGCCTGCGTCAGAGTCGGAGCCACGGATGTCGGTGACACAGTGCTCAGGACAAGGGCTGCACTGGTTTTTCAGCCACACAGCAGGCGCTGCGTCAATTCTTCGGCCACATTGCGACGATGCGGGGATTTCTCAGCCACTCGGTGGTGTTACGTTGGAAAAATGGCTGCTTGAGAGTTGATGCATGGATGTTCTTGGTTCTTAGCAGCCAAGCCACCTCCAAAGGGCATATAACTGGATTTGGTACTTCTTGGCAGGTCAGAACTGGAAAACAGCATTTACAACGCTGTCATTACATCGCGCTACCATTACAACGCGGTCCTTACAACGACCGCGTTGTTAGTACGCAATGCATTTACATCGCAAGTCATTACAACGACTTGCACTAGGGGGCGCTGAGGTATTGGAAATGAATTCCAACACCTTCCCTACTGTTGCGCAAACTGGAGTAGGAATAGTAATTAATACTATTCCTAAGTCCAGAGCGCCCCCTAGTGTAAGTCGTTGTAATGACTTGCGATGTAAATGCATCGCGTACTAACAACGCGGTCGTAGTAACGACCGCGTTGTAAAAGCACGCGATGTAATGTATCGCGATGTAATGAGACATATTCGTCTGAACTACTCCCAGCGGAGGAGTCCAGGGGCTGCAGATGAAGTGCAAGATGGTCCTCAGACTTCTTAACAGGAGGCAATCACACACAAGCCGTTGGAGAAACTTGGAAGCAGGATACAGAAAGCAAACCAGTCCTTTCACAGCCCAAGATAAAAGCAGCAAGCAGCAGGTCAGCACAGTAAAGCAACCAGCAGTGTCAGTCCCTCCTACAGCTTCTCCAGCTCTTCTTCTTGGCAGAATTTCCTCTTAGTCCAGAGGTGTTCTGAAGTTATGGTGTCACAGCTCCAGTACTTATACCAGTTTCTGCCTTTGAAGTAGGAAAACTTCAAAGAAAAGTCTCTGTAGTGCACAAAAATCTGCCTTTTCCTGACCTGACTCAGACACACTACAGGGGGCTGGAGACAGCTTTGTGTGAGGACAGGCACAGCTCTATTGAGGTGTCAGTGACAACTCCTCCCAACACTCTAGCTCAGAAAGACCTATCAGCCTGGTGACGGGTTCATCAGAATATGCAGGGCACACCTCAGCTCCCTTTGTGTTACTGTCTGGAGTGGATGCACAAACAGCCCAACTATCATCCCCCCTCAGACATTGATTCCATAGGCAGGTAGAGACACCGAATGGTGAAAGCAAGAAAATGCCCACTTTCTAAAAGTGGCATTTTCAAACATGCAAATTAAAAACCAACTTCACTAAAAGATGTAGTTTTAAATTGTGAGTTCAGAGACCCCAAACTCCAAATCTCTATCTCTTACCAATTGGAAGTTACCCTTGTAAGATGTTACAAGGTATCTCCAATGATAACCTGTGGGAGAACTAGTCCTTGCAATAGTGAAAAACAAAATTAGCAGTATTTCACTATCAGGACATGTAGAACCCACCAGTAAATAGTCTACCTTTTAAATACACTGCACCCTGCCCATGGGGTTACCTTGGTCCTACCTTAGGGGTGACTCACATGTAGAAAAAGGGTAGGCTTCAATCAATCAATCAATCAATCAGGGAGTTTTAAGCGCGCTTCCCACCCTTGAGGATCTCAAGGCGCTGGGGAGAGGGGGGGCAGCTCCGGTCAGTCGAAGAGCCAGGTCTTGAGGGTCTTCCTGAAGATGTGCAGGGTGGGGGCGTGTCTGATGTCAATCGGGAGCTTGTTCCAGGTCTTGGCCGCGATGTAGGAGAAGGTTCTTCCACCCGTTATTGCTCTGCGGATTCGCAGGTGTTCGGCGAGGGCGAGGTTGGCGGATCGTAGGTTCCTCTTGGGTACATGAAGGAGATTCTGTCATTGAGATATTGAGGTCCGGTGTTGTGGAGGCATTTGTAGGCGTGGGTGAGTATCTTGAATGTTGCTCTCTTCTCGACGGGGAGCCAATGGAGGTTACGCAGGTGTTGGGAGATGTGTTCGTGTTGAGGGATGCCGAGGACGAGTCTGGCTGCGGTGTTCTGTATGGTCTGGAGTTTGCGGAGCAGAGACTTGTTGATCCCGGCATAGAGGGTGTTTCCGTAGTCCAGTCTGCTGGTTATGAGTGCGTGGGTGACGGTCTTTCTTGATTTAGTAGGGATCCATTTGAAGGTCTTTCGGAGGATTCGGAGGGTGTTGAAGTAGGTGGAGGTGATGGTGTTGACCTGTCGGTCATGGAGAGGGAGGAGTCGAGTACGATTCTGAGGTTTCGGGCGTGGTCCATGGGGGTGGGTGGGCTGCTTTGAGTGGAGGGCCACCAGATGTTGTCCCATGCAGAGGGGGAGGGTCCGAGGACGAGGACCTCTGCCTTCTCCGAGTTGAGCTTCAGGCAGCTGCTGCTCATCCAGGATGCAACGTCCTTCTTTCCTTCCTGGAAGTTGAAGTCTGGTGGTGGGGGGATCCTTGGTGAGGGAGAGGATGAGCTGGGTGTCGTCGGCGTAGGATACTATACTGAGTCTGTGCTTTCTGACGATGGAGGCGAGGGGGGCCATGTAGATGTTGAAGAGCGTTGGGCAGAGCGATGATCCGTGGGGTACTCAGCAGTTGATTTCTGTGGGTTCGGAGAGGAAGGGTGGAACTCTGATTCTTTGGGTTCTGCCGGTGAGGAAGGAGTGGAGCCAGTTGAAGGCGGCTCCCTGTATGCCGGTGTCGTGGAGTCTGGCGGTGAGTGTGCAGTGGCAGACAGTGTCGAAGGCTGCAGAGAGGTCAAGGAGGATCAGGGCTGTGGAGTGTCCTTGGTCGAGGAGGGTGCGAATGTCGTCGGTGGCGGTGAGTAGAGCGGTCTCAGTGCTGTGGTTGCTGCGGAATCCGGATTGGGCGAGGTCGAGGATGGAGTTTTCTTCTATGAATTTCATTAGTTGGACGTTGACGGTCTTCTCTGTGACCTTGGCCGCGTAGGGGAGGAGGAAGATGGGTCGGTAGTTCTTGAGGTCCGTGGGATCCGCTGAAGGCTTCTTGATTAGGGGTCTGACTTCAGCGCGTTTCCAGTCATCGGGAAAGATGCCGGTTTCGAAGGTGGCGTTGATGGTGTGTCGTAGTTCCAGTGCGATGGCGGCGGCGGCTCTGTGGAAGATGTGTGGAGGGCAGGGGTCCGTGGGGGCTCCTAAGTGGATGCTTTTCATGGTCGATGTGGTGTCTTCAGAGCTGAAGGAAGTGGCCCAATTAGGGTCACCCGGGTCACTCACGACCACCTCTCAACCTTCCATACCAAATGAAGAGTCGTCAGACAGTAGAGAATACAAACCAATATCTGTTTATTCATGTACACTCAGAGTGGAGCCCGGTCTGCCCAGTCGCTTAGTAGTGCTGCAGAGGGACTGACATCAGCAAGCATACAGATACAATATTGGACATTTCAGAATCAATGAAGGCACTTCCATATTGGAATTTTCCAAGCCGATGCAGCAAACAAGTGAAATACATAAAATACTTTTTGATTCTGCAGCCGGGCACACACTATCTAGCCGTCAAGGTCATTCTGCCCGTGCCCGCCACTAGACAAGTGGGAGAAGGCTTCTATCTAAAGTGAAAGGTATGCGCTAATAAGAACAATCTATTCATTAGTGAAGCAATACCCAACCTTGGAGAAATGGAACACAACAGGGGCCTTTTCATGGAAATGGCGGAGTATAAGTTTCGATTGTAACCCAAAATGGCGCCGACATATAAAATGGCGCCGCGAATGCTAACATACATGAAATAATACATAAGTAGGATTTTTCTATTCTAACAGTGCTGACTGGGGTCCAGGAGGAGATGGTGGGCTGGCTGGCGTTGCTGGAGGAGGGAGTGGTTTCGGCGTCTGGTCGTTGAAGTTTTCATAGAGGCCCTTGATTTTCAGGTGGAAGTAGGAGCCGAGCTTGTTGCTTAGGTCCTGGAAAGGGGTGATGTCTGTGTTTTCTCTGGAGGGTTTGGTGAATTCCAGGATGATGCTGAAGAGTTCCTTAGAGTTGCTGGAGTTGGCGAGGATCTTGTTCTGGATGAATGTCCTTCTGATGGATCTGATGCGTTGGTGGTATTCTGTCATGGCGTTCTTGTATTACAAGAAAACAACGGTTCCTGTGGGATAATATGTATCTGTATATAATATATAGGTGCACAATCGCGATAAAAAGGGTTTATAAGGATGTCATAGAGAGAAAACCAAAATACCAAGGATTTTTGTTATACACATATATTTGTATTATTCACACCATATACAAAAATTATACAAAGGCATTTGTGAAGAAGTGTCCCAAGTGTAACATGAACCTAACAGTTGAGTGACACAATGTGACAATATTTACAAGGTTTCACTATTTATCAAACGACCATATCTGAAATTTATACATCATATATAGCAACTTTATACAATAATAAGTGCTATGTCAGTGGTTCGTTTTTCATCAAAAGGTGTCGACGGCGTTTCGACCCTCTCTAGAATGTGGGGTCTCATCAGGACCTATGATACTGGGAACATCTGGGAAAAGAATGAAATTTGTATAAGATAATATATGGACCTAGTAACAGCATACTAGTAATGGCTGATGTTACCAAGGACAAGGAATTACCTAGATTGTCAACCGCGCAATTCTGGTGAAGAATATTGTGTGCCAACCGTGAGTGAAATAAAGAGGAAATACTCACAGGGAGACCCTGCTGGGTTCTGGTGGTAGAAAGGAAAAGGAAATAAGTAAAGGGTTAAGGGGATAGAAGCTCCTCTATTAATTGGCCACTTGTCGATCAATGGGGACACTTACCCCTGTTGAGGGTATGAACTGGCGATCACGATGAGGAGGAGGAAATGTAGGTCAAGATCTAGGGCGGAACTATAAGAAAAGGGACAAAAGGAGCATATTGTCGTGCTCGGATGCATAAGGGAAACTTCAAAAATATGAAATAAAGTAGGGAATCTTACCGAAGAACAGACACTGAATCATGACTAATAAGGAATGCGGGCCAGCAATTGGTGGGATGTCCGCTTTGAAATTGTTTCCTGTAATAAAAGAAGCCAATTGTTTAGCTTCCACAAGGTCCCATGTGTCAGAGATGTATAGAGATGATATAGTGTTCGTCTCTTACCTAAAGGGGATAATCGTTCCGCGGTGCACGGTAATACGTGCTTACAGCAAAACTGCACAGTCTGTTTGCCGATGGTCGGTAACACAGATCCGACGTGCACATGGGCTTAAATATTAGGCAAACCGGAAACGTGCGCAGGCATCTAAGAGATTGCCGTGACACGGAGTTATCCGGTTATCGGTAGTGAAAGAATGAAAGGAAAAGTGAAGGCAGACATACAGCTGTCTGCCAGGATGAGAAGAAAGACCAAGGGAGTGAGGCAGTTGGCACAGCATGTATACAAAGGAGCAGGGAAATTACTTTATGGTAATTGAAAGGCATTGAGGGGGTTTTTTTTCAAGGAGCAATAAATATTAAAATAACAGTAGTTTAACCTTAACGTGCACATGAAATTATTCACCATGTTAAGGAAACACATAGAGGGAATGGAAATGGTTTACCTAAATAGCGGGAAACCGCATATAAGGGAATCAATCAACCAGTACCACACCAAGGTTACATCCAATTAAGTAATTATTCCCATGGTAAATAATTAGAATTAAATTATTATTATATACAATAATTACAAATTAGTCAAAAAGAGGCAATGAACACGTTTTTTACATACTTATTCAATAATGTCCAAAGAGAAGATTAATGCACACTTGTTCAACATTGTCCAATGTGAAAATTATCAGAATTATGGAAAGTTTAACGAAACATCATGAGGTGTTAATGATTATGATACACATAAATGATAAGCGTGAGGTGAACACAACAGCTCGTTTGTCCACCTGAATGAACCTGTGAATGAACCTGTGGTCTGTTACATACAGTATACAGTATACAGTATACAGGGGCACAGTAAGGCCGTGGGGCAAGTGTGCTTAAGTCACACGGCGGGACTATTACAGGCATCGTTAGACAGTCATCGTTAAATAGTGCGTCCTGTATATTTGAGTTGAGTAACAGGACAGTCATGGTTGTGGAGCATAGGAGGCAGTGTCAGTTTAATGTTGCGACAAAGCCGCGCCACTCCTCCACTGAGTTTAATCCTTGGTTTATAGAATCAATTCTGTCTATCCAATGACATTCACGTCTTTGCAAAATTTGTGTAATGTCTCCCCTCTCTCCGGGATTCTGGCAATGTCAATCACCTGCCATCTGATCTCATCTGCTGTGTGTTGTTTCTCATTGAAATGTGATACAAGCGGGGCATTTGCAACTAATCGTCGTATGCGACTGCGATGCTGCCCAATGCGGGCTTTTACTGGTTGTTGGGTTTGTCCAATATATGGTAGTCCACATGGACACCAAATGCAGTAAACCACGTTTCGTGTATTACAGTTAGAGAAAAATTCGAGAGTATGTATGTAGTTACCGTGTTTAAAGGTGTTAGTGTTCTCAGTGTAGGGGCAAACTACACAGTTGCCACATTTATGATGGCCTTTTATCTCCGGTAACCCCCAGGTGGATTCAAGGGTATTGCTCATTCTTTTAGTAGTTTCAGTGGAAGATCTGATGAGATGGTCTTTTATGTTTTTGCCTCGCTTATAGGCAAACATGGGGATCTCCATTTCAGGGTCAATGCTTCTGATTATATTCCAATTCCTGGTGATCATATTGCGAACTTTGTTGGTATGTGCTCCGAAGGTAGTGACACAGACTATTCTGTTGAGTGGTGCCTTTTCTCTAATTTTGAGAAGTTCTTCTCTGGGGCAATACCAGGCACGTTTCATGGATTTCTTGACAATTCTGTTTGGATACCCTCTAGCTATTAGTTTGGCTTTGAGTATTTCAGCCTCACGCATATAGTCCTCTTTGCGGGTACAGTTCCTACGGACTCGTAAAAACTGTCCAAATGGTAAACCATCCTTAAGGGCCCGAGGGTGATGGCTTCTATATGCTAGTAGCGTGTTCCTTTCAGTGGGTTTCCTGTGTAGTGAAGTATATAGTTTCCCCTCTGTATGTTGGATGTTGAGGTCTAAGAAAACTATGGTGGATTTGTGTAGCGTGGCAGTGAATGTAAGATGTGATTGGATATTATTTAGATACACTACAAAGTCATTGAATTCAGTCTCACGACCACACCAGACAAGGAAAATGTCGTCTAAATACCTGTGCCAGCATTTAATTTTGTCATGTTGATGGTTTGTGTTGCTGAGGGCATATGTACGCTCTACATGATCCATATAAATATTCGCTAAATTCGGTGCGAAAACTGCGCCCATGCTGGTGCCGGAGCATTGTTGGTAGTAGTAGCCTCCTGACACAAAATAGTTACTTTGTAAAGCCACTTTAAGTAAAGAAATTATAAAAGGGGTGGGTACCTGTAAGGGTCTCATTCTGGTTTCCAGTAGCTGTTCTATGACAAGGATACTCTCATTTTGAGGGATGTTGGTATATAAAGACGTTATGTCTAGTGTTGCTAACCAATCAGTGTTAGTATTGTAAGGCATCCCATCTACCAGATTGATCATGTGCATGGTGTCTCTGACGTAACTTTCCTGAATGGGAACAAATTCTTTAATAAAGAAATCTATATATCTACCAATGGGTTCCAAAATAGAACCGCATCCTGATAGAATGGGTCTACCTGGAGGATTGGTGATACTTTTGTGTACTTTAGGTAAGGTATACAATACCGGAGTCCTAGGATTATCTGTATTCAGAAATTCAAATTCCTTTTTAGTTAAATAGCCATCATCGAGGCCTTCCGTTGTTATGCGCAGTATCTCATTTCTGATCTCTGATAGCGGATTGTGGGTCAGCTTTTTATAGTGCCTTTCTTCATTTATTTGTTTATTAATCTCTGTGTCATAATCTTTACGTTCTTGAATCACAATCCCACCCCTTTATCCGCAGGTTTAAGTATTATGGATTTATCCTTTTTCAAAGCATTGAGGGCTTGCCGCTCCTGAAGTGTAATGTTATATGGTATAAATTGTTTAGTGTGTTTAAGGGCGTCTAGGCTGGTAAGTATTATTTTCTCAAAAGTGAGAAGCTCATGTGGCATCATACCATTTGCAGGATAGAATGTTGACGGTGGTCTTAGACCTGTCACAGATTCTTGTATAGTATGTACTCTGTCTTTGAAAAAAAGTTTTAAGCGTATTTTTCTGAAGAACTGAAACAGTTCTGCTTTTAAAGCAAAGAAGTTTGTTCTCTCTGTAATCACAAAAGATAGTCCCTTACTCAGTAAAGATATTTCAGAGGAGGACAGGACATGTTTTGACAGATTGAAGATCGGGATGGTCTCCATATTGTCAGCGGTGGGTTCTAATATGGTTGTGGGCCCCACTGATAGTGTTTGTTCCTGGTTTGTCTCTCCCCCGGATATTGGTACCAGGTTTTCCTTTTCGCTTTGCCACCTCGGTCTAAAAAAGGTTGACCAGGGTGGTTGTCTGAGCGACTGGGGCCTTGTTGTGCGTCCGAATCACTTGAACCTCCTGAGGATTCAGAAAAGGTAATAGGTTGGTTTCTCCTGAATCTGCCCCAAGTGTTCTGTCTGTTTTGATTTGTAAAGGTTGTGTAGTAGTCCTCCCTAAGATAGGGGTAGGCCCTTTCTTTAGAGAAATTCCTTATATCCTTTGATACCTTGTCAGCCTTCTTTTTAAGTTCAAAGGAATTAAATTCTTCTATGGTTTTGTTGAGCTTATCCAGCAATGTCTTGGCCTCTACTACTCCGTCACCCCCTAAAAGTTCTTTTTCTAGATCTTCAATTTCTTTTAGCTCTGCTTTGGCGTGTTCTATAGCTGTTTCAACGCCCAACACCATCCAGTGGCGTGAGCAGGTAGTGGAAATCCCACTAAAATTCCCCTTAAATTTGGGGTCTTCCTGAAAAATCCCTGGGACGTTCTTTACTTGTAATCCCTGTGGAATAATCCCTGCCTTTAAGTACTCCGTCAGCATACGTGCATGTAGCTCCGTTCTGACGTGTTTTTTCTTTGCCTTTTCTAGTTTATCTAGTAATTGTTGTCTAGGGCTGGTGCTGTTATTTGGTAAGTTAGAAAACAATGAAGGTCCACTGGTGATTTTAGCGATATATTCATCGGTGTATAATGGTGCTTCTCTCCCTGACATCATAACCCTAAGAGAAGAAATAACCCTATATTCATATAGGGTATAAGGAAAAAAATCCGTGTACGGATAAATCCCTTGCGGTGTAGCCACCGCACAAAAAGTCGAAAAGGGAGGACAAGGGAACCCTACTCACTACGGAACCAGGGTAACTGAGTATTACAAGAAAACAACGGTTCCTGTGGGATAATATGTATCTGTATATAATATATAGGTGCACAATCGCGATAAAAGGGTTTATAAGGATGTCATAGAGAGAAAACCAAAATACCAAGGATTTTTGTTATACACATATATTTGTATTATTCACACCATATACAAAAATTATACAAAGGCATTTGTGAAGAAGTGTCCCAAGTGTAACATGAACCTAACAGTTGAGTGACACAATGTGACAATATTTACAAGGTTTCACTATTTATCAAACGACCATATCTGAAATTTATACATCATATATAGCAACTTTATACAATAATAAGTGCTATTATCTTATACAAATTTCATTCTTTTCCCAGATGTTCCCAGTATCATAGGTCCTGATGAGACCCCACATTCTAGAGAGGGTCGAAACGCCGTCGACACCTTTTGATGAAAAACGAACCACTGACATAGCACTTATTATTGTATAAAGTTGCTATATATGATGTATAAATTTCAGATATGGTCGTTTGATAAATAGTGAAACCTTGTAAATATTGTCACATTGTGTCACTCAACTGTTAGGTTCATGTTACACTTGGGACACTTCTTCACAAATGCCTTTGTATAATTTTTGTATATGGTGTGAATAATACAAATATATGTGTATAACAAAAATCCTTGGTATTTTGGTTTTCTCTCTATGACATCCTTATAAACCCTTTTTATCGCGATTGTGCACCTATATATTATATACAGATACATATTATCCCACAGGAACCGTTGTTTTCTTGTAATACTCAGTTACCCTGGTTCCGTAGTGAGTAGGGTTCCCTTGTCCTCCCTTTATGGCGTTCTTGTAGGCAGTGTGATCTTCCGGGGATTTGCTGTTTCTCCAGTTCTTCTCGAGACGTCTGCAGGTGAGTCTGGATTCTTGGAGTTCGGCGGTAAACCAGGTTAGGGTCTGGCAAGTAGTTGCACTTGCCAGGTCGACATGGCAGTTTAAAACTGCACTCACAGACACTCGAGTGGCAGGTCTGAGATATGTTTGCAGGGCAACTCATATGGGTGGCACAATCAGTTCTGCAGGCCTACCAGTAGTATTTGAATTACATGTCCTAGTCACACCTGGTGCACTTTACTAGGGACTTACCAGTAAATCAAATATGTCAATCATAGATACACCAATTACCAGTGCTTGAAATGGAAAAATAGAAGTGCAGGTACTCTGTACCAGAGTATCTGCTTGTTTCTGAGAAGTGCCGGTACTCTCCAGTTAAAAGTATAGCATTTCTCTTGAGAAGTGCCGGGACTTTCCCTCTCAAGATAAAGAAGTGCTGGTACTCCATACTGGACAGTACCGGAGCATTTAAAGCACTGCCATTACAGATACATCTTACACAGGGAACACTTGCACTGTCGCACTGGTCAGCAGTGGTAAAGTGCCAGAGTTTTAAAACCAGCTAAAACTAAATGCAGCACACAGTCAAAAACAGGAGGTCAGAAGCAAGGAAGACAGGTGAAACACACGCCAAAGATGCCAGGTCTAACAAGATGGATATAAAGATGTAAAAATGTGGAAACTGTAATGGCCACCTCTAAGTATGCTCATTAGTGTAATTCCCTAGGGGATTTGAACAAAGGATATTGAGGTCACCTTTGCTGTAAATGTTGTAATGACTGTATGGCAGTGCTTAATCACAACTGAAAAACAACCAAGAAAGCAACTAGACAGCAGTTTAATTATAATTGCCCAATTACAAGCATAATTGGCATACACGCCCCTGTGAATGTAGTTTATCACAGTACTGATTTGTTCATTAGTACAGTGGTAAACAAAACGTCTGGTAGAAATGCGAGTTGAAAGAATTGAGACAGAGTGATTATGTATCTCAAGACAAAAGAAGGACTATAATCGAGGCTGATGTGGAGAAAAAAATCCTTTTGGGGCTGATTATGTCAGTGCAGTAAGTGCTCAAAAGCCAGCTTATGAACGTGAAAAAATCAGCTCATGACAGAGCGTAATTGCAACATTGTACTCTGGTTACAGGGAAACCAAATGTTATTATGCCAATAAGTACATGACTCATGAACGAGATAAATAATCATTTATATATCTCACAAAGGAGAAGAAAAATGCAAATATGTGCCCCAAAGACCAGTAGTAGGTGGCCTCGTGGTCAATGGCAAGGCACCGGTATAAGGGCAAATGCAATCGCCCAAAAATATAATAGTGTAATATGGTGCATGAGGGGCTACAGAAAAGTAGCTAAATTGCAAAGATGAGACGGGTTCAAGTTCACCCAGAAGGGGAACCCGCCGCTTACCTCTGAACGGGTGGCGTCCAAGCCTCTTCTGATGCCAGGTACGAGGACACTGGCCGTGGCAGTGAAGGCTGCTATTATAGTGAGAATTTATGCGCTGGTGGTGCGTCAAATCGTGTGATCCCAAGGAATTCTGGGAGTTGTAGTCCTGCTGGGAAGTGTAGTTTCCCAAATACAGCCTCGAATACAACGTGCTAACGAGGGAAGGTGGCTGCTAGGTGGTGATAAAAGGAATTGGATGGTAGTCACCAGAGTCAACGCTAATTATTGTAAACCATTTAGCGCAAAGTGATTTATATGACTAAAAAGTGCCTACAAAGCAAAATTCAGGAAGACTAACTGTTCCTGCGGAATTATTACACGGTGTAAATAAAAAAATGTATAAAAACCAGTCAGGACAGTCAGTGCTAGAAAAGGTAGCAGAGTAATACTCCGCCCCGTGGAGGCTGCTGTTACTTCGGTGTTAGTGATTAGGGTAAACGGTGATAGATGATAACTGACTAGCGTTAGGCAATAGCCAGCTATTCCTGTCATGGCCCTGGAAGCAGTAGAGCAAGTGAAAAAGGGGTAAACCACAGACAGAATTTTGCTAAAAATGCCACCTTATGAGGGGACGATCTTTTGTTTGCAATGATCACCTGTTAGGGCTACATGCCTGGCCTTTAAGCAAACTGTAAACAGATCACTCAGCTTGTTTCGAATCTTCAGGATAAGAATCAATTAACTAAGCAAACTCACTCGTGCATGATCATAAACTCCTATGGCCGTTTACAAGCACAGTCATATTTAAGTGCCACGTATTCTTATTACATCAAGATTAAGGTCATGAGGGTAAGGATGGGTGCTGTCCCAACAAAAGGCTTAATTCCATCTTGAAAGTGTACTTGTCAAATACAATCCTGTCATATATGTGGATACAAGGAAGTAAAATTAACTGACATTTTGTGTGTCTGCCCAAACCTGATAGAGGCACGTAGGCACTTTTGTCCTAAGCACTTCAATACTTTAAAGATTAGAACATGTAAGCTAGCCGTAATTCAGTGTCTATGAGGGATCCATCTGCAACTTTCATGTAACTTTGTAAGATTTATGGACTATGTGGCACCTATGATGTCATCACACTGACCTACCCCTGATAGTACATCGATCCACTAGCACCCTATACATTTTGCCAATTATGGATTGATGCACATAAAACATTTTTGCTCAAATACTGCAAAACAGGCTGAGAGTTTTTTGTTAAACGTTTGGGTAGGATTGTTTTGTTCAACGCTAAATGTGTACAACATAATTTGGTTAGCTTTAAGTGTGTTCTCTGAAGAGTTGGTAATATAATTGAAATATTTATGATAAAGAATATCCCTCTTGGTCAAATGTTTGTACATCCGATCTCACTCTTGACGCATTGACATTTTTTTCTTGTTTGGGTAGTTTTGAAAACTATGGCCCAGATGTAGGAAGCCATTTAGCATTTCTTAAAGGGCCGAATCGCTATTTTGGCTCGTTAAGAAATGCTAAATGGCCTTTTCAGACATACAAAGGGCCAAACCCGCAAATAGGTAACTACTATTTGCGATTCTTAAATCGCAGTCGCGATTTGCGATTTCTACTGGGTAGAAATCGCAAATTGTGACCAAGATTTAGGGATCACAAATAGGGATTACCTATTTGCGATTCCTAAAGCACATGCTAGTCAGGGGCTTGTAAAGCGTGGCTACTCACCCTTGAGGGTCTCAAGGCGCTGGAGGGGGGCGGGGGGACTTCTGGTCCCTTTTGGTAGGGGGTCATTTGGAGAGCCAGGTCTTGAGGTCCTTTTCGAATTGGGTCAGCGACGCTGATTTCCTGAGGTGGAGAGGTATGGTGTTCTAGGTCTTGGAGGAGAGGTAGGAGAAAGAACTTCCACCGGTTCTGGTCGTGTGGATCCTGGGGATGGAGGCTAGGGCGAGTTGGGCGGAACGGAGTTGTCTGGTGGGTACTTGGAATGCGAGGCGGTGGTTCAGGTATGCTGACCCTTCGTCGTGGAGAGCTTTGTGGGCATGTGTGAGAAGCGTGAAGGTGGAGTTGTAGGAGGTGTTGCATAATGTGGCTGTGGCGGGGAATGTTGAGGAACAGTCTGGCTGTGGCGTTTTGAATGTTCTGCCAGCGTAGAGTGCAATGCTGTGGTCGAGTCGGCTGGTGATGAATGCATGGGTGACCGTCTTTCTGGATTCTATGGGGATCCATCTGACTGTCTTTCAGAGCAGGTGGAGTGTGTGGAAGCAGTCTGAGGAAACTGCAATGATTTGGCGGTTTATAGTAAGCGATGAGTCCAGTATGATGACAAGGCTGCGTGCGTGGTCTGTTGGTGTGGGAGTGGATCCCAGAGCGGCTGGCCACCAGGAGTCGTCCCAGGCTGAAGGGGTGGGTCTCAGGATGAGTACTTCAGTCTTGTCCGAGTGGAGCTTGAGGCAGCTGCCTTTCATCCAGGTAACGGTCTTCATTTCGCTGTGGAAGTTGGTTCTGGTGGTTGTGGGTTCGTTGGTGAGGGAGATGATCCACTGGGTGGCATCAGCGTAGGAGACAATGTTGTGTCCGTGGCTTCTAACGATGGCTGCGAAGGGGGTCATGTAGATGTTGAAGAGGGTGGGGCTCAGGGAGGAACCCTGGGGCACGCCACAGCTGATCTCTGTGGGTTCTGAGAGGAATGGGGGTAGTCAAACTCGCTGTGTTCGGCTGGTGAGGGAGGAGTGGATCCAGTCCAGTGCCTTGTCGCCGATGCCGGCGTCGTGGAGTTTCGTGAGTAGGGTGCGGTGGGAAACGGTGTCAAATGCATCCGAGAGATCCAGTAGGATGAGGGCTGCAGTCTCGCCCTAGTCGAGGAGGGTAAGGATGTAGTAAGTGGCGGCGAAGAGTGCGGTCTCCATACTGTGGTTGTTTCAGAAGCTGGATTGAGAGGTGTGCAGGACGTGGTTCACTTCGATGAACTCGTAGAGTTGGGCGTTGATGGCCTTCTCGATGACCTTGGCTGGGAAGAGGAGGAGTGAGATGGGTCTGAAGTTTTTGAGGTCTGTCGGTTCTGAGGACGGCTTCTTTAGCAGGGGGTTGATCTCAGCATGTTCCTAGTCAATGGGGAAGATGGCGATTTCGGTGGAGCAGTTGATGGTGCAGCAAAGTTGGGGTGCAACAGCTGAGGCTGCTCTTTGGAAGATGTGGTACAGGCAGGTATTGGACGGGGCTCCTGAGTGGATGCTGTTCATAGTCTTAAGTGTGTCCTCTGTTGTGAGCGGGGTCCAGCTGCGCATGGTCTGTTGGGGTGCAGCGTGGTTGCGTGTGTTGGCAGATGGAGTGGCAGGCTCTAGGGTGTCGAAGCTGTCATAGATCTGCCTGATCTTGTGGTGAAAGAAGGAGCCGAGTTTGTTGCAGAGGTCTTGGGAGGATGGGACGTCTGTGGTCTCGCTGTTGGGCTTGGCGAACTCCTTGATGATGGTGAAGAGTTCTTTGCTGTTGTGTGCATTTGTGTTGATTCTTTTCTTGGAAGGCCGTTTTCTTTGTGGTTTGGAGGAGGAGGTGGTTTGCGTTGACGGCAGATTTGAAAGTTGCGTAGAATTACGGGGTTTTGTTGTTCCTCCATCTCTTCTTGAGTTGTCTGCAGGTGCGTCTGGACTCATGCAGGGCATGAGTGAGCCAGCTGGCTTCTTGGAGTGTTGCTTGCTTAGTCTCCTCTTGATGGGTGCCAGAGTGTCTGCGTAGTTGGAGATCCACCAGTGGATGCTACATTCTGTGGTGTTGGCGTCCGTTGGCGTTGCCTGAGGGGTTGTGCTGAGGGAGTCGATGAGAAGTTCTTCGGTTGCCTTGATCCAGCTGCGGTGGGGTGGGGCGAGGTGGGCGGTGATGTACGGTGAGTTTGGCGAAGGCAAGATGCACGCAGTGGTGGTCGGTCCAGATGAGTTCAGTGGTGTGGCTGTAGCTGATGTACCCGCTGGTAGAGAAGACGGGGTGAGAGTATTTCTGGCTGTCTGGGTCGTTGCGGTGACTAGTTGCTTAAGTCCGATGTTGGTGATGTTCTCCTGTAGGGAAGTAGTGTTCTGGTCACTGGGGTTCTCCATGTGGAAGTTGAGGTCTCCGAGTAGGATGTAGTAGGTGGATGCGAAAGCAGAGGGTGCGATGAGGTCTACGATGGTGTCGGTAAAGGGTGGTCGGGGGCTGGGGGGCCTGTTGACGAGGGTGCCACAGAGGGTGGTGTTGGGGTTGGTCTGGATCTGGAAGTGTAGGTGTTCCATGGTTGTCGTTAGGTCATCACAGTGCATGGTCAGTCGGAGGGTGTTCTTGTGGACAATGGCGATGCCTCCTCCTGGGCAGTCGGGTGGTCCTTGTGGGTGATTTATGGCCATCGGGGATGGTGATGGCGACTTCCGGTCTGGAGCAGGGGTTGGTCCAGGTTTCCGTGAGGAAAGCGATGTCGGGAGAGGTGGCATTGAGGAGGGCCCAGATTTCTGAGGCGTGTTTGTGGAGGGATCGCACGTTGAGGAGGTTGCAGTTGAGCCGGTTGGGTGCACTGTTGGTCAGCTGGGCGTCGGGAGGAGCTGGCGTGTTGGCGTGAGTGAAGGCGCGGTTGCAGTTCCGGCAGGCAAAGGGTCGATGGGTCTTCTTCGGTGATGCTAGGTGGCAGGCGGCGTGGCGTCCAGGGTTGAGGACGAGGAGGGTGCTGGTGTCGTAGTGCTGGAAGGTCCGGGACCAGGGTCCCTGGCGCTGGGCGCGGGCCAGATGCGGATCAGCACAGACGGGCTTGCCTTTGGCACGCCTTCAACGCACCAGTAGCACGGCAGCACAGCAGCTGCCATCAAGTAGTGCTGCAGGGGGGCTGGACAGCTGACAATCGGTAAAAGGTGGGAGCGGGAAGGGACACTGGAGGGGCCATGGGGGATCGCAGCGGCAGGGGCGACTAAGGGAAAAACAGACAGAAAACAGAAAAGGGTGCCAAAAGGAAGAGGTAGAAAAATGTAAAAGAAAAAGCAGAAGAATGTAAAAGAGAAAAGCAGAAAGAGAGACATACAAAGCAGAAAGAGAGACAGCCAATGCAGGAAGAGAGACAAAAAAAGCAAAAAGAGACACAGAAGGGCAGCCCGAGCAGCAGAGTAGTGACGCTCTGCCACTATACCATCAGGGATGAGGTGCAGGCAGGAGCCTGCAGGTGGAGGAGGGCCTTGAACTCCTGACCTCTGGGTCAGCAGCAGCCACAGGGACAGCAGCAACTACCAGACGGAGCTGTGCTGTGAAAGGGACAAGTCCACTAAAAGGATAGTGGACTGCACTTTCATCTCGCAACGGCTGCCATTAAGTAGTGCTGCGGGGGTGGGGCTGGACAGCTGGGAGGCGGGAAAATGCAAGACCGGGAAGGGACACTGGAGGGGGCGAGGCCACGAGGGATCGCAGCGGCAGGGGCGACGAAGGGGAAAACAGTCAGGAAACAGAAAAGGGAGCCAAAAGGCAGAGGCAGAAAAATGTAAAAGAAAAAAGCAGAAGAATGTAAATGAGAAAAGCAGAAATAGAGACAGAAAAAGCAGAAAGAAATACAGAAGGGTAGCCCTAGCAGCAGAGCAGTGACGCTCTGCCACTAGACCACCAGTGATGAGGCGCAGGCAGGAGCCTGCAGGTGGAGGAGGGCCTCGAACGTCTGAACTCCGGGTCAGCAGCAGTTACGGGGCAGCAGCAGATACCAGATGGAGCTGTGCTGTGAAAGGGGCAAGTCCACTAAAAGGATAGTCAAATAGCATTTCCTAAATGCGAATCGGGCATTTAAGCAATGCTATTACCATTGCCTTGAAATTGATGGTAACCATGTGCAAAATTAAAAAATGCATTTTTTTTTGATAACCAATTTTATTGATTTTATGAGGTCGCAACAAAGATAACAGCACCAATTATGGTTACGATTTACACGACAAGGCAGAGACGAAAACACATCACATCCGCATACAAAAGCTGACAAGCATGAAGAAGGTATCAACATTCCACCCCCAGTCCTTGGCTGCATATTAAAAACTTTTAGTCCACTACCACCCCGACCCATTTGCCCCACATTCGACTAAACTTTTTCGGGCACCCTCTGGCCGCATATAGGGGCCGTTCTTGACCTGCACACCAGTCCACTCCCCTGCGCCAGCGCGCCATTGTAGGAGTAGTTGAGTTTATCCAGTGAGCTGCTATGTCTCGTTTGGCCACCATCAATGCTGTATGGAGGAAGAGTTTCTCAGCCCTGGTACCGTCCAACACCTCGGTGACGCCCAAGAGCACGTTCATTGGACTAAGAGGGACCTCCCAGCCCAGGACCTCAGTGAGCTCCCTTGTTACTGATTCCCAATACCTCGTGATCGCAGAGCAAAGCCATACCATGTGATAAAAATCCGCTTGTGGGTGAGAGCAACGGGGACAGGAAGCATCGGGCCGGAGCCCCGCGTGGTGGAGACGCAGCGGCGTGAGGTAAGCAGCGTGAAGATAGTATATTTGGACTAGCCGAAGCCTTGCTGAGACTGTAATAGTTCTGGGAGCCATCATTGCATCTCTCCAGTCAGCTTCTTCCAGTGCCCCAAGCCAACCCTCCCACTTGTCCCGGAGTTGAGATAATGAGTTGGGGGTGTTATTTGTAAGGGAATGATAGATGTGGGAGATCCCTCCCTTCCCTAGATTACCGGTCATGACCTGGGCTTCAGGTGGGCTGTATTCAGGTAAGGAGGTGCCCTCTGAGAGATGGGAGCGAAGGGCATGGCGTAACTGCAGGTATCGGAAAAACTGGGAAGAGTGAAGGGAGTATCGGGTCTGCAAATCTTGAAAGGAGCGTAAGTGGGTTCCACTCCAGATATCCCCCAATAGAGAAATTCCAATGAGATCCCATGGTCGGAACCCTGAGAGATTAGCAACCTCCCGGAGTCTGGTACCGCACCATAAGGGAGTATACTGGGTCAATTTATCCGACCAGTGTATGTGGCGCAAGGCGGCCCGCCAGGCTAAAAACACTCCGCGTGTGACCTCAGGGAGAGTTTGGGAAACAGTGTTTCCGTATAGCATCCCCTGGATGTTGGACAGACCCAGGGTGTGTAGC
Source organism: Calotriton arnoldi (assembly GCA_963921515.1). NCBI lineage: Eukaryota > Metazoa > Chordata > Amphibia > Caudata > Salamandridae > Calotriton > Calotriton arnoldi. The sequence continues at coordinate 4,832,873 of CAWUFW010000038.1, forward strand.
TCCAGGTGATACGCCGGGTCAGACCAGCCACCATTTAACCAATCATGCACTGTGAGGAGCCGAGTCGCTAAATAATAAAGATACAGGTTCGTCATCCCAAGACCGCCGGCAAAGGGTGGGATCCGGCATTGGGCGAGGGCCAGCCTGGGCCTCCGCCCTCCCCATAAAAACTTGATGGCTTGGCTGTCCATCTCCCGAAACCAGGATCTGGAGAAGGAGAGGTGCGTATTCTGGAGCAAGTGCAGGAATCTGGGCAGAATCATCATTTTAAATAAGGCTATTCTGCCCAGAGGGTTCAGCAGCAGCGTTTGCCATTTAAGGAGGTCAGCGCGAACTCGTTTCACCAATGGGGTGACGTTAAGTGACCAGGCGAGGCCGGGTAGAAGGGCTACCCAGATCCCCAAGTACTTGAAGGACTGTCGCCGAAGAGGGATCGACGACTGCCAATCAAAGCACTCCCGCGAGAGGTGAAGGGGGACCAGGACGGACTTGGTCGGGTTTAATCGGAGGCCAGAGGTGTGTTCAAAGAGATCCAAGGCCCGGAGGCATCGGGGTCCCGACCGAGCAGGGTCTGCTAAAAATAACAGCACGTCATCAGCGTAGAGCGCGATCTTGTCCTCTTCGAGACCGGGCCATCTCCATCCTGTGAGAAACTGGTCAGAACGGACAAGACAAGTAAAGGGCTCCATCGCCAATGCAAAAAGAAGTGGTGATAGGGGGCACCCCTGCCTCGTGCCCCTCCTGATAGGAAAGGGACGGGACAGCGCTCCGTTGACTAGAACCTGAGCCCGTGGCTGACAATACAGCGTCTTAACCAGGTTGCGGAAGGGGATTCCAAAACCCATTTCCTCCAGCACCGCCTCTAGATATCTCCAATCCACCGAATCGAATGCCTTCTCAAAGTCCACAAGAAGAAGCGATAAGTAGGGGGTCAGCTGGTGTCGATTCGCTAGAGCAAGGTGGAGGCGCCTGAGGCAATGTCTGGTCCCTCTGAAGGGCATAAAACCGCACTGGTCAGGGTGGACCAGCTTGGCCAGGTGTGGTCGTATGCGGTTGGCCAAGACAGAGGCGAATATTTTAAGCCCTGAATTAATGAGGGAGATGGGACGGTAATCAGAGCAACAGTTCGAGGGAGGCTGAGACTTAGGGATCACCACAATAGTGGCCAAGTCCGTCTCCGGACGGAATGAGCCGTGGTCTATCGCTTCTCGGTACATCTCCAGGAGAGGTGGGACCAGGGTGTCCTGGTAGGACGCGTAAAACTCCTGGGGGAGCCCGTCCGGTCCGGGTGTCTTACCCGCGCCATGTGCGATATGGCGTCATGAACCTCCTCAGGGGTGACCAGAAGGTCAAGCGCCTCTGCCTCAGACTCACTAAGGCGCGGGAGGGGGAACCGTTCGCGCCGGAGGAGCTCCGAGAGCGAGAGGCTAGGGGTCCGAGCCGAAAAGAGAGTGGTGTAATAGGTGGCGAAGCATTGGGCCACTGCCGCCGGGGCACGATGAGCCTCCCCACACGAGTCGATCACCTCAGGGATGATACGGTTGGCCATAGGGTAAGTGGCCAGACGATGGAGGAGCTTCCCATTTTTATCTCCCCATCCGTATACTCGGGCCACGGAAGATCTCCATAGCAGCTTGGCAGCCTCCAGCGAGGTCTGTCAATCTCGTCCCTCAGAAACGCCAGTCTTCTGTCCTGAGCCTTGGTCCTCCCCTCCAGGGGCAGAGTCTCGAGCTGAGCTGGGAATCGTGCGCCGCACGGTTAAGTTTGAGTTGGCCTTTGGCAAAGGCCCGAATGGTGGCCTTTCCGGCCTCCCACAGGGTGCAAGAAAAGGACACCGAACCTTGATTGTTGGCGAAGTAGAGGCGAAGCTCGGCCCCCACCTGCTCTCTGAATCCCTTGTCCTGGAGGAACCAGGCGTTGAGCCGCCAGATCGGGCGAGAGGATGGAGGAAGAGTGCCTATCTGCAACGCCACCGGAGAGTGATCTGATAGGCCTCTGGGGAGGATGGTGATAGCCTGAATTGCCCGGCAATCCTGGGCCGGTAAGAAAACATAGTCTAGCCTTACGTGTGTGTGGTGGGAAGCTGAGGTATGGGTATAGTGTCGAGTTGCCGGGTGCCAGAGCCTTCAGGCATCCCGAGACCTAAACTGGTGGCCCATGTCGATAGGAGGCCAGACTGGGCGATCCTAGTGGTAGTAGGGGGCGATGCAGTGTCAAGGCTGGGGTCCATAACCGCGTTGAAGTCTCCCCCAATGACGGTCGTCCCCAAGGGCAAGGTTGCAACCAGGGAGGTGAGTCGTTTAAGTGTAGAGGCCAGCAGGGAGGGAGGGGAATAGACAGCAAGTAGATTTAGAGTCCGATCCCCAAGGGTCCCATCCAGGAGGACAAAGCAGCCCTGAGAGTCATGGGTCACTCTGCGCGTCACTAGTGGAAGAGCACGGCGCACCAGGATAGCTACCCCTCTCGATCCCCGATTGAAGCCAGAGTGCCAGATTCCGCCTGTTAGACCTGGCATCCTTGGTGTGGTTTCCCCTGACTTTTGCCTCTACCTCCTGTATTTTTGACACTGTGCTGGAATTCGTTTTTGCTGGTTTAGATGCTTTGGGCACTTTGCCACTGCTGATCAGTGCCAAAGTGCAAGTGCTCCCTGGTTAAATTGTTATTGTGATTGGCTATCCATGATTGGTATATTTGCTTTACCAGTAAGTCCCTAGTAAAGTGCACTGAGTGTGCCAGGGCTGGTGATTCAAATGCTACTAGTGGGCATGCAGCACTGATTGTGCCACCCACAGGAGTAGCCCTAAGATGGTGTCTCAGGCCTGCCACTGCAGTGCCTGGGCGCAGTTTCTGAACTGCCATGTTGTCCTGGCCAGTGTACACATTTGCCAGGCCTAACCCTTCCCTTTTCTTACACATTGGACACCCCTATGGTAGGCCCAAGGTACCCCCCTGGGCAGGGTGCAGTGTATGTGAAAGGTAGGACATGTACTAGTGTGGGTAACATGTCCTGATAGTGAAATACTGCCAATTTCGTTTTTCACTATTGAAAGGCTATCTTGCCCATAGGATAACATGGGGAATGCTGTGTAACATGGTTACCTGCATATCTTCCCATAGCAGCAAGATAGAAAGTTGGGATCTGGTACCCCTGAACTCAGAATTTAATTACACATCTTTTAGTGAAGATGGTTTTTAAATTCTAAGTTTGAAAATAGCACTTTTAGAAAGTGGCTATTTTTTTGTTCAACCTTTCTGTGTGCCTCTGCCTGTTTGTGAATTGACTGTCTGGTTTGTGAGTGACAGGGGCTGGGGGTGGCTGCAGGAGGCTGGGTGAGTCAGCACTAGGCTGAATAGACCTATCTGCACATAGAGTGGTGGGAGGAGTACCACCTGGGTCTGAATAGGGCTGTGCCTGCCTTCCACAATGCTGGCACCACCTCCTGCGGTGTGTCTGATGACCCTGGCCTCCCCTCACAAAGGAAGAAGACATGCACTGGCAGAGTGCACCCAGAACTGGTTTGGACTGGGTCCAGGACCCCTCACACAGGAAGAACAAAGACTTTTGGGGTATAAAAGTAGAGCTGTGACCCCTGTAAAATTAGATTAGGAAACTTTGTGATCAAGAAGGAATCCCTGCCAAAGAAGAACAGCCAGGAAGACTGAGGAAAAGTGCTGCCATTGCTGAGTGTCTGGAAGCTGACCTGCAGTTGCTGTTACTACTGAAGAGAAGGACTAAGGGACTCTCTGCTGTGTGCTGGGTCCCCCTTGCTTGAAGAGGAGCTGTGCTGTGTGCTTTGCCCCCCTCTGAAGTCCACCTATCTCCAAGGGCCTGGGACGAGCTGGCCTCCTGTTACCAAACTCAGGGACACAAAAGTTTGCAGAGGAAACCATCGTGCTGGCGCTGAGTGTGTGTTGCTGCACACTACCTGGGGCCTCGTGACCTCTGCCCTGCCTGCCTGCGTGAAATTGACTCGGTGTGCTACCGGCACACAGTGGGGCTCCGTGTGGGGTCTGCCGTGCCTCCTGAGCAACTGACTCGGCGCTCGAGAGTGCATGCCCGTGCACTACCCGAGGCCATCACCAAAGGGGTCGAGATCACCGCTGCCGGCCCGGTATAGAGAAGGAGTGAAGCTCTGTGCAAAGAAAAATCACTGCCGCCGGCCCGGGAGCTTCGTCGGCATTGATCCCCTTCATCCGCCTACGTCACGGCAAGCCGCACTGGGATTGGCCCCAGCGTCGCGGGTTGCCTAGCAGTGAGGGGCTCGTCAGTTACGGGCGCCGCGCCGAGATCCAGGAAGCGGAGTGCCCCGGCGATCAGCTGTTGCAGGACGGAAGGAGACCGCGCACCCAGGTAACGGCTCCGATCAGTTGACAGAGTGGAGTAGTGTTACTGTTGGGAACGGGGAGTGCGAGTCTCCGGGAGAGCGCTCTCGACCTCCCACTTTCCGGTGAGACAGAGGGGCTATATTGAAAGACCGTGTCCTTTGTTGTGACTGGCGCGCGCTCGCGCTTTTGAAAAGGGAAAGTGCACAAACGAGGGTAGCCCATTCCGTGCTACATCGGGGGCAATATTTAAGGACAGCGATCTTTTATTGATTGAAAGGGCAATACTTAAGGACAACGTCCTTCTTGGTTTCACCGAGTACAGCGGGGGCATTGTTGAGGAGCACCCTATTTGACTTCCACACACTAGTAACAAGGGCTCACAGCCATACTGAGCCTACAAGCGTTTTTGGTGCTTACTAGTACATTTTGAGAGAGAGAACATTACTAAACTGAACTTCTTCCACAATAAAACAATTCTGAAGATAAAGTTGATTGTGTATGTGATTTTTATGCCGTTTTGATCTGCCTAATCTATATAAAGTGATTTATATTTTTATAAACAACTTGTGTAGTGTCCATTTGTGGTGTTTCACTATATTACTGTGAGTGTTGGTACAAATACTTTACACATTGCCTTGGGGATAAGCCTGTCTGCTCGTGCCAAGCTACCAAGGGGGTGAGCAGGGGTTATCAACAGTGTGTATCCCCCTTACCCTGACTAGAAGCAAGGGTCCCTATTTGGACAAAGGCACTTACCTCTGCCAACTAGAGACCCCCAGTTCTAACATTGGTGGTCAGCGGTGAGGATTTGAACTTGTATTTGTACTTGACCCACAGTGATTGGTGTACATCACTGGATTAGTGCAGACCACTACGCAGCCACATACTGTATTTTCTTTTTGGTTCTATTTTTGATCTGGTCCTAAAGTCATCCAAGCATCATGTCTCAGAAGGGGAATGCAGAAAGTGAAAAGGCAGAATTGGAGTTCCACATTGAGGATTTGTATTCCTACAAGGTAAACCAGCTTAAACAATTCTGCAAAGATTTGGGATGCCCCACAAGGAGTAGCGCTAAGAAAGATGAGCTACAAAAGGCCTTAAAAGCCTGGTGGGAGGCCAAAGGAGCTGCAGGAGGAGATGATGCCAATGAGGAGGTGGATGACCAGGGGAATGGGTTTGGGCCACAGGATTTGCCTGTGCCAGGAGCAGCCCCCAGGGCTGTCAGCATCCATTCCGCAGGAAGTCTCTCCCGGGAAGAGCGGGAAGAGAACCAGAGGATCAGGGAACATGAGCTAGAAGTTTTGAAACTACAGAACCAAAAAGCAGCAATGGAGGAAAAGCGATTACCTTTGGAGAGTGAAAAGAGGGCAGAAGAGAGCAAGCACGCTCTAGCCCTGGAAGAAAAGAAATGGCTTTTGGCTCATGAATTGAGCATGAGGGAGCTGGATATTAAGGCCAAGCAGTTGGAGTCCAGTTCAAATGGTGGCAGCGCACAGCCAGTGCAAGGGGGTAAGGTATACATACCCAAGGATGTAGTGCAGAATTTCCAGAAGGGGCAGGATATTCATGCATGGTTTGAATCATATGAGCTTGCTTTGAGGATGCATGAGGTGCCTGAAAAGAGCTGGGTGGCGGGCCTGTTGAAACATTTTGAGGCGTCAGGGACCGCAGTTTTGACACCTTTAGAGAAGGAGGGTGCCCTGACTTATGCCAACATGAAGGAGGCTTTATGCCTCAAGTATGGGCTCACCCCAGAACAGTATAGAGTGAGGTTCAGGAACTCAAAGAAGAATGATTCAGACACGTGGGTTGAATGTGTGAGAGTGTACACCCGCGCACTGGAAGGTTGGATGAAGGGCAGCAAAGTTACTGATTATGAGGGGTTGTGCAATCTAATTAGTTGGGAGCACTTGAGCAGTCTATATGTTCCAGAGCTGCACCAGCATCTTTTGGATAGTAAGTTAACTAATCCCAGTGAGCTTGCTAAGGAGGCAGACCGCTGGACTAGCACCAGGGTCCACAAGGGGATTGTGGGTACCACAGCCAAAGGTGGGCAGGGTCCTCAGCAGAAGAGTGGGGGGGACAAAGGTAATCAAAAGGAGTTCTCTAAAGGGCCCCAAAATAATGCAGAGGGAAAGGAGTCCCAGCCCCCCCAGCCTAAGACGCCGCAGCCCCCTAAGGGCGGGCGTAGTAACTTCCCGGGTCCCCCCAGGTGTTACAACTGTAACGAGAAGGGCCACATTGCCCCTAAGTGCCCCAAGAAGTCCCAAGCACCCACTGGTGCTCCGTCACCGGGTTTAGTGAGTGTCGCTTTGGGAGAGGAATTAGTTTCCAGTGGGGAGGAGGAGCAAGCAGTGATGACCCTTGTCTCTTTAGGAGACAGAGAGATGGTCCAGGAGTCCTACTTGCCTGAGAACACTAAAAAGTACAGGCAGTGGGTGACCATCAATGGGAGGAGGGTGGAGGCTCTGAGAGACACCAGAGCCATCGTGACATCCGTGAGGTGTCAGTGGGTGTCTGAAGAGCAGGTCATTCCCAATGCACTTCACCCTGTAGTTGCAGCAGACAACTCCGTGCGCCTCTGCAAAGTGGCGCAAGTTCCCTTTGAGTGGGAGGGGGTCTCACGTTCCTTGAAGGTCGTTGTTAGTCCATCCATGCCTGTAGACTGTCTGCTAGGAAATTACCTGGAGAGTTCCCCATGGAGGGAGGTGGAACGCCAGGCTCATTTGGAGATGTTGGGTCTGCCTGAGTGGGTTTGTGTGACCACTCGGTCAATGGCAGCCAGTAGGGGTAACCAAGCGGACCTGGAGCCTGAAACAGTGGCCCAGGTACCTGCCAGGAAGAGGAAGGGCAGGGGGCATGGGAAGCCAGCCTCCACAATTCCCACGGTCCAGCAGGAGGCAGAACCTGAGGGGGATGACCTGGAACCTACAGGGGAACTGGTAGCCGAACTGGGAGAACTGCCTGAGCTGACCCATTGGCAGCAAGAAGGAGTCCCTCCAGGGAGGAGTTCTGCAAGGCGCAGAGAGAATGCCCTTCTCTCATTGGTATGCGGAAACAGGCCGCAGAACAGGCAGCAGGTGGCGAGTCCAAGAATCATCTCATTTACTGGGAGGATGGGTTACTCTATAGTGAGCCTAAGGTCGCTGAGCCCGGTGTAGCCCGTGTGCTGGTGGTACCCGAGTGCTTCAGGACCTTCCTACAGGGTCTGGCTCATGACGTGCCTCTCGCAGGTCATCTGGGGCATGACAAGACCTACCAAAGGCTTGTCACCCACTTTTACTGGCCCCAGATGAAGACGCACGTTGGTACACATTGTAGGACTTGCCAGACTTTCCAGGCAAGTGGCAAGAGTGGAGGGAAGTGTAAGGCTCCCCTCCAACCCTTTCCCGTGGTGAGCACCCCTTTCGAGCGGGTGGGCATCAACATTGTGGGGCTTCTGGAACCCAAGACAGCCTTAGGCAACAAGTTTATCTTGGTCTTGGTGAACCATGCCACCCGGTACCCGGAAGCTGTCCCTCTCCGGACAATCACTGCCCCCGTGGTGGGCTGTGCATTGATGGGGATCTTTTCCCGTGTGGGGTTCCCCAGAGAGGTGGTCTCCGACCGGGGTACCAACTTCATCTCGAAGTACATGAAGTCTTTGTGGGAGGAGTGTGGGGTAACTTACAAGTTTACCACTCCTTACCATCCTCAAGGGAATTGGTTGGTTGAGAGATTCAACCGAACCCTGAAAGGCATGATAATGGGCCTTGCGGAGCCCATGAGACGGAAGTGGGACGTCTTCTTACCATGCCTGTTGTTTGCCTACAGGTAGGTGCCTCAGAAGTCCTTAGGGTTCAGTCCCTTTGAACTCCTATATGGCCACCCTGTTAGAGGACCTTTCAGTCTGGTGAAGGAGGGTTGGGAGAAATCCCCTGGTAAGACCCCCCAGGATGTGTTCAGCTATGTGCTGGCCTTCCGCAACCAGACTCAGCGCTTCCGGAAGCTTGCTCAGGCGAACCTGGAAGCTAGCCAGGAAGAAATGAAAAGATGATACGACCAGAATGCCACTCTGGTCGAATTTCAACCTGGGCAGAAGGTGTGGGTGATGGCGCCAGTGGAGCCTTGTGCGCTCCAAGACAAGTGGACTGGGCCATATGAGGTGGTGGAGCGCAAGAGCGATGTAACCTATCTGGTTGACTTGCAGTCTCCCAGGAACCCATTGAGGGTCCTACACGTGAACCACCTCAAGCCACACTTTGAGAGGTCTGATGTGACAATGCTCCTTGCCACAGATGATGGGATGGAGGAGGAAAGTGACCCTCTTCCTGACCTCCTGTCAGCTGAGGAGCAGGATGGGTCAGTGATGGGGTAAACCTCTCTCCCACACTGACCCCAGACCAGCAGAGGGACTGTCGCCATGTGTTGGGTCAGTTCGCCTCCCTGTTCTCCCTGACACCAGGAGTCACCAATTGGTGCGTCCATGATGTGGACACTGGGGACAGCCTACCTGTGAAGCAGAAATGTTACAGGGTAGCTGACAAGGTCAGGGCCAGCATCAAGGAAGAAGTTTCCAAGATATTGGCGCTAGGGGTGATTGAGCCCTCAAGCAGCCCGTGGGCTAGCCCAGTGGTCTTAGTACCAAAAGCTGCTGCACCCGGTGCCACTCCAGAACTCAGGTTTTGTGTGGACTACTGTGGGCTCAATGCGGTCACCAAGACTAACGCACACCCCATCCCCAGAGCTGATGAGCTCGTGGATCGGTTAGGCGCTGCCCAGTACCTCAGTACGTTTGATTTAACTTCTGGGTACTGGCAGATTGCCTTAACTGAGGGGGCCAAGGAGAGGTCAGCGTTTTCAACGCCAGAGGGGCACTTCCAGTTCCATGTCATGCCCTTTGGGTTGAAGAACGCCCCGCCTCCTTCCAGAGACTGGTCAACCAGGTACTGTCCGGGCTGGAGGAATTCTGCGCCGCATACCTGGATGACATTGCTGTGTTCAGCTCCAGTTGGGAGGAACATTTGCAACAACTCTGCGAAGTGTTGAAGGCTCTGCAAAGGGCAGGCCTCACTATCAAGGCGAGCAAGTGCCAGATAGGGCAGGGATCTGTGGTGTACTTGGGACACCAGGTAGGGAGCGGCCAGGTGGCACCCCTCCAAGCGAAGATTGATACCATTCTGGCTTGGGAGCCCCCCAAGACCCAGACAGAGGTGAAAGCCTTTTTAGGACTCACCGGGTATTATCGCCGATTTGTTAAGGGATATGGCACCATTGTTGCCCCCTTGAAAGAGCTGACTTCAAGGAAGCAGCCCAGGAAGGTGATCTGGACCGATGCCTGCCAGACCGCGTTTGATGCCCTGAAAGCTGCCATGTGCACGGCACCCGTGCTCAAGGCGCCTGATTTCTCCAAAGAGTTTGTGGTGCAGACAGATGCTTCAGAGCATGGAGTGGGAGCAGTACTCTCTAAGGTGAACGACGAGGGCTTGGACCAACCTGTAGCTTTTATTAGTAGGAGGCTACTTCCCAGGGAACAGAGGTGGAGTGCAATTGAAAGGGAAGCTTTTGCTGTGGTCTGGGCACTGAAGAAGCTAAGGCCCTACTTGTTTGGGACTCACTTCCGGGTTCAGACAGACCACAGGCCCCTCAGATGGTTAATGCAGTTAAGGGGCAAGAACCCAAAACTGTTGAGGTGGTCCATCTCCCTACAGGGAATGGACTTTACGGTGTAACACCGCCCTGGTACAGAACACGCCAATGCTGATGGTCTGTCCAGGTTCTTCCGCCTTAGTGATGAGAACTCCCCAGGGGATGGGTAGTTCTCCCCACTTTTCAGCTGGAGGGGACATGTGTTAGACCTGGCATCCTTGGCGTAGTTTCCCCTGACTTTTTGCCTCTACCTCCTGTATTTTTGACACTGTGCTGGAATTCGTTTTTGCTGGTTTAGATGCTTTGGGCACTTTGCCACTGCTGATCAGTGATAAAGTGCAAGTGCTCCCTGGTAAAATTGTTATTGTGATTGGCTATCCATGATTGGTATATTTGCTTTACCAGTAGGTCCCTAGTAAAGTGCACTGAGTGTGCCAGGGCTGGTTATTCAAATGCTACTAGTGGGCCTGCAGCACTGATTGTGCCACAGACAGGAGTAGCCCTAAGATGGTGTCTCAGGCCTGCCACTGCAGTGCCTGGGCGCAGTTTGTGAACTGCCATGTTGTCCTGGCCAGTGTACACACTTGCCAGGCCTAACCCTTCCCTTTTCTTACACATTGGACACCCCTATGGTAGGCCCAAGGTACCCCCTGGGCAGGGTGCAGTGTATGTGAAAGGTAGGACATGTACTAGTGTGGGTAACATGTCCTGATAGTGAAATACTGCCAATTTCGTTATTCACTATTGAAAGGCTATCTTGCCCATAGGATAACATGGGGAATGCTGTGTAACATGGTTACCTGCATATCTTCCCATAGCAGCAAGATAGAAAGTTGGGATCTGGTACCCCTGAACTCAGAATTTAATTACACATCTTTTAGTGAAGATGGTTTTAAATTCTAAGTTTGGAAATAGCACTTTTAGAAAGTGGCTATTTTTTTGTTCAACCTTTCTGTGTGCCTCTGCCTGTTTGTGAATTGACTGTCTGGTTTGTGAGTGACAGGGGCTGGGGGTGGCTGCAGGAGGCTGGGTGAGTCGGCACTTGGCTGAATAGACCTATCTGCACATAGAGTGGTGGGAGGAGTACCACCTGGGTCTGAATAGGGCTGTGCCTGCCTTCCACAATGCTGGCACCACCTCCTGCGGTGTGTCTGATGACCCTGGCCTCCCCTCACAAAGGAAGAAGACATGCACTGGCAGAGTGCACCCAGAACTGGTTTGGACCGGGTCCAGGACCCCTCACACAGGAAGAACAAAGACTTTTGGGGTATAAAAGTAGAGCTGAGACCCCTGTAAAATTAGATTAGGAAACTTTGTGATCAAGAAGGAATCCCTGCCAAAGAAGAACAGCCAGGAAGACTGAGGAAAAGTGCTGCCATTGCTGAGTGTCTGGAAGCTGACCTGCAGTTGCTGTTACTACTGAAGGGAAGGACTAAGGGACTCTCTGCTGTGTGCTGGGTCCCCCTTGCTTGAAGAAGAGCTGTGCTGTGTGCTTTGCCCCCTCTGAAGTCCACCTATCTCCAAGGGCCTGGGACGAGCTGGCCTCCTGTTACCAAACTCAGGGACACAAAAGTTTGCAGAGGAAACCATTGTGCTGGCGCTGAGTGCGTGTTGCTGCACACTACCTGGTGCCTCGTGACCTCTGCCCTGCCTGCCTGCCTGCGTGAAATTGCCTCGGTGTGCTATCGGCACACAGTGGGGCTCCTTGTGAGGTCTGCTGTGCCTCCTGAGCAACTGACTCGGCGTTCGAGAGTGCGTGCCCGTGCACTACCCGAGGCCGTCACCAAAGGGGTCGAGATCACCGCCGCCGGCCCGGTATAGAGAAGGAGCGAAGCACTGTGCAAAGAAAAATCACCGTCGCTGGCCCGGGAGCTTCGTCGGCATTGATCCCCTTCATCCGCCTACGTCACGGCAAGCCGCACTGGGATTGGCCACAGCGTCGCGGGTTGCCTAGCAGCGAGGGGCTCTTCAGTTACGTGCGCCGCTTCGAGATCCAGGAAGCGGAGTGCCCCGGCGATCAGCTGTTGCAGGACGGAAGGAGACCGCGCACCCAGGTAACGGCTCCGATCAGTTGACGGACCGGAGTAGGGTTACCGTTGGGAACGGGGAGTGTGAGTCTCCGCGAGAGCGCTCTCGGCCTCCCGCTTCCCGGTGAGAGAGAGGGGCAATATTCAAAGACCGTGTCCTTTGTTGCGACTGGCGCGCGCTCGCGCTTTTGAGAAGGGAAAGTGCACAAACGAGGGTAGCCCATTCCGTGCTACATCGGGGCAATATTTAAGGACAGCGACCTTTTATTTATTGAAAGGGCAATACTTAAGGACAACGTCCTTCTTAGTTTCATCGAGTACAGCGGGGGCATTGTTGAGGAGCACCCTATTTGACTTCCACACGCTAGCAACAAGGGCTCACAGCCATACTGAGCCTACAAGCGTTTTTGGTGCTTACTAGTACATTTTGAGAGAGAGAACATTACTAAACTGAACTTCTTCCACAAGAAAACAATTCTGAAGATAAAATTGATTGTGTATGTGATTTTTATGCCGTTTTGATCTGCCTAATCTATATAAAGTGATTTATATTTTTATAAACAACTTGTGTAGTGTCCATTTGTGGTGGTTCACTATATTAATGTGAGTGTTGGTACAAATACTTTACACATTGCCTTGGGGATAAGCCTGTCTGCTCGTGCCAAGCTACCAAGGGGGTGAGCAAGGGTTATCAACAGTGTGTATCCCCCTTACCCTGACTAGAAGCAAGGGTCCCTATTTGGACAAAGGCACTTACCTCTGCCAACTAGAGACCCCCAGTTCTAACACCGCCATAACCATGTCGTGCCAGAAAGGGGCAGTGGTTGCCTATCAGGTGGGTCTCCTGGAGCAGGAGTATGTCTATGGCGTGACGCTGGGCATATCCCAAGACCGCTGCGCGCTTAACCTTATCTAACAGGCCATTAACATTCCAGGACATTATATGGAGCGGCACCACCCCGGTATGATTGTCAGGCAGGGGGAAGGTGGATAAGGGGCCGGACAGCCGGCGAGGGTGGCAGAGGCGGCCGGAGTGAGGCCGTGACTGGAGGTAATGGATGTACTACCCTAATGGTGAGTGATGCGCGCTTGCCATGTTGCGGAGAAGGAATGCTGGTGCAATAAACAATAAAAACAAACAATACAAACCGGGGCCACTGCCCCTCCCCCCTCCTCCCCCAACCCCCTCCCTATACTTCAGGAACGGAAGCATCTGTTGCCCAAACAGTAGATAACTAAGAGAGAACCAAACTAAAACGCTTGGGAACAGGGAATCGTGGAGGACCCATCCTCATATTAGGATGTTCATATCAGTGTCCATCGGGAGATAAAGTTAGTAATCAGGCAGAGTGCAGTCCCTTGGGACGGAACCGGTAACAATCGGAAGAAACATGTGGACACAAGCGGGGACTGTAAGAAGTGTCGGGCTGCGGGAGAGGTCCGTGTCTGGCAGGTCCAGCAGCGATGGAGGAGGCGAGGCAATCCCCGGATCGGAGCGGCCGAGGAACCAGATCGCCGCCCGGCAGGGGGGGCCCCGGCGAGCGGCTCGGGCGTCAGCTGCCGAGAAGGGCCCAACGGAGAGTCTGAACGGGCGCGCCTCTGGCCCCTGCGCCTACTGGAGCGGTTGCGTTTCGGTCGGAGAGCTGGCATGTCTCGACGGGCACCCCCTGCACTGTTCGAAGAAGGTGGATTCGGGGCGTTGAGCCTTAGGGGGCGTTCCTCTGTCGCCCATGTCCACGCCTCACCAGGGGTGTCGAAGAAGAGGGTTCTGTCCTGAAATACCACTCGCAGACGGGCCGGGAAGAGGAGCCTGTATTGTATGTTGAGAGAGAGCAGCTTCTGCTTGACTTCTCCGAATGAGCGGTGCTGGCCCTGGACCTCACGGGTGTAATCAGGGAAGACCATGATTGTCTGGCCCTCGTGCTTAAGATGTTGTTGTTTACGGGCCTCGGCCAATATAGAGTCTCGCTCTTTGAAGTTGAGGATCCGCATGATGATCGGCCTGGAGGGCGCTCCCGGCGGTGGTCGAGGACCAAGCGAGGGGTGCGCCCGTTCGATCGTGAACCATGGGGATAGGGAGCCCTCGGGCATCCACGAGCGCAGCCAGCGCTCCACGAAGTCCGCCGCCCGACCCTGCTCCACGCCCTCCAAAAATCCGACCAGTCGAAGGTTATTGCGGCGGGACCTGTTTTCGGCATCTTCAGCCCGCCAATGCAGCTCCTGGGTATGAGACTGGAGTCGAGCAACCTGGGCCCTGAGCTGCTGAACGTCGTCCTCCACGGTGGATATGCGAGATTCATCTTCTTTAATCCGGGCTGTGGCGTTGCGGAGATCCTGACAGATAAGAGTCACATCAACCCAGACTTCCGCAATCTTACTCTCCACCAAGGATTGCGATGCGTGGATAGCCTGGAGGATGGTGGATAGGTCTGCAGCGGCAGGGGCCTCCCTGTCTGCGGTCCCTCCAGCCGCCCCGGAGTCCGTGGTGGTGAACCGATAAATTTTAGTTTGGGTGGCGGGAGTTTTGGATGCTTTGTCCCTACCCATGACTGCCGCTCAGCAGGGAGAGAGATTCAGTCCAGTCCCTGGCGCCCAGGCGGGGAGAAGGGGGGAATGAAGGAAGCGGTTGAGGAGGGGGGAAGGGCCAGGCTGCTCCACACCCCGCCACCCGATCCAGTGCCGATGTCTTCCGTCAGCGGACCCACACGCGTCTGCGAGTGGGAGTCTCAAGCGTGTTGGGTTGCAATGGAGGGTCGAGGTTGGCGCCGGGACTGGGCTCCAGGGCCGGCACGGACGAAGGAGGAGAATGCAACCACAGGATGTTGAGGTGATGGGTGAGCCAGGAGTCAAGGAAGGGGGTAGGGAAGAAACAAGAGGACTACTTGCACCCCGCCACCCGATGGTGTGGCCGAAACCTTTCAGGGGGGTCTAGTCAACCCCTCCCGCCTGACACGCAGCTGCCTCCGAGAGGGGACGCCATCTTAAAGGGGGTCACCACTGCCCGAAATGTCAGCCGAGGCACCTTCTGCACCCTACCAGTGTGCCGGGGCGGAATCGCCGTGTGTCGGGAGCGCCTCGCTCCGCGGCTCCAGACCAGGACCACCGCGGTCAGCCAAGCAGGGCATGGGAGGCCCATTATTTCAGGACCTCAGATCGTACCGAGAGCGGGGGGGGAGCCGCGCCAAGGAACGGGTCTCCCCTGCTGCCCGATCGACGGCCGAATCCCCACCACCCAGGGCCAAGGACAGGCGTAGCAGCAGGCCGGCTCCAGCACGCACCCCTGTTCCTCACCTCTGCAGCAGTTCCTCTCTAGGTCCTCAGGCCTCCAGGCCTCGCCTCACTTCCACGTGTAGGCCCCTTGCAGGATGGGGGCCTACGACTAGCGCAGGCCTCCGTGACTCCGGCCCGGCTCTCATGCACTGGGCCAGAGGAGGTCAAAAGATCACACACACCTCACCGCCGCCGCTCAAACAGCTCCTCCCGATCTTGCCAGTGTCACAGCACCCGGCCGGTGCTCAGGAGCAGCCTCCCAGAACTGCCACACCGGAGCTGGAGAGCGGGCTCAGTCTCCCCACGAGGCAGCAGGCAGGCTCCAGAAGGGCGAAGCACTGAGGGACCAGGGGAAGCGGTGCGTCTCCACCTTCCCGCCGCCCGATCGGTGGCCAATCGCGCGCTCAGGCACGCCCACGCCGCAGGATCTACTCTGGAGCGCGTGGCAGGTCGGCCCTCCTAGGCCGCTCGGATCGCTTCAGGCCGGGTAAACCAGGCCGTCGCCAAGGAGAGCCGGCTCGTAGGATCAGGCCGGGGTAGCACCAGCCGATCTCCAGGGCCTGCACCCTCCGGTCAAGACCAGTCAGCTCCGCACACGGGACCACAGGTTAGACGAGGATCAGAAGATCACCGCAGCGGGCCGCCATCTTAGGTATGCCGCGCGGCGGGCTCGTATGTCAAAGGCAGCCCGCGCTGCTCAGAATCGCCTCACACCGCTTCCGAAGGGGGCCCCAGGGTCCCGTGCAGCAAGGCACACACTGCAGGGGTTGAAGAGGCACTGATGGCAGCGTATTGCAGAGCGGATGACGGAGGGGTCCGCAGCACTTCTAAAGTGCGACCGCCATCTTGATGCTCTTGGCCACGCCCCCCAGAAAAATGCATTTTTTAATGTGACATGAGGTGCACGTATGCCCGTAGGGCATATGTGCACTTACATGTGCACTGGGAATTTTGGGGTGCCTCTGGGGGAGGGGAGGCTTTAGCCCATATGCAACCTTGGCTTTTCATTTCTTAAATTGCGATTTCCTATTAGGAAATTGCAATTTAGAAAAAACATGCCATATGCTATTTTTCCCATAGGCGGGAATGCACTGTCATTTCCTATTTGCGATTCCCTACTAGTGATTCCTACTGCGTGGGAATCGCTATTAGGAAATCGCAAATTTAGTACATATCCTTTTGCATTTCTTAAATAACGATTCCTAGGGAGTCGCTATATAAGAAATGCAAATGGGAAGCTTTGTATATCTGGGCCAGTATGTTTTATATGCTGGCTTGTATGGTCATAAATGTAACCAACTGATCTATAATGGTTTGCTTTTATATCTGCTTTTAACTTGATCGATTTTGATGTAATTGTGATGGTTTTTAATAACTATATGCAATAAATTATTTGATGATGATGATATTCATGAAGGGGTCATTCAAATCTTAAATGGATTCACTGTGGCCTGCCTCTTCCAGAATAGTGTTTTTTTCAGTAGTACATAAGCCAGCATGGTGCATTGGTACTTTGTGTGACAATTCCTCTAGTTTCGCCCCTTTAAACATGCTCCTTATTTTCGTCGTCGGCTTTAATGGTGACAATGGCAGAGTCATCGATCCTGCTGGTTTGTATCTGCTTTGTCAATTCTCTTAGTGTTGGTGAGGTAAAGCATGCATTGTTCAGCTTTTATAATCTGTTCAGTTTGAGCCTGAGATCCTTTACCATGCTTACGAGTTCTGTGCAGCCAAGACATACCCAAAAGGACTTTAAAAGAGACTGGTCCTAAGTGGTTGATAAGCATCCAGGGTATTTGTTATAATGTAATTTCTATGATGTTTTGTGTCAAGAGGCCATTTGGTAGGCATTATTCCACCGTAGTGTATGAAAAAGTGTAACTAAGCTAGTTATTCGACAACTGTTTCATCTTTTTCCCTTTGAAAAAGCAACTTGCATTTGTTCTTTGGTTCTTAAAATGGAACATATGATTTTTCTGTTTTCATATCAGTTTATTGTCCTCAGTCTGTATAAAATGTCAACGCCTTTGTCTTTTGTGCTAACAGATCAGCTTTGTCTGTCTTACTTAAAATTATGTTGGAGCAGCGTAGTTTTGGCTCCACCCTTACACGTCACAAATAAGCAATATATGTGCACTGAGCATTACATACTTCGTGTGCCCTAACGTTAATAATGTAAGGTGTTGTACTTAAATTCAGTATTGAAGTGCATTCACTGTAGAACTAGAAATTCATATACACTGTGTGCCTTAACCTTATTAAAATGAAATGTAGTTTTTAGAGATTGGATAAAATCATCCTCACATTAATAAAATGTATTCACTTTAGAAATGAGAAAGATTTATGTAAACTTGTGCACTAATGTTTTCACATTTGCATTTATAATGTAATTCTCACTTACACTTGTATTCATGAATTTAAAGTTATAATGCATTTTATTAAAGTGCAATCTGAATCTAACGTTGAATTTATGTAGTGACTATTTGTAGCTGTACATACACATATGAGCACCCATAAAACATGCACCATTGAATCATACGGTTTAAGTTGACCTAAGTAGGCCTGAATTTCTTTCTGCATAAAATATTGCTTTTCCTTTTCTGTTTGTGTGTCTTTTTCCTTGCAGGTAAATTCACATGGTTTGTTAGTTTGAGAATAGATATAAAACTGTACTGGTGATAGAGAGCCTGAGAAGAGGACCTTGACAAAGAACATGGAGCGCCAGAGCGTTATCTGACAGTCCATATTCAGCAATGTATTGAGGATTTACAGGTACCCAAGGTCGATATCGATCACAGGACTGTTCTGGAAGAATCTATTAATGTTGCAGTTCACAATGTGAGAATGGAAGTGACAATGGAGCCCCTGATGGTGTGATCATGGGTTGTTTCCCAGAAGATTTGTGTGGTATTAACTAGTGTTCTCATAGGTAGCCCTGGGCATAGAAATTGACTCTGCTAGCACTGAGTTGTCGGAATTCAGGAATTCCGTGCTCCGCGAGTAACGTGGTGTTCCCGCTAAATTCCGCCATCCAGCGCATAGAGGATTTTTTTTTCTATTGGCACACACAAGACTTCTTTTGGCATGCACTGATGAACGCTATGGGACTTGCCGTCAGCTAGCAAGAGCCTGCGAGAGTGTGGCGCCCACTAGTGCTGCTCCTGGCTGCAAAGGCATCTTTTATGTGATGTTGGCGAATGCCAGTGACCAGGGTGGGAGATAGAGGAGATTCTCTACTCGAGAAGCAGCTAAATCTACTTGAAAAGACGCTTTCGAGGTAATTTTCTACACCAACGACCATTCAAGTTGTTTTTCAGTGCAAGAAGCCTTTTTATAAATGTTATTTTCTTTTCATCAAGAAGTCAGTGCCCTAAAGACTCCAACTTTCTGTTTCTGTCCAGCAGGCTCCTCCTAGTGCTTTGTCCAGCTCCTGGTAATTTTTCATTTGGATTTGGAGCTGGAAGGATCCCTTTCTTTGTCTGCTGCATATATTCCATTGGATTTAAAGACTTTGTTTTTTACATTTCGGAAGTAAGTACAAATACTCTTGTATAAGGGTATTGTTTGCTTGATAAAGGGAATGCACCAGTATTTATTTGTGCTTTTCTGTGATTTTAAAAATGTATTTTGGTGGGTGGCCTGCACTTTCAGTCAGTGGCGGCTGCCTTGAAACGGGGGTGGTGGGCTCCGGGTGTGGATTAAAAAATAAATAAACTTACCTTCTCCGCCGCATCGCCACACGCCTCTCCCGCCGCCGCATGCCTCTCCTCCATCTGCTATGCTGGAAGCACCAGAAGCATCCAGGCTTCCAGACTCTCCCAGCCAATCACGATGCTGCAGAAGCAGCATCATGATTGGTCTGAGCGTCCTGTTTGGACGCTCAGGCAGTGCCCGGGAGGCTGGGCATGCACTCCACGTGGCTGTGCTACACAGCCCAATGGAGAACATGCCAAGTGCGCAAGACGGTTTGGCCGGCCCTAGAGGGCTGGCAAAATGATCTTGTTCACTTAGAGGAGTGCAAACCACTCCTCCAGTGCTCTGGCGTCACAGAGCCCAGCCCCACCCTACTCCAGCATAGAAAAATAAAATGATAATAATGTCATGTTATTATCATTTTCTTTTTCTTTTTTGCAATGCTGAAATAGCAATGGGGGGACGCTCCTCCGCCTTAGCGGAGGAGCTGCCATTGGTTTTAGTGGGGGCCTAGTTATTTTTTGCATGTCATTTTTCATCCTTTGTAAAGGCAAACTGTTGCACAGTTCAGTCCATTTTCTCCATGTTTGTTAAATTTGCAACATTTATTTTACTATGTGGCCTAGTCTGCCAATAGGCCATCCAGCCAGTAGTCCCAGGCCTTTACTAGTCATGGGTGCGTGAAACAACTTTTTCTGTGGAATCTGTTGTTTTAAAACATCATGTGGGGCTGGGATGGCCTTGGATTAAATAAAAAATGTGGTGTTTGTTTTGCATTTCACTTTTTTTTCTGTAGAATGTGTATGCGGGGTAATATTTGATGGTTTGGGAGGCTGTGTGTTGTAATTTTGTTTTAGTTCAGTTAATTGTTTTTTTGGCTTCGCTGAATTAATGGTAGTGTAGTGTTTTCTTCAGTGTTACCAATGCCTCCTTTTTCTGGCTAGTGTGTGTGTGTATTTGCCATAGGCCACCATTTGTTTTTGTTCTCATTTCCATGTGGTCAGGGGCCATTTTGTGTAGTTAGTCTCATTAGTCCTCCATGTGTTCTTTGTTTTCCGTGCCTCCTTGCTTGTTGTTGTTTGACCATGTGGCTGGTGACCATTTTGTGTAGCCAGACAGTGTGCTTTTGCCATAGGCCCGCTTGTGTTGTTTGTTTTGGCCACGCCTCCTTGCTTGCTATTGTTGTTTGACCATGTGGTCAGTGGCCATTCTGTGTAGCCAGCCAGGGTGCTTTTGCCATAGACCTACATGTGGTCTTTGTTGTGACCATGCCTCCTTGCTTAGTGCTGTTGTTTGACCATGTGGTCAGTGGTCATTTGTGTAGCCAGCCAGTGTGCTTTTGGCATAGGCCTGCAGGTGTTCTTTGTTGTGGTCATGCCTCCTTGCTTGCTGTTTTTGTTTGACCATGTAGTCGGTGACCATTTTGTGTAGCCAGTCAGTGTGTTTTTGCCGTAGGCCTGCATGTGTCCTTTGTTGTGGCTGGTGACCATTTTGTGTAGCCTAGAGAGCCAGTATGCTTTTTTCATAGGCCTACATGTGTTCTATGTTGTAGCCATGCCTCCTTGCATGCTGTTGTTGTTTTACCATGTGGTTAGTTGCCATTTTGTGTAGCCAGCCAGTGTGCTTTTGCCATAGGCCTGCATGTGTTGTTTGTTGTAGCCATACTTTCTTGCTTGCTGTTGTTGTTTGACCATTTGGTGGGTGGCCATTTTGTGTAGCTAGCCAGGGTGCTTTTGCCATAGGCCTCCATGTGTTCTTTGTTGTGGTCATGACTCCTTGCTTGCTGTTGTTGTTTGACTATGTGGTCGGTGGCCATTTTGTGTAGCCAGCCAGTGTGCTAGGCCTGCATGTGTTCTTTGTTGTAGCCATGGTTTCTTGCTTGCTGTTATTGTTTGACCATTTTGTGGGTGGCCATTTTGTGTAGCTAGCCAGTGTGCTTTTGCCATAGGCCTGCATGTGTTCTTTGTTGTGGCCATGCCTACTTGCTTGCTGTTGTTGATTGACCATGTAGCCGGTGGCCATTTTGTGTAGCCTACAGCAGTCGTTCCTCCTTGATGGCAGAGGAGCATCACCCCACCCGCTGAGAGCGTAGCAGCTGCAGTAAAACATAATTCAAGTAAAAGTTCAAAATGGACATGACCATTTTCGCTAAGTAAGTGCTGTGTCTTGGGGCGGGGCCATTCCTGCTTCTGATTGGCAGCAGGAATGACTTGCTTAAAATCTAAAGTGCGCATGTTGTATTTGCCAGCCATCTTGCCACGGCCAGCCCCACATGCGCACTTGCGCCAGCACAAATACCAGCTTTAAAATAGCGGGGCAGACTACAGGCACAGGTTCCTACTCTGAAAAAAGGAGCACTGTGTCAGCCTGCTCTGACCAATCATGGCTCTACTCTCATGCTGAAAATGGCATGAGAGTAGCTCCAGAATTGGTTAGGTTTCATTGGCCCTTTACTTCCGAGTCAGGCTCCGTGGTTTCAGCTGTGGAGCACCTTCAGTGAAGACACCAACTGGATGGTGGTCCCCGTCTCCAGGGTCTTCCCTGCACCTGAAGTGTAATAATAAATGAAATTGTTATTATTTATTTAATTCAAAATTACAGTTTAACTAATTTGATGGGGTGGGAGCAGGGGGCTATTAAGTTGTTGCTGAACTTGCCGTGATCCCCGAGACCAGCTGCTCTTCACCCCACTATTTACACATGCCACTAGCCGCTACTGGTAGTCTAGCCAACAAGTGTGCTTTTACCATGGATCTGCATGTGTTCTTTGTTGTGGCTGGTGGCCGTTTTGTGTAGCCTATCCAGCTAGTGTGCTTTTGCCATAGGCCTCCATGTGTTCTTTGTTGTGGCCATGCCTCCTTGCTTGCTGTTGTTGTTTGACTATGTGGTTGGTGGCCATTTTGTGTAGCCAGCCAGTGTGCTTTTGCAATAGGCCTATGTGGGTTCTTTGTTGTGGTCATGCTTCCTTGCTTGCTGTTGTTGGTTGACCATGTGGCCGGCGGCTGATTTGTGCAGCCACCCTTTTTTCCAGTTTTCAAAGCTGTTTTCTAGGGAGATTGACAGGAGAGGGCTCTGACTTTTTCTGTTTGTTAATTTTTTTACTTTTCCCTGATTTCAGTTTAATATTATGCTTGAGGATCATTGTGGTATCTGTATATTGTTAGAATTGGGGGTCTCTAGTTGGCAGAGGTAGGTACCTTTGTCCAAATAGGGACCCTTGCTTCTAGTCAGGGTAAGGGGGATACACACTTTAGATAACCCCTGCTCACTCCCTTGGTAGCTTGGCACGAGCAGACAGGCTTATCCCAAAGGCAATGTGTAAAGTATTTGTACCAACACTCACAGTAACACAGTGAAAACACCACAAAAGGACACCACACCAGTTTAGAAAAATAAAATATCTTTATCTAAACTAAACAAGACCAAAATGACAAAAATCCAACATACACAGTTAAAAATATGACTTTCAAAAGGTTTCAAGAACTTGTACCATAGAAAACTATGGATGCGTGACTTTTCACCAAAGTACCTGTAGTTGCGTCAGAGTTCACCAAGCCAAACAGCTGCAGCGTCGGAAAACAAAGAGTTGCGACACTCCTGAGACCCTGAGGAGGCGATGCGACAGTCCTGCTGCATGCAGAGGAAGGGTTGCGTCGATTCCAGTCTGTATGGGGAGTGATGCGTCGATTCTTCGTGCCGGTTCCGGCCTGCAGGTGATGCGTCGGAAGAACTTTCCGTACAGGTATGATGCGTGGAAATCCGGGATGCGTCGGCGATCGATGCGGCGGTGTGGCGCGGTGCTGCGTCGGTCCTCTTCAGCCGCGATCCCTCGATGCGACGATTCTTGCAGCAACGACAGGCGCTGCGACGGTTTTCGCAGCAGCGATGCGTGGAAATTCTTCTTGCGCCGTGAAGATGTGTCAGAAAAACAGCCGCAAGAAGAGGGATGCATCGATTTCTGTAGTTCTTTGAGTTTCGTCTCTCTGCCAGCTCCCCAGCAGCATCAACAACCTCCAGAGGCCCAAAACTGGCACAGGCACCTCAAGGCAGGTCAGAACTCACAACAGCAGAGTTCAGGGGAGCTGGGGGTGAAGTCTTTGTGTCCCTGAGACTTCTGAACAGGAGGCCAGCTCACTTCAAATGCAGTGGTATATACCTAGAAGAACCTGTGCTCCGGAGGGGCCATGCTGGTGATAGTGCCACTCGTCATAAAATCCTCATGGGGAGGGAGAAGCTTTATGTTATGCGCAGCTAAAGCTTGGAATGATCTTCCCCCTAATCTGAGAAAGGCCCCGGTCCTCCTCACCTTCCGGAGAGGATTAAAAACCTGGCTTTTTACTCGCTAATCCTTGTCGCCTATTTACGTCTCAGAGAATTAGTGGTTCAGCGCCAGGACACCCTCGGGTAATCGCCGCACTTTATAAATAATGATAACATAACATAACATAACTTCAGACCCTTGGAGATCTCCTTCAAGCAGAGGACACAGCACATAGCAAAGTCCTTCTCCTTTCCTTGGCAGAAACAGTAACTGCAGGCCAACCCCAGAAACACAGCAAGGGCAGTACTTCTCCTCAGTCTCTCCAGCTCTTCTCCTTGGCAAAGGTTCCTCTTGAATTGCAGGAATTTGGGTCTGATACTTATACCCCAAAATGTCTTTGTTCTCTTTGTGCAAGGGGCTCTGAGCCCAGTTCAAACCAGTTCTGGGGGCACTCAGCAATTGCACAACAACATTCATTGACAGTGTGAGCCTTGGCTCCAGACACACCACAGGGGGGCGGAGCCAGCATTGTGGAAGGCAGGCACAGCCCTATTCAGGTACAGGTGCTACTCCTCCCACCACTCCAAATGCAGATCAGGCCTATTCAGCCTAGTGATGACTCACCCAGACTCCTGGAGCCACTGCACCTCCCCAGCCCCTGTCACTCCAAAACCAGACAGTCAATCCACAAACAAGCAGAGGCACACAGGATGGTTGAACAAGAAAAGAGCCACTTTCTAAAAGTGGTTTTTTCAAACACACAATTTAAAAACCATCTTTACTAAAAGATGTGTTATTAAAACCTGAGTTCAGGGATACCAAACTCCATTATTCCATCTTATCCCTATGGGAAGATATGCTTGTGAAATGTTACAAAGCATTCCCCACTCTGTCCTATGGGGCAAGATAGCCTTTCAATAGTGAAAAACTAAATTGGCAGTATTTCACTATCAGGACATGTTACACACACCAGTACATGTCCTACCTTTCACATACACTGCACCCTGCCCAGGGGGGTACCTTGGGCCTACCATAGGGGTGTCTTATGTGTAAGAAAAGGGAAGGGTAGGGTCTGGCAAGTGGGTGCACTTGCCAAGTCGACATGGCAGTTAAGAAACTGCGCACAGTCACTGCGGTGGCAGGCCTGAGACCTCTTTTCTAGTAGCATTTGATTTACCAGCCCTGGCACACTCAGTGCACTTTACTAGGGACCTACTGGTAAATCAAATACGCCAATCATGGATAACCAATCACAATAACAATTTACACAGAGAGCATATGCACTTTAGCACTGATCAGCAGTGGTAAAGTGCCCAGAGTCCTACAGCCAACAAACACAGGTCAGGAAAAAATAGGAGGAAGAAGCAAAAAGTTTGGGGATAACCCTGCAAAAAGGGCCATTTCCAACATATATTAACAGTGTTTTTTATATTATATGCATTTTTTGCATTTTTCCCCTGCACCTCCTTGCCTCCCAATATGTTTTTTGTAATCCCCTAGGACACCAGCAATTAATTTCTTTATTTTGTTTTTTAATTCTTTTAATTTTTTCCTTTTAATATTTTTTTCTTTTTTAATTTTAATTCTTTTTTCTTTACCTTTTTTCTGTTTTTGAAAATATATAAATATAGTTATTTACATTTTCCCACCATCCATCCACCACCTTCCTGCCATGGGTGGACAGCCGCACAACAACATTCATTTTTAAGTATTATTATTATTATATTTTCCCCTAAACCGCCTGCCTGCCATAGCTGAACATACACCAGCATTTATTTTTTAAGGATTATTCCGTTTCCCCCTGAGCCCCCTTGCCTGCCATAGGTGCACGCCGGCATTCATTTTTTAAGCACATCCCTGACTGCCAAAGATGCCTCCCTTACATGAACACAAAGCAAACAGTTACATCTGTGCGTTTTATCCGGATTGAAAATGAAATATTATGTTCTGGTGGTGTGGTTTGACTTTGGAATGGATACTCTATTGTTGTTAATTATTTAGGATAATAATGATAACTTAAGTAACCACACTAAATTATATTGTCTTTATCTATACTAATTCAAACTGCAACAATGCCACATTTCACAAAATATTTTCTTGCTTGTTTGCGTTTAGGTGCACAAGTGACATCACCCACAATACTGCCAAACAGCGATGTGAGTCCTCCATTCTCTTCCGTTTGGCAGCTAGGTGCCACTGCCAACTGAAAACTTCAAGATGGCCTCAAAGAAAGGTGCTGCCAAGAAAGTGGCCAGTGGGGAGCGGTGTGTCATGCTCCTGCCGCACCGGCCTCCAGGAGCAAGCTGGGAGCAGCACTCCCTAATCAACAGCACCACCCCAACCTAAGCCAAAGGCCATGCCTCTTAGCGAGGCATCCACTGCAGTAATGTCTGCGCCGATGAGCAGTAACATTGAATTGTATTTGTCTCTTTCGCAAATTAGCACCCAATCGTTGCAGGATAGTCAGGAAAGTGGACAATAGCTGTATCCAGCAATAGATCTTCCTAAAGTAGCAGCAGAACAGGAGGTTGGATTTCCTGCTGAGGAAGAACCTCCTCTTTTACAACCATTGGCTTCTAGATCTCCAGCAAGAAAAAGGAAGGGTACTCCACCATCTTCTCCAAGCCCCCCTTCTAATGATCTGTACATGCCAGGAGAGACTCAGGAAAAGGAAAGTTCCTGAAAGCCTTACAATTATGGGAGAGGATGAGGATGATAAGCCAGTCATTGTCATGGAAGCTGGCCCAGAGGAGACCCACATTACCCCTCCTATTGAACATACTCCAAGGGATGTGGCACTACCACCAGCTTCCATATATTTTAAAGGCCCCTGCTGAGACCTGCATCCACCACTACCCCAGTAGTATGCACTGCAGAGACGCAATGGTCGACATACGCGTCTACCTTCAGTTCTTCGGGCATTGGCAGTGGCACCAGTGGCCCACTGAAAAAGTACACCTCCCCAGTTTGGGGCTACTATACAATTAGCTAGCAGGAGGAGAACATTGAAATATGCTTCATTTGCCACATGAGTGTTTGTCGAGGTAAGCCTGGTTCACACTATGGTACTGGAGGCCAAATGACCCATATGAAAAAACATCACACAATCCGCTGCGAGGCGCACCTTAAAATAATTGGTGGTGGTGGTGAAGGTGGTGAAAGAGGGTAATCAGCTCCGATCACAGTGGGAGGTGAAGGTGATGAGGAAGAAGAGGGTGACATCTTTACACAAAGTAGCCCTGTCCGTCCCCAGCAGTGCACCAGTATCACCCACCTCAGCAACCTCACAATGGCACAAGAGTCATATGGAGACACCACAGCAGCATACGGTGACTGTCTCAACAAGACGCGCATTGAGTCTACCACCTGATGGTTCATCTTCTCTCCAGAACTCGCTTGCATCAGTGGCAGTGACACCAGAAAAGAAAGAAACCCAGGCTACTATTACAGGCATTTTTAGGCAGGAGGGACTGTACAAACACAACCACCGAATCGCACATATATACAGTGGGAAACTGGCTGAAATGTCAGTGCTGGACCTCCACCCTTTTTCTTTTGTGGAAGGAGTGAGCTACGTAGAATTTGTGGTGGCCATCTGCCTAAAATGGAAGTTTACCAGCAGGACATATTTTGACAGAGTTGCTGTTCTAGTGCTCCATCACGATGTGCTGCAATTGGTTGGACAAGCTTTGCAGCAGAGTGCTGTTCACACTATCCACCTGACAACAGACATGTGGACTAGTTGTCAAGTCACTGATTACATGTGTATCACTGCACACTGAATCTCTTTTGTGAGGGTTAGGCAACAGCTATGTACAGATCTCAGTGCTGAAGAAACTTTTAAGGGCATTCGGCAACATGCACCAGTAGCCATGTTCGCCATGGAGAAACCCCATACAGCTGCAAACATCTTGGAAGACTTTAACAGCAAGGTGTTTGAATGGCTGCAACCCAGAGGTCTCAGAATTGAATTTGTTGCTATGGACAATGGCAGTAATATAGTTAAGGCCATGGCAGATGGTAAATATTTCAGGGTCGTGTTTAGCACATTGCATCAACATCGGTGTGCAGGACTTTCTCAAAAAAGAAGACCTAGTCAGCAACTTACTGACCACCTGCAGATGAATCTGCACTCATTTCAGCCATTCTTTTAAAGCTCGAAAACAGTTGAGGAAATTTCAGCATGCTAATAGAGTATCAGTTAAAGCCCTCATACAGGAGGTGCCAACACGTTGGAACTCAACCGATTACATGTTGCAATGTCTGTTTAAGCAGTACAAATTGATCAGTGAGTATGTCATGCAAAGAGTAGATGAAACTGGGAGAAGCATGATCATTGAGATGGACAAATGGGGCATAGTCAAATGCCTGACAGAGATGCTACTTCCTTTTGAGGTTTTCACAAGGGGAAGTCAGCAAGGAGGATAGCACGGTGGGCCAAGCTATCCTGCTGTTGCATCTGCTACAGGACCAGTTAAAAAAAGGTGTCTGAAAGGTTTGCACTCGCAGGTGAGAACGAAAATGAAGTAGCGCAGGAGATGGTTAAGGGCTTAATCTTTTGCTTGGCTGATAATACAAGGCTGCAAAAAGAAATTGTGTCATTCAGAGTACATCTGTGCCACAATATTTGATCCATGATACAAAAAATACTGGCCACTTTGATTCCATTTTCAGAAGGGGATGTTTCATAATACAAGACTTGGATTGTTCAGCGAGCCAGAGACCTGGAAGAAGAACATCTGGAAATGAGAGTTCCACCCCTGTGTACAAGTAGTGGGGTTCCGCCTTCAACTTCTAGAAAGGGTAGTGCTGTTGTCTCACAGCAGCCAACACCAGCATCAAAAACACAGGCAACAACAGCAGAAATACAAGAATCGGCCCCAACCTGTACATTGGCTATGTATCAAGTGGCAGGGCTTAAGTCCAGTGCAGAGGCAAAGGCATTAGAGGTCGAGCAAGTGGCAGCACCAATGACCATTGAGAGGATGTTCTAGGAGTATCTGGATGACCCAAAATTGATCTTTGTGGATCAAAACCCATATGGGAAGATGCACCAATGGCCAGTGCTCAGCAGGCTGGCAATAAAGTATCTGGCTTGTCCGGTCGCTAGGGTGTCTGCTGAGCTTGTGTTCAGTGCAGCTGATGCAGTTGTCACAGTGAGAAGGATCAGTCTCTCACCTCAAAATGAGGAGATATTGACCATGATAAAATTGAACCAACACTTTGTACAAGCAATTTATACATTTCCTGAAATACCACAGGAGGAGGATGAGGGTGCTTGGTCAGACTCAGGTCAGAGTGTTTTAGCTGACCAACTTCTGGGTGAACCACCTGAGTTTGAAGACAAGCTCTATGTCCCTGACTAAGTAAACAACCACATAACATTTTATCATCAAACTGCTTTGCCCAAACGAAAATGGATATAGCTATGGACACATTATATATTTTGTTTGTTTGTGTCTGACTGACTTATGCAGCCCCACTTTTTTA
Organism: Calotriton arnoldi; assembly: GCA_963921515.1. Classification (NCBI taxonomy): domain Eukaryota; kingdom Metazoa; phylum Chordata; class Amphibia; order Caudata; family Salamandridae; genus Calotriton; species Calotriton arnoldi. The sequence continues at coordinate 4,861,568 of CAWUFW010000038.1, forward strand.
GGCACGTGTATGGCCGGATTGGAGTTGGACCAGTGTGCAGTGAAGAAGCCTCCCCCCATTACCTTCAAGGACATTGGAGAGACAATGCCTGCCTCTGTCCGATGCCTATCCCTTTTTTCATCCCCTAGAAGGACTGTCCCAGATCATTTGATTTATAACACTGCCCAATGTGTGTTACTTGCATCAAAGAGGAGATACACCTGTGCACCACAGTGCATAGATTGGAGCAGGTAACTATTGAATCAATGAGTGATAAATTATTGAGTGATTGTGAGTGATGATTGATGATTCATGTGGTGTCAGACAGCGAGGGAGGGTGTTCAACTCATTTGTAAGCTTGATTGTGATGATTTGCAATGTTTGGGGCCTGATTGGTGATCATTATTCCTGAAGATAATTGGCCCTTCCCCATTGATACTTAGTGATATTTTCTTGCCTCCTGGTCCACTCCTTTTTTCTGGTTCTCAATCTTCAAAGACCAGACCAGTCACTTTAATTAACAAACTAAAATCTACAAAAAAAATTGCTCAATGTTTATCTTCTTGTTCATCAACAGCAGTGCACTACAGATTGATTTATCTCATTTGGGTCGGGATGGAGTTGGACAGATTTGTTACTGGGAGTCAAGAGGATGATGGAAGAACTCACGGCGAGACTACCTCATCTACAGCCAGAAGAAGGAAGTTATTGACTTCAGGGAAACCAACATGATGATGACTTTAAGAGGCCTACTCAGCTGTGTGGACTGATGAGAGGTTGTCGTGTAGTTTCCACTAATCTGTAGGATCTGTGCGTTTGCACACAACATAAACTTTGGGTGAGGTGCCTAGATTGATTCCAAGCACCCCGCAGGATATGTTGGCCTAGAGACCAGCTAGCTCACAGTGCCACCATAAGCCCCCCCTAACCCTACCAGGGAGCGAATGGTTTCTGGCAACCGCTTAACATGATAACCCTGATCCCTCAGGGATCATGGTAACCAATCAGAACCTCTCACTTAGTCACTCATGCTCTTTTGTTCTCGGAGAAGTATACAGAGAATACACACTAGGATGTTTTAAATATATTTATTGAACCAATGTTATTCTTGTATAAAATACATGTGCTGCAATAATCAGTAGACAGAAGCAGATGAAAATGATTACAAACACCAAAAGAGTAAATAGTAGATACAGTTGTACCATGGTGCTAAAACAGTCTATATATGCAGGCATATAAACAAGATAGTAATCAGGCGTACGCCTACTATGCATACCCTACTCTGTGTGTTCCTGTAGTGTGTGAGGGCCAAGAATCCCCCCAAGGGATGATCCAACCTCATTACCTGGCGGGAGAGAATGTAGGGCCCCGTCTTGATTATGAACTGGACACCCCTCACAAGATGTCAGATCCACTAGGTGGTTTAGTCTCAGCATGCAGGGACCCTCGCTGTCAGCTGAAGTGCCTCCCCTGATAATTCTATGAGATGCTGATTATTTAAAATACAAAGCATCCTTGCGATGTACGTATAGATTAGCAATGTTATGGATATGTAGATAGCCTTGTCGCCCTGTGGATGAAGATAGAACGACATTTGTACATGCGTGCATAGAGGCCTTGTACTTGGTGTTTGAGGCATTGTGATAATGTTATGCGAAGCCAGATGTGCAAACACAAGTAGTTTCAGAGAAACTAATCCAACATTGTCACGCACCCGAATATGTGCAAAAGGTCACAGCAGAAATGTCATTGTGAAAAAGAGGACAGTGAAAGAAATGAGCAACTTCGCTACATGGGCCTAACCCAGGCACATAACAAGGTGCTTTAATTTGGTTGTGCTGGTTCAAATGTGAACCTCCTCTGTTACGTGGTTGTGGTCAGGTGGGGGGTCTGTTGTTGTAAGTAACTAGCAACAGACATCACATTATGCAAGCCCTTGGCTAAATGTTATGATAACAGTTGTGAGATTGATCAGCCCGGTACATGCAGCCACTTGTCCATGATTCATTGTAATTGTATTTTCTCTCACTTCTCAGTTAATCGATCGCACATGAGTCATAAAATGAATGATTGCAGCAGACTATGCTCTTGCTCTGCCCCTGAGTCTTCTTGGTACACTCCTCATGGAGCTTACTTTCTGTCCTTCTCCTTGACTCTACAATATTGTTTCTGTTTTAAAATCCGCAGGACTTCTCTTGTCCGTCACAAAAGCGAATGCTTCATAACACTCCTGCTTACCTTACTGGACCGCTTCAGCCAGGCATCCAAGATTGATGGATATTCTGAGAAAAATGCAGATGTACTGCCCAATTTGGCAATACAGTATCATGTTTCTTTTAACAATCATAATTTTTAGAAACAGTGTGGTTCACTTCAGTCCTCCATAATTTGTATTTTTCACATCTAGATGACACAACATTTAGATATATAATAATAACTTGGGTCTCTGGGACTGAAGAACTGTTTGCAATGCATTTAACTTTACTGTGTCATACTCATTCCTTCATTTCCTCCCACAACAGATTGGTGATGATGTGCTGCTCATCGTCCTGAATAATATTGTTGTTGTGTAATGTTGTCTTTGTCACACCTTTCCCTAAATTCCCTTTCCCATCCATTCATCAAACCCCTAACCCTCTTCCCCCACTCAGTGGAGTGGATGTGGTGAAAGTGACACCAACTCACTGCGGAAACTTCTATTACCTGAGCAATAGCCCACTCCACTGGCCCCATTTACCCACCCACGCAAAAAAGTAATCTTTATTTTAGATATAGAAGAACATCATTCATCAACATCATCATTCAGGCCGTGTGTTGTGTTGCATAAATACTTATCCTTTTCCACTTCTGACTCTGAGTCCACTTCTCCTGACTTGAGGACTTCCTAAGTTTAGTTTTAATTTAATACTAGCTCCCCATTGCTTAGAAGAAGTTACTATTGCTAGTTTTTGCTATCATATTGGGTCTTCCTTGTTGTGTCATGGTGGTAGTCGGGTTTCAGTTTTTCCAAAGTTATGATATATATAATATAACCCACTAACTCTCTTTTCTTTCAAACTAGTTGCAAGTGATGGATAATCCTTTGATTAATCCTACAGTTTGGAGTTTACCTAGGTGGGAGTGGGACCTCGCTTGGGATTCCTACCCTATTAGCGCGCTAGCCTGCTACTACTACCACCACCACCATAATATGGCACCTTGGGAAACCCTGTCATAAGAAGACTGAAAGAGGTGGCAGCCCTCACCCCATCTATTCAGGTAAGAGAACTATGGAATGAAGGGAACTAGTTAAGTTAGTAACTAACTTCTACTGAACATGTTGTTTATCTAGGTTGTTGAGGGAAATAAAGGCAATGGCAACCTTCCTAGTGGTCAATATAGCTGCAGAGGGTATTAGGACACAGGTATAACTAACTAGAATACACTTTTTAAGCAGATTTATAAAAACAGGCTGCGCTAAAAGACAGCAGTGCAATGTAAAACACCCCCAAATTATTTTTTTAACAATAAAACCCACCCTTTCCACCCACAGCAGGCCCATCCCCATCCCCAAACAAATCACCCCATCCCCAACCAATGTGCAAAGAAAAATTAACTGTCCAAAGTCCAAACTCTGGTCCCAACATCCTTTCCCACCCTCTCCACCCACAACAAAAGTCCCTCCCACCAAAACAAAAAAATGAAAAAGGGCTTAGAGGGTGTCCTCTACGTGGGTCTGGAGGAGCTCCTGGTTCTGCTTGATCCAGGCCAAGCTTTCTTAAAGCACTGCCAGATACTGCATGAAGCGGCGCTGGAAGTGGTGGTCTGAGCGGGTGGGGGGGCAACAGTGGTGATTAACCGGGCACCTGACCCCTGCAACAGCATTGGCAGCGATGTTGCCGAGATGCTGGCAGCTGTGGCTGGCTGGAGGAACTGGGGCCCTATGCAGCGGCAGATGCTTCATCCTCTTCCTCCTCCAGAGCCACCAGTCGATGGTACTCCCACTGGATTGTCTCCAGCCTCTGCCGCCCCAGCTGGGCTGCTATCTCCTGCTATGTAGGTGCAGGTGGTGGATCAGCAGTAGCTAGAAAAAACAAAAATAAAAAAGACAATTTGTAAATAATGCTTTGTGGAAATACTTGCTTAAAATTAAATTGTGGCACAGTAGCAGTACATTGCTGGTCCCCTAGGCCTATTGGAATTTAATGTGATTAGGAGAGTCGCAGGGCCATTTTTTACCCACACATGCCTCACATAAAAAGCACTGACTGGCTGAAAAGAATTAAGGCAGAATAACACCAGATTAAAAAAAGAGTGGTTTCTTTTCTTTTAAAGGCTTCCCTAGTAAAAAACTAAACAGTCACTTTATGTGGGAAAATAAAAATAAATTATCTCCCATTAATGAGTAAGGCATTATGCACTATGGAGTACACGTTGTTGTGCTAAATTAATAGAGCCATGCTATCCGTCTCATCGGGTATTTTGCTAGGCTCAGCAGTCTGCAGCTGGGGCAGCTGTAATGGACAATTATCTTACTTTATTCCCAATGGCCCTGCTCTTTTCCAAATTCCTTTCAATTCTACCCTGACTCCAAAGAGGCAGATATTACTTCACACATGTCACGTATAAAATGCGGATATCCTGTCTGCCAAAAGTAGACGGTGGGAAAAATGATGCAATTCAGTACAGGGAAAGGAATCGGAAATATAGATTGTATTCTGCACATTCGTCACAGAGCATTCGATTCACAAAATTTGAAATCAGGCACTTAGTCCCACTTTACTCCCTGGCCTCGCCCTCCACCACAAATTATTTCCAACAAATGTATTCACTTAGCAGTAAGGAAAGGAAACTTAACTTACTCTACTAAAAGGTAAGTTAGAGGGATATGGCCGGGTATGTAGAGATTTTGCTACAGAATAATGGGGTCACTGATCATCATCATGTGCCTATGCTTTGGCTTATTCAGTCACTGTACTTGACAAAAGTTGAAAGGGAAAAATGTGAACAGGCATACATCTGTTATGGAAACTATACCATATATGAAACACTTCACAAAACTAGAAAAATGTGGCACATGTCAAAAAAGGATTTTTCAATTTTTTGGTAGGCTGGGACATAACTTAGGTAACAATAAAGGAGTGAAGTACTAGGAGGTGACTGAGTGGGCACTGAAAGGGAAGGGGAACACACCTTGTTTTTAGTTTGCAATTCATTGAAAACTTTGTAAATGCTGCATTAACTGAAGCAGACGTACTTTGAACATCCAACACTGCAGTGACAGATTAAACCATGCTGCACTTAGGGCATGGGTGGTTAAATGCCATGGGCAAGGAGGGAGGTAATGAATTATGATGATGGGTGGGATACATATCTGCCTTGCTTAACAAATACATTGAGTCAAGCGAGTAGATTTTTTTTTTAAACTCACCATGGCTTTGATAAAACCAAGCAAACGAAGTAGATGAGCATGCCCTTCTCCAGAAGAGCTCCCTTGTTTCTTCATCCAAGCAATTATCCATTCATCCTTTCAGTGTTCTATTCACCATTTGATAGCCACTACTTAACATTTACTTTCTCTCATCCAGTCTTTCACCAAAATTTCCAATCCAACATTCATATTATCCATCCATCCATATATCCATCCATTCATTATCCACCCTTTCAACCATCCTTCACCCATCCATCCATTTACTCCCCAATGCATCCTTTCACCCACCCACTCATTTTTTCACTCACATACCATTTCACTCATCCTTTCTTTTAACCTTCCATCCTTCTTTCCCTTTTCCATCAACCCATCATTTTAGCCTTCATTATGAGCTTTTGTATGCCGAATTGCAGATAGGAGAGGCCTTAAGAACGCAACCACCACTGTAGCTGCTAAAGTGTGGGTTCATGACTCGGTCACAATGCCTTTGCAGTGAGTAAAATAGTAATTGTCAATAAGCAAGCAACTACATTTGGAACTAATGCATTGCAACAAATGATCTTTGATTCTCATTCTCATTTCTAAACCCCCTTGATGGGCCAACTCGGTCTCCCTTTTTTATTTCAATGTATAGATGCATACTACACATCACTGTGATATTGCTTGGGACTGTACGAGCTACATAAAGAAAGTCACAGAGAACACTAACTCACTGATATCACTTCTCACTCACTGATATCACTTCATCCTAGTGACTGAACAGAGGAGTCTGCATGGCTTCCTAAATAATCAGCCCAAGCGAGTGCCGACGAGTATGATTAGGTAGCACTGAGCACTTGGCTTGCTCAAACTGAATCACATAATATTCATCTTAATGTAAGCTTCATTTACCTCTGAGAATGAGCAGCATGCTATTTGAAAAAAAAAATATTAGCATTATAGAACACAAATACAACAAATAATTACTCAAGAGCCCCCCAATCTCGATGACTAAAAGGTCCTGCTCGCAGTCAATAATGTCGGCCCAGTGGTGCGTCAACTGCTGCTGGATACGCTGGACTTGAGTGTTGTGGCCGTCACACACTGGCGCACCCTTCCCCAACACAGCTGACACTCCCGCAGGGCGCAGCCGCTTCTATGCCTGCTGCCTGCTACTGGCTCTTCATACAATAAACGTTTAACACTTAGACATTTTTTAGACCCAAAATCTCTTTACATGGGTTCCCATGGGGAAAAGGTGTTAGCGGTTTCGCAGGTAAGTACACAACTTACGAGGGTGAGTTTTGGGGGTTAGGACCAAGGTTCCCCAAGCTCTAGATGGGCACTCAAGTTGCACCACCAGCGGCACTAGGGCGGCCTGGTGCAGAGTGCAGGGGCCCAATGTTAGCCAATGGGGCTCAGAGGGCCTTCAGTTAGGGACTGCTTACGAGCAGACCACTAAAGTGTGGGAGCAGAGCTCCTGGGGTTAAGGTCAGCACTGCAGGGGCCAACGACCAGCACCGGAGCTGCACCTCCGGCGGCACTGGGGCAGCCGGGTGCAGGGTGCAAAACGGACATCGGGACCCTTTGCTTTGCAATGGAGACCTTTGGTTCTGCAAAGTTAATGCAGGCTCGGGCAGGGAGACTTCCTGAAGGTGACCACCAGCTGTAGATGTAAGTTGGGATCTTGGCGATGCCTAGACACCGTCGGTTGGGCCACCCAGGGCCGAGGGGTGTCGGATGCAGGGGTGTGTTATGGTATTGGGTTTTGTTACCAGCTCCAGTCGCGGTCGGGGGGCCCTCCAGGTTGAGGCTGCAGGCGTCGTCATGAGGCTTGAGGGAGGTCGGGGATCACCAGATCTCAGGTCAGGATCACTGAGGAGACCTTCTTGTGGTGTTGGGCCACACAAACTCGGGCCGTGGGCATCGGGTGCAGAGTTGTGCAGAATCGCACAGTCGTCAGAATCTGGATTCTGGAGGTGAGTCTTTGCTTGAGCAAATCCGGTGCTCATGGGAGACAGAGTCTGTAAGAGGGTCACAGGGCAGGTCCTCCAGGCTCTGGGGGTTTCTGGGTTGCTGGACTCGCCATTGTTCTTGCTGTAGGCAGTTCGTAGACAGGACAGGCCGGTAGGGCTGGGCCCAAGGCAGTTGGTGTCCTCTTCTTCTTCCTGGGTCAGCACAGCTCTTCGGTCCTTCTTCTTTCTTCCTCAAGTCTGAGGAGGCAAGGTTCAGGGTTGCCTCTTAATGCTAAATTTAGGGGCGTTAAAGGGGTGAGCAGGTCGGGGCCAATAGATCCCTTTCTTGGGGTGGGTACACTCCCATTATGCCACCCTTCAGTGGGAGGGGACATGTGCCTCTCCCTAATTGGCTGAGTCCCCTCATCTTCAAGATGGAGCGGACTGAGATGTGTGCTTCACCTGGCACACCTTTCTTCTTAGCTGGGTTTTCCTGCCATTTCTCCCACCCAAAGTGGGGGCCAGAACAGGTGGGAGACAGTTGCTGGGGGCAGCAAAAGTCAGGGACAGCTTCCAAAGGTGGCAGGCCTTTGAAGCTTCCCCTTTCGTGGACCCAGCTCATCCTGAGGGAGTAGGCATGACACCTCTGCCCAGGATGGGCTTTGTTTCTGGACCCAGAGAGTGGAGGCTCTCTACCCAGGGGTCCAGACACCTGTCTGGTATTGGAAAATGGCGGGAGCCACGCCAGGGCTGGTAGACTTTTAGGGGGCATCTCTAAGATGCCCTCTGAGTTCATTTTACATTAAATCCCACACTGGCATCAGTGTGGGTTGAATGTGCTGAGATGTTTGCTACCCAACTTCCCAGTTTTTAGTAAAGGCATCATGGAGCTGTGGAGTTCGTGATGACCAACTCCCAGACCATATACTCTTTATGGCTTTGCTACACTTACAATGTCTAAGAATGGACTTAGACACTGTAGGGACACAGGGCTCATGCTACTGTACCCTCACCTTAGGACTAGTACATACTGTTAGAATAATGACTTACCTAGGCCTCAGGCAGTGGATTGCAGGCATGGCACACAGGGATGTGTGCCATGTCGACTCTTCACTTTTCTCTGAACCAAAACACACAGCCTGCAGTGGCAGTGTGTGTGTGTTAAGGTGCAGGGCCTCTAAGGGTGGCACAATAGGGGCTGAAGCACTTAGAGGCCTTCCCTGGTCACAGTGCCCTTGGTACCCATGATCCCTTTTACAATGGGCTTACCTATGGCAAGGGAAGTGTCAACTGTTGATTCAAAGGTACAGTCTTGGGAAAGAACACAGTCCCTAGGGAACCGGATTGGCAGGAACCCAGGGCACATCAAGTCAGTTTGCATCAGATGTCAGGCAAACAGTGGGGTGTAACCATGCAAAAAGGGGCAATTTCCTACAACTGTTAATTAAATATGTTTGACTAAGTACTAACTCCAATCACCTCTCAGTCGACAAAGAAAAGATCAGTCAGATAATCAATGGTAAAAGGTTGGCACAGCGCTGGATCAACTGGTAGCGTGTCTGATGGTTTGTCAATGAAGTGAGGAAGATAGAATGTCCCATTCAGAAATTGCCCAAACCCAGTTCAAGCCCCAAAAGCCCATGGTTTGTTAGGTGAATTGATGGCATTCCAGCAGTTTGGGAACAAGCTGTAGGAGGTGTGAGCATTAATAGGGTTGTGCATTGCAATTGCTTGGTGATTGTGTGGTGTTCTGCAGAGACATTTTGAGTTGTTGTTTGAATGTGGTGCTTAATGAAAATAAGTTGAATTGGATATCAGGTCCGACGTGGCCTAAGATGGCATTAAAAAGTGTAGAATACATTATATTGTAGTTGTCTGCTGTGGTAGTCGTGAGATGTTGACAAAAGCACAATTGAGGACTTTATCTGTGAGTAATTGTGAGGTGTAGTTGGTATAGTTAATCTCAGTGCACAGAGACAAACTGTATCAATCCGAGTGAGACCCTACTGATCGAGGTTTTGTTCAAGTGTGCTTGAGGGTAGGTCAGAAAGTGTTGCTCCGGACCGTTTCTTGTGTGTATGAATACTTTAATTTCTTTAGAGGAGCAGACAAAGTTAGTTGTTGAAGTTGCTGTGCATTTGTTTTGCACGTAAATTGCTGAGAGAATATGTTCATGAAAAATTGTAGAGGGTGAGCCAGTGCAAGGAGTGAGATTGACGTCATAGGGTGATGCGCTGTTATTGGTTGGCTGGTATTGAGCTGCACCTACATTGGTTGGCTACGTCATAGAGAGCCGTGCTGGTATGGGTTGTGGACGCCAGACAGAGAACTGTGGGTGAAGAATCATTTCCTGGTTTAAACAGAAAGGTATTTGTGAATTTTGTATATATCTCGACTGAAAATAATAAATAAATAAATACTTGGATTTGTATCACACATGAGGGTATCCAGGCACTGTCCATAGGAACTGGGAGATTAAGTGATTTACCCAGAATCACAGGATGTTGAGCTGATGCCGAGACTCGAAACCTGGACCCCGGCTCCGAAGTCGGGAGCTCTGGCCGTTACTGAAATTCTTTAAAGCACTACAAAGTCCAATAAAAGAAGATGTGACTATACCTGTTAGAAAGGGAGAATAAGCACCGCCCGAAGGTACACCAGGTTTTTATATGGTGATAAACGTGGTTCTTTACACGTGTATTTGACTTGAACAATGGCATAAGATCACTGAGAAAGAGAGTGCACTGACGTTTTCCCGCTATAGCACACATACTTTTAGAATCATTGAACATTTAAGGAAGACTCTGTACATGAAACCACCTCCTAGACCTGCACAATTCAAATCACTTAATGCTTGGGAACACATAGCTCACCTTAGACACAAGGAATTATATGAAGGAAGCGCCAATAAGCCAATACGCACTTGTGCAGATGCTAGGTGGGTCGTGAAACAGAAGACATGGAGAACTGATATGATCGAGAGAGCTAGATTGTACCCTGCATTAACGAGTGAGAAAGATGGGAAAGGCAAATAAAAAGGAAAAAAAACAAAGGAAGAGATAGATGACACAGAGAACGGAGGTGAGGACAGTGATAGTGATTCAGATGAGGATTTTATAATAATATCAGTATTTGTAAAGCACGAACAATTACTCGAGGGTGTCAAGGCGCTGGGGGCCATCGGGAAGATTAAGTGAGCTATTGCCACAAGTCACATGGTGCTGGGTTAACCTGCTGCAGGCGATCGAACCGTGAGCCCCCGTGTTCTGGAGTCAGCGACCCTGGTCGCTGCGCCACACCTATTGTTAAACTGTCCACCCCCATACAGTGTGACCCAAGCTGGAGGAGTGAGCAATGCAAATACCAGTGGAAATTCTGTTGTACCTACGGCACCAGTAGATTTAAAATCTAATTAAATAGGAGAGGGTTTAGGAATGACAGTCCCCCCAAATTTGTCTGTCTTAAATACCCCAGATGCATTGACTGTTCCTGTCACAATTGGTCCGATAGTTCCTTTATATAAACCTGGATTTGCAGGAAATACTACACATACTTTGTCTGTTTCTCCTGAGATGGGTACCTCGAGGCAATTGGCCTTGGACCACTTATGATTACATGGATTGAAGCAAGTTACAAAACACTAGCGGCTAAAAGAATAGTTTATGGAGTAAAATCAAAGAAAGTCTCCCTATTTAGGGGACCATGTGAGGCGTGTCCTTTGTATCCCCTTCTTATTGAATTGGTAATTGAAACGATTGGCTTTCAAGTGCAACCCACTTTCACTGGGCCAAAAATAAAATTAAATATCTGGGAATCTATATAAACATCTAAGCTTTGAAATCTTGTTTTTTTAGACGATAGATGATTTTACCCATATGTCTTGAAAGGCTTTGACCCCTGTAGTCACACATTTGTCAAGGGATAATTGCGGAATGGAGCAATTCTCCTCCCTCCATTGGTGGCTCCATACAGTGTCTAACAAAAGGCAAGTATAGCTTTTTTAGTACTTTGTGTAACTATCACTTGTAGAACGAAGATACAATGACTGACTGTTTAGAGCCTAAACAAGTAGGGAACTACAAGTGTAAAATGTGTATAAAAACTGGCTGAAACATGTTTACACTAATTGAGGGATAATAGGGTAGTAAATGCCCTAAGACGATGCAAATACATTTTTATTTTTAATCCTGACAAGGGAACTTGCCAATAGAAATCTAATTGACTTGGTATTTCTCTAGACATTTTTAACCACTTATGATTAGGATCCCTTAAATTATATAGAGCTTTTGATCAAGCTCAACCACTGTACACTACGGTACAAGAGGTGTAGAAGCATGCCCTATGATGAAGCATGCCACAATAAGTGGTTGAGGCCATTGCTTCCAAAATAGTGGGATCATAAGAGAAGGCAGATAATCCTGGGGCCCATCAATCTCTGTGTGTATTGCATTGACAGTTGGGAGGGCAACTGATGACCTTTTCCCTCTCAACTCTCTTTGTGCATGTAGAACCTTTTTATATCCTGGTTAGGGAGAGTATAGACTATAAAACTGAATATATTACCCAGACTGCTATATATCTTTCAGTCTCTTCTGGTGAAGGCTCCTCAGAAGGATATGAAGGCCCTCCAAGAAGCCATTGAGGCCTTTATATGGGCAGGGCAATGAGCTTCAGGGAAAGTGCTAAAAGTAAACAGCAATTGGAAAGGTTTACCTGACATTAAGCATTATTATCAAGCCTCCCAGATCTGAGTTCTATTTGAATGTCTCTATATGAGATGGAAAGACACTGGTTACATATGGATGCAGTGATAATGGGTTGGGCCCCAACGTCTGTACAGTGGTTGCCTAGGGCTGGTAGGCCCCATGTATGTTACCACTTGGAGATACTGCAACCTACTTTGGAGGAGTGGGATTTAGTCACTAGAAATCAAAGACTCACCTTCTTTCCCTCCCCCTATTCTAACCTCCTGCCTAATCCAGATTTTACAGCTGATGACATTCGGGATGAGTTTACTAGGGACGGTTGTGGAATGCTTTGAGGAGTTTTTCAGGGAAGTAAGATTATATCATTTGAACAATGCAAAAAGGTTTTTCAGATAAGAGAAACAGACCACATGCATTACTTCTAATTGCAACAGTGGGGCTTGACTACTGAGAACAAGGAGGCAGCTCTTAGACCTCTCACCCAAAGGAAAAGCTCTTCACTACTTATGCTAATGATATTTATGTTATACTCATGGATTTAGGCCTCAGCTTTTAATTGCCATATATGAAAAGATGGCAGCGCGTTTTAGGTAACAATATTTCCTCCCACCAATGACAGAAACTGTGGATATATTTCCCCTCTCTGTGCAAATGTGTGCAAAACAGGGACTGAATGTACACACATATGATGTTTTGTCACACCACTCCGATCAAGCTGAAGCAGATGTATGTTAATATAGAGGGGAAATGTTGGAGGGAATGTGGATAGGATATAGAGTGACGATAATGCTCGGTATATGACCTCCTTAAGTAAAAGAGCTGTCAGTGAAAGACGGAGATTAATTGCTAATATGTTACTTGCTGCTAAACAACTGATCGCTCAAAAGTTGAAAACTACAGCTAATCTCGCCATTCAGGTATGATCAGGCAAGTTATGGGTGCTGATGTGCTGATGTGGGAATTAAATGACATGGGAGGCAAATATGAAAATATATAGCAACCCTTGACCACCTACTTAGCAGGAGGTGAGATGACATTAGTGTGTCCGAAGTCATCGAGATTGTTGAAATTCGTATGTTAGTCAAAAGCACTGCTTCAGAGCTATGGAAAGATATTTAAGATATTTTAGCATGGTAGTGAAACAAATGGATGTTAACTGTACACTATGTTGGCCTTGTTGTAGCCAATTCTCTGGGATGGGAAAAGGGGGAGAGGCAATTACTGTGCAGTTGTGGAACTGCACTATATCAACTGGATTTCTATTGGTCAGCTTCCTTAGCCATTTTTTAATTCTGTCGAATTCAAATAATAAAATACCATTAGAAAAAAAAAGATTGAAGAGGTGGAGGTGTAGACCCCCACACATAGGTATGTGAATAGTATTTTGCAGTACATAAGTAGTGCGATAACTTCTTTGGTTTACTAATTTGAAATAATGCCCAATTTAAAGATGATTCAGTTAGCCTGACAAGGCCTCAGTTTTCATTGATAAATGCCCACACTTGATGAATAATAGTGCACTCTGGAGGTATCCTATTTAGTAGAATATTGATTGGTCCATGTCTTGCAACATTCCTAGTCCAACCCTGTCAGACCATAAGAAGTAACCAAATATGTGTGTCTTCTGTACCCTGGAACCTTATAAAAAACGGCTGCTTTTTGGAGATGAGCCAGTTCTTGCTGGGCTTCCTTAGAAGGCAGACTCTGCACTAGTCTGTTTATTAACTTTATACTTAGGCACTCATTATGATGCCGAGTGGACTTGCGTCCGCACAACACCGTTGCGGAATCAGGACAGACCGACCTCTGGTCGGCAGTCCTGACCGCATGATTAGGATGCGACCACACATGGTGCGGTCGCACACTCCCATTTCTCTATGGGAGCATGTGTTATGGCTGTAAACCATCCATAACAGAAGCTCCAATAGTGAAATGGGTGGGTTTGTTAATCCCTGCACCGTGTGGCAGGCACCTAAAGGTGCATGCCACTTGGTGCAGGAATTAACAGGTGGGCACCATAGGTACCCCCGGCTTTTAACCGGAGTCCGTAAAGTCAGTTTCCGACAGGCTTTTCATGTTGGAAAGCCCAACATGAAAAGCTTGTCAGAAACCGTAATCCCGACGGCAGAAACGCTGTCCTTATGGGATTACGTGCTGGACCCGCCTGGCCCGTCGGAATCCAGCCGGAATGACCGGCCGGTTTGAATTCCGACCACCGTATTCAGAATACAGCGGTTGGAATTCAAACCGCGGGTGTAGGTCAGACAGTCCTAATCTTGCACATCTATCCTCTTAATTAGACGATCAACAGTAGTACTATTGTGATACTACTAAGCATACTACAAAATGCATAGTGTGAATAGGCACAATTGAAAGGATTTCTGTGAGATAAAAAAAAGTTGACTTGTGGCTGCTGTCTTCTTTGCATGTGACTATTGTCAATGTAGTTTATGACTCTAATAGAATAGAGAATGAGAAGTAGAAAACAATGTGAATGAATACCTTCTTTGATAATGATATGACAGACCTGTTCGTGGTTGTTCTTGGTAGCATGTAGCTAAAGGACAATTATGTATCAACAAACATTAATATGAGAAAAATGACCCAAAACTAAAAACTAAGTTTTTAAGCTCCTTTTCAACTTTTGATCTGTCTGCTATTCGTGTACTGTCATTACAACATAATTGCTAGTTGGAAAAGGCAGCTTATACCTACGAAATGCTAGTAAAAGACACATTTCCACAGTAAGGGAGTAGCCAGGAAAATAAAATACCCCCCTCCTTGAGCCGTATGACATTAAATAATAGAGAAACGTGAGCGATCCCAAATTTTCCTATGAATGGCAGTGAGAATTGTTCACCCAAGGCAAATTTGCAAAGAATCGCTCATAATAATGCATTTTATGGCATGGTTTTTAAGGAATTGGTCAAAAACTGCATTTACTGTATTGACTTCTTACTTTCATTCTTTCTAGCCATCTTCCTCGCCTGCTTTGTATTGTTCTTTCTTTTCTTCATTCCATTCTCCTTTCATTCTTCTTTCCATCTTTCTTGCCATCTGTCCATCCTTCTTTCGTTCCATCTCTCATTCTTTCTACCATTTTGTCTTTTTTTATATTCCTATTTCATTTTCTTTCCATCCTTCTTCCTTCAATTCTCTAACTCTTTTCTTGTTCCATTCATTCTTCTCCCCTTCATTCCATTCTTTTTTCTTTTTCTATTTCTTCCATTTGTTTTTTCTCTCCTTTCCTTCCATCACCTTTCCCCATCTCCCTTTCCTTCTTTCCATTATTTCAGTCTATTCTTCTGCTCTCCATATTTCTTTCCCTCACTCCAGTTTTCATTTTAGTTATTTTCCTTGAATCTTTTCTTCTTGCTGTCCTTCTTTCCATGCTTTATTTTATGTCATGCCTTCTATCTTTGTTCTTTCCTTTCTTTTTATTTCCATTTTTCTTTTGTGCCGTTTTCCATCCTGCTTCATATTTGCTTTTCATTTTTCGCTACTCATTTGCATTCTATGCTCTTTCCTTTTTTCGTGCTCGCTCACTCGATTTACCTCTAACCTTTGTCTTTACTGTCTGTCACTTTTTGTCTTCTTTGGCAGCCTTTGGCCTACATCCCACAACTTTGTCGTGGTAATTATTCTTGCCACACTGCGAGCCACAGATCAAAGTTAGAAAGGGCCATAAAACAATTAATTTTTCTCAAGTAGAACCCCTCTTAAGCTGATAAAGTGGGTGCCTCACTACGCCCTTGTTCCACAGTTTGGTCTGCTTCCTGGCTTAGTGCAATAGGTTTACTGAAATAGGACACAACTGTCTATATTCTACAACATACTGCACAGCATTTGTCTGGTGTTTGTTGTGAGATGAGATCGAAAAAGGATACCTTTTCCAATGTTAAACAGCTCTCAAGTTACCTAGGTTCATGCGTGATTAGCTTTCCAGACCAGGTTTTTTTGTTTGCATGCTGGGATTTATATCCTATGATTAAATTAGGAATACATATCCCAGAATTCAAATAAAACGCCAGAACTGGGTGAGCTACTCATGCATGGGCCTGGGCAACTTGAGAGCTTTCATGTTACTCTTTTCTGCATAATTTATGTTTCTCATAGGTTGCAGTCTTGTTTGAATTACCCTTCGGTTGGCACCAGTAAACATTAGCCAGAGGTTGAAAGGTGAATGCTAGGGTAGGAACGGGCAGGCTAAGTAGTAGTTCCTACCTCTGGCACCCTCCAACTGATGCCAATGAATATACCACATACCCTTTATACTTTCAATTCCACCAACACATTGTCCTGTGTCTGTTCTTTTCTGATGGCTCGTTATGCCCATTCAGTATGCCCAGATTTTTTGCTTTTTGGATCACCTGTTTTTTTACTTTTTGGTGTGGGTGAGTCTCACTACGTGTCTCAACCACGATAAACACATTGCAAACGAACTGTGTGTGTTTACCGACAGTGTCTGCCTTTTAAGATAAAGCCACTGCGTCGCAGCAAGGGTAAAGAGCACTTGGCTTGCTACACGTGAACATGTGTGCACACGCATGTGGGCTGTGCGTGGGAGACTTCTGTTGTGCGCTCGCTCTGTAATTGAGCACAGCTAGCCTGGTGTAGGGGGGACTCTGCAGGATAAGATATTGGCCTGGGGTAGGCCTTATAATTTTAGGGTACACTAATAAGGAAAGTCATTGTGATTTAGTCTTTTGTCTGTAGTGACACTTTGTTATACACATAGGTGGAAAACTGACAGAGTGAAGTTTTGCTTCCCTTTGGCCTACAGAGACCAGTGAAGTATCGAATTAGGGTGTAAACTGTGCAAGAAAGTCAGTTCTGTAAGTTCCACAAAGATATATGTGCAATTTATGGGTCATCTAGACTTATCATATTTCTCTGGCTCAGCTCAGGATTAGAGTTCAGGCCTTTTGTCACCCTGCTATGCTAGATCAATTACATTTCTCTCCAGCAGCAGGAACAAAGGGCTTCCCTGAGAAAGGGAGCAATTAACAGTGCTTCACCCAGCTCCTGAGGAGGAAAGGAGTGAGGCAGCAGGATCTGCATCAATCAATCAGCTGTCACACTGTACCAGGGATGGGCCTGCCCAAGCCCACTGAACAAAGGAGGGAGCCCAGACCTCTGGAGATAAGACAGGAGGGGGCTCCATTTTGAATGTTACCTGAGGAAGGGCCTGGCATTGATGTCAGTGAGAGGCAGAGCTGAGGCCCCCGGAGGTGATGTGACTATTGACTCCTGGGTGACACCATTTTGAATGGTCTCAGCATGCGATACAGGAGGGTTGTGTGACAGGAGTGGAGAGGTGATGTGGCACCTTATGATTGGCCAGGGGTTCCTCTCTCACAAGGGGGAGACTATCTTGCCTGGTGATTTTTCTGCTCTTTACTGCTGGACCCTGGGACCGCCGAAGACAGCTGGAAGGAAGAACCCCCTGATTCCCAGAAATGACTGAGGACTCTGCTTAGTTGACCACAGGACCAGTGGGTCTCTCCAAGGTCCAGTGAGGTTGGCCCCCTTACAGCCCTTGAGGACCAGTTGTGGGAAGGCCCTGGACCATTTTGCTCAGAAACCAAGACCAGGAGGAAGGCTGGTGCAGGGAACCAGGAGAACCAGCTCCCTGAGGACTGCACCGCTTTGGAGGTGAGACATTCTGTTGCAATGGTCCCTGGTGGCTAGAGCTCGTCACCAGGAGTAAAATGAGCCCACGATCATCAAAACGGCCCAACTAGGCCCGCGTTACGGCATTTAAAAATTTGAGGACCTTTGTGATTTCTCTGACAATGGAGCACGTGGGGGCACCACTGCCTCTCTGAAAACTACCCCTTGGGCGGGCCAGGGCCTGGGTGGTCAGCACAGAATTTATTTAATTAATTTTGTCTGAGAGGGGCTGTGCGTGCAGCCTCCTCCCTGGACTTTCTGCTGGCCTGGGGACCTCATCACCTGGGCTGTTTCTACTCAAAAAGGGGGCCGGGACTCCATCCCCAGCTGCAGAAACATAAGGAGAATGGGGAAGTGCTGCCGGTTCCCCAATCGTGGTGGGCTCGGACCCATTCCTTGTGCCTGCGGACACACACAGACGCATGGGTCGTGAGGGAGCCAGCAGGACGGACAGGGTTGGGCTCCTGAGATGCCCCCAATGAAGGAGGTATGCGGGAGTACTCAGGGAATCCCAGATGATAAAGATAAACACAAACAGAAAAGACACATGGGCTTCCAGTACAGCTGGGGCACGTTGTTATTATTGCCATTGCTCCGGCACCCCAGAATACTCTGCAGGGCCTTTCATGTGTACATGTTTTTCCCCTGTGATGGCCCCAGGATGGAAGGGGCACCACCAACAAATTTCAGGAAGTTTGGGGGGTTGCAGGAGTATAGCAGCTCCCCCCTAAATAGTGTTATTTATATAATCGTCCTCGATTTTGAGTATCACAGAATCCAGACCCCTCCAGGATTTTTCAATGTATCCAAAGCATTTGCTAGCTGGGAGTGCTGCGCTCTCTAGGGGTTTACTTTATGGTTACAGTTATTGTGGCCTGAAAGTGGATGGAAACACCCTCTAGGGACTAAGTCTATGGTTACATGGTAATGTAGTCAAATTGTGATGCCCTTTAGGGACTGTTATTATGATTGCATTTATATGGTTTAAAATACCACAAAAGCACAAAGACACATATTTTGCTCATTTTATAATGTTTATTGACATAATAATGCTGACAGTGGGCATTGATCACAGAGATTATGCTTTATTAACAGTAATAAGTGCATTTACCTATGATTATCATTGACTGATGAGTGCATCTAAGTACAAAAGATGTGCCAAGCCTCACCTTATATGTTTGCATGACTCCTTTGGGGGGAGAGGGGCAAAGGTGACTATGTTATGTCATCTATGTTATTTGCCATCTACCAATGTGTATATTTGTAAGTTACTACACAGTATTTAGTAGTGTGTGTGTGTGTGTGTAATAAATGCACTTCTCCTTTTTCATCAGAAAAAGTACTGACTGGATAATCATCGATCGAGTTACTGCATGCCTGCAAATAGTGATTCCTAGCCCACACCACCTTTCCTGGGTAGGCCTTGCACTGCTCTGCCTCGCTACCCTGAGAGAGTCAAACGGTACACTGGGGTG
The DNA here is from genome assembly GCA_963921515.1 of Calotriton arnoldi. NCBI lineage: Eukaryota > Metazoa > Chordata > Amphibia > Caudata > Salamandridae > Calotriton > Calotriton arnoldi. Next base: position 4,880,745 of record CAWUFW010000038.1, read on the forward strand.
CTTGATTCCCAGTAAGGCCAATTGTGAACCTATTACTTGTGCAGGCCACACAATTAACAACCCAATTTCCTACAAAATGTAAGTAACGTTCAAAGGCCCACCCCAGCCTTTTGTGTTTATTTCTGACCCAATCAGGCCTGCAGAGGTGAGAACGGAGGGTGAAGGTGTGTGAATAGCATTTTGTAGTACATTATGTAGTGGAGTAGCATTTTTACTAAATAGACAATGCCTAATTTAAAGATGGTTCAGTTGGCCTGAGAAGACTTCAGATAACTGTCTGCATTTGCTGAATAATATTGCTCTTTTTTTGGCATGAGCAAAGCCTTTCTCTCTATTCATTTGAGTGTGTTTTTGAGTACAGAAAAGGGAGGAGGCTTATAGAGAGTTGTTGGGACTTTAATTCATAAGCATGTAGCCATGTCATACAGTTCCAATGTAATGTGTCATGAGGGTCTGTTCTTGTTGTTATGTGAACTGAACATTGTTAGAAATAGAGGTGCCTGGCCTTGAAGTGAGATCACTGGGTTACTTCTTTAATAAATCCATTATCTTCAGCAAAGAAGACATCAACTTCATTCATAAGAGTTTGGGGACGAGGATGAGATAAAGCAGATATTGCAATTGCAGGTATCTTGGTTCTGTTGCAGACTGGAATAAAAATTATAATAATAGTGGACGCCGGTGCTGTGGGAATTGGAGGTGTGTTAACACAGCCAAGCTAGCACTTATGAGATCTCGCCAGTCCTCATCATCTCAGGCCTTGGCAGAGCTCCATTGGCTCCCAGTTGTACAGAGGGTACAATTCAAATCAATGTGTATAGTTTTCAAAGCTCTACATGGCACTGGGCCCAAGCCTTTACAGAGCAGATTTGAATGGTATGCTCCCTTACGCAATCTTCGCTCTTCCTCAGCTAAATTGGTGAGAGTATCCAAGTTTAGAAGAGTTAGATCTGGTGGAAGAGCCTTCAGCATCGCAGCAGCTTTGGCGTGGAACAAACTCCCAGCCGAACTTAGACAGATAGATGACCTGCTGCCATTCAGAAAGAAGCTGAAGACTTGGCTCTTTCCCAGGGTGTAGTTTGGTGTTTTTATCTTTGCAACCGTCTTCACACTCTAGGAAAACTGATCCCACGTGCTCAAGCGCCAGGATACCCGTAGGGTCACAGTGCGCTCTATAAATTCTAAATACAATACAATACAATATATGGTAAATCAGACTGTAGCTTTTGCTGCTCAGTCTTCAGTCAGCACAGCTACTCTGTGATAGAGCAGGAAGCACTGGTTGCTGCTGGGGCAGTCATCCATTTTTGAATGTATGTGTGCGGAAATGAAATTGAATTGTGAACTGATCACAAGCCACTGCTTAAAGTGTTGAGGTTGGGTGGTACAAATGTTCATCTCAGTTGGCATGATTGGTACAGTTATGATGTGGTATATGTTCCAGGATGGAAATAAAGGTTGCATACTGTTTATCTTATTTTCCTGATGAGTTGGGAGAAGTAGGTGGTTTGGAAACTGAGGAGGTTGTGGCGAATGTAGAATATGGCATGGAGAGCTTCAGAAATGCTGTTTGAAATGATGATTGATGATGGCTTTAATGGAAGATAACATCTTCCAGGCTGTAAAGCATCTTATACAAAAAGGAGCCAGAAGAGAGAATACCATTCCACAATATGCCAGGCCGTAACTGAATGTGTTGGACGAGTTACCATGTGTGATGAAAACATAATGGTGAGGGTGATAGTTTTGTAACCCCATTAGCCCATGAGGGACACTTGGGCTAGACAATGACAATAAAACTCAGGATGGAGATAGCCTGGTGGCCGAAATTAGATAACCAATCAAAGAAAGGGGTGCTCGATAGTACTGTGTGTAGAGGCATGGAATATACACTCCAGGTTGGGCTTAGAATGGTTGATCAAAAGCAACATGTCTGTGATACCAAGCTTGTGCCCGACAAGATTTGTTTGAATTTCATCAGCCCTTTCTTATATTTGTCTGAACAATAAAGGTATATGGCAGTGTTTGTGGGCTCAAAGAGGATTGAGGTGGTCTTTAAAGAATCCGTGACTGCTCACTCTACCATAAATACCTTGAGGGAAATTGTCTATAGGAAGGGTATTCCGTTCTGCATAATTACTGACAATGGCATGCAGTTAATTTCCATGTAAATAATAGTTTTCTTATAATGCTGTGGTATCAAACAAATGTGCACCTCTACCTGATAATGGCCAGGTAGAAAGGGTCAACAGATTGGTTAAAGTGACCATGTAAATGGCAATGAGGTCAGGTCAAAACTTCAGAATGCAATAAAAGGGATTTTGTGGTGCATTTCACCATCATAAATTCTTTACCAGGGAAGTCTCCCTTGGAAAGGATGAGAGGAAGGTCTCCTGCCACGAAGAAGTCTCCAGTATAGTTACGGATAAAATCTGTCAAAAATGGAAGAATGGTGAGGAAGGACCAGAGAAAATGGAGGATATTGGTGGGAGACTGGGTTAAAGTAACACCATGTCAGATTGGACCGGGTCTTTCAAAATTTCAAGGGCCTTTTAGAGTATGTGGAGATGGTAACTGGGAAAGTAAGTAAAAAAAAAAGTTGGAAAATGGACAAACATGAAATTTGAGGCAGGAGGCTCTGTTTGAAAAGGGTAGTAGGTTCAAAGAGGAAAAGGAGGAAGATGAAGGTTGTTGTGGATGGTCATTTATGACAAATTCAGATTTTTATTCAAGAGGAATGCCGGGAAGGGGAATTAGTATTGATTTTAACAGTGACTAGAGTGCGAGGTTTGGTGGGTGTGGCGATAGGAGAAGGGGCCGCATGGGTTGGCAGTATGCGTAAGGATGCGATGTTCCCTACAGGAATGGCCAGTAATGCAAGGTCATGAAGACTGCCAGGATGGTTAAATGACTTGGGGGCATATTATCAAGCTCCCTATCTCCGCGTTAGCGGCACTTTTCTGCCGCTAATGCGGCGATATTTCTATCACACTATTAACAAGCTGCAGCTAACGGGCCTTAGCGTGAGTTTTTTAGCGATAACGGCCATTTTTTTTACCTCTAAGCATATCAGCGATATATATCACTAATGACATGCAAAGTAGGCGTTCCTGACTAAAACTCCATTGAAACAGTCGCAAACACAACTTCCCCCTATTATCAATGCCCGCGAAGCAATAGGAAAATTCGCGCTAACCGCGCTTATCGCTGGAATTTCACGCCTGGAATAAACTTGCCTTAACCATCTTGTCAATGGGGGGTGGATTGTTAGGTTAAGTACACACTTGCCTATCAGCAAGCTTTTCATTTGCGCAGTGAATTTAGCGCTTGAATTCTCACGCTATTGCTGGGTTAACTCGCTATCGCTGGATTTCCTATCGCCTTTGCGATACGCGTTGATAATACCGCGGTATCCCGGCGAGGAAATCCAGCGATAGCCGGCGATAAACATCGCAGATCCTTGATAATATGCCCCTTAGTGCGCGAGGAGGCTTGTCAGTGAAATTTTGTTAGGTGAAGGCTATACTAGCTCACTGTTAATTTTTTTGTGAAGTATGTTTGGTTCCCCTTGAACTTCCCAACCCTCTGTACCTAATTTGTGTCTTGTTATGTGTATAGTTTATTTTCTTTAGTTTTGTACAGAAAGGAAGGGGAAGTGATGTGACTTTATTGCATGATAATGTAGCCATGTCATACAGTTCAAATTTAATATGTTTTAAGGTGCTATTCTTGTTGTTATGTGAATTGAAGTGTTGGAAATAGAGGTAACTGGCAATGAATGGAGGTCACTGGGTTGCTTCTTTAATAAATCCATTATATTTACCAAAGAAGACATCAGTTTAATGTATAACAGTAGTAAATGAGTGAGAAGAGCAAATGGAAAGAGAAAGTAAGCAGTAGCTTTGGCAAGTAAATGAGGAAGAAGAGGTGGTAAAGAAAAGGCATGCGAAGAGCGGCGAAGGTGAAGGAATAAACACGGCCAAGTAAGGATGTGGGAGAAAATCTGGGAAAGACAGATAGTTGGTAGAAGAAGGTGTCAGTCGGAAGGAAGAGGGATGACCAGATTGTAATATAAAACTTGTTTTTCGTGCAGTGCTAGCTGTTTCGGGTTTTTAGTTTCATGATGTTATACATAACAGAGGAAAGTGGCATGGCTGGCGTGAGAGGTAGGTGGGCAAGGAAGGGCTGAGGTGTGAAGGATGAGGGGATTGTACCAGCTGAAACAAGGATAGGAAGAGTTACAGGAGAGATAACTGCTGGGAGTCTCAGAGAAGATGAAGTGGTTGGCAGGTAAGGAAGTGCTGATAAAGAGAGAGAATGGGGGGATGGAATGAGCTCGGCTAAAGGAATGTAAAGAAGAAGGGTTGATTAGTGTACTATGAGGTGGTTGGATATGTTCATGGAAAGACATGGGTGAATAAAGTTCTTAAATGGGTAGAGAAGGTGCTGAGGTAGTGGGTAATTTGGAAGCAAACTACACAACTGATTATTCTGTGTTTTAATTAATAATAGAGAAATTCAAATGCAATGTTTATTCTGTATTAAATATAATGAAATGCTTAAGTTGGCATGTCTAGACCTCGTCAAACTTCAATTGAAATTTTAAATGTAAACGTGTCATATGCAGAGCGCACTGTCTATGTTTTCTCTTTCGTTGCCTGTGCACCGAGGAGCCTCAAATCTGACCGTCAGGAGTCCATTGAATATATGACATTCAGTTAGCTCTACGTTATTGCTTGCACTGTAACCTTTTTAAACATGTATTTTTTTCTGTTCATGTTGTTTCTGAGGAAAGAACAGATTTCAGCAGTATACAATTGAAGACTATTTCTTTTGGTTGGAATGAGATGCTGTATTATTTTTAATGTGCCTTTCATAGTACATAATTATTCAATAGGTGTAGAGCAAAAACATTTTACCATGTGATGTCGTTTCTGTTTTACTATTTGGTAGCAATATGTAACTTTTAAATCATACCTTGGTGACTGTACAATTTCTCCGTATAAAAAGGTATAAACCCTCTCCTTTTGGGAGATGAGTCAGATTCTTTCCTGGTCCACTCAGAGAGCATACTCCACGTTAGTTTGTCTATTGATTTATACTTAGAATATTTTCACATGCATTTCTCTCCTGTCTCTTATTGAACAGTCCTTATGACAAATGTCTTTTGACTCTTATTTTATTTGTGCTAGACCATAAACGGTTTCTGGCTGTTGAATTTTGAGCATTTTGAATTGATTGACTAACCATTGCTTTTTGCCTTCTGTGTTGATATTTAAACTTTAAATAAACCTTCATGGTTTTTTACTTTGAAGCCTGTCTCATGTGGATTTTCATGTGTGGATTTTCCTAAGTGATTTATCTAGGTTTACATGAATTTGTGTTTTAGGACTCTTGCCTTTATAGACTCACACATAGCCCTCATCCATCAATCAAACCTTTTAAAGCTGCAAGGGCTGAGTTCCTCCCTATTAAATTACTGTGGAACTCATGGCCGACGGACCTTTATTGCCTGCTGAGAAGCGTAAAGGGGAGACAAATTTCATTTGAACTAGATCACAATTTACAAGAAACCATGACTCAGAAGAATCACAGACTCCGGAATCCAAGTTAGTGGGATTTATTACAATGTCAAAAACAACTGGATGTACAAACACCTCATTACGAGGTTGTAGAAGTACATGGGAACTAATACAAATCCAAACCTACGGGTTAACTTTATACGATGAGTCATAAACAGAATGGAAATCTCCAGAAGCAGAACGCAGGCAATGATTGCCCCACGTCGAGTTCCATCTTCATCTGCGGAGTATGAATAAAAAGCATTAGTCTGTCCCTACACTACTGCTATTGTGACATCCCCACTTAGCATTTCCCTGGCAAGATCAGGATAAAGGTGTCAGCGCGTGAAGACTTCCTAAGAAGTACACTCACGTTGTATGGGTCAAGTAGCCAAAGCTACAGAGCTCGTTTTAAGATGCTCCTTCTCTCTCCTTCGATCTCCTCACCCCTTCTCCTGACTCCACCCCGGTACACTATCCCTAAAACAAAACTAAAAAACATAGAACACGCGCACAGATCACCTCATTTCACTGGACACTTCCCATAAGTGATTTTCCATGCGATGTTGGTGCTCCCGGCTCCTTGCTCGATGACCTGATTCCCAGGCATCCCTCAATGAGAAAGAACACCGGCTCCCTATTATCAGCTTTCTTCACCAAAATGTAACGCATCCTCCCGAGCCTAACGTTCCTAAACAAAAGGCGTTATTCTAACTAACAAAGGCGACTTTCTCCACCTACAACAGAAAGGTGAGAACAGAACAGACTCAACATGCACATGAAATTTACAAAAACCCTCACTATTGAGCCCCCAGGGAAAATACATTTCAGGCCTATAGAAATCGGCCAACATAAGAGTGAAACACATAGGCGTCTCAAATACACATAAGTGAACTTTTCATTTAGGCCTTTACATAAGCACATCAAATTAATTGTTAACTGATAGCAACTTACAGACGTCTACACATTAAATGCAATTAAGTCACGTCTATGTGCAATTTTAATGTGGCAAATGACATCAAATACTATGCATTACAATATACTCACATGAATGCTACGTTGTCTCTTTACATGGTACGACACTTTTCCTACCATTTACTCTTTCACGTGTTATTACTGAATGACTTCTAATGGTCAAATATTAATACAACATGAAAAATATATGCGGGTGTGGACTATCCGTGGTTATGATGCACCCCTACAATTTTCAGAACACCATCACGCTCCATCAGTTCCCCCCCTCTGATGACAAGTGTCATCATAACAATCACAACTCCCTGGAGAAAGAACCGACCTGAACAGAAGCTGTAGCCTGTCTTCCCTGTCAAAACTTCTCTAAGCTCTTGAGATTCTCATAGTGACTGTCCTGCAGTCTCTCCATCCTGCTCTCTCGCTCCCTAAGAGATCTCTCAACTTGTCCTTATGCCATTTATAGGCCTTCACAACTCCCAACAACATGATCACACAAACCACAACTATGATAATGGGCTTCAAGATATAACCAAGTATTCCCTTTCCAAGGTTTGCAAACCAACTTCCTGCTTTTTGGAAACCCTTCCCAACCTTATCCCAAACACCTTCAGTTGTCAAATCATGTATCTCACTATGAATCTCAGTGATGTTCCTTATATACTTCTTCAGATCTTTACTGTGGTCAGGTATATAAGTACAGCACTGTTGAACCCTCAACATTTTACAGACTCCACCTTCTTTTGCTAGTAAAACATCTAAAGCAAGATGGTTCTGCATCACCATAGCTCTTATCGACAACATCTCTCCATCTACAAGTAACAAAGACTGGGCTGCATTTGCTGACAACTTGTCCACAATAGTTGACAACCTTCTAATTTTAACATCATTAAGAACCACTCCTACACTTGGTATCATTGCTCCAAAAACATCTCCAATTATCTCTCCTGCACTTGCACCCCTTTTCTCTCTATGATGCACTCCACCTTCCAAGGGTCATAGATCCTCAACATGATATATCTTGGGAAACACCACGGCTACATAACATGTACCATACCAATTCAATGGCAATCGCACAGAGGCATTTTTCCCACACACGAAATACACATTTGGTGCCACTTGCACCGTCTCCTGCAAGAATTTCTTCGCCGTTGCTTCAGTCGTGAAAATGTGATCACATACACTCTGTCCAACATAGATGCTATCATAATATGTCTGTACCTGTCTAATGCAAAGCTTCCCTCTTTGTGCAAAATCTAAAGCTATTGGACCAGAACTCCCTCTCGCCTTGTGAGCTTGGGTCCATGCAGTTTTCCCATCTCTACTATTAGTTTTCACTGACAGCTCTCTATGTCTATCTTCTACTTGATCTACAAATTTCTTCTCCTTGTCAGTTAACATACATGTCAAGTTATGGCGATGTGCATAAGCTGTATCTACGGTGACAGTAGGTATAAAACACTTTCCCACTCTATCTTCTTGCTTGTAATAATCATACTTATTCAGGTGGGGGGCGGAGCTAGCTCGTGACCAAGATGGCCGCTTGAGCCGATAGCTCCGTAACTCGGAACAACGATCCGCTAATAATCCTGCAGCTGCAGCACTAACCGGCGACAATTTTGTGGGCCCTGGACTCGGCGGTCCATCTGGGAGTGGAGGAGCGAAGGGCGGCTTCCTGCGCAGCTTCCTGGGAGAGCCGTGAATTGATCCTTGCGCTGTGCGGACTGGGCCTGAAAAGCCGGGACCCACAGTAGCGGAGAGAGCGGTGATGGGTCGACTGTGGCGGCAGGGAAGGTGACCGCGCGCCAGCAACGCACTGCGCAGAGGCCCAGAACACCTCGGGACCGGCGCGGTGCAGTGACCGTGGCTGGTTGCTTTGGCTCTCGCTGCCCCGACACTGCGGACCGAGCCGGACATTGCAGCCGGAGTGCAGGTGGGGCCCAGGTGGACGCGGGGCACGCACTGACATCAGCGACTGCACTGGAGGCAGAGCGGCACGGAGTACACACACGGCCTGATCAGGCAACGCGGAGCCGGGTGAGTGAAGCGCCGGAGCAGCGACAGAGCGCCGCACGATCCGCCTGGCGCTGGCTCCCCGGGGGCCTGGGCATCGGGAGCGACGAAGATCCAGCTGACCCCTGGAGGGCCTCGCTGTGGGGTACACGTGTGGAGGGGGGCTCCCAGCTACAAGACACAACCGGGCTGGGCTCCGGGCCACTTGGAGGGCCGACCAACACACGACAATTAATCCGTGAGCGGGGGCACGCAGGAACTACTGCGCCACGGCTGTCCTGGAGAAGATCTTTGTGGTCACTGGGAACAACGCGCAGCCCTGTGGCCCTGTTCAACCGTGACATACACTGGGGACAAGGTGCACTACCGCAAGTGATCGCCCTCTGGAGGGGGGGGAAGCTGCTGGAAATCCCCTGAGACTCTGGTGATATTTTGGTGAGAGCCGCCTTGAACGGCATGGTGGTGCAGCAACCTACTTGAGTCATAGCACCTGTTAGCCTGGTGGAGGTCCGCGGGCTTAAGTGGTGGAGAGCTCCTTGTGTGCTTGCGGCGGGGGTTGGGCCAGGCTTGCATCTGTTGTTATTCTCTACCACCTCATTGGACTGCAACATCTCACAAGATAAACACTGGAGTGACCACCCTGGTGTGGTAGGCCATACCCTGGAGAGGGGCGAGAGTGCAGTAAGGTGTGCTCCCACTTGGTGCTGAGGAGTGCGGGAGCAGAGCGTGCAGCAGCAGCGGCGATCGGGAAGCTACAATGGGGCGAGTGGACAAGGCGCAAACTAAACTGTCCGCACAGAAACACTCCAAGTCCAGCGATGGCGCCGCCGAGGATGGGGCTCGCGACCAGGACCGGGCTGCCAACGACCCACACCAGGACCTCCGAGGGCTGCTAGTTGCCATGGAGAAGAACCTCCAGGGGGGTATTACCTCTCTGGGCATGAAACTGGACACCCTGTCCTACAGGATGGACCGCATGGCCGAACGTCTCGACAAGCACGCCGAGAGGCTCGATATGTCAGAACGTAGACTGACGGAGACGGAGGAGGCACAGACAGCATTAGATACCGAGCATAAACACCTGGGCAGAGTCCTGCAGGTCCTACAGGACAAAACAGAGGATCTAGAGGCGCGCTCTCGGAGCTGCAATCTCCGCATCACGGGCCTGCCAGAGACAACCCAGACTGGCAATATGGAGCTTTTTACGGAGGGGCTCCTGAAGTCGTTACCAGGAGATACCTCTTTCTCAAATATGTTTGTGGTAGAGAGGGCGCACTGCTCTCTGGGCCCACGCCCGGCACCTGGAGCAGCCCCAAGGCCGATCATAGCAAAATTGCTTAATTACAGGGACCGGGACGTCGCATTGAAACTGGCCCGGGAGAAACAACCGCTGCGCTATGAAGGGTCAACGATATCTTTGTTCCCTGATTTTACTGCCCGGGTCCAGGAATCTCGCAGACAGTTTGTGCCCATGAAGAGGCAACTCCGCGACATGGGAGTGGATTACACCATGCTATACCCTGCGAAACTCAGGGTTAACAGACAGGGCCGATCTCACATTTTTACGGACCCGAAAGCCCTGCAGAAGGCACTGAAAGAATGGATGAAAGAGAAGCGGACCGACCCAGAGACTCAGTTGACGGAGGGGGCTGTGGGTGGCTCTCTGGTCGAGCAGGACTAAGTGCTTTCTGATGCCAATACTAGACAAGTATGACCCAATGGGAGTGAGTGGGAGAGAGACGGTGTTGGGGGGGGGCTTTGTTCCCGGCTGGTCCTGTCCCTGACGTCAGGAGTGGCTCTCCCATTACCTTTGATCTCATTAACGTTGCACAGCAGGGGCCGGGGGGAGTCATGCGGTCTGACTGAGTGGCATGGGGGGGCCCGTTGAACGCAGATAACCGGCAGTGGAGTGAGAAATGTGACTTTAAAGGTAAAACGAGTTTTAACGACCCATGACGGTGGGACCAGAGGGCCCACTAATTATTCAGCAGAGAGGCTCTTCCCCTGGCACTGGTTAGGATTTAGAACCCTGGAGGAGACGGTGACTATGGGGTGGCCTCGCGGCACTGGGCTCCTAAGATTATTGGCAGCCGCATGAGACACGAGTTCCGAGGTGCGGAGATTGATCTCGGCTGGGCTCAGTTTCTAACTTCCCTTTTGTGTATCCTTGCCGAGTGAGCTACATCCACCCCTGTGTGCATTGCACTAGGAATGTTTGGTTCTGTGGGAAGGGAGGGGTGGGAGGGAGGGATCCTCAGGAGGGTGGGGGGGCATCGCGGCCAAGTTGGGGATGGGCAGGCGTGGGTGGGGGGAGAGGGGCTGGGCTTGTTTTTGGTTCTGGCACAGTATGCTATTCTTGACACTTTCAACAAATGCCAGAATGCTAGTGGGGGGTATTTGATTGATATGGGCCGTGTTTCAGTTGGCCTGATGTGGGAGGGGGTGGGAACATGTTGGGATGGTTTTTAGACGTGCTTATGGTTGTGACACTTTGCGACATGCAGCAACATTGCAGAACAGCCCTGACCAGATTAAAGGTGTGGACATCGGACAACACTCTCCCAGATGACTGACACAGCTGCGACAAGACATGATATGCCCCTGGATTCTTTGACCTTGCTTACTTGGAATGTTCGAGGCCTCAATGATCATAGGAAGGTCCGTAGAGTATTGAGCTATTTGTATAGACATATGGTGGACGTGGCTCTACTGCAGGAAACGCACCTCCCGTCAGACAGTCCTATTCTGAACACCAGGGGATTACGGGGTAATATCCACACGGCAGGCTTTACCACTCATGCTAGGGGTGTATTGACGTGGGTTAACCCGAGGGGGTCGCTCCGATTGACGCCTCTGAAGACGGACAGGGACGGACGGTATGCCCTCTCTAAATGCAGTGGTAGAGGCCTAGAGCTATTCTTCTTAAATGTATATGGACCTAACTATGACCATCCAGCCTTCTACGACGAATTGACGGCACTATCTCACTCTTACGCCCATGGGCAGACCCTATGGGGAGGATTTTAACTTTGTCAGGGACCCGGCGCGGGATAGATCGGATGGACCAGACAGGCTGCCCTCGGCGTCGGCCAGAGTTGTGGAGGCACCCTTGACCCAGTTAGGCATGCGGGATGTCTGGCGAATCCGACACACAGGACAAGGGGGCTTTACTCATTATTCAGCTTATCATAATGTACACACTCGAATTGACTATTGGTTTGCTTCGGACTGCCTGACGTCACGCATCCGGGCTTGTACGATTCTCCCTCGTACCTACTCCGATCATTCACCCCTGCTCCTGACACTCGCTTCCACCAAACAACGGATTCCTCCCTTCTTATGGCGGTTCCCGCCTCATTCCCTTTTGGACGCGGTTTTCAAAGAGGAGCTTGCTTTGGCTATTGAGACATTTTTTTAAACTAACTTGGGGTCGGTCGACTCCTTCCAGACTATATGGGAGACCTTCAAGGTCTACATCAGGGGCGTTACTATCTCCAAACACGTAGGTGTTCTCAAATCGATCAGGAACAGACTGACTGAACTAGAGCGCAAGATTAAGGCACTAGAGGCTTCCCGGATAGAGTTACAGAACACAGAGCTCGACTGAGATAGCGCAGACTCTTCAAGAATATCACGCAGCAGCTGATGCGGAGATAAAGCATCTAGGGAAATACGCTACGGCCCGCAATTATGGAGAGAGTGAGCGGCCGGGAGCGGTCTTGGCGCAACTCCTTAGGTCCCGTAAGGACTGCACAGCGATACCGGAACTTGAGCCGCAGCCAGGCGAACCCCCATTAACGGACACCCAGGTGGCCGACGCCTTTAGGCAATACTACGCGGATCTCTATTCCACCAGGGGCAATAGCTCGGACGACCAGATTCTCGACTATCTGACACATATAAAGCTCCCATGGCTCTCCGATTGGCACCGAGAGTTCCTGATGCGCCCAATTGAACAGGATGAAATTAGACTGGCTCTCTCTGGCATGAGGGCAGGTAGTGCGCCGGGTAGTGATGGTCTCACGTTCACCTTTTATAGGACATTCCTCGACCTGTTGCTTCCACATAAAGCTACACTATTTGAGGACATGTTTATCACGGGAGAAATGCCCTCAACTATGCGCGAAGCGATACTTGTGGCTATCCTCAAACCGGGAAAGCTGCCAGATGAATGTGCCTCATATAGGCCCCTGTCTTTAATGAATGTGGATGCCAAAATTTTTGCGAAAATCCTTGCGAACCGTCTAATGCCGATGGTCACGACTTTGGTGGCCCCGGAACAGGCCGGATTTGTCCCCAGCAGGAACCTAACGTATAATCTGCGCACTGTCTTTGCCGCCTTACAACATACTAGGCCGGAGGTACCAGCCATCGCAGTGTTCCTGGACATGGAAAAGGCATTCGACTCTGTCGAATGGCTCTTTATGAGGCAGGTCCTCAGACGTATGGGGGTCGGTGCGTTTTTTTTACAACTCCTTGATGTGCTGTATTCCTCCCCCACGGCGCGCGTTCGGATTGGCTCACTGGTCACTGACCCGATCAGGGTTTCGAGGGGCACAAGACAGGGATGCCCTCTCTCCCCCATTCTTTATGCCCTGATTGCGCAACCCCTAGCTTGTGCTCTGAGGGAATACCATGACCACAGAGGTATCCGCTTTCCTAATTATCGGCTAATCGTCTCCACATATGCAGACAATACATTACTTTACGTCAGGAACCCCGAGGACAATTTATCTCCGGTTCTGCGAGAGGTGGTCCGCTTCGGCTCCCTGTCCGGTTTAAAAGTTAACTGGAATAAGTCCATTATGTTTCCCCTTACTCCCGCCACGGTGCCATTTGAGCCTGAATTCTCTCTGCACTGGTCCACGGAAGCGGTGCGGTACCTGGGGATCCGACTTCATACCGACTCAGAGGTTGTTCTTCGGGAGAATTACGGAGTAGCCATGTCACGGCTCGAGGACGACATTGATCGATGGATCCGCCTCCCGCTGTCATTGCTGGGAAGGGTGTCCCTGATGAAAATGGTCGTGCTACCGCGATTTCTCTTTCTCTTTACAAATATCCCGATGGTTCTTGCTCGGCCCTTCTTTCAACGCCTTCAATCCCTATTGATTCGCCTGGCATGGGCGGGCAAGCAGGCGCGAGTGGCATGGCGAATACTGACGTTGCCATATTCCATGGGGGGACTTGGTGCCCCAGATCTGGAACTATATTATAGAGCTGCTCAGAGATCACACGCTTATTACTGGATACACAGCCCCACAAATATACCCCACGTGCGGATTGAAACTATCGTTGCTGCCCCTAAGCCACTTCCCTCATTGGTATTCGGCCCTCCTGATCGACGCACAGGTATCATGGATTCCCTCAATTCGGTAGTACATGCCTGGCATTCACTCTTAGCTGCACAGGTGGGCAATATACTATACTCTCCGGGACCAGGCTGGACTGGTGCTCATGGCTGGCCCCGTGTAGGGACAGAGGGGTCGTGACTGCGTTACAGATGCTGAACATTCACACTGTGGGGGACCTTTTCTCGGACGGTACTGTACGCTTGTGGGGAGAGATGTCAGGGGGGGAGAACCCGCCCACATCGTTGGCACGCTTCCAATTTTTTAGAGTTTGACACGCTCTACGGGAAATGTTGGGGGAGGATATGGCTGAGCCCCCTGACTTTCTTGCTCTCACTGCAGTCATCCGGGCGCAATCCCCTGCCAGACTGGTATCCAAACTTTATAATATCTCGTTGTCTGCGAGAGGCGGGGATTACACCAAGCCGCGACTAGCTTGGCAGCGGGACTTGCAAGTAGAAATTGCGGATGACAAATGGCTATACTGTTGCATGAGCACCAAAAGAGTCTCGCTGAACGGCCGCCACAGGCTCGTTCATTTTAAATTTTTGAATAGGGTCTACTACACACCGGAGCGTCTGTATCGCTACGGGTTATGCGAAGATCCCAAATGTGACAGATGTGGGGAATTAGTTGTGGACTTTATCCATGTAGCCTGGACTTGTCGGGGGGTTGCTGATTTCTGGAGCCGTGTCTTTGTGGAGATAAATAAGTTAACGGACTTGACCATTGACCCGGACCCGTTCTTGGCCTTGTTGGGGTACTCAAAGTCTCTCCCTAGGTCCCTTAGACGACTGGTTGACATGGCGCTCCTCTTAGCCAGGAGATGCGTTGCGTCTTGCTGGATGCATGGCCCAACGCCCACACTCGGACAGTGGTCCAAAGATATGCTATACTGCTGCACCCAAACAGAAAATTATAGCGACTTGCTACCTCCACGTAACAGACCAAAGAATTTTTGGGCCATATACATAATGAAGAGGGCGGCACTGGAGGCAGATGACCCAAGCACAGTCTGAATCATACATAACGACATAAACCCACTGAACGAGAACCCCTGGCTGCGAGTCTGCCTTTGGTGACACAGTACATCCAATTCTCCATAAATATTGACTCCACACAGAGAAGGGGGAAAAAGGAGGGAGAGTGTACTCAGCCCGACCCACCATGTGACTATTGATCTGTATGCTGCACTGTACTGCTATTCTTTCTTTCAGGGAACCATGATGTATCGGTTTCTGTTTGTCGTAGGAAAATGTTACTGGTTGTAAACTGTCTCTGTTGTTTTTTTTTTTTTTTTGGGGGGGATACTTTGAATTAATTTTTTCCTTTGTTCTTGCACAAAAATTCAATAAAGAAATTTAATAAAAAAAAAAAATCATACTTATTCAGGTACTTATAGGCTGGAACCTCCGAAAGCACTACATCGTAGTTTGAGAAGTAATATTCATAATGTCCCTTACCGTAAAACATACCAAGCAATAAACTGCACGTAATACCATATGTCAAAGGAAGATGGTGATAATGTATGCCTTCCTCCACAGACGCAGGCAATTGCATACACACACAGAAATCTCTTACATATATCATATTTACATACTCATAAAACAGCTTCGCATAAGCATTAAGCGCATAATCACCTTTAGACAGATCTACATGTAACATACGACTAGTCTGATCTAGCATAGCCTTTTCAGCTCCTACAATACCCTCTTTTGTGCTAGAAGTAACAGGTGTGGCTGTCCCCTTCACTTCCACCCCCTCAACTTCAGCATTGTGTGAAATTTTTACAGAAACAATAATAACTACCGCTATTACTATTATCACTCCTACTGTGAGTGTACCTATCACACACTTAGACCTATGATTCGAATTTCCAGACTCCAATTTAATTGTCGGTTTAGCACAGCAAAAGGATTTTCACAAAGTCTCTTTCTCCGCCTCTTATTGCTGCTATTCAGTTCAATGCAATTCCTTGAAGTTCTGGAAATAGATTCACAGTTCGCTCTTTAAAAATCGAAATCCGTATTTGTAAAGCGCGAACTACTCACCCTTACGGGTCTCAAGGCGCTGGTGGCCGTCGTGGAAATTAAGTGAGCTATTGCCCAGAGTCACAAGGTGCTGAGCTGCCGCCGGGGATCGAACCGTGAGCCCTGTGCTCCGAAGTCAGCTGCCCTGGCCGCTGCACCACACCTCTCCACGCTCTTTATTTTACACAGTTCAAAAGACTTCCTTAGCCCTCTTTCTTCTTCTACGGAAAGTTCCCTAAATTTATTCTTCTTCCACTCAGGCCTAGGTTATCTTCTTTAAGCAATGTATTTACAGTTCACAGTTCATTCAGCAGTCTCTTACGAGCTCAGAACCAATTTTAACTATGACACATTGCAAGATCTCAAAACGAACAGCTGCAATTTCCTGAGCTGGTGGCTGAAATCCAAAGGTTGGAAAAGACAAGTCTTGCAGAATCAAAACTCGCACCTTCCTCAATATCGGAGGTCTCGGCACTGTCACTGTCAACACCCCCTCTATTTCCAGTCCAGGAACTATCAGCTTGATATCAATTTTCAGTTCAGGGGTCCTGCTGACCACTCGTGAAGACCTCAGCCTCCCGGTCCCCACTATTCCTGGCATCGGTAGCTAGGTAAGTCCACTCTGGAGCGGCGTATCTCTGACAAGGCACCCTCGCCCTCCTTGATCCTCTCAGATTCCCCTGTGCTTGTTCTGCGTCACTTAGCTCTGATTCAGACGTCTCAGACACAGGCGCAAGATCTCTTTCAGGTGCCAATCTCAGATTTAATCTCCTTTGTCTCCCAGGCCACTTTTCCTCTGCAAACTCTGCCCTTCATGTCTGCATGCGACCACCTTGCGCACCAGTTCTTTCAGCCGAGTCTGACTCTTCACCGCTCGCAACAATACCGTCTCCCTCAGAGTCAATACTTGGGCCTTGTGTAGCGTGACCCCCCTCAGCTTGCTCTGGTGGGGAACCAGCTTCGTCAGTAACCCTTACAGCTTGGCTTGTCCTGTCCTGTGGCCTCACAACCACAGCTGGATTTTCTTCTTGGAGAGGAGCTGTTTCTTCCAAGGGTTCTGAAACTCTGTGGGTGTGGGAGGCGTGAATCTAGTTAGGCAAGCCTCCGCACTTCACAGCTGTATTTGTCACTAGAATCACTTGATATGGACCCTTCCAACGAGCATCAATGCAACTCTTCCTCACATGCTTGCGAATGAGCACCCAGTCACCCAGAAACAAGTCGTGGCACAGATCCTTCGAGGTCGGGGCAGTCGCAGCTTCTGCCCGGTGAGACACAGAATGGACTACGTCAGCCAGTCCTTTGCAAGAATCAAGTATCAAATCATCTGTGATGTTTATCAAAGCTGTAGACTGCACCACTGGCAAGCGCATCGCCCTCCCCATTAGAATTTCATGAGGCGAGAGACCAGTCCTCCTGTCGGAGATACTACGGATACTCATCAACACCAAGGGAAACGCATCTGGCCATTTCAAAGACGTAGATGAACACACTTTTGCCATTCTCATCTTGAGAGTTCCATTGACTTGCTCCACAATTCCAGATGCCTCGGGCCTGTAACTACAATGCAGTCTCTGATCAACTTGTAAGGCGGCACAAAGCATCCTCATGGTCTCACTATGGAAGTGCGTTCCTCTATCCGATTCCAATGAAATTGGAAATCCGAAACGTGGTATGAGGCCCCTAAGTAACAACTTTGCTACTGTGACACTATCACACCTTCTTGTCGGATAAGCTTCCACCCACCATGAGAAAACACACACCACAACCAAGACGTACCTCAATCCATTGCACCTGGGCATCTCCATGAAGTCAAGCTGGATCCGATTAAAGGGTCCACCTGACCTTCCAATGTGACTCAATGCAACCACAGTCTTTTTCCCAGCATTCATTTGCTGAAACGTAAAGCATCTGTGACACACTGCTTCAGCAAATGCACGGAAACGTGGATTGAACCACGTCTGCCTGAACACTCGCACCATGGCATCCCTTCCACTGTGAACTGCTCCATGAATCTATCTTGCCATAGGGCTCAATAAATCATCTGGTAACACTGTTCGACCATCGGTTGAAACCCAAATGCCATTGTCTCTTTTCTCACAACCTGCTTTAATCCAACCAGCTTCTTCCTGTACTGATACCTCCCACTGCAGGCGCTTGAGCTCGTCCCAAGTGTCTGCTATGGTTAACATCATGCTGAGCTCAGTTCTTTCTAGGCTCTCTCCAGTATATTCTCCTGTGAAAATGCACCCTTGTTAAGCACAGAAACGTGTGACTTCGTCTGCGTACCTGTTCCCAAGAGTGACAAAGTCCTCCCCCCTTTCGTGGGCGGCACATTTTACCACAGCAATTTCTTTTGGACCTTGCAAAGCCACCAACAACTTCCTCACATATTCCCCATTCCTGAGATCCTGATGACATTAAAAATCCCCTCTGTGACCATAGCTGTCCGAAG